>JAVFKF010000004.1:54755000-56005000 GCA_036926295.1 Pachydiplax longipennis
AGTTATTATCGCATGAATCACAAGGTAAATTCCATTTGAGATGTTGTGTTCAGAGTGGATTTTTCTTATCCCTAGATGCACTGCAACCTGCCACCTTATTCGATGGATCCAAAATTTACACATTTTCTGCATCACTGTCCTCTCTCTCCTGATTTACTCTGAGATAGAGTGAGCAGTATGTTAGATTACAAAGTTGCTTGGCAGTGTTCCTTTCTTCAAAATCTTAAGTTGCATATATTAACATGTCATACCAGAAAGTGAATGAATTCTAGTTTTTTTCAGCTGTTAAACATAATTTTGGAGAGTTCATACTCAGAGATGTCCTCTTACCACTGTTGTTAAAAGGTTTTATTCTTTCCTAATCATCTCCATGGTAAATACTGCTTGATTGCTCAGTGAAAAGGGGCATAAAGAAGTAATAAGGAATTTCTTTGTCCAAAAAGCTGATCATTCTCAAAAATATGAGAAAACAACCAGTATTACTCAACAATATTTTGCAGGCTTTCTAGATAATCCATCTTTTTTGGATAATCAAGAAAGGATCATCTGGATTTTACTGTATCATGTGGTTAATTGGGCATGGATTCACACATGAATGGGCCAGATATGGATTACAACATTTGGAAAGAAAGATTTGAAGTTACTTTGCACTTACTTTATATAATAATCACAGTTGTGTACTTGTTACAGGTATTATTTGATGTCAGTGAATCATAAGAAATACATGGAAGAATATTTTAAATATTTATTTCATGCACTTTCTGGTGAGATATAAATATGAAACTTTGGAATGTATTAGAGGGGTTATGATCTAACACATATCAATGCTTTTCTACCAGAAATAATCTTGTCTTACTCTTGATGACTTGCAACTTTTCTCAATAGAAATGCACGTAAATTCCATTTTGGACCATTGCAGACTTATTTTCTTTTTCAGAATTGAATCAGAAAAAGACCCCACAAAATCAAGTTAATTATCAAAATAAAGAATATTAAATAGAGATTATTATTTTGGTTGTGGAATATAATTTTTGGTTTGATATTATGAGAATTCAGGCAAAACATGAAAAAATTGCATACTTTTATAAATGATGTCTACCAGCGGACTATAAAGATTGTTAAACTCGACTCTCATGTGAATATATATGATGTATAGGCCTAATTGAAATGTTTTGGGAAGGAGAAATGACATTTCATGGTAAGGAGAGCACTAAGAAACTTTGGAAATTAAAATTCAACAGTACATTTTAAAAATATTGTAATCTTTTATACTTTAAATCATTTAAATTTTGATTTTGTTTATAAAATTTCTAATAAATGCTTTAGCTCTCAAAAACATGGAAAATTTTGCTGATGGATTATACCTTAGGCAGTAACATAAACAAATTCAATATGATATTAGCAACCAAAAGGACTATCCACGTTAATGTTTTGTGTAAAATTCATATGAGCCCTTTGAATGTTCAAAGAAGATTCCCTGATACAAGTTCAGACAATACCCACATATTGTATCAGATTCATTAGTTTTATTGAGTTACTTTTTAGGCATTCCATATGTTTTAAAGGTTCATATTCTTTTCATATTTCTAAGTATCTAAATTCTGGAAACAGTTCTTCAGTGAATATTTACTATATGTCTGTTATTTATTACATGATTATATTTTATCTTTTCATTTTATGATTTTATAATTAGAAATTAACAGCTGTGAAACTGCCTTGATCATGTTTTAAATGAAGAGGATGGAAAAAGAAATGGTAGAGATGCATTTGGAAAAAAAGGAGTGAAAATATATTTGAATCCATTCTGAGAGTGTTGTAGACTACAGAAACTTTTCCGTAATTTGGATTTTTTTGGAAAATGATATTTAGTTTCACTATTGCTGCATTGTAAGCTTAAAAGAAATTCTCTAAGTAATGTTGCAGTTTATGTCAAGTGATATGCCAAGATGAGCAAATGTATTTTAACTCCATTATTAAGTCTTCAATATTTAATGCATTAACCAATAATTATAAATTTTTGATCTCATTTTCAATAAAAATGCATAAAAGATTTTAAAAGGAAGTTTAATTTTGTTTTCTGGTAGATTAGGATTTGACTGATGAAAGGATAGGAATCTCCTGCCAGAAAACCAAGGTTTAAAGGTTAGAGTTAAGACACCACATTTCTTAAGAAAACTTTGCTGGATGGAAAGGAAAATTATGACATTCCTGGGAAGCACTTCAGTCCTGAAGGTCAAAGGTGAATGCATGAAATGTGCCAAGTCACATTCAATATCAACATCCTGACGATTTCTATATGAGCTTCAATGGTATGTATTTAATATCTCAAATCATCAAAGACATATCATGGAGGATAATGGACTGAAATTCAACTAACTCTTTCCTTTGTAGTCATTGATCACTTTGATAAGAAAACTATATGAATATGATTGAATTCAATTTATGGACAGAAGTATTCCTCCATATCAGGACTTGGAAACTTTGGAACAACTGCAGAATGGTTTACTCCTGTATTGAAGTTAAATCCAAATTACCATGAACTTCCATATTGGTCTTTGGAACCAGATTTAATTGTCACAACAGGAAAATGATTCTCCAGGTAATTTTTATTTCATATACAATCCTTCCACAACTTATGAAATAATTACATTTGGAGCGCCTCTTCATATCTTGTATTGGTCATAAGGAGGTTATGTGGTGAGGTGTAGCATAACCCACCCACTGACAGAGGATGGTTTTGGACATTATATTTGGAATCACTGTCACTATTCATTAATGAAGTTTTTGCAATTTAATTTTAAGATTATATCATAACATTTGATTTAAGTATTCTTAGTGATTGTGTCGTTGTATCTGACAGTCTTTTTAGAAGAATGTAGTTGCTAACAATTTTATTTAATGTATATTTATTGAATCAATTTGTTAGAGGAACGAATTCAATATAGAAATCAGGGAAGGCTAATCTATGGTGCATCTGCAAAAAGTGGTGCATTAGATCACAAGTGGAAACCATAGAACAATTAATAATAAATATCTTATACAATTTAAATGTATACTTACAGAAAAATTCTCAGATACAGAACAATTTTCAGCTTAATTCTAGAGAGCGTACATACCATACTTTATAGCTCATGATACTGATTTGCGCATCGCACGTAGAATGAAAGCTGAAATAATTGACACGAACCATGAACCAGGTTGACCATCTCTGACAATATTTAAAAATAACAGAAAATGTGATGGTACGTAACAATCCAGGTAAAATTTGTTGTATACACAATTTTAGCCATATCTTCTGATGGTTGTAGGTCGTGGACCATCAGTATTCTGTAATACTTGAGAATTTAAGATAAAACAAAATCATTTTCCTTGAAAATAGAAAATCAGCATTACGGCTATCGTGTATTATCTTCGTTCAAAATGTCGTTTTTCATTTTCGTCAATTTTTTCTTTGTGTTTTCGCCATTTGAAAAATATCTCTTTTTATGTTAAACTTTTGATGAAAATTTTTAAAGATTTTCCGTTCTTCAATTGATGCTGCGATTGTTATTATTTATTGTATTGATTTTTTTAACGATTATTACAGTCACACCGTTTCTAATGAAATTCAGTCAAATTTTTTGTCAGTGTTGCCCAAGATATTCTATAATATTACGATAGTCATTTTCCAGGATAATGTTGGAAATTAATTTTATGCGGGTGAAATGACATCAGTGGTCGAAATGATTTTAAAATTACTACTACTACCAGGAGTAAGAGACTCTGGTATTCTCCAAGCGCCGAAATCGGCAAACCGTCGGGGGCAATTCTTTGGAAGATGGTTATCAGCCACGTGGTCACCAGTTTTCAGACGTGCCCTTTTTCCGAGGAATTGCCCCCGACGGTTTGCCGATTTCGGCGCTTGAAGAATTCCTGAGTCTCTTACTCATTGAACGCCGAGTTCCATTTTTTTTTTCTACTACCAGTAGTGTGTGAATATTGGCGCACATTGAATATGCTGCCTTTCTTTTTAGCTCTGAATACACTATTTTTGTCCAATTCAGTTCAAACGTATTTCACGTAAAACGCATTTCACAACATATATTTTTGTCTGAAGAAAAATAGGAGGATCAAACAGCCTTGTTTTATTCTCAAGTCGTTAAGCCATAGACTCTTTGTTTAAGAGTTTGGTGGGAGAGAAAAAGTTGCAGATATTCAGTAAGAAGTTTCATGACAGAACTGATTGGTATCAGGTTTTGTTATTATTAGGTATGTTGCTAATAAATTTCAAATTAACGCTGTGAGAATATTTTCTTATGTAAATTAGTTATTTTGTAAATGATTTGATTTTGTTTGTTTATGTTAAGGTAGAACGCTCGTAAAAATCTTATAGCTTGTTAGTAAATGTTGATGTTTATAACGAATGTTTTTAGCATCTCACTACAAGATTTTTGAAAATTTTTAAATGAACACAGCCCAATGAGAAAGTTAAAGATAATGAAATAATATTCATTACTTAGTTGATGAATAATAAGAAAGAAATACTTCACTTGTAGCTTAATAAGGTGTTTTGACTTTCTTAGAATTGGCTCAGATCACCACTTCTAACGAAACCGGGATTTTATTATATGATTACTTCTGAATATTAAGAATAATACTATGCGATAGTGTTATTATTATAATTTGTAATATAATAATAATATTACAAATACCTGCTCTAATAGGTGATCTTCGATGACAATTTTTATCCTTATCGCGTGGTTTCTGCGTTTCAAAATTTTTGTTTTGGTTTTGGGATATTCAAGTTATACGTGTTACGCGATTGATGTAATATGTGAACGACTATTTTCAATTCATCTTAGCATTTTAGTGGCAAGAAAAAAATTGTGGAGAAACGAGGATATACAGACGTGTTAAACGTTTCCAAAGGCATCAATTCTCTTAGATTTGGACAATATTTGACAATAGCGATCACTTCATGAGATGGTTATTTAATTTTGCCTGTGTAATTATACGGAAAACAGTATTCATCGGCATTTCTAATTTCCTTAGCAAAGTGCGATCCAGAGGGGGGATTCATACCAGCTTGTTCCTATGCATAAGGAAAGAGTAGCCATGATTTTTTTAGCCATTTTACTCCCTAATGACCGAAGGAAAACAATCGTCCAGAACGCCACATTCGCTTTTTTCTCCGTTTAGATAATGAGGATTTAAGAGGACTGGAGTCCATTAAGCAGCCCCCCCTGCATCGCTCCCTTATGATGAAGCGCGTTTTCTTGCTGAATTAACAGAAGCGTCGGAAAATTCTAGTGTGGAGTCCTGATCATACCAAAGAGGTAATTAAGGCACAGAGTTGTCTTGGCCCTGTCCTTAATGGGGTTAATGTTTCAGGACTTGATGACGAGGAGGAGGGTCTTCCCCTATTAACGCTCCTCTGATAATTTTTTCGTTCCTTAATCCCCATCTCATACTTTTAAAAATCATTCGCTCCATTTAGTTTTTCACGTTCTTTTTGTCACCGCGATTTAATGTCGTCCTTTTATCAGCCGGTGCTTTTTTTCTGCCGCGTTAAACTGCGAAGTGACGCAAATTAGAACCAGCCGAGAAGATGGCAATTAAGCTAAGCGTCATGATTTATTCATAATGTATGCTGGATTCAAGGAGCGCATCTTTCTCATATAAAAGAAGGCATTTTTAATGTGCCATTTAATCTAGCTAAGAAGCCCCTCTTGATCTCAAGTTATTATTTTACTTTCTTTTTCATTAGAAGAAGCTCTTGATGTGTTTCCTTATGGCAGTGGTGTCTTTAAGTTGCGCTATTAAGATCTTGAGAAAAAATCTGGAAAATTATTATTTACTCTTTAATAGAAGAAATAATGGCATTTGAGCAGAGTGAATAAAAAATGATAATCAAATATTAGTAATTTGTAGTTTAGTATTAATAATCGTTCACAGGATTATATACGAAAAAGGAAATGAATTAGAAAAAATTCCGAAGCGTAGATGAGTTGAGAATGAAATTGAGGACCAATCAAGTTTCACCTATTTATATTGTAGCTCATATTGTATCATTAAACAGGATGAAATTCGATTTGGAATATTTTTTTATAATAGTAGTAAATAAATTCATGAGCTACAATACATATGGATAAAGCTCATACATACGAATTCGTATTCGCGTGCTGAAGTTGATATTTTTGATGCGAGAAATAGAATTTATTCATCGTCAAAGTCCGTCAGTAGTGTCACAACCTTAGGTGATATTTTCTGATCTTGGTTGTTGAAATTCTTCATCTGAGAATCTTCTTATAGCATTTCAAAAGCAATTCAGAATATAAAGGCTACTTCTGTAGAATAGATGTCCGTTTCTTCGGTAGTTTTTTTTCTTGGAGATCTTTTGACCTACCAATGATAATTGGCATGATGAATTTCGTAATATTATCCTTTAACAAGGAAATTTGAATTAGTACTTGAGCTAGCGTATTCGGATGATATTCGGAACTATGGGCAGAAATAGAGAATATAGTATCATTAGCAAGTGCTCAGAAATATTCAAGAGAAGGATTAAATGTGAAAAATGGTGCGGCTGCATTTATTACAGTAGAAAGATCGCATTCGGTGGGGTCGCTTACAGACCTAAGAGTATGTTGTTATATATGGTAAGGCCGTCGAAGAAACATTTTCCAAGTCACCTGGAACCTATCATGACTCTGTATACAGTTTCGGTAGTCATTAGTAAGCTAAGGGACACTATTGAATGACATCCATATTTTTGGGCTTTCGTCCCTTCCATATATCGTGTACATTGCCTTTCGTGGTCCACGAACGAGGTGTAGCCATTTCCATCCCTTTCTTCCCTCAGTGTTGCGCTTTCCGCCTTTCTAAGCCTCATTTCCGACTTTCTTCGGTGCGTACCGTTGAATACCAAAGGATCTTTGTTTCGGGATACTGAGAAAGGACATCTTTCCATTCGAATAGGAACAGCTCTCAGGAAATGACTTGCTCCGAAGAGATACAAGCATGGAATGGATTCGGCGAACCTCCGTATTTATGTTTTGCTTCGGATCAAATACGTCTTTTTAACCGATGACCTTCTGGCTGGACACGGTTTCTGTCGATAAGATCGGGGGACGAAGGCATTGTGGAGGTGGAGCAGAGACGTAATCCTCTGGTTTGGGGTGCGGCCGTCGGATGCTGTATTGTGAACAACTATGGGAATTTAAATCATTGCTACGGCAAAGCGTTTCTGTGGTGCGATGTTTATGGCTTATGGCTCGCTTTGAAATGGAAATTTTTGGAATTATCGCGAGTTTAGGCCTAGATGATGGGTGTATTCCGGAGCTTCAAAGGGTTACCATTTGGTAATTTATGCCGAAGAATACAGATCCAGCGTTTCAGGGAAATGCCGAGGGTGATGAATGCAATAGTCATTGAATTCGGTCACAGTTGGAACCCAGGGTGCTTGCTCCTGTGTTTCTGGATGTTTGAAGAGGAATTACAATCACATCGAATAATTATACTTCTGTTCAATGAAAGAATCTCGTATGGCTGTGAAGTTAAAAAATCTTTACTCTCTAATGTAACTGAAAAATTTAATTGAATAGTCATAAAAGTTGAGGTAATTCGTACCTGAAAATCGGAGGTTTTACCTTTAAAATTAATTTATCATGAAGATTTCGCAAATATATTTCTTTTATACATCCGATGGGTTAGATACATTCATTTCATGCGTTAAATTGGAAAGGTAGCCTAATTGCATTAGTCTGATTCGAATTTGTTAATAATAAGAGAATCCCATCAATATCCATTATATGAAAGCAT
Organism: Pachydiplax longipennis; assembly: GCA_036926295.1. Classification (NCBI taxonomy): domain Eukaryota; kingdom Metazoa; phylum Arthropoda; class Insecta; order Odonata; family Libellulidae; genus Pachydiplax; species Pachydiplax longipennis. Next base: position 54,762,801 of record JAVFKF010000004.1, read on the forward strand.
TATGATAACTTCGAAGTTATAAAAATATGGTTTTTAGGAAAGAAACCTTTCGACGCTCCATACATGAAAGGATGGATAAAATGAAGCCAATAGAAAAAAGTATTAAAATATTTCATATTGTCGGTGATTAATATTTCTTTTGATAGTTGACAGATGTGACTTCAAATGAAGTTTTAGTTAAAATTTACTAAAGCTCATAATATACGTGCTGTATTACAGGTCACGTAATTTTGCCTTCATAACGTATCATCGTATCGTATCACTGTATTTATGATTCAATAGAAGAGCTACTAGTTTCCTACAAATTGAATGGTAACGGTCACCAGCAAGTTTAAACACGGATAGAAATGTAGAATATTCTGTCACTCTCTCAAGTGACAAACATTCCTCAATGTAAACTTTACAAACTGCTTGAGGTTTTACAGACTTTTACTCAGATAGGTTTGTTAACGATGATTTCTTTGCCCTCTTATTCCCGTTTTCGTTTTTGTCATCGGTATTGAAGTGATAATTCTCTATTCATTCCGTTACTAACTTTATTTTCTCCATTAGTTTGCACCCTCTACTAGTTTCCCGCAATCCCCATTCCCACGCCACTCTTCCCTTTCCAAACCGCGTCCATCCTCTGAAATCGGCACTGCCTCGTAAATCAGTTCTCTAACGTTCCGTGTCCCGCCGCCAAACCCCGCTCCTCCCTCGCCATTAACCCTCTTCCACGTTTCCCACTTCTTTCCTCCCACTTCCTTCCTCAGCTCTCTTCATCGACAGTTCCATTCCACTTTAATGCTCGGCTCGCTCGTGTTACCCAGTACTGGACACCTCTTCTCTCTTTAATCACACAATACCTTCAGCACTTAGTGGATTCTTCCATGGTGCTTCTGTCAAAGTAATGAAGCGAGCTAGCTTCTTTATTTTCGTGACGTAAAAGGTTACGATCTTTTAAACTAAGGGCGGCATTTATGTGGGATAGGATGGCGATCTGTTTATGTTGATTATTGAGGATTACGTAGTTAATTTACGTGTTGGTCCGACGCAGGGCTGACATCAGTCAATAAGCAAGACAGGAAATCAAACGAGGGGCCAATTATCGGGGCGTCAATGATTGAAATCAGGGGCATTTATGGACGTTTGCTGAAGCTATTCGTAGCGAGAAACATTGGCGATTTGCTGGTTTAAGTTGAATTTGGTTAGCAATGTGAAATATACTTCAATGTGAGGTTGCATTGGAGAGATAATGTATTACACCTTGTATGAAAATTTACTTTGTAGAAGCAAAAATTACGCGAGACCATTGATAATGATATGAAGTCGAACCTATCGTAAAACAGGTAATATGTCTCTCACGATATCAAAAATATTACATATATTGTTACCAGCTTTACATCCTTAAGAAAAATGAGAGAAAGTTAGTTAACTTACACTAAGAAAGTTTTTGAGCTTCTATAATATTTTTCTAATTTTATATCATAATATAATATGATATAATATTCCACAAATGACTCGATTAATGTTGTTGTATCCCTCCTGTTTCAACAATTTAGGGTATAATGCCACTGTACGTTGCTTCGTAATAAGCGACGAGAAGGTTAAGCATTACGATGTGATTCAAAGGACACGAAATAAATTAACTTATTCTGTCTTAGAATAATTATATTTTATTTTAATTTTTCATCTATACAAGAGTTTATGTTAGTTGATCATACTGATATATCATGATTTAGACGGAAAAGAGACCGTTTATCGATGATTTGTAAAATGGACTTCTACAAAATTTCTCGTGTTTGATATACAGTGATTAATATAAGAGCTATGATTTCAGAAGGGACAGTATAATTAGGCAAGTTATTTTTTAAATTCGCTTAGAAATTCGAAAATCGTACTTCTCTGATCACCAATCTGACCTGATTTCATTTGATTTTGGGATTTCTTTGTGTACGTAAGTAAAAGGAAGAAATAGTCTATGTAGAGCCATAGAAATTGACTTACTGAAATATCGTGGAACTTATTCCAATTTTTCATTTTAGTAACTTGATGGAACTTAGGGAAGAAACGAAGTAAATCATCTTTTGAAAATTACTAGTTATGAATGTAAGCGAGTCGGTGAGATTACAGGTCAACACATCGAATCGTATGGTAATGTGCACGTGGATGAATATTTGAAAGGCTATATTTCCTGCTTTGATCTATATTTTTTTCCTAATTATCGTTTTCATTACACGAATAATTAGGAATTCCATAAAGAGATTTAAAACATTTGCAAGATATTGTTTTGAATAGTTAGTAGGATAAGCAAGATAGGTTTAAATCTCCATTTTCAGCGTCTCACAGCGGCAGTAAGTCTGATCCAATCATAATCCAAAATCACCTTGATAGATGTAGAGTCTATTATGGTGTTAGAGAGTTTCCCCTTTGAAGATGACGAAACTAAATTTACATTTAGTTCTGTAATTTTTGTAAATTATTTATTTTATATTTAGAGTTTTGCATCAAATGTCTTGCTTCTCGGTATGACAGTCATCATCTCATTATCATGATTCCTTTTCTGTGATGTAGATAGCCGCTTTCTAATAATTCTACTTCTAATATTCATGTACATCATTCCAAGTATATTACCGTTATAGGTAATGAAAGAAAGAGGGAAATGCGGAAATGGCGATTTAGCGAACAGAAAAAAACTCTTGTGAAGAAAAAAACTCGAAATCCCCGCTCCCATATTTAATTTACCTTAAAGAAGCATCGATAAATGACACTGTTGTAATATTTTTATTATTTACACTTGATACTGTAGTAATATTATATTTACTCGGCTGTTCACCGAAGTCTCAAGTTTTACACGAATAATGCCGATTTTAAATCTTGAGCTCAGTTTCTTCAATATCTTAAAATTATGCTTGTCATTTTTTAGCAATAGAACTGTGAAACAATGAATGCCTTAAAAATTACCTAATTTGTTGTATCCATTATTTTTTAATACATGCTGGAAAAAACCCTCGAACTTTTTTCAAATTAAAAACTTTCTCAGTGTTTCGTTCCTGTAATGTTATTCATATGGATATCTAGATTATTATACAATGCATTGCTTGGGTTTTTGCTTAGTTGTTATCGGATGTAACAAAAAACTCAAATCGTCTTTTTAATGACACAGAAATTCCATGGCGAATTTGCTTCTCATTCTCTGCTTTCCTTCCTCACTCATTAGCATTGTTTCGTTTTATTGCTACTGGAGAAGATAAATAACTTGCTTTCGCGTGGACAGATATTTATAGTTTCATCCTTAAGCAAAGGGAAAAAAACTGGCCAATGCGGGGAGCTAAAGGGAGTCACCAGAACAAGGCATTTCATCGCCGGGGTTATTTTTTCGTTCTACCATTCATCACGAATCAGATTAAATCTGAGGCAACGCATAGGGAGAAATTTTCCAGCCAAACTCCTTGCTTCCTTTTTTTTCCTTTATTGGAGAGCGAGTGAAAACAATCCCATGGAGACGCGGGTGGGGTAATACCTAGGAGCTAGATTCCCTTTTTTTTCGCACTTTTTCTATTTTCGCAGATCGCGAACTCATTTAGATCCCGTCGGTCTGTTTCGAAGCGCATCAAACAATTTTTTTCAATCACCGCTGCCTCCCCTCCGCGTATAGAAATCCAGATCGCTCCGCAGCCGCGGGAGAGGTATGGTTAGAGAGAAAAAACAAAATAATCCCTATAATCGCTTCGTCGCTCCCGGCTAATCCATGTATACAGACACACAAACGCTCATCCCCCTTTTCGACGCCACTGTGGCGTGCCCTCTCGGCTGTCCTCGCAATTAATCTTTGAGTAGGAGATAGGCTTCCTCGCTTCGCCAAACCCACAGTGTATAGCGAATATATTTCACACCGGAAGTCGAACGTAACAAAAAATAATTGGAGCGGAGGAGGAGCGAGAAAATAAAAACGGCAAAATGGAGGACACAGAATGCAAAATGGCGCCTCATTCCCCTTTTTATTCATCCGACTCCGAGCGCAAGTAAGCGATTCGTGCATTCTCGTATGGAGTTCGGTTCCGTTCCGTTGATTTCCTCTCTGATCATTACCTTTTATTCCGCATATTTCCAATTAAGCTTTCGTGTTTTCTGTGAAAGCTCTCACCCCCGCCGCGTTTTCGTGCGCGGCTATATTTCATGGCTCGTTATCGCTTATTTTTTTAAGTGGAGGTCCCAGTGTTAAAAATAACCGGCTCGCTTTGTTTCATGGAAAAATTATGAATTGTTTCAAAGTTTTGTTCTTCGAGTGTTTAAAATCTAGGATAGCCGTGCGATTTTTTATATCGGCGATAATTCCGGCGGGCTTAAAATTTAAAAATTTTTTGGTTCTCCTCGGATTTTAGAGCGTGAATTGGGCAACCATCCCAGTTAATAACGTAACTAACTAATGCAACTATATTTTGAAATTTAAATAATATTAACGATTTTAATGAAATGTAAATTCAAAAGTGAGAATTTGTAAAATTTATTTCGGGCTCAAGAAAACCATTGAATTACATCCAAAAGGGGAAACCAGGCTGTTTAAATTTTATAAAATTTATAAAAATTCCTCGTAATGAAGAAAATTCTTAGAAAGAACCGTGATCTATTATTGCTCTGTGTATTAAACATGGCAAATTTCTTAATTTTATTAAAAAAATAGTGTTTTTATGTTAATAATTTATTAGTTATATCATTTATGCAGTTCTCAATTTGAAGGTGCGATTATTAGTAAAAATATACATTCATATCCTATACAAATGCGGAATCAAAATGAATTCACATATAATTTCTAAAGTTCGCTTTAATACGGAGGCACGAATTTCTCTTTCATGAGAATTACTACTTCGTACCGATTCTTTCGTTACGAATTTTCGTTTTAAAATTTTATATCCTAAATTTTCAGCCTTTCTTTATGATTTATTTTTAAATATAATGAGAAATTTTAGGTGCGATAATACGTTTACCAGAAAAAGAGACGTAGACCGTATTAATTTCAGAGCTAGTTTGTGTTCCTCTTTCATGGCTCAGACTATTTGGAATTTACGATGAGAAAACTGTGTCCACGGGTTTCATCATCAAGACATATTTATTCTCACATTATAGCAGATATTTTTTGTGGCCAGACAAGCTGAAAGCAGAGCTTTTTTATTCCTTGCAAAGCGTTATCTCTCGGTTTTGCGGTACATAACTTTGTTTCATAATTGCGATGTAATTCAGAAATGTTTTTCTGAATACGAATCCGAGTCCAGCTAAAGAAAATCAACATAATTTCTTTCCTTTTCATAAATAATCAAAAAATAACGAAACTCTTGTGATATTATAAGGAACCGATTTGATTTAATTTTCCTATTCAATTTAAGGGCGTTTTTGATGCATAATTTTCTCGATGTGGAGGTATATTTCGAAATACGATTTTATTGCGAAAAGTATTGCATAGCTAAAAATATTACTGGTATTATTTATTAAAATGTTTGCTTTTTGTAAGCACATTAATTTAAGCATTTTCCGGATGTCATTTTACAGTATGAATATTAGTTCATATTTCATAGTATTCAGAATGCTAGCTCTAATTGCAATTTATCTTTAGATGGGGGAAGATCTGTTGCAAGCAAATTTAATGTGTTGCTCATTAACATTTATTTTCGTCATGAAGGCTAAGATCAGAAAAATATCATCGTCAGGAAGTGTCATTACGAAGTGATTTAAAATCGATGAATTCTTTTCAGAGTCATCCCAAATACCCAATCATTTAGCGACGGAAAAGGGGAGACAAGATTAGAAAAATCTGCAACACACATATTGAGCCCTCAAAATTAGATTTCACGAGTCCCAAAGAGGAAGTAAGGCACATATCGCAGCTCGTTATTTCTGTAATCCACGTCCATCTGATCCGAAAAGAGACTACGGCCATAATATATTTTATCTTTCCGCCACGAGCGACATTTTTTTTTCTCCCGAAATATCAAAAAAGAATTAAAAAAGGAGGAAGGCGGAAACGAGAGCAATGAGCCATTCGCTGAACACGACATCGCGCGCGATTAAAACTCCGGAAGGAATCAGATCCATCTGACGGCGGAATAATTTATTAAATAAAAAAGGAAGGAGGAGGGCGAAGAAGGAAAAACGCTCGGAAGTGAAAAAGCCGACAATTATGGAAACTCGAGTCTCATCTGTTTATATCTTTCGACGGAACCTCCGACGGCCGATGGATGCCATCTGAGCAGCTGAAAATAAAAAGCGAAAACGAACTCCCGCAAGAGGGGATGGGGTGGGGAAAGATCCGGATGCGCTGACCGACGTGTGCTAAAAACAATATCGCCCCACGTGACTTATCTCCCACAGATGAGCCGACAGCGAGTCCAACTCTCCACCACCCCCATAACAACCCCAAACGCCCACCGAAACATTCCCCACCCGTTTTGCTTTTCAAATCACGCCGTAATTTTCGAGCGAGCCGCCGGCGTAAATCAGCGCGTCAGATTCGAATAGCCTTCTGGGATATTTAGAAAGGGGATTCGGGGCGGAACGTCATCCGGGAATGGCTCCGTGACCTTATTTTGCATTTCGGACCCCGAACGCACTGCCGAATGTGCGTGTACAAATATCCACTGGCGTCAATCTCAATTCCATTGGTTGGCGAGAGGGGGTTGACGTGAGGAAAGGGGTGTGCAGATGGATGTGAGATGATGACGGGGGTGAAAATACCAACTCCGATGCGCTTTTGTTCTCTTCATCTACGCTCTTCCCCGGTGCTGCCGATGGACGAGCAAATCTATTCAATTCCCGCCCTCAGCGCGTGGTTTTCCGCGCCGGAAGGGACGTGGAGTAGGAATTTGAGGGTTTTGTTAAATATCGTGAGGTATTGCTTTCCCAAATGCACTGTTTTAAAATCGCTTTAATCTCTCTAAGATGCTTTGAATAAGTCCATTTCAGTGGTGATTTTTAGGAGGAATTTTATTTTAATGTGGTTTTCTGCGCACAATAGATATTTGGATGATAATACTAATAAATAATCAATAGAATTTTGATTTGTCGAAAAAGAACACGAGTTATTCGTACCTTGTCCAGGGATTTGATTCTAATTAAAATTTTGTATTCTCTCCCCAATTTAAAATTTAAATTCAGTGTATGGTAGATACATAGATGGTTCTATTTTTTTTATGTTTAGAAAAATATTCATTCTGGGAATATGTGAGGTAGTTCTTTTGTCTATGGCTTTTATATTTTATGAGTTCATTTTATCTTCACGTATAGGTGTATTAATCATTGAAATAATCTTTTTCCTTTTTATTAAACGGATGCGTTATGTAGAGGACCTATCTCATCATTAATTTAAATGCCTAAACTACGGAAAATCCAAGGAATATGTTTATATTATCAAGTAATTTACATTTAGTATATTTTAAGGGGGAAATAATGTAGTAAAGCTTTTTTTCTTATGATTTTCATGACAAATTAAGGCAAATTGGAATGGGAGGCAAATAAGTTCCATTGACGTAAAAATATTTCTACTTTGACTTCAGAGGTCATCTGAATTTTTTACAAGTGTCGCTTAATAGTGTCTCTATAGATTAGTCTTTGATAGAGAATGATTTTTAAAGTCGCTATATAAGAAATATTCGTTACAGTTGCCATCTACCTCGATAGAAAAAAATCTTTTATTTTTGCATATGCGAACGATTTTAGCGTGTGCAGTGTCCGCATTCTGTGAGCGCATCTGATGGCGAGATAAGCTTCTCTCTCCTCCTCCCCACACTCCCGATATCCAATTTCCGGAGAGGCTTTGATACATATAAGACCCCAAAGCACCCCATACGGGATTTACGTTTTCGACCAACAATATGAATGGAACTCAAAAGGAGAGCCGTGATCGTATAGGACATTCTGATCGAGCGATTGGAATTCCTCTCTCAAATACGTTTGATTTACGTTCCCATTTGAACGAGAATTATTACCTGTTTAAATGAAGATTTCGAATCCTCCGCATCCTACCTGTTTTTAAAAATTTCAATTGGATTCCGAGGGGATCTTGATGGTAATCTGCGACGGTGTTTGTCGATCACAAATGTAATTTCTATCTTTACAAAAATAGGATTCGCATTGATTTCTTCCCGCGATAGAAATACTTCTATTCTTCGGTAATGGCATTCAATTTTCTCTGATTTAAATTAAGTTATCGAATTGGAAATTGGTTTTATATTTCAGAGGTTCATATTAGCTTACATCCTTATGTACTGAAAATTATTGATGAAGTCCAGACTAAGAAAGTATGATTGAATTCTCCTATTTGGCTGAGGGGTATTATTTTGATTTTGATAGTAGGTTTTCGAGCAAAAGATAAGAATGGTTCCTACTCCCATACCATGCTAAAAAGATTTAATATTTTCAACACCAAACATTTTCAAATTTCAAAACAATATACTTTTTGTCTGTTCTTATGAGTATAGCGCAGCGTGATTGGTTGTGAAATTGGAAATATACGAAAACTGCGAAAGTATTAATTTAGAGTCTTTATCATTTTAGAGGTAAATAATCAATAAAAAGTACTGGAAATCACTGAAGATCTGATAACTTTAGAGTTTTCTTCAGTGGCATTAACAGTATTATGACGATCGTGACGATATTTTCATGTGACATATAAAAATGTGTAAACACATTGAAAATATTTTGGCTCCTGTTTATAAATTAACTCTTGAAATTTACTTTTTTTGGTTTTCGTCACCTTAAATGCTAGGAAAAATCAAAAAAATTGATGCTTCTGAATTGATAACACTGAAGTTTTCCGACTGAAAAATAGTCCATTTATACAACATAGGAATAGAGTACACGCGACATTGCCTGCAATCAAGGAACAAGGTAAATTTCCGCCCTTATAAGGCGAATATCTGGCGGAAAAATCTAATGCCATATTTGAATATCCTTTCTTACAGATTTGAATTCGATTAAGACATGTACGGAATAGAAACGATCGAAGATTTATTGCTACAGTATAAATGTTGTCATTTATATTACAATAATTATATATGTGGTATATAAGGTAGTTTATATGATGTGATTTCTTCTCAAAATTTGTTAATCAATTTTATTCGCGGATCAAAAGGAGGACATTGAATGACGATGTTGAAACCGCTCTGATAAATCAATGTTCGTTGATTAAAACTACGGTAAACTTTGTCACGGAAGGGCTTGCAATCTTTTTGCGCTGGTTACAAGCTCGGAATAAGCGTTTAATTCAAATTTATGGACGTTCCGATATATATCACCGAGTGATGAAATTTATGCTCCGTAATAAGAGGTTTATTATTCAGATTCGGTAAAATCAGCGGGGGATGCAATTCATTTGGATGCTGATTCAGTTATGAGTTCCGGTTTCACCATCCAGCAGGTGCGATTATGACCGGAGTTAATTATAAGAACAAGACATCAAATTTTCGAGGGGAAAAATAGCCTTTTTGAAGATGTCGTATGCGTGAACCTAGGTTTACCGTCATTTTTATGCAACGCTACGAAAATATCATCAGAGTGGTGGTTGTCGTAGGGCTGAATGTAGAGATGGAGTTAGTGAAATGGATCAGGGATCTCTCCCTTGACAAAGCAACCCCTACTCCCGGCTTTGTAAAAGCGGCGATTGATTTAACTGCAGTTCCGCGCCACCGATGGACTCGGCTCGCGCGCGAGCAAAAAATACGAATAACGACACGCGAATTTACTCGGCGGCGTATCTAACCCGTCGGCCGACAACTCCCGTGATATATGGTCAGTCGATTCTTATTCATAAATATTCCCCCGCGCGGACCCTGGCGTCCATCTCGCGGGACGCAGATCTCATCCGCGACAAGCCAATACAGATTTAATCGGCGTGAATCGAAAAACAATGGGAACGAAAAAAATAAAAGTGCAATTTCCAGAATGAAATTTTTCGTGCGTGTAGAAACTTAACATTGCCAGTTGTCGTTCGCCTCTCTGTCCGTGTGTATACTTTTTCCCTTTTATGCATTCTTGTTGCATTTCAACGTTGATCGAATGTGATGGCTTAATTTATGAATATGTGATGTATTATCAGCTTTAAAATGTTTTAATCTAAGTTTTTAGCAAATGTATAGACATGAACGATATTATTAGATCTATATAACTTAATTATACTTTCCTTCATAAGGGAGTAAACCTAAATATAATGAGAATTCGACAATTAGCTTATGTAGCACGCTTAAGTACACTGCATTCTGACATTGATATAGCTTAAATAACTTAATATACAAAATCTATTATAGCCAAATGTTATATCTGACGCTGTGAAAAATATTGCTTGCTATAAAAGAACGGCATTAAGGGTGGCAAGGAAATAGGAGGGTTCAAATTTTAATTTCGAATCCTCTTATCTGAAATTTGCGTTTAATTATTCCAATAGCAAAATATTAACTAATAACAAGTTATTGTAATTTACCCCTTTCTTGCGGAAATATAACTCAAAATCATCCATTTTAATTTTGACGTGTTGTAAATACTACCACTGGTTGTAAAGTTATTAGAAATATTAAATATAGTATTAATGAATAGAATGTGTAAGAATATAAACTTGATTTTCGGTCACATCCCCATATAAATAATTTTATATAATTAATTACTGTGATAGTATATTTTATGGCGGTTATTTTTTGTGCAGTATCGCTACCGTACTGACTGCATACGTCCCAGAAGAATGGAAATTCATATGTATGCATGCGTTTATAGATTCAGATATAGATGCGAGACTTTTTGATGCATTCCAAACATACATGGTGTACATATTCTATAAATATATGTTCCTCTAATGAGTGTACCTGAAATGGAATTCCTAGGGGGTGTATCTTATTCTCTCCGTAAACAGGAAGAAATTCGACCGTGAGTCGCATCGCGGTTTTTTGTTGGATAGCAAACGAACGCGTGTTTGCGAGACGTGCGTCCTTCTGTGCGTGCACGCGTTGGTAATAAAAAAAGGAGGAGAGCTTTTAGGCATTGCATACATTGATGCACGGTGTTGTCTTGCACGCGTCGCATTATTGACGATGCGCGAATGGGGTGGAGCGGAGGGGTGGAACGCCTCCCTTATTCGCTCCGGGATGGGTCACGTGTCCGGGAGGCAGAGGGGGTTGATTGGCGGCACATCCGGTGCGGGGGAGGGAGCTATCATGGCGACGAGAGATGCGTGATAAAATGGTCCCGCACAAGCCAAACCTTATCACTCCGCATGTCCGGCTGAGGAGTCCTCAGGTTCTGAAGGTTAGATCGCTGGGGGGACACAGGTGATGCCCTTCTACCTACTTCCGGGAATTACCGGGAGGGAGCTCCGTATCTCGTGAATTCTATCGCGATCGGCATCGATCCAGAGGGGCGTCGTTCGATTCCCTACTTCGTCAATCAATCCAGGTCGCCCCTTTTCTCATTTATGTCGTCCAACTTTCCTTTTCGCCTCCTCTCGTCCTGTTTTGTCTTGCTTCTGATGTATCTAATTTTTTCGTTGCGTGGATTACGTCTAACATCTCTGGTTTACAGTAAATGTCTTCAGGGATATATTGAGTCATCCAAATGTATACACACTTCGGGGAAGGCAAATATTGTTGAAATATTAAATTACCGAATTTATTGAGACTTCAGGAGATTTATGCAAGTTAACCCCAGCCTCTTCAGTTACAATGAGGTGGGTCATTCAGCGCATTTCTCAGAGGGGCAAACTGCTGATTGAGGACCACGATCAAATTGTTCATTAGGACAAATTGAGTTCGTCATGCTAATAGATGTATTGAAGCCAATGGTCACTGCAGTGTGTGCCTCTTGTAACTGTAGAGGACATAGGTAGATTGTAGGGAGACTCGGTGAATTCAGTAGAACTTATATACAAGTTTTTTTTCCTGAAGAAGAAGCTGGCGTAGATTTTTCTAGCTGATATTATATATTCAATTTGGCGATTATTCTGCCTTTAAATTCATATTTTATTTATAGATTTGTTTATGAGAAGATACAAAATAATTAGAAGATGATTTCCAATTCCTTAGAATTACCCGAGATGTTGGCGTATACTTACAATAAATCCAGAGTTCCATTCTAGTTTCTTAGTCTTCAACTTAAAAGCCTCTATCGTTTTGCTACTAAATATTCCCCAATTTTCTTCTCATTAGCGTTTAAATTGTTTTAAACCATTTGAAATTTCGATCTTCCTTTAAGACTGAATGCTCCTCTTCTGGAACCATTCTGTGCAGCATTAATCGCTACTTCAAAAATTCATTCTCTTCTGTATCCATACATTGACCACACCCTTGTTTATTCACCACTCAAGCTTTGACAGCCAATGGGATACATTTTGCCTCCTAGTGACGTTTGAGTGATTCTGATGGCACCTAGGCTTAGATTCTCTTCACTCAGTCGAGAATGATTTTTGATTGAATATCTCACTCCTTTGGGTACAAAAAAATCTCTCTTAAGGCCGTTATTGAGACAACGGTAAACCGTTGAAAAGGCTATGGAAGAAACTTTTGATTTTAAATCAGAAGACCTTCTTAATAATAAAAAGTGAAGCATGAATAGAATTTAATTGCTTCAATAGCGATATTTCGAAGGCGATTGTTCCATTTTTAATTTTGTTATCTACTTAGGAATAATATGATTTGATATGCATCTATCAATTAATTTTAAGTGTACTTTCTGTATGCGAGGATATCCTTAGAAAGGCGAATATATGTATTTCCATACTTATGCACTTTCTTATTCTTCACAAAATCTAATGTTAGGGATCAATTAACTATATTTAAGCGTACTCTTCTATGATTATACGATTAGCACAACTTTTATCCTTTTGCTTTCAATGGTGCTCATCTACATCGAAAATAAAAAAGCATAAACTCATAAACAGTTAGCTTTCTCTTAATAAGGAAATCGGAAACTTGCAAATTAGTAAATCCTCTTTCTTGATGCGATTCGGAGAATTTCCGAGTAATTTGTAGGCTTACTCCTGTATACTGACAATGAAATAAACGTTGTTGCACGTTGAGCTTCCGTGATGAAGTAGAAATGAATGGAGTCCCTTAGCTGTCTTCTCTTTTACATCGTCAGTACTCTCTCCCAATCACTCCCTCAGCACTCCTTCCAACTTCCGCTTCCCTCTCCCTAATTTCCTTTGCTCTTCCTCCCTACCGACCGGAAGTGACGCCTTGGCCGCCCTCTGATGACGTTCTGGATAAGAGTTGTCCCTCGTTCTCTTCCCTTATCAACCAACTTCTCGTAGTAGACGACGTGGAAAAATGCTCCTTCCTTATAACCTAATTATCAAGTCGCTAGCTATAATAAAACTCATTGTCAGTGAGTAAGAGAAAACTGAGAGGGGCACTGTGTACGTAGATGTTATAGCGCACGGCTTTCATCAGGTATTCTGTAATTAAAAAGAAATTCCGCTTCAGTTGGCAAGAAATTCTACAAGGGTAAAGAATAAATGTATCAACTCTTTACTCAGGGGAGGTTATCTCCAAGTTGGCCTCTCATCCACATAAACTCAGTTGATGACATATATTTGAAATTACAGTTGAAATTAGATGAGAAAAAATACAAGAACAACACAGAGAGTTTTGTATTTGTAGGGAAAAATTTTCTTAGCCGAGGGTTAAAGAAAATAAAATAATTAGATATATCATTAGTCAAACTGAATACTAATAATGTAATTAATATTGAAATAATAAAGTTTATAATTTCTTGAACCTTCTTGAGAAGGTGACACAAAGATGATTTATGATAATTTTCCATTTGAAAGAATTAATATTAGGAAAGAAACATTTTGATTTCACTGAATCTATGAACAATCTCAAAGAATTCAGAATAGTATGAGCTTGTCAGAGTTCGAACGTGAAATCTTCTGATCAGGAGATTTCACGTTTCCTAATAATTTTATATCGTCAGTCAATCCATTGACGTAACGAACCACGAAAGCTTAGCTAATTATATTTATTTTAGCAGCAATTATACCTGACGTGCGTAGGGAATTGTCGCATCGTCGTCTTCTTTGAATTTATTTAAACTGCAGCATTGTTATTTTCCAATTTTTTAAGTATCAGCCCTCACACGTTAACTTTTTTGAGCTGAAACATGTGTCGAAAGAAAAAGAGGAAGTTATGAATTTTAAATGTCATAGTCATCGCTTTACGAATCAAATTTATTAAGAATCACATACATCTCTTTCCTTATGCTGTCACCGAACATTCCTCCATCAGCATATAAAATTTTGATGTCAGACTTAAATGCTGCTTGAAAGTTTTATTTAAATCACGATAATGTGGATGTGAGGTCATATCTTCAACTTCTTCCCCCTTCCTTAAGACCCCCCTCGCAGTATCCTCATCCAATCGACGCATTAACCAATCTCATCCTCCGTTTCCTGTCTGAATCCTCCTTTGACTCAAAGCGTGGGGTTCGAAGGAATCGCAAGCGATGGATCAGCGGGCGGTGCTCAAAAGATGCGACAGGGATGAGTAGGCGTGGGTGAGTAAAAAGGAGAGCAGGGATAACGACGAAGAGGCGTCGCGGTGCTTTCGTCCTCAAACCGGAAGTCTCTTTGTCCGTCGCATGCTGGGGAACGGAAAGGGACCAGTCAGGGACCGCCGAATTCAAATACCTTACGCTCCCCCGCCCTACGAAGATAATTCTTTTCCTTAGTAAGCCACCCCTATTTTGCTGTCTTCTTCCATTCTCATTCCCCCGTCGAAACATAAACCCAGCCCATTCAGCGTCTTTTCATTTTCTTCGGATCTCCCCCTTTCGGTTTTTTCTTGCTACCCCTTCCTTCTCCTTTGCGTTTTGCCATGGTAAGCTTATAATTTATGGAACAATATATCTGTGTCCGCACGTCTCTTGATGCAATGAGCACGTTGTCTTTCTCGAAGGCAAAGTTGATTGTCGGGATTATTTGAAGAGAAGGATATGGGATTCTGTCGAGTTCAGTAAATAAGGTATACATATTTGAAGAGCACAGAAGGTAATCAGATAAAACCTTAAAGTGAGTTGGAATATTAAAGAGATAGTGATGATGTACGATTTACTCGTATATATACATGGATGATATTAAATAGTATTCAATGGAATAAATCCACATGAAAGATATTATTTATCATTCATGAAAGATTTCTGCTTTATGAAAAGCTTTTCAATAATGTGTTAGCATTAAAATTGGTAGTGTCACACTATCAGAGCGAGCTCGAGATGCGACATAGATGGGGCGGGTCGCCCAGGGCGCCGAGGTTTGGGGGGCGCAATATCTTTGACGATCTTCATAAGCTTGGTGGAACATAAAAATCTTGACAAGAGGCGCATAATGAATATGTTTTACTGTTCATCAGTTACTATTATCCTCCTATTCTACTAAGTACATACACTACTCCTCCTTTGTCCGCGAGCCCACATATCCACGACTCCATCTGCGGAGTGGCTTTATTTGCCGTTATTCAGTATTCATGGTCTCGCTAATTGCTGAAACTCCCCAGCCTCATTTAGAACCGATTATTTTATAAACAATTCACTAGTTGTGATAAATGAGTAAAACCGGATGTCTTGAAATTATTATCATGCATTATAAGAAATCGATAGTGTAAAAATAAAAGGAAATAACTCCCATTTTTCATTAAAGTAACATTATTAACCCATCAGATAAAATAAAATATAGTCAATTCTCTTCAAATAATATTTATTATGTTGTATTTTTGTGCTAATTCTAATCGTAACATTTCTTTTCCTCTAGGATGAGAAGTCCCCAAAATTGAAAGCTAAATGGATATCATCCGACGGATCGGAAGTGGTGGAGATGTTTCTACTATTGGGCGTGTTCACAGTGTTAACGAATCGGCCATGCTCGACTGAAGGGTAAGTAGTAAAATTTATAATAAAAGTATTCAGAATCCTATGTTACCGTTTGTAGAAAAGGTGAGAAAAACCAAGAAGCCAAATTTGGAAAAATAGACAGATTACATTAGAGAAAGGATAATGAATTGCTAAAAGAGAATCGGAATGGGGTCAATAATCATCAGAGCGAAGACTCGATCATCTTATGCAGGAAACAATTCAATTGCTTCATGATAATAATAGGATGTTTCCTGCCGTCTAATATGATCTCCAAATTCAATATATAGATCAGGGTATCATGAACAAGCATTATTACCTCCGATGCCCTCGGAAGTTATTGAAGATATGCATGAGAAAAGTAAAATAACATTTTAACGTTTCGTTAAATTACAGAGAGCTTAATTTTGGTTAGGGTAATGTATTGTGTAGCATAATGTTATCTCCCTCTCAAATATCATGGTTAAAGTAATGAATGCTCCAGAAAAGACTCTTCATCTTTTCACAATTTATGCATAGTTATAATCTCTCTCCACTGAAAACGTTAATTATTTTATTGAAAGTTTTCAGTAGATCGTCTCTCATTAAAATAAGGACGTGTGTTTAAAGTTACCTACCCCGTATAACATACATATATTAACAATAGGTATTATATAAATTAATTAATTATAAATTATAGTTTGTGCAAATCAATATTATAGCTGTAAGAGATTACGTTATTTTGAACAGATCTGTAATTATTTGGGCGATAAAAATTTCTCAAAGTCAAATAAGAAAATTGAAGGAAAAGTTGAGGAATCGTTCATTTGATCATGTATAATTCAATTATGGGTTATAAAAAATAAGCAATCATGAAAGCCGTGGAATTCAACTACGACGCTAAGATTTCTCGGTTACCCCTTGTATAGTCGAACAAGGGTAATTAACATTCAGGAAATTCAATGTTTGCAGCTATCAGCCGACGTTTCTCCTAAGATTTTATCGTGGATTTGTTAAGCGTTACATTTAAATATAGCACGAGATGAAAGATATTTCTAGCTGTCTTCGGAGAAGAGTGGTTACAAATGACGGTTGCCTCTGCTATAAGTTAGTAGGGTTAGGTCGTAATCCGGACTTTTCATCTCTGCCGCTAATAACGTCCTCGATCCATTACCAGATTAGCATTCATGAATCAAATTTAATGCGAATCTAAGTAAATGAGATTCAGAAATTTGAATTCATTCCAACTTATCCATAGATGGTGGGAGGCTTTTCTTTGATTTCTTTCTAAGGGATGGGGTCAGGGTCAATTATAGGGAAAGGGGTCTAAGCATGCAACTCCTCAGACTTCTGATCTCTTGCTAACGATTATATCGAGTCAAATGGGTGGGATAGAAAACAATTCGACGAATCTTCGAGTCGAGTTTTAACTCTAAGACTACACAATACATCGTATATTTTTACTCTTAGAATTTTTTACGGAATACCTATAAAAATCGTGGAAGTACATTAATTTGAATACATAAGATTTTCAGGGATGATTTTCAGTTGTTCGACCATAAACAATTAGTTTCAGTTTAAAAATCAAAGAATTTTCTCATGAAGAAACACTCACAAGGATAACAGAAATAAATAAATAGATAATTATTTATTTGAATTAGAGTATAATAGAATTGTACATTAAGGACGCGCTGATTCCAAAATAGGCTTTATGTTTGTTCATGGGATTGATGATTTATGCCCATGACGTTTATAAAGAGATCAGCTGTTTTGTGAGCTGGAAAGACTATTCTTTCTCGATTTCTTTCTATCATTATATAGACTCTCCATGACTCCTTGATTGATCGTAAAGGAGGATAAGGGGAGTTTTTATTACAGGGAAGCTAATACTGAAGTAGATCCCCATTGTTACTCGAAGAAAGATATCGGAATGAGCAAACGACGTCCGTAAGAGGACTACTTTCATCTTCCTTATTTGATATTCTCTTTCAATCCGTCGTATCCGTCTCATTTGACTTTCTTACCTGATTCAAAAGACGTATGGAATCCTTCCTTCCTTCTCAATAGTTCATACTATTGCTTTGATATGATTTACAAGTGATCTAAAATAGGAATATTTATAAATCATGGAGTCTATGATTACGATTCTTTAATTTAGTTATTAATCCTTCACTCCTATCAGTTAACTATCAAGAAATAACGTTGATCCTTTGACTTCCGCCTTTCATTGCAATGGAGAATTTTTTATTGTCTTCAGGTTTTAATGTGTTCTTTATCTTATGGTTCATCTTAAAATAAATATTTTAGGATATTCTTTTATATTAAGTGTGCTTTTTCAAGCTAGAATGAAAATTATAAACTGAACCTTCCCCATTAATCCTTAGGCGGTTACTCTCCTTCTCATCTGATTGTTTATTATGCATGCTCCTGGTCGTAACCTCTTCCTGTTTGACGTCTTGAGTATCGATTTTGTGTTTTGTGTATGCAATTTAGTTTAGTTGTAAGCTGCTGCTTAAAATTAAGTTTAAACATGCTGCTCAAAGAATAAAAGTATCTGTTACGTTGGAAATTAGAAAATTTTAGGTTCATGCATCAAACTATTTTATGAAGTTAATATGAGCCTTTTATCAGTAAGAAAATAAAAGGAATTGATTAAAAGCTGGAATTAAGTTTTATGGAGAGTAAGCGATGCTCTTCAAAGTAATTGTAAAGTTAAATAACTCAAACATGTTTCGAAGATTAATTAAAACTATATTGGTGAGATATTTATGACTGTGAAAAATTATAATATTTATTGTTTAAGAATTCCTTAATCTACCCAACAATGCGTTATAAAGATTTTAGTACAGTGTTGAATGTAACGTTGTTTTACATTTTATCGTCTTTAAATCAATGTATCTTAATTGCAATGCTTGGACATCAAATGTTGCGATGGTTTTGAAAATGCACTGTAAATTATTTCAACATATAAAACACTTTATGCAATTCTTAAAAATGTCCTTTCTACTCTTATATTTGATAGCATGATCACTAAAAATGTTTTGTAAATTCTTATTCACTTATAGAACCTCTGATATTTAATAATTCATAATCCTCAGTTATTCCTTTCGTCGATATCTTCGTTTTCTTTCTCGTTTCCAAAATGAATTACAGAGCAGGAAAGGAGACGAGACAAAAATAATAGTCTTCCTTGTTTACATCAGAGGGCGTGCTCTTCTTAACTGGAGGGTTAACTGCTCCTTCAGAGAGTCACATAACATACGAACAGTCCTTAAACCCTCCCTTTCTTCGCTATCTTCGATACTCTCCCTCTTTCTCTCCTTTTCCGCTTAATATTTCGAATCCCTTTCGGTGGGCGATAACGGAGAGACGGCAAAAGGGGGCGCCGATGAATATGCAAAACTTTAAAACGCTCCCTTTCCACGACACGACCCACGTCGCTTTCCCCCTACAAAACAGAATCGAAATAATAATCTAACTCCCGCAGCTCATTCCATTTTCTCCCTTTCCCTCCTTCAGCCGTTAACCAAAGCGAGCGGAGAGATTCGTGCGAATAATGCAGAAGACAAAAGACGACTTTGGGGCGATAAGGGATCGAGTGCCGCTTGGAAACCTATTCTCCAACTGCCTTTCTCTCCATCTCCCTTGTTCTTCCTCCCCTCCAGCTACCTGTTTTAAATGATCTCATCCCCCACCAAAGATACTCTTCCTTTTAATGACTCCCTCCTCCTTCGACTCAAAGGGTTACCCTCTTATTCTGTTTCTATCTAACCAAAGTTTCCTCTTCGTTACGAGCCTTTATGCTCTTTTTTTCTCCCGGCCCTGCTATCGTTTCCCCAAGATCGTGTACGTGGATTTACCGTCCTCTGTTTGATTAACTGTCGGAGTTTAATTGTGTATTATGGCGTACCAACGTGTCGTGTACAAATGAATTAATTATGTGGGTGGGAATTGATGGGGTAAGAAAAAGCTGCTACAATAGTATTGCTTAGATTTTTCTACTGTTTACTGTTTACGAAATTCTTATCGGAACATTTCCATTTGTTAGATCGAATGTAGGGAAAAATATGTATATACATAATAACCATCGAAAAACTTCACTCTGAAAAGATTTTCCAGTGATTCTTATATATAAAATTGCTATGGGTGATTTTTTAACAAAAATAATGCGATTATTGGTACCTTAAGTATATAAGATCAGTTGAAATAAAAAGGAGCGCAGAAGATATCTCAGTATCGTTATCTTATATTTAATGAAATTGCGCATATTATGACACTACACAATACGTGATTTGAATCATTAAACCAGAAGTCGACGACTCTAGCAATTATTTAGGCTATTTCAAAGACCTATTATTCCAATTTTGCTGGTTATAAACAACTTCGTAAATTTTTATCAGTGAAAGTATATAATTTATCGTAAAAATTTGGTGTCTCTAGTATATGCAAAACATAGCAGTGATATGTATTCCTTTACGAGAATTTTCTTCATGATTTAATTAGTTTTCCGCGTAATAAAGTGAGGTCATTAAAAGAGATACATTAGCACGAAGCCGCCTATTGTAGAGTAAGGGAATCGATTCGTCGCTACACGAAAACTCCAATCGGTACAAAGCGTCTTTTCCCAGAGTAAAAGTAGGTTGCGACCGATGAGGAAATCGAACGAAGAAACCGTTATCGTTATACAGTCGTTTTCCCCTTTCGACGATGAATTCGTTTCGGCTTCGAGGACTCGTAAAGAGAGAAAGAGAAAAGATATTCGGAGAGAGAGAAAGGGGCTTTGTTGTCGTGGAGTAATTACTGCTTCCGAGATGTCGTGGGGTGTGGGGCGGAGTGAGGTGAGGGGAGGAGAAATGAACAGCCGTAGAACTCCTCTCTTTTGGTATTTCAGAAGAGAGGACGAAGGGATGACATGAAAGGGCTGCGGAGAAATGGCGGGTCACGTGATGATTCCTGCTCTAAAACAATGGGAGATGTGCTTATCCCCTTCCTCCATTTCATAGGAAGTCTCCAATCGCCATAAAAACAGGGTGCGACTTAGTTTGAAAATGCGCCCCCATTCCGAGGAAATCGGAAAATATTTCGGAAATTGGTCATTTCCAGACATTTTGCTGGAAAATTCGCTAGAAAAACGTATGAGATGACCGAAATAACCGCGATAATCTGCCAGCTGTTCGATTGATCCATTGCTTTTTCATGTTCCGTTTCTGAAAAGAAATCAGTTTTTCCTATGACGTCTGTAAAGACATGTACAGTTTGCCAATCCTACGTAATTATCACATAAGTATTCAATCTTCCTTGTTATTTTCCACCATTTGCGGGTTTACTTGCTTCCCATTATAATTTGCTCCCTTCTCATTTCTCTACAGTAAGTTTCGGTGAATAATATAAAAGCGTAAGGTAATGACTAATGTGACTCACTGGTTGTCTATTCGTTGTGACGATATAATCTATATAAATTTTACAAGGACTCTTAAGGTCATTGTGAATATTACTAAGATGCAATTCTTTATTCCCAAAGAAGCAAGATTAATTCAACCTCAAATATTTATTTTTCTCATTTATTATTTCATCGATTTTACCTACAAAATGTCGTCCTCGTTCCAAGTAAATGGGTGAATCGATTATTTGTATGTTAATTTTTTCCTTTCCGACTCTATAATGTATACCAAATATCAAAATATCAAATCAGCTATTGGTCTGTTTTCATATTTCACTTTGTCAGCTAAAATTTGATTACAGAGGAAGTAGAATATTTTTCGAGAGAAATGAAAAAATTTTGGCATTAATTCCTTTCACCGATATGTGACAACAAGGAGAGTATGTGTGATACAGATATGGATAAATACTCATAAATAGTTAAAAATATAACACTTTATTTCTCCCATTCTTTTAAGATGTATAACTAGACCTTTTACTTATTCTGAAATTGCTCATTCCTATAAGTAGCTGATGTATATAAGCGACCGTATTTTTAAATCGATTTATTTAATATTTTTGTAATTAAAAGGATTTGGACTGCGGTTGCAATGTCATCCTCTAACAACGTTTACAATTCAGCCCTACACGTACCTGGATTTTTTAGCCAGAGGCACTTCTAGTTCCAATACTCACGTTATTATCATCCCTAACTAAATATTGAGAATGCAAATTAAATTTGTTGTACTTTGGATAGTCAAAACTTAATCAACTCGAACAACTGTGAATAGACATCGGAATCTTGCAGAGTCCACCAGCCAAGTACTTATTGCTAACAAATTTACTATCTTAAATATTATCGATTGCGATATTATACATTTGCAGCCCAAGACTTCCGCGGTATTAAAATGAAACGTTGTCTTAACCCAGATTTATTTCCTCATCATTTTTAACAAGTTGGGTAATGCCCGGCAGATAAATTATTGTTAACGGTTATTTACATTTATAATTTCACAAAGGGAAATGTATGTAAATTATTACCAGACTGGAGCGGATTCCAAGATAGAGAATGATGGAGGTGAAGCTGACATGGAAAAGGGTTATTTAAAGCTCCTACATTCTATTTAGAAACTGCAACCTTAGAAAATGAGCTATATTTTCGATGCAGTTATCTTTGGTATGATTCACTTTATCTCAAAATCTCTTCATTGAATTGAATGGATTGGACATTATTAACTTAAAAATGCTTTATAGTTTTCTCTTGTTATCTTAAGGAAAAGATTTAACATTAAAAATTTTTCCTTAAGATGGACGGATTTTAAAATGATGATGGATAGTTTGAGTGATACAAAAAATATTTTTATCAGTGATTTTCTTATTTAGGTATTTTATGCATCTCTAATTCTAGCATTAGAAAGTGATAGCGAGAAAAAATCCGTTTCGTGGTTGTAAAGATTGATTATTCCTCACTAGAAAAGCCAATAACAAATAATACTATCTTTTCAAAAGGCAAACTCGTATAATCCAAACCATAGAGTCATATAGATTTGCTTAAGTAGCAGGATCAGGAAGGAACAGTATTGCAATAAGAAGCATTATCTCTTCTCGTGATATGTTATAAGTGATAACTAAATTTCATAAAAAAGTTCAAGGTATTACTTAAGATATTATTATTTAAAGATCATTTATTATGTAAAAAGAATAGGGATTCATAAGGAAATAAGAAAAATAGGAAATATCGCGGTATGATCAGGCATCGACTGGAATTCTAATTGGGTATACATATTGGCGTGCAGCTTTTATGTTCCTCGTCAATAGATTAATATTCCTCTTTTGGCCCGTCAAGTAAACTTTCGCCTCCTGGAAAACGATAAAAGCGATTGTATACGTCTCGTTTTAATGGCAGAAAATGACCATCGTTAGAAAAACGGAGGAAAATATAAATGGATTCAGATTTATTCACGTGGAAACGGCTTATCACAGTTTTATTATTCGATCTCATCGTTGCCGTAGCTTCGCTTACATAAACGTCCCGCGGAGACTTACGCCATCAGTTTCATTAAAAAGCGGTTAAATAGAGTTTGCATTGGGTCAGATCTTGAGAGGCGATAATTGCGTTTACAGTATTAGGGATGATGAGGGGGTGGCGTAATGGAGTCAGAGTCGGACACCGGATGAGTAAGTCAGAGGAAACGACATCGCGCCTTTAAATCTTTTCTCGTATCGAATGACTTGCAAATGGTATGTGCGAATCACGCTTGCGTCCGTATGGCAATCACGGTATGCATTCATGCGAAACGCGCGCTGTTTCATTATTTAAACCCGTTTCCTGAAGCTGAAAGAGTAATTCTGATCTCGTTTGTTTTACGTCTTTGTCAGTATGACTGCTCATTTAAAAAAGCGGCCGCCGTCGACAAAAATTTTTATTTTCATTTTTCTCGAATGTCATTTGCGGAAATTCTGATTTTTTTTGGATTATTTTAAGAGAGCTTTAATTTATCGGAATAATTTCTTGGCATGAAAAAATCTCTAATTTTCAGCACTGCATCTCATTTACGCAATTAGCTAAATCATTGTGATGTAACCTCCCGAAAAAGTACATCTATTTTCAATTTGCATCAATAATGTAATTACTAAATAAGATTAAGTTTAATACCAATCGTTGTTCTTATTCCTTTCCTCTGTTAAAATATCACCATCAACTGCCACTTCAATGTTTTAACAAAACATTATAAAAAAGCATCCTTTGTGATTTCCTCTGTATTAAATATTCTCAGTAGATGCTGCGATATAGTTAGCTTACCTCATCGAAGGTGTTAATTAAATTACATATCATTTCACTAGTAAAAATTATCAAAGTTAATTGATATTGATAAAACGTTAATTAATATTGGTAATTAAATTTGAGATGAGATTTATTTTGTGATTAATTATTGAGATTAATACTTGGCAAATGGGATCTGGGAAAAAGGTAATCAACGCAAGTTATCAGAATTGGGCTCCCGTTTAAGTTCGTTTGCGGTTTAGATTTTCGTTCAATAAAACCAAGTTAATTTTCGTACGGGAATCGTTTCCTAGAATATGAACTCGGGACGGAATTTTTAATTTAAAATAATCAGTGCAAGCTTAAAAATACTGCCAAATGGTAATGCAAAATATTCCTTTGAAATCCGCCTACGTAAGATCGCGTGTTTTATTCGGCGGGAAATTTCTAATTTGAGAAGAAAAAGAAACCGTTTGTACCGCCGAGTATTTGTGCCGTCATTAAGTCATTACTCAAACGGTTGGTTGTTTGATGTTAACATGGCACGTCGTCACAGTCGTAATTTTAAATAAGCTGTCAACCATTCTGTCTCTGTGAGCCGTAATGAAATCATTAACGTGAAATGTGAAATCTGCTTAATTAATGAACGGTCATTTATGTCAGCTAGTTTGGAAGAGGTAGTTATTTCTTTCTTGTGATGTGAATGATGATTTATATCTGAAAAATGGCCCAGGTCTTTGTATTTGCGTATTGTGATGAGATCAATTATACAGGAATCTTTTGCATTGCATTGACTTTAAAGGCTTTTCTCGTATTTTAATTTCAAGTAAAAGAGAATTATTTTGATTTGATTTGTTCAAGCTCAACGTAGTGTAAAAGTGTCATACTAGACAAAAGAATCAATGTTGTAGTTTCCACTAAATGTAATGCTCTTTGGCAAGCCATTTTTCTTCATCCAAGGAACCATTATTTTGGCTTGTGCCTTCGTCTTTTGCCGTAGAGGTTTCTTTCAGTTGTATTTTCGGGGGCTGCAACTCTGAGTAATTCTGAGCAAGTCCGTTCAATATTAAAAATTATAATACTCTTCAGTTTCAACTTAAGATACCATAAGACTTCAAATAAATTATAAAACTTCTCAGTATGGACTTAGCCACACACGAGACCTGATCTGTAATCCGTATTACTTGGATTTTAAATTTTAATTATGGTTTACATGAGAGGAAAAGGAAGAAGCTATCAGAAAGTTCAAAATACATGTCTGAATCAGCTAACCGTAGAATCTACGTCAGTATTAAATTGAATACTCTGTCAGCCAGCTTTAAAAGTGTTGCAGACGGATAAAATATCTATATGTATCCATTTTTATACTAACCATTGTCGCGTTTCTTATGCGAAGAAGTTTCAAATTTTTCCTAAATTAATGTTGAGAATTGCACAATTAATTTCTTTCAAGTAAGTTAAAGCTTGAAAAACCAGCAATGTTTTTTTTACAAGTTTTAGCTCTTATATTTGGCTTCGTACAGAAACTCGGTCATCCTTAATTAAAATCGTTGGAAACATTAGCGTGACATTTTTTTCCTACTCGTGGCTTCCTCAAGTGCTTTTTAAGTTTAATATTCTTTCTTTTTTGCCCTCTTTTCGACTCATACGGTACCTTTGCCTTCGTTTCCGCGACTCAGCCGCAGGCTTCCGCCGCCTCCATCCTTACACCTGCTCCCGGCCGTTCCTTCTCTCTCCCCTCATTCCTATTTCTGATCGAACTCTTTTACCATTTCCTCAATCCTTTCCCTTCTCATACCGGGATCCGGTGTTTCTCTTATTTTCCCCAAGAGAACTCCATAAACTGAGTTGGCGTGACAAAAGCAACGACGCGATTTTACTTTGTATTTTTTCCTCCGTACCCTGCTTCGGCTAAAAAAGTCCACCTCCATTGGAGTGTCGAGGTTGGTCAAATGGGGAAAGGAAGGGCGATAGGGATTTCCTTCCGACCAATATAGCGTCCGATTTTTGTGAGACAATTATTCACTCGATTACAAATTATCTAAACGGGACGGGAATGGGGAAGGCCTCCATTAGCTCAGTTGTAAGGCGAACTGTAATTCATTCTTCTGTTTTGGAGAGGTTTTGAGGGAATATCTCAGTGTTCGGTGATTATATATTAAGGAGAGGTAACAGAAATATGCCTCAACATATGGTAGAATTAGTTGTAAATTTTGGTTTTTACTGAGGTTATTTTCACCATTTCAAGACATTTATGTCGATTATTACACATTCTTACGGACGATATGTATATAGTAACAATAACTTTGGAATGGAGATGTCCATTCAAATTAGAGTTAATTGCAGAGCTTGGTATTTTACAAATTCATGCCACATTTGCCATTACATACATGTAAGTGTTTTGCTGTCTGGAAATTAGAAATTGGAAATCTCTGTGCCGAAAAAATGTGGAAAAAGATCGGAAATTTATGTGCTCTGAGTAGAAAGCAGGAAAATATGGAACAATTTTTACTTTAACGAAAGTTAACTCTGGTAATGAATGAGGCCCAGTATTATTATTTACCAGTATTATTAATATCGGCTATTATTAAATACTCCTATGTTACTCTATTTTTACAGAATTACCATCATACCATTATTAATATTATTTTATTAACTATAATGATAAATATAGTGATAATTTTAGTGGACAGTATCTCATAGTTGAGTTCTTATTAATTGCTATAATGAAACCAATGTCTCCATACATTTTTTTCATAAATTTGAATTGAATTTTGTTCACGAGAAGAATTATGCCCTACAGTCTATAGCTTAAGACGAATCAGAGCCTTTGGTGTTAGAGATTCCTATAATGTTTTGTCATTGTCGTTTCCACATCCTTGGTATGATTGAGAGAAATGGTTTCATGTACAGTAGTGATTTATCTTCAGTACTCTGGCTGGTAATCGCGTGTCTCGCGTCACCGGATAAAATTTTCTTTTCTTAGCAAACTTTGCGGAAGTCGTATCTAAAAGAAGGGAATCATTAGGAAAATCCAGGAATTCTTTCCTTCAGTTAATATTTTAAACCGTCACCGAAAGTTGAATGTTATCCATTATGCATCTCATAGAGCTTGGTGAGGTAAACATAATTTAATATACATGCGATCGCCATGTTTATATGTTGTATTATTTATCAAAGTTCTTGTAATAGCAGAGGAAGCAAAATTACCGATTCGACCTCGTTTCCCAGTTTACATTTATCATAACATGAAAAAATTAATTCTCAAGGAAGAGAATCTTCATACGGAAATAAACAAGTCATATTCTGTGTATACACGCATATTTCATCAAGGTTGTCACAATCTCGTGTAGGATTTACCGCGAAACAGATAATATTTTTTATCTCGTTTCCCTTCTTTTGGTGATTCTCTCGATTTTGAGTGACTATTCTATCAAATTTAATTTCGAAAATCTGCAAGAAATATAAATGAACATTAGGCACATTTTTATGGAATCTATTTATCTCGTTTGGAGTCGAACCTGGAGACTTTTAGGTACATAAAGTAGCCCATTATCTGCATGTAATCGGCTTTTAATAGTGTTTTAAGTTTGAAGGAGGTGCAACTTTGGATTATCGATTTTTTGGCGAACATGAACGCACAAACACACCGCTTAAGTCTCTTATATATTCATAGATTAGTTGCAAAATATACTCATGTGATTAAGTGATTAAGGGAGCAGTATGCATGGGACGTCAATAGAAAAGGTCCTTACCCTGTGTGTTCTCACGACCATTATGTATACCTGTTACGCCTCACTCAGGGACCTCGTAAATAGGTCCTCTTGTTCTCTGAGTCGGCACTTCTGCCTTTTTGACGGCGGGGGATGGCCCTAGTGGGGGAGAGAAAGCGTGTGCACGCCCTCTTCGAGATGAGTGGCAGAATGAGAATATCATGCCATGGTTTATCTTTGTATAAAGATTTGAAGAGTCATTGCGTTGGTGTAAAGCATTAATGGCGGCAGTGCTTCATTTGGAAGGTCAGGAGGATCCGTCAGTTCCATGAGTGTGAGTTTTCACGCTGCTTAGATGTCGATAATTCATCATCATAATGTCTCTTTTTCCAACCTCCATTAAAGAGGTCTGCTCTTACATTATTTTGACGTAGTGAGGCCGATTTTAAGACTTAAAACATAGAATTTTTGTCCTTTATGATATGCTTCTTTAAGAATCACCTATCCTAACTAGGGATATACCCATAAGCAAAAATACGATTACCGACTGATTGGTGATTTTTCTATCTGTTATTGACTTCTACGAATGATTTATTAGGTTATATTATACACGTAAAAAATGCTTAACTTATTTTTGATAGTATCCCAATGAAATACGTGGCGAGATAAACTATTGAAACAGGAAAGACTAAGTATTCTCTTTGACTTGGCTAAGGCAACTAATCGTCCCGTATTACCGGAACATTCCCAGATTACGATCTTTTCTTCAATGTAATGATCGATCTCGAAAAATGTCTGCTGAATCCCTCGACGGAGAAGAAATCGACCGATTACCGATCATTTACCGATTTATTGACGCATTCCTTATCCTGACCTACTATTCAAGCATGCAAATTATTATGAGTATTTAAAAATGACGTAAAAATGAATGTGATATCTTGTTAGGTAGTAATCTTAAGTAATAAGAGCTACTCTTAAGTTTCATACAATGAAATTATCTATAACCTTCGAACCGATTATTTTTAAACACTCAAACGGCGGGTATTAAAATTTTACTACGTAATTTGTAATATTAAATTATAATATTTTATAATGTAGTGTCAACAATTTGTGGAAAATCAATGTGTCATTTTAAAGACTAAGCCTCTCTTTGGGAAAGAATGTCTTCTATCAGGCGCTTTATCAATAAAAATTTTGCAATTCCATTTTGATAATGAATATTTTTCCAGAAGTAATATATTCAAAAAATATCAGTGAACAGGGATAAAATTAACTTTCTTTTGAAAAGTTTTGTAGCATCAGTATTGACGAAAATTTCGGTAGCATGTTTTAATCCCAAGTATCGTTAAAAAAACGTGATTTACATCCCCAACGAATGACGCAGAATGCTGACAATTTATATCGTGGAATTCAGTCAAACTTTTCCAGGTGAATATTAGCTGGGAAAGATAACTGTATTTCGTTTAATCCACTTACATTCTAAAGGTAGGGGGTATCTGTAAGTCTTCGGGTATATACATTCTAGGTGAATATAAATACTCACATAAAGTAATGTTCCCATTGAACTATCCACGTAGCTTCCTCGCATTCCGAAAGCAAATAATAAAGATCGTATAAGATCCCATTGAGCTATCGTACTAAAGTTTACGGCGTTATTTGTTTACGGAGGAAAACGTCGGCCGATACTAAATTATATCGCAGCCTATTGAATGGGAGCGATATAATTCAGATCTCGTTCCCACGGCGAGAAGAAGTGCATCCCCTCTCCTTCTATTCAATTGGTGATCAACACCCGTGACGAGTTCATAGACTCCCCTTCAATGATCTCACCAGCCTCCGTGGCGAATCCCTCTACTTGGACCGCTCGTTCTCGACCGATTGCATTCATCCGTACGGGATGACGAAGCGGAGCGAATCGTGCCGCAGGCGAGACGAAAGATACTCCTTCACTCATTGCAGAACGATTGCCGGTACTTCTTTATCGAAAATCCCACGTCGTTTACGGCGAGCGTTCCCATTAGGCATGCTCTTTATTTACTCGCCGAAGATAATTGTTGCGGCTGTGCAGAGATTTGTGAATCATCTTTACAGATACTAAGCTATAATCTCGTAGTTTTGAATTTTATTCGTTTTATTGATTCTGGAATCTTTAGTTAAAATTCATGATTTAGTTTTGATAAATGGTGGGAAATGGTGAATATCTTAAGATGAGATTATTTTTCCCCAAGAGTAGTTGCCCTGAAAGTGGAAGATTCTGGTTCGCGTCTCGGTCCTGTCAAACTTTTCATGTCCCGTTTTCCTTTGTTTATAATAGGGTAAACAATGCAATTACGATTACAGGTCATGGAAATGTTTTAAGTCTTCTATTTTCAGAAAATACTATATGATTTACGCAATGAAAGCCATATATTTATAATATGACATAAATCTTTTGAATTGATTATTGAACTTTCCATGCTATTTGCAACGGAGCAGTCATTCCCTCTGCATTAGTTCGTACAGCAGGGCTGAATCACCTCTTAATAGATTTCCTTCCCCCGGAGGTTAGGCAACGTGTCTACTCCTTCGCTCGGCCGAAAACATAAGATGCAGGGACTGCCGACTTGTCTTTTGAATCGTTAGATAAAAACAGCTTTGTGAAGTCCGTAGTAATATAACGACCTGTACTTCAATGTTAAACCTTCAGGAACCAGGCAGTTTGAGGAAGCACTACTAGCGCTTTTTTTCCTTGGAGTTTGTTTGCATATGAGGGTCCTCTACCTTTTTAATTGAACACGTTATATATTTCCATTGACGAAAGTATAAATTAATTATTTAGTCATTAGCCCTCGGAAACTATTCGCGGGCATGAAGAAAAAAATAATTATTATATTAAATATCAAATTGATTTTTTTCTCTCGCATCTTACAGCCAAATTTCCAATACAGTGAGGGATATCTTTAGTGCCTTACAGATGATATCTCATTTTCATTGTATTTTATTTAACTCCCACAAAATTATTTGTAGAGAACGAATATTATGATGTCGTATAAAGTATCAGCTTTAGCAAGGTGGATGGATTATGTCGCTTAGAGAGATCAGTCAAAAAAATAGTTGAACGTTTAAAAGTCGACAACTAGCCTAGTTTTTAATAGTTTCAGTTTATGATTAAATTATAAGTGAGCTTTTTATCCTTATATTCAGCAGAGAATTGTGATTTTATAAAAAAAATGTGATACGGATTCATTGAAGCAATGACTAATGGGACAAACACACAATAAAAAATATTTAAAGAGCCTTTTTCTTGTAGCTGCTCTTATTGCCTCGGTTTAAGATACATTTGAAGAAATCGGTGTACTTTAAAGCGATTTATTTTTATAGTTCGGTCCGTATCATAAGTATTGCTAACTACGAGCTTTGGCGGAGTATTGGCTGAAGTTAAGGTTAGAGGAAGGGGTCATGCAAATAATTTTACCGCAAGGCACACTTGGGGAAATTTATTTTGCGGAAAACCATCGAAATTTAATTTAGGCTGTTAAACATAAAGTAATGAATACGTCGAATGTTCAATTATTGTTCAAGTATCACAGTAAAATACTTATTATCAAATATTTTGCAACATTCGTTTCATTCTCGCAAGATTCGCATCGACACTACCGTCAAATTTTCCTCGGTACATTTACTACCTCTCATGGCGAATTATTTTGCCGCGGCTCACAGTGTGAACACAGTTTGGAATACACCAAGTTAGAGAGTTGAAATAAGGAGGAAAATGGAGGGAGAGAAGGGTCACGACGGGTCGTTATGCTCAATGTCGTTAAATGGATTATTGGATGTGCTCTACGTCGTCTCGATGGAGCTTTTCGCTCTATTGGCGTGGACTCTTGTTGGGGAGATTATGCGAAAGAAAAGGTAACTACCGTGGGAAACGCAGACCAAGAGCTTGTTGACGATATCTTGATTACCGCAACTATCGACTGGAGTTCTCTTAAGTCGTTGAACATCTTTATTTCTCGCAATGTTATTCAAGCGAACTAAGACGCCTCTACGAGTATGGAATTGGATTCTGTATATGTTTTGGTTGCGTTGTCATTCAATTCATTTTCAAATTCACGCATATGC
Source organism: Pachydiplax longipennis (assembly GCA_036926295.1). Taxonomy (NCBI): domain Eukaryota; kingdom Metazoa; phylum Arthropoda; class Insecta; order Odonata; family Libellulidae; genus Pachydiplax; species Pachydiplax longipennis. The sequence continues at coordinate 54,794,631 of JAVFKF010000004.1, forward strand.
GTATGATTTTCGTATACGTGGACGACTTATTACTTTTACCACGCATCTAATTTTCATTCAGACTCTGATATAATGATTTTGAATTTGTTGAAAATCGATGCATTTAAATGAAGTTAAATGATTAAGAAAACATTTCCGAGGAATGGGTGTCTTTAATTCATGAAAAGCTTTGTGAAATGATAAAATGGAAGAAATGAAATGTAAAAAAAGTTATATAGGATCTCGTGTTTTCCTGGTGTATATATTGATTGAAGTGATCTAGGGATCTCCACCAGATGAGTTAAGTGGTTAAATCGGCAATTTCTTCCGATAGAAGAAACTTGGGTTAAACCAGCAGTATTATATTATGCCAGCAATATTTATATTTCCTTGGTTTTAAATTTGTAATAGTATTTGTCTTGAAGACATTTCGGCTGTCGGTATAAAATTAAAAAGTAATTGCAATTATTCGCTAATCATAAATATCCCAAATGCAACCGTAGCAGCTGTTTTCTTCAATATCTTCGGACCAAATTTCGTTAAATTTAATAAATTACAAAGTTTTTATATGAGAAAGTTGATTTTCTACATCTCTTAAACGATAATTTTACGATTACTCACAAAAAACTTGAGCTTGAATAAGTATTTTAATTCTATAGGGATTAATGAAAGAGCTCAGATCGTTATAATCTTTCCTAGAAGTCAATTACCCGCTCTCGCAATCCTCTCACGCACGAATCCTCTCCTTACCTCTGTCTTATCCTTTAAGAGGGAGTCCCCGTGTCTCCTTCCTTCCTGTCTCTCTTTTTCTCACCCCCTTATCTCCCTCCCCTTCCCTTATTAAATCCTCCCACGCGCGTACACACTTTCTCTGTCTCTAAGCGCTCATTTCAGCTCGTTGCTTTCCCTTTCTCCAAATGTCGCTCTCTCTATCCTTGTCTCGCACCCAACTTCTGCTACACGTGCTCAAGTGTCTTTATTATCAAAGCCATCCATTACTTTGATCGTTGTGTTATTTTGAAAGGGATCATGTTGTGCAGAATGTTATTAATTCATTTTTTATTAGGAACATTTTGATTTCTTTTTCATATTGTCAATCGTCGATTATCTTTCGATTGATAATTAGAGGATTCATTTTTTATCTTTTTAGCTTGTATTGTCTGTATATCAATATAGAATGATCTATCTATATCGTAAGTGATTTGTCATTAACGTATAGGTTAGATATACCAGAAGAAAAATTCCTGTTTAACAGCTGACAGCGTCACAACTTTTGTATTGTTCTTTTACTATACGGAGGGAAAAATATACTTTAGAGGCCCCTAATAATTTTATATTTAAATCTGCTCCTTCTGTTGGGTTTCTATAATATTCAATAGACAGTAGGTTATGTAAAAAATGTATACAGATAGATAAAATATTTGATTTTTGAAAAGTAACAATACCTAGAACTCTATTTGATTTTTAGATCACTGTAAGTTCGAAAATATGGATTCTTTTAAAACTCAATTCTATACGAAAAATATCGTCAATCATGAACCAGGACGACTTACATTCTTCGGAAATGTAAGTCTTCCACCAAAACCGATATTAATTGCGCCTAATTTATACCTTCTATGGGATCGGTTTTGCTTAAAAAATTAGTCATTGCTCTACTTTTACTTTATGCTACGTTGCTTATCACTATTCCCGAGCGCACCCATACATACCGCGATACTTTGTCGAGCAGCCTTACGTCATCGTTGAAAAATTCCTCCAGTGCCGAACTCCCAATAACTCCCCTTATCTCATTCTCTCCTTATCCCTCTCAAACTTTTACCACGTCATCCCTTCCAACTCCGACCATCACTCATTCTCTTCTCCCGCATCCCGGTGCTACTTCCTTCCTCCGTCACTTTCTACGAAGGGGAGGAGGGGCAAGAAGCAAAGGGAAACAAGGCAGAGATAGGCTTTCGAGGAGAGGGAGAAAAAGTGCGGGGGGGAGAGGAAGGGACTTGCGGCATGGCTTCTGCTTCGGACTCCTTCCTTCTTAGCTTCCGTTGCAGGAAACTCCTGCCTTCCGCCATCTTGTTCTTCCCGCCGCCGTTCTGCCTTGCCCACATTTCCCGCCCCTTTTCCCTCGCCACCTTTAAGGAGAATTGGGGAATAACGTCTTGAGGTCTTCTCTACCCTTTCTTTCTCTCTCTATCGCGGATGGAAGCAACCCGTTGGTTGGTTCGGGTTTCGTGAGGAGGGAAGATCGGATCTCTCACGCCAAACTGCGGAATTCGCGTTAAAGTGGCCGGCGGTCCCGAAACAAGCTTCCTTACTTCAGGATTCTCGTTAGGGAGGGAAATGAAGGGAGGGACTCCCAAATGGAGATGGGTGCAAAAAAGAAGGGGATCGCGATGCTCGCTCCGGGGCCCCATCTGAATAATTTCCCGCCGGGGCATCGTGGGCTTGGGCGCCATTTTAACGACGTGGCTTCCGCTGTGTCTTATCCGTCTCTTTCCTCCTCTCTCTTGTATGAAAAGCGCTGATTGACTTCGGAATAACTATCTTCGGTCTGATAATCTTGTTAGAGAGAATGTAAGTCGGAGGAGCAGGAGACTTGAAGGGGAAATTTCGGTAAGGGCTGCTTTAACGACTGAAAAGTCTTTGTAAACATTCTCAAGATGTGATAAATCACATTAGTAATTTGCTGGGGTTTCTATAGATTCTAGAATGTTTGGAAGATTATTTTAGGGTAATGTTGACAGTATATTATCAGCAGTTAAATTTATTGCAGAATTTAACAATTATGAATTTGTATTCCTTATTAGAAAATATTTCTAGATTATCTTTATCCACTATAGAATTTTTCAAAAATTAAAAGTGCTCGGAGGTTGAAGGTTGAGGCTGAAGCAATAGGATAAAAACTGAAATTAATTTCGGTCATATGTATGCAATTATTTATGGTATATAATTATGGTATATTCTGCAATGTAACTGGCAAATAGCAAATGGAAAATACAGTGAAGCCTCGATTAAAGACGGCAATCAGTTCCAGGATTATCGTCATTCATCAAAGCCGTCGTCATTCAAGCGCTATTTCCCTAAAATATAATAATACATTTATTTCTTCCGACTCCTTCAAAAAACGATTTTACATGTCGAACATGCAGTTAACTCATTAAATTTCTCCTGGAAAATTTTATTGGAATCCGTCACTCATCGATGGGGCGTCGCATACCAATATTTGCGTCCTTAAGACTTTTTTTGATTACAGTCAATCGTCGTTGACAATTGTCTTAAACTAAGTCCCTCCATATCCAACACAATACGGTATACATCTCATTAATTTTTATATAAATTTAATTTTGTGAACTAGATATATACATACAATACATCCAAACAAATTATCCTTATCATGTCACCTTAGCAGTGAGAGAAGAAAAGTAAAGCCTTACTGGAATTATCAAATGCTATGCCGAGATGAGGGTAAAAGTGTATTGGAAGTAGGAAATATAATTTCATTATTAAGGTAGATATAGTTAGTATGGGTAGTAAATGGCTCTTTCATATTTAAGAAGAAAACAGCTAGATATAATTTGTTAATTAACGTTCAGGATTTAGCTAAACGTTTGCAGAATATAGAGAAAAATAAAATTCCTGCTTAAATTTCAATCCTCATACAATGCGAAACATGTGACTGATGAATTTTGACATCATATTTGAAGTTGATGATTCTTTGGATCTAGGTATTTTTTCTATTAGAAACTATCATCTCACGTTAAAATAATTGTTTCAAATTATATCTTGAAATAATATAGAGGGAAGAAGGTATCCCCATAGCGATATCCTATCGTGAATAATAATCTCTAGGATTTTGCATAACTTAGAACAATCAACCTAGTGGATCGTGAGACGAATAACATTTTACCGATTGAAACCGAAAAACTCTGCTAACGTCTTCAAGCATAAGGTACGCCAAGTTTAATCATTAATGAAGAGGGAGTTCTGATATGAGCTCTTAGACGAATCCATGGCTTCCTAAAGGACTCTCACAGTTCCTGAACACGGCTCTAGATTCGTGGAGATAAGGCAAGTTGGGGGCTAAGTAAGAGGACGGAAGGGAACAGTAGTGGGATGGCCACATCGGGAACACCGCCTCCGACTTAATTAATTCCGATGGCGATCAGTTTCTCCTCTGCCCAGTCTGGCCGCTTGCGACCCAAAGATCAATGAAGAGCGAAATCTTGTTTCAGTGGACTATTCACCTCTTCTACTGACCGTTTCGCTTCCTTTCATTGAGAGATGGATTTGGGACGTCTAGATCCGTGTGCGATCCAATGCATTCATCTTGTCCAATCAGAAGAAAGTGCCCTGGACACTATTTCTCGTTGTTGAATTTTTTATAATTCCTGAATAGGATTAGTTGGAGGTACTTAAATTCACAATGTTGATTCGGAAGGTAATTCTTCTCAATAGTTAACACGCTCAAGTTCTTTCCCTCAAACAGACGATTGATGACATGATATTGAAATCTTGATGTCTAATAATAACTCATTTATTTTACAAATAACAATATTTAAGCTCATCTAGCTCTGGTATTTAATATTTTGGTTTATTAAAACTCCAATTTTTATTGTAGTCCTAACTAAATTTTAATTTTTATTTATTCCGCGAAGAAAATATTATCCTTCAAAGCTCTCATAGTGTGAAGAAATACGCATCTCATATTACCAAAATTTACCCAAACTCAAATAAGGCAGCAATCGTATTATTATAATTTTATCTCATTCTCTTATCGGATGATTGTTTTATTTCAGAATTTTCTAGCATATTTGAGTGAAGGATAATAATTTGTACTCATGGAAATGGGATAAGGAAAGGATTCTTCACTTAATTATCAGAATTCATTCTAAACTTAAATATTTAATTGTTGGTTACTTACGTAATTTTTGAAATAATTTTAGTTTTTTATAGAAATTCAGATTTTTCCTCTTGATGAAGTATCTGTCAAAAACGATCAATTGAAAGACAGTATTCATTGTTAAACTTTCCGAAGGTTTTAGAGGAAAATTTTAAGAAACATGGTGTAGATAACAACTGATATTACTATTCATTTAATTTTGTAATCTTATCTACATTCAATCGGAGCCTTATCCTTACTTAAATAGCAATTCGGTAATGTTTTGTTCCCGGATAAATTTGCGGTATGAATTTCAAATCATCCACTCATAATAATACCTGCCACAATATGATAAATTTTACTAAAGGCAGATAAAATCAGGGCTATGGGTGTCTTTCGGAATATTTCTTGCACTTTCACTTTTCTCTTTTCTCTATTCCTTGTCCTCCCCATACTCTGCCCCTTTCCTTCCGTGTCACTCCTTCTTTCCTTCAACACTGCGGTTGATTTTTATCGTACGATCTGATAATAATTTCCACCGCTGTCACTTCTAATAAAATCCACTTAAAAAGTGGTGCTGGGGGAGCTTCGGCTATTGTGTCCGTTTTTCCCCTCTTCTCTGCCAATTACCGCTGCGGAGATAACGCCGGCTGCGACCTTATCTTTATTGAATGCCACTCATATTCGCTTGAGAAAAATTTCCGTGCGGCATCCGATTCTTTATTTTTCGCCCGTCTTCAAGCGGAACGAATCACAGATATGGAAGGGGAAGAGGCGTGTGTCGTGCTAGCTGGGCTGGAAAAGGGGGCTATTATGCCGTTTACTCAGGTAGCGAATGATTAAGTGGTTACCTCCCATCTTATTTAGTCGCTCCAAAGTGAAAAATATCGAATGAGTGGCATACATTGTCGTTTTTTCTTAGGAGAGACGATGCAAATTGAAAGAATTTTCTATTTAAAGCTTCAAATAGCATTATAGTACGGCAACGTATGAAATTTTTGGGAAGCGTGTTGGAATTAACAATTAATGACTTAAGTTTTAAAATTGTGTATCAAATAAACTTACATATAATAAACGTAAATTAATTAATTCAATTTTTCGTACGAAGTTTGAAGGAGAAATTCTTTTAAGCGAAACTTATAAGTGAAACTTTTGATATAGAGCTAATTTTACTTTTGATATAGAGCTAATTTTGCTTTAGGTTCACAATTGTCCTCCGTACTATCTTGTTCTGAAAGTTCTACTCTTTCGCTCAAACCTGTAGCCATAATTTTATTATGTTTATTATCCAATTTTAACATATTAGATTCAACTACTGATCTTTTCTTTCATCATAAAGGTATATATATATATATATATATATATATATATATATATATATATATATATATATACGAGTAAAAGTTGCTTGCATACTGCAAGCTAATTGGTAAAAATGTACTATAAGTTCCCCTTATGGGTAACATTTTCGAAGCTTATCCAGCAAAATTCTTAAAAATTGCCGCAATGCATTTCTTACGTGAGAATTTTTAATCCATCTGGCATAGAACTCACGGTCAAAGGTAACCTTTCTTCCACTGGTTCTATAGAAAACTACTTCAAACGCAAACGCTGTAATTTTGAATAGTTTCGTGCATAGAGAAAGGTCTTAAAACAATTTTTAAAAATTAGCGTAAATGACCGCCTGGCGTCGAACACAGGACCCGTTCGTGAGAGACAATGGCATACGAATGTTAGAGAAGTGCCACTCTGACGTGTTTCAAAGTTTCAATTCAGTATCTTATCGGGAAGGTCCTAAAATAAGATTCCGTTTTCCCCGTTTGAAATGCATGGTAGAATAGGAATGACACTTCCATCGAACCAAGGACCACAGGAGAAACGGCGAACCTCATGAAAGAATGCTCTCAAACGCCTCTGTCACCATTCCGGGTTTTATCTTTCCAGCTTATTGGGAAGGATTTTTAAAAAATCGTCCCTGATATCAGCAATGCATTTCTTACGGAGGCATTTCGGACCCACCTGGCGTCGAACACACGGACATTTGGTAACATTTCTTCATTTGGTACGATGGAAGACCATCTCATCTGTAAACACCGAGATTTTGATTGCTCTATCGCATCGAGAACGGCCTCAAAACAGATTGAAAAAAATCGCGCAAAAGACCGCCTAGCGTCGAACTCAGGACTCTTCCGTGAGAGAAGGTAGCAAAATAATATTAGATAAGTGCCATCCTTACTTGTTCCAAAGTTTCGATTCAATATCTTATCGGGAAGGTCCCAAAATGAGATTCCGCTTTCCCCATTTGAAATACATGGAGGAATCGGAATGACCCTCTTGCATCGAACCAAGGACCACTAGACGAACGATGATATTCATGGAAGAAAGTTTCAAACGCTTCTGTCACCATTCAGGGTTTTATCTTTCCAGCTTATCTGGAAGGCATTTAAAAAAATCTTCAAAGATTTCAGCAATGCATTTCTTATGGAAGAATTTTGCATCCACCTGGCGTCGAACTCACGGTCATTTTATAACATTTCTTCCATTCGTAATATAGAAGACTACCTCAACTTCAACCTCCGAGATTTTGGTTCCTCTATCTTAACGATAAGTGCCTCAAAATAATTTTCAAAAATCCGCGCAATGCATTCTTATGGGAAAATTGCGATTTTTGGGAATTTCTGTATCTATATATATATATATATATATATATATATATATATATATATATATATATAGCTAACTCTCCGGATATACCTATATATATATATATACCTATATATTTATAGGGGATACGAATTCTGACCATGTTCCACAAGCGCCATCGACGTCAGATTTTTTCGACGTACTGGCCCTACACTCTAGACGCCAGAATAATGCAGACATCGACGCTAGCTATCATGGGTTCGATGCCAGAAATTCCCAAAAATCGCAATTTTCCCATAAGAATGCATTGCGCGGATATTGGAAAATTATTTTGAGGCACTTATCGTTAAGATAGAGTAACCAAACTTTCGGAGGTTGAAGTTGAGGTAGTCTTCTATGCTTCTCATGGAAAAAATGTAGCCAAATGACAGTGAGTTCGACGCCAGGTGGATGCAAAATTTTTCCATAAGAAATGCATTGCGGAAATCTTTTTAAATGGCTTCCCGATAAGCTGGAAAGATAAGACCCGGAATGGTGACAGAGGCGTGGGACCTTCCCGATAAGATATTGAATCGAAACTTTGGAACAAGTAAGGATGGCACTTATCTAATATTATTTTGCTGTCTTCTCTCACGATCGGGTTCTTAGTTCGTCGCCAGGCGGTCTTTGGCGCGAAGTTTTAAATTTGAACTGAGGCAGTACTTGGTATGATACTGTATTCAACGGATAGCTTGCAGTATGCAAGCAACTTTTACTCGTATATATATATATCTATATATCTATATAGGTATATCCGGAGAGTTAGCTATATATTATAGATATATATAAGATAATTTTCAGGAAAGTGGCCTATCTAAACAAAAATTCCTGCCTTCTTCACAGAGATACCTTCCTTTGAGAATATCTATTTACAATACGACCTATCTACAGTAAAACCCGCTTAAGACGCTTTACTAGGCACTGAGTGAGAACTTAGTTATAAGCTGGTTGGCCTTTTGACCGGGATTCGGCATTTTTTAATTCTTCTACGTTGGAAAAGAAAAGGGCAGAGTTTTTCATTTTCTTCTCCAAAATTTAGTCAAGAGAGTTAAAAGAAACCTTGTAGATAAGGCGAAGAAGGAGAGGAGAGCAGAGTATGAAGATATAGATTACGTAAACAATTTGTGGTCTATCGAATGAAGAGGAGGATAGGCTGTAGTGGTTGGAGTGCACCGGGAGACGGGAAAATCCGCCATAAAAGAACATCTAAAGATGTATATTTACTACATTTTTCGAGTGTAAGAGACCGGCAACGAGAGAAAACCGCATATGATACGGGGGCAAATTTAAAGGGGTTTAACTGTATTTGGATCCGTTCTTATGATTAAACCGTAGTTTAAATCGAAGAAAGGAAAAATTAATTAAGCCTTTCCCTTCAGTAAATTTTACAGTTTAACACGGAGAGAAATTCAGAAGATATTATAATTGATTGTTATAAAATTGCATGCATCCAAGAAAAAGTCTTAACATCCGAGCCATTAATTAAACGTCGAAATGAGAACACGCGTCTGGGATTGTGCGAAATACTTGTATAGGTCTCTCATTAGTATTCGGTCTCTGCGTGGGTCTATCAGTCAAGAGGAGTGGCCGCCCGTTGCTCTCCCCTTATTATTATGTCCGGAGGCCCAAGCTCTTTACCGCATCGCTGACCCTTTTCCCTCGGCCCTACGGCCACGTATAGTTCGGCGGAGCGACTTCCGGGGGCGTTGCAAAGATGAAAAGAAAATCGAGAGGGTTCGTGCTTTCTCTTTTCTCCGTAAACGCAGTAACGGAGATCTTGAAAAAATAATCTCATCCCCAGAGTAGTCTCTCTTTTGAAGAGACGAAGGGATCTCCATCGGTGGTAACAACCACGGGCCCTTTTGATTCGGAATCAGTTATCATTTTCGCTCAATTAGCGCCAGATTCCAATAACGATCTTTTAACCCTCGTCGGGGAAAAAGAGAACGTCCTTCCATTTGCGAGAACCCTCTTGGGATGTAGTTTGGGGAGTCTGATTGCCGTAGCATGGATTGATCGCCCTCAACGAATTTTCCGTGCCGTGGGTTCGCCAAAGTAAACGTCCTTACTACGGAATGTAAACAGGCAAATTAAGTGTAGCCAAACACGGAATTTTAGAGGCTTTATATTTTCGTAAATAATACCTTTCGTTTAGAGCTACTTGGAATTAATTAAATTTAAGTGGTTGCTAATTATTGTAGTAACCTCTGGATTATGAATCTCAAAGTTGAACACAAGATTTTTAGTCTCTCTCAGCACAGATTTTCCTTGATGTAAATTAACTGAAAATTTGCTTTCTGTTGAGCTAATTTCTTAAACTTAGATATTACTGTGAGCTGTTTTGGCCGCTAAAGGAAGGTTAAGTAAATTTAGGAGGAAAATCATAGTTTTAGTTTTATTATGAAATTTTCGCTAATGCTAAGACTCACTCTATTTCTTGAATGGGGTATTTTAAAAATTGCTATTGTGTAAAACCTAAACATCTTCACCGTATCGGGAGTTATTTTTTCTTAGTAATTCAAGCATACGAGGGTGGTCTGAAAAGTTTCCGACCCCATATTTTTCAGAAATCTTCAGAAAATTTTCCGAAATTTTCAGAAAACATGTCGAGAAATGGCGAAATGTCGGAGACTTTGCAGACCACCCATGTATTTCATAAGTTTATTTCGTTACCATAAATAAGGTTTTTTAAAAAAATACTATTTAGTATCCAAATTAATTAATCAAATTCTGAAAGCTACTTTATTTCATGGTAATTCGTATTTAATACAACGAAAATGTTTCCCCATTTTCATGTTTGTTTGTTTTTACCCATTTTTATTATCGTTACTACCAATTGTTGTTATGGTTATCGATCTGACTATAACTGTCACCCTTTAGTATTATTATCATCTTCGCCTATTACTTTAACTCGATCCTTGATTCGCCATTGATCAAAAGGATAATTATCAGTAAACTTAAATTATGATTAAGAATATAAGGAAAAGAAATTTAGAGGTCGCTCAAATTCTCCAGCGTCTGCTCAAGAGAAAATCGCGTCTAAAAGGTACATCTCTCTAAAATACGACGTCAGAATGGGACGGCCCGAGTCTTCGAATGCCCGTGCATTCCAAAAAAAGTCCGACGTTTGGAAATGAGCCGAAGTTAGGGGATGATGGCGGCCCTACTTGGAAGATGGTCTGTAAGGGATCTGGAGAGCGAGAAAGACGAGGGATTGCAGGGGTTGAGAAATGCGAGGTGAGGTCGGGAGGGGGAGGGTTTCCTGAGTAATGATCTGACTCCTCGAGGCGTGCAAAGGGAGGGGAGATCAGCGGGCTGTGTTAGCCAACTTGGGAAGAGAGAAAGATGCCTGAGAGAGAAGACGGCTTAAGGGATGGGAAGGCGGAGGGAGGTTACGGGGTGTAACGCTAAGTAGGATCGCTCCCTGGCTAATTTAGTGGAATGAAAGGGTGGGGCAGATAGGATGAAAGAGTAACCTCCTAGGGTTTGCCTTCTCAGGGTATACGAGGGCATCGGAGGAGGAGCAAAGAAGGGCATAATAGGACGAAAAAGGGCCGAAAGGGGAGAAATAGGGATTTTATGAAGAAGGTGAACGGGAGGGGATGGAATAGAAAGAGTCAAAGCAAATGTGGAAAGAGGTAAACATGGATGACAAAGGGAATGGAGGAAAACCGTGGACAAGAAGGCTAGGGATATAGGAGGAATCGTATGAGAACGAATAAGGTAGTATAAGGAGGAGGATATATAAGAAGTCAAGAGGTAGTGCAAAGATAAGTAAAACTCGCGTTAAATTGGAGTGTTAGGTAAATGATAAAATATGGAGATACGAAAGGGCGAATTTAGAGAGCGAAATAGAACACAGAGAAAATAATTTTAAAGTGAGAATGAGACATTGCTGAAAAGGAGACGAAAGAAAGAAGAAGAAAAAGGAGGGCCTACCAACGCCTAGGTCCCGGGTTTGAATCCCAGATAAACTAATTTTTCCTGGTTAGAACATGGTCAGTTATTACCGTTTACGTCTCTCCCTGTAATGGTACAATAAATAGATGTTCATGGAAGCGCTGGTAAAGAAATAAATAAAAAAGGAGAGCGAGAATCACAGGAGATGAGAATTGCTGAAAGAAGTACTTTAATAATGGGATAGGATAAGGAGGTGAATATTAAGGTTATCAAGTGGGTGTGATGCATGTGTAACATCTCAAGATAGGTAATGGCGTAAAATATTTGGTGGATAAGGAAGATGGCGGATCGGTAGAATGGGAATTCATTTCGTGGATTATTTCCTAGCGGGGTGGGTATCTTCGGATTAGTCCACGGGATCCTTTTTTTTCCTCAGGCGCGGAAGGATTCGGAGATGAGTTAAGACCTCTTGGTTTCTCCCTTTTCCCCCTGCAACGACTTCCGGAAGGCAGTGAAGATATTCGCGAGGAAAAAATGTTTAGGGACGAAATTATGTAAGGGGGAGTGAAATGGTGGGGAGAATTTTCCACAGCGGGGAGAATTCCTTCTTTTTCCTTCAAGAAATATATCTCCAGCGTCCGGATCGGTGAAAATAAAGCAGAGAATGGGAATTCACGGTGTAATGGGAATTGAATTAATTGTCTCGAGATTTTTTGAGACTTGGATGGGTTTTGTGCCCCAAAACAAGCGAATCCTGAGAGAAGAGGATCCTCCCCGCTGAACAATTACTAATGCCGAGAAAATTTCATTTGAATGAGTTTGCGATCCGACTTTTTTCGGTGCTGGGAGCGTTTTAAATGACTTTGAAGACTTGAGAACTCAGATGTATACCAGTGCTATAAAAATGCCGTAAAACTCGAGATTCCTCGGGAACTTGTGTCCCAAGGGCAGGACTTTGAATTCATCGTCTTTTCAGCTTCCGGCCCATTTAAATGTGCGATTCATTTCATCTCAGAGCATTCCTCCGAGAATTAGAGCACGAAGGAAATAGTTGCCTCTACAGTGGGCATTTTTAATCCATTTTACTGATAGAAAATGTAATAAGAGGATGATTTAAACTAGGACTAAAGAATTAGGAAATGGGAACTTCTAGGGTTCCTTTTTGTATTTATAGTTACCTAGATAAATTTTCGGGATTAGTATTCTAGATATGTAAGGCACTCGCTTTTTTTGTTTTATTTTCGAAGATTGGCCTACAAGATTGTTAACGATTCCGAATATGTTCTCGTGAGTGACATATGTTATAGTTTATCACCGCACTCACAGGCGGTACTTCACTGAAATACTCCTCAATTAACTATGGAAAAAGGACGATCTATATAACATATCAGTCGCTGAAATTTTCAAAGATGCAGTGTTTTCTATTCTAACAAGCTAATCCTAAATTATGCAGCCTTTTTTTACTATTTGTTTCTCATTTTCGTATACGAATACGTTACGATGAAGATTGAAGCAACTGAAAACATTAACAGCAGCTGAGGTGAAGAAACGAGTCACACAAGAAAGGAAGGAAATATTCTCTCTAAAAATGTAGTTAAAATTAATTGTCTAGTGTGTCTAGAACAGAAAGACAATCCACTGAAAATTATAAGAATGGATTACGGCTGATTTCGAAAATCATTCTAAATGGATTAAATGCAAGAAAAATAAACAAAACGGTCAGATCGGTCGACTTTAGAGACTGAAAGGAAGCCGACGCACGATTGGTAAGAGCATAAAGTGATTACTTAATTTGAAAATATAAAGTTCACTTTAGGTATAGCCCTTATTAATCGTTTTCTGATATTCAAGTTGGTATTATTTGATATTAACAATTGTTTTATCTGATGGAATGCCCTCTGTTTGGATTACTCTACTTACTGTATCACTACTCTTCTTCTTGTCTAATCCTAGTACACCGCAAATTTCTTCTACCCCTCTAAGTTTGTCCATACTTAGTTTTACCTGAAACCTCCCTTCCCTTAATTGGCTACATTTATTTTGTCTTAAATCAATTTATTTTTGCTTGGAGATTATTTTTCTGTTATTCATGGAAGACGGAGTTCATGTAAATCTTCTTTCTTTCTAGCGAGTATCCTTACATCGTCTGCAAGCCGCAGCTTACTTATTCTTTCTCCTTGTACTCATACATCCCCTTCAGTCATTTATATGACTAAATTTCTTACCTTGCCATAGTATACCTTGAAGATGAGTGGTGATTCTGTGTTACCCTTTTCTTTATATAAACTTCTTCTTTATTTTTACCATATGTATTCATCTCTGGCTTATCTTTACAGAGAGCATAGGAAACAAAGATAGTTAATGACTCATGATTTATTTTTGCCGAAATATTTTTGTACTTATACGTCACTCCAAATGTGTCCTTAGGCGTCCTCCACAACTCAGGTTTGGACCTATTAAAATCGGGCAAATTTTGAAATGGGAGCGTTTAAATCATTTCCCTACCTGAACTATTCACCTCTTCTCGTCGCCAAATTTCAGTGAATTCAACGGCATAAAAAATATTACATGGAAAGAAAGACGAACGAAGTAGAGCGAGCTTCATGAATAGCTAAGAATAGTTATTGAACGGTATGCATCGGTTTCAGGGAAAGAAATACAAAAGTGATTTCGAAAATAATTCCCTCGTTATTTATTCTTAGGCACAAGTGTAATAAGGATGCGATTTAGATGCATCTCCTACTATAGCGGACTGTTGAAAGGCGGAGAGGTATCAGTGAGAGGTGAAGTGAGAAGAGGAAGCTTCTCCCTGCTTCCCCGCCTCCATGCTCTCATGGCTTGCGATAATTACTCAAAATTTAAAGAGGAAAAAGAAAGGGGAGGCGAAAGAAGGAACAAAATGCTTCGTGACATATTATTCTCTCTCTTTCATTGCCGCTTCTTCATAAAAGACGCTCCCTCTTCTTTTTCCGCTTCCAAAGGGCGTTTTTTTCCTCCAAGGAGAGGATGACGCTTTCGCAGCCGTAACAAAGGGCGGGCCCCAGGGTACGTGAGAGGGCACAGAAAACGGGTGTATCTGGGAATGCGAGAAGGGTTTGGAGTGAGAGATAATTAGCGGTATCGAGGGGTGGGCGTAATTAGCACTTTCTGCTGGTCCGTGTGGGAGAAGGGGCACTCCAAACACAGATCGAGGATCCATGCTCTTTATTTCAACCAGCTACAAAACCCCATCACTACACCACCTAATCACTACCCCGTTTCCACCCAACACTCTTTTTTTCCTTTTTTTAAAACTCTATAGTCCTCTTGTGAAGCTGGTATGAACCTGAAGGAATTGTTGAAAATCAAGCTATAATTATTAGTACGCTGATAGTTTCATTATTGCTTACAAGTTACCTTGCGAACTGAGTAGATTAGACTTGGCATGGATGTATAGTGGTTTGAAAACCTGTCTGAAAATTGGAATATCCGGGTTCGAGTCCCAATGATGTCTAAGTTTTTCTTTCCTTCGACGGCTTTTAATGATCAGGCTTACGTAGGCAAAGTATTTACCTTACTCTAGTACGACTATGATTTTTCGCTCTAGGATTTGTTTTTCTGTGTTTTACCTCATCAGTGATTAGAGTGAAACTTGAGTACAAAAAATGCTGGCTATTTTCTAAAACGTAAATTTCACGCCTAGAATGTTTGTTATTCAAGTTTTTCACGCATTTGGTTGTTGTTAAGATTGCAAATTATGATGTGAATTAAGATTGGAAAAGAAATTATATATTTTAAAAGGAATTATGATTAAATCTTTCTGTGATATGAACATCCCTTTAATTTTCAGGAATTTAGGTGGAATGTCTTTCAGAAAATAGGCTGAGCGATTGATAAAATTATTTAAATAATAACGAATTTTTGATATTTATTTAGAAGATATATCAATGTCTAAATGAAAATTTTGTGGGATCTAAAAGTTAGAAAATAAAGGGTAAGTACGCTTGGGTAGAATATTGATTCATTCATTCACCAAACGAGACCAGTTTCAGATTGAAATTCAGCTCTGGTTACTAGGAAAAAGTGGGAAATTATTTTCTGATCACCAAAGATCATTGGTTGTTCATTTATGTATCAAATGAAGTTTTAAATTTATGTTAACTCATTTTAATCTCTTCATTTCGCTCTTTCTGACACATTTTTCTATTTCTGTAGAATCAGCACTCAGGATTCTCACAAGATCTCACGGAATAGTCTTTTCTGAGATGTCTTGGACCAAAGAGGTATAGCTATCTGTACTGTTCAACAACAAACCTAACTTCCCTGGAAATTTACCTCCTGACTAAGAAATACAAGAGACGTACGGATCCAGGGGAATGCAAGAGGAGTCGTCCACCGATGGATTATTTTACCGTAAGGTCAGTTCTATGTCTTCGCAGATGGCGCACCCACCGAAGGGACGATGAACATACCTCAGCAAAAGTAGGATGATATTTCTTTACACTAACAATTTTTACTAATAACCCACAGTGTATCGTATAATGCTGTCATCACGCGATCGAAAATTGCGATCTGAAGCTGTCGGATTCAAAATTATTTTTCTAACGTATATTTTCTGCACTATTCCAACTTTACCACACCTTCTTTATTATTCTAGGAAATGTTGCAATTTGTTTTCCTTGACTTTTTTCGATGTCTTCCATTAACTTTTGTTGATAATCTCAAGCCGGTTCATTTACTCCTGCAATAGCTTTTCGGTTATTTGAAAATGAAGATGGTTATCAGACACGTTGAAACGTTATTCCAGCACAAGGCTGAATTGGACTACAAATGATGACACGAATATATGTTCACTGTTCCTTAATGCTTTACCTTAGCCTTAAGAGTCTCTTTTTGTGTTAGGCGCGAACACGAGTAGGTAATTACCCTTAGGTTAAACAGGATGGATTATTATGTAAAGGGAAGATGGTCTAGTAAATTAAAATACAGGGTTGACCTCCGTAACCACTAACTGTCTTCCCTTTATACGATAACGATTTATGCTAAAACTAACTCGTACTAACAAATTTGTTAATTGATTTTGTGTTTTTTTCAATATAGTGGGTTCTTTTATGGGCTTTGAAGACTATTTAAGAAGCTATCTCATCAAAGAGAAAGAGAGTCACTAAAAGGTAATTACTAATTCAAATCGTCATTTTACCAATAATGATACAGGGAAACTCTAAACTTATCCTTTGAGCTGATATTTTTGTTTATATAATTCCAGAGAATCCAAATATCTCCGAGGAAATCTTCGTATGATTTCGAAATATGGAGTCCAAAAGAGTGATAGTCATGAGGTAAGAATTACATTATTAAGACAGTCCTCGTTTGATTTTTCCAACAAAATATGCTTATAATTTTACTATTATTGTTGAAGTATTTGGAAGTCTTGCTTAAAGATCGGTTAGCTTGATATCGTGGAACCTGTAAAATTTACCTACAATATGACAATCCGGAAGAGAATTAAATAACTCGAGAAGAATAGCGGTTTAAGCGTAATATTTGCAAGCTTTTTCGTCCGTCGCTTAGTTGAAGTGAAATACAAACAAACTTCCCTCAATTTTATTAGTCAGAGTACAATTAAAAGTTTATTAATGGTGAGTCATTTCTCGTATTATGCATCTAAATTCATTAAACTTTCAACAAAAAATAAGATTCTTTAATCAGTTATTTGAACCTCTTGAGATATTTATTTCGAGATTAAATTCCCATTAAAAAATAGAAATATATTTATGAAGTACGCGGAGATCTTCTTTATTTTTAATAGGCATTTCTTCCGCATTGGGTTTATTTGATCAAAGGATTAGAGTGGAAAAAATATATTACGCAGATAATCGGCTTTGTATGAGAGGAATAGTCTTTATTTTGCCTTGCATATAATAGTTTCCACCCTTATGGTCTCGGGTAACGGAGTAAACAAAACATCCCCCAGAGTTTCGACTTTTCATCGCCTAAGACCGAGCCGCAGTAACCACAATAGGTCGCACCTGTTAGTTCAAAGTATACTATAGAACCTCCTGTTGGCGTAGAAAGGGAGTCAATAGCGATCCGAAGCTGAAGAGGGTGTTTGGTGACACTTGAGCCAAGCCATCGCTCAAAGAGAAAAGAGAACGATTTCTTCTTTCATCTCGTTCTGCCCTCTTAAGCCCTCCATTTCGAGTCGCAGATGTACGCAACAGCCGTAATTCAATGGCGACTCAAATCGCTCGAAAGCCGCTTTCGATGGAGTCAGCGTTTAAGAGTATCGGGTGCCTCCCCCGCAGAATGGGTGCTCCACTCCGCCAAAGGGGCGGGCTGCATCCTTTACTGCACCCGCCGCTCATTATCCCTCTCCTTTCTTCCGTCAAAGGCACCAGATTGCTCCCTCGTTCAGGTCTCCGTTATCTGGATTTTTTTATTTTCCCGCGTGTGTGCGGGGAGGCGATTATCTCGATTAGCCAGTTAAGGAGTTTAATTGCTCGTAATAGATCGCACCCGCCGAAATAAAGAAGGGGAGCCGTGCGCGTGGGTGAGTACGCCCACGCTTCCGATGGCCTTTGATGTCGGCGGAGCGCGAAAGGAATCCGTCTCCTCGTCTTGGGAATATCGAGGGTGTTTAGGGGAAATAATGAGGAGACTCATAATAGGCGCATCCTCTTTTGTGTGTGTTTCATTTTCCGTGCGATAGGGAGAGGAAAATTTATATTTTCCATGCTGAGATTGTTATGGCATATTGTCTATACGAAACTGATATAACTGAAAATAGTTTGCGTTTAACGAAAATTATATGAAATAAAATATATATTGGATAGAACTATTTGGATTTCATCTTTATTATAAAAATACGTTAAATGCGCTAATGCAGTTATATATATTAATAATGATGTATGTTTGTATCGCAATATAATTATATTGTATTATTTTAGATGTTTTTATAATATGTTTCGATACTTTTTAGCAAGGCACACGCAGATGATATGCTACTGAAAGATTTACTTTAGATATCAGAGATAATAAACTGCATAATTTCTTAAGTAAGATGCTGAGCAGAAAGTTTAGAAAAAACACGTTGCAAAAAAATCAACTTTCCTTTTTTGTTAAGGAATACTTCTTAATTAATTCTCAAGTATTGTAAGAAGTGCTTCTACAGTTGAATGCTAAGATATTTTGCAATTCGAATTCCTTGTAGTGTCGTTACACAGTAGTTCATCTCCTTATTATCCATTCATTCTACGAAGAAGCTGATCACAATTGGTGTTCTTTCTCAAAGACTACAGGAAATTTATCTTCATTATTTATCTTTTTATTTTATAAAGTATTTTATATATTCATATATAAAGAATTCGTAAAGCTACTTAAAAGATCGAATTCTTCTTCTCATATCATCATAATTTTTATTCACTTTTTCCTACTGATTAGTGATTATATGATACATTGAAGCTTCAACAAGTTCTTGTTCTATGGTACCTTTTCTTGTGATCTGGAAAGTTTCCGTTCTTCTTTAAAAATCGATATATTGGTTGAAACTTCTTGTTACGCATTACTTTCTATTCCAATCTTTTCTGGCAGAACCTTCTTTTCACTGGTGTAGCCATTCCTCCTAAAATCATTCCCATGAGTTTCCTACTCTCTCCAATTATTTATTGTCGGTGCCATCTCTTCTTTATTGATGTAAATGCCTTCATTTGCAAATATATTTTTATAGTGCTGACATTTCCTATTTGGATCTACTTCACCTTAATATATCGTGGAAATTATATCCATAGTATCACACAGGATTCGGATTACAGAAAAAATATTTTCACTCTTTTGTGTTTGTAGTTCGTTTTTAGACCAGATGACGGACTTGCTAAGATAATGAAGTGCAAATGAATCAAATCCATTATATTATCTATACTCTGCTCGCTCAAATTTTCACTCATTAATACCTAATCTTAATTCAATAGAGACTTGCTTCATTAGTGTCCTAACCAAATGGAATCGATACTTAGTCGCCTACTATTCACTCCTTTCTTTCTTAGGTAACCATGTAGGCTGTTGCTCCAAATGAGAATCTTTAAGTCGCTCTTAGATGAACTACCCGAAATTCAATTAGTCCTTGCCTTCTACCATCCCCATCTTGCGGTCACGAAAATAATTTATGTCAAGTCTCTATTCAGCGTACCCACAATTGAAGTTTATACGAAGTTCATCATCTACCATCATGTCCATCGCGGTCTCAACCCAGAGATGGTCAATCATGTCTCACTTCCCTCGCAGAAACGCATTTTCCTTGAATGGCGGATGGATGTGCGAAAAAAACACGGAGGATCAATCCTCCTCCCCTCCTTCTTCCCCGCTTTCATTGTATCCCTGTATCGCCTCATATATCACCCCCTCAATCTCCTTTCTTTCTGCCCCTCCCCATCTCATGACACCAGCTCCCAGATACAGGCGTTGAAGGATGACAACCTCCCAAGGCGTAGGGAAAAAAAGATGGGGAGAAAGGGAGAGACTGAGGGAGAAGAAGAGAAGTTTGAACCGCTCTCTAATGGTGCCGCCTCGTACGGTTTGATTTATCGACTTCCACTGTGTGTGGGATCACTCTGAATATGACCTTGTTTGGATGAAAGCTATGTTATTATGTCGGATATAAATTTTTATGGATCGATCTTGACGCTAATTAAGGTGGCAGTCATTAGCATCTGGTAGTCTGCTTTCTCATGTCTTAGGTATCATTCTTCCATCTTTCTCTATCCTCTGCCCTTGTCTTCATTTCTGCATATCCTTTCTCATTCTTCGAACTATCGATCGTTTAAATTCTTCTCCTTCCTCCTTTTATCATTCCCTCTACTGTTCTGTAGTCACGGTGGCAGTAGTTTTGGGTAAATGATAGGAAATCCCGTCTTTTTATCAAATTGAGATATTTCCTTCATTTAAAGGACTTTTCACTAGAATCTAATATGCGATTATACATCATCAATTTATCATCAAAAACTACAGCCCACATATTTTAGTTTTTTTTTTTTATGGTTCGTAATTAGAATCAGAAATGGTTGTATTTTTTGATTGATGAGGTATTTTTTTTTAACTATGACATGTTTTCCGTATGTGAAGATAGATTTCAAGTTCTTCAAGTTTCTAAGTTTATGTTTCCTTAGACAATTTCTACAGTATGGAATATTAATTGAAAATGCCTATACTACTTCATTATAGTCTTTGGGTAAATAAATTTGAATTAGAAAAATTCTTCCACCTTTAAAATCGTTTTTTAAACTTTTTATATTTCCTTATGGTTATTGATTTTAGTGCTCTGGCCTCTACTAACTAAGAGTTCACAATTGCTAATTTATTCATATAAATAATCAGGATGATATTGAACTAATGTGTAACTTTCGCTATCTTAAAATATTCCATCTGTAGGAGGTGATATTTAGTCAGAAGATGTGTAGCTTTACTTATAATTTAATTTAGTCAAAAATTTATTGATAGTCAAACATTTATAGTCAAAAATATCGCTCTCTTGAGATATTAGTGAGCACCACCAGAAATACTGCTAAAAATATTTCGGTGCGATATCTGGTGATTGTGAACAACCGTTGAGGAACGAGTAAATTGGAACTCTCTCCTAGGCATCACATTCCTATGCGATAGTTTGGATCGCTCCACCAATTGGCCCCGTAGTATTCAAAACATTTCGCGACTACCGCGGAAAAAATTTCGCTCACTTTAAATTCGTCTTGAAGCGGATAGGAAAATAAAAGACAGGGAATGGAAAGCATTCATTCCGCGTCGTGAGGGTGGAGAAGGGCGTGTGTGGATGTTTCGGGAAGGGAATGGATGGAAATTCAGAGGGTGTTCCAACCGCGCCGCCGGCTTTCCTCCCTCTTACAATCCATCTCGCCAGCGGGAGGGCGGGGGAAAAGAAGGCAGATGCGAGTGATGACTGATGGCAGCAGTCATCAGGAACAACTTCTGCAGGCCCCTACGAAAAGGGATTCTTCTCCCCATATCTGCTTCTCCGTATTCTCTCCTTCTCTCCTTCAACCACGCCCTGTCTTTGCACGTGTGCGCGCTCTCTCTTCGGAACAGTACTTGACACCCGCGAGAGGTCGCCACGGAATTTATCGTGTGGAAATCCAGCTGAAATAATTCATTTTAAATGCCTCGTGTTAGGGTTTTATAGAATGCGTCCGCCAAAGAAAGGGGTTTTTGTAGGGATCCCCGCGAGGTATCGTGTTCTTTTCGGGTGTTTTATGTATTTTTTGGAAGGGCTGCTGGAAGTTTTGGAGAAATGTTTTGCGAGCGGAGGTACCGATTTCTGTTTCGTTCCTATAGGATCCGAAGGTGTCTTTTACTATTAATATTTTTGTACTAAGTGTATGAACTGTTCTTATTTACTTATCGGTAGACTGTCTAAATTTTGGTAAAATTTATTTGAAGGTTTGAATTGTATTTTTGATCCATTAATTTCGCTCTTCTTACTATACATTTTCTAAGATATCTCCGGAATTTAGACGGTATATTTCTAATTTTCTTTGAATAATGATAGAATTCGCTTTAAATAAATCTTTTATTAACCTTTGGAAAGCTCTTAGTGGAAATAATATACGTATGTATCAAAGCTTCGCTTTCTTTTCGATTATTTACGACTATTGCTTCATATTATTTCTTTCGGGGGAGAAAAAAGATTTTTCCATCCATACTACCTCAGTTTCGTATTATATTTACATCAAATCTCCGTTTATTTTATTTGTTTTCCTGTGTGATGTGAATACTTAAATGAAATTGTGAATACTTAATAGAAATTGTGCTGTAAGTAAATGTTAATCATTTCATGTTATTAGCATTTATTTTATACTGAGTCTAAAATAATACGCAATTCCTATTATAAAATAGAACTTTACATTTTATATCATGTTGATTTTAGCCAAAAGTTTCTTCTTGATGTAAAAGGAAGAAATTCTGGGCCTCCGGATAGCCTAGTGGGAAACGCATTCGACTTTCATTAAAGGGGTCCCGGGTTTGCTTCCCAGCAGGGGCTCACATGCGAAATGATCACAAATGCCGAAGTACTTTTAATAATACTATTACTAACCTTCCTGCATTTAGGAGTCATAAAATTACTACTAACTAGCAATATTTTTAAGATTTTGATTCTATCAAGCAATATTTTTCGGAGAGCCATTCTTAACGAAATAGAATTACAACAAAATTGTCGTATCGTCAACAGATTGTTAATTCAGCACAACCATGATTTTGGCGTTGAGTTAACCATCATCACACCTGATACAACTGGACGGTAAAATATCTTACTTAAAGTCTTATTTCAAGCCTATCACCTGATCTTTTAGACTATGAATTTACGCATAAGTCAGGAAGGTGAAAAAAACCAAGAACTGAAAAATCGTGAATCATAGCAGGTAGACTCGAATATTGATAAATATATAATCGATCGTTGTAAGAGTTGCAGATGTCGACTTTAAATTCTGCCTCGTCTGGATCGTTTTGCGCCGCTCCCGGATCATTGTGTCGATACCGACATCTAGAACTATCTTTCGACAATGTCAAACGTCAGATGACTCTTGACCAAACCCCAACCGTATACAAACGCCCTCTTTCTATTCACGACATATCACAGCCGTCCGATTAACTCTCTCCGTCTCCACCCACACACCGAGTCTTTTTTTCATAACCACCTGCTCTCTGCAATGCGCTGTGAAGGCCAGATGGTTTCTCGAGCAGACCTAACATTCACGTTCGTAGAAGAGCACTCGATTCCAACTATCTACAAAAGAATCGCAATCTAAATACCCTCGTTTCGTAGCGGAACAGTACAATAAGCCGATGAGTGTATTGACAGGAGAAACTGCGATAACAGTAATAATAAGTGATCATAATACTCGTATGTAGATGGATTAAATGTATCATTCGGTGTTTTTGATAATATAGCGCAGCTTATGCTGCAATATTATCCATAGTGATCGTGGCTCTTTAGTCGTGGAATGCGAGGGTATAAGCATGACGAAGTTGCTTGTTTCTCATTTATTAAATTAATATCGGCTAAAATCTACTAATTCGTCCTTTACTTTGTGATAGCTCTGCAGAATAGAGGATCAAAAGCAGATTGAGTTGAATGAGAATTGAGATTGAGAGAATGTTATTGAGAGAATGTTATTGAGAGAATGTTATTGAGAGAATATTATTCTTTATCATTACTGGACTTTTCCTCGTTTATATAAATTTCAGAAAGCGGAAGAGAAAAGTGAGTCGTTAGTGAAAGTAATTTATCGCATCTACATCTATATATAAATTCGTATTAATTTGATTTAAACTAACATATGTGCACTTAAATTTTTAGAATAAGGCAAAGTAACGTGGAAATCTATGGTAGAAGAAGTTAACTTTCAAGCTTACTTTATATGGAGATTTATTTTTCAGATATAAACGATTTGGACCTGATGATTACTTATGATGATGATCAATCTTTGAAACCGGTCGTTTCTATTTAAAAATAGCTGAATAAGATTGGATGTTTCTCATACTTTTTCATCGCATCTTAATTATTGTTAATATTTCATGAACACTGCAAAAGGATTACATCCGGTGGCAGTGGGAAATCTTTAAATGCACTTGTCCACATCTACAATAGAAATATTATCGGAAACCATCAATCTTATGGGGAATCAGACATGCGGATTACTCGTAGATCTCATATAAGGCTGAAAGTTTAGCATATTCCGAAGTTAATTCATTAAAGTAAGGGATTTAGTATTGTATGACTCTAATTGTTCATTTTCGATTAAGCTGGTCTCAATCCGCCGACTTAAGCGTAATTAACGTCTCACTTATGCGTAGATCCCGAGATTCGTAATTTAAAAGATGATCATTAAAATTATGCGGCATGTATCACATTTTTGGCCTGATTCCTTCATCATAAAAAATTGTTGTGTCCATTAACGTCAGGAGAATAAAACTGGGAGAAGGAACCTGGCATCTGCAAGTGCTTCCACCAATACCGAGATTAAAAGATCTCGAGGCGGAACGGTAAGAGACTTAATTTAGGAAATCCTGTGCAATTCTTATTGGCATAATTCTACCATAAAAGTGAGATGCGGGAGGAATGCGGAAATAAACAACGGAAGGGGGGAAAGCGGTGTGGAGGAGAGCGAGCGGTTGGAGGGAAAATTGCTTTGGCTTACGCCGAATCCACCGCTTCCTAAACGTAGCGCTGTGTCGCCGGGGAGTCCTATTCGTATGCATGAGAAATTGAATCAAAATTCCTTCGCATCTGGTAAGGTTCCCAGAATCAATGCAGTTCTATTGTCCCATTACTTTCAGCCTTGAATCTTTTGTTATTGGAAAAACTGGGACAATGCTTTTTTGCTTCCTTCTGAATTTATTTTTCGGAATGTATCAAACGGATTGAGATTTAGAGATACTATATTATGATACAGATAATAATTTATTTCCGATAGTATACAAAGAAACATGGAGTCTGATGAATTACAAATTTAGTCAGGAAATCGGATATAATTATAGTTTAAACTGCAGGCATAAATTTCGAGTTCTTTTGATCAATTTTAGAATATTTAGTAACTTACGGAAAAGGTTTCCCGATTTCCCTAGTTGGTATCGGTAGTCTTTGCTGAAAGAGTTTTGATTCTGTTTGGAGTCCATAGTACCCCACAGATGGTGGTAGAAGTGGAGCATTTCGCCAAAAGAATTAATGCTGAAAAAATGTCATCACTTTGTCGTTAATCATCACTATCACCACCAACCATATTCATAATACGATAAGTAATAAATGAGGAAAGACAAATATCTGTCTCTATCAGGAATGAAAAAATTATTTTTGCAGCGAATTTGTAGTAAAATGACGATGAATGGTAATAATTAGGTAATCAGGAAATCCTAATGAAGAAATGTTATACTCTATCTCTATGAAACGTGGAGCTTAAGAGGGTATCAAAATATTGGAGTCCTTCAAATTTGGATATACTGTAACTCGAAAAATTAAAGTTGAATTGAAAGCAAAGGAGGAAAGGAGGGCTGCTGGGAGAAGAAAGAGTTTTGATCGAAAAAGTAAAGTAAAGGCAGATAAAATAAGAGGACACGGATTTTTAAGGAAAGTAATTAAGTAATTGCAGTTAGGATGCATGAGATAAGACACGGAGAAGTAAGGGCGAAAGTTGTATGATGATATGAAGAGCAGCATGGGTTGTTAGAAAGAATAGAATAATGCTTTCATTAGGAAATTCTAGGGCACATGAACCTTACGAGAGGTAGAAGACCTTTGTATCAAGCAAGATATTTTCTTAATGCTAAATTGCATGAGAGTAATACGAAAAATGAAATACTCTTGAATGACCCTTTTTGCTGTCCCATCTTCCAAGTAATGGGGAGTACGAGTATAATTGTGCCCAAAAATTATTATTGCGGAGACTCTGCAGTTTTGAAATTGTAACTCATGAATTACTTATAAAACAAGGAAATTGTAAAGGAAAATATCCAGCCAGTATTCATAGTTAAGGGGAGAGTGTAATTTTTGACAGATATGAGGTATTTAATTTCTGCGAAAACTCAAAAGATCCAATACATTTGTTTTCATAATCGATATGCTTTGACCAGATATCGTGAAAGTCATGAAAAAGTTAAAATAAAACCCAAATTATTTCGTAACTTCCACCTTCCACCATGATAAATGACCTGCTTGGGCCTAAAGCACTGGTAATGTCTGTTCTTTAGGCCAAAACCGGTCGTTCATTTAAAAATCTGGTGGCAGTTACGCGGAAATTTTGATTTCATTTTAAAGTTTTATATTGGTTCAAAGCAAAATTTTCGATGATTATGAAGTACCACACAATTCGATAAAGCTTGTAGTTACTTATTAAGGTTCATAAATCAGTATATTATTATCCATAAATAAACCGTATATTTTTACTGGCCTTGTGAAGAACTCTTCCAAATCATCTTTTCGTAGGCGTCTGCATGGAATATGAGAGCACTCTAATGGGATCTGAGGAGAGGAATGGTCTCGAGTTCGAAGGTTGCTACATCATTCGAGGTAGCGGGAGTATTTTTTTATTAACTGGCGACGTGCATTTCCTTCCACTTCGTATAATTCGTGTAGGATGCAGGTCGCGTACGATACGGGAAACGGTGCGGAGTGAAAGAGAGGAGTTGATGGAGGCAGTCGAAATGCACGCCGAATGCGCCAGAGCGTAGGCTTTTATGTTTATTGCCAAGGCTCCTTGATGCGCGGGAGAGCACTTTCATACTGACTCTCGTAATGTGCCTCTCAGCACTTATTTAGTGCCCAACATCGCTTCCTCTGCCAAATTTTTAATTCAGTTTTGATTTTTAGCGCTTTCAGAGAATGATGTGTTTATCAAGATGCAGGTGATGTGTGGGTTGACGGCTTAATATCTTACATGAAGTACAGAGGTATTTCTTTGATATTGTTTCCTAGAGGGTAATGATATACGAGTATGTAGTATGCGGAATAAAAGTTTCGCTTTACTTCCGTTTTGATGAAAATTAAGGAAGATTTTAAAATGTCCACTTCTTCTTTTTATCATAAAAGTATGCGAGATCACTCATCTAATTGATGGACATTAATTTTAAGAAAATATGTAAGCTTAACGTAAAGAACACAAAACTTGCATAGTTTACATTGTAAAAATTTTGGTCAAGTACATTTTTGTGTTCTTATTCGTGTTTAATATAATAATTTTCACCAGGTATTACCAGAAGTCATTGAATTGAATTTAGGAAGTAATATTTCATGGATAAATGATAATTTAATCTTTAGAATACAAAAAAAGAATCCAATTCACATAGAAAAATGATCACAATCTCACGATTGCACCTCACAACTTCAAAGGAGTGGCTAGGCTAAGTACTTACCTCCTTACAATTTTTCTTTCTTAGGTTCATGTCTTACTCAGCAAAAGGCAACTCGACAATAATCAGCTCTTTAACCCTTCCTTTCTCTGAATCGACTGTTAATGAATGATCTTCCGGGGGTTCTGGTTAATTGTAACTTATTTTCATTGGATGGTACTCTAGAGTTCGCTAAGTATTTAATCAGCATTGTAAATTATTTTAAATTCGGATTCCTTAACACTGCTGGGCTGCTTTTGAGGTTACGCGTGGGACTGAAAAGGAATCGTGCGTGGATATATGAATGGAATATTAGAAGAAGAGATACGAAGACGTGGTATGGTTCATGTGGAAGAATAAAAAGGAGGAAGTAAGAGGAGAGGGCGAATGAATGTTTAGAAGGTGTGAAGTAAGGGGGAAGTGGAGAGAGAGAGAGAGGAAATGGTTCCTCTTTAAGGCGAAGAAGGCAGGATGTGGAGTGGAAAGAGTTTGATAAGATGCACGAAGGCTCAGGTTACTGGGGTTAGAGAGGGAAAGGGGTAAGAAAGGGAATGTGATTACAGAAGAGGAAAGCAGAGTATGAAGTAAAGGGAAAGAGGGATATGGGAAAGAGAGAGTCGTAAAGGTCAGCTAATATCTGATAATGAGATGTGAGCTGGATAAATGGAGAGAAGAGATTGAGATGGGAGAAGTATTTGAGAAGAGAAACAAGATAGGAGATAATGGCTTAAGAGGAAACACAAAGAAAGAAGATTAAGAATACTAAAAAGAAATTTAGATAAATAGAATAAAGAGGTTTGCGAGAGATTTAATATGAGCATTTCGTTCAAAAATCACCAGATAAGTTTCTCAGCAAGTGTGGATTTGGGTTCTGTACAAGTGATTACATGCAAAGATTTATGCAAAAGTCCTCGTGAGAATTCTCAATTCCTTAAATTTTGAGTTATTATTGTATTACGAGGCTTCAGTTTAAATCATAGGACAAAATTCCCTCTCGCTTTTGGTGTGAAATTATTTAAATTATTAAGTATAGAAGGAAATAAATTTCTTTCAAAATAACAGCATTCGATGATAAGATAAAATTGAGGCTACGGCATTCACGTAAATGTGTAACTAGAATCAGCTGGATGCGCTTGAGTAGTTAACAGTTTCCGAGAAAATGACTTTTATTTGATGATATTCATGATGATAATTCGATGATAATTCTGCAAAATTGGAAGTTGCGTGGAAAATTCGCCTAGGAAGAGTTGCTTAAAGTTTGAATTAAAAATTCGATTCAATCTTGTTTTACTTATGATCATGCGATAATTTAGTTTCATTTAATATATTTATAAAATTTGGTTCATTACTGGATCGTCTTCGAATACAGAGGCCATATTTCCATCTCAATTTTAGGAGAGGTACTCTCGTGCTATTACTTTCTCAGACTTAAAATTTAATATGAATTACTGATTCCCAGCTTGAAATTTTTTTATTGGCAAAGGCTTTTAGGGTAATATATGTTTGAAAAGTTTAGGAAAAAACGGATCGTATGCTCAGCCCATTGCAAAGTATATTGCAGATGCTCATCTATATCGTTTAATATAACTTAATTTCTCTCTGATATTTTAATTTGTTATCCTCACCTGTAGTTTTCTCTATGTTTTTTTACATGAATGCAGTAGCAAATATTCATCAGATGCCTTTAGTAGCCTAAAATATCACATTGTAGTTGTAGTTCCATGAAATTTCTTCTAGATTATGGAAAACTCTTGACTCTTGAGGGATTGCACAAGATTGGAATAAAACCAAATGTGCACTTAGTTTGCACGAAAGGCATCTTTACATTCTCCACTCCTTGTCTTCTATCTTTCCTCTCCTACGGCAGCCTAGTTCTCTTCTCTCTCTTATACACTCGGATAAGTAAACGTTTTTCTCTGTCTTCAGCCGCCCGAGCTCGCCAAGATGGCAGTGATTTAGTATCTTGCTGCGGAAAGACCGCCGGATAAGAATTACGCGTCTCAAGCCAACTGGATTAAAAAGCAGTGGTTTTGCAATAAACGGTGTGCTCATAAATGTTTTTCTTCCTTCGTTTTGTCTTGTACGAAGAGGTTATGAAATTTGCCATTTATCTTCTGGCTCCATCTCTATATAAGTTTCATACGAAAAGTCGCTGATAAACTGAGCTTGAGACTAGCATAAATATCTTCAGACTATTTAAACATCAAACTATTTTTGATGAAATGAAATGCGAAGGTAATATTTTAGCCAAAAGCTTCAGAATATGGTAAAATTTTAAGAATGAGGCGGAAATTTCCATGAATTATACCATAATTGTATCCAAAGTTAAGTGTTTCATATTACTGATTTGCATTTTATTTTGTGCAACAAATTTATTTTGATTCAATATATTCCTTTATAGGGCTTATAATACTTTATATATCGATTTAAAGTAAGAATTGTCTGTATTAAAAAAAGTTTATCAAACAAGTTTTGCTTCGTTTTTCCTTACCTTTTTCCAAGAAAAGCAACTTAAGCCATTAAGTTTTTACAGCTGTATCCTGCTTGATAACCGTCAGTTAAAAATATTCGCTATTTGGAGGAAAACTGCTGTTTTCAAGTAGAGTTAGGAATGCTAGAATGACTCTCTATAAGTGTCAGCGAATGAATTTTTAAAAGATATTTTATTGAATCATATGCCAAATTTAAAGATGGAAACTTTAGTAAGAATTTTGCGAAAATGAAAGATGATTGCAGCTAAAAGTAATTTGATTTCAATGGATATAAAATATTTAAATAATAAAGATTGTTTTTGATACCTCTATAAAATTCTCTCCAAGATTTTATTTCATGAGGAAACAAGTCAGTAGAAATAATGAAAAAAGTCATTTTCTGCAGAATACAACTTCTGAGAATATAAATACCTTTCTTCTTAAGATTAAAGGCGATTTTCCATTGAAGGATAAATTATGCGAATGTTATCAAGATCTTGGAACATAATCAAACACTCCACTTCTCCACTCTTTTAGGTCTGGATAGATTCCTTTTTGCTTCCAACGCATCTTTCTTCCCGAATTCCCTCATTTATCCCTTTCATATCGTTGGCAACAAAATTCTGGAGAAAAACCACGTTCTTAAGCGCCCGTCTTATTTATTGCGACCCTATATGGCAATAGCATCGAAAGATAGATAAGGTAAAGAGAACGATGGATATTCCCGCCTCATTCCTACTACTGTAACTCTCCATCTCTTCGAGGAGAAATTTGAAGAGGTAGACGAGGAGAATTGTCTCAATTACGAGAGTTAAAGTTTAGTATGAAAGGTAATCACACGGCTACTGTTGATTATTAATTGACAAGAAATCGTTTTAAAAGGGATTCGGATGGACATGAGAGTAACGCGTACGGCTTTGTTGAAAGAGGACCTGGGTTCGATTCTCGGTGGGAGCCAACGTGCGAAAAGATCTCAGCTGTAGAAGCTTTTTTAATAAGTTTACTAATGATCGTTTAAAAACACGTAATGTCCAGGAAAGAACTCCACATCTAAGTTAGGAATTAGACTGATCACTTGTTATTTATCTACCACTCAAACACCAAGAGGCAGCTTAATAGGCACAATTATAGATATGGAGTGTGGGAGAATTTAAGGAGTACACTTTCAGGATAATTATTTTCACTTCTGATCTTGACTTAGTTATTAAGTCTAAGTTATTTTAATAATGTATCCGTCATATTGTTTTTCCACGTAATGGCTCAATTTTTTTCCACCTTCATTTTCCTCTCTTCTAGAACTTTTATGTGCACATTTGATCGTTCAAAGCTTTCAGCTGCAAAAAAAAATTTGGGAATTATACTGCATCTGAAGCAATTGGGAGTCCGAGTTGTAAGAGAAAAGACAGAATTATCTGAAACGTTAAAGCAGGGAACTAAAATACAAAAATTTGTCTCTATCACTGAGTTGGTACTTAACAATCATTTTCAACTCCAGCCATTTACACGCAGATGCTGAAAGAGCTAAGGTGAGTTAAACGAACAGTCTTTTAGGTGTTTCCAACTTCTGTATTTTCCTTTGAAGTATTCTACTTCTTATCTCCCATTTCTTTGCTCAGGCTTCTTTTGGGCATCTTTCGAATGGTTTCTTAAACTCTTTTATTCAGTTCTTTGGCCCGTATATGGCTCTTTGATTTTTTTTGGAAATGGAATACCCTCGATATTTTTTCGCAACTCCCAAAGTCTTTCTTTGCCAAAGCGATTTGCCGCATCAGTTTATTGCTCTATTCTTGCCAAATAAGATATCAATTCTTTTCGCAGTTTCAACTTTTTTAGATTATTTATGGTTTTCTCAGGTAATTAAGGTGCGTCGGAGAAAGTGCGGTGCCATGATTTACGGGCTTTTCTCTTTGTATAACAAATACAAGGAGAGACCTTATAATTGGAGATTCATTATTCATTACTGCATCCATATTAATAAAGCCATGTATTTCTTGTATCCTGAGACTGTGGGTTTCTTCTTCTAACAGTTAATTATGATCAAAAGATATTAAGTGATGTATTTCGTCGTCATTCTTCAGCGTTTTTTCGTTTGTAGGTGGAGGCGGTTTTAATTTAAACAAGGAAACGTAGAAATTATTTACAAAACTAATAAATATTGAGATATCACAGTGAGGGTTGATTACTTTATTCAGGGTCTTTCAAAATAAATTGGTCAGTAACTCTCACAATTTGAATTACGTAATCCGTAAATTAAGTTTCCAAGAAGTAATTGTAGAGGGGCATATTCAAATTTTTTATCGCGTTTTTAAAGTATGAACCTCTGAATCATAACTTATGTAGTATTCTATTAATTGGTATGTATGTATCTATTCAGCTGCTTTCAATATATAGTTCCTAAAAGTGAGTAAAACTATTAGTACCGTAATATAAAAGATATTTCGTTGATTAAATTATCACAAATGGGTTGAAGTTCTCATAAATTTAATCAAGATGAGCTTATACATCAGGTGAATAAAATTTCATAAAAAATAAAACGGAATTTAATAGGTTTTAAAGGCTTCTTTTTTATTTTATTCAGCTGAATTATCGACCGAATAAAGTAGTGTAATAAGTAACGTAACTCATTCCTAGGAAGGAAAAGACGTCTCTATATTCTTCCAGTATATATTGCTTAAGAATAAGTAGATAAAATAATTATAATCTAAAAGAATTTCAAATATAAATAGATAAGATAGTTATCGTTTTAACTTATCAAACCAGCCGATAGCTTCTGAATTAAAATATTTAGGTTTGCAATATATCTGTCGGAATACATCGTATGGAAATTTTCTTTCCTGAGGGAAATACGTCAGTACGTCGTCAGTAGACTCATATCTCGTACTGTTTACGAATCTCTAAATGGAAAGAATAAGGCCCCATATATCATCCCGAGAACACTTGCGATTTAGATCATGCAGTTTCAATAGATTGTTGCTGTTTTGGATTTGATTAATTGCTTTAAGTTTATGTCTTTTTTGTTAAAGACAAATTTCTCCTGTTCTTCTTGCCGAGATTGGTTTATCTTGAGGTTTTAATCAGAATAATCTTTGCACCTAAATCTGATACGTATTTCTCTCTTAATAGCATTTTATCATATATTGATCTCCATTAGATAATAAACAACCTGATAAATTTCATAGCACGCTCTAATCTGCGTTTCTTACCTGCATAACTGTAGACCCGAAATATTCCTCAAGGTCGCATCTTTCTCCCGCAGAAAAAGAGCATCCTGAATCCCTAACATCCGAACTCCGTTTGGAGTCACGCCTCACGAATCCCACTGCCCTTTTTTCTTCGGATACCGTGCGTGACACGGCTTTCGAATGATCCCATGCTCTCCCTTCCACCGTCCTCGGAGTCCGGCAGTAATGAAGCGGAATGAAATTCACCGAAAAAGACCACATTCGCCTTCCACTCCATCTTCGTCATAATCAGCTTAATAGCTCGCCCCATCCCACAGACCACGCCTACTCTAGCCTCCTACCTTTATAGCTACCCGACAGGATCTCCGTGGAACACCGTCCGCCTCCCTCTAGCAGTCTGAGCCAAATGTGAATTTATTCCTTCTTTGCTATACAGCTGTACGACACGCGAGAACCCTCGCTTAGGTTAAAGGCCTGTCTGGATTCAGGGAGGAAGAGGTGGAAAGTCGATATCGTTACTTAAATACATATATTGCCGGTGGAATTGGCTCTTTGTGAGGTGTGATCTATGGCTCTATGGTTAGGATTCGCAGGGGTAAGATTGGCTTTAAACGCCGATGAGAGGGAAGAGTTGTCTTCTGATGCGCTTATAATATGTGTCTTGCAATACTTGTCATTTCTATCTACGGTAATGGAATTAATGGAATGGAGATAATTATCTACGATTGCTTTTATTTCTTCAAATAAGGCCTTCGTAAACTTCTCTAATGAAGGATCTCCCACTCCAATCTGCAAATTAATTTTTACAGTCGAGTTTTAAAAACAGGAAAATTATTTTCTAGATTCTTATTTGCATTCCACTTTCGAAGTCGCTATATTAACAGCTGACTTTGTTATTTTTTACATAGCTCTTTGTTTCTTTATATAGTGAAATGTGACGTTGCAACGTGTGGTGAGGTTGATCGTTAAGCATCACGTAGTACAAGTTATTATTACTAAAATTTCGTTCTTTCTTAATCTTATGGGTTAATTGCAAATTCTATTGACACCAAAGAATCTAAGGGAGAGTAAGCAATTCATATAGTACAGTGACTCCAAAGTAAGCAATACCCTTCCCCATTAGGCTCAGGAAAAATCTAGGGGTATGGGAGGTACTTCACGCTATAGCGAGGGTATTTTATCCTGTTGCCTATCATATGTCTTACTTTATTGAATGTAACTGGGTTCCAGATAGATAGAAAACCGAACTTAAGAAATAATAGTGATTTGGTCAATGTTTTAGACATTACAGTTTCTACCTTTCTTTTTATTATTCTCAGGATTTGATCATTGAATTAATAATTTCATATGACAGTTTGAGGTAGGTGGTATGGCATCAAGGGGATAGTGGGATGAAAAAGTTTGGGAAACACTGATCCAGTGGGTGATACGTGGAAAGCATGCTGATCCGTATAATACCTTATTGGCTTTTTTAGCTTGCAATGTCTCTGTTGTCTCGAAGAGCTTTCCAATTTTTATACGATGCCGGGTCAACATCGTAGCCTCCACCAAGAATTGAATCTTATACCTCTTTCGCAAGGGAGCAAAGGCGAGATATCCTCTTGTCTATGATTTTGATTGGTGACCAGATAATTCCATATTTTAATTCTTTTTGGATTTTGATTGATATGATAGATAAAATTTCAAATGGAAAATGAGGATAAGGAGCATTATATGAGTAAAACTAAAATTAAACTGCTTAATTATCACTTTTTAACGATTGTGTAACAGTATTAGTTGAGTGCAACGATTAAGATAAAGGGAAGGAGAATTGAAGGAAATAGCAAAAACAGCACAAAAATACTGCACATCAATCATACATGCGCGTAAGAGTTTGCAACTGATTACCTTGACCGTAATCAGTAGTTTGTACATTTTTAAGTAATCCATTTATCATGCTATCATTTCAGTTAGTATAATCACTTGTAAAATTTTCCCGTAACTTTATATTTTAACTCAAACACTTCGCGTTTACATTTAGAAATTATAAGGATGCGGTTCTCGGAAGAACATTCTTAGTATATATTCGAAAAAGGCAACTTTTACCGGGAAAATTTAATTCTCGCGTTCATAGAAGTTTTCACCTTAATTTTGAATAATTCTTAATGGGCTATCTTATGCAGTATCGATACGACAAAAAACTGGCTTGATTACGAAATACGAAACTCTGCACAGAGGAAAGCGCGCGCTTCCTTATTTCTTCGGATGCGAGCAACTCGGTCCAAGTATGGAGGGCTTGGAAACGGCAGTTTTTGTCGAGGAAAAAAGTTCGCCTCATTCAGCACGAGAAACCTTCATTCCGACGGAGTTCTCTCCCACTCCCACTTCCATGCAGATACCGCGAGAAGACGCGGGTTCCCACTCCCAAAGGAACTAACGCCCCGCGACGCCGGGAAAGAAAACTTCTCTTCTCATCCCATCTCCGCGGGAATTTTACGCGGGCGTGATTCCGTTCGGAAGCAAGTTCTTAAACTTAAAAGGGGGAAGAGAGAGACGCCTCCTTCCTCTTTTTAGCGTCTTTTGTTGCCTCGCCAACGTCTCAACTCCATGCAAAACCCCCCCTTAACAACCGCATTAAATCCCCTTTTGTTTCTCTTTTCGCGCGCGTTTTGTTTTTCCCCCGTGTTTTGTTTTCGGAGCAAGACGGGGAGAGCGATGCGCTCGGAGACAATGGTTAATATTTCTTGCGTGGAAGGCGCGAGGAGTCCCCGTCTATTTTTCGAGGCGCTAAACTTTTCCTCTTTCGGAGCGAGAAGAAAGTCTCCGTTTCCGTAGCAGGTGTCGCGGGAGGAGGGATGATTTTGTTCAAGAGGAATCTCCGCTCCGTTTGTGTGTCTAATGCTGGAGGCGGGATAGCCATTATGGGCCTCTTGAATTCGTCGGAGAAGTTCTGTTATTGATTCGATTTTAAAAGGGTAATATTATGATAATCTACATCGTGTTAGATATCCATCCTTAGTTTTGTATTTCAAATAAATATTTTCCGGGTGGAGAGCAAAGTAACTTTTCAGGAAGAAGAGAGAGGGACGCCTTGTCTAATTAATATGGAGTAGATTTTCCAACAGGATAATGATACCGAATTGACCTCTCTTTCTCCACGACATTTTTCATTACACTGGTAACTACTTTTGTGGAAGAGGCGTTATAGAAAAATTTATTCATAAATTAACTATACGCTAAATGTATAGCAAACCCCATTGCTAGCAGTAGTAGTAATTTTTAAAGTTCTTCTACAGCAGAGGTCATTCTGCACATGGGCCCCTATCAGTAATATCCGGGACTGCTTTCACCAAAGTCGACCGCGTTGCCCACTTGGCTATCCGGGAGCCCTAATTATCCTTTCTTATAAATTTTTTTTAGTAAAACGGGATTTCTTTCTGTCATTTTCTTTGACGAATTACTTCTTTATCTTAGTATGTACTTGTACATTTAGTGGGCGGATACTTACAAGTGGTTTCTTCGAGCGAATCTTTGTTAGGAGCAAAGTACAATCCTTGAAACGTTGCCACTCATCGTATCGAGCCAGAACCAAATTGGGAACCTAAAGAGAGAATAAACATTATTTTGCGTGTACCGATTAAGCGTGTGGTTTACAAAATAAAAATTGCTGTTATCTCGGCTAAACCGAGCCGAAAAAAAACAATTCTGAACCCGAACAGAAACCGGAAACCTTTACTTAATCCCTTCCTCTCTTTTGTTCGCATCATAACTTCTACAGTAGTCTTTACCAACTGATTATATTAGTTGTATTTTTTTAATAATAATTAACATTTTATTTAAAAAAAACTTAATATATATTAACTGTTGGATTCTTTATCACCACGAGTTTTACTATAAAGTTTCATAAAAACTTTTATTAGTTATTGGTTTGATTATTATTAATATTAGTGTTTAATAAAGGTGCAAAACCTGATATATACACAAATTTTGTGTTTCCATTGAACCAGAGAGAAAACCGGAACGATAAATACTAAGTGTCGATTCCCTTGTTATACTCGATCTCGTACTTGCATACAGTATATGGGACCCTGCAGACAAGCGTGCATTTGAGAACCAGAAAAAGTACAGCAAAGGGACTTGTGTTACTTAAAGAAAACACGCGATAAATCGGTAGGCGTTACCTTACTTTTAGTATAGATTGGGTTTTAGCCTAGAATCGAAATCATTAGAAGATGGGCAAACTCAGAGGGTGTGTGACATCTCCAATTAGATGTTTTGAGAAAAATCTAAGAAATAGATGGGCCAAGTCAGGGAAACGATGTGCTGATTAACCAAATCGGAAGAAAGACTGGATGGTGAATGAAATCCTGGCACGGAAAGGTAGCTAATTGGGTGCATCTATCAGCCTTATCTAGTCGCAATGTATAATCAGGAAAAATGAGATAAACCTTCAGGAGGAAAGAGGAGAGGATGGGAAACAGGACTACTGTTACGAGGATGTCCCGAGAGAAAAAATTCGGCACATATTTTTATAAATCAAAAAATTTCAAAAGTATACATAAAATTTCTATATAATCTTAAATCGTGATTTTGATTAAGAAATGCATATTAGTGTAAGCTTTCAAGTAATAATGTTTTAAACTACGTAAAGGTTTTCAAGTTTTGAAAAACTAGAATCTGTTAAGATTAGCTGTTATTCAACGGACAAGATTCAAGCCTATGCTAAAATCCCTGCTTTCTATTAGAAGTTTAAACAACAAATACTATTATTAAATTTCAATATTAAAATTATATTAATGTTTCAAATATATTTCAGTTTGATCTTACTCAGTGTATTGTCTGGCATCAAGTTTACGTATTTGGGATTTCTATTAAGTAAATAGAGTATCCTCTAGAAATTATACATATTGAAGCAATATTACTGTAGTTCTTAACAATACCAGTAACTCTGATTTACAGGAAATCTGGGAGACTCTTGTGAAATAATGTGAAAAAATTGATTACATATTTTTTGATGCCGTTCTATGCTTCATTGCGGAAGGATACACTCATAGACTGTTTAACTTTCGTACAGATTCTCGTCATCATCCTTTTGTTTTCCAAGAACGAATTAAAGAAGGAACTTTCATATCGTGATTTAGGAGGAATAATTTGAAAGGAATCATCGGAATCTAGAAATGAATCCTCTGATGAAGTAATTACACATCCTAAAAGGTAATGATTTACTCCTTTTTCTCTTGTTCTCCCTTTCCTTCTTGTTTTCAGAAATATTACTGACGCTTTACCGAGAGAAAATACGAATTCTCTTTGATCTCAAGTCTTCTATGGAACTCTTTTGAGGCTAAATTTAATTAAAGGTAACGGATTCTTCAGTCCACAAATGACCTCTTTGAAAGACAGAACCCGTTTTGTTCCAAATGATCTAAAATGAATACCTTTGGAATTAAAGTCGCTTTGGTATACCGCGAACAAGGCTTCTATGGCCACGACAAGACTTAGGGTACTAAAGACAATTTAATCTCCATCCTAAACCTCCATCAACACACCCCTTCCCTCCAGTAGCCCGCCCTATCACCAGTGATTAATCTGAGCCTCCGTTTTAATATTCATGGTGGCAGGGAGAGGCTTGTGTGGGCGGGACTTAGCATTAGAGGGGGCGAGATATAGCAGGGTTACTTGGCTAGGTTAACATGGGAAACCAAGTGGGCGAGGGAAGTTATCTTTCCAACTACGAAAAAGTGTCTTGAGGTGGCGTAAATAAGTGAGGGATGTGAGAGAGGGTTGGTGAGAGGGAGTTTTGAATGGGAAAAAGGTTGTGGGTGGAAAGAGGGAATGGCTATGCCAAAAGTAAAAACCTTTTCCTCCCCCTGCTTCGGAGAAGGGAGTTTTGATTTAGCATTTCCAGGTTCCCTTCTCTGCTTTTCCTGAGAGGGTTATTAGGGCCAGGATAGTTATGTAAATTAAGACCCTTATATTTTCCGAGTTTGTTGCGCTTAATTCTTTTCCTTAATTTTACTCCGAGAGATTTGGAATCATTTATGCAAATGGAAGATTTTGCTTCAGAGAATCCGAGCTGTATGCTGTCTCTAATGCTTTGGCCCCATCTTCTCACACAATCTCCCTTGCCCTTTTCCAAACGAACTTGGGGTTATTTACGGTCTACAAGGGGAATATTTATGGTGCGTAATTAATAAGTTGGTCCTATTTATTCTCTTAGGATTTCATTCTCACGCTTTTATTTTCACGAAATGGTAAACAAAACGGAATTCGTAAGGAAGGGGGTTGACAAGGAGTTTAAATATTTCTTTTTGTATCCAGCAGAAGATTGGGATACCTTAAATTCTAAAAATTTATTTTATCATTTTAAATTTATTCAATATCGATAACAGAAGTACGGTTAAGAACGCATCTTATGTTAGGCCTATTTTGGATGTGATACTCATAGTATGAAATTAATTCAAATATATAATCTATGATCTCAGTGAAGAAGCGGTTAAAACACTTGTCTTCCTCTCAGAGGCTGCGTTTCAACCCACAGTTACGGCAATTTACGGGCAATTTTTGGGGAGCATTGATTTCGATTCTGTCTGCAAAAATGGGAACGGTTTAAAAAGTTTAAAGTTTGGGTAATAGACTATAGAAGTATAGTTATGATCACTCCACCTTCATTTCATACCTTTAGGCTAAGCTTTAGTAGCTTTAGCCTGCTGGATCCCGAAGACGTTGATACGGTATTAATGGAAGACTGTTATATTAGATAATTGAATTGAGTTACTCGGATTGATATAGGAAATTCGATATTTATCAAATCTGGCTCTACCTTGAACATTCCCAAATTTCCCTTTCTTGCATAGCAATCATGCTATATACCATAGCAGATATGCTATACCATATCAGATATACCATTGATCTATCATTTTGATTACATTTATTATTGATGTAGATTGTTAGTGTTCGCGTTTTTTCATGTTAACTGAACGAAGCTTGTAAGAACAAATAAAAAATTAGTTTTAGTTCTGTTATTTCAAATCATTCGACGGACGACACGATAAGGTATTGGAGATGATAGTTTCCCTTTGGACTCAACTTTGAATGCTATTTTCAAATACTCAATAATATATATGTTAAGATTTCAAATTAAAAGATTTAAAGTCTTCTGGACCAATATCACGTACGCCCACATATTAGTACAATAATCTACAAGTACAAATGATGTATATGATCAAGATAGCAATGTGACAGATGAATCAATGGCATATATGCTATCTAAAAGTATGAATAAGTTGGTAAGAAAAGGAAATGCAAGAAAATTAAAGGAGAGCCACATATGATGGTTATATAATTTAATGTTTTCTTTACAACTGCATGTTCGTGCAAAACAGGTTATTGCATTCAATTTAAGGGCAACGAAACACATCCGAAGAGGAAAATTTCACAGCGTGTTAACTGCTAAACGGGTGACAGTGATGCCATCTACGAACAAGGAAAGATAATAGTGAAAGAATGGGTGAACTCCCCCTTGAGGTGGGGGCAGGTGTTAACATCCCCCACTAATTTACATTAGGGAGAGAAGCGTGCAAAGGGAAGGCGGGGGCGGAAAGAATTGGGATGGGGCCTCAACTCCACCTGTGCCACTAAACCTTTGCTCTATTGTAGTAAATCTCGCGTTGCTGCCCTCCCACTTATCCTTCCCTGACTCGAAAAGATAAAATACGGGATACATCATTTTAACCTCTTTCTTTCCTCCCAGTAACCAGTTGTATTCTTTCCATATGTACTGTTCCTTGCTACTTGAATTCTTTAGACTTGTAAGTGCGTTTTTATTCTCTTAAGTACTTCATCCCATCCATTTATAATTTTATAAATGCTATGTTTCGTCAGAATTTGCCATATGATTTATTCTTCTTATGATTATAGTTATAAACTACTTTTATATTACTAAAAATTTATATAATACTGACTATTTATTGTCAGATGAGTATCTCAAGTGAATTTTGCACATTAGAAATGATAGGGCTTCTGAATTTATCGTAAACACGTCGATGTTCGAAATATAAAATGGAATGGATGAATCTTAAGAATAGTCCATGCTTCGTAGATTGATAATATATGTATATTCCTAACTAGACAAAACAGAGAAAGTATTGAAGAGGTAAAGGGATTTTGCTTATTGAAGTGGAACTGTAATTGCTAGAGAAGTCATCAAAATTTTTCAGATGACTAAGATGTTTTGTAGGAGTATTAACTCACAGAAACATGGATTTGAAGAAAATCATTCATTGATACTTCTGATATTTTGGGTATAGAAGCGGCTTTTAGGGTATTTATGTAGCTGTTACTGTTACCCAGTGGTAGACTAATTAGAGAAACTCATTCGACCCACTCATCTAAGCTGTTCAGCTATGGTTCTACATAATTCTAACTTAACAAATTTAATCTACGAATAAAATTATCTGCAACATTTCCGCTGATATTGCTGATTCAGTAGATATACTTTTATTGAACTACTAAATGCAGGAAGAGTAGTAGTAGTAATGTTAAAAGTACTTCAACAGCCTAGGTCACTTAGCACGTGGACCTCAGCGGGAATCGAAGCTGGGACCGCTTTCATCTAAGGCGAACGCGTAACTCCCTTGGCTATCTAGGAACCGTGCTTGAGAATTAGTTGAAAATGCACTAATCGGTGACCTGAACCGAGTTTATTCGTAAATTTGTAAAGTCGTAATGAACTTTAAAGCATCTAGTTTATGCGAAAACGCTTATCTTTGTATCATAACGAAGATTGTTATTTAGAAAATGTATACATTTCTACATTAGTAATGAATACATCATAGAGCAATCGCAATTAGTATAACTTTTTCCATTGCGAAATATTTTTCTTAACCAAGTAGAATTCCCGTCAGTATTTTAGAGAGCAAATTTTCCTATACACTATTTCTTAAATATTGATCTGTTCTATGAAATAAAGTGAAATTAATGATAATCCCTAGAGTTCATAAAAGATACGATGTCGTGTACTCCGTTTGTCTGGAATATTAGATTAATTTTGAGCACGCATCTCGTACCCTGCTCTCCGAATGCAGTCACCACACTGTTTCACTCAATTAGCATCCCATTGAGATCACATGAAGGCAGCTGCTTTACCGCCTCCTTCGGTTGAAACACCTGACTAGTACAATAGCCAAACACAAATGCATCTGCCATATCATTCTAGATTCTCTGCTTATAGAGAGACAAAAGATTCCATCCAAGCATAATCTATAACCATGTTAGAACACAAAGTCGATTATATCCGCCATAGAGGTCAAGCGTAGAATAAGCAGAGTGAATATTTATATAAATATAACGTAGTGAGTATTTCTATTCTTTTCCAATTCGCTTTGTTTTAGATATTCGACATTTTTCACTATGAGTTAGGTAACTATTCCTAACAAATTTTTACCGTAATGAGCCAATTGTAAATATTTACATGAACAATTTTTTCTTGTCTTTGGTGTTGGAATGGTGATAGACAATCACAAATTGAAGTTCGTTGTCTTTTTAAGGAACAATATACATTTACATATTACTTAATTCCAAAAAATCGTCAACATGATCTTTGTCATAATTAATTGCTTATCTAATCTGCATATTATTATAACATTATAATAGATCCTTCGTATTATTATGCTAAAATATTAAACTCTTATTATTATCCTTTATTAATGCTGAAACATCCAAAGTTCATCGACGTAGTTCTTAAATTGGGTATGAAGAGAAATAATAAGACTACCCTTGTTCAAAGTTTAATTAGAACATGTTCGATAATTTATCTCAAAACAAAATTATCATGCGTCAGATAGAGAAATATTTATTTTTCTTTCATATTTTCCGTTTATGCTAGGAAATTTTTCATATATAAATTGTTTCATAAATTTATTGTACTTCACATTATGACCGAACCACTTATTCTCAACAGATTGTATCTACAATTAGAGGTAAATATTCCTTTA
Organism: Pachydiplax longipennis; assembly: GCA_036926295.1. Taxonomy (NCBI): domain Eukaryota; kingdom Metazoa; phylum Arthropoda; class Insecta; order Odonata; family Libellulidae; genus Pachydiplax; species Pachydiplax longipennis. The sequence continues at coordinate 54,837,553 of JAVFKF010000004.1, forward strand.
CTTTTCAGCATGGAAATCTGTTTTAGTCGTCACGAAAAGTCTAAAATCCCCCAAAAGTACGACCTGCGAAGTCCGGATAAATAATCACCCCGCGTGGGCTGCTCCCTTAGGAATGTCCATTCTTTTTCCTTCACGCGAATCCTTGCGTTGACGCACACTCATTTAAATCCCCAAAAGGGTGCAAAATGACCCCTTTAAGCCCCTTTTCCCCGCGCGTAATCACTTGACCGAAGGCGTCACGCTCTCAAGAGCACCACCTAGCGAGAGAAACGCGTCACCACGGCTATATTTTCTGAAGATGACCAACTGACCCCTATTCATAAACCTCTCTCTGGAGCTGAATGATGATACGCCTTCTTTTATTCCCTGTTGCCAAGCTATAAATGAAGGTAGGGCGATTTTTTTTTAGTAGAGTTAGGCTTACAAAATGTGTCTTGGATAATTTCTTTACTCAATAAGGGAATATATCATAACTTTAGAGCTTTAGAGAATATTTTAATATATCTATAGACAAAGTCTCTCAGGGATCTGATCCGGTTATAGTCATCCCTTATTTCTTCATGCAACGCAAATGTTATATCCAACGATTCCAGTTCGCACTCCTAATTAGGACTCAGGAGTGGGAAAACATTTCCTCCTTTTCAAAGACTGATAATTCAGAAGATTGATTGAGATATTATATCCAACTATTAGAATACAGACTGCTTACTAAGAGAAAATACAACTGATTAAATCTTATCTTTCTACTAAGCTTTTTTCTTATTCATTTCTTTTACTATTTTAATTAACAAATAATTTATTGTGTAAATCCCAGTGGAAAATAGTGGTGGAATTTCAAGAGAAAATTTTGGATGGAAGTAGATAGTTTAGTCCATACATGCAAAATTGAGGTATAAATTAGATAAGGAAGTCATATAAGATGAAAGATCATTTGTGTATTCTTATAACTTGTCAACCTAAAGGCTACTGTTGAAATTTGATGGTCATTCGTCGAGAAGTACTTGTTAGGATTCCTTGAATAAAAAAACTTTACGACGACAACATTACGCAAATGATTAAGTCTTATTATAAGGATAAAGGTTTCTTTATAGTAGTGACAACCCTGGGTAATGCAATATTTTTCTAAAGTTAGTAACAGGTAAAGCAAAGCTATATAGAGAGGATGAAATAGGCATAAAACAAATATTCTATTAAAAAGGAATAGTAGGTGTGCCGTTCATCGTAAAATGGATTACACTTACCATAGGCTGTGTTAGACAGATACAGGTCTTCTTATCGTTTCTCAGTGCTCCATTCCTCAATCTCCTTCACGTAGAACGGGGACATGAGGATTGATTGAACTTTTTAAATCTTTTCTCTCAAAAAAAAATCGTTGCATAGAATACTCTGTTTATCGCAAGCCAACGTATACTGATCATACCATAATTAATTCGCCCTCAATCCCACAAGCTTGCAGGTTTTCATTTCATGCTCAGCGTTAAACCTGTAGAACTTTTTGGCAGCATTTAATTAAACATTTCCTTAAAAACAGTAATTCCTTGTATTTTAAGCCTACTCCCTACACATCCCGACGGCCGTTCGAGGACGTAAATTAGGCGCTTTGGAATTAATCCAAAGTCTACATCGTGCTTAAAACTTAGCGAACAATCACTTATTCCCAAATGATTCAGCAATTATTTCTTCCGTTAATCTCATAACCCCTGTGAACATATTTTTACGTGCTTTTTTAAATCTGGCTTAGTGATTCCTTGCCTCGAAACTTTGACAATGATGATTGTGGAAACCTCTGTGCATTTTCTTTGACTACGAACGATATGGTTAGGTACCGTGAATTGAACGTTGAGGTGCCGATCGAGTACTTCTCGATAAAACGCTAAATAAATCAATTAGGGCTTTAAGACCCGCAAGGATCTGAAAGTAAAAATAAATAGAATATGATTCAGATTTCCCATCGAAATCCTCCAAAATTTCAAAAATTATTACGTTATTATTATAACACATAAGAATGAAAGAGTACTCAAAACAAGGATGGTATCCAGAGGTATTCTCATTGAAATTTTGAAGGGCATTTCATTCTCTACCTCCGTTTAAACTGGTGAGAGATTTTTATGAAAACAAGTTTCCAAGCACGTTCACCCCTAACTCTGGAGCAAGACGAAAGGGTGTAATACCGCGACGTCCGTTTCTGGAGTGACCGCCTTCATGAATATACGTGAGAAGTGAGACCGGGGTCAGTTTTTTTCAGAAAGGAGGATGCAAATTATCCCCTCCTACCGCATGCCGACTGGCGGTTTGTATGAATGAGTGTCCGTATATCGGGTAATTATTTATGTTATCTTTTCCTCTACTTTCTCTCGGTATTTATTTTGATTTTTTACAGCCCAAAACTGAGCAATAAGTAACTGTTGTTAGTTTAGCAGTTTACTTTGATCGTTTTATATATAAGGAGGGAGTTTGTTGGCTATAGTTGATAAGGTGGTATCACTGGTGATAAAAGTAGCATGTTACCCTACGGTATTCATAAAATCTTATAAGGTGATAATCTTAAACTCATTAGATAACTGTCAATGCACTACGTTGGCTCTGATAAAACTGTAATTCTTCGAACCTGCAATTCTATAGCAACATGACGTCAACTAGGATTAGCGTTCATGTAACATGCTTGCACTTCAAGTCAACCTTGCTTCTCATTTTCCTGAACATTTTTGAGACATTTTTGAGATATACGTTATCCAGCGAAGAAATACTCGAAAATTGAAATTTTCAGAACATATTGTGTCAATTAGACAGCTTTCAGAACTAAATATAATATGCCGGACTTACCCATATACAGGTTATTAAGCTAACAAATCTACATTTTAGAGGATCCAAGACAAATTACTCTATTTACATGGGTCATAAAATTATTAAGTATTATTTTTCAGAACTAATACTTTATTATCATTTCCTGTACTAAACATACTAATTCATTTCAACTTTTATTGATGTCTCCGTAAATAAATGTGCAACGAATATGCCATTTGGGCAGTGCGTTCGACTTTGGGAAAGCGGTTCCGGGTTCGGTTCGCGATGGGAACCCACTTGCGAATTGACCTCAGCTGGCGATGTTAATGTTATTACATACTCTTTATAATTTACGATGTTGTTTTTCTCAGTCCATTTTTCTATTCGAGTGAAAACGGAGCTCGGGGAAGTACTTGTGTTCCATTTTCATGAGAGGTGAGTCGGAGTAAACAATTATTTTCCAGGTGATAATCATTTTTGGACTGTTTTAGTAACTATTAAAATGATATCCAATTATTTTGATGCATGCGTATTTGTATCGAAAGTAAGGACAGCATGTGGAACTCGGTATTAACCCGCGTTTTGTAAAAAAGCACACATAAGTATATAAGTCAGCAATGATTCTCTATGAAATTTGGATATTAGATATTGAATTGGAATGAGACTTGAATGGGATGTAATAAATTTCCGAAATCCTTCCAAACGTTAATGACCCGCTGAAATTATAAATTTTGGAGCCCCAGGTATGGGCAAAAATTTCTGTATATTCATTAGTTCCTTTCTCCGGTAACCAGGCTACTTGTCTCACATTCCTGTGAGTAAATGTTCGCACAACACGTGAATATTTATGCAAAATTCCTCTCTGAACATCTCTCCACCAAAAGAAAACACGTCATTCGCACATTCTTTATTCCACATCGTGATAAGTTCAGTTGTTTACTCAACAGTAACTCAGGCAGGCAATCACAATAGACTCTTCTGATACGATTCCGTGCGCATCAAAAGTTTTAAATATCGGTTCGATAGCGTTCGACAGATCTAAAAGACTTCTTTCCTATCTTCTTTCCCTCGAATGCGTGACTCGAGGACTTAAGCGCGGTGCGTGCGGCGCTGCCATTCGGATGTTTCTCTCCTCGAATCCAAATACTTTCACCCCAATCGTCCTTTCTCCCCCTCCCTCGCCACTTCCTTATCCCACTTCTCCTCTTTCCTTCCTTCCGTCCTTCCTTCCTCCAAGCACCTCTCTCTCTCTATCTATCCATCCCTCACTTATACCCTCCGATCCGAAAAATGCCTCTCATAACGCCGTCGAATGCCTCACAGATAAACAGGGATGAAGGCGTTGGGATAGCTGAAAAAACGGCTAATCGATACTTTTACCTTCTTTTTGTCACCATTACAACTACGGATTCCAAAATACTCGGACTTTCAACAACTAGCGTAATCGTGTCATTTTTATTCACGGATACTTGAGTTCTCCAAGAAATAATTTGTTAAATTCAACTCCTTCTTATAGATGTTTTTATAATTCATTACATCATAAACAGATAGTATGAATTACATAAGATCAAACACACTTGACTTGTTTGAATTCTATCTTAAATACAGATGATAGAGAACACAACTTTGTCTTTGTACCACAAATAATAATTAAAGCTACTGTTTCGACATATTCACCCGAAGATGAAATGAACACGTCGAAACTGGTGGTGTCAATTTATTTTATTATAATATATATATATATATATATATATATATATAATTATTGTAATGCATATAATTATTATAATTTACGAAATTGTTAATTATTCGATTATATATGGAATAAATTGCAACAAAATTTTAGTCCTTATGATAATTGGCTATTAGAGAAGCTAGTAGGGTGAATTAGAAGACGATGATGATGTCATTACACCCGCTGCCATACGCCGCTGGTGGCTTTCGGGGTACTAATCTAACTATAAATGAAGAAAGTTCAGCATACATTTGCAAAATGTATGCTGAACTTAAATAGGAAAATCAGCATTGATCAGTGAGATGTGACATTAAATGGACCAATTTTTTAATATCTTTACCTTCATGTCATTGCTTGTAAAGAAAGGTAAAAGGAGTACATTACATCCGTGTTTATCTGCATAAAATCCAACTGTCCATTCTAAAAAAGGAATATAGTATTCTATTGTTTTCCATAGGTTAAGCGAATTTAAATTTCTAACCCTCGTTCGGTAATTTTTATACTCTTCAAGGTTCGAATAAAGAAATTAATATCTAAGAGCTGTACGTTTGCAATATGCTTGCGTTTATTGTAGCTCATACTCCTGTATCTCTTTCACTGATTTCAATCGATTTGAATTTAGTTTCTTTTATTCATTTTTCTGCGCGACAAGTACTTTACTAAGGGGTCTGGCAACGAATTAACTAATTTTTCTTTAGGTACTAGAATTAATCGAGTAAAGATACGTGAAATTTTCTTGGTACGGACGGAGCGAACGGTACGGTAACCAATTATATCCGTATAATGAGGTACTACTAGATATTGTATCCTTTAAAATGGAAAAAGCGATGATTTGCCATGGTTAAATAACGCAATCATCGAGATCAGAGATGAAGACAAGCTGTAGCGCAGCATTTAGAGAATGGGTTTGTCCAAATATTATGAGATTTAGATGGTCGAAACTATTGTGGCGAATTTATTAGAACCTTTACTTTCATTTTGTTGCTTTCTGCTTTTCCTCTTACTTTCATATTTGTATATCTAAACATTAGAAAAGAATTTCGATATGTTTGGGAGCATACAAGAAGTCGAGCTTAATAGTAGCTAACGGGGGAATTGATTCAAGTGAAGTATGCGATGCTCACAAGTTAAACATTAATTAGAGTTTCCTTTGTGTTTTCAGTTTTCCTTTCTTATTATCAAAAGAAATTTATAATTTCTAATATAAATTTAAGACCGAAATTTGAATAGGTATGAAGTAGACAACATTATATGAATAGTAAAATGTTGCCGAGATCGCGTTTATCTTGTTAAACAATATTTTTATCTCTTTCTTCATTAGATGTTGTATTAATTACGAACATGCATACAGAAATCTCTGCTATAAGTGAGCACAGGCCATTTTACCAACCAGACTTGATATTTCATCATGTTTTTCTCGGAAGATACTGATATTTATGCGTATTTACAAAGAAGTAATGAGTTTCAAACTTTATTCTAATAATTCCACTTTTATTTATGAGTATAAATGAACGCATTAACTAAAATTAAATATTTTTCACACGATGACTTACCTCTAAATTGTGCAAACCTTGGTTCTCTACTTTTATATTTAGAACTTAAACATTGAATTAGACCGAGCCATTGAAGAAAGGAGGCTATACAGCTTCAAAAGTTATCCTCAAAGTTGGTTACTTGGTATATTTTGGAAGAATGCGTTTGATCGCGGACTGAAAGTTTGGAAAGCCTGCCAGTGTTGATTCCCATGAGTCTGCTTCATACTCTCGAAGAGCCGAAACGACCCCAGCAATCGCTGGGGCGTCGAACTCCAGCAATGATAAAATTAGATCCATTCGGGAGATTTTCGTAAAGTTGTTTTTCTTGATTCGCTTTTTCGGACTTCTCAAAAACATCATTGTTCGAATCCTTCCCCCGATAGGGTTCTTTTACTACCACTCCCTCGCCCTTAATCCACTCTTGGAAGAGAGAGAGAATCAAAGAGAGAGAGAAAGAACGAAGATCCTGGCGCGTGCGCACGGGGAAGATACATCACGTGCTCTCTCGTATCCCCTTCGGGTTGGCAGACACTGCGCCATGCCTGGCCCCCTTTCCTCTTCCGCCCCTCCCCCTTTCCCTCCCCCACTCCGCCCCCTCTCTCCTTGCTAACATTCGCGCTCGCTAAACCCTAGCCATATTTATTACTCCTTCACCTCTCCCAAAAATTTCCTCGTCACCCGTTCGCCGTAAAAAGCCCAATAAAAATGATTATTTTCCCCCAAAAAAGTGTTTATCTTTTTCAAATTGGACGGGATATGCGTCAAGCGAGATAAAAATGGAAATTCGGGGGTCCATGTTAGACTTTGTTTTTCCTTTTCAACTATAATTTTCTCTCTTTCTCTTCGCTTCGTTTTCTTTCCGTCGGTAGTAAAAATAGACTCGTTTTCGTCCAGTTTTGATGTTGTCATAGTGTTGAAAGGAGCGATTTTCCCGGATTGGAATTTAATGATGATTATAGGCAAAGTTTCCCTAGAATATTGTCTCTAGGGGAATCGAATTATTCGATCTTCGGGTTGAATGGCTTTGCGTGCAAATTTTACGATATGATCGCATGCGAATATCTAAAGATATCTCTCCGATTTGCATTCGTTCGAAGTAATTTCAAAATTTGGCGTATATATTAAAAAATTACTGAATTTGTTGGTCATATATCTGCTTTCTATTCAAAATCGATTCACTAAACTCCGAAGAATGTTAAATAAGTTTTACTACTGTAGATTAGCTCATGGGGACAATTTGTTCCGTTGCCTATTATGTTTCCTGCAGTCCGCATGAATATTTTCCGTCCTTTCTTAACGCTGTAAGTATTTAAAGTAAACTAATAATTGGCCGAATCTATAACATTTTACTATTTCTAGGGTTAAGCTATTCCTTATACATTCCAAAAAACTATCAGTATTATCAGAAAGCACAAAGTTCTTGGTCTGAAAAGAGAAATATCGTATACACTCAGCTAACTTCAAACATAAGGCTGACTTTCCATACAGTATCAGTTGCCCTTAGCTAATTATCTCGCACGATATTCCCCGCGTCATCTGTAGAGTCGTTAATATTCTTACGGGATGCGTTCTATTACACTAATAATGAGGCAACGGTAACTCACCGTGTATATTCTATCCTCGAATAGGTCTTATTCAGGTGATTCTGAGGAGCTGAAAAGGACGCGTGTGAGGGGTCCAAGGTGAAGCGAGGGAGGTGGGGGTAAGGGGAGGAGAGGTAGGGAGGGAGGGCAGGCGCAGCAAACACCTCTCCCCACCCCTGCAAGAGAGAAGGGAGGTGGGAAAGAGAGAGAGGAACGAACCACTTGGCCAGCGATTTCCGCCGAATGATCATCCACCTCCGCATTAGCCCGCCGTAACGTCGCAGTCAGTGCCACGGCAGAACATCCTCCAAGCGGCCACCTTCCAATTCCTCCAACACTTTCTTCGGAAAAGGAGCAAAAAACACCGTCCGGAACCCTTTCCCTTCTTCGGGATCGACCACCCGCGCTCCCACTCTCACACGCACGCACATACACACCCTTCCACTCACTTAAACCACGTCGAAATAAAAAAAACGCCTTTCCCCCGTCGCCCCGCCCAGCACCCTCTTCCCACCCCCCCATCCCTCCTCCCACCTCCGTGAGGTTTTAATTCCCTACGGGGGAGGGCGATCAAATCTATCCCGGACGCGGTTGCGGAAGGAAGAATCGAAGGAAGGACAGCGAGGAGAGAGGAAGGGAGTCTTCCATTCGGGTGGCACGTGAAAACACGCTTTCGGCGGTGAGTGGCACGTTTTTCGGTGGCGCTCTTCGGGGAGAAAGGGAAAAAAGTGGAGGTCGAAGTGACATCGGCGTGGTATAGATGGCTATCGAGTAGAGATAACGATCTTCCCCTTCCGTCGCCTAATAAAGCCTTGGAAGTTCCCGTTGGAGAAAAAGTGAGTCGTCTTGTTTTTACCCTCCGTTTGAACCGATACGTTGGCGGAAGAGAGTCGTCGAAGGTTTGCTATTTTCCGGACTTAAATGAGGAACTTTTGGGCTCATCTTCACCTGTAAGAAGTTGTTAGTGAATGGACTTTTGAACTCTTCTCATCGCTGGCTCCATGAATATTGTGCTCGTTCCGGCGGTTCTTAGAGAAAGTGTCTTCGGTCGTTGATAAGCTGTCCGGAAACGGAGTCGAGGTTGTCGTCCGGTTTCGAGATCATCTCTTCGATTGCATTAGGCGCCGTTTTCGCTTCCCTGGAGGAGATCAGATATATCGAGGTGAGTTGTTAAGATATCTTTGGTATGTCTCGCAGGTGTTAGGGGGGCGGTGCCGTTTCTTGGTAGAGATCATTCCAAGAGGATTCTCTTTTCTTCTGGTTGTCTCTCACGCCAGTTTTGTTGTCTAAAATGTATCCTACAATATATTAATAGGTACTGTTTTATTCCTTCCATTTTGTGTTGTTAATTCAAATTCATCTCACTTGGTATCTTGTAATTTAAGCTTAAGGAACTATTATGATGCGAGCGAACATTACTCTTCTTTTATGCTTGAGTATTCTTCAGCTCTTACTTCCTCTTGTTGTCTACAATGGTATTTCGTGTTTCCTTTAGTTATTAATCTTAAAATCTTTTATATCTCTACATTTTATTGTGATTCGCCGATGTAGCTTGTTTTCTTAACTGTTCATTCCATTTTTAGAAGAGCAATTTGTTTTCATCAATGAAATATTTTATTAAATGTGAATTAAATGTGCTATGAAGAGTTTTCGACGTCAGAATATTTTAGAAACCCCATACATTACAAAAAAATTTGTTTTAATTTATTTGAGCATAATCATGGTACCTACATCGGAAAGATTGATTGTTCGTTAGTCTATGATTTAGTATGTTGATGTTACTTCAGTCAAATTATCATTCGAAAACAATAACACAGTTATTAATCAGTTTTAATTTTAAAACAAATAACCATTGATAAGGTTACAAAAATTCAGTAAACAAATGATCTATTTCGTACACATAGTAATGTATAAACAATTATCCAAATAACGTTAAATTAATTACATTACTTCTTTGAAGGAATCTATGAATATTACATGAAAGTTTTTATATGTCAATCACTTTTCCTTAACTTCCCAAATGTAACCAAATATATTATTTGGTAACTTATAAGAATGATAAATTTGAACGTGAATATTCTTAGAAGAATCTTATCAGTTCAAACTTAATAAATTTAATGCAAGGTTTTTATTTAGAATTCAGTCTGAGAGTGAGCTCTAATAAATATTTTTGATAAAAAAACTCAAATCGTATCAAAAGTGAGGACCCTTTCATCTCTGAAATTGACGGCAGAATGTAACAAAAGAATGAGAATTGTAACCCATTACACCTTGTTCAACTTGAATGAAACAATCAGGAGGGTAGAATCACCGCTTTTTTGACGCGATGAAACAAGATAATCCTTCCTCGGTCCCTGAATACCAGAACAACTGCTGACAAACTGCTCTTTCAGAACAACCAACATTCTCGAGAAACATCCTCGTATAACAGAGTGAGAAAAACTCCTCTTTTCATACACACGCGCCTTATCGAACCCGTTTCCATTGTCTTAGCCTCACAAAAGCCTTTTCGCCACGAGTTTCACTCCACTCGTTTTTTCCTACAGTACATAAATATATCACATTCTCTCCTCATCGACATTTCATTATGAAAGCGCTTCTCCGTGATGAAAAGGGAGCTCGGAGAACAGGCCGTGTCGAAAGTGGAGCTACATTCGTCCGGCACGCTCTACTCCCGGTGCCGCGCTCCTTTCTGGGACCGCGCCGCGTGGCGTCACACACGCACCCACGGTGCCATTGTCGGCCGCGTGCCTTTCTCATTCCCCTTTTCTCTCCATTGAAAATCAAGTGTTCCCTTGCGAGAAGACACCATGACGATCCCCTCGTGTATTCATTGCCGTCACGGGTAAACGGAGAAAAAGGCAGGGTCGGGTTTGTCACACAGCCGATAAGATTCCCCTTTTGTGACGACCAAACAAGGGAGCGTCGCGGGTTTAATTGAGTGAGCTTCTTTTTCTCCCGCAAACGACTAAGGCCGTTGGTTTGTTGTTCCACCTCAATTATCGCCCGGTGTTTGATGCTCTCGTGTTTACTGGTGGTGGTTTTCTACTGGAGTGCTTGCGGGTTGCTGTGGAGTGTAAAATAGTTTGATTATTCTCTTATCCTTTTCGTTGGAAAAATTATGAATTACCAAGGTTAATTAGATAAAGAAGGTGACGAATTCACTCCAGCTGTATTTTAACTCGTATTTTGAGCAAGTCGGATGTATAGCGATTCATTATTAAAAACTCCATCCTTACGCTTGGTTCTTATAAGAGATACGTACTTCACATTCATAGGAACGAATAGCTCACAACTACTACTAATAGCTCTCTTTGAGCGGAAACTTTCGCTATTCTTTGATTAAAATCCAGCATTCGTCTATAATAAGTCCGGTGATCGGCACGCTGTTCCCTCAGAGGAGTCGTGTGGTATTGAGGGTTCTCACCGGGATGCGCGTTTGGCACTTCGACTTCGATTTATACGAAAAGATTGTTTGTTTTAGTTACTACTTCACTAGCTTGTGAATGTGTGGAGAAGTACATTGAACCATACTCTTGCATTTTCTAATGTTCAAACTGAGACTGATGATTGGATGAAAAATTTCTAAGAGTAGAGTAACAAGTAAACTTGATATGAACAGTGCCACGGTTAAATTTCTTTGATGATAAGAATCTGATTTTGTGACTCTATATCCCTTTCTTAGAAATCGTACAGTCCTATTTCATTAATTTTAATTGGTGAATAATTTGCGGGAATTCTCTTGTTTCTTTCCATTTTAATATAACTATTAATATTTGAGATGATAAATTCTGTAATATTTTTGAAAAACTAATTTTATGATTAATTTTAATTTTTACCTGTTTTTTTAATTCGATGTTGATAGCTGGAAATTTATGTTTATATCCAGCATGACGGACTTTACATCAAAGTCTTTTATTCATAAGCTCTGTGATGAGTATCAGAAATGGGGTTCTTCATGAAATCTATTTATTAAGACGTAATTATTCAATTTTTCTTTGCCCTAACCTTCTTTCTGTCGCATTCTTCATCGTTTGTAGTATTTTCCCTAAACGAAAAAGCTTGGTTTTCGACGTACGTGTTTTTCAAGATATTTTTATATATATGACATACATTCAATTATAGTTTAATTTTTATAATTCTATTGTTTTCAAAGGAGTTTTATTTTTATAATGACAAAAAGACTAACTACGACAAACTTATATTTTCGATCTCTACTAATAGGAGGGTATGCTTAAAACATTTCTAAACAAAACTTGAGATATCTGTTTTAATGGGGGTTTGTGGAATTAATTTGTTAAATTTAAACTTCTACTTGTACTTTAGGAATTATAGGGAAATTAATTTATTTTCTTCAAACACGTTTTCCGTTTAAAAATGTAAGGAAGTATCCATAATCAATTATGTATAAATTTGTGCGTGTTTGTGTGTATGTGTGTGTATGTTAGCTGCAAAAATTTAAAACTTTGGAAAATTTTAATTGTCCACTAACACAGATAATAGGCTACTTTCTTTTAACCTCAATGTTCATGGATCGACCCCGGAAAATTCAAAGTGATTGGATAAGAAATGTATGTAAAATTGTTTTCTGTCTCTTGCAAGCTCTATTTATTTTGCTATATTGCATTGGGAATTAGAGTCTTACAAAATCAAGAAAAGCACCACTAGAATAGTAATTGAAGAAAGATTTTTACCTTGTTCATGGAATATTGCTTTCGTTTAAAAATTGCGAGAATATTGATAAACGACACATTCATAAGATGTTGTGTTTATAAACAATCCATCTCCTTGACAATTGTTGAATCGGACCTCAAGTATTTTCCCTCAAAAACATGTGGAATTAAGGTCCGTTTAAAGTAACTGTAAGGAATTTATAATATTTGCAGTTGCGACAAAAACCGCTGGGTTAAAACTACGGCCATGATGGAGTGTTCTTTAGTCGCTCAGATTTTGCCCATGGACTATTATATGTTTTCTTGTTACGATTAATGAGAGAGAATTAGACATTTATCAGTGCAAGGAAAATGAAAATATTTCGGGGGGTTTAGGCAATTTATAGCAAAAGTAAGGCCTGCAAAGGAAATTGATTGTATATTTAACGCTTGGGTTACCGCATAGATTTGCATTTGTATTCTTTTCGAGGTCTTTATACGCTCAGTTTCTGTGTCTTTAACTTTATCTTTGGGTTTGAATCCGTCTTTTATATATACCTCATAGACATTTGGAAGTGAACCGTCAATGTGGTTCCGAAATTGTGAAGCGCTTAAATGTCCTGTTTCCGCCTCTTATTCGCTACATTGGATGTCTAGTTTTTCAGTGAGTCCAGCTAGTCCCAATTAGTGAAATAATAATCATCCTTTATTTCTCGTCGAGAATCAACGGAGCTAACAACGGAGAACGGACGCTACAGCTAGTTACAAATAAATATAATTTAGCTACTGATTTAGCTAAGCGAGAATCAAGCTATTTTGTCTCGTGTTAGGTTGCGCTAAATCTTGAACATCACACTTAAGGTAGATCGTAAACAAGAGGAAAGGCATTCAGCATGTTAGGAGATTAAATTTATTTAGTTGTCATTCTTTTCTATCTTCCTGTGTTTGCTTGAGTTTATCGTCATGAAATAATGAGCAAATATTAAAGTTGAAAAGAATTCATATTTGTGACATCGTTTGTCTTAAATCCACAACAGTTTAAAAAATTATAAGTATTAGAATCAACTTTTCCTAGTCGGTAATGATGTTTCGTTAGTCAGGGAGTGAGGTAAATATTCCGTAGTTTCAATAAGGTTTGTGATAGGCGATCATTTCCTTATTTCTGGAGTTATTCCATAGAAACTTTATTGTAGTTATTTTAAACCCGTCAACCTTTTACTACAAACCATGTTAACTTATTTATCCCTTCTCTAATAGTGAGATCAAACTCCTTAGTTATTAATTTACATTTTGTTTGTAAGTTATATAATTATTACCATCGATTAATTTGTAAATAAGTGTAAACTTATTGAAGCAGCATATTCATATTTGAAGGATATAATATTGTTTTACTTATATTATAAATATGAGCACGCATTTATATTCATACCCATTCCCTTATCAACTTCAAGTTCCTAACCAATACGTCTATCAGATTGTTGGTACTAAATCTCCTTTCGGGTGCATCTTGCCATCACACTTTCATCTGCTTCTCTCTTTATAACCATTCATTCTCAACACACGCACACTCGGGTGGTCCGAATCTCGCCGTTGGCCGACTTCGGAAAGGAAGTGGGCGACCGGAAAAGTGGCTTAGAATACATTACTTTCAACCCTCTTTTCGAACCTCTTTTGTGTATTTATTTGCGTACCCATGCGTGTTTTACGCATGTATATAAATAGCGTATTTAAGCCGCTTTCATTGAATATTATCCAATCACTACTTTCAAGTAAACTTTCAAAATGTCAATCGGTTGGAATTGTACTCTGAAGTATGTACTCTGAGGAAATCGATTATGCTTACCTATGGATCCATGCCGTATATATCTATATTGTTCTCTTGAACGATGACTTTGGAAATGTTACATTTAGTTGTAATTAATTCTTTCTATTTTTCTGCGAAGTAGTAAAAGTTTAAAACAACTACTTCAGAGTTATTTTACTAACCGTCACGTAAATTAACGTAAGTTCACTAAAAGAATATATATAAACAATCAAGGTAATTTCAAAGCAAACAAGTTCAGGCTAGGCCAAAAGTGAGGAACCTGCAAGCACTACGAAAGTTAAACGCCTTTTTCTCACTTCATGACTAAATGCTCTTATTTAAATTGTATTTTCCAATCTTGCTTATGATACCGTGAGGAAATGAAATGGAAAAATATTTTCCTTTAGCCCACTGAGTGAATGAATTCACTTGCATACGGAATTTTGATGTTTTGATTGCACTGTCCTGCTGCAACAGAATTTACTTAGGCTTTTTTCTTTCAAATTCGTCGAAATTAGTCTAGAGTCAAGGTGGATTAGATTGCTTGTTTTGGAAATGATTTTCACAGTGGTTATTGAATAGAGTAAATTTATATTTATATACCTTCTTCAATGTAAGATGTACATAATATGCACGATTTTCTAATTTCAGTATCATGTTGTTTATCAAAACTTTGATTAATCAATTGGTATATGGTAACTCAAAAATTTCAAGATTTACCGAAATGCTTCGCTTTAAACGTCATTGACAATGGAGAAATTAGATTTCGACTGTACCCCGTGGACCGACTACACAAAGTTTGAAATCTAAATACATACCTAATTTTCACCAACATTTATATTCTATTTTTTTGATAAGACAGGCATCATCTTATACGTCAGTTTTCCTCAGCTACAACAGAATTTGGCATCTATAGTGTGAAAATAGGTCGTATAATTCAAATTTAGGTGTAAATTACAAATTACTTTGATTTGATACTTTATTGACAAGGAAAAGGGATTCCTAGTCTCGAAAAGAAAAACACTATAAATTCATTAGTTTTCTTAATCATGATGAAAAGAAAGCAAAACACGTGTTATTATAGCTCAAAAAATTGTTTTCAATAAAAAACACATAAGAATGTCAAACTACTTGCTGAAATATTCGGCACTACTAGGTGTAGTGCACTTCAGAGTACAAAGCATCGCTAGAGAGTAACAAATTCAAAGGAAGAGAACCACCACTAGACATCTATAAATTCTCTATGCTTCCGCTTCATGTCTGAAGAGTGACTTATTCGGCTTATTGATTGAGAAGTTGTGCATTTGCGCATCGTTATTGCCCTTTTCTCTCTTTCAAAACAGATTTTCTTAATAATATTTATTCCCCATTTCACCTTTCCCGGGGAATATAGCGTCTTTTATTTTTCCAATTTTCGCCCGAGACAAATGCTTAGACCGAGTCCGTGGGCAGATTGATTCCGTTTCGAACAGGAAGAGCCCTCCTCCCGACTCCATCATCGGACTCGCCACCACGGCTTCCTCTCTCTTCCATACATCGATACTGCCCACTTTCCCTCTTTTTTCTCCCCTTTCTCATTTTCCTTCTTTCATGCTTATTTTATTTTTCCTGTCTCGCTCATAACTCATCTCTCGCTCTAAAGGAATCGATTTTTATGTTTGGTTTACGTCTCCGACGGGTCTTCAGAGGAAATATACATTGTAATTAAGAATTGAAACTCAGAGCTGATTTGATTTTCTGAAATAGTGACTGATACACAAGAAGAAGCGAGAACTATCCGGGTTCGAGTTCCTATCTCTTCAGATTTCTTTTTAGCCCTTTGGAATATTTCCTCTGTTTACGCCTTATCGTGCTAAGTCTTCCCATATGCTTAATTTTTATTTTGGAATTAAAACGTGGTATTTGTGTACATGGATTTATTTCAATTTCACCTAATAATAACATAATAACAACCTAATAATAACATAATACCTCATTTTCGGTTGAATTTTGACTCCTCTCTGGTTCTTTTCCATTTCGAATGTATCCTTAACATAAAGCATCAAGGTACATCTGAGTTTGTAGTGTAGTAGCACGAGTTCTAAATTGAAGGAAAAAATCCTTTCTCTAAATAACTATTCTGTAAAGAACATAGGTAGTACAAAATATGTTTCCACTGGGAATAGTAAATGAGTGAGAAACTAAAGAATGCATCATACACTCGTTATTTCATCAAAAGAAAGGCGAAAATATCTTACGCTTCCCACTCCTACGTTTGAGGTATGTCGGGTAATATTAATTAAACCAAATCCTCTCTAAGTCAATTATACCTGGATATTCTCTCCTCTTAAGCTGCTCGATATTTTGAAGCCCTCATAAAAGTAAACTATTTGATAGAATTCCTGATATATTCCTACAAAATAACTATACCCATCTCCCTAAAACAAAATCATATTCCACTAAGTTTAACTCAATTGGCTAAGGTACCCGCACGGAAAGTACATCTGGATTCGAGAATCAATCAAGTTTGTATTCTTTTTTATTAATGATGGCTAGTTTAAATTAAATTTCTTCCTTATTAAGATTTCATATAATTCTTCAGTGGATGTTTTAATACTGATCTAGTGGAAGTGTTAAAAGTGGTTGGACAGCTGAGGTTATTTCACACTTAATGTACAGCTAGTTCCAAAAAAAACTTACCACCTAAGCCGCAACCCGCATAACAGGCAGTGAGTTTCCTGCAAGCGAGCCTTAAGAAGTGAGAGAGAGAGAGAGAGAGAGGGAAAACATGGAGGAGATAGTCTGCTTCTGTCCTGGCTCCGCCTGCAGAGTTGAAATGGATTTATTTGCTTTATTAATATTGCAAAGATTTATTAGTATCCTGAGTTTGGTGGCATTGGCGTAGCAGAATAGTATTATAACAATATGGATGTTGTAATGCAAGAATTCAGTTATTATAAAATGGTTATTACAAATCAGTATATATTCTAGCTTTGCTTCTCGCACCGAAGGAAGCGTCGCACACGAGGTCCCGTTATTCCTAGGAAACCGAGGCAAACCCCCTTCCCCTCATAAAATTTGAGGATGAGACGAAAGGCACAAGCAGGACGAAGGAAATTTTTGCAAAATCTGCCTCTGAGCCGCTCTGAGCTTATGTTTAGGACTGAGATGGGAGAAAGAAAATTTCCGCGCAGTTTGAATCAGTGTCGGACCCAAAATGTATAGACCTCGAATTCGACGCCTTCGCTTGTAAAACTCTGCGGTAATAATGGGTCGTATTATATATTATAATAGTAGATAATATTATACATCGTTCAAGAGAAGAGTTATTAGCCTTTAAAATTATATACCTAAGGAGTCCATATCGATCACCTGTTTTATCACAGCCTGTGTGAATGCAATCCACAAAAGTAAAGTAAGGTGAACTCATGGCCATATCTAGGCTATTACTTTAAATACATAAAAATCTATAAGTAAATATGTAGTATGAAGTCTTGAGGCATTCTCTGCGTATTTTAGATAAATTTTGTTTCATTTGATAAGCATCAAAATTTAAACTCGATCGGTAAAAAATCAGTAAATTTTATCATCTATGCAGTTTGTATTTTTAATATACCGTCCAAATCAATTGATAGAAAATGTGCTAGGATCGATTTTTCTGAATTAATAAAGATGACGGATACGAGACAACCATCTTTCACGTTAATTTTGAATCTAAAATGAATTTTTTTGGTGTCATTGAAGTGTGAATCGATTAAACGTGATTTCTTCTGTGGATTCCTCTTGAAATGGTTGCAGTCACAAACCATTACGTTCTTAAACGTTCTTCTCTCGTATTTATCAAGTTCTAAAATACGCAAAAAGATAGAGCGAATGAGGTTTTGTCATAATGCTCATTGAATGCTACTGTAAGCTATGAATGTAAAATTTTCAATTAATTTTGAATGCATACAAAACTACTTGCATTGTTTATATTTCAACTGTTTATTATCACGTTTACAATTATTATAATGTAGAAAACGTTAAAAATACGCGAAATAATAGGGACTTAGTGAAATAGTTTTAGGGCCTTTTTACCTGTAATTCCAACCCTGTAAGTATCACACGGGGTTAAGAAGCGCATATGAGGCTCATGTTGAAATTTTTCTCCCCTCGGTTGATGGCTGGCCCTATGTAACTCTCATATTTTTTCGACAGAATTTTAATGATTGAGATGAATGGGCGGTGGTTTGGTATGAATAGTCTATCTACATATTTATCGCTCGGTGATATTGAAAATATTCCTTCGTATTTAAAATGTATGGCTATGAGAAACTTTTCATCTCTCCACATTCCATGACAAATTTGAAAAGCAAGATACAGGAGTGATTGGAAGAAGTGAATAAAGCAATGAATTCACCAGGACTTCAAGAGGGGGACTGTTTTGATAGAGATAGGGAAGTGAGAAACGACGGCAACAGTAATACATACACTCACATGAATTTAACAACCGAAAGTGTAAGAGGTATGTTAATTCCAGATTTTTGGATAAATCACAATAGGTAATGGCATTTCTTGCGTTCCTCGTTGACCAATTGGTTACTTTGAGTAGGAGCAACGACCTCTTTTAAAAGTATAACCCACTCACTCACCTTCTCAATTTTCTCATCCAACATATATTTTTTCCGTTTATGACAGCCTCCAGAGAAACTACTCATTTATCCAATTTAAGTAATATATTAGTCAAGAATGGTTAACATTCAAATATACAGGATATAACGCCCATGGCTTATCATACTTTCAGAAATTTCCTTCTGATGCATCAGTAATTTCCAGGATCTCCGAAATTGTATACAATAGCGATGTTCAATGTATCGTAACAATCTTTTAATTCTATAAGAAAGTTCGAGTAGTTTACTAAGCCAGAACCTAAACCATCTTCTTATCAGCAATTTATTTTGGAAAGAGAGTTCGGTTTTTTCAAACCGATAAAAATTGCTAACATTGGTATTACTATCTATGCAAGCCAATGGTTTATTCTAAATCTTACCTAACTTTAGAGATGTGATTTATCTGTAATCGGCGTATAAACTCTAAGTTTCTGCGACACTGAATATGTGGAGTATCTAAAATTCCATATTTACGTTTCAATTCATATTTTAGTGACATGATAATAGAAACTTTAGTCGATGTAGTAAGATCATCTTCAACGCTCTATCTATTTTGTATCATAGATGTTATAAGAGAAGATTTGGTTCTCGTAAGCGTAAGGAATAAATATTAGATGGCATTTCTCTAGTTCATTGTTCATTTCTCAAGTTATTCCAAACTACGAAATTTTTAGCTCAATGAAGGGACGAAATAAAGCATAAAAAACAATTTATATAAATAAAGTAAACAATCATTGACGAAGAGCTTGACTGATATAAATTGACGATAGGCAGCATTACTTATTTTTTCTTTTTTTTTGTTAAATTAGTTATTTAGTATAAGCTAATACAGTTTATACCATTCACTTTAAAAGCAGACTATAGAGATACTAATTCTGATATGATGCACCCAAACATTGTCAACTTTGTTATCATTCAGATTTTCCGAAGGTCCTATTTTAACTGGAATGATCTTCCTTGCATTACTATTTAAAAATACTATGAAAAAATCTAAAAAACATCTTCGCAAAGTTCGTAGAGAATTATGATGTGCCTAGGATGAGGGTGTTACGAAGGTCCTTGGAGTGAATGTTGGAGTAATGGATTACATATAGAACCAAGAATATTTTAACAGCTAACGTATGAATCATGAGAATTACAGGAATATTCTCATGTAAGTCCGGTTACCATCCGTTGGTTTCTATTTTTAACGTGTTCTTCCATGACTCCTTTTACCCATCATTCATAATTATTGATAGTGATTTTTCTTTTAATTATTATACATATTATGCACCATTCAAACAATTCGAGTTATATAGCTTACTTGAGGCATTCAGAAACCGAAGCAGCAATCATTAATCATTAGTCTTATTAAACATTAGTCTAGCGTATAGTTCTGAAATTCATTTCAGTAACATTGGAAATCCTGTTGTGGTTGTTTTCACACCCCCTGACATAAGTCATACGGCGGCTCGCGGGGTATTAATGTAAATGTAAATAAACCAGGTGTTAACGTGTAAACCTGCAATATGCAAGTATAGGAAACCTGGAGTTTATATGCAATATGCAAATCAGTCTTAAGGTTCTGATTTGCCATACTAACTGTTGTTTCTTAACCATCTTAAACGGTATTCCTTGCAAGAAGTCCTGAAAGGTCGTCTACCTCAAAAATAGAGTTGAATATCTTCATTCCCTAAGGGAATACCCGCGGCGAAGATTACAAATCGCGGATCCACCATTTCCCACCTTACTTGTGATCGGTCGCCGCCACCATACCCTAACCTTTGATACCTGCTCAGCAGGGGTGCGGTCAGGAATCCTCATTAGCGCTTTCAAATTCGCTACCCCGGATACATGCGACCATCCACAATCTGCCGAAAAGGGGGTTTTTCTTCTCAGAGCGGAGTTCACCTTCACCCATCGGCCGTTTTATGGTTCCTTTGAGAAAATAGACAATACCTTTCGATGGACGCAACAAAAGAAAAAGAAACAACAAAGGAGTGAATAGGGGATACTCCTAGGGCCAGGGTGGAGGGAAGGAAAGTTCTCCTTTCTCCATGGAAGAATTAGTAAAACCTCAGACGCGAATTTGTCAGAAACAGCCAAATCTCATCTCAAAATCATAATGCTTCATCTGATACCGTCACCACGAATGCCTGGTGGAAGTAAGAACAGAGTGGCATGTTGATGCATATATACTGAAATTCCTAATGCTCTGTTAATTGTCGTATCAAGCAAATTTTATACTTCTCTGTATTGCAGAATAATTCAACTGTGAAGAAATCGAGTCAAAATTTGCACCACGGGGCAAGAAAGAGATTTAGCATCAGATAAAAGATGGGACAGCATAATTTTGCAAGTAACATGAACTTGATTTAATTAAAGGGATAGTTTTTCTGGGACTGGCAATGAACAATATTTTCGGAAAAATGTTACGAGATGCTGGCGTTAATTTCGTGGTAAATTAATTTTTAATTCGATACGTGAAAAAAATTTTGTAGCCCTCAGTATTTAAATTGTGCTACTATTCTAATACCTATGTTATTTTTTTTACTTTCTATCATATGATTTGGTGGTATTTAAAATTTTTATAATATTTGATGTAATTATCTGATGTAGTTGATCGTAATTTATTTGGTTTACTTTATTGTAATATGTTTTGGGTCTAATTTTCAGAGCTCTCTACCAGGTTGACTTAAAATGATTCTTTCTCGGTGTATTCGTCCAGATAAAGTTTCTTTTCATCTTTGCTTTCCTCAGTAGGTTTCGAAGTTTTTTCATACTCCCCTTCTCGATAGAAATTTTCTGCAACATAAATTAGTTGACATACAGTTGATTGTGTTCTTATTCCTAATTATTCTTTATCTCCTTGCTGAGTTTTCGTTCATCTTTCTATTTGAGTCATAGTCGTGAATTTCCTCTAAATAAATTTAAAAGTTCTTCCTGTAGGCGTCAAGAGCATAAAAAACGTAATAATATAATCCTTTTTAATCTTGCAATGACATAATTTTTCATTGGATAATTGAAGCAGCTAAAGTAAGTTTACCCGATGCCTCCAGAAAAAGGTGAATTACGCAGAAATTTCTGGCCGAAATAAGGAGATCCGATTCTCATTCATTTTTTAATACTATGCTGCTGACATAGTAAAAATTAACACTAAATTTAAACTAGATTTCGTGCTAATAAAGACGGTACAAATACGTTCAACGCGTTTCACAACGGTTTAAAAAGGCGCCGTCAGAATGCTCCTCCTTCCAAGAGCCAATAGAATGCATGGAAAACTCTAGACTCGCTCTCATCGAGCTTCACGTCTGTTATGCGGGTTGCGGCTTAGGTGGTAAGTTTTTTTTGGAACTAGCTGTACTCTCACAGGGAATCGAACCCGGAACCGCTTCCACAACACAGTCGACCGCACTGCCCACATGGCTATCCGGGAGATTATTTCTGATCCGTCAGATAAGTGAGAAAGTTTATAATTTACTGAAAGCAAAATAATGCATCACGTTTTATTCTCCCAGTAAAATACTCAACGATAAAAGGCGCGTTAGAAGAATTTCGGGTCTCTGAATGTGTATTTATGTACATTCTTCCGTTTTAAAACGTCTTTATATTCTTATAAGTGGACGCCATAGCTGTGCATCATCTTATTCACCCCGTACGCCGCCCCATGAGCTCCACCTTGAGCTTGGCATTCTGCCTTTTCCTCCTCCCGATCCGAAATGTGCGCTTTGGGGGGTGGAATAAGTATAGGGACCACCCTTCAAGAGGGAGAACATCTCAACCACAACGGTATTTGACCCCTTCTCAAGACTTGCACTGCTTTAAGAAAGATGCATATAAGAAAATCCAGAACGGCTTGCTCGGAAATTAGATAGATAGTTTCTTTCAACCTGTTCGCGTCATTACATTAGTTGTGTATGTATAAGATATTCAATCATCAATTGAATAGTAAAAAAGCTTTGATTTAGGAACTGTTTCAGCTGTATATTTTTTAAGAAGAACGTCTTATGCGAAAGAGAGGGAGAGCAGACGGAAGGAGCATTTTCGAAGACGTTTTCTGTTGGTTGACGACCCGTGTAGGACTGATAGAGCCCCCAGCTGACCTTTCTCAATTCCTCAATTCCGCTTCTCTTCCACAGATGTCTCTTGACAGAATACTCCGCCTTCGGGAAAAATCTCCAGATTGGCCTCTCTATTCGACCGAGAAGTTAAGGTCGCATTTTTTGTCGGATTCCAAGGAAAGGGTTTCTCTTAACCCTTCGAATATATCCTCTGATATCGAGAATGTTGCAGTTTAGATGATCAATTCTCAATAATTCTAAGGGAATATTGTAGGTTCTCACATTTTATTTAGAGGTCGCTAAATATGCCAATTGTGAAAAATCTCATCATCTCTTAGTATTGTAAAGGATTGAGGCAATTACTGTATTTACACAAGAGTTTTGTTGCTATAATTAACTGAATACCCTAACATAATCCAATAAAACAGGGGTGACCTATAGGTCAATTGCGATCGACTTATCGATCATTGGGAGATTTTAGGTTGATCGCGACTTGTCATCGAGAAGATTTTTCATTTTCGAATAATTTTTGTTTTCAGTTATTTATCTTTGATATGAAATTACGAAAATTGAATTGTTGATAGAGTTTTACAGGTTCAGCAGCATACAGAAGAAGGCTCAGAAGCTCGACAATTATTCAATTTTGTGTCAGTAAATTCTAAATTTTGTTTTGCAAAGTCGATCGCGGTCGAACAATTGGTGCCGAAGTGAATTGCAGCAGACAATAAGTTAGTCAATCATGGAATACTATGAAATATAATGTACACATACGAAGAATCTTAATTAATATTACTAATCACTGTTAAAGTCAAACGATTAAAGTTAAACAATTAATCTAATAATCTATTAATCGTGTCTATAGGGGGAAACATTAGTGAGAGCTGTATTTCCAACAAAGATTTAATACCGAGCGCGATTAAATAAAAGTTTATTTGGTTTAGTATCGATGAGAATCTTAGCCTAAAAAATATAAAATTGTATGACTTTCTAAAATTTCCCCATTCTTGTTTTGTGACCCATGAATCAGTCGCTTGATCTCATAAAAATACATGTCAGCATTTCATAGTCAAACAGCAGTTAGGTATCCTAAGTCGGGGTTAATAGCAAAAAGGTTTGAAGTGTTTAATTTTAGAGCGCCTTTAAGCTAGGGTTATTAAGTAATACAAATCAATATACGGGCTGACTCACGAATGTAAGGAAGGAGATTTCAATCATTCTAATTTCAACTTTATTTTTACGTTGGACTTAAGTATCGTAGTCATTGTCTAATCTTTTAAAAAAACGATATAGATCAGCCGATGTCTGCGGAAATTTATTTAGAGAAATCTACATGCATATGCTCTGAATGTTGTTTTTCTAAGGATACAGAGGATAGAAACGGGGCGACTAAAAGGCTCAGGAAAGCAAGACGTATCTCACCCCTCGAGCACCTCCATTTTTTCTGCCTACGGATGAGATTAGCGAGCGAGCCTTCCTAAGCGTGATGGATGCCCTTCCGAACTCGTATCCCCTTTGGTCTCTCCCCGCACTTGTCGCGGACATATTTCACGACACTTCTCCCTTTTTATCTGGCCGAAAGGTCGAGGTTAGGTGTGAAGGGCGAAAGGAGCCGAACAAAACTTAACGCCGCCGTATCCCTTTTAACGGAGGTGTGTGTGACGTTGTCGTGTAGTGTCGTTCACGTGCAGCGTTTTCTCTCGCCTCTTGCTCGCTTCCGCAGCAATAGATAATGGCGGTCGGCATTAGCAGGCGAGGAGTAGCCTGTTTGTGTCCCAGAGATAGCGTTATAGAAGTCCGAGGAAAAGGACGTCCGGAAGGGCGAAAATCCCCCGCAACGCGTTCGTGTGGCTGTTTGCGAAAAACGGACGCTTTTTGTTTTTTTTCCCTCCCTTTCCTTCTGGAGGAGCTCGGGGATATCACGTGTGGCAGAAGGGTGCGATATTTTTTTATTTTATGGCGGGGGTGGAGGATGTACACTCCCAAGTCCGTCTCGGAATACGTTATTTGTGCAACCTGACACAGGAAGCGCGGGGAAGAAGTGTTGATAACAGGATTCAGATGTTTTCGAAACGTGAAATATGTTTGGCCGGTGTGGAGTCGGAGGCCTTATCTGCGCTCTGGATTCCATTCTTTCGGCCGCGAGGACCTTTCTTTTTTCCCGAAAGGAAACGCGCTCCACATTTATTTTCGGCACATAAATTGAGCCCCTCTGTTTTGGCTTTTAATTCGATACGTATTTTTCGTTCCCTTCGGTGCGGTTTGGAATTGGAAAAATGCTCCTGCGGCTGCGACTCAAAATAATGGGCGTCTCTCCCCGATAAGATTTGGTTTCAAGGAAAGGTGGACAACCACTTTTTGGCATATTTATTAGAGAACGAGATTTTGGCCTCTATGTTTTAGAGAATTATGATGTGGCGTGTTTTATTTCGCCTGTTATCTTTGAGGATTTGAATTTTTACCCTGAGGTACAAAAGGTTTATCCATTCCGACCTAGATTTTATGTGGAAGTTTTGAGTACAAAAAAGCATTTGATTACAACTCAACAACATTTTAAATAATTAAATGAATAGAAATACATTCTAAGTATCGTCAGTTATAGCGATGCAAAACAGGGCTGAAATAAATAATTTCTTGTAGGAATAGATTACTTCCTTATTGCGCAATATTTTATTTTTCTATCTTATTTAACGTCAGTTATTTTTAAATTAATTATGATTTTGGCTGTAAGGATTAACGGAAAATGTCATTCAGAAAGGTTTAGAAAGAAGCAGTGTGGTGATCAGATATCGTGCCGTAATACATCCTGCCAACGAGAAAGAAAAATAAATGCTATCAATTCTGAGTACCATTTACCATTTAAAATACTTTAACAACTCAATACCCATAAATATACCTTTACCCATTTACGTGAATTTACTCATTTTTCTTCCACGCTAGACATGGGTAAAATTCGTAGATATATCAAGAACTTCCAGACGCACTGCCTCTATGGAGTTTCGACGCGAATAATGGTTTTTAAAAGTTAAAATAGTTTCGGCATCTCCAAACTTCTTACGAAAGAGTACGTATCTTGGAATAGTTCGGGTTTATTCAAATCATCCCGTCCTCCTTAGAGTTCGATAGACCGACGAATGGCTGCAACTTTGATATACGAGGAAATCTCAGAAACCGATAAGCTAGTTATTTACTACCAGCTTTTGTGTGTGTGTGTGGGTGCATTGCGTCGGGGAGAGGCGTCGGCAGCAACATCGGGAACGCCGTTAGATTTATGAAGCGTTACCTGAAGTCCCTATAAGATACCTTCGCTCCGAGGGCAAGACCCCATGATGGCAGATAGAATACAAGTTGGGGACTAAAGGAAGGAGAGGCGTCGCCTCTGACACCCTTTCATAGTCTATTGAGTCGGGGATCTGGTGAAAGGGTGATTTGGGTAGGGAAGAAAATGTGGAGGAATATTCACCGACACTCGCTAAAAATATTCTTTATTATTGCATGTGGGAATGGCGCCGTCTTGTTAAAAGTTAAAAAAACTATCCGAAAATCTTTGTTATTTTTTTCTGGCATAAGGCAGCATATCTACTCTATGATACTCATTAGTTGTTCAACTATTGTCATTGTGAACGGAGGTTATCTTTCTTAATGCTCCCATGATCATGACTAGAATTGGAATTCATCTTAACGCGAAGTTGTGATCAAAGTAGGAAAATAGTTAGAACGTACTTCAAGGTACCATGTAATTGTTGCAACTGGAAAGAAAAACTTTTCACATTTACGCAGAGGAAAGAATGGCTTTGTGTAAATCCATAACATTCACCAGATAAACGGAATTTTCTTACTTTTTCTTCTTCAATTTTCCCACAGTTTACTTATATTTATTTAGAAAAATAGAATTTATAGAAATTCATACTTTAACTTTATAATCAAACATTTAAGATTATTTTTTAAAGATTATGCACAACTAAATTTTATGAAAACAAGATAAAAAACGAAAATTTTCTGTTAATTGAAATATAACTTTTATCGGAGGTTATCTGCGTACGTTAAGAGACTATTTTTAACGAAGTCATTAATTAACGAAGGCTTAAAGCTTGGAAAAGAGGAACGAGGTCACGAATTAAATTGACAATGCAAACGATACAGAATGTCATCGTACATTTTTCCAAATTGTAAAAATATTTCAACCCGAAATAGTCAATTACAAGATGGATTACAGTATTCACCGCGTTTCGAAATTGATGATGAATTCCTAAATTGTCTGAGTGGGAAAGAGAAGAATGAGTGGGAAAAGAGAAGTAAGAAATAGGAAGGAAAGTATCGGAAGGACGGAGAAAATGAAGCGAGGGTATGGAAGCGATCGGAAGGTTGCAATAGGAGTCGCGAGAAGGCGTTGAGTGAGGAAGGAAGGAAAGATAGGGGAGGCGAAGGCTGGAATAAGGTTTTTGGGAAGCTGTTAAGGAAGTGGGAGTTTTCTGGTGTAAAAGAAGCAAAAACGAGGATAAGAAAGATGAAGGACGGCTAAGATGGTGCGGGAAAAATGGTCGGACCTAGTCTAGCGGGTATTGTGACATGGTGCCATGTGAAGGAAATCTGTATCCAAACTACGCTTACGTGTTTAATGAACTAATTTAATATTATAATATGATTGAATAATATTTAGGAGCAAAATTTCTCTAATGGCTGCTTAGAAGTCACAAAAAATTTGCAAGGCGATGACTGATTCATCACAATATTTCTGTGTAATAAGGTGTTCGTTGAGATAATTCTGAATGATCTTCATTCACTTGATTATATGTCATCTTTCGTGAACCAAAGAACATGTCAAAGAAATTATGATATTACCGATAAATAAAAAAATTACTACCTAACGAAAAATTTAGAGCTGTAGAAATTTTTATTATCCTTGTGATTATCATCTCTAAATGTTTCAAGTGAAATTGATTTCTGAGCGATTATTCAGGAAAACTGGAATATTAGAATCTTCTTTCTATGAAGTTTAGTCTATGACTAAATTTTGGCTTTGCCTATGCATAAATGTTAGGTTTAGTAAATGACCTATAGGAGTAGGACTTTCTTCCACCTATCCTCGAATTTTATCATAATATTTACAGATTAATTGAAACAAGAAAAAGATTACAGTTTTCAAAATATCTTACCAACTTTAGGTTTACTGAGAAAAAAACCGTATTGCGAGATAACACCCACGGAGAAGGCGGATGCGAATATCAAGCGTAAACATAATTAAATATACATAATATAGAAATTATACTATCAAAATATGAAAAATAAGAAATAAACAAAGAAAATTGAATAAAAATACATGGCGATAAAAATACAATACAGCAAAAAATATTAAAAATAATTATTATTCCAGCCAAAGGGACTCATTTAATAGTCAGTATCAATTTCAGAAATCTAAGTCTTCTAGTACAAGTACTAGAAGAGAACTAAAGGCTAACCCTCGGTCATATTCTGTGGTAATATCAGTTTTGAAGAATGAGGGGAAGAAATAATGGCTAGAAGCTAAAGAAATTGTTGTTGCACGATTTGTTAGCGGTTAATTATTCAATTAATAATAAAAAATCATTATTGTCATGATTAAAATACTAACTTGAAAAAACTGGATTACATATTCCAATATGTAATACATAATATAACCTATTTACATGCAATATCGGAATATATTCCACATGTGGTATAATTTTTACCAAAAGCGATCGGTCCTTGTATACCCGTTAGCATATAATCTGTGTAAATGATTTGAGATTAAACACACGGTGTTTCCTAACCTTACAGGGTGTTAGTAACTGATAGTGTTGAATTTGAGTTTAATGTAATCAGGTACTCTGTGGGCCAGTAATGGAGTATATTAATAGGATGTGAATGGAAATCTTACGTGTGCTAGGGAGAAAATTGTTGTAAGTGGCATTTAGAGGAAAGAAACGAGGCAGAAGGATGGAATGGGAGTAGGGGAAGAAATAAGGAACTGAGGAGATATTCTTGATTTCCTTCATCCGTCCCATCGCCGTCTCCTAGACTTCCTGAGATTGGGAAAAGGATAACAAGTTGGGAAATTGTGATGCTGAGAGAGAGAGAGTGGGAAGAGAGATGGAATCGAGGGACAAAAGGACTCCAATTCCAGTGGAAGTATCTCTCAATGTTCCAAGAGTCTGCTTTCTTTTCACTCTCTATCGGAAGGAATCAGGGTTGTATGACGAGGAGAACTGTGTGTGTAACCTCTCAGTTCTAGTTCGCAGAAGTCTGCATATCAAATTCTCCTTAGAATAAAGATAAAATGACAGAAAAGATAAAACTTTAAACTTCCATCAGCAATTTTTACTTGTATTTTATCACCGTTATATTTAAATAGGATTAATTTTTTCCGATAAAGAAAGTAGGATACGATGGATCTAAAACTTGCTATAATATTAAAGTATATTTAAACATATACAAGCGTAATCATTGAGTAATGTACGCTAGTAAGCTTGTTTTTTTGGACCTGTAGAAGTTTTTGAAGATAGAGTAAACATTTTTGTTATATCGATCAAAATATTTCCATAGTAATTCTTGGAAAAATTATTTTTTTTTGATTTATATACAATTCTCATTCTCTTTTTCTATCTACTAATATTTCTTGTTGTGTTTAGGTAAGTTCTTACTAAGGACATTATATATATATCCAACAGAAAAATTATTTTTACTCTCTATAACAATATAATCTAAATATTTTTCCAGTAGTCGAAAGATTTTTACCAACTCATAACTCAGTATCAATCGTTGACTTGGATTGAATTAAATATTCAAACTAATCTGATTTTCGAATTTTGATGAATCGAGAAGGTAAAATAGTGACTCGATTGAAATTGTGTCATATTTATTTATTGAATTATATTTACTGAATGCTCTGAACATTTATAGCTGAATTATTAAAATGGTAATGGGAGGTGCTTTCCTTGGTACTGCGAATAGTTTTGGAATAGTCAAACACTAGTGGGAAAAGGATTAAAATTAAAAGAATGTTTGGTTTCCAAAGTAGTTAGCATTATCAGCTATGGAATTATTTTGCCAGCGTTTTTTTGCCCCAACTCCACCGATGATTATTGAAATGAGATGCTATTATTTGTGTTTTAATTCACCTCATTCCCGTCCTTTTCATGTGCGTATGATGTTCCATCAAACTGTGTGTATTGTGCTCAATCAAAAGAATAACCTCAATGAAATATAACTGTGATATCATCACATTATTATCTTGTCCAGGAAATTGTCATGAAAAGAAACATTCTTCCGATTACTTAACTTTTCTCTTTTCAAATCTACGTAACCATCGTCTGGTAGTAACTTTTATCTTTTTCCAATAAGTGATTTGTTATTAACAAGAATTTGCAAATATAATTCAAAACTTTCTATCAACAGTGTGATTGTTTCAAATTTCTCAATATTCAACACAATACATGATTTTGCTGATATGATTCATTCATCAGAGCATAAGAGATAATACATTTTATAAAAATATCATTCTTTAAAATATTATTGTATCTTAATCACTGTCCACGTTATATTACCTTTTACTGTAGAAGAAATTTGCAGCGATTTAAAATTTTCTATTAATTTGGGAATTAACTTGAAATTTAACCTATTCTTAACTAAGGCGTTTCTCTATCTTTTATGAATCAGAAAGATATTTTGCTTTAGAAAGATAGCCCTTTGCTACTTACACAAATGAAACATTACATCCCCTTCAACGTTAGCGCTTTTTTATTCTATTAAAAATATTCTTCTATCTTTGTTGAACAGTAATTGAAACCCATTTCATTACTATGAATAATTTTTGACCCTTTAACCGTGACTTGACCCGAGATGAATAGGATCTCTCTGACACCTAACATCTCATTTTGTCATAAGGAATTCAGTAAAAGAGAATTAAATAAAGTAAAACAAATATTATGTTTGTGGTAAAAGTTCTGTGGTACTTTCAGTTGATGGAGAAGTAGCGGACAATAGATAACACTGTGACAAAATAATATGAAAAACCCTTGAAAACATTAAGTGAATTTACATATTTATTACTCACATTAATTTTTTATGTAAATTTTACATACAAACGTGCAAATGCGTGCAAAATAAAAAATATTCACGTTTAGATATGTGAATTCCATATTCAGTAATGATAGTCTTTCAGGACTGGGTATCGTTCGGGGAATCTTCAACGTACGTTATCAAACAAGCATTGTTTTTTGGTTGAATTTTTAGATAGTGTAATTCATCATGAATGAGGTGAAATGAATTTATCTAATAACTTCCGTTTGTCTGTTCGCAGTGGTGAAGGCTGGAGGATAGGGAGAGCAGCAGCAGCGGGGCAAGAAGCAGCGGACCGGGCAGCGCAGTCGCAGCCGCCGCGGCAGTCGCCGTGTCAGCCGCCGCCGCCGCCGCCTCAGCCGCCGCGACGATGCTCAGCATGTACGAGAGCTCTTGCTCTTACCAGAGCGCCCTCGACCTCAAGCGGGTATCCGCAGCCTGTCCTCCGCCTCCCCATCCGCCACCGCCCCCTCCCCCACCGCCTTCTCAACCGCCCACCGGCGCACACCACCTTCACCATCATCACCAGATAAGCATTAAGACGGAGGACTGTGGTCTGGGAGGTGTCCTCGTCGGTGGTAACGGGTTGGGAAGTGGAGGTGGAGGAGGCGTTGGAAATGGGGGTGCGGGGGGAGGAGGGGCCGGTGGAGGGGAATGGGCGGGGTGCGCATACAGATTCGCCGGCCTGGGAGCCGCGACGGCCACCTTCGAGCAATTGAAGCAATCGGTGGAGAAGGCAAAAGCGGCGTTACAAGTGGTGGGTGGAGGATCTTCCGGGGGTGGTGGAGGCGGTGTTGTGGGAGGCAGCAATACGGGAGGCGGAGGCTACTTGTCTTCGGCTTTCGGTGAGCTGGCGGCGGTGACGTCTCCGCACTGCGGTGGCGGAGGGAACGGGTGTTTCTCTTCGCGGGACGACGCGGCCTCCGTGGAAGACGGCAGAATTGGGGGCTGCGGAGGAAACAACGGTAACGGAGGAAGCGGTGGAGGAGGAGGTGGTGGAGGGGGCGGAGGAGGAGGTACGAGAGAGAATTCTGCGCCTTCGTCCAACAATGGGTCCAATAATGAGAAAAGATCGCATGGTGAGTGTTTGTCTTTTATAATCTATCTGTAGCGAAATTTGATATGATGCATCAAATTTAATGCTTGCGACACGTAAAACATTGCTTCAAATACACAGAAAAGTATGCTCGCTGTCATATTTTATATATCTTCCATTTTCATAACTTTCGGTAGTTACGTGTGCTCTCCTATTTTGTGTGATAAATCATAAAAACCTGAATTTGTTACTAGATGTAATGAATTTTCCTCATTGATCTATTTTATTCGAATGACATGTCTTTTTAATTTTTACTGATAATCATTTAAACATATGGTTGAACCTCAAGAAATAATGTCGATTGATTTCGTGACATTCATTACATTTACAAATTTTTACAATAAATAAATTAATCCATGCCACAGCACGGCTCCTAAAATGAAAAGAAATGAAGGCCTTTCGTTGCAAAAGCTGGTTTTCTGCTCCTTACTCTAAAAGTTTACTTTTTCACTTCGAAAAGGGAAGACTTATTATAAAATTGGGAAAAATTAAAGAAAACTCTAGAAGAAGTAGTAGTTAGAAGAATTTATTAATAGAAGTTAGAAGAATTTATTAATAGAAGTTAGAAAGATTTATTAATAATGTAGATTCTCTGGCGTTATATGCAGGATACTATAATTTAAAAAGTGGTGTTTGAAAAGGTTAGAAAGTACATCAGCATGCAGACATCGTTGGCACATTTGAGGATTCTCAGTTTCGCTTTGTTATTTGTATGTAAACTGGTGCCTCCAAGGTTGATGGTTAACTTGTATGGTTGTGAGACTTCGCTATAAAAATTGGGCACAACATTTCTCTTTGTGTAGCTATCTCATATACGTTTCGGGAAAACTTCTTCCAGATAGATAAGTTAAGATAAAACTGAAAAATTTACGCAAATCAAAACTTGTTTCACATAGACTCATCATGTAAAGTCTATGATGTACTAGCTGGAGTGACCGTTAATTCTCAACGGGCAAAATAAAGCTGTTAAGCACAATACTAACTGCGACTCACTGAACCCACAGAAAACAACAAATAGTAAGCATAGCGTATGAGACGTGGAATTATGTTATTATGTACTCGAAATGATGCTACGTTTCGCGATAGTAACCATTTAAGAAAATAGTGAGTAGAAACGCCCCATAAGCTCCATGATGAGACCCCTGCCACCCGCCGAATGGAGGTTCGTAAAGTACATATGTATTTTTACTTAGAAAAAGCATATTAGTTCTCTTCATTATTTCAAATCCTGTTGGCAAAACCGGGCTGATTGAAAAACACTTCAACATGGTCATATGTTTGTCTTTGAGGTTTTCATCGTAGCTGCAGCTGCATTAATTTTAAATCGCTCTAAATTCCTGGGGTATTTTTCATCTGTGAATGTTGTTGGATTAAATAATCGCATTGATCGCCGTGGAGACAGGTGTTTCAACCTATTATTTTTTTAGAATTTTCATTTATTTTATAAATTTTCAAAATTTCAAATCAAAAAAAGTATTCCACCAAAAAAGAATTTAATTTCTAATTTAATTTTGCAAAAGAGAGCTTGCAGATGATAAAAATGGACCTTACATATATTATTTATGAAGATCCATCCGAGCGTCCTTGTTTCGAACCCAGAAAAATTAGCGGATACACTACATACAGTAGATAATAATTTCGCGGGACAGGTGTGAAAAGTTTTACACCGGCCAAACCGTGTGGAGACCGAAGTAAGACAAACTCAAAATCAAATCCGCATACCCTCAGAGTTTCTGTTTTTATTTATAGAGGATGATTAGATGCTGCAATTGAGTATGAAATTGCATAGGTTATAGTATAAATTATAAGTTCCAAATCAGAAGGAAATTAAGTAAATTATACACAAAAGGAATATTTTCTATCATATAAAATGTTATGAACATTTTGTGTGAAAATTCAGTCCCGTTTGATGGACTATCCTTCATGAACTTCCATGCTCGTTCTTATTACGATTCTTACTTCTTGCTAAGGGTATTAAAAACATTAATACCCACTAATTTCTAAATTTTACTAATTTTACACTCATTTTAAAATGATGCCGTTATGTCGACTACCAATAGTGTCTCATTTAGTTTTTGGTGTGTTAAACGTTGTCTTTTTTCTTCTTATTGGAAAAGCGAGTACGTCTTCATTTTTAGCTTCTTTCTGCTATACTCGAGGCGCATTGCAGCGATTTCATATGCTCTGCTCTTTATCTGCAGCTACAAACTTCGGATTCTTCCAATACTGCAATATTTTACATTTTCTTTACGTTAGAAAGAGTAATTTTGTATACTAAACATATGATTAGTTGAATTGCACTATATCAAGTTACTCATTCAAGTATTTTGATGCAAAAACGCCGTTGAAAAGAAAAATAACCTTTTTATTTCCTCTTCATTGGTTTCACATGTATTCATTTCGTATTTTATTTCTATTTTTTGTGCGTTTGTGCTTTAAATAATGTAATTATGTTAACGAAACTATTTGCTACTTGGAAGTATTTCATTTTATAAGAATATATTGATAACTGATCCCGGCATGGAAATATACTTCAGCATTTTCATGACAATTAACAAAGTTCAATGAACCACAGGATTGAGTAAATTGTCACTATCATGTGAGTATAATAGTTTCTCGTTGAATATTCCCTGCGCAATTTCATAGAAAGCTATTTCGGAATATAGGATCGGAATCGTCTAAATGTCCGGAGAAATGTGTGTAAGGGAAGCACGTAAAATGGAAGGATAGCGAGAGAGAGAGAGAGTCTGTGTTTGTGTGTGTATGGAGGAAGGAATTAGGGATATTGTACGGGGTTTCGATTCGAACCGGACTCGGCTAACGGATGTGCCTACCACCACCGCCTCCTTCCTTCTTCCCTTGCCACCGCTCTTCACAAATTGCCTCTCCTTCC
This sequence comes from Pachydiplax longipennis, assembly GCA_036926295.1. Classification (NCBI taxonomy): domain Eukaryota; kingdom Metazoa; phylum Arthropoda; class Insecta; order Odonata; family Libellulidae; genus Pachydiplax; species Pachydiplax longipennis. The sequence continues at coordinate 54,872,376 of JAVFKF010000004.1, forward strand.
CCAGCAGAGGAAAAAAGGATTGAAGGCAGAGGAAGGTGGGTAGAGAGGGGCGGAAGGTTTTAAAGTCTCACACAGATGAAGCACGTGGTATTGATCCGCGGCTCCCAATCTTTGCCTCCCTCTCATCCCGACGGCGCCCTGGAAAACGGATATTCTCCCATACCAACTGTCGCAATTCAATTCTTATTTTCACGGCAGATGATCCGGTCGGAAGAAACCCGAGTTAGTATTTATTGGATAATGATTAGTTCCTCGAGAATTAGTGAATGGAGTAATTTGTAATAATATTCCCTTATTGCTGAATATCAGTCAGTGTAATTCGAAATGTTGATTTTTAAATGATCGATGGCAGCAAATAATCGATTTCTAATAATTCCGATCACAATATGGATCTGATACAATAAGGTAACTGAATGTTAATTTAACGATGAACGACCCCACTCACTGGTAAATTAAGAGGGGCACATGAAAAATATCACGGATTATTACAGACCAAAGGCCGTATTTTTCGTTGTACAATTAGACTGAGAGCCAAATCGTTGAAAACTTGGATATCAAAGAACACCTTTATATTATAAGTCAGACATAAAACATGAAAATTGTCTCGACTGATGGAGAATTTAATTCATGATCTAAAATACTTTTCTAAAGAATATATTCGCCTACTAATATAATATAACTCACAGTCATGCCTTTGGCCACCTATCCTAAGTCTCCTCGGTTAAAATTTTTCGAAGTAAATTCAGCCCAATAATTACGCATGAAACCTTTTATTACCTGTTTTCTATTGAACACGTGATAGTTTAAGATAAGTGTAAGATTATAAATGTCAAATATTTGTTAATATGCAATCGAATGTATATAAATCAGGTCTATCGAGTGCCATAATCCTTAATCCATCATTGCCGGACTTACGTCATCCAAGAGAGATGGACGAAAATCTTTATACAGCAAAATTGAGACTTGTACATATCATTTCCATTTAAAAGATACAAAATAGCAACAAAAATTAGACAAAATAACAATACAATTAAATTTTCGAAGTAAAAGAGAAAGAAGCTGTGCGGTTAATTTCGGTGCTAGGATTTTCTCGAGTGGACCATCTTTTTATACGTAAATGATACACAAATTCAAAATGAACCGGGCGAAGAGAATCTGGTACTATCTAAGGGTGCATGCCTGTCCGCGTTCTCCGTAAAAATTAGCCGTGGCTCGCCTTTCAAATCTAACAAGCGTTTTTCCCTAAACGGGGAATTTAGCTCTTCCATCCCTGCTAACCGTAGCATCCCTTGCCCCTGACGCGCCGCGTTGGCTTCGCCGCGGAGTGGCTGGGAGGGGAGGCCCTGGAGATAGGGGGGATGTGGGGGAGGGGGTGGGGGTGGGGGAATGAGAGAAAGGCATTAAAGGGTCCCGCCACCTCCACTCACCCTTTACTAGCCTGCTCGCAAATTCTCTCCCCTTTGTCGCTGATCCTCAAGGAGGGGGACTGAGATGCAGAAAGGGAAAGTGGTCGCGATATGAGATCCATTGGGATTTTTTTATTCTCGAGAGAGCGTGCTCATGCCGATGGGAATCCACGGAGAGGGTGGTGCTGAGTATCGCTGGAAGATGAATCACTGCTACGTATCGCGAGTCATAGAGGCACAGGTGGTGCGCTCAAGAGAAGGCTTGACTCGTTCTAAAGGGGTAATTTTGGAAAGGTTCTCCGTGAATAGGGTTCAGCAACACCTCCATTCTTCTATCTCATGAAGTCTGCCCAACTCGGTCTGATATAAATTTTAAGGATTTTTCATAGAAGCTAGTCCGTTGAATTTTGTTCATTTGGAATTCATTTGGTTGAAATCATTCAATTTTTTCTGAATGAGAAAGTGGCGAGAGAATGATGAATGCTTGATAATATTTACTTTATTTTATAAAGGTTCGTAAAACATTCTTCAACACACGGGATGCTGTCTTTTATAAATTTCGATCATCAATAGTTACGCTAGCTATCTAACGCACCGGATACTCCCGCATCTGTTTTGCTTGCAAGCGTACCTTGCACGATCCAGTATAGCATTTGGATATCATTTTGTTTTGCAATATTTTTTCAACAATTTAAAGGTCAGGCAAAGTAAATATTAACTACAATAAGTTCATGAACACATTGTGCATAAGTATATGTCATTTTGAATGTAATTTTACTCTCACTCATTCTCTACGAATTCTTCTAATATAATATATTTAAACAGGAATATAATATATGCAATACTACTTCAGTTTACTTAGGAAAACTAGAGAAGACTTGCATAATTTTAACTTAGAGAAAATTTTCGAAAATTAGAGAGAATGAAAATTATATGGTGCAGAGACGTCCGAATGTATTTCTCATAAAGTTTAAATAAGGGATTTTAAAATTCCGGCGGTATTATCTGGAATAACTGTATTTAATTTTTGGAAAAAATTGGGAAAGTTATGGAGTTATTTTTTACGTTTTGATCATTGTAAAAATGAAGTAATATTAACATTACTTTGCTCTTTGAGAGTTCGAGGAGCGTATGAAAACTTTATAATGTGAGGTTTCTTTTAATTAAGTAACAAATGTAATGTAGAACGAAATACCTTGGACCGTCCAGCACATTACGCAATACAACAGCGATTGAATAAATAAAATGCACATTAGTATTATGTTTAACCGATTTCATTAAGAATGGCTCTCTTTTGTATGCTTTTTTAATTCTGAAAGACGATAACCTCTATTGTAAAGAAAATAAGCAAATTTTTCTTATCGATAGAATTTATTCACAATTTGGCAAAATTGTAATAGAATGCACTTCAACTTAATTATCACAATTATTTAATCGTTCAGCATTTTCCCTTAATATTAAGAAGACCTTATGTATAATAGGAATGAAGTGAATATATTCTGCGTAAAAATTTTGAATATCGTAATCCACTACATTACTTAGCTTATAATTAATTCGTCGGATTCTCACATTTAAAAGACCCTGCCGGATTTGATCAATAAAAACCTTCAGCTACCTAATGACTCTTAAATTCCTCGCCTTGGCCTCCTTGGCACGGATTTCTCGAAGAAGTTATTCTATCACAAGGGCTCTCACCATTAACAAAGGCCCTTCGCAAATCTCTCTCCCTAATCCTTCTTTTTCCGGTCCTCTCCTTCCCTCACCTCTTTTTCACCTCCCCACTTCCTCTCGGCCGCACAAATAACTCTCCAAAAAATCAATAAGGCCGCAAGAACGGAGGGAAGTAATCGGTTACGTTGTCGCAACTCATGGAAGCCTGATACCCGCGTGGCACACTGGCGCCATCCCACGGGATTTTTTGAAGAAGTCTCCCTCGGAGTGCTTCAAAGAAGGATATACCCTTTCCTTATCCCATCACTTTGCCAGCCTCTTAATCCTCGCCAGCCGAGGAGAAGAGATTTTAAATAACCCGCTGAGTCCCGCAACTGCGCGCGCGGCTGTTGGATGGCGACAACAATTCCACATCGGATTCCTCCTTTAACGAGGGTTGGCGAGCGGGATCTTCACAAAGGGGAGGAAATTTTTTGCTCGTGAGAGGGCTTATCACCCTTTCTATATCCCTGGTGGTAGAAAGAATAGCGTTAAGATGAGGACGAGGTGGCGGAGATGTACCAGGGAGGACCAGTGCAGGAGGAGGTGTTTTCAGCGGACGGTTTGCGAGCAGGCGCAGAGGAAGGTAGGGTTGAGGTAGGGGAAGCATTATCCCTTGGATGAGGACGGCTATCCTCTCTCTGTCTCATCTCATTGCTAAGAAGCGATCAACAACGGTTATTGATACATTATATGGATTAAGAGGATGAAATGTATGCATTTACTCAAGTATTCTAGACTGACATCGTTTCAAAGAAATGTGTACGAACGTGTGGAAGAAACAATCAAGTAATATAATTGTAATAATAATATTAAGGGTACGTACAATTATTCCACTTCTAATTTTCTGCGTGAAGAAATGGAATTATTATATAAAAATACAGATACTGTTTAAATTCGCGAGTGGAGACTGTTATATTCCCTTGAGTTTGATGAGCATCTTGAGGAAGTCTCATCCGTTGTTTACTCCGCATCCACCTCTTAAACCGCCGCGGATCAGGATGCGATAGAGTGGATTTTTTCCGGAGGGAAACAGTTTGTATTTGGGGAGAGGATGAGATGAGTTTAAGGATGAGGTCGGGACCCTCCGAGACCCTCCCGGAAGGGGGGCGGATGGTATCCCGCGGGTTAAGCCTCCCGAATGAGGATTACGAGGGTTCCTGAGGGATAGGGGAGGATGAGATGAAGGGAGGCTTTGAGTGCTTTGCGTTGCTTCGGGAGCGCCGGATTGGCTCGGATTGGTCGGGAGAATCGGCGAGGGAGGAGTGGGAGAGGATGACGGGAAGGAAGTGGCGCCTTCCCAATCCCTCTTCCGGTCGCGGATTTCCCGGAAAGGAAACTCCGCCGATGCCACCGATGTTTCGTATAAGAAGGTTCGGGGAATCCGTCGCGAAAGGTTTGGGGAAGTTCGAAATGAGATCTTCTCGGTAATCCTTTCATTCGATGAGTATTCGATTCGCCCAATCGGGTTTCTTCCTCATGGATATCCAAGGAATGGGCGTAAATTGGCTCATCTCTCAAACCTTCATATTTTATATTTAGGTAATAGATTTTAGGGATATTATTATCGAAAATTTTGAGGCATCTGAGAGAAATAAAAAAATAGCAGTTTTGTTATCTTAAGTCATAATGAATATCAGAAATTTCTTACGAGCGTATGTTGATTTTTCACACTGGATTGCATTTAGCTAGAGCGAATAATGTATAATGTTGAGGTTTCTTATATATACCAAGAGGTTAATCACCCAATCTAAATTCTTATCTAATCTAGTCTAAAGAAGTCTTTAGATACCCTTTGCCTTAATCAGCTCAATTCCAGATTTTTCTGACAAACGTAAATTGAATTGTACGATCGATTGATTGAAGTATAGAGGATAATATAGTCAGCTAATGACAGATTACTAAATTAAAGGAAGATCTTTCTTTTTTCAGATGAGTTTAAACTAAATTTACTAATAAATTACTATTTGATGAAATAAATGAGGCGTCTTATAATATTAATATTAAATTAATATTCAGAAGGATCAAGGGGCAACAAACAAATGGTAGCAGGAGAAGTATGTTTTAAGCGTCCTATGCTAATACATGTAGTGATTAAATGAATCAAGTTGAGAGTTCGAACTCATGATGGCATTGTTCGATTTTAATTATATTTAATATAAAAATAAATTTTTTAAACATTTTTCTCTATTGCAAAAACTATTTTCTATGATAGCAAAAATACTTCAGATACTATCAACTTCCCCACGTGAGTTGATTCCAGAATTTTAGCCGATAAAAAATTAAACATTTCCCCAGTTTCGATCTGTGAAATGAACGAAATGAGGAGTCATATAGAGGAATAACAGTTCGTTTTATCCCTGCTTCTCCTCACCTGAGAAAGGATGAGTGGAATGTTCCAAAAACAGAATGCGGTGAGAGCGGGGTGCTCACGGTGGGTACATTTGGGCGCCCTGAGTTAACAGGCTTCGTCACAGTGGCAGGAGGTTGTCTCTTTTAACCTCGGGCGGCAGTGGCGCCATCAATCAATCGATACACTCCCCGAGCGACGTCTGCCCAATAGGATGAGCTCCTGCGGAAGTGGCTTGGAAATTGGGGTAAGGAAGAGATTCAGATTAGGGACGTATTATCTGTCTATTAGGATCCGATGTAGATAGCACTCGGTTTTATTATAATGTAGTCGAAGGAAATGTTCGAGATGAAATGTACTTCTCTTCCGTTCTCTTCTCTGAGACGATCTTTATCGGCGCAAAAACTGAGGTCGAATATGCACGTCTGAAACAAAAAATCTATCCAACTTGGTTAATTTAGGATTATATTATGAATAGAATTAGAACTTTTGAAAAATCCTCTGGGATATATTACTATCCATCGAGATAGCAACATGTAGTTTTTAGTAAAATAGTATAGGATGAAAAATGATATTTTACCCTCGTCAAATAGTAGAACACGATTACGAACTCAGATTTAGTTGCATAAACAGCCTATATCATGATGTTAACATTAGTAATGATTTATCTGATGTTATGACAGATTAACTCATAGAATTCCTTGATACCTCTGCCTTTCCTTGTTGCCCTTTTCATCTTTTCATATATTTTTCCTTTTCAAACCGTCCGCTATCCAAAATCTTCAGTGTCCTCTTTCTCTCTTTCCTTTACTATTTCTTTCATAGCATGCACTAATAAACATCTTCTTCTAAGCCGGTTGCTAATATCTTCATAATATTTCTTACCTCACCAAATCTCTTCAGCCATTAAGTAATTTTTCCATCCTTGCTTCCCATCTAATTGTTCTTCTCCAGTCACCTCACGTCTATATCTTGAAAAAAATCCCTTATTAAAATCGAAGATGTCTGTGCAATGTCTCTTGAAAATGTTTTGAAATGCAAATCTCAAGATTCTATTTTTTAAGCCTTGGTTATGTTGAATTGTGGGTGTTAACGGAATATTTTCTTTTTTACTAAGTTTTAACCAAAAGAGTGAATTTTTGCGGAAATCCAATTGAGAAACAACAAGGAATAAAACAATTATATATATAATGCCACTGACTGAAAAGATGTATTATAAAAAATGGAAAATCATCAAATTTCACATTTCTAAAATATTTAATCTGTTATTTCCAACCTTAGCCTCAATATTTCTGTTGACCCCAGCAGGCTCATCATCTGATTACTTATATCGATTAACCACCCATAATCATAAATATAGAGGGTAGCAAAGAATGATTAAGGCTTATTTGAAGGTCTAAATATATTGATACTATGATATCTATAGATATTGATACTATACATTGAATACTATGAATCTAATCTATCATGTGATAGATTTATTGGCCTACCGCGTGTTACTCACCGTGAATACCGCCTGGCTAGGCCTTAGCCCTCCGAGGGATGTCGAGCCAACTTTACTTTACATTTATTGGATGTTTAAGACCGGGAATACGGAGAAGTTTTGAATACCCCTGGTGATTAGGCAGTACCTTGTGGCACTTAAGTTTAGCGGGTAGCATAAGATGTCACATTTTAAGGCGTTGCATTTTCTGTCGTGCTCCTATGCATTATGTTATGCTTTCGAATTTGAGAATTTCTATTAACTCAAAAAAGACATTTCTATGAAAAGACATTTTATCTGTATATCGTTTGTAAGAAGATTTAAGAATCGTATTTGATTATATTTCGACTAAAAAACAGCTGGATATTAATTATACCGACTTTCCAAGTCCAAGTTCCAAGAAATCTTTGGAAGAGAAAACTATCCCAGTAATTCTATTATATTTATAGAAAATTTGCAAAAACGGAGTGTACAATTTTTAGCTCTGCTTTTAATTAAGACATATCTTTGCATTTTAGAGTAACTTAATATGAAATATATTTATGTTAGCTCTATTTTGGATGTGCCTCCTACAAATGCTCTACTTTTCTGTACCGCGGCATCATTCTTGGAGATCCACATATTCGGAAGGATCATTTACTTATTTCAAAAATCTTCAAGATTAGGCATTTTATCTCCGTTATCAATGGGCTATTAATAATTCTTATTATCGTATAATATAACAAAGATGGCTTGTTCATTTCATTCTTATCATCTAAAACGCATTTCGATGCGGATTTGCACCGCATCTTTCTCCTCTTCTAGCTTTCATACCAATATCTTGATTCATATTAATCAAGGAAATTTTAGTACATAGTTCTTTCTTTATAATTTCCCACATACGGCAGCGTCCTTTTCCATCGTCCACCACAGATCGTGAACCACCTCTTTCCTCCTCAGACACGAAAGAAGCCGCACCTTAAGTTTCGAATTACAGCGAGCACTTGCGTGGAGTCGGAAGCGCAGAAAGCGGAAATGAGGTGGAAGGGGGGCGTGGCTTCCGGAGAAGCATCGGTCGAACCTCAGACTCCGGCGCCTCGACCCTATGGACCACCTCCTACACCCTCTTCCCTCCCTGATAGTCGACCGCCGCGGAGTACTCTTCCAGGCCGATTTAAATCCGCTTTCAAGTGTCCGCCGATAGCGGCAGCGCGCGCGCTATCCTCTCCCGGAATCCAATCGCCTCTCTCCTCGCCGCTCATGCCGTCCCGTTCTCTGGAGGGAAGGTGCCGCACCCTCCGAACGGAGGCGCAGCATCCAGCGGCTCTCACAACACCCGCACTCACACTCTCCCTCACCTGAGCATCGTCATTCCTCAGCTTCGATCCGCCCACGCCATGGGACCACGTGGCGCGTTGCTTCGGTTTCTCTGGATAGACGTCATGGCTGCTCTTCTTTTTTGCCGCCATAGGATCTTCCAAAAGGCGGTTTCTTTAATGCGAGCTGCGGGAAGGGATATGGAATTCCATACCTTTTTTTCTGTATATTCGTGATTGATCATGTCTCTTCATTCCTTCTGAAGCTTCGTCGAATATGTGGCATTGGAAAAGATTGATTAAGGACTGCAAAGAGAGTTTTGACCAATATAGACATTTCGCTGGTTAAAAACAAACTATAATTTAATTTGAGCCTTAAAAGAACCTCAACATTCTTTATTCGACTGTAAGGAGTTGATTAATTTAAAAATTTTTCATTCTGTAGAAACTTGGATCTTAAGAAACGAATCGTTTTCCGAACATAAAAGAAGTAACCTTAAATTTAGGCGTAGGATCTAGAGCAACGTTAGTACAGAAAAGAGAAATTTTTGATATTTTGCCATCTATAGACCATATTTGAGACTTTTTGATTATAGGGGCGATTATTTACTATGTGTATGCGATTACAAATGCATGTGCATTTTTTAACCCTATGATAAGTATTTATTTATTCACCAACCATACCTCTTACAACCTGGACCATCCTGTTCCTAATGCATGATGGAGGAAAGTGAGACTCTATGGCCAGCTTTTTGACGACAGAGTAATCAGCTAGAAATTTTCTTATTTATATCTATCACTGAATTAAACAGCCCTTTTGTGAATTTAAATTGGTGTTTTTACTATTTTAAGCTTAAAATTCTTCTTAAAAAGCTTATTAACGTAAAAAGAGGGAAATGACGGAATCCAAAATGAATCCTATCACAAGTGTCAGCCTTTATTTGAAAAGAGAAAATCTTTTACATTTCTCATTTTCAGAATCCACGATGATATTCAAAAAGATCTAAGAAAGAGTAAGAATGTTGTGTTTATTTAACTAATTCTGCGGAAAAATCGCCATAATATTATTACTTGATAAATAACCTTTATAAAGGACGTTTTTGAGCAATTATTTAATGTCTGCCCTTTTCTTGGTGCCTGTGAAATGAAATGCATCGAAAAATTAGCCATAACTAATGACATGACGATAAAAATTTACAAATACTTACCCATATCTTTTCTTGTGTACTAATAGTATTCGATAATGTAAGTAAAAGATGAAATTTTATTTCGCATTTGAAAGTTGGCTCTACGATTACGTTCAGAATTGGTATATTCTGAAAAAGTAGCCTCGAAATGCAGATAATCCCAGTGAAAATTCTCTTTTAAATAACAAAAAGGTGCCCTAGAATAAAAACATTATATTATGGCACTGATCTTGTTGACAGATCCATCATAGATGCACACGAAGAAATTCACCATAAAAATGGGAGAAGAAACTTTCATAGAAGTTCACTGGCCCGTGAAATCACATATGAAGTCGTTCTAAACTTACTGAAGGTTCGGAATGAGAATCTCCTTTTTACGGATCCAACAATGTACGTTACTTTCTCAATTGTCAGAGTGTGACATTCAGATGAAAAATAGTTTTTTGCGACCCCTCCATCATCGAAGATTCAGATCCCCTGAGAATATACCTCGAGAGCGTTTTTACCCAGCTTTTTTTAATACTCTTCCCTTCTTTCCCTCAAGTTTCCCTAAGAAGAGTTCAAGCGTCATAAAACTTCATCTTACTCTCCAAACAATCACACACTACTCCACAACTTCTTCTCTTGTCATTTCCCAACCATTCCCCTTCTTCCCTTTGTGATTCCTTCCCTTCCTTATTCTCCCCGCCAATGAGGTTCCTCCTACCGTTTTCCATTCCCCCTCTCCTTGCTCCTCCTCCTTTGGCACGCGGACTCAATCTTCCCTCCCTCAGACGTTCCTATGGCAACGGAGGAAAGATGGCGAAGAGGGGTTGAAAGGATGTAGAAAGGGTGGTTTTGTAAGAGGGCGATGTGTTGGCGAAGGGAAGATGAGAATTTGTGCCCTTTTTCTGCTGAGGTACGATGTGGTGGACCTTAGAGAAAATGGTGTTATCCGAAGTGATTGTTTTGTCCACGTCCTCAGCTAATAGTAAATTTTGGAAACTTCTGGCTATAATGTTCACTATAGGATGAGTTAGGCGTAACATCTCAGAATTTTAAAAAAATATATACATATCTAATACATCTCTTAGGTATTGTAATGGGTACATCCCTTGGGTGTAGTTATTCATGACCATTAAAAATTCCCATGTTATGGTAACCTCAGTAAAAATAAAGCCAATTTTCACGACATAGCTCAGTAGGTGTGTCTCATTTATAAATTCTGGGATAATAATTTATTTTACAGATTTTGTTAGTTTTATCAGCGGGTACGAAAGCCGACATACGGTGAAAAATCTCGTATAATGAGCGAAAATCACGATTAAGTTTTGGTTTTAGTTTCGATGATGACAGTATTATTAGTGAAAATAAATGATTGAATAAACATAAAGAATTACGACTATAATACCTGTAGAATGTACCGCATTAAATAAACTAAAAATAATTAAGTCCATAACGAATCTCTTACAAATTCAACTCTGTGTATTTTTAGCTTGCCAGGGTAACATTTAGTATTTATCGATCTGCGAACGTTTTCGATCGATTCTAAGAAAACGACCAAGTAAGGGAAACTATTCTGTACTACTTCCATACCTCTTTTCATGAAAATAAAACTCACACCTTAATAAATACTATGAGTATTTGATTGCTATCCGAAATCTTATAACGCCTATTAATCTGCTCTTTTCATTGTGAACCTCCTCTTTGCAAAATTTCTAATATTATGGATTGCATATCAGTGTGCCAAAAATTATCAAATTTTATTACCAATGCAATTCACTTTTTAAAAAGGAAACTTAAACGCCTTTCCTGCCACCTTTTTAATCATCCTTCATCTTCAGCATCCTTCTTTATAATTCATGATCCCACTCTCTCCTTTGCCACTCTCCAGATGCTCGTTTTTCCCCCCACAATCACATCTCACCAGGAGAGATCTCATTTTCACGAGCCGAGGGGCGTTTAGGGAACGAGAGCAAAGGCAAGGAGTTTGTGGGGGAGGAGGAAGTGCGAGAAAGCGGTGGGCTATTCGCTTCCGAGGCTGAGCTTGGCACACAGAGCATCAAGGAGTGGGAGTAAAAATTGATGCGGAGTTTTATGACTCGGGACGATTCCTCTTTTGAAGAGGAAAACAAAAAAAAACTTTATGAAAATCAAGTGCCGGCACTTGTTTTTTTTATTCCTTTTTCTCTCTCCCCTCCGTTTGTTTGCGGAGGATTGAAGGGGGGCGATGAGAATGGGCATAATAATCATAATAATAATTATTATCATTGTGATTGCGTCCCTCACTTACCCCGCAGTTGAGAATGAAAAGAGGGAACCGTTTAATTTTTTTGAAAGCGGGAGTATGTCGTAAATGCGAAAATGATATGAAATGGGGGTTTCGCGAGAAAGGGCGCGCTTAAGAGGAGTTTGAGGAGAGAGACGGATAAAATACGGGACAGGTATTTTGAATGACTCAAAGCAATTGGGTTATTAAGATGGGGGAAGATGCAGATAAAATGTTGGAAGTGGCGTTTAGTGCATCGAATGAAGTGTCTGAGGAAAGCGGTCGTTATAATAGAGAGGTTTTTAAGATATATAGTATCACCGAATGTGTTCATGATAGAAAGGTTTTCTGCCTTCTCATTTTTTCATATTCTATAATCTAAAATTCTTCTATCTGCCTTTTAATAATCACGAGTACGATCACACACTGTTAGTTGGTTCGTGAGTTATTTCTATTGTTTTTGTAGTGAAGAATTCTTTATAAACTATTTTAAATCTAAGAAATTGACCATCCTGTCTACGAAAAGTCTCCTCATCTTAATATGTGAATAAAATACATATCAATTAGATATCATTGCAGAGGGTTAATATGTTATAACAAAAAACAATGAGAATGAGAGTAAGAGATCCTATAAATCGCCGAGACTAAGAAGGAAAACATTTTATATCTTTGGGAATATGTCGTCAATAATGAGGATGATTCAATTGGAGTAGTTTTCACTGTCCCACTGCGCGTCTATGTTCGAAACTGTTGCAATTGTATTATTTTTGACCCTGTATACTGTAGGCAATCACGTCTTTCATTTAGGAATTGAATAAAAAATATAAATTCCTATTAGGAAGGATTTCCAGTATGTAAATTTTCTCTATTTTATTCCGTTTATTTAAATTGAATAAGCTAACACAATCTAACTAATTGTACAATAAATGACACATACTTTATACCATTTATCCTTAAATATTTTACATGTACGATTCCGTTGATTTATATAGCATTAGATCATTTGCTTTATTTAATTTCTTATATCTTTTATCATCTTATATACATCAGTTTCCCATTTATCTAATCACCTATCCCATTCAACCATCTTCAGACGGATATAATTTGACTAATCCACTGCCTGCTGATGTCAGAGAATAACGCGCTGATTATCGCCGCTCATTAACAACGAATCCGATCCAAACAAGCAAACTTGTTGCCACTGATTACTTTTACAGTAAACGAAGATAAGATCGCGGAATACAGTAAACTTTTCTCGCCCGGAAGTCGTAATTACACACTTTGTCCAAACTTGAAGAGTATAAGATGCATCCAAGAGGGAAAATGCGGGGAGGGACAAAAAACCGAATCCTCTTTTTTGAAGAGCACTTATTCATTTTCTATTTAAAAGAGGAAAGGAGAGGGGAAGTGAGCGGGGGCATTTTCATGCTGGTTATAGCGGTCCTGCTTATGACCTCGGGGCGTCGCTGCCCGCGCTGTGTAGCGTCGGACGAGGGGTATGGGGGAAAGACAAAAAAATGAGGGAGGCGATGGGAAAGTGGTGCGGGATATATGAAGAGGGGTATGGGAATGGATAAGTGTGTACGCCAGCGCCAGTTTGGTCGAGGGGGAGGGAAGAGGCGTGTCCCGAGGCGCTGAAGTCATTAACAGTGGCAGAAGTTGAATAACTCTCTAGACAATGGGACATCTATTAATTAAAAACAGCCCCAAAGACCCCCTTTTTACCGCTTCAACTCCGTCCCTTACCTCCTCCTCCTCCCATCTTACGCACACAGCAAATCTTCCTCCCCACCCGGAAAACCTTTTTTCTCCACTAATATTTTTTAATTCATCCCTTTCTACCTCTCTTTTCCCTTCCTATTATATTTTTTTCCTGCGTTGTGGGTGGCTACACGAAAATCTCTTATTTCTCCTCGTTATATATCTCGTCCTGAGCGCACCAGTTATGGCTCCTTTCCCTCATCCCTTTTCTAATCTTTCTGTCTTTTAACTTTTCAGCGCTCTCCTTTTTTCTGTTTCTAAGTCTTTCTTGAAATCATTGCCTTTGTGTTCCTCTTCTTCTTTCTGTTTCCCTCCCCGTACTTCAACCCTCTCCTTCTCACTATTTCTTTTAATGTGTATGTAACTTGGCAGCTTTCTTTCTTCATTCTCTCTTTTTATTTATAAATTGTCGGTTGGAAACTCGCAGGAGTTCCCATGGGTGAAATTTTGATAATAATGTTCTTTTACTATATGATTGACCTTTACACATTGATTAATTCTCCAGTAATATTCGTTTATTATTCGGCAAGCGTAAATAACTGGATGAAAATAGCAAATTAACGATTTCCTCCTTAGTTATACAAGTGTATTACTTGTATTAGTGAATTCAAAGAGAGGAGGATACGGTATAAAAAATATTGCCTGCGAATGTTTATAATCAGCTTAAGGTCAGTAATGTCAACGTGACATACAAAGGTTTCTTTCTAATAATACCACTACTTTTTCTATTCGGCTACTTTCGTCAATATTTGATACATTTGCATTCTTTTATTTTCTTATGAGACAAAACTCCATTCTCTCTTTTAAAAGTACTTTTCACCTTACTTTATCTATATCTTTACCTTTTTTATCATTAGCCAAATGTATTCATGGCAGAAAGATTTTGTTTGCTCCATTGTTTTCTTTTTACTCTATTTACTCCTTCAAAAAGCGTTTTATTTTACTTTAAAGATATCTTCATCTTTTTTAACATTATTTGTTCTTGTATGATTATATTTCGAAGATTCAATAGCCAAAATAAAAATAAATTCCTTTAGATCTCATATCATTTTCATTTATTTACATCTGTGCTCCTAAAAAGGTTATCGAACTCTCTCCCAAAATATACAAACTTCTTTTCTCTCTACTTATTTCTACATTCATCTACCTCCAAAAATCTTTCTCTAACTCCCTTTTTTCCTTTCCCCGCTTTCTCTTCTCCCATTCATTCCGTAGCAAAATCAGCACCGTACCCTTCCCTCTCTTCTTTCCCAAGGAGCGAAGCACGATATTTTTTAATTTCCATCCTTAACTTCCGCTCATCTCCCGTTAAGGTCGCGTGTCAAAGATTTCCAATAAGGTACGTAAAACACACGCCTGCTTGATGACGACGTTAGGTTCCATTACATGCGATGATATCGGATAGCAGATTTTTTTGCCAAGGGTGTTCCCGACGTTAACAGCAATTGTCGTTTGTCGTTCGAAGAAGGAAAGGCAAAAGAAAAACATCGGTTTATCCACAAAAATCCTGCCGTGAAGTTGTTCCCCAGCACACGATCTTTTCTTGTGTCGAAACGGTTTTATAGGGATATATACCCATGTCGCAGTTTTACTTTGCCTCTCCCCCCTCTCCATTCATTGTTTCTATTGATGAAGGTTTGTGGCGGCTTAGAATGAACAATGAAGAGATGATGGCCCATTGTAGGTTTTCCTCGAAAGAAACAGGATCTCTGTTTTAATTAAGGGAGAATGCGGAAGATACCTACTGGAGAATGTCTTAGGCAATTCCTGAATAGTCATCCCAAGATGTCCTTCCTTAATTACGAGCTGTTTGTTCACGAAAAGAAAAAAACGCGTTTTGAAAGACTTATTTTATCACCAGAATGGATTGAAAAATTTAGTATTTTGTCATTTCGTGATTAAAATAAGAGGAAGAACAGGTTATGTTTTTATTTATTTTTAATTTTTATTCTCCCCACAAATATTAATTAAATTATTAATAAATTAAAATGGGAAAATGCCGTTATAAATTCAATAACCCTAAAATTGATTAATCCGGGCTCGAATCCAAAGAAATTGGCGTTGAAGATGCTAGATATAATTCTTGTTCTAGGTGCTATGATAGATATAATGATAGATAAAATGCTTTTTCGGTTACGGCGTTTTAATTTATGAATTGGGTTCATATTTTCAGAGCAGGGTATCAATACCGAATAGAATATGCTGCTGCTGATATTCCATTTATTTGGTTGCAGAAGAATATAATAAAGTTAATATAACTTCATTAAATTCTGCGGCCCTTCCAGCTTATTCTCCGCAGATAAATGCTTTCTCATTTTCCTTCCATTATTTCCACAAGGAGGGAAAATTGAAAAGATGAAGTGAAAAGAGCTCTCATTTGAAACAATCTTTTCATCTTCTCCTTATTTATCGTCCTCTTGCTTCTCCCCCGCGGATTTTTTCCCACTATTAAGATAAAATCTTTTTCCTTTTAATTACCCTTCCTCTTGTTTTAATTTTTCTCCTTCGCCAATACTTCCTCACGCCCTAATATCAAAGGGCCGTTTCTTTATATAATTTTCCCCTTCTTTAGCGTTCATCGCTAATGTGACTGTCTCCCTTCCCTCGAGAGCTATTCGTTTTCGCAGCCCTTCTGGCAATCCCACTCCAAAGCTCCAATTTTCTCGGTCCTCAGCCAAATTTCCCTTTTCTCTGAGTTTTTTTTCGGCCATCTTTTTGTCCAGTGTAAGCGGAGCAGGTCGAGGATGGGCATTCTCTTGTCTCAAGAGTTGGGAATCAAAATGGCTTCATTCCCTTCAGTTATTGTTTTCGATCTCAATTATTTTGAAAGAATTCCCGGGTGCGCTCCCCGAAATATTTTCATTTTTCATTCACGAAATAGTTTATTTTTGATCTTTTCAGACTAGAGGCTGCTCATGGATATATTTTCTTTTTTCTAAAGCTAAACAATTGAGGCAACCAGAGGGAGAAACACGAAATTTAGAATAATGGAGGCGTATCTTGTTTAGTAAATTTAAAATGGAACCCAAATTTGCTAGGATATTTTTGATGTTGATCAGCGAGTTTGAATCACATCAAAATTCAGGGATTCAGGGATATTTACTTAAATATTATAACGATGAGAAGGCTTTAAACTAATTTTTAATTAATTTGAAATTCTAATTTTAAGTTTGGAAACGCTTTTCGATCAACGACTCGCTAAAGCACAATAGATCAGAGCACCTTTGTACCTTGATTAATTTTAAGTTACGAAATTGATATAATTTTTCAAACCGTCAAGTAAATTTTTAAGGATTGAGAATAAGATGTCAGTGCGTGATGCATGTTTTATCAAAACTGAGATAAATGGAAAAATATCGTTCCTGAGAATCAGGCAAAGTAGAGTGGCAATAGATGAACGTATTGGGGCGTATTGGTGTATGTATTTATTCGCCTTTAAACTTTACTTTAACTTTAGTTGGAATAACAGTAGAAAGATTTCCGAATTTTAATTGTAAAGTTTTGATACTTTTGATACATTTGGTTAAAAACTAAGTAAAAAGCAATAGAATAATGATTAAATTGCATTAATAGGTATATATTATTCCGTATTAATGTTTCTCGTGGCATATTTCGTCAATGAGTCCCATCAATCAATCATTCCTATGAAGTATAAAAGATATCTTTGATTACTGAAATTTATTCACACTAAACCTAATGGCGGTCGAAGTTCAATGAAGTTATAAAAATTTTTTTGAAAGCCAAAATTGTTCGGGTCTTATGCGGCTCAAAAGAATGAATAACCGATTCCACTTGAGAGAGCAGTTGTGTTGCTTCGTTGAAAAAATCTCAATCAAAACTCCCCACTCTCTGCTTTGCTGAGGCCTTTGTATTTTTAAGTCGCAAAAGCGTTGTATCCATTGTTTTCGTCTCAATACCCCTGCAACGACTTTTCCCAGCGCAATTTATTTTGCGTGGAGAGACAATAGCATTTGGCATCGCCGAGGGAGACACACTGATGATGTAGAGGTTAAGGACGATTCTTTGAGAGGTTGAAACAAAAGGGTACGTGATAGTGGTCTTAATCACGAGTGACAGAGCTCTAAGAGAATGAGCCGATATTCCGTATTTGTTTATGAGGAAATGTTGATGATATCAGTGAATATTGAAAATTAATTTTATAAATATCCTAGAAGATCTTATTGATAAGTTTCATTAAGTCTCCTGTGCTGTATTTGCAGTTGATTTAATATCGCAAAGCTACTGGAAACGGCAAATTCCTACATTGCTATCGAGGATGTTAATATACTAGGTCAGTGTCGTGAGAAATAAATTATAGCACTACAATCTGCAGAATAGAGGATATCGGTAGTACTGTACATCTTTGAAGATCTCTCTTAAGAGGTTAATGTATGTAATCTTTCTTTACAGAAAACTAGGAAATAGAACTAGGGACAATGTATCATTTGTTTATTTTTCTGGGTTTTAATCTTTTGTTAGAGTATCAACTGATAACTCCATGTTTGATGAGTTCTGCTCAACCCTAATTTTTTATTATACATTATGTTTTATATTATCATGATCTACATAGAGAACATATTCGAAGAATGTCATGAAATTTATTTTAGACTTATATAGAAATCTTTAGAAAATATTCCGATAAAAAGCGTACATTATAGGGTAAGTTACTATAACTAAAAGGCAGCAATAAAATTAAAGTTTCATCCATCATACATTTGTTTGTTGGTTTTCAGACTGACATAATTTGGTCCTGAAAGTTCGATGCTCTATAGGTGAAAAATTTTGTTTAAGAGTCGTCGTTTATAAAATTATAGCATCGACCTTTCGATATCTATTACATTTTGCCGGTAGAGACGTACCTCTTTTAACTCATCTTCAGCACGGCGTCTGCCGGGGGCGCCATTTTTCTCCTTTTATGGTTTCCTCAGCATCCGCACTCCGCCGCGGGGTTCCTTTATTTCTCTCTTTCTTCCACTCCATCTCTTCGTTTCCCGCAAACGGACCTTCACTTCCAATTTATTCACTTTTTCTCGCCCCGACGCCACCTGTGTTTCCATATCCCATTTCTCCTTCCGCTTCCCCCTTTACATTGTCAATATCCGTGATATCTCACCCCTTTTTTATTGCCCGATCCCGAATTATTCTGAACAGAAGCGTATGGGATTCATCCTTGAGACACTGAGCGAAATCGTGTTGTGTTTCCACTGCATTTCATTAATTCCTCTACTGTATATAAGCCTAATTTAGTTCTTTAACGGTAAGAATTTTATTGATTATAAAGTTCTAAACAATAAGATTGATGGCATCGGCCTTCGCTTGGATATTTGTCATAACCAAACAAAGAAAATTAGTAGACACTGACAATTTTAATTTATGAAATACCACTAATAACATGATATGCATGACCTGGGTCTCAATGCTTTATTAGATGATGTACCTGATGATGATGCTATGCACTGAAACCCGGGTGTTGCACATTCTGCTGTTTATTATAATGTGTAAAAAAATTATTGTGTAAAGATTGGTTTTATAGAACTAAGGGACTAAAAATGTTAATTTACACAACACAGTAAAGTATATACAAATTATTTTGAGTTCTATAAAACCAATCATACCTCAATGAATTTATTTATTTTCTTTAATTTATGGAAATAAACATTCTAAACATCTGAGATAGACTTCTTTTCGATGAAACTACTCCAGGGAATTTTGTTTACGTAAAATTTTCTAGCAATGAGATATTATATACAGAACTTATAGCCTAGTTATATTCATACTCTAGGTTGAGAGAAGGTTTATTACTCTTTTATGGGAAAATACTGTGTAATTCAAAGTAGCAATTATCCTTTAATGTGTAAATATTCTTTCTTTCTGATGATTATTACCTTATAGTTTTTTATATGATTACTCAAAGTAACATTTCACGCTCTTGTTAATTATTTTTCATGCGATCATGTTAATACATGTCGCCAATTTTAATTTGAAAGCGTAGATAGACATCATTAATGACAGCAAAACATATGTAAAAAGGCTAGCGCTCTTATGTGACTTATAAAAGAATTATGAATTGATTGGGATGGGCTGAAATGAAAGTACTATTAAAACAGCGTTAATTGATTATTTGTTTCTGAAATATCAGTATTCATACAGTTGTAGTTGTATTTTTAAATGTACCTTGTCAGCTGAGCTCATTTCGCACGTGTTGGCCTCCACCGTGAATTGACTGTATCACTAGTAACCCTATTATTATTCGTGGTGGAATAGTTTATTGCCCTAATTAGGATAATATGCATGTATTGAAGTCCGCTAGGTATAATTAAACTATAAATAGCAAGCAAACATTAATATGGTGCAATAAGACACTCTGATTTGAGCTAAAACGATAGCCATAACTTTTCTTGCATTTTACGTAATCAATATCTTAGGTTGGTTATTGATAGGATAGCTGTTGAAGTGATAAGCCCGCAATAATTTATTTATTCATTAAAAGAACAACTATGAATGATCCTGAAGATTATGAAGATACTCGATTCAGAGAAAAGAATTAAAGAAGGATTTCTCACGTAATAATTTTAAATTTCCGTTTTACACGATTCGCCTGAAAAAATTAAGCAATGAATCAATTTATTTAATTCCTTGAAAAGATAAAATAACTGACAACAAAGAGAGAATAACGTTCTTTTAAAAATTATCCATATTGGTATGCTCCATTAATATGCCACTCTTTTCAGTATCGCACTATTGCATTATAAACTTTGGGTAAATTAATGCCCTTATAAATCGAACCGGTAGCGATATACCATACAGTCGATAACAGCGCTCGCAAAACGATGCAACTTAAATTCCACTTATCGTTAAAATTGCATTTTGCGCAATCAAAGGGCATTACATTTCGTATTTATCAGATTCTATAAATCCTACACTTTCCCCACGAAAAATGACAAACGGCTAAAACGTCAGCGAAAATTCCCTCGGAGTGTTTGTGTCCCTTTTGGCACCCGTTATCTGCACCCCTAACGCATCCCGCCCCTCACCCGCACAATGCTATCTCTCGGGTTATTTACTGTCCTTCCAAAGTGGCCGCGCCATCTCCTCATCGCCTAATCCAATCTCAGCAATGGAACCAATTACCACTCGACTGGGCGTAGCATATAGGACCACTGACTCACTTGTGCTCTCCCGTATCTGGGGATTAACATATGTATTCTGTCACTCTGCAGATTGAAGCTGTGGTTCACACACTATTTGATCAAGTCGAAAGGGGTGGAAAGATATAAGCAGTGGAGGCTATGAAACTATATTTATGCATGCGTTTGCGCTTGGGTTCGAGCGACGGAGCAGTAAGCGAGTTCGTAATCTGGATATAGAATGATCCCTCCGCAGTTATCTCTAGTTACAATCGAAACTACTGGCATTTTGCATAATGCACGGTTTAAAATAATTCACGCATAATCCTAATTACTGAGATACGAGTCCGTAAGGAGATATAATAACGATTATTTTAATCATCGAGAAGAAATAATGTCTTTCATGTAGTGTATAATTTTAGGTTTTGTTTTACGTTGTATTTATGTTGTATCCGAGTGAAGCTCTTCTAGATGAGGCTTTGAGATTTTTTTTAAATAATGGACTGAGTTTGAGGTTGGTGAAGGTTTGCTAAAGTTAAGCAGATATTGGAAAAAACAGCCAATTTCTTTTTTCCTGCATAAAAAGGTCAATGCATATGGATCTGATAATAAGGCTCCTTCATTAATCACAGCAATGTTAGAAATATGATATTCTCTTCCTTTTTTATTTTTTCATTTTATATCACTAAATAGCTACCAGTAAATTATAACAATAAGTTATAGTACAAACATCACTATTTTTAAGTATAAAACTCAATATATATTTTTATTGTAATTAAATACGAGTCAATCCTTCGATATTTCAGATATATATTCTAACTCAATCAAGTATTAATAGCTGTATTTCAACATAATACAATGAGTAATAGATATTGAAATTCGCAAAAATATTACGTAAAAGAACATTTTCGCTATTTTCAAAAAAGGCTACTTAACATGTTTCTTTCGACACTAATATCTATTTTAAACTATTATCACGAGTTGGATAACGTTATCTCTCAAACTACAATTCTCTCGAAAATATGCATATATATTTGAAATGAATCTAACCCCTTATAAAATGCTAAACAAACAGTCCCGTAATTGTTTTTTAGTCCCGGAATCCATCTCCATTATATATCGAGCAGCTACAAGACATAGGGTGAACGCCAAGCGGCAGAGCTTACATAGGAATAATTCGCGGCTAAGGACGTATTTGTTAAAGCACCCGCTATGTTTACTCCCAAAGGGGCCCAGTGGGATACATCATTCAGTCTCCTCCCTCGAGACTACTAATGTATTACAACATCTCACTGCTCCCGTCACCTCCCCACCCAACCCCCCAGGAATCGATCCCAAGCATCCATCATTTGCCCTTTCCATGCCCTTCCATACATCCCCCGCACACCACACAAGAATAGCATCCCCTCTTCTCGTGTTTGCGTGAGTCTGATTGTTTGCCTCCCCAACCCTCGCTTCGATCCCTTTTTTATGTCCTTTTCCACGTGACAGCGGACTCCTCAGGTCACGCTCGTGCCGTCACGAGCCGGGAATGAAAGATGGACCCGAGTTTTAAGGGGTCCAGAGAGAGAAAGGGAGCGTCTGGGAAGATGTGGTGGGTGGGTAGCGATACGGTCATGTGCGGCGGAAACGGAGTAACAGAAAGCTCCGTCGTCGTTAATGCAAGCATCGGGTCTTTTGTCGTCGCACTGTCGGCTGTTCGCTTGGGGAGAGAAGTTGGGAAACACTTATCTTGCGAGGGTTCGGTTTTGTGTGAATGAGGGGTTTCTCCAGATATGGGAACTGGGGTTCGAAGGGGTGTGAGGGCGGTTGTATTTATGTGTCGGAGGGAGTGGGACATGGCGATAAAGATGTACTATCGTGGAGTTATTAAAGGGTACTCCTCTATAGAGCCCGCATATGAGAAATTCGAAAGAGTGTTAGATAACTATTTAGCGCTTGGGAGGGAACATTGATACATGAATTACATTCACGATCTACGTTGATTCAAACTTTTTCATTTTCTACTTTTATTCCGTTTACTTTAAGATAATAAACTCCTATATTTTAAAAATTCATCTGTTTAACTTAGCGGTTAAGTTTTGCATTTTTTAAAAATTTAGTGGTCTAGAACAATCATTTTAATTTTCAAAATAAATTAACACAAATAACTTCTTGAAAGAAGTTATTTACATACATTGAAATAAAAAAATATAATTAAAATTTATGAAATTGAGATTCTGTTGATTTAATTATATTTGAATAATTTTAATTTTCAAATAAGCCGGAACAGTAGAAATAAAATGAACTTTTACGTATTTTACACATAAAGTATATGCGGAAAATATCTAAAACTTATAAGATCTATTGAGCCTTTTGAATAACATTATTTACACTCACTGGATCAAAACATCTTTTTATCATTTAAATTTATAAAGATTAGATAATGTTGATATAATTACATTTGACGAAATTATTATGATAGTTGCGGCATGATTAGTTCCAAGTTCTGGAAAGAGCTGCAACGCTTCTCATATTCTCCCTTACCATACCCTTGTTAAAAATGAAAAATCATTCAGTCAATTTGTTTGTTTATTGATATGATAAGTTCATTACCGTTAAATTTGCATCGCATTTAGTCATAAAATATTTATTAAAATTTTAAATTTTCCGTAATATATATTTACATAAAAAACTGTTAGATAATTTTGGATTATTTAGGCTGAAAAATTGCTTAAAATTACAATAATAATTTTAGAAAGGTATTGTTGACGACTACGACTTAATTCACAATCTTAATTGGTTGGATGTCTATTACGTACGATCTACAGATAGCGAGTTTCTGTCGCTCGTGAAAATAAGTGCAGGGGCAAACATTAATGCTCATCTGTTTAATTTACATTTAAGGCTGGAGCAACCTCACCAAGCACGCGGCATACGCACCCTGTCAAAGGCGAACGTTCCTATCAATTATCCCATAAGGATAAATGAGCAATCCGCCAGTAGCTGGGCCTCTGGTCAGTGGAGCGAATGCTCTATATTGCCCGTGCACACGTTCCGAATCATTCTCCATCGCATCACATCTCTCACCCTAAGATTACAGAATCAAATCATCTCTTACGAGAGCCATGGCAGCTCTTGCGTCTTCATTCCAATGATTTATACGGTGGGCACGCGATATGACGGGGGAATGACTGCGGAGGGAGTGAGCGCATGAAAGGGCGGGTATTGGTGGGGAGGGGCGGTCTGCATTGTGGCCCCGGGGGCGGGAGTCCCACTGCGAAATGCGTGCTCTCTCACGGCCGCTCTCGATGGCGCAAACACGTGGCGAAGGATGTTTTGACCGGTAAAAGCGAAGAGTTCTCGTCACGAGAGTCGTCACAATGATGCAAGACCCGTGGCTTACGATGTCTCTATTGGATGGCTGTACGTACGATAAAAGGCTCGAGTGGCTATTAATTCAGCTTTTTTGCAACCTCCCTTTCATCACAGATGCAGCCACGTATTCATGGGACTGCTGCAGAATTATCATAAAGAAAGAGCGTGGGGCAATAAAATTTATGGATGTTTATCGTATTGTCCAGAATCATATATGCATAAACTTTATGTGCCGACTGTAATTAATTCCTTATTTGGTTCCTATTCTATGAGACTATGAGTTTCTATTCTTGAAATTTTAAAAGAAATTTTCAATTAGTTATCTTATTTTATCAACATTTATTGATCTCATCGATGGTTGATTTATTTAGTCCCATTCATGAAAGAATGAAAAACTTTATAAATCATAAATTTATAAAATTAAACTATAACAATTTCATTACTTGGTTTCATATAACTACCTATATCAGGGAATTTAATATAGGTTATTTTATGTGCAGTTCATTGTTAGATATTTCGTATAAAATGAACTACTCAACATTCAACTGTTTTACTTGTATATTTCATACCATCAGCGATACGGCTATTTTGAGTAAAATATCTGAACAATTCCACAAATTTCCCTTATAGCGTGTATAACATAAGTAAAGCCGATATTTAGAATTATTATCTTACGAGAACGGGGTGTTAAAACGTATGAGTAACCTCTGTTGGATTGCGTAATATCATTGATTGATTTTAAATATTCAAACGTAGTATAGAACCATCCATGGAAAATTTCAACTTCTTATTTATATAAAGTTGCTAATACGTTTCAATTAAAACGTGTCGCATTGGGATCTAGCGTGAAATTTTCAAAATTTATAAACTTAAGAAAGGATGATAAAGCACCGATAGTTCCAAGAAACCGCCATAGAAGAGCCAACGTCCATCACTCATGAATATCTACTAACGGCTTGAAAGGCTTTTGAACATCCAGTCGCGTGATCGTGTCTTCCGAAGGCCATACAGCTATTAAGTCTAAAAGATCTTTGCATTTAGAGTCACTTTACCGTATTTTCATGCAAATGGCGGCGCTTTACTCAATTGTCCCTATTATGTCCTTAAGATAGCGCTAATGACACATTTTTATACGATGATTACCATAATTTACCTGAAATGTTATGGAATCTTATCTTCAAATTTCTCTGTAATTTTCCCCTTAAAGACCCGCTGAATAGTGAATGTATATGTTTAGGATTATTGGTATTTGCAGACATTGCAGATTCTAATTACTTTTAGGAAAAATAAGAATATTTATGTATTCCTTCACACTAGCGTATTGAATAGTGCAATGAGTTAATCTATAAAACTTCCCTTTTAATAAGCTTTATGAGCTACAAATGGTACCTAATACTCATAAAATACTTGGAAAGGTGGTTGTTCGAGAATTTTTTCTTACACATCTTCCGAGTAAAAGGGTGCAATCCACAACTGAATTCGTTACTATAAAATCAGGACAAAGAAAAATTTTGTCAATTTCATTAGTGAAAATAAGCAACGCAAGAAGTATCCTTAGTAATATTATACTCCTACAATGGCTTAATCAAACACAATTCCTCTTCAGCGGACCTTTCCCATCGGTAAACAGCCTGTTGTTGCTAACGACTAAGCCTAGATCGTCAAGCAATTCATTGCTGAAAAGGAGCATTTACTCGTTATTAATCGTATTACAAAGAAATTTGGATCGATCCACAAATTTTCTATCCATCGTCTCTCCTTGTCTGATATCCATAATTTATTGGTAAGAATTCAGTTCGAATCTAGATATCTCGTAATGACCTTTTCATATCGAGCATTTTCCTATTACTTCATATATATTCAGTGAAAAATGCAAAAGACAGAAATCGCGTTTTCTTCAAAAATATCCTTATACCGTTACTTAAAATTTTTCGTATTTCTTTTTAGATTTCAAGAAATTATTCAGTATCGTGACTTAGTGATACGTAAGACATGTTATCTTAACTCTATTTTAGATTTAAATGACGCAAGGCATAAAATTATGGAGATTGAACCTCGTTGGACCCTTACAGGTTTTTTAGCTCTATAAATGGAAAATTTTCTTCCATTTTATTTTATTCTCTCGCGAATTTTGGAAATGAAACGGATGTACGAAATATTTATTCTTCTTTTTTAGCTGAAATATTATTGATTTTTGATATTAGTATCGGATTCTCATTTTCATTAAAAAACGAATTAGAAAAATTAGAAATATCCTATTAAATATTTAATAAGAGAATTAAGAATGCAAGAACGATCACAAAGTAAAAGAGTGTGTGCACAAGAATACACCGTTTACTCATACCCCTTACGAAGGTATTTTAACCTAAAATTGTAAAAAGTAGTGGTAATTTTATAAGTGTTTCAACACGTGGGCCCCCACAGAGAATCGAACCCTGGATTACTTTCAGCGAACGCGCAACCCACTTGGCTAACCGGAAGGCCCAAAACTTTTGTGTTCACTTCCATCTTCATATGCGTATTCAAAACAATCTTACGGTCCTTTACCCCTTTCGCACGCTCTTTGAGGATTGATCATAGTAGTTTGAATTGAATTCCCTTCGTTTGGATAATATGTCCCTCTTCTTGATTTTTCTCCAACCCCCTTCAGCTCTCATCTCATTTTAGCAACCTGCACACACACATATAATTTGTGTGTTTATGAAGAGCAGAAGTAGTTGAAATGGTGGGAAAATATTTTAGCCTCGTTCCCGTCCTCCACTCGAGTGTTAATGGATTTTCTGCCCTCTTCGAAAGCGACCAGAGAGCAAGGGTGAACACACTCGCATAGATTTCCCTCTCGATCTTCTTTACCCTTTCTTTTCTTTATTTCTTTGTCTTCTATTTTGTGTTCCTTCTTAATTGCTTTCGATAAATCTTCTGTAATATATTTCAGGTAAAAAGGATTAGGCAAGAAATTACTTAAATAATAGTTTCGTTAAAAACTATAAAAATAATTCAAAATGCTTTCTCCTTAAGCGAATAGAATCTATCTTCGGTCAATATGCAGTAAAACCTTGATTTATCGTTTTTGAAGCAATCGATAGAAAAAACGATAGATGCGGGAAATGAGAACCCAGCCTGTGTTATTTAAAAAAATCTAAAAAGAAAATAAAACCAGAGATCCATCAAAGTCCATTTGGCTCAGATCTCTCTGCACAAATTGCTTCTGATAGAGCTGTTTGAAGCACCCTAATAATAGAGGTACTATTAAGAAGTTAAGGACGTTAGTAGTACCTTGGAGGATATAATAAAACTTGATCATTCTTAAGGAATAATAATTTTCGAGAATGAGCGGTGCAGTTGTCGACAAGCTGCAGAATTATGTGTCGCTGACTCATAATTCTCCTGTTCTACAGACTGCAGTAATTCAGAAAAATAACTTTCCATATTTCCATGACTTTATACACGGCCTATCTCCTTGCCAGATACTTTAATGGCAAGGATTTAACGTTTTTAAAACAATGCTATGAAGATATATGCCCGATGACCCTTGTTAGAAATTAAGATTTTCTTATTCAGTGGTAGATATTTATTATTGTATCGTTCCCACAATTATGGGAACGATACAACGAGTTTTATATGATTCTAAATTGATTTATATATTTCAATTATGTTTTTCTAACAAATTCTGACAAATTTTAGAAACGTTGAGCTCACTGCATTGTTGACCTGAGCCTATTAGTCATAATTAAGCATAGATATAATCCTAGATAGTTAAGGATGAAAAATAATTTTCATACTTAAGAAAGCACAAAACACTCGCATGTGTTTTTTTAAATAATATAGCGAGCAGAAATATCTAAATAGAATTCGGCGGATGGAGGACGGTGAAAAAGAAGAATCTCTTGATTTTTCTTCGGTGTATTTCTTGTTCTATGAATTATGAAACTATTAATCATAGCTCTATAATTTAGATTCAACCTCTGTCTTCTTTCTATACGTTATTCTAGTACATTTCCACCTTCATCCGCATATCTTTCATTGTATTTTCTTCCACTTATGTTTCCGTTCATATCGCCTCCTTTCCTACACAATCTCTCCCTTCGTCATCGATACAATTTCGCAAGGTTATTCCGTAACGGTGCCATTTTCATTTTCTTTCTTCCGCTTCTAATTTTTTCCCACTCTCTGGTTCCTCATTTCCACATCTCTCCCATTATCTCTCCTCTCCGATTCTCATTCACACGTTAAAACATTTCTGTACCATCTTTCGCATCTCTATTTTTCCTTTGCCGCCAAGGGGTTCTCCTCCCGACTTCCGGTTTCCACTTCCTACGAAAACTCGGTAATTTGACAGGGTTCCCTCCTCATTCTCTCTCTCTCTCCCGTCCTTTTTATTCGGCGCTCGCTTGTTTTTCTTGCGAAAGAGAGATAGCGCGCAGTTGGGTTTATTTTGTAGGGGTTGAAATTGTACTCTCCGTCAAGATCTATATCCTGATACAGGCTCCTTTTAGAACTGATATCTTGCTCCCGTTTCTGATGAAATACGAGCTAATTGGATTCGCCCGCCACAATAGCTGGAATTTGAGCGCAATATTCTTCAGAAGGGTCAGATTTTGCGTTTAACGACGGTTTTGGGACTAAATATTGTCTATGCTTGCTCATCTAGAACGCATCATTGGGAATGATATTAAACATGTATTTAAAAAATTCGTAGAAATCTTTAACCAAGAATTACCATAAGCTGTGAAGTTTTTTGGAACGTTTGATAGGCTCAATCAAGTCGCTTCCTCAATTTCAGTGAAGATAACTACTACCTGATTTGTCAATGAAGTCTTATTTAAGAGGATAATTTTAAGTAACGTTTGTGGATAGTGGGAAATATCATTAAAATTACCATGACCGAAGCTAGAGCGAAAGTTTTACTTTAAGCCAAGATTATGGGTAAATATTTCAGCAAAAGTATATGTTATGTGCTAATAACAGGGCGAAAGGCCACAGTATAAGAAAATGAAAATTTAAGTGAGATTTTTAGTAGAATAAATTTTAAAGTTTTTGCACATATATATGTGTTAATTTCTGAATTCGCAGGTCTCGAACTAACTGGTCGGGAGAAGTCTTCTAGTCACGGGCATCAGTCTTCTTCTGCATCAGGTAGGATGCATTCTTATCGTTTATTTAGTTATTGGACTTATTAAATATAAAAACAGAATTTCAGTCTGTTCTCATCCTTTTTCTTGGGTGCTTTGCGATATTTTTATTGTAAGTCTTGATATATAGTTTTATTTACCCTGATAAATGTTTCCGTCGCTCGGACACAATCCCCTTAGGTCGTCAATTCGAGAACCAAAATTTCTCTATTCTAATTGACAATTAAACATCTACGATATTTTCCAAGAGTTATGATACGTCCTTTTCCCACTATTTGCAACGCTATGTAAAATGGATGAAGGTAATTTAAAATGTGACTAAATCCCTTCACCTCTTCCCCTTATGTTGACTCGTAGAAAAGCTTTCCACGCAGATTTTTCGCACCCTTAAAAAGATATTCTCGTATTTTACAAATTTAATTTATTTTATTTATATATGTAATTTAGTTTATTATTTATTTATATCTGTTTATCAACCGTAAATTATGAATTATTGGTTAGCTTAACTATTTTTCTGGTGAAGTAAATTGCACGACTCGCACAACTGCCCTCTATCATTTTCGATGTGTCTTCGGTTTATCGCGAAAAAATTTATTTATTTGACGACTCTATGAAGTGTAGGGTACAGATTGATGGAACTAGCTTTAAATAAAATAACAACGTCACATATTTCTTACGATAAAAAATCCCTTTCACTGAAGTTCCGTTTGAGCGAATACCCCTTTGGAAGTGACCTGCATTTCGACCCGAATCGTCTGAGGTTGAAAGGTGAAGACCTCCTCCAAGGGGCAAGCCACCCGTGGCAGTGGTCGTGGGGCGGAACGGACACTCTCCGCCCCACTTTGCCCCTTCCCTCTGACGTCTCCGCTACCATCAATTCCACCATTTCCGGCTCGATCAACTCCGAACTCTGAGTTGTAGGGGAGAAGGGATATTGCCAGGCGCCCGACAAGATGGCGCCGAACAGAGGTGGTCAGCTCCTATTTCTTTCTCAGCTAACCCTTCGTCAGTATAAATATTTATCTTAAATTTTTTCGTCCTACCTCTTTCGAGATATCTCGATTATAGTTGATCCATCTTCTGTAAGAGCTATAATGATTTATATGAAGGAAAGGTCCTTCATTGTTTTCATGTCTTTGGCATTGAAACAATGCTTCGTTAGCGCCAGACGGCCTATCTACAGTTAACGTTTAGATGATCGATTGTTATACATAGATCCCAACTAGTTAGTTACATGGTATCTTTCTCAAAGGCTCAACTATTTCTCCGATGTGTATATGGAGGATACAGAGAGTTTAGTCGGGAAAAAATTAAGTTTTTAAATAAAAGGATCAAACTTTGATATAGTTACATTTCTTTTTTCTCAGAAAAAAATCATCATCAAGTTTTTTAATTGAAATCTTAATTAGGCAAGATGACTTGTGGCGTAATGTTTTGAGTGTCATACTGGAATGATATGAATCGGTGCTGCTTTATGAGGATGTATGACACTATAATTCTTGAATATAATTAGTAATAAAATTAATATAAATTAGATTACAAATAATTTGGTCAAGAAATTTCCTTATCATGAAATAAACATTTTTCTCTCTCGAAGACAGGCTAATGCTTTGTGGAAAGAAAGTAAATTTTGCTTCTGAAGTCCTCGATTTCCTCCTATTACTTTATGCTAGTATCTAACGGTTATCATAATTGGCACATTTATAGTGTATTATTATTTATTCTACCTTAAATTAGTATTAAAATTATATGGATATATTTTTCACCATCGAATTGTCGAAATTCAGGTCGGAGAAATTCACTCCGAACATCAAAATTCGTCTTAATATACTTACGTTTATTTCGGTGCCCACATCACTCATACGCCCAACATTAGGTTCAGGAAACATAAATTTTGCTGCAGATTTTCGGAAGCAGGAATTTATTTGCTTGAGTTGAACAAAAATATAACATAATCTCGTCTCAAATCCATCAAACCATTCGATGAAGATAAAAAATCACGTCGATTATCCTTTACCATTGCAGTTGTAAGTACACATAGAATTGGGAGACGAGTACTGCGCAATCGAAAAGTATACAGTCGGTATTTAATAATTATAGATTTTTGTGCCGAGATCTATGCGTTTGCTACGAGGAAGAATATTTTTCAGTGATCTTTGTTTCCGTTTTGCTTACCCTGCGCAATTCATATTTTTTTCGCGATAATTGAGAGGCGTAATACATTGTACTGGAACTCATATCTCATCCTGATGAAACCGGGCTCACGCCGTTGTATTTTACCGAGTCAATAAGTATCGATGTGAGTGATTGATAGCCCAACTCCATAACAGTGAATAAGGCGTGGATTTTCGGTGAACGTGCCCGCCATAGAAGTTATCCTCCTCTTCCATCGCAGTCTCCTGTTACCCAATATACATTCTTTCGCGATTCGTAATTGTTTATAAATATTCAGAATGTTGTTTTGGTTGTATTATTTTACAACTCTCGAATAGTAGCCGTGGACTATTAATGTTGGCACGATAGATAGACGATATTTAAATGTGTCGTTACATTAACGAGTCAATGTCGAATTCCTACGCTCGAATTGATGACCCAGCCCTAGGCAAATACCTTGTTGCGGATCTGTTGATAATTGGAAGTCATCGATCCGGTGACGTAATCGCATTATTTTCGGAAGCTCTGTCGTCACTCGTGGGAAGAAATGTCGAAGGGATACTTTAATTTTTTCGTTCGCTTCGCCCTCGGGACCCGATGTAAAAACATGCTGCCCCCTATGTTTGACTGACGTTTATATAGTTCGGGCCGTTTTATCTCCTGCTCTATGCCCATGTTAATGTAGTCGGGGGTGAATTAGGTCCCCCAGTCACTTTGGGTGTATCACAGTGGGTATAACCGGCGAGGAGTATCACATACGGCGTCACGAGGGCGTGGTCTCGCAGTGGGCGTTGAATGGGGCGACGGTGGGTGTCGAACGGAGGGAGTAGAATGGGGCGTCGATGCTCCATCACACTCCGCTGTCCATCTCGACCCCCTGGATGGAGCGCCCCAAGAGCTGAAGGCCTGCTCGACCAATAAAGTGTCCGCCTTTCTCCACGCGCCTAATCGAACGCTCAATGGCGGGAAACACGTGACTCGATTCCGCTTATAAAGATAAGAAGCACCTGTAATTAGAATTATATGTGATCGGAGTTGTTTCCTTTGTCCACTGTGCACCACCACCACTCTGTTCGAGTTTAATGATTGCCGCGAAATAAAACCGATTTTAATGTTGGTATGCCTAAGTGTCTGTGAATCAATGCATTTATTACCATTTTTTATTATAATTTAAACAAATAGCGTCATATTTAGCCAAAAATTTATTTGAGCAGTTAAGAGCCTATGTGTTTCAACAAAGAGTGGTTGTTTACGTCTTTAGAGAATTTTTCTGACAATGAGACTTATGAAAGGATGAGAATCTTTTCAGTGAGATACTGTCTTTCTTGACTTAGCAGGGTTGGGGATTAATTCATAAATAAGTCGCAGAGATCAATGATTGATCATTGATAATATTCTGTTGATAAATAGTGATTTAACGTCATATTATTAAATAGCTCATCATTAAAATTTGTTGTTAACATATTGTGATATGTCTTGAGCAACAAAGGGTATGTAATGTAATATATTATAATATTAGTATGGTAATACTCTGCGATTACATAATTAAACATTGTCAAGATTTTGATTTCCTTTAAACTACACAGAATATTTACAGTATGTACATACTATACGAACAAGACTCGGTACAAAACAACACAAATAGATCGACTAATCGAAATGTGTATGCCAAGAAGTACATACTATATATAACATTATATCCATAAAATAAAATTTTTAGTTTATTCTAAGGCAGATAACAATCAAGTTCGGCACTCATTAATGTAAATATGTCTTAGAGGGGGATAAAATTTCATAATTAGATTCTGAGAAAGGTCAAAGAGTCGTAGAATAAGGAGAAAATCTTATTTTATGTCTATTTGCGTAAAGTCAAAGTATTTCATTAGTAAATGTCTGTAAATTTATTATTTAATTGGTATTAATTCGTTGGGCTATTAGGTTAATTCACAAGATTGAGTTAATTCACATGATACATTTCATCATGTGAAACTTCCCACGATAGCCTCATGTAGAAAACTTATGAAATTCACCATTTCTTCAAATGGCGTCATATAAATGAAAAGGAATTTGCTACACTCGCAGTTCATACATACTCAATGCACTCCATATAAGAATCCTCCATAGTAATTGATGTGGCTCGGTACTGACTTGGAACATTTCGAAAGAATAACATAACAGCATAGTTAAATGCACAGTACTGTCTTATCATGACACAAATCAAACTCTTATATGGCTCTTCAAATATCTTTCAAATATAATAGCTAAAAATTCCATTAATATGTGCTTTTTAATCTGATCTACTTGACTTGTATGTTTTTAATCAGTATTTTCTTACTTTTGCTGTTTTTATACGTATATTAAAGTGAGTGTATTTCATTTAATGCTTTATTTTATACAATTCCTTAAATTGTGACAGCTTATCTGTTCACAGTTATTGAAAAAAATCAATAAAATGAAACATCTAATATTTTTCTTCTTCTCAATGTATGCTGAGACTAAAGGAAGTAATCCTTTTGGATATACAGCTTCAATACTATTGTATGTGCATGAACTTTAAAGGAAGTAGTCTTTCACCAAAATAGACACTTTGCATCTTCTGGATCAGTTTTAATTACAGTGAAACGAAATAATGGGATTATTTAATAGTGCTCCCTTCAATTTATAGCGGTTTTATATGAAAAATAAAAGTTTGGACTGATTTGCGAAGTCCCTCTGACCCGCGGGAAATAGTGGCTTAAAATTTTTCATATCTTATGTAGTGTAGGTGGTAATTGGCTATTAATTAAAATTCAAACGAAGAATATGCATTTGTAGAGTGGGATTTTCAATGTCTTATTTTTTAACTCAGCTTGGCCAGGCTTAAAATGAAACAGCTTTCGATGGAATGCGAAATCAATTTTTATAATTGGTAATACACTCGATATCCTTTCGTCAATCTTCCAATACTCTGTTTGTCTTCTTCTTAAAAAGATATTGTAGCAATAGTCGTAGCTCTTACGTAAATAATGAATAACAAAAGCTTTTGGATGAATCTCTATATGCTGTTTACAATATTATTCAGCGACATAATATTCCTGGAGATTCGTATCAATTTCGAAAACTATTTGAAAGGAGTATAAGGACCCACTTGAGTGGAAAAATGCTGTTGTATTAATGATAGGAGGTGTTACCAAAGAACCCAGATAATTGGAAGCAATAAATCCTTAGGAAGTAGTCCGCGGATAAGTAGCAGTATCACCATGAGACAATCTATGACTTCGAAATTTCGTCTACGAATGTAACAAATCTAAGCAAATCGTGGTTAAATTTTCCACTAGCATGTACGTAATGATATGTTTTTGTCATATTATAGTTTATTTTCCATTTGTAGGTGATTTAAAAATCCATTACTTTTAGATCGTAAGCTAAATTTATTATTTGGATTTGATTTATTCAGGATATCGTTCAGTTTCCAAGCCAAGAAGCTTATTAAGGCTTGGAAGCTTTTGTGTTTAAAATTTCAGTTAAGTTGGGTATAATTTTCGCTAATTATCTACGTGTCACATTCAAATTTTATACCTCAATTTATGCCTGTGAATATACAATCCCTTGATCCTACAAGCAGACGCTATCTATTTGGTCTAAGAGAAGGATATGTTTTCCGGTTTAAAACGAGAATATGTTCGTTGCTTTTTTTAGGGGGGAGCGTAATGGCTAATCATGAATCCTAGGAATAATCGGAAAAGCTAGAATACCTTTGGTGTATTTTTATCGGAGCGGTGTTATCGGGAGAAGAGGCTTGCGGATGTGTGGGAGTGGGGGCGAATGGATGCTGTGATAGGGCGGAAGAAAGCTCTTTCCCCTCGGCTTTGAGAGGAGCAGTGGAAGGGGAATGCAGCCATGGAAACACATCTTCCGCACGCTATCTCCTCTCTGCTTCTGCCACCCTGCTCCAACGGCTCCCTCGATTCTTGCCGCTCGGGGTCTCTACCGCACTCTTTCCCCGAGGTTGCCTAGTAACCGTGCAAAGGGGGACTCAGATGGACCCTCGGTTCAGATAGGCTCAGTCAGCAGCATCACACCCGCGCTTCTTTCGAAAATGGCGGGAGTTTGAATGCTCACACCAGACGGTTTCTAAAATATATTTGGATCGATTGGGAAAGGGAATTCCCTTGAATTTCTTTTCACGTCTAAATGGAGGAAATTTGCTCTCTGAACAGTGATGTATATTATGGTTATTAATTACAATAAATTGGGTATATTTGTGAGTATCTCCGAGGTTCTAAATACTGGTGTTGATATTGATCGTCCCTTTCATTGTTCATTCCATCTGGTGGCTAAATTTGCAAACACGTCATGGCGCTTATTACGGATGCATTCTTAGAGAGATTCTGCGTTTGATTTGAATCGCTCTGCTGTTTATGCTCTGATTATGGTGTGCTATGATGCCTCATTGTGAAATTCGAGGAGTAAACTACTTATTTAACACTTCTAGTTATTTTTGTCAGAAAATTTTGTCCTAGAATATTTATATGTATCAGTCATTTCACTTACAACAAATCTGAAAATTTATTATTTCTGTAGGACATTCATAATGAAATGTCTGAAGAAGATATAATGATTTATTTCCCTCATCCTTTTTATTTTGAAGTCATTTATAATAGTGTTAATTTATGTATATTTAAATATTTTCTTTGAGGAAGAAAGGAAATGATTTCAAAGGAAAGAGATATCACCCATACTATAGTAGCAGTTTTTTTCGATTCCCTTAAGAAAGTGATCTTGTTCTCGAGGTTTTGTATAGGAGTAGATCATTTGTTTTCTCAACTGTATACTGCTTTTTCTAATCTCTCTTTTTGTTAGAGAAAAGGGGCCTCTTCTAAAATTAACGTTTTTCGAACAAATGATGGTAAATTTAATGATAATCGTTCTATCACCGTATGAAAGTTCATTTACATTAATCTCAAAGAAATCGATCTCTATGGCTTCAGTGGATATATTTACTTTCGTCATAGTATTTCATTACGAATAATTTTTCTTAGGTGACTTACGTTATAGTAAAAGTTTTCAGTTTGGAAATCGCTAACCTTATTGCATAATTTTACGATACGATTTAATTTACCTTTAATATTACCTTTCATCTGTGACCAACTCTTCAGTCTCGAATTATTCCTAGAAATATGAAATTCCTTACTTGCTTTTGCATTTTTTTGTAAAATCCTTACTCTAGAAGCAAATTCACCGTAAAATATTTCATCAACATACATGAATGACTACAATCAAATCTACTTTGATAGGAATAACGGAAGATATGAAAATGAAAACATAGGAGTAAAGAGAATAAATATAGACAACGATGGTTAGGTAGCATGACTTTAACGATTTGAGCGTACTTGTTTTTATGATATCATTCCTGTTATAAGATATATAAGATGAAGTATACGTAGTTGAAATTATATTTTATGTCACAATTTAATGGAAATATAACTAATCAGAAGAAAGTTCTGACATCTTCCTCTTAAATTATCACTGTAACTTAATGTTAGTATGCAATCAGTCACTGAAATATTTGAGCATTTAAACAAATTCAGCAGCTTCTGCAAATGAACGTTATCCCTCGTGATTTCCCGCGAATCAGATCTTTCGGCGTTTTTCTAATTCTATCACTTTTCCCCTTTCATACAACGTTAAAAGCCTCTGTTCTTTTCGCCCTTACGAATGGCCGCTATGTCTCGACCTTACATAAATCCACTTTCTCTCTTTCTAGTCGCATTCGTGCGTGTGCGCACTCTCTCGTGGAAGATAAATTGCCGAAAAGAGGATTGCTCGCGGTATCGAGGATTTATGTCGGAATGCGTTATTCATCTTTTTTCATTCCCCCCTTTTACGCTATCCTCGCGTTGATATTTTCCGAACCTTTAGCACCATTATTCTCGATTAATTCTGACGCGGTTTCCTATTCCACGGGCGCAAGAGGCGATACCCATTCCTCGCCTCTGTCCTTCCTCTGTTGCGAGGAAAAAGCGAATGTTTTATCATCTCGGTGACTGTTATTTGGTGGAGATTTGGGCGTAGAGATATGGGGAGAAAAATTCGCTCCGGCATTAGTGGTGATGGAATGAGTTTTTAGAGCGGGAGAGAGAGAGATATTTGTAAAGGGAATCGTTAAAGACGAGAAGGAGCGACAATTTAGAATTTTGCGGCCATACGATGCGTTCTGTGCCGAATTTTTCATTTTATTGGCTTTATCGGAGGAGGGTTTGATTCTCCTGCGAAATGCTTTATTGCTTCAATTTCGATAGCCAGGATATTTATTCGGTTGTTTCTTTTTTCGAGTGATATTGATTCTTTTAAATTTCAACTGCAATTTAAATGCAATGAGATGTTAATATGCGCGTGTTTATAAAACATAATATTTCCATTAAAAGAAAATAATTAACATATATATATATATATATATATATACAATTTATATATATATATATAATTTATATATATATATATATATATAATTATGTATATATATTTAAATATTATATATATATATGTATTTATATAATTATATATATATGTATATATATATATATATATATTATATATATATAATTTATATATATACAATTATATATATATATATATATATATATATATATATATATATATATATATATATATATATATATATTAGTAAAATTTGATAATATTCAATAGAAAATTCAAAAGTAAATTTATCGTCTATTTTTTGTTACCTACTAAGCATTAATTAGGAAGAAAGAGGATTATTTATCGAGATTTATGAAGGAATTAATCATTCTGAGAGAGAGATTTTTCGAATAGAAAGTCATAATTGGAGAAGCAAAATTTTAGTACCTTGAAGTATGTATTACTATTCTATATTTCAGCCGATTCAGTTTTACATTATATTAATGAAATGTTGTCAATCTTCGCCAATTGTGGCTAAATCTAAATTTTAAAATATTCTGCGAATACTTTTACAGCTTGAATTAGATGATCACTACGTGAACCACCTTCTCCTTTTATTTTTATTGACGTTTTTTGCCAGCCAGAAATAGCTTCCTAATTGGCTCGATCTCGCTCTTTCTTTGTTTCAAATTTCATGCGATGATATACCTTCTCCTACCGAGACAGTGATAATTTGTTTGTTTGTTGTATTTTTTATTCTGTATGCTTGTTACTACTTTCTTTCTTCGAACTTATTGCTCAGTTTTTCCTTAGATTTTCTTTCTATCTTGACTCTAATTTCTAGACTGGTGTGCAAGGTGGTCTCTAGATATATAAAGCTCTCAGAACGGTGAGGAAGATAAACTCGTTAGTTGAGGTTTACAATGGGTTGGGGAGTTCCAAACCAGTACACCGCTCTTACTTAAATTTTACAACCATATCTTTCATTAATCTTATCAAGGTGCATGAAAGTCAGTAATTACGTGTATGCAGCTAATAAAAAATACATCCACCTCATAAGGAGAGAAAGATTTTCTTTAGCCGAGAAAGGATTTCCTTTCCAGGGTCAAATCTTTTTAGCTCCTTCCCTAAAATCCCCTTCTTCCGCTGATTTCACTTCAAACCCCTTATGCATTCCCACACGCGCATTATGTCCTTCGCGACGAGGGTAACTTTGCTCTTTCGTCCGATTCACATGCGGACCCAAATGAAAAAATATATATAGGCACCCTCGTTGAGAAACCAAAGAAGAATTCGATCCTCGGGCGCAGCATCTCCTAATCACGGAAGCGAGTTTTCCCACTCCATCAGCATCCCTCTTTGTCCGCTTCATTCCTTCGTCTCCACCTGCATTCCTGAAAAGAATTTAACGACGTCATTTGGCGGTTCGGAATGCAGCCGCCTTAGCCGATATCCACGGCGACTCAATGAGGCGACCAGGAATGGCTTTCCGTCGCAAGGAGCAGATACGAATCGCTCAGAGCACGCCAAGGATTTTTTCCATTCCTTCTGTGGACAATATGCCGTGCGATGTGCGCGACTTCCCTGCACAACGGCGTGACACGACGGAAGCGTAATTTCGTTGATGATTTTCCGGTCTTTCGCTTCCCTTTCCCCTCTCTTCCTTCCGAAACACACCTTGTACCCCACCTGAGAATCGGGACGGAGTTAGAGGAAATACCTGCAGCGGCCCTCATCGATTTCTCTATCCTCGATTAGGGCTTTATTATCTCCTACTTTTAAAGTATGCAAACAACACTGATACAAAGTTTTACTACGTGGAAGAATCTGTTGGTTTGCATGGATAAATTTATTTTCATATTCGTAAAGATTACTGGGGTTAGCTATTGCAAATTGCCAGTAAGTTTTACTCCCAGCCGGACGGAATCAAGTGAGGCCTTAGGAGTACTATCTAGAGGTGGTGGCCAACTGCCCTTTGTAAATAGGTTGGCACGTCTTACAGGAAAATTAGCCACTCAAAAGGATACATTCGAAAAAACAAGGAAGCTTACCGAATCTATTAATCATAATAGTTCCCATACTAACGGAGAAGTATTTCCCAAGTTTGCTCAAAGGAAAGAAGACAGCGATATTTCCAAGATATTTGGGATGATATTTCTCGCTATTCATATTTCTTTCATCCAATAAAAATTCCTAATAAATAAATCATTTCCTAGTGGTACAATAAAAAATTAGTTAAAATCGAGTTAAAGATCGTGATTGAATACGACGAATTAATCCTTAAGTAACTCTAAAGTAAAAATCGGCATTTATACTGGGATAGTGCGGAATTTTAATGGTCCAGGAAAGTAAATCTCAAGTTAGTACGGAGCTCATGTACAGTACGGATACCCACCGCCTGATTGTCGGGAACCGGCCCTACGGAGTTTTTCTCTGGATCTGTAACAGCTAATTCCATTTCCATATTTTATTTGTTTGAAAATAGATGTATTATCACTGCATGAAATTAGATAAAGAATATAACATCAACATAATCATTGCAGAATCTAGAATCATGGAAAGACCATGGTAAAAAGTTCGTCCCGACATTACGTGACAAAAGAAACGATAAATCTTTAAAAAACGTTACAAAGGCATCATGATTAAATATTACGTCCTATGTATTGTTTATTCATAGCGCCTCATTTATTAAATAGTTAGAAACTCCAGAGTAATGTTTTATAGACTTTTGCCGACCGAATTACGGTAATTTTACTCTATACCGTGAATTCTTTACGTTAAATATATTACACTTTTCAATCTTCCAAAAATATAACCTAAACAGCTATGAGAAGGTGCACTTTTTATCGACCACTGAATTTTTAGGTAACTTTATTATGGATATTACAGCAAGAGTTTCTTTGAAATATTAGGCCATTGGAAAACATCTTCAGTTGTGTTTGATTGAGAACTCCCAATTCACCTCTTATTTAATTAATTTAAGAGTACTTTACCTTTACTAGAAAGAATATTATTATATTTTTGATTATACTATAAATGGTATTCGTAAAGAAATAGCTTACACGTAGCTAATCGGTATCCACGTAGGGCGAAATAAAGCCAGCGGGACGGGTACCATGTCGCCTTATTGGTTTTGCTAGAACGCAATGGATCCTCTGCCTATTTACTTAGGATCCTATGCTTCCTAATCGTTTTTACGCTGCTAACTCCCGTCGAGAATTGAACTCGATACCCCTTTCACCAAAGGCGTAGGCGCTAACCTCTTTGCCCTCCGGTGACTGATTATGATGTAAACTAACTAACCAAATATCATTTA
This sequence comes from Pachydiplax longipennis, assembly GCA_036926295.1. Lineage (NCBI taxonomy): Eukaryota > Metazoa > Arthropoda > Insecta > Odonata > Libellulidae > Pachydiplax > Pachydiplax longipennis. Next base: position 54,913,304 of record JAVFKF010000004.1, read on the forward strand.
TATAATTTATTATTATCTAGAAAATCTGCTGATATTCCGAAAAAATGGTTCAATTTAATTTTATGCCTAAATCATGCTCCTATCAAGTAAAAGTATGCACATGTTAAATATAATATCGATATGGAGTTCGTAAATGCAGAATTTTACTGAGCTACTCATTAAATGTGAAACACTGCATACATTAGCTTCAAATAACCATTGTGCATTCTCAAAAGGCGAGTTCAACACATTGTCTTCTCTTAATTTTTATTCATTTCTCGAATACCAACGAAACCTTTTTCCATTCTCTCTCTTTCCCGTCAACAAAAAGACCGGAAAGATCGCGATGGCGGGAAGATGGAGGAAGTATTCTTGTCAACGGGGGCTTGTCATTTTCTTACCATTATCTCACTTCTCGCCCATGAAAAAACATTCTTTACGAGCGACGCGTATTAATTTTCGCAACCTTCCTTCACCCGGGGACCAACTCAACATCCACTGACTTCCCGCTTCGATTTTATCGCCGTCTTGAATTTTACGCATTGCAACCTTCTTTTGTTTGCCACCTTTAATTTTCAGTCGAATCTCCAAAATGGGTGGTATTAATTTGAGAAACAAAAGGAGAGAGTAAAAAACCGTCGTTGTTTCCTCTTGAGTTTGCTTTGTTTAGTGGGGTGCGTGATTGAACGTGTGCCTCGACGTATGCAAGAAACAGGAGAGTAAGGAGGGGATTCGCACCTTGTTATGTGTGATTGCAGGACGGAGGGAAATGCGTTGGAAGTGCAAACAGAGGGTTATGTTTCGAGGAAAGACATTTTTACTCCCGCTATTGTCGGTGATTCGTCATGCTCAGGACCCTGAGGGTTGGAATGGGTAATTAGCATTCTCGGTTTTGTTGCGGAAAGTTTTTAGTTCCTTCATAAGCATGACGCGAAAAAATGAATAAGATATGGGATCGAATGCGTAGTACCTGGCGTGTGTTTTTCTGCAGTTTGTTAAACTACCGGATTCAGGATCTCCAATAATCTTGAGTTCTGTAATCGGAAACTTGTAGCTATTTAAGGACTAACAAAGATTGTGCGTAACGAACACTGTTATTAAGGACATTGGAATAAGATCAAATATTCAATTTTAGAACTGCTTTTTCTTCCATATTTAAGGCATTTCAGAGTGACTTAACGAATATAATTTTCTTAGAATACAGAGGAAACCTTTATCAAGCTTTATGACCATCATTAGCAAAATATATCTATATTCAGCTAACTGCGGCATCTTTATGCGGTAAGTCCTTTTGCTTCTAGGAACATCCCAAATATAAATGAGCATCTTTGCCTTCAATATTGAATAAGGTATGATTTTTTCGTAGAACAGATTTGTATTGGACGAATGGCCTAAGTAAATCTCAAAAGTATCAAGGACTTCATGGCTAAGCAGTCCAATGAAAATTAGACTAATCCAATGATAATTAGATAGATCAGAGAATATAATCTTCCGCCCAATCAACTCATTTGTATTTTATTTGCATATCCATTCAATCCCAAGAATCGAAATATCATGGCCTGATAGTATCGCTATTATAACTAATTCTGTCTATAAATTAAAGAAATGTGTTTTCTGCACAGTTTCCTAGTATTACCATGTTTTCAGACGGCTTTGGCATGTGATCAGAAAAAGGGAAGACTAGTGAAGTTTACCGAGGATTAAAATCTTATTTTAAAACTTACAAGCTGTCATCTCTCTCTGAACCTTTGATAAAGTAGTGTCATATTATTAAACTCACTAGTTCAAAGACAAGTTTTATAAGTATTCGAAAGATTTGAAGATGGTGGATATATTTTCATTTATTTCCTATTTTAATTTCTATTTACCTTTCAACTTGATAGAATAACTCGCTAAATTCGATTAAGTTACAGATAGAGTTGAAAGTTTGAAGTAAATACAGTAAAGAAAAATTGTTCGTCTCTGAAGGCAATATATAAAGTATTACGCTTTAAAGAATTTATTTCGAAAGAATTAACAACCAGTTGCTTTCATGAGCGTCATATTCAGGTCAGGTTAGGAAGATTATCATGATGCGTTGAAATCGGTTTTCTGTTCCGTTCTTAAACTTTTTGTGAAAACAGTATTATTTTCCGTGTTTTCTTTGACGAGGAATGAAACAGATCCCACGAAGTGAAGCTGAGGTAGTCAATTATGAAGCGCAATCAGCTGAAAAAGTAAAATTTACCAGAACAGTAAAAGTAGGATATGTGAATCAAAGAGATTTCATTGAGTTCTCTAAAAATAAAATTAGGAAAATACCATGAGAACATACATGGTAACCTGTCGCAAACATAAATTGATGTGTCACCAAGAACTCCCACAATTTCTTATCAACGAGAATAATCCAGCCAAGCCTTTTTCTCGCGTTAAACGCTTCACGTACTTAATCCGTAAAACTTATTTCCCCTTCGAAACAAAATCGTGAGCGGAGAAGAGGCAAGGGAAATTCCTTTTGAGGTCCCACTGCGAGAACGGTAAAATAATTAAGAGAAAAAATACAATCGCAAAAACTCCGTCTCCTTTTCTTTTATCTTCGCCTCCTAATCAGCTCTCTCGGATGAAAATAGCCTCGCTCCCCTTCTAGCTGCTTTTTGTTCTTCGGGAGCTTTGTCTCCGCAATGAAAAAGGAGCGCAGACATGGAGAAACCCTTATAAAGAGAGCAATGGAGCAGAAAGAAGAAAGAGAGGACGATAAAGGGCGTGTGTGCGCGCTCGGAGGGAGAATAAGGATAAAGGGAACAAGTAGGGTACGAGAAGGGGTGGATGTATACGAGCCAATGAAAGAGGTGGATAATACAACAATGGCGACCTCGCTTAAATACGCTTTACCCTCCTAAGAAGAATGCGTATGGGGCGAAAGAGGAATAGCGCTGAATGAGCGTTTTCTCTCTTAAAAAATAAGCTCGTTAAGGCTAATATATTCGATGTTAGCTCATTCGGGCTCATTGTGTGTGCTCCTTCTTGAAACAAGGTTCGTCGCCTTCAGGAGCTCCCTCGTTACGCTTCGATCGTAATTGGCCGCACGAATCGCGTTTCCTCGACCGCGCAACAGTGATTTTCTCGACGAAGATATCAGGAGCGATGAAAGGCAATTGGGATGGTGGTATGAAAGGAATTTATATACACTGAAGAGGCTAGGGTGCTATTCTTCTGATAGCTATACATCTTTAGTGACCTTATTAGTTAAAGGCATACCGATCAAATGAAATATTATATTTTTTTCTGTTCTACATCAAAATTTATCGTTATATCGTTATTTCCATTTATTTCGATTCTAAATTTAGAAAATTGTAATAATAAATAAGAAAGGGAAGATGGAAGAAATTTGATGAATCCCTTTTGTGTTGATGCTTATGTGATATTCCGAAATGTCTATTTTTTCACCTAAGTATTCCATAAATTTCGTAAAGCTAATTTAATAAATATCTTGAATTTGAAACATGACAGGGTGCAATATTTAAGCGTATCAATACATTAAAACCACTAATAAGACTTTTAAATAAATCGAATTAATTGAATTGAATTTGCACAATTTTTTAGAGCTACAAACTATTGTATTGCGTCTTCTACTAAGTATATCTTTTCCTCTTGTTCTCTGACTTTTTCGTCATGCTTCTAATACATCATAGCTCTTCCTCCTTATACCTCTTTCTTTTCTTGAAATTCAGTTTTCCATTGTTTTTTTTTTACTTTAGTACAAGTCAAACTCCTCCTGCTTTTTGACGTAGCCTTCCTTGGGGTTATTTCTAACTAGTCTCTTTTGTCTTCTTCATAAGTTGCTGTGGTAATAGGAAAAATTTTTACGGTCTACATTCAATTCCAAAGTCAGTTTACCTTCTACCAATATATATTATTTTTAATTGTCCAAAGGAGAAACGTTTGGTAGAATATTTCCTTGGAAATAGCTTTTCAACATTATTTTCTTAGTTTTTACTTTGTGCAGAAATGCATCCTCAGAATGTTATAAAAGTAACAGTTTTTATTAAAAAATATATTTGAAATCTCATCATGTCCCACATTTGAACCTCTTGCACTTTTATTTATGCACATAATTATTTATTATATATCGTTAAAATATATGGAAATCTATCGCTGGTAATAATTTCTCCTTTTGATCGGATGATTAGATCGCGTAATCTGTGGACTGTCAGCAATTCCAATGCCCTCTCAAAAGATCTCATTTTAGGCATGATATATGAATATTACGCGATGACATTCCTTTTTCGATTACTTAAATTTGAAAGCCATCGATCATTTATCATCATCCGATTTACTCAATAAACCGCTATCAAACAGTGGAACACTTTTATGCTCCTTACCATAGACTGCGGGAGTCCATTACGGACTCGAATGGATAAGTAGACGCCCTAATGCTATTATTCCGAGCACGGGGAAAATTTCGATGCGTCACGGCGGGGAGAAAATTGAATAACGGGCGAGCGATTCATCTGAAATGACTAGTAGACATTTTTCTCCCCATTTGGAAAGCTTCACGCCTGCTTAAATAAGGTAGGGGTAGTTAAAATATTACACCTATTAAACCTTAATTGTGACTTTATCTATAGAGAGGGGTCTTTCAGGCTAACAAATCGTTTTGCTAAACTAATTTTCTCGCTGTAGCTGTCCGAACGATATGTATTAAGGACTCTCCATCGATTTGTAGTAGACAACCTACTGTGAAGGAAAAATATCGTGATGGGTGGATCTGGAAGGGCGAGTAGGTGAGGATTTATAAGGAATTGGACCAAAATTAATCGAGAGCATTGATTACTCCGAAATATATCGATTGATTGATGCGATAGGATGGTGCTGTTTGCAGCTTTAATTCAATCTTTGGCAGAAAGGATTGCAACATTTGACTTTTCTAAGCAAATGTTGGTAACTTTTTAACTTATGCAATTATAATGTATGAAAAAAGGAAGTTGAAACAAATATTGCAGTTAAATTTCACGGGAAGTTTCAGTCGAAATGCCGGATATGAATTTCTATTTTGTTATTTCTAAATATATATCTATATTTAGATAATAGAAATTTTCTACCTATCTATCAGTATGAATCTTTCTTGAGGATTATGCAAAATATGTAGTTCCTTAGTGTCGGATAATTATAGACTATTTAACATCCTTTGACAAAATGAAATAAATTTCAACAAAATAACATAAAAGATTTCATTTCCAAAATAAGATTGCTCGATGCAATGTTATTTCAATGTAGCAAATTTGAAGAAGCCTTGAAAAATATTTGTATTTATATTAATTTTTATTAGATACTGTTTGGTTACTCAATTAATCCTTAGTGAATGAAAAAAAGAATGAATAAAATAATACATATAATATTTTATGCATGAAATACATACATAAAATATGTACTCAGGGGTTTAACCAGTATCTTTTGTACGAAAAATTCTGTTGAGGAACTTCAGTAAAACTTCTTACTTTTTCTCGCATGCACAGGAAACAGCGGCGTAGATTTCATTTTGAAAATAGATAATCTAGCTGTACCTTGAGAGGGATAGCAACATCGGTTCAATGGAAGCCACACTCCGACCTCGTACAGGGGTAACGTAGGATGTTTACTCACTTTATAGGAACGAAACCTTTCAACCCATCAGGGCCACGGAAAGTTTGCTCAGAGCGGCTGCCCTCTATTCTGTTCGGTGTCGCTTCGATCAAACTGTAAGGAAGGTAATGGGAAGGTAAACGACGTTCTAAGAGCAAAAACCAAAGAGAGAGAGAAAATTCAAAAGTTTGCGGATTCTAGTTCCTTCTCTGCGCGTGTCGCGAACGTCACTTCCGATCGCATTCACCCTAAACGAAACGCCGCCAAATTAAACGCACGTGAACCAAAAGAACAACGGAAAAACGTTGTCCACACAAACGGCCGTAGCATCTCTCCCTCACCATTATCTCTATCTCAATCTCTTTCTCATCCGAGCGTGACCGACACACCTCAATCGTCCCAGCGGTTTCCCCTGCTAAAGAGGAAATAATTACCGAATGAATCAGGTGTTTCGGTAATATATTCTCGTTTTTTTTTCGTCACCTTTATCTGATGAAGATAAATTTATTCTCGGATATACCTCTCCCAATAAAACTAAATACGATTTAATTTGTGCTTGATATTTTGATTCTCAATCTAGCATGAGGACATTTTTGGAGCCAGGATTAAAAGTCTCGAAAGAGACTGATACAAAAAACTGTTTACAAACGGAAGAATCTATTATGATGAAGATTAACGACTGTTTATTCGCTGATATTTTCTTTAACTGTAACTGTGTTTATAACTCCTTGTATTAGTTTGTGAATTTGTTAACATATTGCCATGTTTTACCTTTAATTGAAGGTTATTGCTTATTGATTAGCACCTGATTTCCTTATTCGGTAATATTCAAGTAATTTTTAATGATATAAAATTGAATCAAGTTGAAAAACCTACGATATGAATATTTCCTTCATTTTTTCGCACCTTTCAACTTATTGAACTTATCAAACGGAGAAAGTTAGTGTTACAAGACTGTTGTCGATAGAAGCAGTAATTATATTACTAAGATTTATTTTCTTTATTTCTTGGTTTTACCCTAAAAAATCACCTCGCTTATTCCTTTGTTATGGTTTGCTATACTTAGAATTTGGAATGCCGTTAAAGCTTTCCGATGAAAGTAAATTATTTTATTAAAATCGAATCTGCAACGTTCGGAAAACGCTTATAGAGCAAAGATATCAATCGTATAAACTTTGGATAGAGGAAATCTCTCAAGCCCTACTATAGGAATCACTTTTTTCATTATCTTATTCCACGGCTCGCTATATATAAGTTCTTTCTTATCGAACCATATATGTAGATTTCAATGTAACGAACAACCCGTTGGAATCGCTTTTCGACAGCGAAATAGTGGCTTTGCCGAGGTAAAAGTTTTCAATGTTTTTTTTTTCAAGTCTTCAAAGGGATGAGAAGTGTTTTTATTCGGTGGCGGGAGAGTATTCACGGTGGCACAAAAGAGGGCGTTTGCTCTTCTCGCCCCACACCCTTGACCCCCTCGCTGACGCACGCTCTCTCCATTAAAACGCCCTCGACCCCTCTTTTTCTACCCGAAAAACCACCCTCGCCATCTCTTCACCTCCCAGCCCACGGAGTGATTAATGAGTCGATGGCATAGGACCGGAGCAATAAATAAATATTATGTTACGGAAGGGGTGGTTTCTTCACCCCTATCTTTTCTCCCTTTCTGCCGTAAACCCTCTATTCTGACCCATCACCTTCTCCCTTGACTTATCCAAATCGAACACCTTTGTTCCCACCTTCCTAGCAGCTACTAAATTCCGCGTCGGCAACTTTTTATCGCTGCTCTTTTTTCATGCATGAAAATGTGCCGCGCCTTCCTCAATTCGTCCAAGTTTTGAAGCGGCGATATCGCGTATGTGAAAAGTAAGACCTGATATTCACTATATTAAATTTCTTGTCTCTATATATTCACTTATCTAAGCTCTGCCAAAATCTCGAAATACTTAGCTTGACGATTTGCTCTTAATATTGGCCAAACGTAGCTGGATTGATTCTGGCAGCTTCTGAATGTTTCTTGGGGTAAAGAAAACTTTTTATTTATTTCATATTCGTTATTTGTTTATTTTTTAATTGTCATTATTTTATATAAATACCTGAAATATGACTAGCTGCCTCAAAAATATCAAATCTTCAGATTTTAAACCCAACTTTTAAGTTTAATTTGATAATAAGCAAAATTTCTGTGCATCTACGAATTAAAGTAAAATCATCTACATCAATTTATCATTAAGTATATTTTAGAGTGTTTCCTAGAAAATACAAAAGACATCACAGTTAGTAAGAATATCGAAGAAATTATTTTTGATAGTGTATTTACATCTATCGGCTTCATTGTATGGTAATTTAGGTTGACAATATTTTACAGTGAAAAATGTTTGTTTTCAAAATTTATAGTGCTCATCTTAATTTTTTGCCTTAATACACAGCCAGATGGCACAAAATTCCTATTTTTATACTTGTAATATTACGTCTTCGAATATGTAATTAGTTTATACATGAGAAGCAAAATTACAATTTGTGAGCAATCTTATCATTATCTTCTCATGTATATAATGAAATTAAATTCCATCGACCTCAACTTATGGTTTCTAAGTAAGGTATACTGACAGCCTCCAGAAATTTGGGAAGTGACTATCTTCTAACAGGTTATAAGAAGTTTGTAGATTTTGTCCCCTAATTACTATACTATATTATATTTTGTATTATTCCTTTTTACATTTCACATATTCTTAGAGTAGCAGCCAGCTTTACATGGTAACTTTAAGATATCACATTTCATTCATAAACTTATGTTGCATTGCCTGCAGGCTGTTTGAATATCTTTAATTCATCAAATCTATTACGATTTTCTTAATAAGCATTTTCATTCTATATTCTAAAGCGTTTTATAAATGCATCTCCATTCAATATCATTTTAAAATATTTTTGAATATAATTTGTAGTACATGCAGGGAAGTAATTATTGGACTCACGCATCTTCTGCTTGACACGGTGTAAATTCTCCGACTGGGAGTGACACAGTATTTATTCCCTCAACTCAAAAACCCACTTTCCATTCATAAACACGCAAACATTCCTTTTGAAACCGTTCCCTCTCCATTTCGGTTTTTTCTTGTTTTCCTTCGCGTTTGCATGCGGATATGCATTCCAACTCAGCAGATTTCCGCAGATCCTTATGAAAGGAAAAAAATAATGCGCTAGGAATAATCACTTGACGGAATTGAGATCAACGATTGAGTAGTTCTCCCTTCCTTTTATTTACGTTTCTGATTGACTAAAGAAAAGAGGCTAATATACTTTTGAAAGGGTTCTAAGGAATTAGGTAATTAAACTGAACTATGGATTTCTTGTTTTGAGAATAATCAAAATTTACAGTTGTATAGGTTTTACATAATAATATAATCTGTGAAACAGACTATAGTGCTACCTATTGCTTTTATACCATGATAAAAGATTTCTGATATTTCCAACTCATTAATATTATGGTATTATGTATTATTCAAATTTATTCATAAATGATGAGCCTGTTTGCTTTTCCTTTGCGCTTTTTTCTTTGATAATTAATGAAGAAATATATTTCTATTCGATACTGCATTCTGTAGCTTTACATATTTATCGTTGACTAACCGGCTATATTGGTAGCAGTGGGTATTTTCCTTCATTTTATATGATTTCAGATTATTTTATCACTTTCGATGATAATTTATATCGAAATATAAAAATTGAATAATAATTTATTTTTATATAATATTTTTAACATTTAATACATAATTATTTCTCTTAATTGTTGCAGTTTTAGTATTTAATTTCCGCTTACAAGATATCATTAAAGTGACAGAGTTACAGTTTTAATTTCTTCTGTTGTTTAACATAATGTAACTATCCACAACTAATATTTTCACATAGATCTTGAAAGTCTTTTAGCTTGCATTCTTGATGGAGTCATCAACCCTGCAGATTCCATACCCTTTCTTTGGATCTTCCAGACGTTTGACGAAGTAATGCAGTTAGCAAGGATCCGATTTCTCTTCTGGTAAACACACTCCGTAAGAAGTTAACGAGATTAGGAGTGTAGAGTGATAGGGATAACAAATGAGCGACGCTGTCTTCTTGGCTTTAGGAAGGCGATTAAGGAAAGGAAGGGTCCGAAGAAATGGCGGCCTTTTTAATGGAACCCACTCTTGGACTGCTCTTTTCAAAGAGGCACTGTGCCAGAGAAAGGAGAGTGGGTGTTTCTCTTATTCATCTCCGTTCTGATTTCCAAACAGCTTCCTAATCTGTCCTTAATTTGATACGGACACAGGCGGAACGAAATAGTTACTACGGGTTTTTAATTTTTACGTGATTTTAAATTCAAGAAAGGAAAAAAATATCTTGAAGTTAAATTTGTAATTACAGTTTGCTGTTTATTTCTCTAGCATGGTTGTAAGCGATATAAATGAATTTCCATTTTCTGGGCCATGCAACTACCTTTAGAGGCAGATATAATAGATGACAACCATTCAATTATACAGTTAACAATGCCATCCAATCTAAATAACATTTAGTCATGAAAATGAATTAGCGATTACCACACAGCTTTTAAAGCTAACGTTAAAAAATGCTAAGTCTTTTAGTTGATATAAATTGGCAAACTGTTGCAATATGTCGACATATATTTAATTGTGGAGGCTATAGAGGTATTCCTTTATGAATTAGCGAAAAAGTAATTTTATTGCTGTGCTCTGAGGTTTATAGGAAATAAACTAAGCCGCATATAAATTGAAAATATGCTTATTTAAGGAATTTGAAAAACTTGTGGTAAAGCTAATTTCAAGCATAAATAGTAGTAGTATTACATTATAACATTCATCGTGAGGAGCAGTTGCTTTTATTGCCTTTACAGCGTAGGCCGTGAATGATCGACTCCGATATCGATTATAAAAACACCTTCACTATCAATGTTTGCAGAATTGTGATTTTGCATTTGAATAAGACTGGCGATTTTTGGTAAGAAACAAATCTGGCTTATCTCGATTTCATGGCGAGAAAAGCTACAGATTGGTATGATTAAGGAATTGCGCGTAATCTCTTCTCGATACGACAAGGTAGAAAAAATTAATGGAACCTGTATTGATATCATAAATGCTCTTAATATATTCACCACGAGGAAACAGTCCTCGTATCCTATTTACTTGACCAATTAGGTAAACGGAACGTTGTTGATGTTTCGGAGATTTTGAGACAAGCTCAACCGTTATCAGTCATCGTGTATCTATGTTAACATATTCCTCTCTAGCTAAGCACATAGCTTCCTCATCCCTGCATTTACTTCCTCGTTCGCCCCATGAATAGAAAAGCGTACAGTCGCATTGAGAGTTCTTATGGGGGCGATCGGAGGGGCGGGTTATGGCTCGTAGAGCGAGGATAATGAGCTAATGGACTCCCTCAAAAAATTCCCACCCCTCCCCTCCCGCCCCTTCATTCATCCCATCCCCCTTACGACCAACCCCCGTCGTTAAATCCACTCTCTTCGTTATTCTCTCCCATACACGCATCGTAAGCACACATTGTGATTCCTCACTTGAGCTAACTTCGGAAACTGCCGCTACGCTGCGCCACCTGACTGATTGGCCGATCCCGTGGGAGCGATCGTCTCTTTCGAATTTATAGAATGAGTGATACTGTTTTTTAATGGAATATTGGTTCGAGAATTGTAAATAAAAGGACGGGATCCACTATGTTTCTGTTAGGCCTATGATGAGGGCATGAATTTATTCTAAATTAAAATGTGTACAGAAAAGAATAAGAGAAAGACCAAATATAAATACGTCTGGTCTCTTCTCAAGTGTATAAGTATATTTTCATAATTTTAAATCCAGAAAATTTGTTGTGAATTCGTACAGACACATTATATAGTGTCTATAGGTACTACTTTATGAATTATATTCATGGGGCAACTTATTTGATAAACAGAACTGTGATATATTTAGGAGCCTCCGTTACTTATACTTTACTTCTATAGACTGTTCAGAACGAGTTCTTTTCCTAGATAGAGCCAAAACATACAAAGCAAAATTATACTCACTAACAGAAAATATACATTATTTCTACCATTAATCTTTGTACTCCAAACAATGAAGATTAGGAGAGAGATTCGGCAATATATTGTTTGTACCCCTGAATATTATTAAACTCTGTTAGAAAGTGTTTACGGTGTTAATAAAAGGTAATATTTATTGTAGAAGCAAAGACATTAGATTCTGTTTAAATTGGATCGCAAGTTGCTTCTTTTTTTGTTTCCTGGGAAGTGGACGTGAATTAATAACATACCAAGTAACTTACCGATCAATAGTCCGTAGAGGCGAACTTAAAAATTGGGGAGGAGTAGGTCTACGTAGTTATTAACTGACTACGGTAATCTCGATAATTTTTAATCACATTTTGGCTGAAATATCTTGCTAATTATTTCAAATTGCATGCGTATGATACCTGACAATTGTTATTTTTGCCCTAAACAATCCCAAACTCAACAATATTTAACATCTAATTATGTATGTACACCATCAAATACTTAATTTTAATGTACGTCATACATAAAAATTCGTGAGTGTTTTGCAATAGATGAAATAGGTTTAAAACTTATAGATATGGACTCAAAACCGTAATCACAATTTCTAAGCATTTTTTTCTGAAGTAAATATAACCGATCACTTTGAATTTGCAACGTAGTGTTAGTAACTTGCACAGTTTCTTTATTTCAAGTTCTCTAGCTTCTAACACAGTTTTTTGAAGCTAGTAGAAGTCATTAATGGATCGATTAAATAAATTTAAGGTGATGTCTTGAAATGATGAAATTTCCAAACGAAATTGTTGTCATTTTCTTCAGGAACAGATTTCTAAGGATCAGTATATTTAGGCAGATTTTTCGATAATTCTTGAACATTTAGTATTTCTGAGTATGGTGTTAACTTGAAGCTCATTCGAGTAGTGATTCCAGCTCCGTATAGAATGAATGGTTTTCTTAACAGTTTACTTAAGAGTTAAACTACCTCTCTTGTAATTTATTCACTAAAAAATGTTGTCTGATTGCACATAGTCGTTTCATTTACTTACTTTTTGATGTTGAACCTTATCCATTAGCATCTAGCAGACATTTATCGCTCCCTCTTCCTTTTTGAATTTCGCTCGCATTTCCATCCAGTTCCAACTTCCTCCGCCAGAGGTATGCCTTCTTCTGCCCGTAGCGCTCTCTTGCGTATCACACTGAAAGTTGGGACCCAGATGATGCAATTTCATTCAATTCGTTCTCCTCTGTAACGAATGAAAAATTCAGTATTTGGATGGTTTTAGCGTTGAAAATGATATTTTTACCCTAGTAGTATTTTGAATATTTATTTTAAAAAAATTTAATATAAGAGTCATTAACATATTTTTTAAATTTTACCACACAAACGCAATCATAAGCGTTTTGGAATTTTGCTTTCTTTCGAAAAAAAGATGCGAAGAACTAACCATAGAGCATATGGAGATAACCATAAGAAATCATGAGTATTCAAAGTTGAAATCCTCCGTAGTCTGTTCTGAAGTTTATACACTAAGAGCTTAGAGCATTACATGTTTACGTATTGATCTTAAACCAAGAAAATAATACAACTACGAATGGGTGAGATTCAAATTGCTTGCGAAATTCCCGGCCTACTTCATCCTATTGAGTGTGAAGTTCGTGCAACAGATGGCACTACGTATCCCAAACCGCTCCGTATACACTACACGGACAACCGCGGTGAAGGGGATTTAGATGCGAATTCGTATCAATCATGGCAAAATGATTTATTTACAATGCATCATAGATTTAATCGTTTGTTTCATTTCTTCAAGATCTGCAGTCTTGCATTTTACTAAGTAGTCATATGAATTACATTTAGCATCAAATTAAACTTGGCTTATCAGGACCATTCATCCCAATAGGTAACAACCATACTACTATAGTTCTTGCCTCCAACGCAATAAGAGTGGTTAAGAAAACTAAAATTTTAATCTGTGGGAATCTCAACCAACAAATTAAGAAACTTCCACTGTTTTATTTGATAACTAAATAGCCTATGGTGAATAGAGGGAAAACTATCATTTTCGTATTGCATATTAATTTTATTAGATCCAAAACTAACCTTCAAAGAAATACATCAGAAATTATTTTGATGTCATAAATTTATTTTATTTATGCTTTTAGGGTCAGATTTTGAAAGAAAGCTCGAATCCAGGTGTTTTTATTATTTTCCTAAGGGTACATGTTTAGCCTCTAACTTAATTTCTTAGCCTCGTTCATGTATTTATATTTGCTACGCGATACGTATTCCTGAAGTAATTCTTTTATAGATTATGATTTTATAAATTTTATAGATTCTTTTAGATATTATGCGTAACATATGGTTGTCTTATTATTTTATTTCTTTCAAATAACTCGTGTGTAATTAATATTTTCTATAACTATACTCAGCGTTATTTAAGTATTAATTTTACTACTCCATGACTGATTTCAGTTACATACCGATTTTAGAGTTACTCATTAATTAATTATATAAAATTCGATGATCTTTTCACAATTTTGAACATTCCTTCTTTACAGCTAATTTTGTATTTTCTAAGGAAAATTGAATTCTACGATAAATTATACGGAATTTGTAGATGATCTCATATCTACATTAAAAACATTGGTCGATCAAAATGGAACAAATAGAGGAATAGACGCAATCAATGTCCATTCCATTCAAAGAAGCTGTTCATCCGCGGTAGCGATAGCACACAACAACAGAGATTTAAATGTGTATATTCCCGATAGGCAGGGGTTACAGTAGGTATATCTACGGAAACATTAGGTTATTTACAACTGTCGTCATTTTTCCGCGCTCAGCTTCCATTACCTTTCATAACATTCCTTTTCTTTCAGTCCTTTTGCTATCTCATTATTTCTTTTCCCTATTAGGAATTTCTACGTGGTTGTCGCATTTTAACTTTCTCTTCAGGCTTTTATTTTAAGATTTCTTTTCTATTTCTTTAAGAACTTCTTCTCATGTAGTCTATTATGTAAGTTCGAAGCGTTGGCATAGTGGATTATGGCCGTAAGCGCTGAACTTTTCTTTTGAAGGTGCTTACAATTAATAGAAGCTTCACAGCCACTTGAACACATCTTTACTCTATCGTATACTTGCGGTGACCTAAATATTTTATTACCCAATCATGTGGTACAGCTTTTCTCAAGTAAACCACACACATCTGGAAAATTTCTGTTAGATTTCAGCGGAAATTCACTGTATTTTTGTGATTTAGAGCACACATTTTACGCACACCTTTGAAAAAATCATGATTAGTATAGAGAAGAAAAGAATTTTATTTACAGTATTGTCATTCACGATCGTGTGTTTGTTAAGAGTGATCAAATTTTAAAAATCTCCATTTTTAGATTTAGAATGTTATTTGTTTGAACATATGGTTTGAAGTATTAAGATATTTATAGATAAGCGAGTGCGAAAAAAGCTTCTTCCCTCGTTAGCGTGACCGCGTATTTGGACTTTAACGTTCAACTACGACGAAAAACATTTTCTAATACTTAACCCTATTTATTCTTATCGAATCCAACATTTCTTTGGAAAACTATCGACTTTTCTTATTACGTACTTTAGCTGATTGTGCTTTTACTCTTTTTATTGCTTCTGAGAAATCTTCCTCCACGTGCATCAGCAGTTTATTTTCTTATATATACTTCATCTGCGTTTATTATACTCCTTGCATACTTACCGCAACTTTCCACACGAGAAATTTTGAATTATAAGCATATTTGCAATGCCATTGAACTATGTAAATTAACAGTAAAAGTAAGAGCAGTAGGCATAGACAATATAATTTTCTACAGTAATTAGTATCGTTAAAACTTATTAATTTAGAAAGCCCAACGGAATCTACCGAAGAAGATATTCCTTCAATTTTCTTTGAATAGAATACTTTGCGACTTCCTTTTAAACAGGAATCATAATAAAACTTGATGAGAATAATCGTGCTTAGAAAGTGCAATTGAAGGCTAGCTGGTGTTTCTAGATAAATTGAGATTACAAACTTATTTAATTGTTCGAAATGTAGGTACAGAACAGAATAGAAGAGCTATGCAGAGACCAGAAGAAACTCAGCTAGTCTGATTATTTAATAATGGCATGGATTCCTAAGTAAATAAATGCTTACATCTTCTACTGAGATATCTTTTTTTGCTAAATATTTTAGGTTGTAGCAGAAATGAAGAATGAGTTCTATAAGTAGTTGAACATCATCCTCATCCAAAAGTACAGATCAAGTCCACTAACACTAATATAGGATGTGAAGTCTCGAGTCCTTATTTATTGCTATTTAATATTTACTCATATTTTACATAAGAAAATATTCACATACATGCCACGTAAGATTTGGTCTCCTCCTCTGCAAAAATCTTAATTTTCACTCAATATTCCGAATTCCTTCTTAATCGATCCCTAACCTCATACATGTTTTTCGGTCGACATATCAGTGTGACGTTACATCTTTTCTTATTGAGGCCTCGCACTCTTCTTAAAATTTGGCTATTGATACGCAGGTGAGGAAACTAACAGGTCGCGGGTAATTTATGGCGAACAATTGAAGAAGAAAGGCGATTGGGATGGATAGGCAAAGGTCGAGTAGAATTGGAGAAATGAAAGGGTCAGAGGTCAAGAGAGGGGGGAGTGCTTGCTGCGGTGGCGACCGGATATCGACCAGGGAAGTGGCGATGCAACCCACCCACCACCCCTCTTCTCTGCATCACCCCTTCCATTATCTCTCCATACACACTAATGCTACTCCGCAACCAACAATGTGCTCACATTACCTCATTTAAGCTATCGATTTTCAAAACTTATTCATTTATCTAATGGTTAATTTAGTTAAGCGAGCAGTGAATACATACTACCCTCCAAGAAGAAAAGATTAAGAAGAACAAAACATCTGTACAATAATTCATCAACCAGTTCAATATGGCTCAACAAATATATTATAAGGACAAAGTTTAGGAATTATGGAATCTAATTAATTTATTTACAAAATATAAATATGTTGGGGTTGGGAGGAGGATCCCGGATGGTCATATGGGCAGCGCGTTCGAGTTAGGTGAAAGCGGTTCTGGATTCGATACTCGGTTGCAGTCTAAGGACGAAATTACCTCAGCTGTCGAAGCACTTTTAACAATACTACTACTATGAGTATGCGGGCATATAGATACATTCGATCAATTAGTAGCTTCTCCTATCAGGAGGTTAGCTCTCGTGTATCTCCATTTTTCTCGTCTACTTTCTTTCCTTTTCAACTCTTCGTACTTCTTAATTTTGGTCCAGTTTTTAAGTTGTATAGCCATGTAGATATATCAGGATCTTGCTAAATAGGTGTGATCGGAGCATTTGTATAGGATTCTAAAGCTTTCCATTTCTACCTCTTCATGTAGTAATAAACATTATGTAATATTATACCAACACAAGTTATCCAACTTATTCATAGTAGCTAACAATCATCAATATCAGAAAGACGCAAAAATATGTCCTTCAGATGGGACCTAAGATATAACGAAAGTGGATTAATGCAGTGAGTATTAAAGTATAGATGTTGATCCATAGAACACCATCAAGTAGCCTTCGATCTTCACCATTAGAAATGTCAAATCTAGACGCTTTGGTATAATCACCTTCATGTTCCAGGGGACTTAAAACGATATTCTAGAAGTTATTTGGTAGGATCATGCGCAATTAAAAAGAAGATGTGGAAACCCATATCAGTAGCTCAGTAACCCATCTGTAGCTCAAAAGTAACTATGTCTCAGATTTAATCATATTACTCATTATGATAATAAAATTGTAATCTTTTCATTATATTTTTCAACACCGTTTTCTTTTAACACCTGAAGTCATTGATTCTATATCTAAAACTTTTTATTATTACTTTAAGTCTTGTGCAAATGTCTTTCCATTTTTATCCTTATTTTTTGTAGCATATTAAATATTTTTCCAAAGGATCTACTCGATGCTCGCGAGTTCACCAACCGAATAATCTGAATATTTCATATGGTAGTTATTTTGCTCATTTACTCGATTACTAAAGTAACTTAGGAGTTACTTGGTATTTATCGCTACCTTTCCGCATTTCCTTGCAAAATGGAAGTACGTGTAATTTCCGTTTTGGTGAGGCGGTTTATAGCTTACGAGGAAATCATCATTTACATAGGATATTTTAGCTTGCGGTTGCCAGCCTCATTTTATTTTCTTGAATTCAGATATAATTTCTGAATAAACGCATCGTTTATGTATTCTTCATATCCCGCCAAGAATATTGAATAACCTAGAATTATTCCCTCCAGGCTTTAGTGCATTGTTTCTTACTTATCTTCTCATCGATTCAACTCAATACATTTCTTAAAGTACAGTAATTTGTTTTAAGAATTAATCTTCTTATTGTCTAGGTAAGTTTCTCATAGTATAGATATATTAATCTATTTTTGGTTAATTATTTTTGTATCTTTGGTATCTCTGTCAAGACACATGGTTATAGTTTAATTACGTTTGAGTTCTACAAATACTGTCTTTTTAGTAGTTTGATAAACTTGAAGAGTCAGTAATCATAAATCGAATGGCCTTTCTCTTGAAGGGTACCTATATTTTCTTCAATTGATGTACTATAGTATGTATTTTTACCACTGAAAAGGAATAAAACTCTTCTTTTTCTTATTATTATTATTAGTACATACATAACAGCAACCAACGTGTTTGCTTTGATCAGAAACATAACTGGGAAAAGTGAGATAATATTATTAACGATGACTGAAGCTAAAAATTTATTTGACCTTACCACCGTGGTAAAATAGGACTTTTATATTCATACTTGGGAGAAACTAAATATAGAATAGATTTTTTGAAAGAAATAAAACATTGGTTAGATGAAGCAGGATACCAACAAGCGATGCTTCCAGTACCGTTGAAAATAGCAGTACGTCTCCCGTCTTCATATCAGTGAACTGATGCCACTAGGATGTGAACACTTGGCTTCCTAATTGCAAAGCGCCTCTATGTGTGTGCAAAGAACGCGTGAGAAAGGACATGAATGAATCATGAGTGGATTAACTTGGAGGATTGAAGGAGAGAATGTTTTCCTTTGCTGCAGACGTCGACTCCATTATCTTCATTAAGTGGAACGTTTGTGCACTGTGAGATTTGCGGAGAACGATATAAGCTTAGTATTATTCGATAACTATTATTTACAAATATCTCCGCGCTGTCGTCTCTTCCCTGATCGTTAGCTTAGACCCAAAAATCTTTAAACTCGCTCTACCTCTTATTTAATTTCTTCTATTCCCAAGCGATTAATTCATTTCTTTGTCAAACATAATGATCTAATTTCCACGATATTAATAATATAGGTGCTCAAGAACGGGATTAAAGTATTGCAACTCTTTCAATTTACGCATTGGCAGCTCAGTGGCGCATCGAGGGGGTTAAGACAAGACAATAGGGTTAAGTTCTCTTCTTTAAGGGAGATGTCATATCGGCTCCTGAAAGGTAGGCATTTTTCGTTCTCTCTAAGGTCTCGGAAAACTCCATAGAGAAATCCATGCTACACCCCTGGCGGGAAGAAATACTGCTAAAGATTATGCCTCGTCAGACCTATCCTTTGGAGAACATTCTCAAAAAGATAAAAAGCCATGGTCAGAGAAGCGAAACAACATTACATCGAGCTGAGGCTTAGGATATTCAACCGCAACGTCAATGCCGAACGGAGTAGCAACCAGCGTTCACCGTAGTCGAAAAGTCAACCAAGTGACGATTCTATGGATAAACGTAGCTCTTGGTCCTACGTAGGTTAAATCTCTAGTACATAAATCTAGCACTCTAGCACACCGGACGAACAGTAGGATTTTAAAAAAGCGTATGCTACTTCGTCATTTAATCCGTTTCCGGAATTTCAGTATTCATTCTTCAGACTAAGCGCTCGCATTATATAGTGAGTATTTAACCGACGCTGCTACTCCGCAGATAAGGTCAGGTAGCACAAAAGGATTCCAAGAGGGCTTTAAAACGTCTAAAAAGTTGATATTTGGCTATCCAGGAAAACGCGTTCGTTTACATAAACGGTTTCTTAAGGTCAAGATTCTGCTAGGCTAACGAAAACAGTACCTTCCCGAAATGTGCGAGAACCAAGGGCGCACCGAGGTGGTGTTTTAAGGGTTCAGACCGATGAAGATTAATGTTTTAGGGACCTGAAAGGTAGGCATTTTTTCTTTCACACTTAGGTCTCGGACCCCCCCCCCCCCCATAGACAAATCCATGGTACGTCCTTGTAGCTGCTACACATTTCAAAACAGTGAGTTAGGAAGTAAAAATCTTGTAAACTGCATCCGAATTTATTTCTCATATTTGATAATATGTCATAGATTGCAATTTATAAGAGGTTTTTACTAAATGAAATCTTTCCTTGTTCTTGATTCATAATAATTTTTTTCTTTTTGAACATCCTTAACATCTATCCGTTTCAATTTTCTGCACTTTTTCTTAGTATATCTCAAGAAGGTGAATTGCTTTATTGCATAGATCTAAGATTTTAAAATTTCCATTTTCCTCTTATAAATCAGCATCCTCAAAGAGATATTGCTGATTGCATATCAATGAGAATTATTCACAATTTAAGTAGGTGAATGTATTTTGCGACGAAAGCGCCCTTGCATAAATAACAGGCTATAAAAATCCATTATTGATGGCTACAGATTTCTCTCTGTACATTACCAATATTAGTATTTACTGACCGTCAAGGTAGCCGGTCGATAAATTTTATCTATAGTGCATTATAAAAATTAAAAAAGATCTCCAAAAGGATGTATAAAGTAGCTGAGAAGTCCGTCGTCCTAAATAAAACTTAAAGTAACTCCGTAAGGAGAACACCGCCGTGGCAGCACTTCGCCTTGCATCGCATTCAATATTCACACTCGTGGCTAAAAAAATGCGGAAATCTCAATGCAGGCACTCGGGCGAGACGTAAGCATTGTGCAAATAAGCTCCGTGTCACGCCTTCCCACTCGAGGGTCACAACGGTCAGAAGAATGTTTTCTGGCGCGGCTTTAGTAAAGGAGGCGATTAGCCGTGTTAAGCGTGTGTATGTGTGGAAGTATCGGAAAGGTGTCGGAGGCCAAAGCAGGAGAGTGGCGTCGCATTTAGTCCTCTTCAAAGTGGAGACGCCAAGGGAAAGAGTGTCAGAAAAAGGTTTTGCACCCTTGGGAATATGAAAGAGGCGAGGAAAATGCACGCTGCATTCTCCTCGCGATCCTTTTTTAATTTTATTTCGGCCTCGCATTATGCCTGAAAACGGTGGAGCGAAATTGTAATGGATATATGTCACTTTCGTAATTATTCTTCCATGGAAGTGAGAGAATGCTTTCTTGCGGAGTGAAAATATCAAAGGATGGAGGCCGTTGAATCAAAGCATTGTCCGTTATATTTCTTTTTCTTCCTCTTTTATTCGTCTTTTAGGAAACTTTCGTAATCTTTTCCTGTCTCGTGGATGGCAATTATTTTCGCTATCCCGCCCGGTAACTTCGTCTTTTGGTGCCCATGACGTCAGGATTTCCTCCAAGTATATTTGAAAGTGTACTGCGGTTCATAATTTATTAGATGTATAGTAAGTCATAGTAGTTATAATATGCAAATTCTGTGATTGTTTCAGTTTATAGTCTCAGTTTCACAAATTTTCACACCAAAGACGCTACATTTGTTATATTTCATTCTTTTCTCTTTGTTTTCAAAAATTCCACTCACTCGCCCAATAATTGACTGCTATAAATCAACCTGTATTGCTATCATTGCATACAAACAGGAAGTCCATATTGTGCTTCAGACTCTTAAAATATATACATCTGTGAAATGATACCCCCACATCCCTGTCTGATGTGGCTAATTCCATGCCATTTTTCATCTCCTTACAAATGACAGGGCTTCAATTGCCTGTAAATTAGGTTCCATCATCCGAACCGAGGTTTTCTACAGTTAGGGTGTTACGATTCTCAGGGAAATGAAAGGGATTCACTTTCCTTCAACGAGGAAAAACAAAAGGTCCGAAGCCAATGGAGCTATTTAAAAGGGGTAATGTAGCCCTCGTTGGCCACGCTAAGAGTTGCATGGCAATTTCACGAGAATTGCTTTGAAGGGATCGCAGAGTATGGAGAGGAAGAAAATGATGGGTTATGACTCGAATGCAAATCGCATTCCCCTTCCCTTATTACCCGAAGCATTTGCTCCCATCGTGATAGGGGAAGTTCAAATTATTCTGGCCATGCCTAAATGCCCCAACGGTCTTATATGTTTATATTCGTGTCACCATGACGCGAAAAGTTACCAAGCCACAGAATTACGTTAAAATACATAAGGAATTTTCCGGTTATTAATATTTTTTATTTATGATTCCGTAGGTTTGGATTTATAATGAAAGGGAGCGTTACTATAGAGGGTAGTGAAATCTGATTGGAATTTATATTATTCATTTGTTTCTTCTCGAGAAATTTAGCCTATTCAGGTGCGCCATTTTTGATTGCAATGCTTAATTCTGGTATATGAAGAATGTTCTTTGGAACGGATACTTTTGATTAAATGTTAATTGCCTGTCATATTTATTCCAAGAAGTTTTAGACTAATATTTTTTAGGAGCTAAAATTTTCGTAATCAAGATATTTGAAGTAAGGAATCATCCAAAGAGACATCAACAAATAGATTATCTTTCCCTGAAAAAGAGCTTCACAGTAAATTCTGCTATTTTTATCAGAAATTGTCAATTCTTCACGAAGTGATTCGACGCTAATGAAAACCATTTACTACAATCAATCTTTTTCCATGTGAGTATAGCAGATTATAAGTTTGATTCTGTTCCTTCGTAATAATTAGAAAATTGTTGAATGAAATCAAATTAAAAACAAGGAAATGTATATAGCCAGCTATTCTTTAGCTATCCGCCTGAAAGAATCTTCGTGATTTTTGCTTTATTTGTAGAGTTCTGCCTCCGAATCGAAAGGAAATTTTCGTTGAGCGAATGACGCCCAATCCGCGGGCATCACGAAGATTTCCATCCGTAAAAGGCGAATCGACTACGCCTAAAAGCAAAATTGCTGAGATTTTTTTCGCGATGGTTTTCAACACCTAAGAGTGTGCCGTATCCTTTTAGGTGTTCTAAGAGTAGCGAAATAAGAAGGAAAGGGAGCGATGGAATCGGAGTGGAAGGAATCGAGTCGATTGGAGATAATTACGGGATTGGGGTGTTGTGTTCATTCCTTCCCATCCATTGCCACACACATCTCCTTGCTTTCGGATGTCCCATTGTCATCGTCGCCCACAACGCCTCTTTGCACCTTTTTGATTGGGGCTCTTGTGAGCGCGTGCCGGGACGAGTGGCAATTGTTCCGCAGAAGTAATTTATCGCGCTCTCTTCGCCTCGCTCACTCTTCCCCTTCAAACCGTTAATAAGTGTGTGCACACCGAGGCGCCTCACTTGCAAGAAGTCTCTTACTCATTGTTTCCGCTCGGTTTGAAATTTTGGTATTAAACAAGGTCACTCGAGTAATTTTTATGCAAAGTAAATGTGTCTATAAATACGTGAACGCGTATGAGGTGCATCTTTCTCAAGATATGATTAGAAACAAGTGTCAGGTCCTCTTTGTCATTGTTGCCCGAAATTTCAGTTAAGGACTGGGGTAAACCTGAATTTAATAACTAACTAATGAAACTATAAAGATTACGAAATATGTACCACATTAGTAAACTCCCTCGTCAGACAAGACGTCAAACGGATCTTCATTTCCTTTTAAATATTATGTATGTCTTATTCCATTCACATGCTTCTTATACCAAAAAGCTTGAATTGCATGTCTATAATAATTTTATATACTTATCATTTTCCCTATTAGTTTGATAATGAGATTTTATTCATTAGAGTCGAACTGGATAAATTTCGAAAAAAATTAACTTTCATGAAGTATGTGAAGAAATATTTTGCCAAATGTAATTATGTCGATCAGTTATGTTTATTGACAATTTTGTTATTATTCTTAACATTTAAGAGGGTTTTCAGGAAGTACTCTTCTTATACCATATTTCATCCACATATTACATTCCATTTACCATCACATTATGTAACTGCCGCAATAGCTTGGAGAGAAGCTTCCCAGTTATCCCGTACTTTTTAATTCCTTGCAGAAACTTATTAGTGTACAGACGGGTATGTTATCGTAGGTGATGAAGAAATAACTCTATTGGGATTTCTCCAAGGCATGATCTTTAACATAGCGTGATTCATTTTCAGGGATAATATGAAATAAGTGTAAGAAAATTCTTCTTAACTTATTGTCAACGACAGATTACGGTATATACTACTGGTATTTAGGTATACGAAAAGCCGTAAATGATCATATTTATTGTGATTTATCTTATCTTGGATGCATTTGTTTTGAATAATAGGAGGAAATAGGAGTTAGGAAGATCGTGGTTATTTTATATTACTAAAGAATCGATGAAATCTTCTATGGAAACCACTATTCAAAAGTTTGCCTTATAGCGTTAGGCATAGTTCAGCCTTTCCATATGAATTACATTCTCATTTAAAAAAATTCTATCTCAAACAGAATGATGCTTTGCATATAGTATAGGACAGTATTTACAGTATCGCACTTTCTCATCAACGATTAGAACAGTCTTTCAAGCGAATGTTATGATAAAATAATGTCGAACCATTTAGGTTCATTAGTATGAAATAGCATTTAATTCAGTTTTTAGAAAAATTACTGTCTTTATATTTAGGAAATTGTATTCTGCATGCTCATAAAGAATCTGCATGCTCATTCTATGCTATCTTATTGTGAAATGAATTGAATGCAGGGCAATATTTTTCTTTGAATAATGCTACGGAATAGAAGGCAACGCAATTGATATACTCTCTCTCTCTCGCCAATCGGAGGATTTAAATAGGTGAAAATTTCCATAACAAATTAAATATTATACATTTAGAAACACGACTTCCAAGAAAGATGCGTTTAACTTGGTCGCAGACACCTCTTGAGAGATTAGTTGTCCTTTAAACAGCTAATCTTTAGATGACTTGCCATAATTTTGAATGTGAAGAGTAGGTAGATTGCAGGATGTCTGTTTGTAAGGGCTGAGGGGCTTTTGATCCTCATCCCCATTATCATCAGCTAAAATAAAGCTTTGGAGAGGAGATCATGCGCCTAGGCTAGGAGAAGAGAGAGGTAGTTTGACTTTGCTATCCTCTTTCCAATGACTGGATAATTTTATTCAAGTGCGGCACAATGCTTCCATTAATTTCGTAGTCCTCAGTATTATTTGTCAGTAACTATAGTGACTGCCATTATTCAGCACCATTCAGACCCAAAAATCTCACTTTATCATAGCCAAATGCAAAATCAAGAAAAAGTGAATGAAAGATACGTTTCATTCCTTCTGCTTCCAGAAAACAAATTTAAATGTTCATCAAGATATCACATGCCTCTGAGTCATCAATTAGTGTATGGCGATGATTATAGTTTTGAAACTTGCTTTTTAATTTTTGAAAAGAAAGGATGTTCCAGTTATCAAAACCAGAGACAATTTAAAATTAGATATCTGAATTTACAATTACTTTCATATTAATTAAAATCTGTGGAATTTTCCGTTTCTCATATTCTTTTAGAAGCCTATACTCAATAAAAATCAATTACCCAAAAGCAGCTATTCTGTTAGTTTCTCTATCAGTTTGAGAAAGAACGCAATTCTCACATAATGTAGGGCTAGGAATTCTCGATAATGTAGGGCTAACACCCTTTTCCTACACGCTAATTCGCAAATTACTTATTTTCTCTCTTGTAGTAGCAACCATGACGTTTACAATTTCTCTCGTGAAATATTATGAATCAACTTTAAATCAACGCGTTCAATATTTATAATAAAAATGTCTGAGTTTTATTTTTACGAAAAACTTATTTCAGCATCGGATACTTTTAGATTCCTACGTATGTGGCTCGTAGTAACACGAAAATTTGCCACCGCTGGCCTAGAATTACAAGTAATTCATGATTTATGCTCTTATGTATGAGAAATTGCTTAAGTTGTGAATAAAATTTAAAATTTAAACATATATTTAAAGGTTCTATCCTTATGATTCATAGATTCGAATCTTCTCAAAGTTGTTTTCGGTTACATCTTTTGCCTCCTTATGAAATTTAAAGTAATAAAACATTTTATCAAGTTATTACATACGGTATTAACGAGTAATGGTCTCTTTATCAAGCTAATGAATGCCAAAATTAGTCCGTGTCTGAAAATTGGAATGCTAAAATTTGCAGTTCCAAGTGGAAGCTATGTGTTTCATGGAATCTAAATTCTGCTCTACAACGAACTCATCAGCGAACAACTCTTTGGTACTCTAAATAATTTAACGACGTTGACCGGATATTGTAACATATAGATCTTTTTAAACGCATCGCATTATTATTTATTAGATATTTAGGAATTCAAAAATGTCAATGCATAAACTGAATATTTTTGCATAGCATCGGTTTTTATCCCGTATTTTCTCTTGCGTATCTTTACAACATATCTTTATAATAATTCTGCGAAACATATTTCGAAATATTCCATCATAAAAAAGCCTTATAGGTCCGAATGCGAAGCAGCGATTTCTCACACAATGTCCAAAAAAAATTCCGAGAATCTGAGATTGAAATCTCTTTCCTTCCCCGAGTGCAGCTCCTCAAGAAACCGTCCGCGAGATACTAATAACTGGCTTTTATCGCAGAAGATTATTGACTCATATCACTCACGCTCTCCACCACTGCCTTGCAGCGATTGCAGAGACATCCCGTGAGAGAATGGGTTACCATTAAACGTCCTCCCTCTCCTTTTCCTTCCTCCCGCTGCTTCACTCACTCCCTTCCGCCAATATGAAGAGCTTTTTCGGTTCCTTCCTCAGCATCTCCATTGTGACGCGGATGAAAAAAATGTGCCCATTGTGTCTCCGTGGAAGGATTCGAATCTTGCCTCTCCCCAAAACAACTGATATTCTCCATATCTCTTTCTCCGAGACGATATCTCGAGAAATGCACACGGACGTGAATAAGGAGGAATATTATGTTGCGAGTGCATGCCTTAAGTATATTTTTTCCTCCCTTAAACGTTTCCCGGAGTTGTCTTCAAATCTCACCGGAAGAGCTGCAATTATTCGCGGACTCCGAATATTTTATGCGGAGAGTATCGAGTTTTTCTTTAAAAATGTTTTGGATGCAACGGAACAAAAAGAGATTCCCAAGTTTGGGACGATTTAAACGTGAGTTTTCGTCGTGGCGCACTTCTTTCCTGCTCCTGTTGCATATAGATTGTTTTCCGATTCTTAGAATTGGGATTCCGTAAGAATTGGGCTCGCTTTGCGAGGAATAAATTTTATTTAGTTGGATGTTTGAAAAGGATGCCCTAAGTTTGCAATTCCATGTGGCTGTTTAAGCCTTTGGAAATACTTCTGGAGTAGCATGCAACTTATTTCAGTTCGTTCAACTTAGATTTATTGTTTATTTCAATTGCTTCACATAATATATTATTATAATATTTAGTATTAGTCTATTCTGATAGTTGATCAATCAAAAACGATTTCTTAGCTATCAAACGGAAAGGAATAAACGTGGGTAAAATTTGTAGAAATTTTGATTCATCGGAAGCAAGGCTGCACAGAGTTGATTGAAAGCCACGAGCTACACACGGGCCAGGGATTATGGAAAAAATCAAGATTAGAACAAAAGATAAGATAAAAGATATGAAATTTGGGAAATAATATCGTGTAGTTTGAATCTTTCCTTAATAAATTTGGTAAAACCAATATATAGTTATGAATTGATAAATATTTTCTTTTTAAAAGGCTACAATTCTTCAGCAATCCTTGTTTTCTTGTTGTCATACCTGTATATGGTAATGAACATACTATCACAATATCAAGAAATATACCAGCCATTATCTAATTATGAGTTTTCTTGTTAATATTATCCACATTCCACAATCGGTGAAGTACTTTTGAGATAATAAAAGATTTTATATAACAACCTAATTTGTCAGAACTAACTAATAACTATCAAATTCAATAGGGTGACTTATAATAAATATTCGTCTTAAACCACTGTGAGTAGTCGTAGTAGCAGTTCCATCATTTCAGTAGTTGCTCATCCTTCACAGTCTATCAGGAGTAACATTTTGAAATTTTGAAGCTTTTTAAATTTAATAAGTGTAAATGACTCGATAAGAAAATAATTACAACGCTAATATCATAACTAATGAGATTTATCAGTAGTTCGATTATTGCTTTTTAAAAAATTAACTGCTATTAGCTGGTTGGTGTTAGATATACAATTGAAACTCGATGAAACTATCAGATGAGCAGTAAATAGGGTGATTCGAACGTCAACCATTGCATACAAAGCTTTTTAAAACCTTGTTTTCTTGGATTGATTCGAGAATTAGCCATAGCCTTTGACTTTTAAATCACCTGCCACTCAAAAGAACATATTTTGAAATCTCCGCGCCCCTCTTCCGCTGTTTACCCTCCGTCCTTACGCATTTCCATGCTCCTAACATTTTCTCACACAAATCATCCTTTTCAGTCGCCCTCGAAAAGGTCAGTCCCTCGCTCTGGCACATCTCCCATTCAATGCATCTCATACAATTCCACGGAGTAGACTCGGTGGGTGATAGAGGAGAAAATAAAATGGAGTTCGATTGAGCGAGCGAGCAATAATAATGATAATAGGAGCTAACTGCACATAACTCACCCATCGGCTCCATTATACGTACACGCACCCTCACTACTACGACCTCCCACCCTCCCTCGGCGAACCGACTTAAAATGCGTGACAATATGTGATCACTCAGTGTTGTGATAACTGCCGTGGATGTGCCCAGCCGAGCGGAATGGGGCAACGGCGGTCGGGAGTGGGGGGGCGAGGGTATGGATGCATTCGGACGGCGTTGGGGTGCATTTCACACTCCCCCGAACCCCTGCCCCCCCCTCAGAGTGGTGCCGCGTGCCGAGACGTAAGGCAGGTCACGTGGTGTGCGTCAGTCTCTCCTCTTTCGGAGGGAATAAAATGTCTAAGGTCAGCCGAGTGTGACCTGCTGCTGCCCACCTACTCCCACTACCGATCCGCTCTGTTTCCTATGTTTGGGGAGGAAGGATTTCTCGGCCTCGTCGTTTGGACTTCCGTAATTTCGTATTTTCGTTGAGATTTACATGGGTTGGTATGGTGGGATCAGTCTACTGCTGAATTATTCCTAGAGACTTCCTTAAATGCTAATTGATATCAAGCTTTCTTTCGCAATGCTCCTTCAGCTCTTTCACTTAAAAACTTTTCCATTTATCCTCAATTTTCTCATTTATGAAAACATTTCTCTGTGTTAATATTTATAATTTTTGGGGATTTTCTTGAAGTAGCAAAGATCCAGGTTTTAAGTAATATGTTTTCCTGCGTATGAACTGTCAGATTTTAATTGCTGCGTCACATAAATGTCAGCTTATTTTTTACGATTAACTCATTGGAGAGAAGGTTATCATTTTATAAATTCGGGATTATACGTATTGGCCAAGTATCCTCTCGGAATTTCCTAATTACAAATCATAGTGTGAATTTCATATAATATTCCTGATTTTTGGGGGCGATTTTGGAAAACGTCACTTTTAATCTCGCGTAGTGGAGTGATCAGCGAAGTCTTTAGAGCTTGAGATAACGGAAATACCAGCGATCGCCTTAATCATGAAGTTCCGAGAATTGTCATGTATTTTCCGATATATTCCTCTATTTATTCTAGGAATAGGGCTAATGATATGATTATGACTAAGTAAAATTTAGATCCAATGTTGAAAACCGCGTAAACCACATTATAGAAGTTAATCAGCCTGGGAAATATTACTGTGGGTATTTTGAAATTAGGCTAAAAAAATGTTGAATTCGTGCGTCACCCAAAATTTAACCACATACGGAAGTAGATTTTTACCGCAGAATTAGTCAGGACGAACTCTACTGACCCATATACTTTTTCCGGTAAAATTTTTATTGCCAAAACTTTTCGAAATTACAAAAAATTTCTATTAATGGAGAGAGCAACAAATTATTACTCATTTCTTCACATATTAAAGGTACGTGGATGTGATTGGTTTATATTGCATTACTAATAATTTATTTCTTGACGAAACTTAAATTATCTGCTTCGGACATGTATGTAGACTCGATAGCGTACGCAGATGATAAGAGAATCAGGTTAGGAAAGTTAAGAAAGAAACTCGAGGAAGGATTAACTTCAATTTAAGAAGTTTACGCGGGGGTTAAGTCATTTATGGAATCGTCAACAAGAGTTAAAAAGGAAGAACCTTTGGATAGGATAGAAATCTAGCATAAATTTAATTAAGTTAATCAACAAATTCTCGTTTTTAATTGGTGTTGTTATAGAAATTGAAAAACTTTCTGCAGAAATCTTTGTAGATCTTCCTTATCATAACAAGGAGTTCTTTAATATTATACGTAAAACTTGGACAAATGAGCTTGCCGTTCATTAAGTTCTCGTGGAATAAGAAGTGCCTAGTTGGGCAATGTACGGTGGAGCCCCTTCCCAGGACCGCTTAGGTACTTAGGAGGGTCTTTCGGGAACCCAGAAAAATAGCGTATGGTACGAATGGAATTAAATTACGGAAGATCAGTTACACCAGTAAATTTCGACTGAGAAAATTTTGGCGGTGTTACATAGCGTGGTGTAATAGCTAGAACATGTGTGTACTGGAATGGACAATAACGCTGTTGTGATTATTATATTTTGTATTCTATTATGGTATAGTATTATTTTGTAATACAGCATAAAACAGAATAAGGTGATTGTAATATATTATTTTTAATTAATAGTGTGACCTCAGGACTATTATTCCAACCGTACGGATTCAATTAAAAATAATAGTAATAAATAATTACGTTTTGGAAGAAACAAAAATGTTGAAAAAGACTTGCATTACCGAAGTTGAAATTGTTTTCCTTTGGTACTATTTTCGTCATGTTGAACATCGTTGAATTGAAATTAAAGTAGGATGCCAATAGATCGTAGAAATCCATCACACCTAAATCAATCTTCATTCTTTCAAACCTGAAATCTTTTTAACGTAAAAAGTTTCAAAGTTTTATACAGATTTTGATTCACTGAGATCATTCACCAGTTGATACAATGGAATACGTATCGTAGAAAAGAGTATCGTTAGGGCGAAGAGAAGAGAAAACGAATGATTCTTGGAAGTTGAAGAGGCTAAAAAATAGTTTGTTCGTGAAAGGAGTGACTTTAGATTGCGGGGTATTAGGATGAAGCATTTGGCCGAGTATTGGAGTGGACCCGCATGTGAAAGGAGTGTTGAACTGGGAAGGAAGCAGGAAGAGGAAGGAAGGAAGGAAGGAAGGAGAGGGCGGATGAGTCAACGTGAGAAGAGGGGAAATGAGAGGAGAGTGAGGATTTTGGAATCAGTGAAGGGGTCAAGGGATAGGGGTGTCGAGTGGGTCGCGTTGCCAGGTGATGAAGGGATAAAAAAACAAAAACCCCGAATTTTAAGTCGGCTGACTAAAAAGGGAGCGCTGATTTGCCCAACGTATCGCTGTCTTAATAGCGGTGGAAGCGTATTTTTATCAGGCATTCCCCTCCGAATACATGAAAAGGTCATTTCGAGATTTAGAAGTTTCTCCTTCGGAATATGCTCGTATTAGGTTCCGAAGATGGTTGTCTTGGGCTGTAACAGGATCCGGAAAATTCGCAACGAAAAAAATTGTATTATCCAGTACAAACCATTTGAGTTTGTAATTTATTTCAATTCGCAACGTTTATTTGAAACAATCTCTGTCGTTAGATTGAACCAAACTGTACATCGGGTCCTAAATTACTGTAATACGCTTTGACATTAATCTTACAAAATATCCATACAGGGTGTCAGGTTTATTTCTTTCTATTCTTCTCAAATTTTACAGTTTATCTATTCATTGTCCCTCGAAGTACGCAGCATTGTGATGTGCTTTATATTTTAAAAATTAAAGTGAATGTCCGGTCTTATTTCAACGACGTACCGCTGACTTTACGAATAGTTAAGAATAAACGTCTATTCTTTTGAACTTATCTTATTTAGTATGAACTTAGACGAGCAGATATAATTCGCTACATTACAAGATTAAATAATTATTTTCAGCTTTAATGAATTCATTACTTCACGTTTATTTCGTTATAATTATTGCATAATTTCCAAACAAATCTTTCTTCAGTCAATTTTTTTTTGTTTTAACTCCAAGAATCTATGTAAACTGGTGCTCCTGAAAGGTTATTCTAGAAATTCATTTTTAGAAATGAAATGAGATTATTAATTATAAGTAAAGAATTAAAATTCATCCGTTTTCATTCTTATTCTAACCTTAATTTCACCATGGATGAGGTAAGGATTCTAAGTCACGTCGCTATTTCTCACTTCTGTTTATCGTTAAATTTCACCAACTGAACCCACCTTTAAAATATAAGGTCGATATGAAATGATTATACTTGTAAGAATATAAATCCACCCTGAAGGAGAGAAAATTGTTCTCCTTACGGCTGAGGGAACTTCATGATAAATGAAACTCTTCCAAGCAAGCGTCAAAAGAAGGGTGCGTAGATTTGAATGGGCTTAATGGTCGTTATAGGGCGCGTCCATGCTAAGCGAAGGTCCGGGGCAGCAGAAAGGGGAAAAATATGAATGGCCAATAGTTATACTTTTTCCCCTCCTGGGGCAAAAAGTTGACTATCGCAGCACGTGACCCTTGCTCCTCCTTTTTTTCCGTAGTTTACTCCTGTTAAGCTTCCAGAAATGGCTACAGTTAAGCACACGTGACCTTAATGTGATTATTTTCGATTGGTTGCGGAAATTTAATGGAACCTAACGATCTTCGCGTTTAGCGTTAAGGATGCGAAATTTTGTGCATCAAGTGTTTGTCCCAACAGAATGCTTTGAAGTGGTACTTAAATTTATGGGACTTAATAAGAATTTATTAGGATTTTTTTGGTGTGTTCTTTCTTCGCCATCCAATGACAGAGCGACTGATGCTAAATGAAGTGATTTAGAGTCATTTTAAAGCTATTACGCATCTTACGCGCATTATAACCTGAATCCTTATAGCAAGAATAAACCGAAAGAATATTATATGGATGGAAATTCATATATAGGCTCGAATTTATAGTTTTCTTTGCCACCGGTAATGTTTTATAAGGATAATATTTAGCAAAAAACACACTGCACGGCTAATATAACATTATATAGACATGTATATAGTAATGGAATAGTATAAGGGTATTGACGCAATATATTAAACGCTACATAAATTTCAAATTCTATGTTGAACTTCATTCAAAGTTGTTTTCTTTCATAGTGGTGGAATATACAAATTCTGACATTTATCAGAAAATTTTAAGCATATTTTCGAAACATATATTCTCAAATTTGACATTTCTTTACGTCAATCACGATAACAATATTTTATCCACGAACTAGACCTCTATAGCTCTAATAAAAATTTATGAAGCATCATCTGGTTTCTATATTCATACTCAGTCTTCATGTAGATAAATTAGGATTTATTTTAACATTGAAAGCTTACAAATACTTAATAATATTCGTAAATTATTTTTCTATAATTTCTAGAAACTACAGAATGTCATATTTTATTTATTACTGAATATCATATGGTAAATTCAATATTCTCATTCAACTTTATCCTTTTCTTCTTATTCCCCTCATCATGAATGAATCATTGTTGATAGAAATCCTATGCAATCTCTGCCTCTCATCTAAGAATGTCGCTAGTTAGCTAATCCTGAGGCAATTTTACTGTTGACAAGAAAAACTAAGGTGAATCATAATCCCCCGTGGGATCGAGCATTAAAGCGGAATATTTAGTGAAAATCACTATCTTCTTTTCCTCCATTTCTTTCCCCCTCTTTCTCTTAAGCCTCCGCGTTTAAGTTCCCGTATTGATTGCAAGCAGAGCACGGAGAGGCTCGGTAATCCTGACCAATTGTCACCACCAACCATCCACTTTCCTCGTCCCTTTTCCACCCCCTTTCTTTCAAACCCTCGCACCCCCTACTTGCGCCCCTCTTCCCTTCGCCCTGTTACAATTCGCGCTTCCCTCCCATTACCCCTTCTCACCGCTAACACTCGAGAATCCTAACCCACGCTCTTTGGAGAACCTCTTTTTTCTCACCCAACGGGACTGTCTTTTATTCGGCCCTTCCCCCCGCACTTCCTTTCGACGTGCCCTTTCCTACTGCTTCCAAATCTCGCTATTACTCTTATTCTTTCGACTCGATATTCTTCTCTCTCTCTTATTCTCAATCCCGCTCTCCGTCTCTCCAGTGGGAATAAAGGCGTCCCTCGGCGAGTATTAGTTGTTATTTTTCCTATCTTTTATACGTTTAACGTGCAGTTGAATAAGTGATTGTTATTTAAGCACTAATATTTTGATTAGATTTATATCATTGTTATCATTAAAATGATTGTTATTGTTGTATTTAAAGTGTTAGTTGTAATTAAAATTTATTATTGTTAGTAAAATTTTATTATGCTCAATCCTAACCTTTGCTCTAGACTGTTTTTACTTCGACTAAAATGCTAAATAACGAAATTCATATCAAAGGCAGAAGGATATAATTATGCTAAAAATTAACAATTAAAAATCTTATTTTGTGAAAATTCTAAGTTATGGTTTTCTCTAATAAAACACCAACTCAAAACACGAGAAAGTAGAATATTATCGTTTTCTGGTCAGATTCTTCTCGCTAATTCGTTTCCTATCTAAGTAGCTACTTTCGATAATATGGATTTCCTCTCTGAGACTAGATTACTTTAAGAATCATTATATCGTAACAAATTTTTAACTCGATGCGGTTTAGGTTTTCTCATTTCAGTTAGGGTTTATCAGTCTTCATAAACAGTACTAGAAAGCTATTTTTCAAGAAGCCGTCGTTAATAGGAAAACTAGGGATCATATGTTTAGATTAGAAATGATCTTTAACATCTTTGCATAGCATTATTATAATATAACATAAAGTATTATTTCTATTCTTACCAACTGTGTAGTAATATGACCTGTACAACTTGTTTGGAGCATTTCTATTGAGAATATCTGCAGTCTTCCTTCGCTATAGTTGTATGGTGGTATTTTTGTCATAGTTTATGGCATATATATCGAAGCGAAATTCGCCAAATAATCCTTGCTTTAGAAAAAAATATTCTGGAAAAATGAGGATTAAAGGAAAGGCAGGGAAGGTGATTGCCGAGTTGTTATGAACGGCGCCAAAGTGTCTGTGTGTCGCATTATAGGCATCTGATTGGGCGATGAGACTTAACTGGATGGCGCAGGGGTCCAACCCACTCAGGCTCATATTGGAAAGGGAAGGAAGGAAGGATTGAAGAGGGAAGGAAGGAAGGAAGCGGGGTCAGCAGAGAATGGGGGATTATGCAAGTGGGTTGGAACGACAAAAATTAAGCCACCAATCCCAACTGAATACATTTATTTATGCGTGCCTCTATGCGTCTTTAGTTTTTGCTAAGTCCAGAGTAAAACATTTAGAAAGGAGTATATTGAAATATTTCTTAGAACAAACTAACATCTTTTCTATTCCGCATGATATTGTGTGGATGCTGTTTTGATGAATAGGTTTCCTAACATCCCTTTGTTTCTCATTCTTACTTTGCGAGGAAGTTGCTGCTTTAGATTATTACTGTAAAAGTTTAAAGAAATGTAAGAATGCTATTCGGAGAAGTATGTATGGAAATACTTTAAGAAACTAAATAAAGGTAAATCGTAGATTGGTTTTAAAATCTTTATTTATCACAAAATTAATACTCTGAGATTACACTTAGGTTTTACGAGTATTCCTTTTTCTAGATATTTCTGCGATTACAATTTGCTTGGTGCTAGAGTAGCAATACAAGGCTAGATATCTTTGAACTTTAAAAATTGAATTGCGGCCTATAATGCTAGAGGTTCTGGGAGAACAATGATACGTATTACTGTCGTGCGAGAGGTTTGACGTTTTTACTCTATTACCGATATTAGGTTTTTAATCCATTTTAATCTACTTTGATCCTTTTGAATGGTCACAAGCCTTTGCCTAGCTTTCTGTTCTATAAATAAGTATTCATATTCGTAAATATTTCTTTATCTATCCCTGTTATATATATATATATATATATATATATATATATATATATATATATATATATATATATATATACATATATAATCTCGCAGCAAAGACAGAGGTGGATAATAATTTACAATGAGGGTGAAATGGCCTGAATAATCCCCAGGGCGAGTTCTAAGTTTAAGAGGATCCATGAGTACACCGTAATGAATAGGAACTTGATTGATGCAATTTCCACCTTCCCCTCGCTCGTCCATCTTTTGTGTGATCCTTCCCTTCTATTTCTTTCTTAAACGCCACCTCACACTTATTCCACGAATTTTCTCCCCCCTGACTTCGCCCTTTTTCGCCTCTTCATCTCTCCCCTTATCCTCTTGTATGTAAACCTACGTGCGCATCTCCCTTCAGCTCCACCTAAGTCCGCTTCGGCCGTCCTCCAGAAAAAAAGGCCGTTCTTTGGAGGCATACACCCACTCCACACCTCTCTTTCGGCCCTAATGCTCTTACTCTTCATTTCGATCAGACTGTCCATTTGAAAGGGTCATCTGAACCCTTTTCAATGGTGCATAAAAAGAATGCGGTGAGGATTGATTAAGATCTTTCAGAATGCTTCTTGCAGAAAACGTGATAATTCCTCATTAATCTTCTGCAGAAGCCTCTCTTCTCGGCCCTTGGCATGTGCTCCTACTCGTAAAAGTGAGCCACAATGAGACGATTTTGTAATTGTAATTGCGTGATTGTCGTAGGAAATGCGCGATTTTCTAGTATTTGGGATTGTAATTTAGGGCATTTTTAGCATAGGTGAAAATGCTGTGCAGTTGACATACGGATGTAGGAATGGAATATGAAAAACGAATAATTATGAAATGGGACCGCTTTTAAATTGCCTTATATATATCGTTTAAGTATTGGTATTTAGATAATTATGTATCCCTTTCTTACCAGGTTATTTTCATTAAATATTAGGATAATGTAATATTATCTATTTACTCATTTCGCGGACGTAATGAAACAGAAAATTTGGTTGAAATATGGGTAGGAGATGTTTAGTAAGCTCGGTATAGCGGTTCTGGACTAACATTTTGAGCTTTTCTTCATTAATAGAGAAATAGGGAATTAACTTCACGAAAATTTTGCGTAAATAGATAGTTTAGTATAGTTGTGGAAAATAGCTTCTGTTGAGATGTAGAAGAAGCAAGATGTTCATCTAAATCTGCCTTTCAGCCTCTGGCAGGGTAAATAGCAAAACGTGTTAGAGAACAATTAAAGTGAATATATCTATAGATAAAGGAATTCATTTCGAAGTATTT
Source organism: Pachydiplax longipennis (assembly GCA_036926295.1). Lineage (NCBI taxonomy): Eukaryota > Metazoa > Arthropoda > Insecta > Odonata > Libellulidae > Pachydiplax > Pachydiplax longipennis. The sequence continues at coordinate 54,950,469 of JAVFKF010000004.1, forward strand.
AAAAATTTTGGAACACCTTTTAATGAAGTACAGTACTTTAGAAACTAGGACGAAAATAGCAAATGTGTTTCATATTTTACGTTAAAAACGACTCTTCATCAATCTACCCTTAATATTATTTCTGTTGAATAAGGAAAGAAACTTGGAATTGAGTTACGTATCATAGGTGACGAAAAGTGAAATGAACCATAATATGCGACCATTAATTGATATTGAAGTAATTGAGTGACGGAAGGACGACGACGGCCGGAGTCTTGTCTCAACTCCACCCGACCGGTACTTGTGAACATCAGTGCGTGAGGAAGCACTGATAATCGTGTTGTCATGTAACCGGCACTAATTAGACGCTAACGACACATGAGTGGAACGGGTAGTAATATATCATCTTTGAAACAAAGCTAAGTGAAAGGCAAAAAAATTCCATTGACATAGAAAATTGAGCCTGTTTTCAGCTAAAGGAGTAAGAAATTTTTCATATAAAAGCATGTCGTAAGGATTTTGATAATGATCCAGAAAAAAATATTGAAACTTGTGATTAACTAGATCTTAGTTTATACTTTCAATTCTTCAGCTGAATAGTATGCAGCAAAAGAGATTTGCTGGCTTGAATAGTTCGAAATTAATAGTGCTTACTTGTCTTTCTACATATTCATTTCATTGATTGATTTAGTGTAGCCTTAATTTTCCGAAATATTGTGGTATTTGAGGTTGAGAAAGATTTTCCAGCCAAAAAGGAACTAGCTGAATCAATAATTAACAAATTTAGTTATTATTACCGATCTCGTAATCATTGCTACTGATTACAGTTGGTCGCTCTAACTTTCTGGTCTATTTTAATTTTCGATCGTATGTGTGCATGTACACTTGTTCTATGTAGATGTTTCCCACACTATTGTATTTCTTTTTGCTTTAGTTTCTATTTGTACATGTTAAAATGACATACAAGGTTAGATGGAAGAGATGCCTACATGAGCCTAATCTCGGCAATAAAGGCAATCTATCTATCTTTATTTATTAATAAATCTAATTACGGAAGTTGATAAATCGGTTTTCGATTGGCTTTATTTTGATGTTTTGAGGCTTTAGATACAGCGTCATTTTGCATCTGATAGGGTAGCCATCGAGAACGTGACAGAATCCAAAAAATCGTTTAATTTACAACTCGCCTAGATTAACGGATAATCTCTAAAATACGCACTATCCTGCTCAGCGGCGCCGCATATACGAAATTAAAAACAGCGCCATGTCGTCCCCGTATTCTGGGCCAACTCGCTGCGGTGCGAGCAGCATTGCACGTAATTTCCTTTCGCGTCGCTATACTACCTTATCAAACTAGGTTGATAGGAATCGCTATTCGCTCCACTGCGCTACCTCCTCTCTCTCTCCCTGTATCCGGTATGCGATGATCGGAGTGTGTGGCGAAAGTAGAGAGGAAGAAAAAAACGGAATTGATTAAATGGGAGAAAGAGAACGGTTGGAAAGAGGCAATGGAAGGAAGGAAATTAAGGAAATGTGATAGAGGATGGAGGAAGATGCGAATGGGTGAGTGAAGAGGAGGAAGAGGGTCCTTGGGCTTCCGTCCGGAGGTGCGTCCCAAACACCTCATTACCTCTTCCCAAGAAAACTCTCGGGATGTCAGCGAACAAATCTGCTCTCCACCGCACGACGAATAATCACACCTTTCTCTCTCATATATTATTTCCCTCTGGCCTTCCTTTTTCTCTCCTCTCTGCTATCCTCTGCTTTTTCCACATTTGCTCGCATACTCTCCGTCATACTTTCCCTACTACTTATCCTTGCCACCTTTGTATGAACCGGTTTTCGGTATTTCTGAATTCCTCTGCAGTTCTGATTTCAGTTCTACCATTTACTTCCCTTCTATCCATTGTTTTCATTTTCTTCCCTCCTAATCGCCATCTCTCTCTGATGAATGAGGTAAATAATGGTAATATTATACTTTAAATTTTTATAATGCCTTCTTGATATTCTCGAAATATAATTATCTCCTTTTCCATTAACTAAATTTGTTTTCCCTTTTTTGTCTAATTATACTAAATTTCAAAATTGTATGTGATTTCGTTATATGGATTTGTTTTCATTATTAATTACAATTTTTATATCTCTCTTTAGGTAATTCGCAATGTCTTTTCATACTATAATCCAACTTTAGAACCGAACATTCTGATCATTCTTCATTTTTCTTTCTGCAGATGTTACAGATTCGAATTTTCTTGCTTTCGTGATCAAATCGTGACTGTTCATTAAAAAATTCCACTTTGCAGTATTAAGAAGTTATCGATCTTCCACACAAATTATCTCTGAAATCTTGCTACATAAAATTCAGCGTTTATGTATTAGATACATCTATTGGGTTGAGACGAAATTAATGTTTCCTGTTTTTTCAATGAAATCATTTTCTCATTTCATTATTAACGGTCAATTCCCTAATTATCTCTACGTATTGTTTTTTAATTTCTTGCGTCCTTTTTAGTTTTCGAATCAGAAACTAAAAAATGCTAAAGAATGAAAATAAAGAAAAAAAGCTAAAGAAAAAAGAAAGAAAAAATGGCAAAAAGAACGCAGAAAGAATACCTTACTCTCATTCAGGCTTAATTAGGGAATTTTCTAACCTAATTTCTTTCCATCCATTTCCATCTTTCCCCCGTTCCCTGCTCTTTTACTTCACTCTCTTCCTCTACTATCTTTTTCCCCTTCTCACTTCAGCTCACCTCATTCACTCCACCTCGAAACTGAATCGTAGCTTTCAATTCCCATTGGATGTTTACGGGCCGAAATGAGCTGGAAGGGGTGAGACACGCAGGTTAAAAGGATTTTGTGTGCATGGAGAAGCTACAATGGTTTTTCTCTTATCCGGAGCTTGGATTTGGCAGGATTTCCACTGCGGATATTGCGTGCTGAGGTCTCTTTCCGATTCAATGTCCCTTCGTCCTTTCTGGAATGGTCTCCTCCGAGGAAATTTTATAAAGTTATGGAAGACATCCGTGGATATTTAATAGGGGTTGGAGTTGCCGTTTCTTCCACCGCAGATTGCCCTCGCGTCCTTTGTTGAGGGTCAAATTCAATTGTCTCAAGTATTCGACTACGGACACTTGAACAATTTTGAACAGACATGTCTTCAGGATTTGCAACAGCTTTTATACTTTTTGTAACAGTTGACTCTGTGTTTATCTGCAAAGGAAACGGAATAGGAGTCAACGATAAGGAGATTAATAGTGAGATATTACCGTGTCATGTTGTTTTATAGCCTGCTGATAATGTTTTATGATGAACTTTATTATCTTTTGATGAGCAATTTATGCCCTTTATTCATGCTGTATATTTCGATTAACTGAACTACTTCTGTATTTCTATAGTGATTTATCTGGTCTAAAGATGAAACTGTTTCGTTAAAAATAGTTGAAAAGTAAATTGATAAAGTATAATCTAGTAGGAACGGACTGTATATAAAATAAAATCGCATCCTAAATTTTAACATTTTTAATCAAATCGTATTTATATTAGCTGAAATATCTCAGATTTTACTAATTCTAGAACTTTGAATTCCTTTTGAGTTATGCATATTTGTATTTGCTATATTGTCAACGTCCAATATATTTATGGATGGAAGAATGTTCCCATGCATTATTAAGAGTTGAATATTTTATTTATTATTGATATATATATTGATATACCCAGGAAACTCAATTTTTAGAAGTCAGAGATATAATGCTTATCTTTTACTTTTATTGAACTTTCAATTAAGATTCAGCTCAAAATTCAGAATTTAGATTAAATGTTTCAGTTTACTTGGAAGGATACTAATTACTTTCAATTATGATTCGACTATCACAGTAGAATAATTTAGAAACAAAATCGAAACCAACATAAAATTTAAATTTTTCTTGAAAGCATAGTAAAGAATCCGACGATTTGGTCCTCAACGTTTTCAACAGAATTTTTAGTAACGAGTTCTCGTAGCTAAAAATTAAAATCAGTCAAAGAGAATATAACAGGTTAATGTTGATATTCTCAAATATTTCTTCAAAGTGGAAAAGTTCCTTCCATCTCTTAAAGACCTTTGTAATAGGTAGTAAAATAAGATCGTGATGGAGATGTTGGATGATATTTCGTAATGACTAGGAACTGTTAAGTAATGTTTTTCTTCCGGAAGAACTATAGGGAATAAAGAGTTGGGATAATACGGTAAAGGGATATAGGTTTGAAGAGATAGGAAGGAGAGAAAGATAGAGGCGCGAAGGGCGTGAGACAGCAGGGGATTGTGAATTTCTGGGTTCCGCCGCTCACCCCTCCCCTCCCCCGCAAATCGATCTCGGTTTCCATGGAGACACTTCCGGTTTCGGGGGCCGCGCAGTTTGCCAAGAGGGACCCAAAAGACCTCGAAGTCGGTTAGGGTGTCGGTAGGAGTCTCAGGAGATCACTCTCTCAGATGAGGAGGTTGCAATCGCGAGAACCGCTTAATTTCGTCAAATTCCTCTTGGCACAGAAAACCGAAAAGTTATAATTCTCGAAGATTTATTTTGTGAGAGAAATACACCATAGTGGGTTCGCGAGCTTTCTATCATCCGATGATCATTTTGTTTGTTATAATCTGCGTTTTTTATCATTATCTGCAAGCTTACATACATCTTTAAGAAATTAAGTTATCGTATTATTATCAGAAGCGATATATTAATAACTCTAAAATAATGAATCAGTTTTCCTCGTTAAGGTAGGTGCATACATATACATATAATTCTTTGGTTGAATGAATCAATCAAAAATTTAACATCAAGTTAAAGTTTGTATTAATTTATATTATTGATATTATTTTTCTAATCTATGTTTTCTTCAATAGTAAATATTGAGTAAATTTTTTCTAAGATCAGCTGGACAATTATTTGTTTATCTAGGGAGTAGCAGCAATATTCACTCTTTCAGGGACGCTATTCCTACTTTATTCATACTTTACTATTTACATTACTTCAGTTATCAAACAAGGAGCATCTAGTTCATTATGTGTATGCAAATGCCCTATTAGATTTTCGTCCCGACATGTTGATATCTCTAAGTAATTGAGATGTTCTCGGGGGTGTCAAGTCGCTTCTATGCTTTCATGATACGTATTTTTATGATGTATATGACAATAAGCGAATACAGATATTAATTTTTCACACCAGGAGGTTGATATATGGACCAAAAATCTACGATGGTGCGCATATTTTTTCAACTCCCTTTGGAACTTTGAGAATAAGAAAATAATAATTTCTGAAGTATATATTTTCCCTCGCAATTATTTTGCAAACAGACGAAAAGATAATGTAAACTTGCCCTCTTCTAAACAAATGAACTTCATGAATGTCTTAGACGTTCTACCCATAGCATTATTTTATTCACAACACGAGCCGCTTCTCACACCTAGGCTGAATTCCACGTGCGTCGAGATTAAATAAGCGACGAAATCACATGACTCTTGAGTGATTGAGATAAATTTATTTAGGTGTTTGCTTAGAATGAAGGAGAAAATATCAACGCTTAATATTATGATTTCAGGTCGATTGAAGATCCAATTTCGCATGTATACCATAGATTATAATAACTAGTATTATAGATTCTATTATTACTGATGATATCGGGATATTTATCTTACCCCTTAAAGAATCTTCAAATTCCACAATACCTGAATTCAAGAATCTGCCCTCGGGAAATCGTTTCCAGAGTATTGAGTAATCTAAGGCCAAAAATTTTATTTCTAGAATCACCACCTACTAATGAAGGCTTAGACCTTATACGATAATAACAATTTGCTGTGTACATGTTTTAAATTACAATGAAAAGGATCATCTATTTTTTAGACTGCCATACCAGATCTGGGTATTGAATATCTTCAAGCGCTAAATTACTTGTAGCGGAATACTTCTTACATCTGCATTGACATTGACTAATTCTTACAAGCCATTCTTAAGAGCGCGATAGGGGAATCTTTCTACTTTTTTGGATTTGGACGACGAAATTCTCGTGTTACGAAATAATCCCTCACTGTCACATGAAATAACATTTCTTTAATGAAAAAGGAAGAGGTAGTAACACTTGTGAAACTTCAAAAGATAATTAAGCATTAATTATTAGAATTTTGTGAAGTTTGTACGAGTTTTGTAACCCTCTGATTCCATTTATCATCCATCTCTACCTAATATAGCAGTCCAAGATTCGTTTCAATGCACTGACACTACTTCGCTGTAGTGTCAGATATGCCAATCGTAGTCTAAATACTAGCTGAGACAAACTAGGCGTATTGGGTTCTCATATCTCTCACGGTCAACGCTACACGTGCGACTTCTTCTCGGAGTTGATTTTTACACGGAATACTTCACCTCTTTGGGCGAACATAATAAAACGCCTTTGCCAACGCTCTTTTGCGGCTTTGTATAGCTTTTGTGCGTGGATTCGCGTCGCCCCCAAACGACCCTCCCCCTTACTTTCGATCTTCCTATTTTTCGCTTTACCCACCACCATGTTAGCCGAGGAATACGAATACGCAGGTGATCAAAGGCAGTTCACGGTCGGGGGAGCGCGGTATGAAAACCGTGCAAAGGAGAATGAAGGAAAAAGAGAGTGTGCGCGCGGTAGTGTGTTTATATGTGAATGGTAGCGTGGGAATCTCTTTGAAAAGAGATGGGAGTTTCTGCAGCCCTGAGGCTTTAGACACGAGGTCCTCACCCTCCAGTTGAAACAATGACAGAGAACGTGGAAGGTTTAGAATAAAGGAGTGGAATGGGATCAGGTGGGAAGGAATGTGGCGAAGATTGCGGTATGATGAGGGGGTAATGAGATAAGGTAGAGGAAGGTTTATCTAATGTCGAAATAGATACGAAAATTAAATAGCCATACCTTACGACTAAAGTGACGGAATGGCATGTTCTCCATGTTTAAAGAATTCCTCTCTCTCAAGTGGATCAAGAGTGCCAAGTAATGTGTGATAGTCTTTCGGGAAAATGTTAGGAAAAGTATATGCTACGACTATTACTCCTAAGGTTTTGGCAAGAGAATATCATCGCAATAGGAGGTTACTTGAACAAATTTCATCCTCAAAAGGCTATCTCTACGTTTTCGTAGTGAAACTAAATTGCTGCAGACAGCTATACATTGAACACGTTTTTTAGCAATGTCATGAATAAATCGTTAGCATTGGAATCTGATTTTTAGATGCTTGCTAGGCTTGCTTATCATAGATACGGTCATTTATATGCATAAACTTCGATGGTTTGAGTTGATATTTTAAATGCAATAACGAAAGCATCTAGCTCGTCAACACCTCCCATATGCTGCAGCAATTGGAGGCAATAACCATGAATTATTTTCCTGGGTAAGAGTAAAATTTTTGCATCGGCCGGGAATCGAACCCGGGCCGCCCGCGTGGCAGGCGAGCATTCTACCACTGAACCACCGATGCGATGAAGAAGTTTTGGGATGACGCAACTTCTCAACGTAGCTGGTGGAAGTAACACGTCAGATAATTAGATGCTGATGTCGTACTTTATGTGAGATTGCGCAATCTTCAGTTTCGTGCTAATTAATTCACTTATTTCGTTCTTGAGCTTTCTACTGTCATTCCTCTGATTATGATGTTTTGATCACGTGTATACTAAAAGCATAGACAAACTACCTTACTTATTTACCTAGTCTCTTTATCCCTCTCTTTAAAGCTCTTTGTAGAACTATCTTTGGGCTTAATCAAACATAACTGCAGCGAACTTTAAAAAAGAATTTTTGAGATATTTACATAATTCCCGATGATGATACTTTCTAAAATTTCCTGTTACTTTAAACAACTACAGGGAAGTAAAAGTTATGGTACGTGAGTATTCTGTGCGGGAAAAAGGAATGATTTTGGGTTGATAATGATAATTCAGTGCTCCTAACGCATATTAAAAGAATAATCTAGCAAAAGTCATGCATCGGCCGGGAATCGAACCCGGGCCGCCCGCGTGGCAGGCGAGCATTCTACCACTGAACCACCGATGCTTGTATGTGATTAATAGTAATTAAATTTCTAGATGCACTTCGGTTTATCTTGCAGCGGAAATATGTAGGGATGGGCATAAAAGTGAAAATTTGCTTACCACAGCCATTCTTTCCTTTTCTTAGCATAACGATAGAATAATTAAAATATCATTAGAATTAATGAATTCGAGAATTTCAAAACAAGAAAAAGAGTTTTTGTTTGTTTTTTTGAATGGTTTGGCACCACATCCGAAGCAATTCGTTCCAGGTATAGAAAATCTGAACTATTTCAACTTTGTGATGAAGTTAGGTATTAAAACCGCTTTCTCGGTGTAATCCTTTACTTTTTATAGACGTATTAATCATGTAAAAAAGTTTTAAAACAGTGTATATCCGATTAAATAAGTGAGAATTTCCTCGGACACACAAATCTCATAATAAGTATAGATGTGGTTGCTAGACTACTATTTGAGACAAAAAGGGATTGCATCGGCCGGGAATCGAACCCGGGCCGCCCGCGTGGCAGGCGAGCATTCTACCACTGAACCACCGATGCTTAATAACGTACGTGTTACCAATTTCACTAAACTCAAAGGTCAGCTATTATTGTGCTGATATCACATTCCATCATAGGCAATTCCGCTGCGCACTGAACTCGCTCGTTTTGCTGTTTAACTTATACACAATTAATTTTCATTCTTTGTGAAAATTTTATTATGTGAAACATGTCGGGAAGGAAAAAAATGAGAGTGATTTCAATGCCATCGCATTTCTCTGAGAGATATAATTCACTTCTTAGAGACATATTAACCGTGCAAAACAAAACTTTTTGGAATCCAATTTACGATTAACTATTGGAAAATTTCCTAATACATAGAAATCTCAGAATAAGTATAGACGTAGTAGTTTGAATACTATTTGAGACAAAAGTGATTGCATCGGCCGGGAATCGAACCCGGGCCGCCCGCGTGGCAGGCGAGCATTCTACCACTGAACCACCGATGCTTATTGATGACGGAATTATAGTACAATAATGTCTTCGAACACAATCATTCCTAGTGATTCTTCTTACGACATATTTAACCTCACCTTTCGTAAGCGGACAATGTTTCAAAGGGTACCCTAATTAGTAATTCAGTCTAAAAATATTATGGTGTTTCGTAAGAAAATCTCAAAGGACGCTCATCCTCGCGATCTGCTCATTCTTCTGTTCCAACTCATCTGTCTTCCGGCGGATATTACAAGAAAACATTCACAAAAAATGAGCCCCTGAATCTCTTTCTCTGATCATTATCAGCAAATCTGATTCCCAGTCCCGATATGCTTTATCTCTCTCGCCCTGCGTCTCACTAATGAATGTCTGCCTGATTCTTCTTCTCGCTCGACAAGTATGGGACAATTTTTCCGTAAATGGAGTAAAGCAATCAATCCATTGATTAATCGGGTATTTTTGCGATCCGCATGAAACCAATCGAGGCCTCTTCTCAACCCTCCGGCGAACGTCAGATAACATCCTGTTTTTCCCTTCAAACGAGAGGATTATTCCATTCGCTTCGTCGAATGCAAAAAATCAACTCCCCCTCCTGTATCGCGTTCCATTAACGACTCCCTCTTGCCTTATTCCCGCCACGATTCACATAGTCAATCCTCTTGCCTTACAAAATCCACCTACCCGCTGACTTTTGAAGTAAATATTTATTCTGATTGGAAAGAAAACGGCAGGTACGCGCTGAGTCGAAATTGAAGTAAAAATTGCTTCATTTGCGTACCTCTGTATTCATCAATACTTCCTATTCAATTCAGTTTAGTCAAAAGTAATACAAAGGGGAAGATTTAGATCATCTACTTTTTTCCAACCAGTCTTTCAAACTATTAATCCATTTAACAAATTTTCGGAAGTACTTTGTTACCTCTATACGTATTTTCCTTCTGGCTACCTTTTAGCCTCTATAGTCTGCTAGGTTATTCCAAAACCTTTAAGGTAAGAATACATTATATTATAGAATAATGTATGTACGTAGATATATCTTTTCAATGTTTTTACCGCAGAAGGCGAATATCAGCAAGTATCTTTACTATCTTCTCATTATAGTTTTGTAAAATACTCTAAAACTATGCCGAAGCAGATATATAGTACTCTGATGAAACGAAAATCATTTTTCAAAATTATAATAAATAAAACCATCCAGTCCCACTGATATTCCATCGACTTATAAAACTTTTGAAAGCGAAGACACTATCTAGAGCTCCTTGAGGATCCACCGATAATTTTTCATAAAATTTGTTTACACATAGAAGATTATAAATATATGATCATCATACGCTAAATTAAAATTTTATTCAAAATGCATTCCAAAACATATTGGCAGTAATTTTAATACTTTTGTGCATCATCTATTAAATGATTGTACTTTTATTCTCTGTGAATAACTTTGGTTTTCCTTAGATTATTTATTTTTATCGTAAAAAGATTTCTAGCGCAAGTAACTCAATATTTCTTGAATATTCATTGGCTCCTTTACTAAACTAACTAAGTAAGTATATCATCCAGAAATGCTTCATAATTTCCTGTTTGCATGAGCAATGGACGTAAAATTGATTATCCTCGATGAAGACATTGAGTGAATCAAAAACTCGGTACCTCCGAAAGCGAGTGAGTGACACTTTATCACATCTCCGACGATAATAAATCGGATCCCTTTTCATCGAGCAGTATTATTTGTATCCTTACTGTCACATACCTTTCGTGTCACAATAAATTACAATAGCTTCTTCCATTTTAAGATACCATGGCCAGCTTTTCATTCTCGGATCTTTCCATCTTAACCAGTTCCCTGCCATGGGAAGGAAAAAATCCTTAAACTGCTTCTTTTCCCTCTTCCGTCCACATAAAACCCAAGCTTACGCTGCGCCCCTTCCCAGACTCCTTATCCTTTAATTTAAAATTAATATTGGCGTAGATTCCCGGCAAGGCTCCTCTGAGGAGGAAATGAGAGGGGAAGCGAAGGAAATATGGCGGACGGAATGGGAAGGGGGGAAGGAGGGGAAAGAGTTGAATGTAAGAATGAAGAGTAGATTTAAGGAAAGGTAGACGATCGAGCATACTAACTCATCCATGAAAGGGATTGCAATGATCGTTTGAGAAAATTTAACAGAGGAAGAAAGACCGAAAATCAATCTAGATTTATTTATTAACGAGGAAGTTCATCTGTTTGTAGACAATAGTTTGTTTTTATTTCCCTATTAACTAGTCTTTATTAGGTTAAGAGAAAATTTATAATATACTTCGAAAAATCTATAGCTCTTCCTAAATAAAATTAAAGTACTTTTATTTCATTCGTAAATTGACGTCTCACGCGCTCAAAATCTATTTTTAAAGCACCACAATCTTAATCACTTTTGTTTTGTATATTGCCGAAATAAATAATCATAAATATATAAATAATAAGAATCAAAATTAAGCCAAACTGAAGGTATACTTATATTTTGTCTAGAAAATTACCTTAGAATGTACACAAAATATGTTGAGAATCGCTCAGAAACGACGACCGCAGTGGTAAAAATATTGGACATAAAATTAGTGATGTTTGAACTGAAAATAAATACGTATACAAGGTCATCGAACAATATTATCTATTATTCTTTATTTAGATTCTGTTATGTTGCTATTTTAGTTGTGCTGAACTTTGAAAGCCACATTTCTCTATGTAGTTATACGGAATCAAGGCTGTAATCCTTCCTTCCTTAGCGAATTCTGAAATTTTATTAAAAAGTTCATTTAACTTTATCCTTTGTCAGTAAACACACAAATATGTATTTTGCCGAACCGAGGATACATTAGCACAATATTAGCTGAACTTTAGGTTTGGAAACTTAGACAGATGTCCTCTTCCTCGGTTCGTAAGCATCGGTGGTTCAGTGGTAGAATGCTCGCCTGCCACGCGGGCGGCCCGGGTTCGATTCCCGGCGGATGCAGTTTATTTTGTCTCAGATAGTATTTTAACTATACCACATGTATATTTATTATGATATTTGTATGTGGAAAGAAATTTTCAATTATTTTATTGTACATTGTATGTTTTACACGGTCTATATGTCTCTAAGAAGTCATTTATATCTCCCAAAGAAATGCGTTGGTATTAATCACTCCCATTTATTTCCTTCCCGATCTGCTTTACATGATACATTTTCAAAAATAATGAAAATTAATATAGTGTTTAAGTTACACAGCAAACGAGCGAGTTCAGTGCGCAGCGGAATTGCCTTTGCTGAAATATGATATCAGCACAATATATGCTGACCATTCAGTTAAGCAAAGTTGGTAACACGTCCTCTCTTCTTTGGTATTAAGCATCGGTGGTTCAGTGGTAGAATGCTCGCCTGCCACGCGGGCGGCCCGGGTTCGATTCCCGGCCGATGCAAAATTTTTGCTGGGTTACTCTTCTAATACGCGTTAGGAGCACTGAATTATCAATATCAACCCAAAATCATTCCTTTTTGTCCCGCACGGAATACTCACGTAACGTATTTTTTACTTTCCTGTAGTTGTTGAGAATAGCAGGAGATTCTAGAAAGTATCACTATCGGGAATTATTTTAATGTCTCAAAAATTAACAAAGTTAACATTGCTATACATTTGCTGCCGTTAGTTCCGAAACTAAGATAGAACAGGAAAGTAAAAGGTTGGATAGGAAAAGAGAGAATTGGTCGGATGGGAAGTGGGTTGAGAGAGGAGTAAGGAAAATGGGAGTTTTCCGAAGGTAAGAAGGGCGGGTTCACTCAGAGTGTTGATATGGATGTGAGAAATTTTCCCTGGTGAGAAGTCCCGCCAAAGGGGTGAAAAGAGGATTGTGAGAGGGTGGGCGAGAGGTTGAGGGAGTTCGGAAAGGAGGATGGGCTCCAGTTGATGGGGTGAGCCCAAGTGTGGGTGAATGTTTGATGGCGCAGCTTCATCCGAGAGATTTCTGGTAAGCGAGTAATATCGACTGAACCCCTCCTGCCATTTCTCTCTCCCGTTTCCTTCCTTCCTTGCTGTATCCCTATCGTCCCGCGTGTTCCACGGAAGCTCCTCTCCTTGATTAATAGACTTCTCTGAAAGATGAGGAGTGAATGAGGGAGAGAGAAAGGAAAAGGAAGTCTTAGCAAAAGGAGATTGAATGTTGAAAGGATGTTGGAATAAAATTTCAATGGCTGGTAATAACCTACGAAAATTTACTTTTAATCCAAGGACGGATTCTACGAATATTGAAGGCATTATTTGTTATTTGCTATGCTCAATTTCCCGTCTCAAACTTATCTTACAGAATACTGTTTGAATTGACATAGTTAACCGTGTAAATTCCGTATATTTATTTACTCGGTCGTCCTTGACTTTATGTATTTCTTACTAGCCACTAGTTACTAAGCATTTATAGTATTACTAGTATATTAGTATGTATTAATTATGTAAATTTATATCAAAATTGATGAATCTGCAGTGAATATACGATTCAATTGCAGGCATAAATTGATATTGGGTATGATTTATTCTACGGGAAACTTTATCAGTTATTATCTAACGTATATAGAAATTTCTAAGAGCATTCAACTGAATTGGAGAAATATATAAACCGTTTCTAAAAACTACCAACACTGTCAACCAGTGAACAGACGTCTAAACTTAAATTTATTGAGATTCAGAAATCAGGCACATACTACTATAAAATCTTACGGTTCGTCCATAGATTCCATTCTATGTTATTGAAGGATTTTTCCCATTCTTTCATATTTCATCTCCTATGATCATAAGGCTGTTCGAACTCTTTCCGAAACTTAGAATCAAGAGAAGCCTGAAGTTGTACTTTTCCGCAAAAATACTTTCATAAAACATAGCCAGTTTCCGATGAATAATCCTATGAATTTTGTTTCCTTCTCAAACTATTTCTATTCTTTAAATTTATCGCAAAATTCCATGGGTCTAACGAGGAAATTTCGGAACACATCAGAAAGTTCACAAAGGCAGCGGCTACAAAGAAGATATGTTAGAGTACAGTAGATGATCTTCTTAAAGAGGATTATATATACCTCTGCTCTGCCTTTTACCATCTACTTTCTAACAGTATGATTAATAAACATCCATCTTGCCTCCTTGCATCCCTCTCTGCCAAAGGACTCCGTCAGCCTTCATGTGTTCGCCTCCCTTCAGTTTATATTTCCCTCATATTTTCGCACGTTATCCGTAAATTTTTTCTCCCAGCACTCTTTTTCCCCACCCCGAAAATGGGTTACTCTCGGCACTCAATTTCTCTCATATATGACTGCCACTCGGGGGCGAGAGTATTTGTGCGGTATTGCCATCCGAAATGCTCTTCACACATCACCCACCCCCTTCGACACCCTTTCCTTCACATTTTTACGCTCCTTCTTTAGATTTATCTCCTCGGCAATCTTTTGCAATCCCTTCTTGCGCCACCCTCCCCCCCTTCCGGACCGCCACCCCCACCAATGATGGGATTTTTAATAACGAACGGGGTTGGAGTAGATAGCGGGAGAGGTTTTTGTGAGGAGGGGGCGCCTCGGGGTGAGGGGGGGGCGGAAGAAAAGTAATATCGCCATATTGTGCCTCTCGCTGTGGAAAAAGGGCGGAGGATGCCCGCTTATCTCCCGAACCTCTCCTTCCCCACGCTGTTTTGCCTCCAAGATTTTTATTCTTTTTTGTGTTAGCCGCTGATCTGAGATGCCTCCGAGGGCGGTGAATAAAGGCGGGAGGAGTGTCGTGTAGGCGAGGTTTTTCCCTTCTTTGGTGGCAGATTCGGCGGTGTATCGCATACTCCCCTCCCTCCTCGAGACCATTTAGTTGGGCCCCTTTCTCAAAGGAGCCGATAGCGATTTTTATAAGAACGCGGGGAGGCGTGAACGCTTCGAACTTCGAGAGTGATGGCGCTCTCGCAGGGGAATGCGGTTTAGGATATAATATGGTTCACCGAGGTTTATTCCGAAATCGCTATAAATCGGGTTTAAACTTTCCGATCGAATTGAACCGAACGAATATATTTTGGTTCGTCTTTTTTAATGTGAGGGGAATGCGGAATAGGATGCCTAATGACACTCCGTTTGAAGATATTCCATCCAATTTCCTCCCTCCTTCGTGGAGATTTAGGTTAATTTGCCGGTGATTGAAGACCGGAGGTAATCATTCTAGTTCAATAGAGAGATATGAATTCGATCCAAATGAAGTTATACAACAAGTGTACTCTTTTACTTGAGAACAAATTTCTTAAAAAGCCTGCTTAATTTATTTGGATTATATTTAAGGAGTGGAAATCGATGAATTTTCATGTTTTAATAAATAAAAAATAAAAGACCACATTACTTTTCTTTGTGGGGAGTTGAAATATCTTTTACTACGTACGTCAGCAAGCCAAATACAGCTGCTCTAAAATTTTGAGTGAAAATCAATCCCATTAATTAAACGCAGATTAAGATTTTGGGCTGTTATTAATAGTTCAATGCTCCTGATACGTATCAAAAGAATTATCTATAAAAATTTATGCATCGGCCGGGAATCGAACCCGGGCCGCCCGCGTGGCAGGCGAGCATTCTACCACTGAACCACTGATGCGACAAATACTGTCAGATTGACACAAGTGGACAACTTAGCTGGTTGAAGTAACACGTCAGGTGCTGATGTCGTATTTTACCAGAGATTGCGAAGGCTTCCGTTTTGTGCTAATTAACTTGCTTGCTTCGTTCTTTTGCTTTGTATCGTCATTTATCTAACTATGATGTTTTTATCACGTGTATACTTCATGAAAAGCATAGACAAACTACCTCACTCGTATTGTGACATTAAAATAATTCCCGATAGTGATACTTTCTAAAATCTCCTGCTACGTTATACAACTACAGGAAAGTAAAAGTTACGTGAGTATTCTGTGCGGGACAAAAAAGGAATGATTTTAGGTTGATATTGATAATTCAGTGCTCCGAACGCGTATTAAAAGAAATATCTATTAAAATTTATGCATCGGCCGGGAATCGAACCCGGGCCGCCCGCGTGGCAGGCGATCATTCTACCACTGAACCACCGATGCTTAAAATCATACGATACAGGACGTGTTACCAACTTTGCTTAACTGAATGGTCAGCATATATTGTGATATCACATTTCAGCAAAGGCAATTCCGCTGCGCACTGAACTCGCTCGTTATGCTGTTTAAGTTATACACTGTATTAATTTCACTATTTGTGAAAATTTTATCATGTAAAACATGTCGATAAGGAAATAAATGGGAGTGATTTCAATACCATCACATTTCTCTGAGAGATATATAGTAATTCACTTTTTAGAGCCAAGTTAACCGCAAAAACAAAAGTTAAAACAAAAGTTTCTCAATCAAAATTTACGATTAATCGTAGGAAAATTTCCTAAGATATATAAATCTCAGAATAAGTATAGCTGTGGTGGTTAGAAAACCATCTGAGACCAAAATGATTGCATCGGCCGGGAATCGAACCCGGGCCGCCCGCGTGGCAGGCGAGCATTCTACCACTGAACCACCGATGCTTGAATTACGTGCTCATTAAACATAATAAAATTTCTAGATGTGCTTCGGTTTATATCTCAGCGAAAATGGAAAGGGTGGGTATATAATGTAAGAATGTGCTGCTTCAGTCATTCTTTCTTTCTCTTAGCATATCGACATAATTATTAGCGGAACACCAAAATTAATTAATTAATTATTTAAGAAGTATTCATCTTTTACAACAAAAAAGAACTGGTGTTCCTTTTTCTGAATAGATTGAGACAACATCCGACGCAATTCTGTTAAAGGTATAGAAGACCTGAACTATTGCAACTTTGGGATGAAGTTGGGTATTTAAACCGCTTAGTTAATATAACCGTCAAATTGTAAGCCCTTTTATTTTCAAGGCAAGAAGAGTTGGAGAAGGGCATTTTGATGCTAAATCATATATAATCATGTTTGATTTGCTAAGTTCTCTGCCTTCTGTTTTACTTTTCACTTTCTTTGTTTTTATTCAAAATTTGCGATCGACAATCATAAAAATACTGTGAGCATTTTCCCCGTGTCGTGTGCTGCTCCCAAAAAACATTCGTTTACCGGAGGTCTGTTCTTTGACAAATACATCATTTCAAACACACACAGCTGTTCTCATGACGATCTCACACACAAATTCGTCTCCCTCTTTCGTTCTGTTTCAGTTATTAGTTTCATGCCATTGATCTCCTGTATTAATCTCATTGATTCGTTAGAATCTCCTCTGCGATCTATGCTAATGAATCTCTTGCAATATATTTTTTATTTTTGGCTGCAAATGTATTAATTCCGAATGACAAATTGCCTAGATCCATTATATGGATCTTACCAAAGAATTAGATATTATCAAAGAATTAGAAGGTTATGCTTCCTTGTTCATATCGACTTTTAATGATTCCTGGGATCTCTTTCCAATGATCTGTTAGAATGTTGAAAAGAAAGAATACTTAGTAATTTCCACGAAAATTTCGTGGAAATTACTAAGTATTCTTTCTTTTCAACATGTGTTTGGAGTTCCACAAAGTGACGCTTGGTCATATTAATTTTATGTTAGAATGTGTATTAATTGTTTAAAAAAGGAAAGTGAGATTTCAGATAAAAATTGGTAAACTATAATCGGTTCGAAATTGCTAATAAATGGATATCCAGTAATTGATTGATGAATATAAATATTTAGGAGCGCTGATTTATAGGCTGAATTTCGAACCAATTCATCTACATATGGTTAAATTCTTTCATTGTCTTCGACGCGTGACGATTTAGTTAAAGATATTTACCATCAAATTTAAGGATAAAGAACATTATTAAATTAAAGTAAAATTCTTATAAATTGCCATTTTCTTATAAGAGGTCAAAATTATACTTGTGTATTGAAGAAGTGAGGAAGGAATGCATGTCCTCGCTTTGAATCAAGTTATCACGATGATAAAAGGCACATTACTCGTTATTTGCATCAAGTTTGATATTACTAACAGATAATCCGTAATTAAAGCCTTAAAAATACTTTCAATTACGTTCGTATCCATTTATAAATCATTAATGTTCGTTTGTCCGTTTGAAGGAAAAGGGGCGAAGTACTTGCGTTATGGAATTCTTGCAGGTTCGTCTACAGTCTAATATTCTCATTGGCCTAACCAAGGACTTACGAACGCATATCCTGTTCATCTTAGCTCTTATTAAAATTTTTGCTTATTCGAACACAGCGGCGCAGAAGAGTTGGCCCCTTTTGAATCAAGCAACGGTATGTGCATTTCATAATTATGTCGGAGCAAGATTCTCGAAAAGATCATAAAACGTTCAGTTTTTAAAAAGGCCGTCCTTGGAAACCACTCGAAAACACCAGTGGCAATCTCGTACATAACGAAACAGAACCCTTCGATCGTTGCTTCCCCATCTGTCCGAACAGAAAAGACCTGCAACTCAGACGGTCCTTGTGCGGCTTTGGCCACAGTTTTTCGATCCTCGTATCCGGTTGGAATTCAGGGCATGAGCCAGAGGAAAGGGCCGGCGAGGAAGAGGAACAATTAAGAGGGAATGATAGAGAGTTTGGTGACTGTTGGACGGAAAGGGAATGAGAGAAACCCCCACACCACCGCCCATACGAATAGCAGGCCTTCCCCTCCTCCCACTTCAACTCCCCCTCCCCCAGATGACGCTCCAAGCAGGCAACCCGCACCACTTACCAACCTTTAGTTTCATTTGGACCACTCGGAAAAAAGAAATCCCTTCCCTTCTCTTACGCGCCACCGTCTGCCTTCTACTCCATTCACGTTTGTCCCCTTTTTCGGCGCTGTATTTTCTGGAGGGTTCGCAGAAAAAGCCTTTTTCTGCCGGTGGTCATTGTGGCTGACTATAGCAACAGGCCGACTGGGTCCACGGAGGTCGTGCGCTGTAAACGCTACTTTGTGAACGATAGGGTTGCAAAAATCTTTCAAGTGGGGTTTTTCAACGAATTCCCTCTTTCTCTGTAGTGCGCCCTTTCTGCGTGTTTTTTCCCCGAGAGATCCTTAACGGAAATCACCCGCCTCGATTCGAAGCCCGCTCTCTTGCTGCCTTTAATTGATAGGGCGGAAATAATATGATACAATAAAAATTAGTAACTCCCTTTCAACCGTTTCCCTCGATACATATTTAGGAGGGTATCGAGGACTGTTTGCCGTGTAATTTTTGTAAGTGGGCTGATTTTAATTTTCCGTTATTCTTGTGACAGGATTTTTGAGCGTGAGAAAATCAATCCTGGATATGTGACGAATGATTTCCTAGCATTTTGAAGCTTTATTTTACAACACAAAGTTAATTTTTTCCCGAAGTTCTCTATTCACTTCCTGTTTAGCAATATGTTACTATTACAGGAATGCAAATAGAGACCTATCATCGTGGAAAAGAAATTTGACAACTGCCCTAACTTAGAGGGTTGCTTTGAGTCTTAATGATTCAATAAAAAGTTAAAATTCATCCTAACCATATTATTTATGTTCTTATTCTAGATAGCAGGATAGTTTTATTCCTGTATATTACCAGCTTCTTCATTTTTATGTCCTCTGTAACAGCTTTTTAATTTGTGAAAATTCTACTATCTCCTTTTATTTTCTTCTCTTTAAGAGGACCCAATAGAAGTTTTTCTGTTTATTGCTTACAGTTTTATTCTCAGCTTCTTTCTTTGAATTAATATTCAAATTCCTTCTCCTTTAGTCTTTTATTCATAATATATAATTTTTTTATTTTAGTGTTACACTCATTTATCAAAAACCCAACATACTCTCCTCAATTCCCATATATTAAGAATAATTACTAATATTAATAAAGTCCTAATTGGTAATTTTTCTTTGAGTATACCTCTCTCATAATTAACAGTTTGATAATGAACACAGTGAAGCATTTACCGAGATTCTAACACGGGACCTCTGTGTTGCTAGGCTAGCACGCTAATCTATACTCGCAAACGAGGTGATCAAATCTTTTATCTCTTAATTAAAATATAAGTTCTATGACATGAGTTCTATGACTGGAGAATCATAATTGAGATACATCAAATACTTATTCTATATTCAACTATCTTCTGAATTAAGGAGATTAATGACACAAAAGGCTATAAATGAAGTACCGAGATCTAACTTTTTTCAATAAAAGTAAAATCATAAAATTCTTTCTGGGCGATAGATTTAACAAGGAATATATGTTTCCGTCCTTTCAAACTCTAATTGATAATATTTTTTATTTTCATTATTATTAATGAAGATTCAAGATTCCTATAGAATGCATGATGTTAAATTGCCCAAGTTAATAAAAACATTGGTTTTCTTTAACCAGCGTTGATGATGAATTTTAATCGATAGATCTTACAGCATATTACGGAAGATCATTGGAGCAGTATATTCCCACGGAAAATCCCGTAAATCGGGGATGTGATCTCTGTGGAAATTAGTACAATTATTTAAGCTACCGATTAATGAATGTTATGAACAGTGATGCTGCAGCTTTATATGGGACGCGATATGATTTTTCCTCCCATGACGGAGCAAAGAAGATGAGTGGCGGACCCGTTGAATAATTAGGATATCACAATGCAAAATCCATTCACTCCACTCGACCCACCTGTAACAAAGGACTGTTTTCTTCCTTTCCCATCCTCCCCAATCACCCGATTCACTCCGCTCCCAATTGATAAACTGACTGGGAGACACGGGACATACGCCGCGTCGCAGGCACGCGACCCATAATGCAGTGCCGATCTGCAACAATCTATACACACACGATCCCCTTAGTAGCGGGTGCGATCCCACGGGGCCCCCTGCCGGTGGGAGCCGAGGGATCACTTACAGGCAACATGGAGACACTTCATCTGCTCCCCACTCCATTGTCCGATGCTCTTTTATTTTCGACCCTCGCGTTAGCTACGGATGGAGTGGTGGTTCGTAGTCATGGGAGAGTGGGTGAGGACGGTGGCGTGAGTTGGTTTCGCAGTTGCCACTTATTCGTTTCCTCCGAAGCGGCATTGTCGCAGTCGGCTCGAGATAGCCATTCCAGATAAAGGCTTTTAGTCGCCCACTTTAACCGAGCGGCGGTTTGTTTACGTTTGTTTGGAAGTTTTGAATCTTCCGACTGGATGGCTACGCGGCGGTTGATATGTTTATTCTCGATCTTTCGATCGCACTTTGTTAATCAGGTTTTCTCTTATCCTGATTTCATTCGAGAGCATCTCAATTATGATCATTTGCGGTGTTTTTAGGATTAAGAACCGATATTCATCTGGGGAAATTCCCCCTGTAAACGTGTCCTTCGTAATTTTGCAAATTAATTTTTATCGCTTGCTCTTAAATGTATAATCGTTGAAAATGGTATAGCTCCTAATGAATGGTAATATTATAATATTGTTCATGGAATGCTTATGATGAAATTCCTTTGAGGGATCTTTTTCTTATGATACGTCTCGGAGGAAAGAAAACATTGCAGTTTCTTAGGAGCTTTCCTGTTATTCCTGCATCAACCGGAGGTATATTAAAATTCCGAATGTGAAAATTATCCTTAATAACTGCCGCCTCACTTTTATTTTAGATAAAACTCGGAGCTAGGAGGAAGTTTTAAATGGAATATAATAATTCTGAAGCATTCATTAGCAAAAATCGAAAAAATTGTTTTAATGCTCGGTGTGAGTTACACTCATGGAAGCTTATAGGGGATCAGCATACTATATAAATATGCAAGCATGGGCTTCGTAAATGCGTTCTTCTTTGAGCGATTTAAATATACGGATTTAAGACAAGAAAAATGACCTAAAAAAAAGCTGAGTATGCTCTTTTCTTAAATGTCTCAGGGAAAA
Source organism: Pachydiplax longipennis (assembly GCA_036926295.1). Classification (NCBI taxonomy): domain Eukaryota; kingdom Metazoa; phylum Arthropoda; class Insecta; order Odonata; family Libellulidae; genus Pachydiplax; species Pachydiplax longipennis. The sequence continues at coordinate 54,972,327 of JAVFKF010000004.1, forward strand.
AATTTTTAAATCGATAAGTTATGAAAATTGGAATTGAATTCTGCGGAGAATTTTGTTCGGAAATTCTTACGTGCATCGATAACGCGCTTGTATTTACCAAATAGTATGTTGTCGCCCTGAGCCGACGCACATATTCAGTATGACGATCTTTTCAGGCATAAAAACGTCAGGAACTGAATGAGGTTTATCTTTCGGAGAAAAGAGATTACTGAGAGGAAGCGATCTAAATCAGTCTCCACCGACTAGATTGTCAGGAAGGACGACGGCGTTATCTCACACCCATCCTCTACCCCACACCCTTAATTCCCAACCCCTCTCCGCCCCCTCTTATAGAGAGGGAGCAATGTGTGGAGTGTCACGAGAGTCTGATTGCTCCATTGTGCCCGAATTTACTGGCTGCCTCGGCTCGCGGTCGCAACTCTAGAATGGTGAGAATGCTTTTCCCGCCGTTCTCCCTGCGACACCGAGAGATCGATCCGAGTGGAGTTTCGGCGCTCAAGAGTTCATGCCCTTAAGGGTTACAGCGGAAGGATTTAATCTTGGAGTGATCGCGCACGGTCTATGCATATTCAACCGCCATTAACAATAGATGGTCCGTTAAAAAGAATTTATCGCCCTTTCGGTTACGAGCCGATAACTGCGGGTTTAAAATCGACGCCTTTCACACTTTTCAGTCTTTCTATAGTAATTGGAACATAGAGCTGTACACTTTTCAACGAAACGGTTTCTGGAATTATTTCACGGTATGTGCTACAGATGATGTATTTTCTGTGGCGGATTGCCTCGCCATCCACGTGATTGATTATTTAAACATTAGTCACCCAATGCTCGCTCGATTGATGATGTAGAGGTATTACAAACAATTTTATCATGGAGATCTTCATACATCCGTAAATACAAGGATGAAGTTCTTCAAAACCGCGGATGATCTTTTCCTTGATTATCAACATTACGCTTGCAACTTAGGAGTCATTAATTTTCGCATATAAGATTGGTTTTATCTGGAAGCTCTACAGAATGAAATAGTGGAGCAGTGCAGATAATGTCTATTTCAGATTGCCAGGATACTTGGATAGGTAGACTTTTTTTCGAGTTATTTCTTTCCCTTCAGTTTTGCATAAAAATCCGGACTGGAACGATAAAAATTCCGCGATTAAAAGTTTTCTAAAGACTACACAGAGATCTAAAAATATCTAAAACATTTTTAAAATATAATTTTAGGGATTGTTACTCTACCCAAGATATAATTATTATTTCATTTATATTTTTCTGAAACTGCATTTTTTTATAAAGCTGTTTTTCAGTTAATTATTTATTATTGATATCTCTAAAAGACAATGTTTTTATAAATTTTCGAAACAATTTCACTTTGCTATTTCGTCCCAAAAATCATTAGACCAGAAGCGCACCTGATTTCCGTACTTTCGAACTCATTTTGAGTCTCATTGACGTCACGCCTGCATCTATCCATTCGCCGAAACGTCATCTCGTTAAGAATTCACGAAAAAAAAAGACGTCCGCAGCATGTCCTTTCACGAGCACCTCGACACCCCGTGAGAATAGTCATTGGGATTCGGGGGAAATCTTATTCGCGTGTCACGGAACGAGAAGAAAGAGCCCTCCATCGAGGAGGAAGAAAAACTGGGTCACTCGTCTTGAGTCGCTCATTGAAGAAAAGAAAAACAGCGAAAGAAGCTCTGAAGGCTCGGTGACAATCTGCGATCCACTCGGAAACTTCTCTTCGCACCTTCGTCTTAGCAAACGAACCATTTCAACCCCTTCTCCCCGGGCTTATTTTTTTTCCGCCACTTCCTCGGGATGAGATAAGGGCGAGGACCGGACACGACGGCGGCGGAGGGGAAAGAAAAGGAACGAGACTTTGTTTTGAATCGTAAATTCCTTCGGTCGCGGTAGGTGAGAGGCGGGATGTGAACCCTGACAGTGCGGCTCGCGAAGGGAGATGGAAGCGTGCTTTTTAGTATCCGGTCTTAAAGAGAACACGGAAGATTGCATGTTCAGCTGGTAGGCCGACGTCCGAGGAAGGCGATTACGTCGGGGGGATTTGGCTTTTTGGGGTAAGGGGCGATTTCCCCTCTTCCATTGCCCCTGCACGGAACCCGTTGGAACCAATTTCCAGAAGGCAGGAAACGAAGTAGACGGAGAAGAGAGGGAAAAGGGTTTGCCCCTCTTCTTCCCAAGCCACGCAATCAAACCGGGAGTGATTAGTGAATCAGCTTCATACCCTCGGGCTGTGGATTGGGGGAGGGTATTAGGAAGGTTATATTCCATTTCGGGGCGATAAAAATAAAACGGTTTTTGCACGGCTGTATTTATAGGCGATGAAAAGGTAAACGGCTTGCCCCCGGTGCTGGAAAAGGAGCGGTTAATTCCAATTGGAATCTAAAGACAACTGCTGCACATCTTCTTTCTGAATTGGATTTGAGATCTAAGATCCCCGTCCTTCGCTTCACTTAAGATTTAGTATTGACATATCTCATTTTAATTAAGCGAGGGAGAATTAGGGAAATTGTTAACAGATAAAATTTTATTTAATTTACAGATTTTGCTTCTGAATTTTTGTCGTATCTTTTTATAGATTACGCTCTAAAATATCTAGAACCGAAAAATAGAAAGGTACCAGAATTATCAAAGCGGGTTAGGTTATTAATTTCATTACTTATATGCTACTTCTGGGATATCATTAGTCAAATTATTTTTCTTAAAAGTATTGATTTTACTTTTTGTAGAATTTGCAATCACCAGAATTATTTTAATTAAGAAGTTCTAATTTCAAAATTTGTAAGTTTTCCTAGGACTGTAAGGAATAATAATTCTTCGCATTGTTGTTCAGCCTTCAAATCGAATTGTCATATAAAAAAATTATCGGAAATTAAAAAAGAAAATTTGTTACGGTAGTCATCAAGGGGTATTTCTGGCTGGTAACCATGCAAGTAAGATAATATATTTTGAAGATTAACCGAAATACAACATGAGAGATTGATGATATCGCTATACTTGAAGCCATAAAAGATTTCTGAATTACGACCCTAAAATGACAACCGTATGAGTTTGCCAGTTTCAAGTTACTCTATCATACCAGCTAAAATTATCCCTTAATATTAACTTAAGAATTAACATTTATTCTTGATTTTGGATGGCAGAAGACTTTCATTGCTGATAAATCCCTGGTAATTCAAAGATGTACGCCAAATCTTTTGATGCTCTTGATTTTAAATGGCATTATTTCGAAACTTTTGGGAGATTTTTACATATTCCTTCAAAACATTCGTAGTGCTTGCCAAGTTTAGGAAGGGAACACCTTCATAACTTTGCTACTCGGTTTCCATATCTGGATTCTGGCCACAAGGCTCCTGCATAAAGATATTTCTCAACTTTCGACCAGAAAACTTAACGAACCCTTTATTTCGTGGTGATGGATTATCACCCATGGACTTGTCATGGTCCCTATCTTTTCTCCGTATCTTATTCACTTCGAGAAGTGTATCTTCATCACAATGATCTTGGCCAAGACCTCGGAATACCACGAAATAGGGAAACAAGTGCAATTCTTCGTTAGACCACAAGGGGGTTTATTCATTTCGCACTCTGTCCTCTTACGGAAGGAAACGAGGATACAAAAAATAGAAAACAGCATTCAGTCTCTCATCATACGCTGTTCGAACTCCGGAGAAAAGATGTCCATACGGTGACACTACTCTTCTACTGTTCTTTGAAAAGAATTTGGAGATGAAAAGCATTCTTATTCCCTAGTGATAGTTTTGTAAGATTGAAGGAGCAAAAGGAGAATGGGTGATAGAAAAGGAATGCAAATGTTTATAGGCGATGAATAACGCCGATATTTTGGAAAATAAATCACTAGTTTTAATTATCCGCTCAAATTTATATTCCTAATAATTCCAAAATAAAATTGCAATTCTGGGGGATCGACGAGTAAGAATTTTTACAAAGAAGATACATAAAGATTGTAAAGTAAAAGTAATTTGCATACATATGATCATTAATAATGGGAACGAATGCATTCACTCATTCACAATGATATAGTTATAAGAATATCGTTTTACAAAAAATATTGTCACAGCTATACTGTCATTTTTTAACTTCACTTTGGAGAAAGATGCGTTAATTTGACGATTTGAAAAAATGCTTTAGGAAGGGAAAGTAATCACAATAGAAATGAAGATTTTATTAGGTGACCTTTAGTCATTAGAAACCACTCCTACAATTAAAATTATAAAACACTCTCACAACATCTTTAACCAGGACTCGAACCCGGGGCCACGGAGTTGCTATCATATTAACCTCTAGGATACCGAGGCTGGAAAGGGAACGGCTTTAAGAAAGAGACATAAATGAAATCCAAGAACGAGAAAATAACTTAAGAAAAAATGTATGAATTATAGTCAGGATTGAGATATATCATGATTGAATTGCTCTGATACAAATAAGAAATTATTGGGGATGGAGAATACACAATGAAGGGTTCAAGGAGAGCGAGAAGGAATCAAGGATAAACGGGAAATAAGGAAAAGGGAACAGAATGAAAAAGTAAGTCGGTGAGGTCGATAGAGAGGAGCTGATAGCGAGAATAAAAGATAAACGCCACGAGGGATGCACAAAAACGAAAGATAGGGCGAGAGAAAGAGGCGGCGAATGCAGATGACGAGGCCGCGGAGGTGGGGAAGAGGTTAGATTATTACACCCCCCGATAGTCTTCTGGTGCTTATCTTGTTTACCCTACACCTCTTTCTCTCATCCCCCTTCCTCCACGTTTCCTTATCCTTTCCTTCCCTCTCGAAACCCCTTCCTGCTTCCCTCCCCTCTTCCGATGTATCCCTTTTTTACCCCAAAGGGGTCGGGGGCGCAGGGGAAGAGGGGGCGTGGGGGTGGGAGGGGCCCTGCGACGCATTATGGGAGCCGAACCGACACGGCATTGGCTGAGGCCACGCCTGCTTGACTCCGCCCACAACTCCCTTATCTTTCCCCTCGTCCACCCCCTCTCGCTCGCCCCCACACTAAACCCTCCCTATCTTTCGATCCTCCGCCGCCGTCGATACTTCCCTCCCCCCCAACCCCCAGCTAAGGAGCGTTTTTTACTCCCCCCGTCGCGGGGGGCGCAGGGTTGGGTAGGCATCGGTTGGGTTGGGAGACGGATAGGGCGCGGGGCGAAGGGGGCGGGGCGAGAAGGGAGTGGTCCTGGGGTGGGGGGACCGGAAAGGGAGGAAGGAAGGGCAGGAAGGAAGGAAGGAGACCTGAACGAGCGAAGCCGCACTCACTCAAGTCACTCAATCCGTGTTAGTGGTGGAGAGAGAGCGGGGAGAAGACGATTCCGTGCTGTAAGGTTACGAAGTCCCGCGCTGCCGTAGGCTTGCGAAGCTGACGACGCAGACAGCCCGTGGATTCTTATCAACCTCGCCGCATATCGACGCTGTCTTCACGACTTGGTGGATTCGACTGAAAGCCGCGGTTTTTCCTCGAGATCGAGTTTATATCCGAGGAGGGGAAGATTCTTTCATCTCGCTTTGCATCCCTGAGGGGGTTGCGGATGAGTGCCTTCGCCGTCTCCCCGCTCAACTCTCCTCTCCAAGTGAGACGTAGCGGAGGAGGTGCGGTGGGAGGCGGAGGAGGTTGTCGGGTGGAGGGAGGGATCCGAGGGGGAGGAGGATACCACCTGCCACTGTCGGAGAAGACGGACGCAGCTTCGCCACCGTCGCCAAGTATTCTTCCTGATTCTCTTCCGGAGCGAGCATTTCCCCTCGACCTCCTTCTCTGACTTCTTCTGAAGGCATTTTTCTGAAGCGGGAAGCCCACGGAGGACCATTAAAGCCGCTACCTCGTCTTCGTTCGGGTCTCGAAAATCTCACTTCTTCCTCGTCCGGAGACCGGGTTCCCGCCCACTTCCACTCCTTTATTTTCTCCTAGGTGTTTCGCGGATCGATATCTAGGAAAAAATAAGTGGTATACCTTCATGGAGGGATTGAGATGGCTCTCCAGTCATAGGAGATCCGGGAACTGATCCGAGAGCATCCCCCGCTATCCGCTGAGGGAGTCTCCTTGCCGCGAGAATTTCGTTTGGAGGAGTGTTTACACTTATGTGGACGCGTACCACGGTGGCTGTATTGTTCGGTGTGTGAAGGAAGGGAAAAAGGGTTGTGCGTACGGGCTCCTTTTGACATCCCGGCACCTATTTTCGGCCTCGTCGCGCTCCGATCCAGCCCATCTCCACGTCGCTTCCGGTCAACTATCTCGTGGGCAGCCGGAGGCGGGACCCTTCCATTCCGCCTCCTCTACCCCCTCCCCCTTTCGCACACACTAGAGAGAGAGAGGGGTTTTCAGAGAGGGAAGGAGAACAGAGAACAATGCTGGACATCAAGACGTCGGCGGACTACCTGACCGGACGGACCGGCACTTTCACCAATTTCTCGATGCTATTCGCCGGTAAATTTCCTTTCCCCCAGTGGAGCGATAATCCCTTTCCCTGCGAAGTGTTCCGTCTCCCGGTTCGTTACTGTGATGGTTTTGGAAAAATGTGGGATCGTTGGAAATCCCGGCTTGATTAAACGTAATTGGGGTGTAGAGGGGTAGTTTCGTGCTACGGTTTACGGTTATTGTTAAAATGATATTATGGTGGTGATGGAGGATGATGTTATGATCGTGACTCAAAAATAAGCAGTCATCTTCAATGACAGTTTTTGACGGATACTCATATGAGGCTTTTATTCATTACTGTGATCGATGTTTATCTATTTTATATCTATCCTTTACAAACAATAATTCATGGCTTACTTTCAAACCCATGGTCATGACCGTCTTTTGAGTTAAGCTTGGTGATTGGATATCTCTTGCAAATTATCTTTTATTGCCGTTTGATACTGATGTTTTCCAAGGGTACTTTTAACAAGGGATTCTTTTGAAGTAGCATCCATAAAGCCTTTAATATAGCCATTGTTTCGATAATACTATTATTTTAAGGACTATTGAACCGTCAGTTTTGCAAATCGAAATAAATGAACGAATCACGAAGCTCATTATTTTGAGAAGCACAAACAACACATATTTACTGGATTTTATGATTGACGAATAGTTTTCAGCCCATGTCATTTAACATATAGACATAGAACATATGTGATAGAAATAAGCTTTATTTTCTAGTTGGTCATTTGAACCGTTTTCTATTTAGAGGTAAAATATAACGTAGTAACACGGTTTGTTTTTGTTTTTCCAGATACCACGTACAAAGGCACGTGGAGCTCACACAGCAGTCACGCACAAGGTAAGTGAGATTCTTATCTCCGTTTTTCATTCTAATTTCACTCTTTCAGAGGCGCTAATAATTATCCTCGGTTTTAAATTCAACCAGCAGACAGTATGTCTATTTTAGTGCATGCTCAACTGTTCGCATTGGTATTCTACGTCAGTTTCATATTTTATTAGTGCAAAATTTCCTGGTACCTATGTTCCTTTAGATCTTCATAGTCTTCTTTTCCGTTCGTAAAAGTATATAAATACTTAAAGATTTCTTTTCGTTTATATATTATTTATGCACGGCATGTAATTATTCTTATTTTCTATGCAAATAGTAAATTTCAGCGGGTAGCAATAATTCATTTGTAATACTTTGGATTCGCTTGTTTCTAGCGAATCATGTCAAGAAATTTTAATCCTCCATCCTGAAATGTTTCTCTATTTAACAATTTTTGAATGCATTAGATTTATCCTCTTTTATGTCAAAAATTCAAAACTTCGTTAATTTAGGATATATTTTAAGCAATGGATTGATACAATGATACACTTCTCTAACCGATAAGGAAATTGTATGAGGTATGGAGAGGGAAGTAAAATCCATTAACCAATCCATCTTTTAACCTATTCTCTCTCATAGTTTACATTTTCGTTAATTTCATCGAACTATACTACGGATGCTTATATTATTGGAAAAATACATTGTTCACTATTGCAGTATTGAAATGAAAGGAATGGAGAGAAATCGGATAACTTGAACTATTCTTTGCCCATCGACACGTAGACAACTTGATAGGGTAATCGAGATATTAGTCAACGACATTAATATTAAACTTTTGACACTGAATATGCTATTTTATCTGTTTAATATAGATTGTTAACCATTCAATATTCTATCAATGCTTTTCATTCAAATATATAATACACCTTATTCAGGGCAAAAGCAACGTAATCATTTTTTAAGGTTTCATTAGAAAACATAAGATGCTCCAGCAGATTCTACGCCTTATAATCCCTTTGTTGCGTCATCCATAGTGAGGTCGTAATTCGAAATGGAACGAACGCCTCTGAAAGCCATCCATTGCTTATAACGAACCAATTCCTCCTTTACGGCCTCATCTAAATAACAAGAGGGTTTCGCTAATCCACGAGAATTTTTTCGCTTGGCACGCATCCGCCATTCTGTTTGGGCTCATATCGAGTGGGGAAGGAACGGTTGATAAAGGAAGGGGAAAGGGAGAGAGAGAGGAAGAGTGGAGGGAGTAGCGGAGCGCAATTACCGTCACATTACCGCATTCGATATTGCCGACGCTGGCGCTTCCCTCTCCTTGTGCCCGGAATCAGTTCAGGATGCGAGGAGGAATGGCATTGCCGGTGGAAAATAAAAACACGGTCGGGTCGGAAGGGAGGGGGAGAGAGAAATCTGTTGCAAATTGATGCGCGTCTCCCGTTCCGCCCAATGCACGCTCGGAATCCCTCTTTTATTTTTTATATTTGCCGCTTATTTTCGCGGGCGGATTTTTCCAATTCGTCACTGCATATCTCTATCTTTTTTCCCCCTGAGATCGATATTTTTATATTTCTCGTAGCTCCGGCCTCTTTCGGCCGCTTATTTCTTTCGCCTGGTTTTTTGCGTGCCATGCGACCGGTTGATAATTCCGCTCCACAATGGAGAGAAATTTCCACGTTCGAGGGCTCCGAAACGCGGGTTATTAAAACAGGATTTTCTGGAATTGCGTTTTTATATGTTGAAGGATGTGCAAAATGAGATTGCCATGACAGCTATTCGGTATTACTGACAGTCGTTGTCTATCTTTGTAGAAAAACTTCATTAAAATGCTCCTTCCGAACATTGACCGGGAACGGGTTTTTTTTATCATACAAAAGCGAAATATTTATTTTCTCTCGCTGGGATATTTATAAAAGCGATAGTATATAACTCAGTTGAGGGGGTTGCAGGAGATATATTCAAGAAATCTTCCGCTGACGAAAATTGTCACTAGAGACGCATAAAGATACTCGGATCTCAAACTTTACACGGAAAATCAAAATGCCATTTATTTAGCAGATTAAAGTGTACATTTTAGAGGAAGAACCGGAAAAGAGAAAGTAGTCGATTGGCACTCAATTACTATTTGCTGCAACCTATTGAGGTACACCGACAAAGCAAACTGTACTTCGATTGTGAGGCTTTTGATGGGGTTCTTTGCTCTGTTACTTTATGCACGAATAAATCGTCTTTAAACAACTTTTGGTTTCATTCGTTTTTCATACGAAATTAGGATATGTGAGGAACTATCCTATATCTCTGTAGCAAAACAAGAGAAAAATTATTATAAATTTAAACGTTAAATATTATGAAAGGGAAAAATGGAACTCCGGGGTTAATGAATAAGAGGAGGTATGTAATGTCATTAAATTTTTAACAAAACGTAATGTTACAAATTTTAACTTAAATATCTCTCTAATAATTTCCACCGGAATGAGAGCCCCGTGCCACCATTGGAAGTTGATGTATTTAGTGCGAAAAGAACGGAGATGTCGGAAGGGAAGTATTCGGAGAAAGCAGTGGAAGAGGGGAGGGCTATTTCGTATCTCGCTAGATTACGAATTACGGAGAGATAGCGTGGAAAACTTGGCCATTTCCAGTGCTGGAGGAAGGAAGGAAGGAGGAGGGAGGGGGATTTTGAATGGGAGGGAGAGGTTAGAGAAGGACTTCACCGCGGTAAACGACAGGAAATTCGGAATCTGTGGGGAACGGAGGAATGGGGAGGATGGTGGGGAGCGGTGGAGAGGCGTCACTGGGGTTGTGAAAATGGAATTTCTCTCTTTCTCTCCGTTCTGATTATCTCGCGGAATAAAATTCGGAATCTATCGGAAAGCGAGGTAGATTATCACAACCTGGCGGGTGTCATGCTACGCATTTGTCGTGTGGTTCTCAAGCAATAACTTCAGGTACCAAAATACGTACACTGGATGGGATATGAAAAGCGTTCTTTAGGATATACCCTACAGAAATTATAGGGTGGAATAACTACTCATATATTGGGCTTTGCTCCGTGAATTGATAAGGAAATGCGTCGAGAGAAATGTTTTGCATACATTTATATAAAATTCAAACAAAAGCATTCAATAATAAGTCTCGAAGTATGAGTCTGTATTAAAATTCAAAGAAATAATTCCACAATTTAGGGCAGTTTTTCTTAATGCATTGAAAAGAATATACATATTTTAAATAACTTAGTACTAGCAGAAATGTATGCTTTTTCTCAGGGATACACTAAATATTTCCTTAAAGAATTAGTGCCTGTTCCTATGAGACCGATTAACTGTAATAAAGACTGAATACTCAGTCACAACTTTTCTCGTTTCCTCAATAATATCAGGAGGGTAAAGTACGAAAATATTAACACATTTTCTTTAATCATAGAAGCGTTTATGATCCATATTTTATGTAACTAATCCATCGAAAATCCAACTGCACACAGAGACCATCTTCTACGATTGATAAAGCAGTCAATAACTTTCACATCCACGTATTTTCTTATATTCTGGTAGCTAAACTCCTTGTGTTCTTATCCAAGTTCCGCTAGTTTTTTCAATCCGCCATCGACATTCCCCGCTGCCTTTTCCTTCTGGAAAACCCTTTTCCGATCCTTCATCTCCCTTATTCCTTCAACATGCCCTCCCCGTCCTTCCTTCTTCTCCATCCAATTTCCTTCCTCCCTTTTCCAGTCATCAAGGCAGGCCGGCACTCCTAAAGCGTCACGCTCATCCGTTCCTCCCACAACCGCCCACACCCCTTCTCTCTCCAGGGGAGTATTTTTCAGACAACCAATCTCCTCTCGGATTGCGCTTGGCGCTGTTGGTTTTTGGGAGAGAGGCTGCCAATCAATACGTGCTTGTGGAATCTTACCATTATTCCTTTCCTCGTAATCTCTTCGAATCTAATTGTCAAGCTCTTTTTACACGTCCATCTCTTAATCTTCCGCAGGGAGTTGCAATTTTCTGTCTCATTCCGGTAATTTATAGCGTTTTATAATTTATGCGAGAGATACATTTTATGCTGCTAAATCCGCTAAGAAAAGAATTAACATCAGTTACCATTAAAAACAAAGCTTGAATTAAAATTTTGATTTTACTGATACATATTGTCATCCGTCTTTCGACAAATCAGTAATGAATCACTAGCTACCTCAACGGCCAACGTTTTAGCCTTTTCTAAAAGGCGTGAATCAAGGGATTAAACGAGCTGTATTTCCACTGATAAGTGATCTTTACCATTTAAGTTTGTTGTTTTACTTATCTATCTCTGAGCTGAGTGAATTAAAATAATTATTTAAAGTATAACCCTAAGAAGTGTATTTCAGGTCATTCTTTGATTAATATATGGTCTAGATTAGATTCCAATTTTAGGTTTCACAAATTTATTCATTTATGAAGAATTTATCCTTTTTTATTTCTGTTGAATTAAAAAGGATAAATTCTATTGAAAAAACTTGGCTTCTATGCATCTCAAAAATAAGAGTGAAACCACAATTATTTCAGAGAATAGATATACCTGATCCTCAACCATAGAGATAACCGATCATTGGTCTAAGACTACTCAATATTGGGAGTTGAAAACTGCTCTTGGCAGCCGCTTTCTTTTTAAATAAAGCATCCATATTAATGGGCAGTTTTCTCGTTGAATTACTGTTATCTATTGCGGGTAATGGTGACTCAAACACATAGAATTTCATTAATTATGATTATTATTATTTGAAATCCTTACAGGTAGGCCACAAGACATATGGCTAAGTCTCATCACGTTAAATATATTGGAAGTTAATTATTAGTCATTTAGTATATAATGATATCTTTTGGTTTGCCATCCATTAAACGGTTCATATAGCAGCTAAATTTATCGCAATATAATGTATAATACTGGCAAATAGTATTATGTAGCTTATTTTTCAAAATTTTTTGGACCCCAAAAAATTTCTAGGCTATAATTATTTAAATCTTTCTCTCATTCTCGGCATATCAGGATTTCGGTTTGATTGCACAATAATATGGTGAATAGATGGTTTTCTACAGTCTCTTTCAACGATTTAGCTGTTTAAATTCTTTCTTTTCCATTTCGGCATTCGTTAATTTCTTCAGCTGTATTGAAATAAAATTAGTGGTCATAAATTCAACAAATCACGTTATTTCATCGCCTTGCAAAAAGAACTCTTGAGTGATAATTATAAATGCTACTCTATCGTCTAATCAATTTCAATCTCTTTCCAACATTTTCATATTTCTTGAATATTTAAGTTTTTGGAAACATAATAAATGGTAATTTCACCCAGAGTACTCGGCGTGGAATAGACTATCCTACTTTGAATATGACGAAGCATCATAAAAATCGCGAGTGTGCCATTTGGAAGTCCTTCCACCTGTAAAGTGAAAGGGATTCGCTGAACACAGAGTGCGACATTTTCACAACTGTGCACTTGTCATCGCTTCCCCTCTTTCTCCGTATTTCTCCGCATTTTTTCTTCCTCATTGTGAGTTTGTTATTCGTCTCCTCCCCACGGCCTTTGGCACGCCATAAAGAGAAAAGGGGCTCAACTGCTATAGGCCGCGCTTCGATGTAGACCCTCACTGATTCGAAAAACTTTCTGAAAACCCGCTCCGTCGCCTTCCATTGTTTCTCAGAACCCATGAGGAGTTGTACCATTCCGATTCCCTTTTTCTGGAGAGGATGAAGGAGAGGGAGCGGGAGATACAAAAGCCTTAGAGAGAAAGCGAGAGGGGGACATGTGTTCGCACGACGTGTGTCGCTTTTTTTACTCCTCCTCCGTCGTTACACGGCGCCACCGTCGTCACCCTTCGCGACGACCCTCACAAAAGAAGGACGGCTTCGCTTCGGATAAAAGAACTCTCGCGACACGTGCGTGAGTGTACTGCGTCGTGTCGTCAGACGAAGGAATGCTCCTCTGTTAAGTCTACTCCTCCGATGTTTCGGGGATTTCGGAGCGTTTTTCTACAGCGCGAGTCTCAAGGAACGACGGCTCGTATGTAAGAAACTTAGACGCCGAAAATTTCTTAGTCAAGTTCCATAATCGGCAGGTTCATCACTCAAATTCAGCATATTCTTGATGTAAGATCAGAGGACATGGTGAAGTACAACATCAGGTCGTATTCTCATGTCCCGACGGATGTCAATTCCGTATTCATCTACTTTTTAAGACATTTTAAAGGTTGCCGAAGAAAATGAGGATCCCTATTTGGAACAGAGCATCTTTTTCAGAATTGTAGTAGGCGCAGCAGTTATTCGTTCCTAACCAATGATTCTGAACCTTTTACCCCCGCGTTTGATCTTCAATCTCCTTGATCAAACTTGACAAATAAGGTATCACAAAAGAGTCGATCTTGTATAACTGGTGCCTTAATGGGATTAATTAATTAAATAGCATTTAGTTTTACAACAATCTCTTTCGCAAATTTTCGATCCATAATAGTAAATAATTTTAGCGAATTTCCATTGAGCCATCGTGTGATCAAAACGATGTTGAGTTTATAAGAACGACGGTTTTCCCTTGATTCCGTCATGCTTTTTCAAGTCGAAAATGGGCCTGATATTCAAAGATGGACATGAAGACGTCTGGTGGAATCTAGAAGAGATCTTTTAAATACTACATCGCAGTGAGCACCCGAAAGCTCAATAGTACCTTATTGCAATCAACTGCGGGGAAACCTTTGATCAAGTTAATAAATTTATTAGAGGAATGCGCAAATATTATGGGTTAATTTCAAAATTTACCGTAACGAATCTATTGCTCAATGTAGGTGAAATTTGAAGTTGCAGATCAACCAAGCATCAACGGAATAAGCTAATTAATAAATGAACGATCCAGCATCAAAGAAAAGCCAATTGTAGAGAAGATTTCATGCTCTCCTGTAGTTTGACATTTTGAATATTCTCGCAGGTTAACATGGCTTACTCGGACATTATCCTCAGGGTCAGAGGAGTACTTCATACTGGATCTTACGGTTGAAGAGGAGAATTTCCTTTCAGGTTTATACATGGCGGTAGAAAATTTCTCAGTTAGTTAGATTGAACCATTGAGAGAATCCTCTGATATTGCAACTAGGGATTTTACGGAGGAAAAGAACTTATTTAAGAAAAATTTTAATAATCATTTAAGGAACAAAGGTTTAATTTATAAAATGATCAGTGGCGAATTGAAAATCGTCTCAATTTCCACTTCGGCGCCCCCTAGATAAATATGACCAGTAGTAAGCTTCCCCTCTCTACGCCTCTTTCCCTGCTTCTCCGGTGTTTCTGGATGCTGCAGTGAATCACTTCTGGGTTAATATGAAACGGAGGAGCCCTACTGCCTGCATATGTTTTGCTTTGCCGTCATATGTTTTTATAAGTTCAGTTCTGCACATATGGCCGATTATTTACCCGAAATCCAATATTCTTCGTAAAGATTTGAGTGTTTATGCTATAATCCGATTCAGATGGATAAATCTTTCGATTGCGGGTTCATCATTGGCTTTTTGAATCAGATGATGGAAAGCATATCGGGAATATCCTGCATGTATTAAATTTTCAACTTAAAGTTATAATAATCCGCGTTTCCCTTCTGTTCATATTGCCAGTAAAATGTGCCTAATCGTACATACAATCTTCGACATTTTGCATTACGAGTTCTCGAATGAATTTCAATTCATTTATCGTTTGCGAATCTCATGTCATCATTTTTCATTTACATTATTTTCGAAAGCGCCAGTTCAAATTATTTCTTAAAAATTTATTTTCATGGTTTATCTTATTCACCGTAGATATATTAAGTAATATAAGGGGTGATTCTTATTAGAAGTTACATTATTTTATTTTATATACATGTACATATCTAAGGGTTCTGTAATCGTTTTTCTATTAGAAAGAAATGGGACCTCCAGTACGTTATTTAGCCATAAGCACCTTTATTTGAGAAGTTAGACATCTGTGTTACAAAAATAAAAATATGAACGTTTTAAATACTAAAAATCTGTATACGCTGCAGTACTCTAGAGAATTGGACGGCAAAGCGCGGCTCGCGAGCCACATTCGGCTCTTTGGCCTATTGAGTGTGGCTCTTACACAAAATACCACATGTAGGCCCGCGGGGGTCGGGCGACGGGATTAGCTGGCGGGATGTAATGATAATGACAAATACATACCTGTATAGTTCAAGTTATAAAAAATTTGGCTTTCAAAAGAAATTTTAATAGTTGTGCTGTTGATACTTGGCTCTTTTGACTCATGAGTTTGCCGATCACTGGTCTAGAATCTTTCGAAAATTAGGCGAGAATATATTTTAGTGAGGAGTAAAACTATGTCTCCTACCAGCTCCCATATTCAACAACCTTCGATAATCCGACTGGAAAATGGTCCCCTTGAGATCCACTTCTTAGCTTTTGACGTCGAAATCTTGTTTCGGACCGCACATCCCGTCGTCAGGCTTTTTCATCAATTTCTCCCCTTATTCCCCCGCGGCGGACATATTCATCCTCCAATCCCATTCCGCCACCTTTCGATCCTCTCGCAATGCCCGTCCGTAAGGGAGTGGGAAATGGGATCCGTGTCTGAGAAGGAAGCAACTCGGATAAGCCAGTGAGATAAGAGCTAAAGAGGCGTTCCCCCCCTTTTCATGCGTTCCCTTGTCATATCATAATGCGCCTGTAAGTTTAATCTGTTCGATGAAATGAATAACGTCATTTTGCGTAACCCATCGATCCGGATATTTTTGTCCTCTTTCCAATGTTTTTCAGTCCGTGAAATGTGGGGCCGAAACGAATGAATGGAGGATCGATCGAGGCGGGGAGTGCTTGGGGAAAATTATTGCCTAGGAAAGAATTAATTGGAGGAAGTTAATGAAAGGTTGTTTCATCAGCATTTTCTTGACAGTTGATGTAAGAAAATATGCATATATTCAGGTAATATCAGTCGATCCTGGTGCCTTGCGGGGTTGTGTTAATGTAAAAATTTCGAATGTAAACTGGTAAATTTTAAAAATACGGCAAAAGAAAGACATTCCAAGAGTTGACGTTTATTACATTTTTTATCGAAAATACGAAATATTTTTATTCAAATTGATACTTGGCATTTTTGGTGAGCACAATCGAGAATAATGTGCAGATTTCATGTTGAAAATTTGGAACATTGAAATTCCTTACTACCCAGATATGGCAGGTGAATTGAAGTCTTAAGGAGACAACTTTTTTTTTCGTAGGCTTACATTAACTATTCAAAATATTCTATCGTGAAGTGTTCTATGGTTTATTAACACCACTTATAACTTATTTTTGGAGGTACATATTCATTTCTTTTACACCCTTTCATTTTATTATCTACGTAAATGTAGAATATAATGTATATTTTTTTTGTAATATTCGTTCCCACATTATATTCTGAACATACAAATTGTCAGTTAAATATTTACATCATAATGGAACAAATAAATCAGTATATTGTAAACAATTACTAAAGCAACCTCATTCTAATGTCATCACAGCCATGTCATCGCCCTTCACAAAGGAAAATAACAGGAGGATTCATCTCAGAAGGTTTAAATGATTTCTATTAAACTACCATTTTTTAATTTGGGTCAATCGAAATTCGAAACAGAGTTGATAATTCCATTTCGCCTCCCCTTCCTAGAACACAACACTCAGTTACCCTTGGAATCGTTCCCCTCCTGTGACGGATGAAGGCCCATTGATTGTGGAAGAGGGAATCGGTTAAGAGGGGCGGATGGGAGGCGATATGCGTGAAGAAACCGAGTCCGATAAAGAGCGCTATTCTCGTCTCGTGTGCGTGTCACGTGCACCATAATCTGTCCTTTCTTCCTCGATTTTAGCCTCTTTAAAACTTACCCTACTCTTTCACCTTTAATGTTTTCTCGGAAAAAATAATGGCACGATATTATGAAAGGTCATGAGGAATTTTGCTTTAGAAATATTAGAATAGACTTTAAAATAACTGCTATTCTATGCGCCTGACGAGGCATGATTCAAACTAATTGTCGATATGGGAAGAATAGAGGAAAAGTTGAACAGGAAAACGTATTTTATTAGTAGAAACGCTGTTTTTACTTCCGGTAGAAACATCGGAATGATATATCGGATTTACATGAGTACGATATAGATCGTCAGTCAAATTTTCACCGAAGAATTACCTTTTCACATCTGTTAATTTTCTATCCTATACAAGTTGCGATAATTATTTAGACCCAATTGTTCGGCTTTTATTTAAATTATTTCCACATGTCGACCACAAAAGACTTATAATGAGATTTTGCAAAATGTTTTTCAAACATATGTCAAATAATCTCTTTTATTTGATAGACCAAAAATACCTCTTTGGTGTATGTTCTCAACTCCAATTTAAGTTTTCGTTACAATGCCTATAACTTACGGAAACTTACCTAATTTTCTGCAAGCCTAAGCATTTTATATTCAATTCCCTGAATATCTCCATGAAACCTTAACTAAAGTCGTACAGTTAATAAAATTAAAAAATACAAATCTGGAGCGTTAGATGTTCTATGATTATATTATTAAGATGAAAATTTAAGAAGCCTATCATTTTTCTATAACAGTATACACTCTTCAGGTGGTGAAATATTCGACCATCTTAAAGCCTCAGAAAATAAAACAAATTGCCAGGAGTCGGTGGTATTCTTTTGTTTTTCTGCTTCTTTGTTCCTTATTTATTTAATGCGCCCCCGCTCTGGAAAACTTACAGCTAATTGAGAATGAATACACCTTCTCCGTATAACAGCATAGATAGCGCACCCACTAAGAGACCTCTCCTTATTGTTTTCCCTCTTTTCTTCCTCCTTTTCATTCCCTTTATTTCTGACGCAACTTTTTCCCTTTCTCCATCTGCTAGAATGTATCTGGTTTTTCAGCAGAGTTTTCAGCCGTCATTATGTAGTTTTTTGGATGTTTAAAAATGTCGAGGTTATCCCTCAGGTGGCACACGTAAGAGCCGAATCATGCCGCAACTCTGTTGTAAAAGCACCCTCAGGGGTTGGTGTGGGATGAAAAGTTGAGGGTGGTGCACATACCCTTCGCTACTTCTTCCATTGTTCACCTGACTTTACTCCAAAAGTGATGGTACAGAGAGGAAAATGTCGACGTAAAATAAAGTTTGGTTTTCTCCCTTTCCCGTTTTTCCTCCCTTTCGTTCATTTCTCTCGCAATTTCTCTATCTCATTCTCTCTATATTTGCGGTCTTTCCACCTTTCTCCTTCTCAACTATTGGCTCGTTTCTACCTCCAATCTTTTCCCAACCCGTTTTCCTTGGTTGCTATATTTTTCTTCATAAAGAAGGAATTTTACAATGATGTAAACTGATTTCAACCTTAATCCTTTCTTTCAATGCTTAACAACAATAACGTAACCTTTTATTCATTCTGTTGCTACCAGGATCCTATTATCTGGAAATAATTCCTTGAAATGGTGTTGATTATACCATTTCAGGGAAATTTTTCAATCTGGCAGGAATCATTTTGAAAAGTGTAAGAGGTTCAAAGGAATAGCTTTCATTTTTTTCCTAAGGTATGATGCTTTCTAAGTAGGCCACCTTTTTCGGTGCACTAAGTTCGGATCAAATGAATACAATATTTATATTTTGGAAGGAAGATTGAGGATTATTTTCTTACATTGCATATAAAAATACATTAATTTAAATCATGCAATTACCTCCCTGTGGGCTATACAGTAGGACAGTATGGGGATAATTATAACAGATTTCTTTAGGAAACAAAGACTTGTAGGGGCTGTTTACTGTACACATCTTCATTTCTTCATCATCATAACATACCAATATAAGATCTCCGTACGATTTTCAAATATGAGAATATAAACTTTGAATAATAATTTCAGGCGACAATTAGTTTTATGTATGTATATGAAATCAAAAGCTTTAGTGTAGTGCTGAAATCCTAATTTAACATAATATTGTTGGATAAGGTTCTGCTTTTATTTATATTTTCTTCCATCTTTTCTATTTTATTACAAGTAAATTGAGTAGACCTAGGTGAAAATAAACCCAATACCGTGGGAAACATTCAGGAATCCCTCCCTGCGATTTCATCTCTTCGCAAGATTTTATAAAATTTCCATCACTCCTTACACGATGCGATAAAGCTTATTTCACTCCCTTTAGTAGGCCACTATAAACCCATTTACCCGTCCATCTTCTTCACCTATCTCCACCCTCTTGGTGAAATTTCTTTGTGCTGGCTGCGAAAGCGAAATATCGGGTCGACGTGTGGGGTTGACACTTTGCAGCGTGTATGTTTCCAGGCGACCGACCACGCAAAATCGGTGTGAAGGCTTTTTAGGCCCCCCTTGCGAGGTGAAGGCACTCGTGCGAAGAACATGGAAAATGGGACCCTCCTGAAATCAGTGCGTTGTATTCCCTTTTACAAGAAAAGAATCTATCGGAGGGAAAAGGTCCTTCGAGGTTGCTTTGAAGGTGTCGACATGGGATGATCGGCTGATTTCTTGGTATTGTACGACAATACATTGTGACCCAAATCCCGATGGCATATGCATAGCATGCGTGCGATATTTTTCTTTTAGGCGATTTTTAATGCGAACGAAATATGAGAAATCATTCCATTTTAATTGGGAATAAACATTAAAATACTGTAGGCATAATTTAAAATTCTTATGCTTCCCTGTTGTTCAGGTTTTGATCTCTGGGAGATTTTTTTTACTTCTTTTCGGGATTACTTTCATCCGCACTAAATTCAATAGTTTTACTGAAAGAATTAGGGGAAAACTGATAGCTTTCTGTTGTTCTTTGGGTTTCCAACTTCACGGTTATCCTAATAAAGTTTAGTACCCTCATATTTGCAGACTTACTTAAATCAGCCCAAATTTATATCTTCATATGTTTATAAGTGTTTAAATATTTTTCTTTCTGTGTTAGTTGCTGTTTAGTTGAGAATCTTTTGTGTTCTCTCAGAGAAGTGACATGGAAATTGGATGAAATTTATTCTATGAAAAAGTAAAATTTTACTATCGATAATTTTTTCCGAGGACGTCCATTTAATCTGTGATGGATCATTCTTGGGACACTAATTAGCTTAGAAAGCATGATTTTTACATTCCTAAATTCGTTCAAACTAAATAAATTGTACTTTTTTGTGGTAAGCACGCTATTAGTTATATCAAATCTATGTATCGATGCTACTCCATGCTTACCTACCATAACAAACATAATTCATTTCCTTCTATTTTCTGACTATTCTCTCTTTTCAAAAAGATATTTACAGTATTTTTCTCGGTTTCCCCTCTATTTTTATATTCCCAGGGCCGCTATTTCTCTCATAATATATCTCTTTGTCATTCTACTCATATCTTTTCTACCTGTCCATACCAAGGTGGATCTCATAATCTCAACACTCAATTATTACCAAAATCTTAAGGCTATGTTCTAACTTGTCACATATTTTTCTCAAATAACCCTTCATCCTAATTCTAGTTTAACTTTTTTATCTCTCCTAAAAGCCGCAAGTTCTGCTGAAAACAGCGCTATCAATCCCCTATCCACATCCATGCTCGCCACTCTCAAAGATTTATTGATGGAGGGCATTCTTAAAACTTCTTACGAATATCACATCAAATACAGGATCGACTCGCAAAGCTATTCAACTTTCTTCCAACCATCAAAATTGAATCCGTCTGAACCTTCCCTTCCTTTGTTTATATCATCTATAGCCTGATTTACCTTCCGATGACATTATCCACGATTGGCAATCAAAGCGGACCGAAGGCTATCCTAATGTGATTTCTTCGTCCGAGGGAGAGGTGCATCTATAGAAAAGTGTATCGGCAATGGCCGCATCTTTGAGGGTCCATTTGATCCTCAGGATGTTCGAAAGGACAGGAGGGTGACGGGCAGCGATGCGAAAGGCCACTCCACAATCTTAGGACCTTTCCGACTTTTGCCGTTTAAAATTCTGATTGCATAGACAACAGTCTATTCGACCCTTGTTGTCTCGGAGAGAGGGGAAATTCCGAGGGAGAGAAGGGGTTGCACGCTTGGGTGCTTGGTGAGTGCATTGGGTGTGATGAAGCTTATGGATGGGCCACTCCTGATGGTGGGATGGCTCTTTTGTGAGGGCGTCGAAGGGGATGGATTCAAAGAAAAAGCCGCGGGGGATGGAAAAGTTTGTGATTTTATTCGGTGTCCGGTAAAGGACGTCGGTGAGAATGATATTATTCGCGTAAATTGCTTTCGGAAAACGGCTGGAAAGTTTACGACCGACGGGTGATCAGCTTATCTATCACAATCTCTCGTCTCGGATATTTATATGTGAGCGGATTTCAAGGAAGAATATTTTATAGGAAATTAAATGTTTCGAAAATGAACTTTTGTTACCACCCACTCAGTTTTTGCAAAATCTATCAAAATATACAGAGATGATAGTTTACAAAAATGTTTCACGAGGCAGTTAAAAATTGATTCTTGTGAAATATGTGTGTAAAATAGGAGCGCGAAGAGGAAAATATCTGAAATAAGTGAAAAATCGGAGTTAATGAGAAATTTGTGGCCTTTCAACTTTAAAATTAGTTCGTTTGAAAGATCAAAATCGCATATAAGTTTTGATGAGGATGAATTTTTCCAAAACTTTCCATTTCAACATCGAGGAAGTTGAGAGAGCAATTAGCAAAGGACATGCGTGGGTACTATTGATTATGACCAAATCCTTTCTTTATTCTATGAATCGTAATTTAACGATTTTTAACGGTTTAAGAGGAGCTCCATAACCATTCTATTTACAAATAAAATTTTATCTAGAACGACTTGCGTAGATTGAAATATGGTATTTGTTTTCCTAATGTAATTTCTTATGTATTATATAATTAATTTATTAATTTAATATTTTACTTACAATAATTATATATTTTTGTTCTATATCGATAATTTTTAATATTGTTTTTAAACCCTGTATTGAATTTTTTCACAAATTTTCCTCTAAAATCATACTACCAAATTTTATTTATTCGCTATTTGTTACTTAAACGCAATAAATAATTTTTATCCTACGATATAATATATACACGATATATTATTATCTTACGATATACAATATTTATTTTCTGAATTGTTTGTTTCAAAACCGTTTACGCTCATTATGTGTATAGATATTACGTACGTATATTCTCTTCATAACCTGAAACACTACTTTCGACCAGTATTTTCTCTGTCCTCTGCCTTTAGAACCATTCACGTTCTTCTCATACTCCATGCATCTTTTCCATACATTTTATTCATATACCTAACTCACTCTTTCTTTATACTAATCACCTAGTCATTATATTAGAACTCGTTCATTCACTACTCTGTCGCTGCCGTCTCTGTCTCTCTTTTTTTTCCATGCATGTAGTAATCAATAGCACAGTCTATTAAGATTAAGGTAGCACAAGGAAGGAATTAGAAGTACATCGGCAGCTCAGAGCGTTCATCAGACACCACCGCGGCAGCCAACTCATTAAGTGGAAGGAAGCCAGAGAAAACATTGACACAAGCAAAAGAAACTTGTTTCCCTTTCTGACAAACACCCCACGTGGGTACACCGTAGCGGCCGCCTCACTTGTAATCTATTTGCCGCGCATTTCATTTGCCCTCCGACTACTTTTGATCCTTCATTCCCTATCGACTCGTCCTTTAATCGTCCAATCCCTTAAGGGCATCTCGCACGGCGGAGAATGAGGCCAAACCCAGTTCGGAGTCTGCGGTCTAGAAAACAAGGGAATGTCATCCGGAAGACATTTGGCCGTAGGGCGGCGCTGGCGTCATGTGTGTGGCGTGCAAATTAACACCCGACCCAGAGAATGGCGCGCATAATCACAGAGCCTAGATCAAAAGGAAGCGATTCGATAAAGGTTTGCATGGGACGGGGATCCCCGGAGGCAATTATGTGCGGGAGGCAAAGCGTGGCTTTTCGGTTTTCGTGTTTTTTTTGGGGTTTGCCTCGTCGCTGCGTAGAGGAAGACGGTTTGATACGGAAGGAATTTTTAATGGGAAGCTTTTAAGTGTTTAACTTCCTCCGAAAAAATGTCGTTTCTCGCTCTTAATAATTTCCCGAGATCATCTGTGTATCAGGAAATTAAAATACCGCTTCTGGAGCTTGAAATAAATTTGACGTCGTGGGAGCGGCATTCGAATTATAACGAGCTGTTTTTCATGAAAGAGTTTTCTTCGGTACGAGGATTATCGGATAAAGAATCATCGCACATTGAGAACATTTAGCAGTAATATTTAATAAAAATGATCAGCTATGGACCATTGTCTCATTTTTGAACGGAATCTAATTAGAATATACGTAATTCACTGAATTTTTAAGAGTAAGGGTTTCATCTGTCAAACAATGAGTGGGGACATTGAAGGATATTCAGTAAATTTTAAGGATTGGCCAAGGATAGGCGTAAATTAAGTTACATTATCATTAAAAACGATTATGCCAGTAACGAATCGCTATTTTCCATCTAACATATGATTTTTTAAGCAAGTGACAATATCCATTTGTTGAATCAGCTACAGACTTGGAAACCTATGATTATTTCCTAATCCTTTGTCTACTAAGTGAGGGCATGCTAAATTGTTAGAAATTTCCATTTTTTTGCTAATATAATTTTACTGAATCCCATCTTATAAAACAACTTTAATCATGGAAATATAATTTAAATCATAGCTATAAAATAATACTAAATATATGTCAGGAAGAGAACTTATTAGAAATTAGTTAAATGCTCAATCTCTTTCTTGATTCAGTACATCCCTTCCTGAATTATTTTCAAACTTTTGAACCTTTAGCATGTGTAAAGACTCATAACGATTGTGGTGTGCGTGGATCCCTGAAGTTAAGTCTCTCGGTTCAGCGATCCGCCTATTCGAAGGCGTGTGCGTCAAAGGCAGGAGTGGCTCACGAGGCTTCTACCAAAAGGGCCGTGTTTTAATTCTGCGGCGAGACAGAGGGAGGAACTGTGGGATTAAAGGCTTATTCTCCCGTTGTAAGTGATGAGTTTCGGTGGAAACGACAAGGGAAAGAAGGGATTTGAAGCGGGAACACCCTGAGGGTGGCGATGATTGTTATGAGAGGTCCTTCCGATGGTTTGCGTGGTTTTATATGCGAACATATTTGGAAAGACGTGTAATAAACTCTGTTTTGATATCAAATGTTGGTGGTGATAAAATTAGCCTTCTACACTTTTAGAAGCATTAACTTTTAGTTTGAAATTTTAATGAATGGAAAAGGTTGCCCTCACACAGGTTTTTTCCCAGCAATAGAGATTAATTAAACAATACACAAAAATTTACAGCATTATAATTAACGATATGTTTTCCATCAAAACGCTTAAAACAACTCTTTTCTCTGCTGAGAGTTGAAACAATTATTCTCTCTTTCTACTACTTCCAGGTGCTTGGTCTCTTACTGACATTCTTTCAAAGTTTTGGAGAAATATTTCTTTCCCCACAATAAATTATGATCGGCCATGCTAAATCTAACGATTATAACTAAATGCTTAAACTCACCAACTATACTGTTTTCTTGAGGATATTAAATGTTATCCATGCTGTAAAGTTATTCCTTCTTGAGTTTTCATATTTTTGGCTGTCTCTATATAAGGTTTTTATAGCTAAGAGAACTATACGAATCGTTACAAACTATACGTTTCCAACACTGCAATAATCTGTTTAAACGAAATTCGAATGATGTTGCTTGTACGAATCGTAAGATTAAGACTGGAAAAGGTATTTACTTCCAAAAAACTGAGTTATATTAATTCTTGCATTTTTATGATCTCTTACTTCTTTACGTTGTGTATTTATTTGTAATCACTTTAGTTTACTTTTTCGATCACTTCGTTTACTCGGTTCGATGATTTTGAGCAGATTTTGAAATTATAATTCTTATCTTCATCGTCAAGATTGATGAATGTAGACCAGTAAAACTATCACTTGAGTTACCTAACGGGTAAGAATAAGGAATTTTAATGACTATTACAAATCAGATAATATTTTATAGTTTTTGACGTATGTTACTCCTATAGGATAACCTACTCCCTTCTTTTTATAGAGCAGAATAGGTATATAACTAACGCAAAACATATGGAGTAAGAAAGATGAAGTTAATCCATAGTAAGGAGCTTCAGAGATAACAAATTCCTCATACGATAATGCAATACCTTTCTTCAATGGTTCGACCTAAAATATCATAAGGCCTCGTTACTTATTAAATCAAACTTGTAAGAAATACGCTCATCGTTGAGGATGCAATGCATGAGTATAGAAACTTTCCTCCGAAGTATTTATTTAGGAGCTGCCGAAATGACTTCCCAAGTATATATCCTCCACCTTCAACAAGGCGACCAATTCAAAACTTGGTGTCTCCATCCCTTACCCAAGAGGAATACGAATGCTTTCTCTTTCTCTCATTACAGGCACCCCATTCTCAATTCCCACGCGTTAAATTCACTCACCTCTCTTCTCCCTCGGGGTCCACTTTCTGCGCTTTGAGTGGGCAGCAGTGCGGCAAAGTTAGAACTCGGAGACTGTGTGACGTCGTAGGAGCAAAAGGGTTTGCTCCCTTTGCTCTGTTGGGAGTCAAGAAGACAAACGGATGAATCGGGACGTCGTGATTTCGCCCAAGGGAAGCTAACCAACTTGCCAACAAGGCCCCTTCTCCCTCCCGCGAACGCACACGGCGCCCTGATGACGCCTACAGGCACCGCCCTTTATCTCAGCGACTCACACACACACCTCCATCTCGCACTTTTCTCTCAGCCTCATTCTCTACTCCGCGCAGAGTCGACTCTCCACCTTTTTGTTCCCTCCATTCTGCCTCTCTCGCTATACATCTGAATATATCTCTCCCCGAATTTGCTCGTCTTCTCTCGAATTTGTGTTTCTGCAGGCTCGATTTCTGAGTTTTGCTATCAAAGCCCACCTTGCTTTCATATATTAAGACTGTTATTACGGTGAAAATATCTGGAGGGTGCTCATCTGGTTCGATGTGAATTGAAGAGGTGAGGGTATGAATGGCGAGAATTTTAATTTTGGAGGTTCCATGGCGAATTTAAAGGAACGAGTGAAAGTTTGAAAATTATTTCTATATATCTTATACTGTTATTCTCTACGTCAGATTCATTATCATGAGTATATTAGTATAGTATTCTCCGTGTATCTTCGACTGTTTAACTCTTTGCTAGAAAAATGGATGAAACAAGAAAAAGCTAAACTATTTTTTCCCAAAATCTAATGGAACTTTAGCGTCAATGCTGAAAGAGATTTTCAACAAAATTAAATAATTTCAAAAATAGCTAATACCAACAGCGGATGATCTGTTAGATTGTATTTACATCTTCATCGTATGGTTCATTAGCTATCTTCTTAGGGAGGATTGCATAATTTAATTAACTCCCCTAGTTCCTAATTAAAACTAATTTCTATCATAAATCCGTTTATGGAACAAAAATAAGATTTAAATACTGTTAATGTCGTTTCCGAGAAGCATTAAGGAAGATTAAGTCATAAATAGTTAATAGTTATCATCAGGATAGTGGAATCACCTGCAAAAGTAATGAATATTTTACAGAAAAACTTTTATCTAAAAGAGTTATTTAAATTCATCATCATTTCACTAACGGTTCATCACATTTATGGAATTATATAAACAATAGAATAACTATGATTTTTCGGTTTTCGGTTTTAAGGATTGTCTTACTGCATCTAAGATACTATCATTTCCACTTATTTTAATTACATTAATATTCTTTTCTATACTGTGATACTATTTCTTTCTTCAACATTTTAGTTCGAAAATTATCAGCCATTCGCGTTCGGCATAGACGTTTCCCGAGAGAGAACAAACCCTTTTGAGGCAAGTCTCATGCATTCGCGAAAGATGAACAGAAGGCTAAGACGATGAATAAGCCGAGTGAGGAGACAATCTCCTTCTTTCACCCAGTCGACCTCTCCTCGCCCCAGTTCGGTTCCGGTAGTTGCAGCCGGAGGGCATCCATAACTTTGAGGAAGGCCTTATAGAGGCCGTGTTCATGAGGTCTGGCACATCTTACTCGAGGCGTGGGTGTCTTCCCGCCTCGGTAGGCCGCTTCGATGGAAAACCTCACTGCGGTCAGAGGAACATGTTCTGTGCATGTTCCGGAGGGGGAAGAGGAGTGAGGAGACGGTGTCAAGGTTGCCCTCACACAGGAAGCTAATATTTAGAGGCTGCCTCAAGTTTCGGAGGTTTTCAGTTCTTTACGAAGGGGTTAACCACGCCTCAAATTTGACCATCCTCCTTATATCATTTCGCATCTTTATTTATTTTGTCAAGATGTGACTCAAAAACAATTTTTTTTCATTCTCCTCGTAATTATGTGAAATATTTTTCAGTAAAAAGCTTTTTCTTGCCCAAGCGTAGATAATCAAATTAAATTTTTGTTAAAATCTTATATTCTTTTACGTTGACTTTGGACATTCTATCACAGGAAAGAAATGCTCAGAAAAATATGATAAGTTAGCATTTCTAAAAAGTTAGATTAATCTCTCGCTAAGCAAATACACGACGTTTGCACATGACCATATCCATCATATAAGCGTCGTGATAACATCATTTGACATATTTTGCTCTATGAACAAAAGAAATCATTTTTAAGTAATGATTTTTTCTATCTTGGCGTAAATAATTTCGATCTTAGTTGCCTCCAACATAATTGCATGTAAGTAGTGAACAGATGTATTATATTAATGATAAAGTGTATTACTGCAATACAGTATTCTTTTTAAGATAAAAATATTTATACTCTTTTGAACATTATTGGGAAAGAAGAATTGAGTATAAATTTATTTTTTCGGGTTATGATTTTAACGTACTGTATCGTTGATAAGTTTTTATCAAATGAATTTTGACATCTTAACTATTTTCTTTACTATTTTCAAATCATTCAACTCAGAATTAAAAACTTGCAATTTTTAGGTTATAATGATATGAAAGCACTTAATATTTTGAGTAAGATATAGATTATATTTAGATTTTAGATCTTCGTATATTCTCCTGGAAAATCTTTTGCGTTTTCCTCGAAGGAAGGACATTTCTCTTTTTTTTTTTGATTTTGATTAATATTTTCGATTAACTTCAAACATGTTCTAATAAAACATTTTAATCGGAAAATAGGTTCAAAAAGATCTGTGGATGAGATTTTTGTCGCATTAAGAATGGAAAAAGGAATAGGAAAGCACATTATGAGAAAATGTATAGAGGTATGTGGCTGATAGAGAGATTGGATGAGAATGGCATGGAGATGTAGGATGCGGAAAGGGAAAGGATGGGGACTCGAAAGGAAATATCCGTCAAAGGGAAAAGTAGGTATTCCACAGGATTCGTATAAATATCCCACCAAGAAGGGGTATTGTCAATTGGATGCTTCTTTCACAAACATTCTCTCCTGATTTCTTTCTCCCTGCGAATTCTCTGCCACATTTTTGAAGTCACTGCAAAAATTCTTTCCCATCAATCTATCTCCAACGGTTTTAATAAGTAACTTTCAACCCATTTTAATATCACCGATGAAGACCTTATTGCGCAATTGTCCAATACCAGATTTTTATATATTAATATTGTGGCATTTATGTGTGCTTGTGAATAGTGACAATTTTATTTTTATCAAATTACCCACACACCTGCTGATACGAGTCGATCTTTAAGCAACTGTTTCCTTTACAATACGGGTTTTTCTTATATTTCTCATTCTGGTATCGCTAAGGATATTATAAGGATTCAATGGGTACATGAAATTAACAATAAATCTTCTGCGTAAAATTGCATACTATATCATGGCCATAGCGTCTTTTCAGAGGGTGATACATGATCAACGTATCGACTCCCACGAAAATTCACTTTTGTAGAACGCAATGGATCCACTACATATTGTCAGGTTGTATTCCATTTTTCTGCTGGATCAACATCACTGCTTGATCACCATGGATCGATTTTGGCTTTATTTAGACCGAAGTCTAACGCACTACCCACTTGGGTGAATGGAGACTCGATACCTTGACACAAGAAATATTTATTACTAATCTTTTGCCTTTTTCTGAGAAGTTGAGCTAATTATTTGAATTCGGAGATAAAATTCTTTGCCCAGTTGTAAAAATTAAATAGCGGGGGACACAAAATTTCTGGAAGACCGCAAAACATTAAAAATACCAATATTGTTCATAATAAAATTTAAAGAACTTTTTCTTAGAGAAAAATATTAATAAAGAAAAATCAGGCACATTAAATAAGTAGTAACCTTAATAATTTATTCCTTAGCATTAACTTTGAACACCGGCTTAGTCCAACTTCGATTCTTTTTCAAGTTTCTTATCCTTTTGCGTGTTTGAGAATTTTTATTTTTTATTTGGCATAAAAACTTACACTTATTTATATAGCTCCAATTTTTTTGGAAGCAATTAGACTATTTTGAACCCATTCAGCCTCGAGCACTATATTGCAGCTTCATCCCACGCGGTAACTGTCCCATTTTCGCTTCGAAGTCGGCTTCTAAAAGATTCTTTAAAAAAAATATATGCCGCGTTACTGAGCGATTTTTATCGGTGGTCTGGAGGCACGGAGAGGGGAGAAATTGGGCTGAATTCTGAAGAGATGTGAGGAAGGCGAGGGAGTCAGAGAAAAAGGGAATTGGGTCGTATTAGCCTCGTATGAAAAGAGGGGAATCGAAGAGCCGACATTTTTTGTCCAATCGGCAGAGGGGAAAATCTCTATAGAGAAAAGACCATTGATGGACCCCCTTTATCCTTCCCTCCGTCTCTTTGATGTCCCGTATTTATTTTGTTCCTCTGAATCAGAAGCTCTGCAGGAAAAGAAAGCATTACATTTTTCCGCAAATATGACGAGAAATTTGTGTAAACTTGTTATATCCCAGGAATTGGCGTCCGGTGGAAGTGAAAGGGACACAGATACCAGCTCTGCCTCGTCATTCACATTGTGTTTATGGAACTCATTAAAACGAATACAATGGATTGCAAGTTAGATTGAAATATTAGCCTTGAAAAATAATTGTTCAATTATTTTTATGATTGGCAACAGGAGTGAAAAGTCCATCTTCCACTTTAATCACGTTTTGCTTTTAGAAGCTTAAGTGAAACTTTTAGTCTTCAATAAAGAGTTAGTTAATAAATCAATCTTCAGTTTAAATTCCAATCTAAAGAGATTATCTTAAGTTGAGAATAATTATATTATAAAAAATTAAACGATCAAGAAGTAACGATACTCTTTTCTTGAATAACTTCTCTGAGACTATGAAACAGTATCTTGAATTCCATTATGCTGGAAGCATTAAGGTTTGTAAATGAATCTTATAAGAGTACGGTGTGTAAGGAGTAGTCTTAAATACCAACCTCTAAAATAATTGCTGTCGTTCAGCTATTCACTACCTTCAAAATGTAAAAACGGCATATGTAAAACATCAGAATGACACTTATATTAGAATATGTTAGCAATAAAGATGAAATGACTTACAATAGCATGGAAATGAAGTTGTTTCCACTAGTAATTATCATAACTTTTTATGAATATTTCTTTTAGTAAAACTCTGAAACTTGCTCTCATGTGGTGAAAATATATTCCGCATTTCTTTCAATGCATAAATGTCGGCTGGTATTCACTTTTCGAATTAAAATTCTTTATTTGCACAAATTTTTGTTTCCACTACGTAATCTTCGTATAAAATCCAAGTGTTTACCTTTTACATTACGTAGTTTTGGAATAACTGGCCCTGGTAATTTTTATTACATACTCCGCTTAATTTTTCATAAGTTAAAATGCAAGAAAATCTATAATTTCTGTACTCAGCAACCTCTCTCAGCCCTCCAAACACCTTGGCTCATGCCCTCCGTTATCGACTTCCTCACTCCCTTTCCCTGCGAATATTAAGTCCATAGAGGAGACAAGTGGCGCGTGAACAGTTTTGTGGTGCGTGGTGCTCGGAAAATGGAGGAATAAACCCTCGAGAGATAGGAAAAAAACTCGCGAGAGTGAATGGGTAAAGGGCCGCTCACTTCCAAACGCGCACTTCACCTTCTTTTTGTCTCGCAGTCATTTACGTAATGCACTCTCCAAAGTCTCAAAGGACTCCTTAAACTTCACGCTGAATGCCTTTCTTGATTCCCTGCCATTCCTCCACAGTCTCTCTTTTGTTTTTGGCTTTCTAAACTCAAATCCCTTCCTCCCTTTCTTCCTCGGGAAATGCGTCGCCTATGGATCTTTAGATTTCCACGCATGAAATTCTAATCTTAAGGACGTGCACACAGCGATGTTTTTGTCTGAGAATTATATATTGACTGGACTGAGACTGTTCAGTTCACCGAAATATGCTTCGAAGCTTTAGATCCGATTTTTTATGCGTCTGGAATTATCTCAAGGGTTTAACCTCATGATTAGACCCAAGCAAAATCAGTTCGTTTTTACGTTTAAAACTCAGTTTTCTGAATTGATGGTAGAATATACTAAATCAGTTTAATAATTAAGCTTAAAATTTAGTCAAGTTCTTCAATATTCCTGGTCCTACGTATTGCGAAAAAGGAATAGTTACTTAGGTAACAAATATGATTTATTGTCGTTAGGATTCCTTCTTTTTCCTTCCTGTTCTTTGTTCCTCTTTTATCTCTCATATTCGGATTCGGATAGAGTAATAGTCAACTCAATTTTTATTCAATATTCAATAATCAACAATGAATTTTACCTAAAATTAATAACTATACAAATTTTACGAGATCAAGCGGTATTTTATTATGTATTTGCAATCTAGAAAGAATGCGTAGTTAAAGATTAAAACATATTCAACTTGAAAAAATTTTTATGTCAAACGTGCAAAAGTACTGCTGTTCTTAAGACCTTGTTATTGAACTAAGTTTAGAAATAAACTTGATGCAAAGCTTAGTATGTTCTACAGCAGCGAGTACCTTACTTTGAGGAGTCCAATGTAAATCCAATTCAGTATTCTCAATAAGAAATGAAAACTACGTCTAATCTCGATTTTTCGCTTTAGGTATGACAAAATATTGACAATGCTGACAATGTATATTGTATTAACTTCTGCCTAAGTATAGTTAACATCAACAATTAAGTCAACAGAACTGTCTTCGTCAAGCGGATCATCGTAAAAATCGAAGGAAAAGTCCACGTTAACGTTGCTTCTTTGGACTAGTTAGACTATATGAAGTATTTTGGCAGAATATGGGAATCTGTTTAAGAAGATTGAGTTCCTGATTTGGAAATGACAAAAACGTAAGGCTGCAAACTCTTATCATATATCTTGCAGCGTTTCTAAGATCTTTCTTGACTTAGAGATGTTAGCCTTCGAAAGTGAGAAGGGTAAAATTTATATGAAATCTGCTCAGTTTATTCATAAGCATTACTCTTTTAATTTGTGAAACTATGTGGATTAAAGAGACCAATAGGACTTTGCGAACGGAAATAAGCTAAATAGATCATAGAAATAGTTCCATAAAAATTAATTTTTGCTCTATGAACGGTACATAACTGAGATCGACTAGGAAGATGGGACTTTACGATAAATGAACCTGCCGCAGAACGAAAGGCAGTTAGCAAAATACGTATGTATCTGTAGATTTAGATTTAGACAGCTCAGATCGTTTCGTTCTTGAAAGTTCTCACCTAAAACTGACCCCAGAATCGCTCTTAGAAAATGAGGACATAGTATTAATCTTAATAATTAATTAATTTATCGGGATTCAAATAAAACCTTAGTTATGTTGTTATTTATTATACTAAGGTTTGTTTGCTATTACGTTGCTGTATTTATTTACTCATAGGGATATAGAGGGATCTCTATCCTCGCTAAAGTTAATTCCCTGTTATATACCTTCACTCCAGCATGGATTTTATCTCCTGCATAACATCTCCTTTCTTATTTTCGTAATATTTCTCAGTGTAAGCCTATTTTATGTTAAATGAATTCAGGTAATATAAGGTATTTCATATAGATTTCCTGAGGAAAATTTCGAAACTATCTCTTATAGCATTTTCGGCTGCTCAATTCATCTCATCCCTCTCAATTCCTCCATTTCTCCAACCGAGAATCACCGCTCACTTCCTTTCTCTTTTATTCCCTCTCTTTACACGCCAAGCGCTCGGTTTTCATTATGGTTGACGTTTCCCAAACCCTCCCCTTCATCCCCATTTTTTTAAATTCCGGACGCTCTTCCCGTTACTCCTGCAATTCCTTCCTTCCTTCCTTCCGCCTCTCCCCTACGCCAACCTTTTCTGTCACACCGTCGAGTCACTGCAAACACGATGGATCACAGAAACGTTTTACTGCGAGAGAGGACCACTTGTGGACATCGAAAACATTTTTAGGCAGCTCCTTAGAATCCCTCCATTTTTCATTTGCAATCTTTTTGCTCTTTTTTTTATCTTTTTGCGAGTAGAATCCCGAATGACTTACGATTACTCGAAATATTGATGTTTTAGGTGTCTACATCTCTTCGATTCGTTGTAGGCAAACGTACTCATTTGACATCTCAGCATCTCTTTGCTTAGAACAGAAACGAATCAACTGAAAGCATCTTTGATTGAAATATTTTGCAATCTGTATTTTGATTACAAGGATGTTAACAGTAAAGTAATTATTTGAACGTTCGATCGAAGTGGGTCCAATGATCAAGGAAATTAGTCTATTCCTTCTTCTAATAGTTCCGAACAACTTTGTTTGTGCATTTCTGTAGTACTAACTTTACGACAAGAACTGAAGTTACGATGGTAGCGGAAGAATTATTGATAGAATTTTAACTAATTTTATTCATATGCATAAACTAATGAATATTGAAATGAATGCTGAAGATTTTATATCTTTATTGAATGTTAAATTTTGTCATCATTTTTGAGTTCAAGATTCCTATAATTCCGGGATCGAGCAAAGTTCAGTTATAATGTTAATTTATGTTAGCCAATTTAAAATAATTATCTTTAATCTTTTTATGATTAGGCCATTAAAAATGCATTAAAAATGTTTCTTGAGTATTCCATAGAACACTTGTTTCGTTGAAAGCATACGGTCGGGTAGCTACATATTGTTGTGGCTATTTCGTACAGACCCTGACCGTCTGTCCCTCGATTAAAAAGAGGGTTTAAAAAATCACTAAAGCCGCAGGGATGTGATTCGGTTGGGAAACTCTTCTTTTATTTCTCCATGCGTATTCCGAGACCTTTCTCTTCTTCCTTATCCGCGGATCACTTCTTTGCCAATGTTCCGAAGGGGAAGGCCAAACCCTCTCGCTGTTTAGCTTGCTCATCGGAGCGGCTCCCGAACACGGGATTCCTTTCCTGGGCGTATTGAGAGAGGGACGAGGGTGTCGGATGTACGTGAGGGCTTTGCGAGACGCCCCGATGTGTGTGACGCCACCGTCGCCGCCTGCGTACGTCCTCATTTGTTTTTCCACTCCCCTCCTCTATATCGAAAACTTCATCGTCCTGCTACCTCGTTTGGACCTCATCCTTTTCGCAGCATCTCACTCTTTGACTTCCGTAGGGAAACCAAACGCTAAAACTTTTGGATCGCAGTTTAACTGAGAACTCGTTCTGTAGAGTGATTGCTATGAGAGGAATGTTTTATAGTTCTTTTTCAGATATAAATGTTGCAATTCACGATTTGATTCTTAGCAGCTTGATAAATATGTATTATATGTCGACAGACTCGTTTTTAGACGTCTTATGAAGGGTGAGGTAAAGTAACACATTTCACCGAAATATCCAGTAATACGCTAAATAAACAACCAAGTTTGCTAATTCGTGAATTACCTTCGCTGTAAGCTTTCAATTAGAACCCAAGTAATCATTTTGAGTAGTATAACTATAAGGTTTTAGTTAGGAAGTCTTTCATCCCAAAATAGAAGTGTTGCAAAATGTAGGAGTTATCGTCTCAATAATTATTAAAAGTTAATTAAAATAATATTTGTTTAGAATCCATTACATTCTCACCACACTTCTTATCCAAAATTTGGGACAGTTTCGCTGAAAAATTGAGATTACCGATTGTTTGATACCTTGTAGTTAACTAAGCAAATATTAATTAATTATTGTAAATTTAATAGAAAAAATTTGTGGTATATTATAAAAATGAAACTGCAAAATCTTTGGAGAGAGTTAGATAGATGATACAGCAGAACTACTTTCATACGCTATGATTACAATTAGAGTTCTTCAATTTCAGGTATTGTTTTCAGAATATATTTTCAAACGATACCGCTATCGATCAAACCAATGAAAGGTTTAAATCGTAGGCTATTTATCAATGGCTAGCCAGATTAATGCGAGGCAATGCGATGCAAATCTTATGTTATTTTTGAACTATTGATTCGCTCTATTTTATTCCATTTAACTTCCACTTCAACTTGTGTTTGATATTTCCGCGAGTTCCTCTTTGGAATATCATATCCTTCTTTCTTGCTCTTTTCTTCGATCTCAGCTCTGAACACGGTTCAAAGAGTATAACTTAAAAGTTGATGGGCGTGAGAATTTGAAGGGTCGACCCGAAAGATACTACCGTTAAATCGTGACCCGAATGCGTCTTCGCTTCTCACGGACATCCTCTTCCTGAAGTATTGAGTCTCAAAGTGGAAATCCATAAAAATGCTAGAGATCTTTCTGGTCCCCTCCTATCTTCTAAGGGTTTCTATTTGAAATATCCTTTACGATCCACCCTTCTTTCAAGTACCACTTTTAAAACTTCTGACAGTTGTTCAGTAAAGCTATTCTATAGCTACCGGTCTCTTTTTTATATTTTACATGCAATTTGTGCACGTATCTTTGTAAACTTGTACTGAAGGTATACTTATATCTCTATATCTATACAGATTTTAAGTTAGTACATTTGTCTTTCAATGATATGTGATCTCATTTAGAAAGAAAATTTGCTGCTTAGTTTGTCGCTAATCTAAAAGACTCATTTCCAATTTAGCTTTTCTAAGGAGCTTTCCTAATATCCCAACACGTCTTTCCTCACATCTCGTTAGCGAAAATAAATTTGACGTTTGACGTATACTTAAGCAAACTTTGAACACCATTATAGTTTACGTTGCTTAGCATGGAAATTATTATTTTTGATTAATAATATCCTATTACTGTTATTATTATTAGGTTTTATTAGGATTAGTTTTGATGCCTCTGAAAAAATCTGAAAGTATTTTCTCTCTCAGACAATCTTACTAATCTTTGGAAAGGAATATTAATTTACAGAATTATTATGCGTTCATTACATAGTTTTAATTCTTATATAATTTTTATAATAATATTAAGCTACAGTGATTGTATTATTCTGATCTTGCATAAATTTATTGCTTACATCGTTGTCTGTAATAATAATAAGCAGCATTAAGCTGCTGCTTTCTGAACCAAAATCTTAAATTATTTCATCAATATGTAATTGTATAATTCCTTCTAAACATCTTGAATTTTCTTGCAGGTTATGCCACCAATACTCTTGGGGGGATGTCCAAGACGTCATTGGACCCACACAGCCACCTCCGACAACCTGGTGAGTTATACAAACTCTTTTACCGCTTCAAAGGAGCAAGATGTTCCTGCATGATAACGTTTATTTCTTAATTGGTATTGCCTTGATGCGCCTATTCTCCCAGACCTATAAATCTTCTCTTACTTAATTATTCTCGCTATACATTGTATGAGGGAGATCTTATGACTCCCCAATGACCTGTTAATTGTGAGACCGTGCATTGGCTATATTGATTCAGGGCCCCCCTCAATCCCCTCTCTAATGGACTATGCTCAATCATCGCCGCGCCCACTGTCACTCTCTCGCCCCAGATTGCCACGTGTTTACTCTTTGCCTTGCACAGAGCCTCGGTTCGGTTCCTGTCTGACTCCCCGAGAGGAAGTGAGATCATGAGCTATACTTCCCCTGGACAAAACGTGACCATGTTCTGGATACATACCTTGATAGCGTCAGATAACACGTTTTAAATAAAAATCCAGCAAATATTTTGTTTGGCCCATTTTTCTCACACGCAATTGCATATAAAAAAAGGCAAGCAGGAAGTTTACGTAAGTCAAATAGTAGATTCGGCGATTTTAACAATTATCGTGTTTATAATAGTGGTTAAGTACTAAAAAGGAGACTTAATCTCACCAGAATAAAAACGATTTCTCATCACCGTTTTCATTACCATCTAGGAAATGTGGGTCTAAATTATTTACATTCTAAATTATTTGTTTTTTTCTAAGAAATTTTATCGGCCAAGAATAATTCTATAGGTATATAATTAAGTACTAAGTTGTTGTCAAACAGAAAATTCTGCCAATAATATAAACAAATTTATCAAATTACATTTGGATCATAACCTACGGCAATATGTAAGGCCAAAATTATTCATTGCTGCAAATGGAATTGATAAGTAGCCAATAAATGGAAATCAATAGAAAACATCTTTCTTTTACTGGCAGGAATTCGAATTTTGATAAACAGTAAATTTAAATAAAATAAATTATCGATATTAGGAGTTTGCCATGAATTATAAATGTGAAATAAACCTCATACTTCAGTGGTCCATTTTCACCACTTCATTCTATTCAACTTTATCTCCAGAATAATAATTTTTGCAGATTATACGTTTACTGCAAATTTATTCGGCGTTTTGTATAAAATTATTCATGATGAGGCATTCAATGAGAATTTAACTCTCAATCTCATCTGTATTCGTAAAACAGTGACGCATTAATTGACACAGTAATTGCCACGATAGGAAAAACAAAGCAATATCCACTACTTACGGATTCAGTCCCCTATATATCCTAACTTCTCTAATTCCTCCCCCGCAATCCACGCGTTTCGTATTTCAAACTCATCCCTCATAATGCATTCCAAGTGTCGAGAGCCTCATTTTCCTCTCTCACCCTCCTAGGAAGTGTTCTTCCGCCTCCACCCTTCACCAATCCCCCTCCACTTTTCCCACCAAATCTTTTCCTCCCCTTATTGTTTGATCTCTCTCCCCGTCCTATATCTACTGTTTGCTCATCAGAGCTTCGGATTTTGGGGAAGATGAGCGACCTCTGCCCTTTAATGCTCTCTTCGAATCAGTAGTCTGTCTCTGTATGCCTCCCTCATTCTTTCCCTGACCCTAACCTTCCACAGTCTCTCTCCATTATCTCTTCGCGAGACGATAAAATAAGCCTGATAAAAGATCAAGGGGAAAGATTGGTTGGCTGTTCCAGTTCTGAGACCTGTGAAGGCTTGATTCTTTGAGAATAAAATAAGCCAAGTTTATATTTTACCGCAAATTCTTTATCGTGCGACCGGTTCTGACGATGGCTTGCTATTGTCAGTGCAGAAGAGTATCCCTTGGGTCATCTTACTTCTCTCATATTTGCGTTAGGCACGTGAATGAATATAAAAGGTTTTTAAATTCAGTAGGTCTTGAAAGATAAAGTGAAATATTGAACAATATGTATAGTTATCTCTTAATTAGTCAGTGGGTGAAAAAGCAAACACCTCTATAATAAGAACGACCTTAATTGTCCCATGCATTCATTATTATCCTAGGATTTGTAGCTCTAAAAAGTTTTTCAGTTTCCTCAGTGATAGCCTTTCTAAGTATTTATCAATGATGACTCCCAGTGAGACACTGTCTGATATGAAAAATTTCATTTATGAATGCACTAGTTGGAAAAATTGATCTGGAATTTATTGATTTTGTATTTGTCTTCTCATTTCGCTGAAGATTAAAAAATCGAAATGCAATATTCCCTATTTAATTCCAAAGATTCGTTCTTAACGGTTACTTTATTAAATAAAGAATATGTCACGAGAGATACGTATCCGGTTTTGAATTGCAAAGGAAAACGTGACCTGTTTTCATTATATTACTGAATTAAGTCCGGTATAAAGTTGTGCTGGGATTTTATAGGTCGCAGATCTTTCAACTATTAGAATTTCGATGTAAATGTCTAAAGACTGATATCTTTGGACCCGACTGATCTGCAATAGGATTATAATTTTATTACGGATTGCCTCCACTTTAGGTCTGATGCACAAAGAAAGATTCGTTGAGCTCTTAAAATTGAGGCGTAAGAAAGATTTATAAAAGTATTGCAGCGAATAAACTTGAATGAATTTATTTTTCTCTTGATCTTGTAATAATGATATTGAAGAAAGCCAATTGACACATAAATACTTGCGAATTTCTCGTTTCAATACTAGATATTTACTTTGCTTTGTATCCTGAAAGATATTCCCCCATGCATAGCTCTCACGCTCTTGACTCTGCATAAGATTTAGGAAAAGACAAAAAACAGGTGAACTCGTAGAATTACTCGTAGAATTACTTACACTTTGACTATCAATCAACTTTCGTTTATATAAAAATTATCACTATTCTTATAAATATTAAGAACCGTACTTTGCTTTTTTCTAATGCATGTATCGATAATTTTCCATAGTTATTACCCTTACTTGGAATTTCGTAATACAGATTTGGTAAATTTTGCCATCAAATTTTTCATTGTTCTTTTAATCATAATTTTCAATAAGGCTCAGAAATGTGTATAAATTTATGCTTATATAAGTATTAACACTACTTAGCTCACACCTTCAGGTTCGAAACTTAGTGTCACCTCTCCCTTTTCCAATCTCACTCCATTTTCATTCCTCAATCCCTTCGCCATTATTCTTTCCGACACCTCCTTTTAGACGGTGCACTTTGAACGAACACTTTTGCACGCTATCCGGTCGAATCGTGACATTTCTTCGTGACCCAGCCGCTTCCACACTCCCACGCCGTATGTATGCCCTTAAACCCGAGCTGCATTTTCTCGAGAGAGCCTTATTCCCATTCATCTGATTACTCCCTATTTCATCCGAGCATTACTGAGCAACTACACGCAATTAAAACGACCTATATTTCCTTTTATTTTATACCGGCAGTTTTCAACGCAAATAATTGGATATCGTTTTTATATTAGGAACACTTCCGCGTTCTGTTTTGCAGCCAATTATCCTTTTAATTTCTGAAGATGAAAAACATCAAAATGACAATGGAATTGCAATTTATTTTCTTAACATATATATTCTCTTAACATATTTCTATCAATTTTGATTTATATTGGCCATTTATCGTTTCCATAATTTCATTGTAATAATTAGGAAAATTCAATATGATGAAATATTCTACCTGAATTCGAAAGTTCTAACAAGAATTTTTACTACTATTGTCGTATTGATAACGCTTTAGCTTTTCACATCAGTTATTCAGGAGAAAAATGCCGCATAATTTCTATATTTATATATTATAAATATGAAATTTCTCAACGATGAAATGCCTAAATTTATTGAACATTCCATTACCGTTAAGCTAAAACAATCCAATGTCTTTTAAAAATTTGAAAGATATAATATATAATAAATACAGAGGCATCTAGATCTCGGCTGGGTCTAACTTTGGGCATTCAGTGATCTAGAAACTTATAAGATATTCAACATCAAATTTTATGTAATGGTATACATGGCCACAAATGAATACATTATTTTATTTTGATAGAAACATATTTACCGAAGATCTTTTTAATTTTCTGAATGATTTCTGAACTATCACTGTTAACAATTTTCACTGTTGGAAACATGAAATAATTTTTATACCAATATCCATTCAGTGAAACTTTACGTTAGATACCAAATAAGATGAAGGCCTAGGAATCGAGGGACTAAACAGTTATATGAAATTTATTTGAGACATCACAAGATCTAATCTCAAATTTAAAAAAATTCTATTAGTCGTTTGAAAAACCAGACTATTCCAGTGTTTGCTCATCCTTAACTTGGCAATTGAAACGTTGGAATTCCTTGAGAATAGCCGTCAAATGATGATTATAACATAACTGAAACCGTCTCAGAGATTTGAAACAATAGAATAATAATAGAAAAGAGATTTGAAATTTTTAAAGGAAGAAAATTAATCTCAGCTGCAAGACCGTTTTCATTTCATATCTTAATCCGAATTCACCAGCGAGATAGAATTCCCTATCTCTCTGCGAGAGTTTTCAACTTTTATTCCTCCTTTCGAATTTGTCGTGCACTATTTTCTCTCCACTTACACACAGTCCTGTATTCCAGATTACCCAATTTCCTCTTCCACCCCCAACGGTTCCTCTCGACAGCTTTCACTCGATCATTATTTACTCCACATCCATAAACTCCCCTTTCTCTTCCTTGCTCTCCCAATTTGCAATTATTTACACAAAAAGCCGTTCATTGGCGAGCACGGCACTCTTCAATCATTGTCCTGAATCAGCCTCTCTCCACTTAAAGCCATCACGCTCTTTTACTTTTCTCTTCCAATTCAATGATTCTTATCTCTCGTGTGGAGTTTCTGAGCGTGAAAGTTTCTGAAAATAAATAAGTTGTTTCTAGTAAATTTTCTCATTCTTCTGGATAACGAATCGTATATGATTATATGTGTGCAATTTCACGACTATATCTTCTTATCCGAGGGCTCTCTTCCCAAGTTGGCTTCATTATTTATTTTTATGAATATATCTTGTGAAAAACTTGCTGTCTTGTATTTCTTGCAAGGTAATTATGAGAGGAACATATTTTAGTAGAACTTCTTGCCTTCACTATATGCCCACATGCTATAAACATACACTGTTAAAGTTATATTCACTTGTGTACGGTAGAAATTACTTTGCGATAAGACATTTCGCTGATTTTGTTTTCAAATGGATGTCAATTTTGAGTTCATTTTTTAACCAAAAATTTTCAGTATAATTTTCTGTGCATTTTATCTTATATTTTAAATGTGATAATTAGATGAATAAATGACGAATTCTGACGCAGTTTTTGTGAAATATTTAAAAAGTAGCGACAATAGTTGTTCATTAGGAGACTGGTTTGGAATAACTGCGATGGGATCCTATAGATATTTATTGAAGATTAATGAAAAGTTTATTAGTATTCATTCGTAAACCCAATTCCTTTACCTTATGTAAATAATTATTTCTATTCTTCTTGATTGAGAAAAGGTTTTACTTATGCCGAATACGATGGCATTGTAACAAATCCGTACAATTTTTTTTGTTTATATGTAAGAGTTAACGCACTCTTACGATATTCTACCTTATGTTGTTATAATTCTAATTATATTATTATTTAATTTTTATATAACATTTCCTGATGTAATTTTTTCAAATAGTCCAGGATTAAAGGGTTGGGAAAGTTAATACTTCGTTACCCATAGTGCTCTCACGTTATATTTTCTTCATCTCGTAATGTAACCTCGGAATGGAGAGAACTTTTCCGTGTTATATTTAGCGTTTGTAAGTGCAATAAGGAGTAGCTGTCTTTCCCCTTTGTGAAGAGGTTTAGGTTATTGGACCATTATGTCGAGAGGAGGCAGGAATAAATGGAAGGGGAGGAAGAGGCGGAATTTACTTATATAAAAAACACAAATAGGGTTGTCACTGCAGCCGCCTCGGGATCTGAGTAAGAAAAAGAAACTCGGGCAACGAATGTGGCCGCGTCACGCTAACAAGTAATCTCGACTCACGCCGCTATTTCCGCTTCCCTCCATTTTGACTCCTCCCTTTCCTCTTCTCCCCTTCTTACTTCATTTTCCCCTCTTTCTTATACCTCTGTCTCCTTTTTACTCTCTTTCCTGCGTTACTTCTCATCTTCTTCCGTTAACATATTTAATATCTCTTCTTGTTTGTTATGTCTATGTTTAGGCGGAGTGGGAAGTGAAATTCCTGGGTTTATTTTCTTCAATAGACATCATGACATATGTTTGCCTGAAGCATATTGTTTGAAATATTATGAGTGAGAATTACGCCTTGCTCTGTATTTTTTTCTGCAGCGAGCATCAGTTTCATTTTCGTTCACTAACTACAAGAAATAAATAATTTGAATTCATATGTTTGATTAAGATATGAAAAAGTGTCTCATGACGTTTATACCCGCTGCAATTCAATATTACTCATTTTACCAAGTTAAATAATAATTTTATAATTATTTTAATTACGAGCAATTTTGAGGTATAAGGTCTTTTTCTCTATATTTTTCCAGATACATGGCATGCACTTTATGCATGACTGGCAATTCCGAAAGAATTTCAACTTCTGAATCTCATAGGTATATCTGAAATATAAGCTTTGTGTCGAAATTTGTATCAATTTCCTAGATCCGGCGCGCCAATATCGTTGTCTAGTTATTACTCGTATCAATTTGCCTAATTCACAAATCAAAATACCCCATAAATTTAAAACGAAAAAGAATTTTCTCCATCTATCTCCGTTTTTTCCTAACATTTTCTAGAGCGCAACACATGCAATAGCTCAGAAAATCTGATTTTTCCCTTTCCGCGGCATTTGGAGCATTTCCTTTTCCCGGATTTCATTTTATTATCGGAGACCAGCATAAAGTTTATCTTTTAACGACTGACACTATCTCTCCCCCAATTTCCCATTTATTTACATTTTCTCCCTCCCTTCATCCTTGGGCCATAATCAAGCCTTTTGGAAATCTCACGGACAACTCAGTCCGCCCCATTTCTTCGCCTTCCATTCAGCTAATTTCCCCACCGCTGTCTTCTAATTTGCTCTTCCATCGATTTCCGTCTTCCAAGAGACGTCTAGCTCCTACGCACTATTCACTCGAAAACAAGATGGAATTTTCCTGGGGTGAAATTATGGCCGTCAAGGTTTTCGTCATCGGTAGTTGATTTCTAACATGCACTGCCGTAACCTTTGGCTTATTCAGGATATCAGTCATTGGAGGGTTAGGACTATTTTTTGGAGAAGGGTTTCTGGTGCTTCGACGGCCATGACTGTCACATTTAGGGTGAGGATGTCACGATAGAATCCCGATTTCCAAAATTTCTCTTGAAATTTTTCCTCCTGAATTAGTAACGGAAACCTTCTGAAATAGTAATTTTTGTAATATTCATTTTCTAAAATTCTAAATTTTGGTTAATCAAATACTTGTTTGGTATCTAAATTATAAAAAAATATTGGTATTTATCATATGGAGTATCATATATGTTAAACTAAAATATTAATAAATGACATTTGTACAAATATCGGCACTAGTTCAGGCTAAGATTCGATAACAATGTTATTCCTCTGTTAAAGTCCCAATCCTCGAACAAGCGCTCTATAAAGTGAATTTAAAGCATCCCTGCTATACATTTCCCTGAAACACATCACCCATACTTACCTTAGGATAAGAGACAGCAAAGATGTTGGATTTACTAAAATGATTTCTATGCTAAGAGCATGGTGTATGCCAAGCAAGGCCTAATAACATTTTCTGAATATTTACGTAATTTTCAAAGAAAGTAAAGCTGTTACGCCGTTGAGAGATCGGAGAAATGTTAAAATTTATTTTTCTCGCA
Source organism: Pachydiplax longipennis (assembly GCA_036926295.1). NCBI lineage: Eukaryota > Metazoa > Arthropoda > Insecta > Odonata > Libellulidae > Pachydiplax > Pachydiplax longipennis. The sequence continues at coordinate 55,017,055 of JAVFKF010000004.1, forward strand.
TAATTTTACTATAAATACACCGAGTTTGACTATTTTAACGCTTCATTTATGGACTAATACTTATAATATTAGTACTAATATTAGTAATAATATAATAATATTAGTATAATAATATAATTGTACTAGACGTCATGAAGGATCGTGAAAGAACATAAGTCTTATTTCGCACGATTCAAATAATTTTAAAAATAAAGCGTGAGTCGGTTGAAAATTTCCATTTTTTTCTGCGTAACTGCCTCAAAGGCGTGCTCTACAAAGCCCGTTCCCCTTGCTGTTCTTTTGTCGCTGCCCTCCGCCCCGCGAACGCCGCTGCATACGTCGAATGACAAATCGAGCCTTTCCTCCGCCTCTTCCTGGGTGGTTCCGGCCTTTGTCGCCTCTGAACACCCACCCAAGACCTCTTATCTCCTCTTCCTTATCTGCCTTTCTTCCCTTTTCCAACTATATTTCTTTAACTTCGTTTCTCTTTATCTCCCACCTACATATCTTTCCTCCTATCTGCACATCAACTTCGTAATTTCTTCGACTTAATTCTCTTTCCTTTTACCTTCCCCCCCTCTGTCTCTCTGTTAGAAATTTTTTTTGAAGCTAAGAAAGCTTAACCCCTTATGAAGTAAAAGCAGTTGACTCCTGACCCTTGTTGCTTAGTCTTACAAGGAGACTACACACCGTCGGACGCGATTTAAGTGGTAAGACTCGGTAATTTGATAGATATCGAGTCAAGATTGACGAATCACCCCCAAAGTTGGGTTTTATGAGCGATAGTTTCCACGGAAAATGAACTTAAAGTTTACGAAAAATTGTCAGGTAGGCTATAAAGCTAAGCGTAGCGAGCTTCGTCATTCGTCATTTCCCTGGAAAGGCAACACAGCCTAAAGCAGGGGAACTTCTCAATGTAATGTATAATGACCAAAAGACCAATAAACGCTTTTCAAAACAACAACTTCGTCATTCGAACGTTTGGCGCAGTGGTATGGTATCCGCTTCCAAAGTCCTTTTGGTCGGGTTCGAGCCCTCATGCGGGAAAATTTCTTTTCTCTTTATTTCTTTTACATACTCTGTCATAATCTTAACTTATATCTGTTTTCTTCTTTATTAAGGTATGAATTCTGAATGCGCGAAATAAAAATCTTTACTTTACTCAAACGGTTGTCGGCTTCTATATTTAAACCAATGTGTTCAGAGTTCAGAATTGGTAAATGTAAGTCGGGTATTGCAATAAAAGTTGCCGTTAGAGCGAGCAGCTCGATGTAGGAGAGATTTGAAATAGTCCTCTGCGTTACCTCTCTAGTATTGTAGTTTTCAGATAATAAATGCGGACATAAGTATTTGCGCATAATTTGAAGAAACGGGTGACTCACAGCGGAAAAATACTCTAACTTTTGGAAAATAAGTTCAAAATCCACCAAAAGAAGAAAACAGATATAGATTAAGATTATGACAGAGTATGTAAAAGAAATAAAGAGAAAAGAAATTTTCCCGCATGAGGGCTCGAACCCGACCAAAAGGACTTTGGAAGCGGATACCATACCACTGCGCCAAACGTTCGAATGACGAAGTTGTTGTTTTGAAAATCGTTTATTGGTCTTTTGGTCATCGTACATTACATTGAGAAGTTCCCCTGCTTTAGGCTGTGTTGCCTTTCCAGGGAAATGACGAATGACGAAGCTCGCTACGCTTAGCTTTATAGCCTACCTGACAATTTTTCGTAAACTTTAAGTTCATTTTCCGTGGACACTATCGCTCATAAAACCCAACTTTGGGGGTGATTCGTCAATCTTGACTCGATATCTATCAAATTACCGAGTCTTATCACTTAAATCGCGTCCGACGGTGTGTAGTCTCCTTGTTAGTTAAAGATAACTCATCTGCTATCTCCCACTACTGAAGTGTGGTGTCTCATAGAGAGAAAAATATGGGAAAATTCATCCACGTAATATTTTGAAAATCCGAATCAAGGTAGGATGAATTCATTCGCTAGGTGAACAAAAAGAGAATATTTTCCAATTTGTTTTTCACTTTGCGGTTTTCATTAGCAAGACTTAGATACAGAATTATTTAAATATTATTAATTCCTTCAGAAAGTAACAAAAATGCCGCAGTAAACAACTAAGAAGCACCAATATTTGTTCTCAATAACAGAGATTTTAACATAAAACACCCTTATATTAAACAATTCGTCATTCGTTATTCATATATAGACTTAGGTCTAATCCTTTAAGATAAATAGAAGAAAGCTATTTTTTTAAATAACACACGAAAAATTGAATAAGGAAATGATTGCCGATCAACGAAGCAAAAATATAGCAAAATATTTTTCTAATCAAGTTGGTCAAAATGAATGGCGACCCGAAGTCATCAACTCGAATGCTTTTTCTATTAACAATGAAACAGCAGTAGATTGACATGTCCTTTTACTTTCAAGGCTATCATTGATCTGATATCCATTAAATATGGTTACATTTCGGAATGGAAAGTTGTTCATTCGCCACGGAAGATTTCTTTTTCTCGCCCGTCAACGTCCGAAGGCCCTCTTCACATTAAAAAAAACGAATGATTTCCTCTGAAGAGGGCGATGGTGGAGGTCTTCTCGTGCCTTCCAATGGGCAAAGCCGCACGTGGCTCGATCCAATCGCACGTCAATCCCACCCACGCAACACTCCGAGATATTCGTGCCTTTCCTTGCACCCCTTCCCGAAGGATATTCGGCCATTTTAATCTCGCCCTCACGTCAATCCACATGTTCCGTCCACTTCGAAAATGTCGAGAAAATAGCCTCATTTTTCTTCTTCTCTCAAAGTATTGAATGGCGGATCGATTTGCCCATTTTCATCTTGATACCTTTCTTCAGCTCCTGGCTGAGTTGATGTTCCCGAAATTATTTAGATCATTCGGGAGATCGGAAAAAATAATCTTGGCTTTTTCTTCGTTTTCGAGTGTTTTATGCGGCTCTTTTGCTTATAATTTTTTTTATTTTTTTAATATAATTGGGAATTAATACCAAATGATAAAATTAGTGACTAAAATTTTACAAAAATGGTGTACTTGAATAATATTAGATCATATACGGAATGAATGTGTTGAAAATATTTGATTTTCTAGGATTATTTCTTTCAATATCTTGAAAAAATTTCAGATTTAATGCCTCTTTCAAATTAATAGAAATATTTTATATTAATCGAGTGCACCGGTCGATGTAAAAATATCACTTGTCAAAATCAGGCAGAATCATTTTATTGTTAGAATATCACATAAATCATTTCACCGACTGAAATACTCGTGGAGTAATAATGACATTGACATTGTTTAAACCTACCGTTTATTGTCAAAAATTTTATTTCCTCTATTATGCTACTAATTCATGATGTAATGACGCGCTAAATCTATCCTTTCATCCCAAATACGCGTGTATAAATGAGATATTTTCCGATCGCTCAGCTCCGAAAACCTTTGTTTAGCACTCCCACATAGTGGCCGACAAAAATTTCCACATTCGTGTCATCGTATTTTCAAGTAATAAAGTGGATTACGAGGCTCATTTTTCCACTCATGTCCTGGTTCAGTTAGAAAAGGCAGTAAATCCCTTCCCCTCTCCTCCGACGGCGGACACGCTGAATTAAGCGGCGATCCGAATCGCGGTCGCATAGCGAGGCCGCCTCTTTCATCCACCATTCCATCTACATCTTTCCCTTTCCTTCCTTCCTTCCTTCCTCTTCCCCACCTCCCCATCCGCCTTATCCGACGTAAAAAGTCGCTCCTTCCACTCCCCAAAGACCTTTGCCTATCTCCGCTAACCATCGCCGACCGACCGATTCTCACAACACGCGAGAGCACACCTCTCCCCTCCGCGGATTGCCATAACTCGGAGCCCAGCTACACTCCTTCCTGTTAATGCTCCCACTTCCTCCGAGAATGGTTCCATTAGCGGAAAGTTATTTTTTCCCCCCGAGATTACTTTTTCACTCGTAATAACGAGTTTGGGAATCGGTATCGATTGACCCAAGTACTCCCGTCGGAAGAGGAGGAATTGTCCATTATTCGGTTTTACGATCCGGGAAGGCTGTCTGAAAGAATTTTGATTGGTTTCCATTATATGTTGAGTGAAATTTATATTACCGTGAATATTGCTTACCTCAATATGTTGCTTAGAAATAGCTATATACCTATCCATTTAAAATACCTCACTTGCTATTTATGTACCCGAATGAATGTTACATAGGATAATTCATTTTTCTACCGAGAGTGGTTTGTGTAAAGAAGTGGATATAGCAGAAATGTAATTATTTAAATTAAATCCATGAAGTAGATATATAAACTGAGAAAAATAGCTCTTAGGCTAAAAATACTACGAGGAAAATGTACATGTTGTTTTGAAATAATAACAATTGCATTGAAGTGAATTTAAGCACATATTATTCCATGTTAAACTCCAGATAGTTCAGCAAAGAAGTGGTAATGAGTCGGCATTTGGACCCTTAGTATTTAAAAATTTCTATGAAAATAATAAATACATTGTTGACTTAAATAAAACATATTGACATTAACATTTGAAGGCTTTCCTACGAATCATGAACAGTTACAAAAATTTAAGTATGGCACCTACTCCTCTATCTTACAGTTATTAATAAAATTACTCATAAAAAGTAACAACATTGAAAATCAAACCAATTGCTTCATCACACAAACAGGTTATAGCGCCTCAAGATAAGAAAAGCGTGGATTAAAAATAAGTCATAATATCAATTACTATATCATCCTGAACGCCTCCGATATTTAAGAACTTCTTGAAACATTAGTCTTAAAAGCCTTGTAATGGTCCGATATTCTCCCTGTTTATCGTTTGTTTCTCGCGGAAATCGTAAAAAATAAGCATCATGGCGAAAAAATAAAGGCCATTTACGCCCTTTTAAATACCGAAAGTTGATTGATGAATCCGACCCGGAACGAATCCGTACGACCCGTTATTCGGCCGCAGAACCCAGAAAACCTTTCCGAATCATTAAGAAACCTCGATAACTCCAAAAAGTTTAATTGCGATTAGAATGATAAATAGAAAACGGTGTTCGAAACGACGGAGGAAAAAAAACTCATTAAAAGAAACTTTATCATTATATTCGTCGTCCGATCGCCTTAATCTTCCGTTCTTAATTAGAAAACATGAATATCATTTTTTTAATTCTTCCCGTTAGCAGGACTTCCGTGTCGTGCACGTCATTCGAGGAAAACGAACTGCCTCTCGGGCTCATTGCTCTTATCGCCCTCACTGTTACTCATTCTTTTCATGCATGCGTGAAAAGGTCATGTGCGAACTTCCTTTTTGTTATAATCCCCGTTTCTTCTCTATCCTTTATCTTCCGCAGACAAGTCACCAATCATATCTTATTTTATTTAATCTCCCGGCGGAAACTTTTGTCATCTTTCCGAATCCGATAGTGTGACAACAGGCGATAGATTGGACTTAAATATTTCGAGGAAAAATGGATTCATGCAATCTAGTGAACGACTTTCTTAATGAAACTTCCTTAGGAAAATGTATGGAATGAAGAGAAGCTTTCAGGAAAAACAGTTCAGTATTAATGAGTTAATGAAATTTTATCCTCCTGTCAAGTAGTCTTGAGTTATGAATCTTTGAGAATTTCCACTAAATTACTAAATCATGAGCTTAATTCATTAAATTAAAAGTGAGCGGAATTTTATATGTAATTATTGTGCTACTGTTAAACATAGTCAAATAATTTTTTATTTTTTGTTCAGATACAGATCTATAGGTACAGAAATGTGAACTGTATGGGTAAGTTGTTGAATCCCTGTAGTGAATGAATTTCTCAATTCAAAAGAGAGCAAAATACAACTGGTTCATAGCTTATTGCCCTAATACTTATACCGAAACGCATTGTTATTAGTTCGATTAACAGAAGCACCAACGTTCTCATAGAAAATTATTCTGTACATACTTATCCGTATTAGTTCATCAAGATGCAAAAGTATGAATTTTCGATACATTTACATATCAACACTATTATTCAAGTGTAAATAGTCCCTTATCAAGATATCTTCAATTGGACATTTGACAATTACAATCACAGACTAAAATCCATGGAACTATGAAATTACAAAGGATGTAAAACCCTTACCTTAAGTTTAGGGCAGTGTATGATGAATGACGTTTCAGCTACTAAAGCAACGAACATAGAATTTACCCCTCGAATTTATGCAACCTGCACAACTAGCATACCTTTCTCTGGCCTACAAACCGGGCGAGTCTTGCATCATCATTCATAATAGTCCCAAAATATTATTTCTTAATGTATGGCGAAATTTTAATGTTCTCAGTATAACAGCAAATGTACAATTCTAACCAATAATAGTATAATCAGGATGTTGATTGCGAAATTCATGTTGTCACAAGAATATAGTTAAGATGAACAAAATAGGGTTTCGAAAATATTTTATACCTCGCATGATTAATTAAAATATTTTGATGTATATTTAAAATTTAAATAATCTATCAGTTTCTTAGAAATAGGTCATACTTTAATAAAATATCAAGAGTTGGGCATCAAACGATGGAAATTCTTTAATCCTCAAAATTTAGAATTACTAGAAACGGCGACTTGGCACGGAAAAGCGAGCACTTAGGAAAGTTCTCAAGCAGTCATGAAATAGTGATCGTTTGAAAAACGCCCGGACAGTGGGATATCCGTGTTAGAATACTGTCAGATATTTTTCATTTCCGATTTTCTATGAGTGTTAGGAAATACTAATTGAGTCTACATGCTCATTTTGCAACCAAAACTGCGTGAAATAATAAATCAATGCATCTATCTAGCATTACCCAAACTAAAGAGTAGAACATTTGTTAATCTTGCCTCTTAGAATATAATAGATTGGCAACAGTTCAGTACGGCGCCCGATCTTAATGATAATCGTCTCCTCTCCGAGACGTAACCATTAAGTAACAGCCGCTATTTATGAAGTCCAAGGGAACTACGAAGTCCTTCGAGAGTGCCTTGGCTCCAACCCTTCATCATATCTTACGGAAAGTTTCGTAGTTGCTTCGCTAATGGAAGTGTGAGATTTAGGAAAGGGAGAGAGAGAGAGTTGGGGAAGGGTTGGAGGGATAGGCAGTGGTAGAAGTCTTGGGCCGAAATGGCTTAGAACAAACATCTCAGGATCCGCTTTGTTGACGATCCTCTCCAAGAGGGCATCGAATGAAGAGAAGTGTTGGAAGAAGTTCGTACGCTGAACCGGGAAACCGCCAAGAGCTTATCATCACCTCTATCGCCATTATTCTCAGCCATTGGTTACCATTGCGTGATCCTGAAGCATGTGCTATAAATCTACCAAATCTGCCATCTATTGAAGTTTCCCGTTCATGAAACTTTTTTTTGGCAAAATTTGCGGTATCAACATGAATTTATTTTATAGTGTCGTTGACAAGTTCAGCGATTCGTTATCCTGGAAGCACGGGTATTTGAATTATTGCTCACTTTCGCATCTTCAATACGAATATATGAAAATTTTTTCCCTAGAGGAAATTAGAATAGATAAAATTTGGTTAGGAATGAGAAAAAAATATAATGAATTTGATGGGTTTATATAGAGAAGGTAAATTTATACGGCTTGGCAGGACGATAAACAGAAGTGAAAATAGCGAAATGACTGGGACTCGAACCTATATCTCCCTATTTCCTAGCAGATATTCTAAACAAGAATTTAATCTCAGAATAACTGCCTGAAAAGTGGGAGACGTGGGTCCGAGTTCAAGTCTTGTTGATATTTTCATTTTTGTTAATGATTCAATTTTACAGGTCGCTCACCTACAAGTGCTAAAATATTCATCTCTTCCTTTTATTTTGAAAAGAGAGGAATTAAATGGAAGGGATCTATAAAGAAATGATCTAAAATTTAAGATTATTATCTAAGATTTTAATTTATGAACTGAGTAAAACGCAACATTTTAATGCTCTTTTAGTGAAATCTCATTAAAAATTTGATTCCTAAGATTTACATAGCAATCTCTCATCTAGTTATAGAATGAAAAATTCGGCTATTTTTTAAAAATTGGGATTAAATATTTTTACCATTACAGTCTGTGCAATTTGAATTTCTTGTTTTGTTATTATTAACACCAGATTTCTTTTACCGCACGTTAAAAAGATTGACGTTGATACGTAACCCCTACGAGGTACTGTAGTCGATTAGAAGATGTGGGTGATGTTGAATTGGGCTCTAAGGACTTTCTTCCGATCCTGTGTTTTTCGTCTCTACCCTCTTCGTTAACTCTCTTCTTCTTCAGTATTGGCATTCCATGTGAGGCAGAGACCACCTTAAAAGAGCAATTAGGTCCAAGTTTCTGAGAACGTTCAAGAGAACACTCTAGAAGTAGCCCTCCCTATACATGTGGAATCCCCAGGTGATCCCATTGTTCTCTTCTTCATCTGATTGCCGTTGAGGATGCTCAATCAACAGTTTCGGTGCTCTTCCTGCTTTACATCGTAATCTGAGAACCAAACTCTCATATAACGCTGAGAACAATGAAGGGTTAGGAAATTTTAAACAATTGTTCACTTTCTATTCTTTTTAGTTTTATAGATTTTAATTTCACGTAACCAAATTACTGTTATCCATTTTATCTCCCTCGTAAAAAATAATAAATTAGGCTTTTCTTAATCCTGAACTTTCCAACATTTTTTCAGCATTTAGATCTTATTTAATCACATCTTACAAAAATTGTTCCAAATAGAAAAAAATGTGATTATGTAATCGAATTAAATTTTAAAATTTTACACGAATTTATGGAATAAATAGCTATAATTAATACATCGGTATACAAGTATTATAATCTTTAGCAAAGTTCGAGTAAAACCAAAATTCATACCACTTTTTTATGAATTAATATGGATTACTTTTGGCAAAAAGATATTTCAACGCAATTTATATTAATTTTTATTAAATTTTATATCGGATTCATGTCAATTCTATTTCTTCCTCATCCTTTCTTATTCAATCATAATAGCTTTCCCTTTATATCTTTATTATCCCCATATAGTTTTAACGCATCCTTACATCTTTCTCATCCTATTCATCCGCCTGTATCACACATCTTTCCTTCTTTCCATCCCCTCCCCCTTTCCATCTCCTCTCCTTTGTTCTCGCTCGTTACCGGCCATTTCACCGCAATTTTCCCAATCAGAAGCTCCGAAGCTGCTCAAATAGGATTCCAGAGACAATCAAGTCTCATGGCAGGGAGTGGGTCCGATTGGGGGAGTCACAAAGAAGGCAAGCGGTGTCTTTCCCGAGGGTAGAGTGATTCCCCTACCGTACAAAAGGGAGTGTCCGAACGCCTCGGGGGCAAGTACGTGGATTACGCGGTCACCACCCTCTCTCGTTGCAATCATGAGGAAAGAATCATCTGAAGAAGATTCTGTGAGGCCGATATTCCACCAAATATGCTGCGTGCCTTATGAAAAGAGTGACGTCAGATGTTAGTCAAGGAGAATTCCGTTCGTTATCAAGAAATATCTTACACAATACATAGATTTTTCGGACGGTTTTTCAACACCATGATACATGCGGTACCCTACGTAATATCCTATGCACAATAGTTTGGAAATTGTGATATAAGTTAATATTATAAGGAATATTTAGCTAATCTACTTACTAATAGTTAGGATAATATACTATCTCAACAATACAGTACGCAATTTAAATTATTTTGACTCGTTTAATTATAGAAGGAGAAAAAAGGAACTCGGCGGTCAATGAACTAAGAGATAAAGGTTCTCCAAGCGCCGAAATTGCGGCGACCGTCTAAGGGCGATTACCGGGAACGGATAATCGTATTAGCGGTCCCAGTTCTTTAGAATCCCGATGTACATTTCGGAAACAATGCTTCCATCTTCATAGGGGGTCCAATGATTGGACCCCCTATGAAGATGGAAGCATTGTTTCCGAAATGTACATCGGGATTCTAAAGAACTGGGACCGCTAATACGATTATCCGTTCCCGGTAATCGCCCTTAGACGGTCGCCGCAATTTCGGCGCTTGGAGAACCTTTATCTCTTAGTCGTTTAATTATACAAAGGAAGTAAAATTTTACAGCTATTAAGTTATAAATAGATTATATTAGTATTAGGTTACACAGTTGTCAAATTTTACAGTTACAGATCTGAAAATTTCTGTCTATCATGAAAATTCTACTCTAAATTCGAGGCTTCTAATTCCCATCAATTAAGTTTCATATAATAAAATTTCTTTCAATTATGCTTCTTTTACTTCATTGACTTGCCTTTCATGCTGTACTCTATTGGCGTAGAAGATCATATTTCAATGAAAAAGATAATAGAATGTCGCTGTACTGTATGTCATAGTCACATGATCTATCATATAGGTACAGGATTTCCTTTAAACCATTTAAAGTTCTCAAATGTTATTGAATCATTCTTTTCTTTTTAGAAACTGATTAATATCTTATCTTGAAAAAAATAACTCTTCCTTTTATCTAAATTCTATGGATATTGGAAACATCCTTCTTGTTTATTCTTCTGAAGTAACATCGATATTAAGCTCCACTAAAACAAATTGTTAACAATATTCTATTACCGAATTCGTCAAAAAACATTCCATCTCCACTTACTTTAAGGTTATCTTTGCTTCAGCAACTGTTTGTTTGGAAAACCCCTACCAATTCCTCCTTCAGAAGTACCCCTTGGTTTCCTTTGAGCTTTTAAAACTGGTTCTCGAGGGAGACACATGATCCTCTGTCTCATTGGATGGCTAAACCACTGTCCCTCTGTGGATTTAAAAACAGAATAAACCTGTTGCCTTGTGATCTTCCTTTTTGCCCTTCAACCCCCCTAAAATAACACTCTTGACTACCCTTCCCTACCTTTTCCCTTGAGATCATTCTCTGGTAGAGCCTCTTACATAAGATCTTCACCTTATTACTAAAGTTTCTGTAAAGCAGAAAACGCCCACTTTTATTCTCAGTCGTCTGAAAACACATTATTCTCACTCAGTAAGAAAATTTTATCGACAGCGATGATTTATATTTTTTATGATTTGTAGGTAAATTTGAAGCTGGGGGATAACATTTTAAATTTTTATCACTTAACGGTAAGCAAAAGTAAAACATTTCGTTCAGCAATATTTAAATGAATAAACTCTGTAATACGAAATATATTAACTTCTTACCTTTCTTAGATAGTATGCTTTAAAAATCTCTTTGTAGTATTAGTGTCATTGTTAAAAGTGCTTCGATAGCTGAGGTCATTTCGCTCGTGGGGTCTCATGAGGGATCGAATCCGAGACTGCTCTCATCAAAGTCGAATGCGTTGCACACATGACTATCCGAGAGCGTATTCTAGACATTTTCTAACACCAAAATTAGTTTCTATTAATTATTAATTAATTATGAGAACTTCGATGGTTTCTCCTTTATTTAATTCTGCAGTCATTTAAATTACCTTTTGTATAAAACGTGCTATTACTTCAGATAAAATAAAAATTAACTATTCCGTTATCCGATATTGAAATACTAATCTCGTTTTAACGAACCTCTATGTATATGGTTCGACTAACATATCAGATTAATTTTTAATATTAGTGCCTTGCTTCTTAAAGTATTCATGATATTATCGTGTTAATATATTATGTTATCTCGACCATGGATGAAATGGTACATGGGAATATTTAGTTCAAAGTTCCTTCGATGAAGACTTTTGTAGATTTATGTGAAATATATAGTAGAGTTAGCACCTAATGTTTAAGGGGTCTGATTTGATTCCCGCTCAGGTTTAGGTGTTCATCCTTCGTCCAGGTGAATTTAAATGGAGGCTTTGGAATTTTTAAGCTTCCATAAATAAGAGCACTATTATTTTCTATATCCTCGTGAGCATCATTTTCCTGAATGAGACTTAGCATTTAGAGTAATGAGAAGAAATACGGAGAAAATCCAAAACCCCTTACGTTATCTCCCAGCATCGGATCAATGGCAGCCGCACTGATGAATACCCCGCCTCGATTTTGGTCGCATCTTCAGAAACAAAATAACGGGTCGTCTTCCGCGACAATATCCGCATCATCCCCGGATCAAACCCGCATTACATGTGTACTTACCGGGAGGGAATAAGGGTCGAGAATCGGGAATCGATTCTCGGCACAAGAATGGAGGGAGGAAAGCGAAAAAATATAATAAGACTCGCGAGGGATGTTTCCCTTTTTTTAAGAGGGCTCGAGGAAAAAAAGGGTCGTTAACATGGAGAGTTCATTTATTTTACGTTTTTCGGTGAGATGGAGATATCGGAAAAGTGGGGAGCGGAATAAATGTGTATGGCAGAGCATCCGGGCAAAGAAAGGCCGTCGGAGAGGCGAGCGAGGTCGGGATTGATTTTTTCCTGGGAGGAAGGAAGTCGAGATCCGAGAGGAAGGAAAGACGTTATCGAAGAAAGCCAGTTTGTGGCAATGGAGGGGCGAAGAACAAATGGAACATTAGACATGCGTCATCGTGACTGTCTCCAGCCGAGCGAAAATGAGACATTTTATCCAGAGGAGTCGCGATGGGCGCGTAATCTTTAAGAAAGATTCGGGTAACAAATCAAATGAGCCAAAACGGGATTGGTTTCGGAACAACGCTTTCTGTTGCAGGAAGCCGTCAAGTGTTGTTCTTCTTCCTATTATATTTGAGATGGAAATGTTCTTATTTTTATGCCGCTAGGAAAGGGTTTTAGAAATCTTAGCTCTATGTGGCGTGCACCCATATAAAACGAGATGATTTTTATCTCACAGAAGACTTGTTAAAACCTAATCCAATACATGTACTCCGGAGGCATTTTTCACTTACTGTAAATTCTTCTTAGAACCGTTTTGTCAGCTGTTTGTAATTATTTTCGTTTTACATAGCACTAAATGGAGATTTATAATGTGGAAAAGACGAAAAAAATTGCTAAAGCATTCAGCGATATAATTTTTCAGGAAAGATAGAAAAAGTTCCATGTTTTGAGCCAATTGTTTATTCCATAGATATGTCAATCCCAATATCTTGCGATTTTTTTTAGGGATCATCTAAAAATGTTATTCAAAATTAGATATATGGCACTTTAATAGGCTAAAAATGAGCCAATGTTTCCATTTGGTTCCTCAAACCCTCTTTTCTATTAAAGATGCATGCTTCAAGAATTTTATCGCTATCATGAAGTACATTACAAATCCCTCAAATTTGTTCTTACTGCTTGCCATAATTTTTCATCATCGCGGCTTGGCAGGAAGATTTACCAGCAATTATTTTCGAAAATATATAATTAATCTATACAAGACATAGATTATGGGTTATATCTAGAGTGGGTGAAGTTATATAATTCGTATGAAAAACAATAACCCATGGCTGAGTTAATTCCAATACCTCATCGCATACCATATCTTCTGCTTTTGTGACCAAGGCATCTAACGACAAGAGAGAGGAGGAACATATTTCGGTCCAGACAAGTTGATGGAGTGAGAGATGTAGTTTATAATGGTCGACTGGAAGGGAAGGACGTTCACTCGGAGGGAGGACGTGGATATGGAGAAGAAAAGAAAAGCAATGGAGCGAAGTAAATGGGGCAGAATGGGACACAGGATGCGAAAGAATGGCCAATGGAATATGGCCTTCATTATGTTAGGTGGTGGAGATGAACGGCGATGTCGCTCACAGTACGTACATCAGTTGTGATCTCGAGTTCATATGGAAAAATGAGGTAATGTCAAATAAGTCCGTATTGGAATCGGAATCTGGATAACCATATGGGTTTGACTTTGGTGAAAGTGGTCGGCGGCTCGATTCTCGGTGGGGTTCACGTATAAAATGACCTCAGCTGCCGAAGTACTTTTGAAAATTATTACTTCTATTTATAGATATCGATGCTGTCAAAATGAGTTATTTTTATTGAGGGACGTGATAGAGGTATAGCGTTCGTGCATTTCAATAAAGGAAAATTAGTAATTTTAAAATATGTATATTCAAACATAGGTTTAGATTAATGATACAAGTGGAAAATTTAAATGTAGTATTTTAGAAATATATTTAAATAATTATGAATGATTATTAGATCCACATATTAGGTAAGCAAATCCAAGTAAATCTGAAGAGGATGAGGAAATTCGTTTTCATACCCATTTTAAATAGGTAACATATTGAAAATCAGATATAATCGGATAATCAGATATAAACCATAAGCATTAATTGTAAAACTAAATTTCCTGCTCCAATTTTTGCTGAAAAGTTAAAAAAAACGAGAGAGTTATGATATGGTCCACCATCTTTGTACGCGTGTGTACCATTTTAGACCATAGATTCTTGTCAATATTCTCATATCAATAGTTATCATATACTTTTTGATTTTCTATAATTAAGTTTCGGTATTTTTCTATACTATGAATGATAATCTACTTCAACATCGGAAAAATGAACTTGAACCATGAAGTATTTTTAATATGAGTGAACGAAAGAAAACTTGTAAGTATTTCCTTAGCTTAATTATCAAGCGTGAAATTCTGATTTTAGAACAAATTGCCTGTTCATATTGTGTATTAAAAAAATATCCTTCGGATACCGTCGTTCTTTAGTTGTTACTGAAGCTGCTGAGTCGATTGCTGTCTGCATATCAGAAAATGTAAGAGACTTAAGGTATGCGAACGCCATATGAGGGACAGTAATCATTGGTTGTTCCATTCATTGCCTCAGAAAAGATCTTAGAGATATTTCCACTCTTTCTCGTGAAGCGGAGAATTATCTAGAGATATAGCACTAAGATGGTGCGCCAGTTCCTGGGAGAAAATTGTGGCGTTCATCGAAGCGCTGAGAGGTGGTCTGCCTTGGGATGACCGTCGGAAACATGTGTAGAGTGGGGAGACAAGGGAGAAGTCCATGAAGCAAATGATTGCACCCTGGGGTTGAGTATCGCTAACATTGCCTCCGGGGCACTTCTTCCCGAAACCATACCCCATGCTCCTCATATCCTCTCTTTGCTCCTCCCTCGGCATCCATTCCGCTTCGCATCCTTCAGATGGAGTTTTCTCTCTCCAGACTCCCATAAAAAGCACTTTCTTCCAGTTTAGAAGGAATAGATCCTGATTCAAATCGAAACTTGCATAGGAAATTTGCATGTTATGTTGCCTCTAGTATATAAATTTTATGTTATCTTTTACCCTCAGCAATGGTTCATAAAAATATTATCCCCCGGGTTGGAATATCAAATATATGCCGGCGAAATTTCTACTTGTCCTCAAAGCTCTATTAATTATTTATTTACAGATCTCCTTAAATCGTGCTTCATTCCACATTTCACATCAAAGATCTGCAATGAAGTATATGTACAAATTCATACACATTGCAAAAATTTAAACAAACAATTATTTGGGGTCTAGGAACGAATTAATCTATTTTATTCTGCTTCCTACGCTAAATATTTCTTTATGAATGGGTTATGAACGGTCTTCGGTTCACAAATTAAATTCGTGTACCGAGGTTCCAATGTGTATTAAAATGCATCTCTCTTATCAAAAGAATTATAATAATTAATGCATTTTTTTTTCTTCTTTTGCAGATCCATATCAGATGTTCGGTCCCACCAGCAGTCGGTTGGCGAGTTCAGGTGACGTATTCGTTCATAGTTATTAGTCATTTCATGTGTAGTTATTAGTATAGACGTTACAATTTTTATATATATTTCTTTAAATTTGTACCCGTTGTAAGTTACGGATGTTGAATATTAGTACCTGATTAAAACCAGGAATACTATATATGTGCTAAAATGGTGAATATGCATGATCGCATTGTTCATAGAATCTGTTGGAAAAAGAGCAATCGCTGTAACTATCCAAAAATTTTCAGGTAACTACTTGCAGTATTGCTTTATTAGTATGGAAGGAACACTCCCTTGGACAAATTGTAATTGCGTTTATTATATAAAATTAATAGAAAAGGTACAGCTTCTCCAACTGGTTTACTTTGCTAATATCATCGCAGAACTTCGGTTTAAAAACTCAGCGACATTAAAACCAGCGATAGGATTTTTTCGGTCTCGATGTGACAATGCTTCTTGCACCTCAAAATTATCCGTCGACCTCTTTCGCTCCGTGTTCTGCCGCAACTTGCAGCCAGATGGGGTTATTGTCACGTGAGAGCCATTCGACCGGTGACGTAGGTGGTCACGTGCGCTCGACCGCCGTCCGTACACACACACGAACTTCCACCGCGTAATTGCCACCCAACCTGACTCCCTTTTCCCCCAGAGGGCACGTTTATCGCCAGGGTCTGACCCCTCACGGCTCTCCTAATTGTAGTTTGCTCGAAAAGTTTTATTTTCGGTGACGATAGGTGGAAAAGGGACGAGAATGGTGCTCTTAAATTTCGGCGTTGTACAATCACATAAGGTGAGGAGAGCGTGAGAAATCGGCTTCGAAAGAGTGTATTCGATCCCGGCTAATTTGTTTCCGAGAAGGGTTCCAATGACTTTTGACGTTTTAGAAGCCCGGCTCACATATCGGAGAGAACGTCGTTGAACGAATGTCGAAACCGCCCAATCATTTTGAGAAGTCTACGCGGCACGTGATCGAGTAAGCTCTAGCCTAATTTATTTTCTTCGATAGAGGAAACGGATATTTGTGATGCAATACAATTTCAGACTGAATGCAAAGAAAGGTTATTATAGCATTATAAATACTTCGATGGAGAGTCAGCTATTGATGAAATTCTCTTTAGATAAAGAAGAATGATGTTGCTGAAGGGTTAAGATTACCGCAGTAATTAACCGTAATATTTATTGTACTGAAATTAAGATTAATTCTTGGAGGTGTTTTGTCATTTCCGTAGTAAGTGAAGGAATAACATGATTTGCTAAGAGATATTGATCACCGTGATGAGCTGTTTACAAAATTAAGAAAAGAAAGTAAAGTATAAGCATAACCTGTGGGTTCCGTGAAATTTTGATTCGTAAATGAAGATTTGACCGCGTTGTATACGTTTTTATTACTTTTATCCTATGATATTCAAAAGCAATCCAAAAGGAAAGCATTCCAGCGGGTAAATTAATAATGCCGATGAAAATAAAGAAGCATACTGTTTTTTTCCAAAATCAACACATTTCACGAACCGATATTTCTATAAAATAATCGAGAATTTAATCTCTTAAATTTCGTTGCAATATTTTTATCGCTTCTTAGGTCTTCTATATTGAAAGCTATATAAAATAATTAACATTTTAGTAGCCTCATAAATAATAGATGATAGAATACTTCATTGCATGGAGCTGCTTAACGCCAGGATAAATAAAAGATTTAAAGGCCCAAAGCTTTAATATTAAGTATTTTTCATACTGAGATGAAATTCCACGTAGCTAAACCTTAACTCGTTGAGTTTACTCAATGCTTTGGTAATCTATGCTAGTTCCGATACATTCTTAATCACTTGTTATCAAAAAGGCGGCATATTATTAAGAATTCGTTTATTTCTTTTTGTGAAAGGAACCGAAGCTCAAGTCTCCAGTCGTTTTAACGTACATCGTACTACAAATCTGATCTCTGCGAAAATTTTCGAAATCATTTCTACTTTTTCCTAAATGTTCGAATCTTTGACAGCCACGAAGCCAGAGACAAATTACGATACATCCCGAAAGGAATCACAGCGTATTCTTAAATTGTTAACGATCGAAACTCACGGAAAAGAGCCATTGTCGACTTTCGAATTCAAATCTCGTCACTAGAAGCGAGTCATTCTCTTTTTACACCTCAGACAATAAAAAACGCCAGTGATACATAGTCCTTTCTCCCGCCCTTTTTACGCCGCCATTACGCGCGCCACCCTCCCGCCAAAGAAGCATAAAAAACGACATACGTTAAGTGCGCACGCTCTTTGGGCGGAAGGGGTGTTCTCCGGTGCATGACTCGTCAACTGATTTAAGCGCCGCCTGGACGAAAACAATGAGGATCGGCGGTCAGATCGCGGGAGTCGCATTGTTGCCTCCGTTTGAATATTCAAACTCCCTCTTTCCTAGCGCAGAAGGAAACGGAGACAGCGGGTAAAAAAGTGCATTAAATCAGGACCGGCCTTTCCGATAAGGTCTATAAGGGGCGAAAACTGCGTCCGTGCGGAATTTTCGACGGGGGCACCTGGGCGCACGCTCATTAGCGATACACTAACCGGCAGGAAAATGGGTATTAGCATAGTGGGTGGAGCGTTCGGTGAGTTTGCTCGTGGTTGTCGCCGCGGCCGATCGCCTCCATGAGTCACTCGAGATGTGGAAGCGGAAGGAAGGAAAGAGATCAATCTGCAGGTCGTGTACTCACGAACTGTCCGGAGGCTTGGAGGAAATGTTCGGCGGGGGAAAAAAGCTTGTTTACACTCGCGATTTGCCGGGTCTTTCATTCAAGAGTCGTTAATTTTTTTAATGTGCGAGTGCGGAACCCTTTAACAAGCAATTAGTATTAATGTTTCATAATTGTAACGGATACCTCTGAAGTCACCAGTACTTATACATTGAATGAAATTCAAAATTTACTGCTGGGAGGTTTTGGAAATGAAGTGTTCAATCTTAATGAGTACTACGTAATGTTAAATTTTCGTAGGCGTGATACATATGTATGATGTATATATTTTGCCTTTCAAAATCTTAGATTTTTTTCATAAAATTCAGCCTTGCGTAAATTTTAATATCGCTCATGAGACAGAAGATTAGTTCTCCAAAGAATAGATTAAATGAAGCTTACGTACATACTATCCGTACAAATTCGGTCTCTTACAAATACAAATTTTACTTCTTTTTCTGGACATCTTTTCACCAGTGAGACTGTAGATTTAAAAACATATTTACCGATCATCATATTATGCCTTTTAAGGATATAACATGAAGACCGGTATAAACACCTATTGATAGTAAGTTTTTATAGCACAATTAGGTTGTAAGTGTGTAAGATATTTTTAATTGTAGAGCTTTAATCGCCCGAGCATTCTCGAACTAAAAAAATATGAATATGAATCATAGAACCACACGAGACAAACAATTCATTAATTGAATACTAGGTCTTTTGCGCTTATCATTACACACCAGCTTAACCATATTAAGTCTTCACCAGCATAAATAGCTAGATTAGTATTTTGAGTTAACTTTGGTAATTCTTTGACCTATCGAAATGACATATTTTTAAAATAATAGTAAAATAATATTCTTAGATACAATTTGTGATATAAATAAAACTATCTACATTTAATATGCTGTTATGTTGTAGTTAGTTGAAAATATTGTAATTCGTAAGAATCAACATGAATTGTTAGATGCCAAAGTAAAAATTTACAAAAACATTACTTTTCCTCTACAATTATTCTGAATTTTTTTGATCCTTAACATTTTTTGCGCACATTCGTTTTCGTTAACATTGAGGCATAATTTGCAGAATGAAAAGCCCTCTATTCAGTAGGTATCTTTCATCTCCACAGTCTTGTTCCATCGCATCTTTTGAAAGCAATTTACACTCTGGAAATATACGTAATACGACCCTTTGATCAAAAGGAAACTGGACGAAAATCATTTCCATTTTTTCCTCTTCGACGTCATTAACCGTTGTGATTTTTCCGCGACTCATTCTCTCCAATTGCCTCCCGAGCATCGTCTCAATTTATTCCGAGGATTCATAAATCTTTCCCTCTCTAAACTTTCCCTTTGACCACCGCTCGCTTTCCAACCCCCCGATTTTTCCGCATTAACATACATATCTTTTCCACATCTCCCCCAGCCCTACGCATTCCTCTTTCTCACGCACACGCACAAACACGCGCGCTTACGCTTTCTTTTCAAAAGACAAACCTCTAGTTAACGACTCCCTGAGCTTGCCATTCCCTCCAAAAAAAGGATTCGGGAAGGTTACGCCGAGGGATTTTTGCTCTAATACGTGGAGGGATTACGCCATTGGTTTTGATGGCGATAAAAATTCGTCGTCGGCGAGATGGGGGAGCCGCATACACATTGGATCCGTGAATTGCGCGAATCTCCATTCACGTGGCGACCTTTTCGCCCGCCAACAATGCACCGACATTAAATGCGTGGCGATGTATGTTCGTCCCCCAAAAGTAGAGGGCGCGGCGGTCGGCGGTGATAGATGGCAGCAGGAGCGAGAAAGAGATGCGGCCTCGGCATGGAAAGGTGGCGGAATTTCGAATGCGGTGTCCAAACAAAGGGACTCCTGCAATGTTGACTCCCCCTCGCGCCCGCCCAGAATACTAAATAGGAGATTTCGAAGCCAAATTCGCGAAATTCGAGCGAGAGGGTGTAAATATATCGTCCGCAAAAATAAAGAGCGATGGATGTACACACACGTACGATAAGGCGGGGGGGCGCAGCTCGTTCCGCGATATAAATCGCTCGCGGAGTCGATTTGCATTGTTCCCTCCGTGACAATGATTCGATTTGGGCAAATGCACCGAATTCGCGATGAATGCGCGACTCCGTAATTTCGCGGTGTTGATGACGGTCGATTGAGTGGCGGCGCCGCCGTTGAGGGCGCCACCTTCGACAGTCTCTTCCGCCAACTTTTCCGACCTCCAATGGGAAGGATTCGAATGTTCGGGAAGCACGTCTTTTCCGGCTGAGAACATCCATTCCGAGTGCTATGGTTTGCTCAATGCCTTTTTGAATTCCTTGAGGAAGTAGTCCTTGAAAGTTATTATTTGAAAATGTGTCTTTTGTGAGTAGGTGTAGTATGATCTTTTATCGAATATTTCCAACCAATTTTTTTGAATTTAGCATCCCGCGGGAATTTTCATGGAGCTCCTTCAAGTTGGAACGTGTAGTACTCAAATCGTTTGTCCATATGAACTATTTTCTGTCTAACATAAGGCATCCTCCATGCCTAATCATCTACAAAATATCAGCAAAAGTTAACGTTGCATCTTTTCTTGAACGCACCTTTAGTATTATTCCGTGAACAAGAGGGATGGTCGTGTTATCAATTATGGAATGTGAATCTATTTCCTTTAATTTGTAATTTAATTTCTCATAGAATTATTCATAAATATGCAAACGATTTTCTAGCGTTTTGGGACACCGAAACACCCTTGGGTGCGTCCATGTACAGTTTTCTTTAAGGGTTAATCTCCAAGATGAGCAAGTAGATATTTTGTTTCATTGAAGTGCAAGCTGATTACATAATTCTCGAAGGATTACGTTAGTATGAGAAAATATTAATTCTCGTCTAAATTTTGTTTTAGCAAAGCAAAAAGACTGATTTCCTATGATTTTAGTACTCTGCATGAGATTCATTCAAAATTTGTCATCTAATAACCTGGTTGATCCAATCAGTACTTCCTTTCAGCATGCTACCGTTATATACTATTTAAAATTGAACACTGCCTAAATGCTTGAATTCTACGTGTAAATTGTACATTCGCTTAGCAAAGTATAAATTTATTCTTCGTATTTGTCTTGCTAAGCTTACTTAAGTATAGAAGCTAAACCATTTTGTCAAAGCTAACCTTAAATCAAATTATGTAAGCCTACTCGAATCTCCCTCCTCTCCATAATGAATCATAGAAGTCGATCCTTGTGGAGAAACAACTTAATGGAAAAGCTTCTCATTGTATGGTAGTCAATATTCGACATTGGCGATGGTGATGTAATTCATTTTGTTTCTTTTATCCATGAATGAGATCGATGAACGGCTTGAAGAACTTTCTCCCTCTGCCCGCAGGTTCTGGTCAAATCCAACTTTGGCAGTTTCTCCTGGAGTTGCTGTCGGACTCGTCGAACGCCAACTGCATCACTTGGGAGGGCACCAACGGAGAGTTCAAACTCACAGACCCAGACGAGGTCGCAAGGCGATGGGGCGAGAGAAAGTCGAAGCCCAACATGAACTACGACAAGCTGAGCAGAGCACTCAGGTGAGCGGAAGGCCGCGTGCACCGGAAACCTGCAGATAGAGCGTGATTAATGCGCCCACGTTTTATGCATGAAATAATTAGCGATCCCCACACACAAATAGCGGTTGCTAATCTGGGAATCGGACCAGCATTGGTTACAATGGCACCGGTCGGGTGAATTAATGAAATCGTTGCTACTTCATATTCGTCTGATGGACAACTTTGGGATTCTGCATGTTTCATACGAGCTTTGCTTAATGGAAGGATATGCTCCTCTTCCTATTGCCCTTAATGAGGTCGCACACAATATGCGTGTTGAATTGATTGGAATCGGAGCAAACAAAAGGATTGGGTTAATCCAAAGGAATACATAATTTCAGACACGTTTTTGCTGTATGATAAAGCTCTTCAGTTCAGACCATTCGGAAAGCAATAAAATCCTATCTGTATGTCCAAATACAATATGTATTCATTCATTGTGAAAATTTATTTTAACTGCTTTCAATCATAGAGGAAGCATTATCAAAATATAATTCTAACAAAGATATATACAAGTGCTTATGCTTGCATCACCAATCAAACCAATCACTACGGTCCCCCTATCTAACGGTGCGAAAGTACGTATAAATATTCAAACAAATCAGTCATGAATATTTTCTTCAATTGCGATTTTTTGTTTCAAGAGTCCCATTAACATCAGTTCGTATATTCATGACATTAATGTCCGCATCCCTATGGACTTCAGAAATATTTAATTCGGCGACCTAACTTAAGGAGAATGTGCGTGATTCATTTATCGAAAAATCATCTGAAATGGGGAATTAAAGCTATATTAAACCCGTATAGACTTAGTTATTCACAAGATATTGAGGAAAAATGCTTTTCAGTATATCTCTACCTCTTCTGTGATAATTACTTAAAAATTTATGTACTAATATAAAATTTTATACAATAACAAATTTATCCGAATGGAGATGCTGAAAGAGGAACAGTTTTGCGTGACAATTAGTTATCTTATTAATTCACTGAAAATTGCAAGGAACCTTATGAAAAGGGCCAGTACAGTTTGGGATACACATCATTTTACCGTGAATATTTTGTACCACGGAAAACATTTATTAAAATCATTCTAGACTAAAGTGATGGACATTATAGCAATCCTTGTTTCGTTCCGTCTCATGAAAATATCTCTGCTCCATGGTTTCGGTGCGACGAAAATTGGACACCTTTAAAATACACGTCTTTTAAGGGATGATGTGTTATCTGGATCGGCAGCCGTCATGTTAAGTGAGGTCTTCTCACGCTAAGCCGACGAAAGACTATTTAATAGAAGTGACGTATCTGGTACCGTTGTAGATTAAAGTAACGTGATAAAAATGACGAATTTCCGCTTATTTTCAGAGAATACAAACGTTATGAATCCATTTTAAAGCTTGCTCGCCTTTTAATCACGCAATTCATCAAACGGGGAATGCGGATGTGTAGTTCTATCGATCGATTCTTCGTATTTTATTTTCTCGACAAAAAGACGAACTATTTTTCTACTGTTGCAATCATTGCCATTATCGTTTGCAGTACAGGTCTCATTAGATTTAGACCGAAGAAATCAATTCTTTATTTTACTCCTTTTTAATAAAGGAATTTTTCGTTAATAGAACACCTTTGATTCGTATATCATTTTAATATTCTATGACGCGCTTACATCTATATAACTCTGGTAATCAGTAAACGTTGCATTAGTGTATTCCAAGTGATAAATTATTTAACAGGAGTTGTTTACAGCATAACTTGTGCGTTAACATGAACTGTGGTTGAAATATTGCGATATCGATTACGTTTAAATTACCTTGGTGGTATTCCACGAGCGGTTGGTATTAACGAACAATTTAACTAATCATGATTTATTTATGCAATGCCACTAACTACACCACCACAACTGCACGATTTATGAAGTATAGAAGAAAGTCTGCCAAACTCAAACAGTTCACACTGCTAGTTGTAGTTAAATTCTATGATAAAATCATTGTTTGTGATCGCTTGTTTTGGAAAATAATATACAAGAATATATAAGAATTGGAAAATAATAAACATAAGAATCCTGAAAGACCGGCTGTAATGCTACAACTAGAAATAAGGAAAGGTATCCGCGAGACTTTTTTCCAACTAAAAACACAACCCATGAAGCATAGAAGTAAGCTAAACCCGGATCACACTGCTAGATGTATCGCATAAGAAAATCGTTGTTAGTTAACTCGCTTGTTTGTGTAATAATATACGTAGGAAACCCAAAACATCAGAGTCTCCTATAATGCCACACCTAGAAATAAGGATAGGTATCCGCGAAACTTTCCTGAAAAGTGAGTGCGAAGAAGGACTCCATCTCTCCGTGTTTGTAGGGCTCGGTGGTGAAAGCGCCCCTCCCCCGCCCTCACAGGACCAACCGCCGCTCACCTTCCCTCCCCCAGTCGAGAGGCGCGTGGTCGATAGAGGCGCCGCGACGCCGTTTCGGCTTCTCCCGTCCCCCACCGACGCCTGCGAGAACCCGGCGCCCGCGCATTGGCTACCCCTCTCTCCCCACGCCCCTTAACCCTTTTCCCTTATTGCTTCCCTTCTTTAACATCTCTCTCTTCCTAATCTCTTTCGGATGGGATGTTTAAACATCAGCGTCAAAATGCGGAGATGCGAATTCGGTGACCGCAGTTATTTGTTCCATTGCTCGTCATTATGAATAATATTCTCTGTTCGGCTATTTAGAATACAAATATTTTTAAAATTTTTTAGTTAGTCTTTTCCGTAAGAGCTAATTAAGAATGTAGTAGAGCTAAATTAAGGTTCGAGGGTAATTTTAAGAGGAAAAGGCTTCGAGATTTCAAAAACAAGATTATAAAAATGATGCTAAATTGAATTCCGTATTACTGGATATTCCATTTCAACAGAATGATAGATGATACAGACTTTATGAGTGGTAATACCGTTTCATTATAACACATTTCAGTGATATAAAGGTTATTATAGCTTGAATTTTCAGAATTGAATGCTTAGGCCATGGTATCCTTCAATAAATTCTTGAAGGAAGAAAATAGTAACTACTACCATCATGTACAACTACATATTCTAAAAATCATTGTATATATACTGTACCATGGTTTATTATAGTCTACAGAGTTGCTATTGTTATGCCGGGTTCAGAAAATTTATATGAAGCGACGAAAACCTATACAGACTGCGTTGAATCTTTTATCGATGACTTGATCTACGAAGATTGTTACAATATTTGACATTTTCTCTCTTCATCTTCATGAATGAAATTAACTTTAGATTTCTAAGAATTTCTTTCAATAGAAAAATAATTATTATGACTCATTATTATGAATGCACCATAATTTAGATTTTATATCGAAACAATTTTTGTCAAGTTACTTGATTTCTAGTTTCATCACTCATATATCACGATATGCTGCTGCTAATCTATTCTACTTTATTCTATTGCAGTATGACGTATTCATGATATATTCGTGCTTTTTGATAAATTTGGACTTTTATGGTTTCTTATGCTGCAATATCCCTTTCCAGTATACTTATTTCGCAAATTTCTCACTCCAATCTCTATACATATGCTTTCCTGCGGTAGGAATATAATTTCTGCAATCGCCAAGTATTTAGTTTTCAATCGCGCCTAAAGTTATCTTTTATTTTCTAATTTCTAAATTATTGTTTAATATATAAATGATGACATACATTACTTGAAGATGAATGTTTCTTTCCAGTCTCAATTTCACGCAATAAATTCGTTTGCCTCTTCAATACGTTTCTTTCAGTCTCCTTTCCCATATCTTCGCATCGTATTTCATTCGCCTTTATCCTTCTTTACTCCCCCTCATTCGCCTCTCCAGAATCCTCCGCTTCCTTCTTTCCTTCTTTGGCTCCCGACCACTTCACTTACTCGCTCTCACGTCCTTCCCACGGATGCGCGGAATCTATTAGGAAATCAGGCAGGATGTGCATGTCTCCGGTCGGCACGGAATGGTGCCCCAATCGGGCGGCTCAAAACGCCGAGGAAAGGCCTAATTTCCTTTTCGCCATCCCCTCCGCCGCCACCCCCACGATTCTTTCCTCTTCCGGACCCTCTCGTTCCAAAATTTCCTCTCGGCCACAACGCCTCCTTTTCCTTCATTCCGTTTATTTCTTACCTCCTCGTTCCTTCCCTTCCCGCCACGGTTTATCTCCTCATAATCTGTTTTATTTAAACTGTTCTCGGGGTGAGATTCGGTGCGTGCTCGAGTGGATTCCTCCGCTTTTTCGTCGCTTTCTGGCTGCGTTCCACGACCGATTCGATGCCCTTTACGAGATATCCGATGAGCCCTCACCTATCGGCTTTGCACGGAGGGTGTTTTTCACGGAACGGTGACCCCGTTATCTGGATTTGTCGTGAAGTTGGAAATGTTTGAGAAGAACTTGGGCTAAGATATCGCGGAAGTTTTGGTCGATACTTCGCGATTTCTTTCGTATCCCCCAATATGCGTACCTTAATAATGCTTAATATATCAGATTCAAGGATGTTTAAGTTTAGGTAGTTCGATTTAATAACGTTTGCCCAAGTTGTTTTAAACTCAATGGATGACAGATATTAATGGAAATTAGAGTAATGATTGTCATTAAACATTATCTCATACTAGTTTCTTTGAAAATTCTTTCAAAATACATATCTTATTTACTTTATTAAAAAAAAAGAGTAAAATTTCGAAGTAGCTATATTTTACGGTCTATTGATAACTCTCGAAGTCTTATTTTCATTTTCTTCTTATATTTTTTTCATTATTAGGACTGGTAGGATCCTTGGTAGCAATGTGGATAGCACGTTCGCCTTTGATGAAAGCGGTCCCGGGTTCTATTACCGGTGGTGTCCCATATGATCGAAATGGTCGAAGCAATTTTAACAATACAATTATTAACCTGGATGTTCCTCGTGTAAATATAGCATCATATTTTCCAGTCTTGTTACCTTAAGGGAACTACGCATATACCTCTTTCCTTTTATCTCTTGCTTTTCACCCCCATTTCATGTTAAATAATTTTCTCCTCCATATTTTCCTCGCTTTTTGTTCAGTTAGGAGGAAGTGTTACTCGCTTCAGCCTTCCTTCCTCATTCATTTTCTGCTCCACATCGTTTATATTTAGGGTTACCAAACATCTCAGATTAAAGCAGATCCTAAAGGTCACTACAGGGGATTGCAGAGAATAAAACGCTAACCGTCACTAATAGATTTGCTCTATATTTGACATCCCCAGTGTTCTATAATATGTATGTTGGTAATCATTTCGACTCATTTTTTTAAATTTTCTGAGAGAGATAGACGCTGAATAGCTGAACTGCTACATGAATATGAGAAGATATCATATATTTGGAAAATATTTTTATTGGGAATTCAATCAATTCAAGAAGAAATCATACGTAAGCAGATAGCCGAAAGTTGCAAAAGCTGCCGACGGACCATAATATGTATATGTAGCACCGTAAATAATGGAAGCATTTTAAATAATACATTTTAAGATCATTGTTTCACATCGTTTCATAGTGAAAACCGCATAAATCAGGATTGTAGGTGTATTTTTTAAAATTCTGTTGTATAAGTACAATAGATTCTCTATCTATCGTTTATGAAAGGGGCCGAGAAAAATTTACGATAATTGCGGAAAATCGATGAAGGCGGTAAATGAGGTCTCAGTTCCTTTTTATTAAAACAAAAGAGATAATGAAAGCTTATAAGTTGTATATTACTTAAATAACCCTGAAAACATTGAAAAAGAAAATAATGAAAATGTACTGAAATTATTATCTTAAAGAGGAATAATTTAGCTGGTGATGGTTGGCTGCCTTCTTACAGATTTTTTATATTTCAATTTCTCACCTTCTTTGTCTATGGGCGTAGAAAAAGAAAATCGAGAAACCCGTGAACGATAAATAGAAGTTGTTTCGCTGTATTTGAGTTACAGAAAACCTTAAAGCAAAAATTATTAATGAGCGAATCATAGCAGATCACATTTGTGAATACAAAAATTACGGTACTTTATTATTCATCAAGATTTACCATTTTCCGAATTATATCGAGAAAAAATAGATTAACAATTTTTTTCGATTATTAATATTGCGTAATATCTTTTAAAAATCATTGTCTGTCGTAGATACATCTAGATTCAGTACTATGGGGGAAATTCATAACTTTAAAATGTCCAAATCGATAAGCACTGATTTCAGGTTGAAGGCGATCTTATTCGCAATGCTTAAATGAAGGAAAATTATGCGATGTCTGCCACAAATATCTTAGAGCATCTTACTTGAAGACACGCGACCGACTTCCACAAGCCTGTTTTTTTACGGCGTCGCGGAATACATCTGCTGCACTCAAACACCGGCGGCACTGCGTCATTGCAGCAGAAGCACCGGCAAGGGGATGAGGAAATCAGGATCGGGTCCAGCATCCTCGTTATCACAGCATCCTTCCCCTTCCCCAAATCCCCAGATTGTCAATTAGTGGGCGGTATGCGAGCGAACGCCGCCCGCTTACCCTCTACGAGAGTGATAATCCAATTGCCACATCCCTCTTTTCCTCAGCGACCTCCTCCCAAAAGCCCTGGAATTAACTCGGCCGATCAGCCCTCCATAACGACTGCACAATAAACCCAGATGATACCTTTATCCCTCCTCTCTTTCTATAACCTCTTCGACCCCCAAACACCCTTTGACCTCTTCTTCCCCTACACATCTTCATTAGCCGAACCCACTTTTGATTCACTCCGTGTTCCCGATACGCCATTCCTTACACGTACCGACATGGAACCCGAATTCTACGTATTTCTCTTTTACTCGCCGATTGGGTTCCGAATACAAATTCGAGTGGAAAAATCGCGAGGCCTCCAAGTGACTCGTGATCTCCAGCATTTGCGAAATTTGTTTTCGGATCGAGCACTAACACTCTTGTTTTGAACCTATCTTCGTCGTATTTGTATGCTTCTGATGACCTAAAAATACAAGCAGCTTGGTGTAACAATTCTATAAAGAGATTTTTATTTTCTCTGTAATGTGATTTTAAATTTTCTATGAATGATGAAAACCCAAGCTTTCAGTACCCTTGTGTAAACTCGCGGCATGTAATCAATTGCTACAATTATCGTATATTTTTACGCACGAAGGAAGAATAATGTAAATTGAGCATGAAAGATAAGAATCAGCTATTCGGAATCCGTTAATATCATCTCAAATAACATAGGTATGCTCACTTGGAACCACAAGGATGCAATGCGTCACCGAAAATATCGGCATGAATCCGAGCTTTTCAACTTTGGAAAATCGCTTCATTAGGAATTTCCTATGCTTCAGTCGCAGTGACGTATCATTTCCCTACATTTGGAAAAACATTTCACGTCTCCCATTTCTTACTGAACTCAAATTCATTTCAAAGGCAACAAATTGTAACAAGGATGTCCTACCAATGATAGTCTTCTGCCCTCGATATAATGCATGCGTAACGATGCGCTAACGTCTGACCATATCCAACCGTGAAATTATCTGTGAAATTCATTTTGAAATCACCTTTCTCCATAATATGATAGCCTTTGTGTAGAATTAGAAATGCTTCATTCGTAATAACGTTGCAAGAGTTAGACGTTCCTTTGAAATGACATAGCTTTATTATTATAGGTATGAAATTACAACTGAACATATGATGTATTTTTACGATTTTTTCCCAAGAAAATTAAGTAAAAATTACCGAATTATCTCTTAATTACTAAGTTATCTACTTCTTCAGATCATTTGTAATGTCTTTATGAAATTTTTTGCTTCTTGTATTAGGAAAAGAACAATTTCAATAGGAATATACTTGAATGTGCCATTAGCCCTGGAAAATTATGATGTATTTCTCCGTACTATCTAAAAACTAACCCATTATTTAAAAGTAAATACGTATGAAATTTTCAATTTAGGCATCTGATACGTGATCTGCAACCTTCAATTACGTCGATAATTACTGATGCCAACCTGATCAGGACACCACTCTGAAGAAATCCCAAGTTCAATCTTTTCATCGGGTTCGCACGAATCCCAATTACTCCATTATTTCATCTCTTTTTTCCCTTTCGATTACACAGTCGTCAATTTTCATCGGCGCGAATCTCATCACAGTTTCAATCCCTTATCCTATGCCTCTCCTCTGTATCTCTATCCTTGCAACCTCCTCCCTCTTCCCAACTTCAAAATCCTCACACAAATGCCATCCACCCCATTCAGAAGCCGCTAACTCAATAACGCCCTCTTTTCCTCACTAACAGATTGCGCATCCCGCCATAGGTGGCGCAAAAGTAGTTTCCCTCTCCCCCCGCCAGAGGCGCCTCGAAGCAACAGATTTCCTCCGGCAAGCCTCATCGTGTTTTCAGTGCACCCTCATGAGTCTCCCATATTTGCACTCTGCAACGCAATGCCTCATCCACCCACTTATTCATTTATTCATGCTCGAATCGCTCTCTGATTCTAAGGTGGAGACGCTGTGGAGCTTGGTTTTCTTTTCGCCCAATGTTGTGTTTTCTTGAGAGGAGGTCTCAATCGATAGCGCTTCCTTTTTAAGAAGGGTGGCGCTAAGGCATTTCTCGTTCCTCCATCCATCTAATATCTTAACGCATCGCGTTCAAACATTTCATGTTCGTAATTGCAATAGAATGCAATGGTACCTAGTTAGCTAGAACTTAATTTGTTCTTTAGGTGCTGTTTTGTGTTCATCAAAAGTTTTCTCAAATTATTATGTACTTTTAGTTCCCATTAGGAAGGACCTTCCAATGATTCCTTGAGTCTTTTCATATGCACTAATCTCATAGATATAGGTGCGCATCCAAAGAATGCATACAGTATATGTGCGAGCATGTATATATTTTCCTGGACAATTTCGGGGCTGGAAAATTCTGTTATCCTAATAACTGTCTCTATAAAATTTCCACACGGAAAAAAATTACTAAGTATCTATCCATGTATCTAATTTTAATTTTTATCAGACTATTAGTTTCTCTCGAAATCTTAATTGAAGGCGAAGTGATAGCATATTCGCATTCTAACCTCTTTTAATCTTTCATAACTTTTCTCGAGTAAGCCACTTCTCTAGCTCATCTATAACAAACTTAAGCTCTATATTCGCAGTAGTATGTACACGTTAATCTGTTTCTCTGTTTAAATTTCATCACTTAAAGCTCCGAATTACTGCAATAAAAATCATTCTCGAAAACTATCGGAATTTTTTTACCTTAGTTGGTTTGCTTCCCTGCAAGACAATAGATAAGTCACACCCAAGTGACACACAAAGATAAGTACGAATGAATACAAAAGAAATCCTAAACTTAGGAGGTGCTCATTTTTTTATCTTCGTATTAGTTTTTGTAATCAAATGGTTACCATTATAGTTAATCGCTGTAATCCGCTATATTCTGAGCATATTTTTTATATTTGATAAATTTCATGAAATATTTAGGTTACGCATTTGCTTGTGATATACTATCTAGTTACCTGTGAATTTTTTCATTAATAATCACCTACTCGATCGATTTTTCTTGTATTTTATTTGATACATAACCCCTGTTATCTTTTAATAATGAATATATGACACATAATCTACACTCCCTTACATAATTATTCTCCATCAAGTATTTGCTAACGTAATATTTAGGCAATATTACGTCAAATCTTTCATTAATTTAATCCTACCTAATTTTTAATATCTTTAATGATCATTCCGGAAGAAAGGAGAAAAACGTCTCCCATTGAAGATTCCTGAAGACAAAATTTTCAGAGTTATCCAGCAACCTAACGATTAGCAGTGGGAAATGATTCGAGTAGTATATCATAACAATTGAGCATCTTAGCAATTTTCACTTCTTTCATAGTTACGGTTACAAAGTGGAGCCTTACTTCCATCCAACATGCATCGTAATGAAAAGGGCGATCTTTTAAATGCCTCCACATTTATAATGGAATTCAACATTTCATTAAAATGAAATAGCATTAAGGATTCATCGCAACGCTTTTTCCTTCGATCTTTACAAACCATATTTATTTCTTCCAATGATTATTCAGGTACTATTACGACAAGAACATAATGACCAAGGTTCACGGGAAGCGGTACGCTTACAAGTTCGACTTCCAAGGCTTAGCGGCAGCGACGCAGCCTGCCGCGGCGGCCGCTGCGGCAGATCCCGCTTCGTACAAATACCAGTCGGACTTGTTCATGTCCAGCTATCATCACTCCGCCAAGCTCAACTTCATGGGCCCACACGCCGGGATCCCCACCTCATCAGGTGAGTCATTTCAACCAAATTTCTCCATAGAATATCATTAATTCTCGAGTGCAAGGTATCTTAATCATGTCATCTTTTCCATACGCATCTTAGTTTCACGATAGCATCATTGAACACAGAAACCATTTGTAGGCTATTAAAATAGTTGCAAGATATTGAAGATACATCCTCTTGCATCCAGTAAAAGTTTACTATCTTCTGGTATTAAAGTTTACCAGTTATATTGATTGTACCATAACAGTGCAATGCATTTAGCAAAAGCTTCGGTAAGGGATTTCCACAAAAACTCTTTAGTTAATTAATTTTTTATCAAGATTCTGACTGACTACTTGAGATATATTAGAATCAGAAGACATCGAAGCCATGAAAACCTATCATCATGAGACATTTAGCCCGATTCAAGAGAAATCAATCAATTTTAGCACTAATTGACTGATTTAAACATCTAGGCAGTTTTCAATTTCTAAATACAACATTCATTCATTGTAAAATTATTTTGCTAATATCTAATCTTAAGATTCCAATATTTTTAGTGCCTCTTGTGGCATTGTGAAATTATTAGTTATATAGGATTAGTGGGAATAGCGAATTTTTTCAATCATTTTTCATAAACATATCATTCAAAATTTTGTTTTGTAGTTTTAGTTTGAATATAAGAGAATTTAAGGTTCATATTTTAAAGCTAACATGTCAGGAATGACTAAATCGTTAAAATATAGTAGTCGTCGAATGGCCCCGTATAAAAACGAGCTAAAAAATGTTGCGATAAAGGTACAAATTCAACCTTATTATCCATTGAATGATGCAGTTTCGCCTTATGTCACTTCAGGAGATTAATTTTATACGGCTCCTAATCTGTTCGAGAGCCCTGTGGAGTCCACTCGAATATTTGTGTAAGATGGGAACGCAATGAATTTTGAAATGATCTATCGCAGCCCTTGCACTGATTTGTACCGCACCATTCAAACCCACGTGCCCTTCCTCAGCATCAGGCTCCTTAGTCATCCTCCAATTGGACACGGTCCTCATGACAACCGCCGGAAGAATGAGTTGGAAAAGGGGAATCATTCGCAATGAATTTATGGGGAACGAATCGAAGGGATAGCTCCTGAAAAGGGGGTAGAAGAAGGCTGCTCATAAGAGGGGAAATAGATAGATAAACGAGACGGGGATGGAGTGGATGCGAAGGAGTCCATCGGAAGGAGGCCGCTGAGCATATGCTCGGATTTGACGATTTGTTGGGCAGAACCCTCTCCGGCGATCGTCATGCTTTGAAATAAGGAGAACGTTAATGGGGAGGAAAGGGTCAGGCCGTGCGTCTACTAAGGGCAATCGCGCGTCCGGATGCAACCGATGACGAGCTCTCTCCCTTTGTGGCACTTGCCTCTTACAGTGGAGATTTCTACGGTTTCCTGTTTGTGGCCGAATCCTTTTTGAAAGGTTTGCCTCCCGCCGATTCCCCGTCCGTTTAACGTTCGCTCTTAAATGGCTCTAGCGTTATGATTTTCCGTAGGCTGATGGCCATTCTGATTCGTAACGGTGGAGGGCTGCGGTGGGGTTTCTTTTGGATTTCTTCGTCCCCTAGAAGTGTAGGACTTGTCGTCCACAATAGGATGATTTGAGGATTTTTTGGTGAATTTTCATTTTCGCGATTGAAAAGATTTCCGGTGGTATGGAAGGAAGTCGCCGATTTCTGATATTGTCGATAGATGGCCGTAAAAAATCTTAATGTGGCTCTCATGCGCCGGTTGGGTCAAGGAGGACACATAAATCTAAGTACTCCTTTATGCCAAATAAACTGAGTTCATTCTTTGCAATGCGCTTAGGTTGACATTGTAAGAATCGTTTCCGTATCCAGCGGTTCTTTAGAAATTTTCACAGTAGCATTTCTCTTGCCGTTCATGTTTTATCTCCATTTATCTTTCGCCCGTAATTGTGATTTATCATCAATACGATTTCCTGGTGGACAAAATGTAACATATATTGAAACTATCTTTTAAATTTCAATATTCATTTGCTGAAGAATCATGTTGATTCCTTCTATTGTTGAATGAATCCAATTAAATCCATAACTTCATTCGTTCTTATGACCTAATTTTTATTTTATCCTGCTTTAGTTTTTAGTGCTTTTCACCGGAATGCAAAATACTTTCTGGGTTCTTAACTTAAATTAATTCTGTTATTTTAAATTATCAGAGGTTGAGAGGATCAGAAACGTCTTAAAAAAGAAAACTTTAC
The DNA here is from genome assembly GCA_036926295.1 of Pachydiplax longipennis. NCBI lineage: Eukaryota > Metazoa > Arthropoda > Insecta > Odonata > Libellulidae > Pachydiplax > Pachydiplax longipennis. The sequence goes on from JAVFKF010000004.1 coordinate 55,051,515, forward strand.
TCTAACAAACTTTTTCTTCCCAACAGCCTATCGCATTTATAATATTAGAGAGTAATTTTACTAATTTCCTTTCTAAGATTCTATTAAGGCTTTCTTGACATCGAATTTAAGTGGAATCCCTTCACCTCATTCACTTGAAAGAATGAATAATCAACCCTTTTTTGGGTTGGAAAAGGTTATAGGGAAAACGGCCACTAACATTACTCTCAGCTTCATACATTTTTTCCTCTCTCCAAAAATTGCGGATAACCTTCTACTTGGTCCAAAGAGGGCGTGTTTTTGGCGTATGGAATGAGAACGACAAGGCAAAATTTTCATAATTTACTCTTTGTACATCGGTGTATAACAGTAGATGTATATGTCTTTTGTAGGATATATGAGAAACTCGGCGATTTGCATCTTCTTCCAAGATATTGGTATATTTAGATAAAAGAAGAATGTATGAACTATTTTCTTTGCCCAATATCGATGTCCAGATTAAAATATTCACTACACTGAAAACCTGTTATAATTTCTTCAATCACTGTCATGCGGAATTGTCATACATCTTGAGGATGATGGAGCTTTGGCACGCGTGCCCAAAGTGCTACAAAAGAGAATTGTTTTGGCACGCACATCTGTGACGACATTTTAATATTTTTTCAACTGGCATGTTTGAGCTTCAAAATTAAGGCATTAGCATTAACAATGTTCTATTTGATGCTAATGTTGGGATCTAAATTCATTTTCTAACTCCGACATGGCACTCGTTCTACTTAAGATTCATCATATCCGGCATATCTCCAACTAATTCCGAAAAATCGGCAGGTAAAATCTTTCCAAATGAACAAAATTTTGAAAAGAGAATACCCTTTTTTATCGATATAACACCGTCATTTTCATTGTATCAGTATATGTAATAAAATAAAATCCGCATTACCACACATTTTGGCAAAACTCTAAGAAGGTAAATATTAACATCATTAATATTTTCTGAGAAAAATATCTGGTGTTCCACATCTTACTCCGCAGTATTTTGCGAAATCGTGAATATTCTAATATCGTTGCCTTTAATAGTTGAATTTTAAGCAGATATTTTATTAAATAGCGAAGTTGTAGACAAGCTTCAGAATCATAAGCATAGCATTCCCGGTGAGTTAAGCACAAATTCTAATTAAACTTGCCTCAAATCGCTTAAGAATAATCTATGGACTCATTCTTCTATTCGTCTTACCGGTAAAAATCCATTGTAAGCTTACTAATTAACCCCTTTGATTCAGAATATCTCATAGTGTTGATGAACCCCATCCTGTCTGTTCCATCAACATCTAAACTAATACCCTACAAGACAGTGAGACAAAGGGAAAAGTTATCCTCGTAATTAATTGATTCTTACCATAGGAAATCCGTTGGAATTGTTTATCTTGAACAACTCTAGAATTATCCCCGAAATTTGGTTGACGTGGATTGAATAAAACGAAATAAACAATTTTATAACTGAACGCCGGGGTTTTGAGTAAAATAGTGACGCTCTGGAGGTTAACCTTCTCTTGCATTCCTTGCAATACCAACCCATCTCCGCAAACATTTCTTAGGAGAGTGAAAGTTATTTCATCCAGCATCCGTAAACCTGTTTATTCCATTGTGATGTACCGATTTAGAGAGATGGAGGGTGTAACCTAGTGTTTGTTGACCTTTAATGGAAAGATTCCTCATCCACCGCTGTCGTCAACAACTTATCTACGTCTGCGTAAGTCTGATTCCATTTTATCGACATCTCAGGAGAGCGGGCTAAGAAAAAGCAATTCCGCAGACTGAGAGCAAAGTAACAACGTACGAACATAGTTAGGGGAGAGATGCCAAGCCGCAAAGGGTGGCGTAGAGAAATACGGCGTGAGGAGGGCTTTTGGAAGGTATTCCATCCTTTCGGATGGCACATTTACGTTTTACTACCGTTCTTCTGCGCCGCCGACGCCATATCTTTACGGTGTGACAAACAAAACAAGAGCGCAACGCCCAAACTCAATACCCCTCCCACTCCTTCCTGTCCGTAAAGCGTGTTTTCAAGGAGGAAAGGGTGACATAAAGCGTGCGCGTGTATGCGTGGAGAATCTCGTGTGTGAGAGATGAAGGGCGTTATTGCGCGACCACGAAGAAGCTGGAGATAAGGGTGCGTGGGTGTGTGGTGACGCAGGATCCTTCCATATCTCTTCCTCTTTGTTACCGCTCCTTCTCCGTGTTTTCCGAAGCGGTAAACAAGTTGCTACCAGTCATGAGTCGTGTGAAAATTGCTGGTTTTACTTATTTGCTCCGTTTATCAAGTTTAAATTCTGAAGTTGCTGTAATAGTAACTTGGGAAAAGTAAAATGTAATTTTCCATTGAGTTGCGGATAAAATATTCAGGAAAATAGAAATTCTCACCAAGAAAAGTAAAGTTAATATAATTGGAGAAAATTATATGAGAAATCTAATCTAATATCTCACAAGACGGCATAATCACAAGAACTTTATTTTTCTATCCATGGTTTTCATTCAGAATCGTAAATTAAAGTCATAAAATCCACAAAGTTGTGATCTATCCATCCATAGTTGAAATATACGGATATTCCGTTAATTTTTCTAATTTCACAAATGAAACGAGGTATTCTTTTTCATAGCTTCCAATATTCTGACAGTTCTTTCAAATGTTTAGTGAACTACGGGTTAAATAAAAATTAATTCACATTTTTCTATTCCTCTCCTAGACTTGAGTGAATGGTTTATAAACGCGGAAATAAGCTTTCCACGAATTCATATTCAATTTAATGGACTCATTTTAAACATATTTATAACTCAGTATGATGGATAGTGATCGGAGTTGCTACCTTTCCATGTTTTACTCGAAATATCCGGGTTTATGGAAGCTGATCAACGCGAGAAAACAATATCTTCGGGTCACAATATCAAAATTTGACAGTAAGTTACGGATTTGGAAATATAATCAGAACTATAAGCTTACAGTATACAAAATACAGATATATTTACAATATTGAAGGACATCAAAACTTGCCCTCTAAGTCTCTAGGTTAACGAGAATTTTGAAGTGGTAACTACAACACTAGTCTATTTTTTGCGAAACATTTGAAAAATTCGTTTTTATTTTAGAAAGGCATCCCTTATTCCAATTCCCATAATTATAACAATCTTCAGCAATAAACATATAGTTTGCTGTAGCAGGCATAGTGATCAGATCATAAGAGTTACAAGAGCCTTATAGGGTATCAAGCCTACGATGGAAATATTTCGAGATATGGTTTTTTCGAAATATAATATTTCCGGAGAACACGGAAAAATCTCTAGGCTGCTATTTATTGCGTAACGTATACAGTGAAATGAATCCATCAATGCTCTCCGTGTCTCCACTCTCAAAAAATACACTCCGCCCAAAGATCGAGCAGGTGCCTCCAAAGCAAGGAAATAACACACTACTCGAATCACCTCACCTCGAAATGCCTTCATCCTTTCCTATGCCATCGATGCCACGAGTTCGATGGCAAACCTCTCACCCACAGCAAACAACATAGAGAAAATACCCGAACATACACCGAAGGCAAAGGTTAAAAACTACGTAAAGGACCGCAAAGCACGGTGCAAGCGTGAGACGGCATAAGCAAACGATAGACGAGGACCAACACCATCGGAGGGAAAAGAACGGAGATGGAGTGGAAGAGGAAAGAAAGAAGGAAGTACAAACACGCCCACCCCCCAAAAGCCAACAAACAAAAGTCGAAGCGCTCATTTGCCTCTAAAACCTCGGGAATGACACGGGTTTAAGAGAGGACTGTGGAAAGCAAACGAAGAGATTCTGGCCATTGGGTGTCCAGACAAATAGAACGGGGAGATGGACGTCGGACTGCCGTTAGAGTGTCCCCTGCGGTTGGGGCATTATGGATCCATTGTTGCGTTCCGCCGAACGGAGATCGAAAGGGGGCTGTGAATGGGAGCACTTTGCGCCGAGGTGCATTGTTCGAATACGATCGTTGACATGGGAAGACGGTGACGCAAGGGAGTTTAAACATTTTTTTTCTGCAGGGATGGCCCTCGCGTGTCCTCCATGGCTGAGCTTCGGAATGGGGTTTTGCGGTGAACTGAAAACCGATGGAGGGCGATTTTCTGGTCAAAGGTTTCGCGTTGGCATTAAGTCAGAATTCGATGTTTCTGATTCAGAAATGCCAAAATGCACATGAAGAAATCAGGACTGCTCTTCTAGCGTGTCTTTGAATTATTAGAGTTTAATTTTGGTTGAGTGATTGATGAAATAAATATGCTGCTTCGGTAGGAAAATAAGCAAATGAGGTGATTTTAGTATCGTATGAAAGGTTTCTTATGTAGAGATAAATTTAGAAAAAATAGGAAAAAATGATACCCGCAATGGCAATGGTTTGAAGTTAATGAAACCATCCGAAGGACAACAGGGAGTTACATATTCTAAATATTCATTTATCACTTATCTCTTTAGTTTATTAGTGACAATTAGTTCAAACTTCTCTATAATTCTACGAAGATACGCTTTGCTATAGATAGAGAACTTCAATTTTCTCCATAATAATACCCAATTTAGTTACAAAATCAACTCGTATGTATTTATCAAATTTTAATATCATTTAATTACCAAATACCATATAAGATAGTTTGACATCGTTTCTGGATGTATATCGCGAAGGAAACTAAGAATTACCTCTCTATTTTTCACCAATTAAATTCTCTTAATCAATTATGAAGTTAGTGCGGATTTCATCAAATCCAAATTTCGAGGCACAGCTACGAGTCCTCAAGATTCATACCTTTTCGTCCCGCAGCGTTATTTCCAAACGAGCATTCTGCTGACTTCGTTCATCATTGAAGCAGTTTACAGAATCGGTAATAAGATCGTCGTCCCTTTGAGCGGATGAGTCGAACCGAGCGTCTTCCGACCGAGCATTCGCAGAAGGCTTAACTACGGACAATCTTCCACTCCGAAGCGATGACGGCAGTATATCTCCTATTTCAGCCAATTTCCTCGCTTTCTCTTCCTCTCCCCATTCGATCTTCCACTTCAAATGAATTCTCTCCCCCACAAAAATCCCCCTTCACTCTCGCCTCGCATTTATCGTCTCCATCATACCCTTTCGCTTCAAATTCACAATTCTTCCTTTATTCTTCCGCTTGTTTTATCATTCTCTTGTTCTCGCTTCTTATCTCTTTGCTTTGTGTTTTCTTTCTAATGATCATGGGCTTCTTTTGGCCGGCCATTATTCGTTTACTTCATAACTGCATCTAATTATTGGCGCACGAAGTTTTTGATAGCACGTGAATTCCTTTCGATTATTTAATTTTAATTAGAAAAAAGGTGCAGAACATACACACGGACCTAATTTGTTTGAAGACGAGGCTTTTTTCTTTACCTATGGATTGATGTTAACTCTAATGTCTGTCACGAAATAACAGATCTCATTAAACTTCCATTATATAAACCTTAATCAGTTCAAAAATCTTCATATTCCCCGAGTCCAATCGCCGCATACTGCACTTGAACAATTTTATTTCGGAAATTAATTTGATGACTGCTTTTAGAATGTAATCACGAAATTCATCGATAGTTTCTATGGAAATCATGCTTTTAATCCTCTTCCCTATCATGCTCATTTCCATTCATACCAATCTTTACTTGTTGAAGAACGTTCAATCGCAAGAGTCGGTAGATTTAAGTATAAAAAAACTATATTTGGAAATATTTTTTAATTTTCAATACCTCATTTACGTAGTATCTACCGTGTGTACTGTGCATGATACATATTTGCAAACAAGTAATTAAGATATTTGATCAGATTATATTTACAAAGCTGTGTAAGAGCTGAATTTTTAAGTTGTCTGCAATTCCGGGAAATTGGAATGTATTGAGGAGGAAAGAAAATTTATTAGTCGCATAGTTTCTTAAGATATATCTAGCAATCTAACTTAATATTTGAAACTTTTTCGCGGTGTACTGTCTATCGCACTCCAATTATAGTGCTCTATTTCCAATGTAAAACTTACCTATGAAATTGATTTCTACATAATTGCTATCAATTTCTACTTTCATCGGAACCTGACTATTTGATATCAATTTCCATTTACTGTTTCATATGCAGCGAAATAATATGATAATAACAGCATGTCAGTCAACCCCGAGGATTCCGATTAAGGGCATCGAATCGTTGCATTGCATTATTCCTCGTATGAAATTCCGAAAGAAAATCTTATTGAAATATATTCTTCGTTGAAAATGTTGGTGGTGCTAGTGCCCAGGAAAATGTACGTCCAGATTTGCAACGAGTGGAGAATGAAGGGAAAATTTGTCTGGTGGCCTTCCCATCCTTTTCGCCCACACTTCCTAACCAAGGAAGACGCATGTCTCCTCTCTCAAAGGCGCCTTTCCTTCCTTCTCGCTCTTCCGCAACCTTCCTTTCCCTTGTCCACTCCTCCCATAAGATCCCTTCATTCTTATACTGTCTCCTTTTCCCCTCCATTGTACTCACATGCATGTCTTATTTACTCCCTTCTCTCCATTTATTTCCACAATATCTCTCCTTGCCGTCCTTGTCTCACAATTCAGCCTCTTCTCATCTTTTATCTCGATTCTCATTTCTTCTCTTATTTTTATTTGTAGAGGAGAGAAAATTCAAAGTTGAAGAATAAGATGATAAAAAGATGATGCAATGCCAAGCCAAATTTTATTATTTATTTCGCTATTTACCACTGTTCAATATTCATGCATCAACTCGAAATACATACTGCATGTTTGTACTTGATTCATTCCGTGCATTTTCAGCGTAGTTAACTCATTTCATCTGTGTATTTGCCGGAGTAAATTTTACGTCCTTCAATCTCATAGAAATATTTCGCTTGTGAATGCAGATCGGTAAATCTGGGAGTCTCCTCGTAAAAAATTATATGAGGCCCTCGTTTGATAACGAATTTAACCTCTACATCTCTGCAGCCTCCATGCATTGCGGGCGCTGCGGGCCTATTGATACGACCCTGAGTACAAAAACACGAATAACAGCTTGAAAATTTCACTTTAATGAAATTCCCAATTTATATTATCGTATACGGTAATATCTTGTTTGAAGTTGAGTTGTAAGTTTTATTTTATTTATATCTACACTAGGGATGCAGAGTATGTATGTGGATGTTTGTAAAGATCCCCAAACTATTGTTATACTCAGCATATAATTATTAAGAGGTCTTTAATTTAAACTCAAGTAAATTCCGGGGATAATTTCATATTAAAAACTCAAAAATTATTGCAAATAAACAGTAATTAACTTTTTCTCCAAGCAGAATAAATATGGCTTGAAGAACACTTAAAATATCTTCTTTTAAATCCAGCAAGCATAAAATTTTCCACATCTTTGAGCCGCCTCAAACTCTTCAACAGTTTTGAAGCCTTTTGATCTAGGCACTGCATACAACAACACAGAAATTTTGTACTTCATTATATATTTCATCACAAATTACGTTTTACCAATAATCATCAAAATAAGATTCAAAGATAGCAACAGATAGCGTCACTGTTTAAACATTACTTCAAAGAAATAGTATTATTGAGACTTAAAACATGAAATTTTCCTTTGGGTAAATATAAGTCACCTTACCTTACTGGGATAGGTTTTCATCCGAATAGCAAAGTGGGTAACGCGTTTGACTTAAATGAAAGCTGTCCCGGATTCGGTTCCTGATGAGGGCCCATGTTCGACTTGACTCAGTACTTTAACTTACTTCTTTGCTTACACCCCCACGAGCTCACTTGTCTCTAAAACTTAATGAATTCCTCCTAAATAATTTCCTACCATTCCATCCGAGAACCCTAGACGTCCTACGGATTCCGAGTAAATACATCTCCCTTTCCTCAATCCATAGATGACTCTTTTATTCTCAGTCGTTGGAACATCTCCTTTTCGTCGTCTTCGTATCCCTTCCACTCACGCATCAATGGAAAGAATCCGCTTTTTCTCTTCTTCTTTCGGCGAAAAAGAATCCGAAAGGCGCGTAACAACGTTTGCTCTGCTTCTAAATTGTCTGCTGTCTGTCACTCCGCGATCCACGAGTGCCGAGTATTTTGTGCGTGAGAGTGTGGAGGGGGAGCGGAAAGAGGAAAATTGCCTCTTTTTTGTTTTTGCCGGAAGAGCCATCTCTGGAGAAGAGTTGAAAGGAAAGAGTGATTACCGGGAGCGGTATGGCAGTGATTACAAAGCGAATGGTAAATAGTTTTTTTCCTTTCGTTTCGGAACGATGGAGGATAGGCGGCTTCCCGCACGACGAATTACGATAGCGCGATTTTGTGACCTTCCGAAAGATAGCGTCTTTCGCCGAACCCGAATTAGCAATCGACCATAAAATCTCTATTAATTCAACGGTCTACTATTGATTGCCGAGGGGAGACGTTTTTATAGCATTAGCCTTATTTTTGTCGATTATTTGAGTTCGAATTGATGGTAGAGCTCTGCTTTACGGGATCGAACCGTACCGATGTCAACAGTCAGAAAACATTGCGTATAGTTTCTTAATTTAAATCCAGAGAGATACTCTATAGTTACAGACATACATCACTTTAACGGTACTAATTTCGAAAAGAAATTTGAAATAAATTTATTTGTGGAAACAAAGCATCTTAATTTTGTAAAAGAAGGCTGAAAATTCACTTTCGCAGAATATGTGCTACCCCTACTGTAGAAGGAAAAGAAATTATAACTATAAGGAAGATAATATAGAAAGATATATATAATACTTGCAATAATTTTGCAAAATTTTCCCTGGCTAAATTTCTTATTAATTCAGTCAGTTGTACAATTTTACAACTCAAATAAATACGCAAAATATTAAAATAGATTTCGTAATTCTCTATAGAAAATTAGTAATTGTATCACTCATTATTTCCAAAAAATCTTCGTAAGTTTTTCATAGAAACCCCCCAAATTATGACACAACTTTTTAGGAATCTCCAGATGAAAAAAAAAGAAACTTTTTTTCGCTGACTCGTGCCAAGAATAAGCTCTCTTTCCCTCTAGTTTTTCTCTAATCCAGTAAAAAATCATTTTTAGTTTTTGTGGTCCCTTTTTAAATACTTGAAGCATCCCTGTACATATGTTTATAAATAATCGTTTTCTCATAAGCTATATGGATTCTCGTAAACTTACTCTCTCAGTCAAAACATATTCTCATTTTTGTAGAAATCAAGTATATAGCGATTGAACCTTCAAATGTAATACGTCTTCCCTTCCCAATCGTTTCTTTTTCTCTTGTATCCCTTTTTATTTTGTCTTAATTTTCACTGATGTAAAAAGAAGTCCCTTCCTGCAAAATAAAAGGATTGCTATCATTTAACAGGAAATCTCCTCCTTGCATTCCAAGAGCAAGAAGTCTTTCTTGATCCTTCATCCTTTCTTTCAAATGCCTTAGCTTCCATAGTTTTTCAAATTTATCAAATTCTCATAAATTAACTACAGAAACTTAATCTCTATCGTGTTTTTTGAAGGGCTTAGTAAAACTCCAGGCGAAAATATTATGGGAATTACCATTTTTTCAGACCTATTGGATCGAATTCGAACTACACTCGGTATCAGGTGAATTTAAGAAAAGAATCGACTCCCAAAGTGAGTGGGCAAAGTTAGCAACGAAAGAAGATTTAGCGGATTAGTTTAAGGGAGAATCAGGGGGAACATCAGGAGAATTCCTCACTTCGCCTTATCTCCTTTCTATTACTTTGCTTTTCCATTGCTAGTCGTCGCAAATGAATGCGCAGAAGCCCGGAAACCTCGGAAAGAAGATAACTTGGGTTTCACACACCGCTAAGCATCCTAGCAGGACACCCGTCGCTCCGCTTTCATTTGTTTTCGTTTCGATTCATTTTCTTATCTCCGCTTCCGTTTAAATTGGCCATCTATTTGTTCTCCAGATGATTTCAGGTGTATGTGGAGTGGAGATTTCTGAGAATTTTCCTTTCGCTTTTATGGAATTTCTGGATAATTATTGGAAAGCGTGAGTAATCATCGAGCCATTTTGATTAAACTTATTCGGAGAATATTTCTTCGATCAAATTAAGTTTATATTTAATTTAATATCTTAATAACAGATTAAAATAAAGAGCACATTGGCAAACGTTAAAATGTTCCATATGGAAAGTCAGCCTTTTTTGTCATAATTTTTTACTTAAATCTCCTTTCAAGAATTTTCTTCGGAAATTTATTTACGTCTATCCTAAGTATTTTAGGTGAGGAGACAGTTTCCTTTTCCGTTTTCTTATCTATGACTAAGGGAAAAATATCAATAAATTCACCACAATCTCGGTCTCCTTTTCTTGTATAATTTGATTCTTTGTAATAACTGTGCAATCAGATGAGTGGCTATTAAGGTGTCGGGTTTGGTCTAATAGATTGTAAAATTTTCATTAAAAAGCTCATCCTGAAATATGTATTACATAGCAAGGACTACAAAAATTAAAAATTCTCCTAATTTGTTATTGTAATTACCTCTATTTTTGAGTAATTTCCTGCTCTTCACATTGGTCGCGAGTGAATCTACTATACCAATTTTCTCCGGCGGAAGTATATTTTCCTGCAGCCCTCTTCCCTCCCTCCTTCAAAAGTATCCCTCGACTAGCTAACTTAGTGCGCATTAGCGCTTCAACTATTTTCCCTCCGAAATCTCTTCCACCCCATCGCCCCAACAAAACGACACCTCTTCAACCCTCTCACCAAAACCCCTACTCAGAGATTTTGATGTATCCCTCCTGTCATTTCCAGTTTTAAAAATCAGCGTCCCTCCTCTGCTGGACCCCCCGCCCTTGGCACCAGTCCGTTCCTTTCAACCCTACGCTTTTGGCCCTTTGTGCGAAGGCCCCTTACCCTTTTTCGCTGCACCCTAGACCCTAATGTTCCCTCACTCCCTCCAGGCTCTCTCTCTCTCTACCATGAATCTCTTTCTTATTGAACTTCGTGGTCTTACAGAATTACGACGCTATCGTCCGCCCTGCCCACTTGGGCTTTACGGTAATGAAATGATTCCATAACATTCATTGCTTCCCGCTTAAACTGTTCTGCCGATTGTTCGGTTTCGGTTTCTCGCGGCCAAGACTGAGGATATCCTATGATGCATGGGAATAAGTAAACTCCAAGTCTAAACGGAAAAATTAGTATTTCTATATGATTCGACTGAGTTTGTGAGGTAAATTGAATCAACTTAAATGAAATATATTTTTAAATAATTTTCATAGTGAGCATTTTTTTCCTACAATTGCCTTTGAAAAAGATTAGACATTGTAATAATTTTTTTCTAGAATCTACCCTTAATAGTAAGGAAATACATTATGTAAAATGCAAATTTTCAAGACATATGAATACCTAACATATTAATTAGCCCACGAAGGTAGGTATTCATAGCTGTGATATGATACTATTGTCCATAGTCATCAAAACTAACCAGTTTATATCAATATATTTTAGAATTTTAGGCCAAAAATAAATTAAATTTTATCTATAAGCACATATTGTTTTTCGTTACTCAAAAGCGCCATCTTCTGAATCACATTCCAGCATCTATTCGTTAACTTAGCGACACCTATCGAAATGGTTAGCGCGAATGAAAGATAAATTTACGCCCGAAGTTCAATGCAAAGGTACCTCTCATTTTATTGAGATGAGAAGAATAGCAACGATATTTTCGCAAACAGAAATGAAAAACTTCTATTGTCACCATCACCTTCCCAGCTTTACCCTCACTCCTCCTGCTGGTTTCCCAACCTCCCTTACACCCCCAAGGAAAATACGCAACCTCCCCTTCATCCCCTCTCCAAATCTTTATTTCACGAAACAAAGGAGAGGATAAAAATCGTGAAATGGCGAGGGACGAAAAGAAAAGGCACCCCTTATCGACTCCAATGAAGCACCGCAGACACCACGCGGTGTCGCTCTCAATTGTCACCCCGCAGTGGTGCCCTCAGGCGGCGGCTGCGGAAAGCTAAGCTCGCGGTGACTTCTCCGTCATTCCTTTGAAAAATCAAACAATCGAAAAATCGCTTCGACTTCTTTTCCCTCTGAGAGAGTATGGAGAAGAGAGGCCTTAAGACCTTGCGTCGAACGGCTGCAATCACTGGCGGCCTTATTTAATTCCATTCCTCCGACACACCATTCTCTCTCTCTCTGCCACCTCCCCTTGTCTCTCTCTCTCCCCCTCGTTATCCACTTGTTAACTCTCATTATCATCCCAAATGGAAGAATGAACGAAAACTTTGTGGATTGTTTTATTCCTTTATTTCTGCGGGGGCGGGAGGAGATGTGCCTCCCCCCCGTATCCTTACACGCCCTCGGGGAAATGCGCTAACAAACGTCTCTCCGTCGGAAAAAAAAGATTGATAAAGGGATTGCCCTCTGAAGTTGGCGGTGATTCGGTTTATCGTCGCGAATCCCCTTTTTTCTGCTCCTGAGACTGAGTAATTCCAAAAGGCGCGTTTTCTCGCATGCAAGCTCGGTTTTGTTTTAGCGAAGATATGCTCATACAGCTCTTTTGTGTTCTTGAACTGCAACTTGTTTTATGGATAAATATTTTTAATGTGCCTCAAATACGGTAACGTATCAGAAACTCCTGTTGACTATCTTTAAGTTATTATTGCTCATTTATAGAAATTTGCACTATAAAAATCATCGGTGACTCACCTCGTCTCCCTATGGATCGTGGGAAGTATCGCTGATTATTCGAAACAAATTTTAGCATCAATAATATAAGGAGGCTGATTTTTAGATATTTTTAAATTTTATTACAGTTACTTCAACGTAATAAAATTCCCGGAAACTTTTTAGGGAAGACACAAATAGATTCTTTCATTTAACTGAGGTATAATAATAAGATTAGTAATAAAATAACGTCTCATTAATCCAATAATTCATCCTCAGAGAAGTTAAATAAAAATAAAATGTACTGTAATATATGGAGTACGACGTAAGAAGCGGATTGAGGATGATTTCAAATACTCTATGACAGATAAGATGAAAAAAGAGATTCCCCATCCCTCGAAGAAAAGTATATACGAAAACCAAATCTTTGGATGTAATTCTACTACTATACAATGCTATAGAAACGACAGCAAGTTTAGAAAATATTTTCTAAATATTCATTCGCGTCATGGTAATCAGCTTGTACCGGAGTTCTTCCCAGGCACTGTCCTTACCGAAAACTTTAATATCACATATTATAGAAAGTATTATCTTCTCAGTAGTATACAGTTATTGAGACAAACTTGATGGTAAATATTGAATTTTAATTAAATATTTAACACCTTGCTTGCAAAAACTGAGGAAAGTTATTTTGTGCTAAGTTGCTTTCCTTCGAGCGACCAAACGTAATTTATTTTTCCAATCAAACCGAAATATTTTAAGAAGAGACCATCTTCATTATCAAAAAATATTTTAGCGAAACTTGTTTTATTAATTTTTAAATCAATAGATTTTACGAAGATAGTGAGTTTTACTAAACTAATGCTACTTTAATAACGCACGAAAACGAATAAAATCGTGTCCTAAAGATTTATGTAACAAGTTAAGCAATATAGTACATTCGATTCCAATAAAAGCCAATGAGACATTAATATCCGTGAAAATTAGAATTTTATTTTTCATGGCAGTCTAATATCTTCTTCGATATTGTCAAAAGTGACCATTTTCCTCCAATTAGCCATCTTTAATCGCGAGCAAAATCCAAAAGAATTTATTGCGCACTAAATATGCCGATGTGGCCCACATTCCTCCGCTGGAAAATTCCGCGGCTTATCTTTCCCTCCATTCATTCCAACCCTTTCGAAAAAAGTCATTCAATCCAGCGATTAAAACAATCTATTCCTCGACTCTTCCATGCATCCGCCGAACGTGATAGTGAGAGTACCGCAAAATAAAACCTCGAGAGCGTATAGATCCCGTTTTCGATTTGTGTCCTTATTTAATGACATCACTTCGCCAATCGAATCTCGAGGGAAAAAATGGAAACCTTTCCCTTGCATCACACTGATCTCTCTCCGCATACCGAATTGTAAAACCGACAAATACTAGCGGTTTGGAACTTTGCAGAACGTATTCGCTGGGGATTTTTAATTGCTGCCGCATTCATGCGTCTTTTGTTTTTCGTGATTTTCTTTCGCTCCCTCACTACACCCTATCCTTTTTTCTCCTTTTCTCCCTTTTTCATCGTAGCTCCGGGGGACTGATATGTCATTATATGGCTTGATGATCTGGTTGGTGGTTGATTTTTTGTGCCATGCTGCAGTTCTCCTTTTTTGTTTCGTTGGGGATACCGGAGGGAATGCCGCTCGAGAAGAATTTTGGATTTTACCCGTCACAATTACGCAAGAGCGTAGGAAACAAGAGCTTGAAGTTTTTCTCCGCTTCCTCGATTGCAAAAAAGGAGAGGAGTGGGTGCAGCGTGCCCCGGTAAAAACTCAACAAATTCGGCTCTCTGCGCCTAATATAGATATATCGGCCACGGAATTCCTCATACTATGGATTCTAATGGTATTCATCCCAACGTATTATTTATCAGCGTGGATATAGACAATACGTTTCCCTTAAAATTCTCATATCGCCGAGTTAAGTTGTTCATTTTTGACTATCACGATATTTCTGTGACAGCATATCAAATCAAAATACATATTTATATTCATTCATACATTTTTTCGGCATTTCATTAGTCCCAATATTGCTAACTAACTTATATACAATAATTTCCCCTTCTCTCAATTTTGTTTTGGTAGCTTATATTTTATATAACGTTTGTTTATCAAGAAAAAAAATCGATATTTCTTTATTTCAAATGATCTCGCACTGATTTCTGTTTAGTTCCAATAATAGTTTAAATCGCACACCACCATCAGTTGTTTCTTTAAAATATTCTTTTATTCTCAGCGTGAAATGTTGCATTGGTATGTAGAAATTCCTTTCCCATCCTAGAATTTCTTTGAATCACATGCAGAAATAGTGATTCTTTAATCTTTTTCGAACAAATAAGGTTCAAAGTCTCAATCATTCTCATGAGGCATATCCATAGAAACGAATCAAAATTATGAAATAAGAAAAAAATGCAATAACCAGTTAGTTTCTATCTTTAGCGTACGCTTTAAAAGGGGACATTATAAATTCAGAATCAGTATGACAATATTCTCCGGAGTCCGTCTTCTCAACGCTCTACCTTCAGTGGAGAGAACTTAAGTGGATCCCTTCGAATTGTCAACTCCTCGGATCTCTTTTTCTGGATAAGTATCCTCTGGAGGAATAAACACGCACACACGCGTTCTATCAGCAATAGCGCACGCCCTTCGCGTCCCTATGTTTGCTTTTTTTCAGGGAACTCTCTGCGGACGACGTGAGGCCACTTTACTCGCGTGGATGAAGTAGGTGTCCCAAAAAGAGAGGCACGAACTTTTAAAGCTTTAGGGTGAAAAAGTTTTGAAGAGAACCGACCTGCGCGCTGACATATTTGGATTCCTTGTGTTTAAGCTCGTGTGTTTGAAAAAGGATCCTCATCTTAGGAAAATAAATGAATGGCCTAAAGGTGGAACATTACCACGAGTTTTCTGGATTTAATAAATACGTGACTGAGACTATCTGCCCATAGAGTTCTGTTTTGGTTTCAGTACTACTAGTGTACAATCCCCATAGTTTGTTTCTGGTCTTACATAGTTAATAACACCGGTTTAAGTCATAGCTTCCACCAGCCATAAATTCTTACAATAATTAAAATATAAACAGTTGTTTTTATTCATTTATTGCCACATCCATTGAGGGTGTGCATGTAAATATAGGTTAAAATACTACAACTGTTATTCAATTGCTTCAGAGGTTGTCGCCATTTAAGAGAATCCGGGATATATAATGTAATTCCTAACTTTGTAGTAACATTGATGACGTTTTCACCATGTTGTAGTGAAATTTTTATTTATTAATCATAAAATTCGTCTAAGGATTTCAATTTAAAACTTTCTATAAATATTGATTCTATTTTTCAGCCTATTTAACTATTATTCCTGGTGATAAAACAGATTTTCCTAAAACTGTCTCCATTCATTTTTTTCAATAATTAATGCTCATCATGAAAAAGATAAACAGCAACTTAAACAGAAGTAAGCAAACTGCCTTTCATGTGCCTACGCTAAGATATGTAGCAAGATTTCGAGAAAACAGCTGGTTAGGAAGGTCAATCGAGTGTGACCGAAATTTTTGATGTAATGGCCAATATTTTACTTCGTAGATTCGCTACGGAATGACAAACAACGTCAACTTTTCAAACCCCTATATCCTTGCTTCATTTTTACATTGATTGCAAAGTGTCCACGTTGGTCATTGCTGAACTCTGACCTAGATATCTCATCGCCCCGAAAGCACTCTCACCCCAGTGGCCGATCCATGATTGAATTCCGTGCGATTTCCCCTTTCCATCTGCTGAACCCCTGACGCAACTCCCAGATCTAATCTCAAGAGCGAATCCATTCAAATACTGATGGATGATGGGTATGTTTGGTGGGCGTGGTCAATACATTGTGGAGTGAACCTGTTTTCCTATATCTTCTGCCCAAAGATTTCAGTTGTCATCCAACACAAAGATAGTAGGCGAAAATCGTTATTGGATCACTATTAAATGAAATGAAAATCTGAGACTCAGTATTACTAACCGAAATGCAATTTTGTGCAGACTTAATCTAAATGTACATTTTCAATCGTTTAACATGTATATAATGCAATGAGATTTCAATGGAAATGCTTAGAAATTCTAGCAGGCAGGAGTGTATTAATTGTTAGTCGATGATGATGCCTTTATGTTGGAAAATAATTATGAGATAAACGTTCCATGTGTCTGAGTCAAATTTTTTTCCCAGATCTTTAACATATCCTCCTATAGCAGATTAGCGAGTTTAAAACTCCACAGATAATACTGCCTGAAGAATTTGATTCCCCGCATAAAATAAAACTAATTCCCTCTTATTCTGGCTGACTATTCTTCTCCTCACCATTACGTTTTTCGTAAGGCGCTATTGCACAGTTATGTCTTTCAAATTAACTTCTGTAAGCCTTTCACTCAAAAACAAGGAAAATAGGAAAATTTATCGACTCGATTTATAGATCATTAGATAGATAGATTCATAGAATCAAGTCATTAGAAATTTAATTGAGTAAAAACCGCTTTAATTTAACAAGAACTACATCGAAGAGTTTTACCATACCTGGTTGATTTTAAAAACATCTAAGATAGAATTTCTTTCATTCAATAATGAAAAAATCGAATTCTATCCATCAAAAACCCTTATTTAAATTTTTATATTTATAATATTTTTGATATTTTTGATATTTATAGGGCTCCCGGACAACCAATTAGGAAGCGTGTTCTACGATACTTGAGCGCAAGTAGTCCTGGGTTCGATTCCCTGTTGGGACCCATATTCGTGATTATTAGCTGTCGAAAATCTTTTAATAATTATACTAATAATACTCGTAGTAGGTAATATTAACCCCTGGAATTTATAGAACAAATACAGAAAATGAAATCTATTTAAATATTTTGATTCTACCAGTAGTGCAATATATAGGGTGTGTATGAAGGCATTGGTTCCAATACTCACTGCTTTCCACCATCACACCCACCATCCATCAGAAACCTGTGACTACCTGTGGTTAGATTTCTAGCGGTTTGCAAAAATTTCGTCCCTTTTCAAAATTCCTCCCCGCGTTAAAAATTTATAAAATAAAATTTGCCCGTCCGGATTCGTCCTTTTTCATTCGGAAAGCGCGCAACTTTTTTTATCGAGTGATTGATTCCATAATGGGAGAGAAGGCTGCGGGGAACGATTCTTTATTCTCTCATACCAGTGGCTCCCTCCCTCTTTTGGCGTTTATGAGGGTGGGCGGAGAGAATTGGAACTACAAGGGAAGGGGAGATTAGGGGGAACGAAGAGGAGAAATGGATTGGGCAGAAGTGAGAGATCAAGGGAAAAAGAGAAGAATTAACTCAATTCTCCGTCCGAAGAGCAACTAGATTTTTATTCGAAGCGTCTCCGCACACCCATCAGCCGTTTTCACTTACTTAATGTCATTATCTCCCTTTTCGAGTCCAGCGAAAGGGAAAGAGGAAAACAAAGTGGAAAACAAACGTCTCGCCTTGCGTTTTGGCCTTTATGCACCATAGACGACGCAGCGTAATGAAATGTCAAAGTTGGACGGTTCGTTCTTTATTCATTGGGTCCAGCTAATGTTTTTTTTTCAAATCATTTCATTCCGGAGCATTGAGCGGCTGTTAACCGTGAATTAATACACGAGCGAAGCAGTGGATTATGTCCAGAGAAGCTTGCGAGATTGGAACAGTTACTACATGATGATGAAATTCCTTTTATGCCTGGATGAAAAATCCTGAGCATAACAAGAAATAAGTATGAAAGTCATTTACGTGGTATCGTAATATCATCATCAAGATATCTCAATAAGAACTTGAGGTGTCAAAGTACAAAAATTTCAAAAGTCAGTTATCATGTTTAGGTGTAATTTCTGACGCACGAAGAAAAACAAGATTTCGTGTCGTGTGACAAATTTTGGAAACACAAAGTGCTGTATTTCAAGGCGAAGTGAGTCTTGCTAGCTTAGCACAGGCCACGTTTATCGAAAAACTAATTTCTTCCAAAAGATCTTTCAGCTAGTTAGTCTATACCGATAACTTTTCCCGGAGTGCATTTGCAGGAGAGCGAGAAAGTATATCAAAATCCTACAAAAAGCCCGGGACTCGCTGATTAGCACACACATTTGACCATAGCGTCAATTAGCAAAGACCCTTTCTTTAAAACTTCACCTTAAATTTCTTAATTATAAATGGAATATATGTGCTAAATTTTATCTGGAAGTACTTACTTTAGTGATAGACTAATTCGAAATTTTCTTATAAAAGTTTTTCTGAAGTTCGAATCGAGTCTTCTGTTTTCTACCATAAGTTTGTCTGAAAATTTAAGCATCTCCTTTTCAAACGCAGGATAAGATATGTAAGGTGTATGAAATCACCATATATTAAAATGACATTTTTAATTTAAGTCACCATTTACTGTTGCCCTCTCAAATAGATGAATATAAATTTTCATAGAGGCTCATCAACGTTTTAGGCAATATTCGAACGAGCATTTTCAGCATAAAAATTTATCTGTAAATCCACTGTTTATGTTGCTCATAGACTCATTCTTTTATAAATATATTTCGAAGCTTTCCTTTCAGAAGGTCTATATTAATATTTTACACGATGTTTATATAAATAAAGGGAAAATTCGTATATTAAAAAACAGCTTAACTCTTTCTGGTTGTAGATAAAGATTCGTTTTAAAACTCATTCATCTAACTAAATGAATTCTATTACCAGATTTTCAGAAATTATCTAATCGCGTATTGGCTTCTCTCCTGCATTTCCTGTTACGTTCCGATGTATCAACCCACAAGAGACTCCTTGACCATCGCTTCGGCACATCCTCGTCATAATACCGCAAACTTTTTCCCTCTCACATCTGAATAAGTTCAAGACTGGAAGCCACCGCTTCCCGTAGTCGACGAATAAACGTACCCCGTCCTCTCCCTATGAAAAGAAATGCTCGAGGGAGAAGTTTGCGTGGAAAATTTAGAGGAAATAAATGAAAGAGGGTGCGAACGAAAGATGAGGGAGGAAGAGTTATAAAGATAATGAAACTCCAAGGGAGATGGAATGAATGGGAAGAGGTGGAGAGAAATTGGCAATAATTTGTAATGCGCAGAAGTCGGTGTGGGGAGAGGGAGGATGCAAGGGGGGGGAGCATGGCGGGGGGGAAGGAAGATGGGACTCTGCACTTCCTCCGTCGCTTGGATTTCAAGAAAGTATCGAAGGACTTATACAATGGTTACTGCGGAAACAACGACCATAGTTTCGCTCATCCTTCGATCGATGGTTTCTCGAAAAGAAATTTCGAAAATTCCGCTTCCCTTCACTCGTCAGGAAAGATGGGAAGATCAACTGTTTACTCTGATGATTGGCGCCACTGGAATTAAAGTTAGCGATATGAGAAGGTTGAAGAAATTCTGTGACGGATATTGGATACGGAGGATTCTTAACCGTCGTCGAAACTTTTGCTTAGAAGTAATTAGAAGTAATGAATTCGTCAAAGCTTACAATTCGTTAAAAAAAACAGTTAAAATTTTACGTTGGGTGGATGAAGCACCATACGGGCCCAACCCCGCCAAAAGGGTCAAATAATAATAATAATCGAGGTGGGTGATAATTTATTAGGTCAAACACATGTTTTACTTGTAGCAGCGTTTCCCGAAATTTTCCTCCGATAATCTCTTCCATTCTGAAATTTCGACAGAACGCCGAATTTACCTTGTTGAGTCGGTCGGTCAGAGATCGTTGATACAAGTTTTACGTAAGTTCAAGGATTCGCTTATTAATAAGTCTTTATTAATGAGTCTTTATTTCTTAATTTGTTAACTTAATCCAGACTAGAAATTCATTCTAACCATCACTTTCCATAATTTTTCGGAGCGCCAGCATCCTGTGGAGCATAGTTTGGAAGACGCAGGACTGAATTATTAAAGTTATAATACTTCTAAAAGAAGCACCGAATCCTTTCCAAGACATTTGATTCGTTTTAATGAAGATTGATGTTAAAGATGTTAAAGACAGGTGTTAAAGTTTCTCCCAACTTTTAAAGTAATCATTTGTAAATATGGTGTAATAAAAACTTAAGAGCATACAGTACAGAATTGTCCATTAACGCTCCCAGATTTAGGATCTTTCATTCTGTAATAAGAAAGAATGTTTTTTCGTGCTTTTAGTGCTTAGCCAATGGGAATTTAGATTCACAACTTAAAATTCCATATAGAGTCCCACATAAGGAAAACAGTAAAATTGTGAAGGGACGAGAGTAACCAACGGCAGAGAGAGATACTGAGAAAGAGAAGAAAGACGGAGAAAGAGAAGAAAGATGGAGAAAGAAGTAATAGATGAGAAGATGAATGCCGTTTGAATTTGAGAGAGGAGCTAGGAAAACGGAGAAGAAGGAGAAGAAACGGGATACAATGACGTTTTATTCTCACTCACTTGGAGACAAGGAAGGCGTCCTTTCTTATCACTCATGGTTACAATATTCTCCTATCTGGACTTACATCTCGATTGAACTCTCCGTCGTGTCTTCGTTGGCTTCTTGATTGCGACGGAACTCCAAATAAGGTTCCAGGGGTTCCAGCACAGTGTCGACTTCCTGTTTTAAAATCTTATCGTTAAATTTCCATTTTCCTCTTCCAACGTATTTCCACATTTTATTCTCGCGATATCTACCCCTCCGATATGAGCAGCTATAAAATAGGACCAAGTCGAAAGCGTTTTCATCTTTATGAAAATATCATTTCTTGTATGCTGAGTTTAGCTGGTAATTTTTTGCTCTCTTCCGCTTCCTGGGTAGAGATCAGTTTTGAGAGACCAGAGAGGATATTAAATAATTTGTTTCCTTTTTGATATTTTCTAATCTTCAATCAACAAAAATGGCAATTTTTGTTAGAGCAAAAGAATCTAATTCAGATATATTTAACAAGCCGCTTTATTGAAACAAAGTCATGGAATCGGCATCAATCATTGCTTTCAATAGATTTACTTTGTTTAAGCCTTTATAATCAAATGGACACTATCTCTTTATTCATTCCTTATGCTAGCATATTGCTAGAAAATTTGAATTAAATTACATTTAAAAAAGGTTT
This sequence comes from Pachydiplax longipennis, assembly GCA_036926295.1. Lineage (NCBI taxonomy): Eukaryota > Metazoa > Arthropoda > Insecta > Odonata > Libellulidae > Pachydiplax > Pachydiplax longipennis. The sequence goes on from JAVFKF010000004.1 coordinate 55,073,279, forward strand.
TCGAACATTCGTCAACCGTCATTAGTTTCACACTCATACTATCAGACTATGACAGCATATGGTGCAATTCTCATTCTCCATCATTCCGCAAGTTCTCCTTTACGTAGAACAAAATCGATGGAGTATTAGACATAAGCCCTTCTTGAAATGAATCTAGATGGCGAATATATTCACTTAGGGTTGCAATGGTTCATTAGAATCGGTCACCTCTTCCAAATAACTTGGCAGGCGGACTATAATTTTCTTGACACTCAATGAGTTATTGAATCTAAAATTCCTTCCGTTTTCTTTGCAGGGAGCATCTTTCCCTCAGCGACATCATACTGGACCAACCCAGGTGCCAATCTCTACTCGAACATCGCCGCCGCGTCCGCGAGCCATTCCATGCCGCACCATCACCACCACCACCATCACCATCCCGGCCACGTGGCATCTCACCTTGGCTCGTATCCCCACTACGCATGACCGGTGCCGCCCGCAGCAGCCGCCGCCGCCGCGGCCGCAGCATCCGCCTCCGTGCCCGCCTCACCCTCCGCTCTGCCCGCCTCGCCTCCGGGCGGAGGCCCTTCTTCGGCCGCTTCGGCCTCCGCCGCCGCCGCCGCTGCAGCCGCCGCGGCCGCAGCAGCTGCCGCGTGGAGTCGCCACTATCGCCGCATAGCCATGTAGCCTCGGTGGACCTCCGGGGAGGGCCCCTCGTCCTTCCTTTCGGAGGAGGGCCCCGCCACGCTGGAGGAAAAGGCTCGCTCCGGCGATAGTGTCGGCGAAGGCGCTGAAGAAGATAAATTCGGGGGAAGGGCGTTCGGGAGGTTCTGCCTTTACGGAATCCCCAAGAGCGAAACGTGTGCGGATGAGCGGGATTACAGTAGGAACAAAGTCGGCGGCAATGTCGAATGAACTGAAAGAAAGCGAAACGGATGTTCCGATCGTATTATTAAGCTTCGAAAACTGTTCCTTGAGAGGGTTGAGTACACCTCGTCATTTATCCGAGTTACAGACGTTGAGACGCCATCTTGTCACCGGAGGGGTTGTCCTCCTGGTTGATTGAAGGTGGCCTGTGATTCCTGTTAGAAAAGTTTTGTGCCGCCGCGGTCGGAAATTCCTGGCAATGGAGTTGACGACAGGATGGATGGACTTGCTTGGACCTCACATGTTTCTGTGTAATTATTTTTCGAGTGATGGTCATCCGAGTACGAGTCGTGAAGGAATCGACCATGCGGACCACAACGATCCTTGCAATCGTCTTGTGAAACAAGAAACTGTATCGGTTAAAAATGGACTCAAAAAGCGGATGGTTTTGTTTCTTTGGGAAGGGAAGGGCGTGCATCGTCCTTCTCCTTCGTCTCTCTATCTCGTACCTCTTCTTGGAAATCTTTTTCTAACCCCTCGATATTCCCGATGCATACCCACCGATCAACCGCCCAATCAAATGGATACAGAAAACGAAACTCCCATTAGCGAATGAGAACTGGTGTGCGATGTCTGGTGTCCTGTCGTAGCTAATCTATATGTCTATAACTGATAGAAAAATTGTTTTTTCATCCTTTCACGATTTCTGTCTTGAACGCATCCAGTTTTTCTTTCGGCCCGGGTAGGTGCGTAGTGCGGTAAGTAACGTGTTCCTGCTCACTTTTTTGCATCCGGGGACGAGGATTAAAATATATATGGTATGTATATATACGTGGGTGAATGCGATTATATGGTCAGGGGAATTGAAGAAGTAGGGAGATTTTAACTCTCCTCTCGGTCGATCGGGAGTGCTTATTCTCTCGTTTCGTTGTTGTAATTAGGCAGCCATATGAAAAGCCGGAAGAACTTTCGTTTTCTTTACACTGCCTCGAGGATCTTCGCGGTCGTGTAAATCATTTTTCTGCTAATAAGAGTGGCTGTGAATGAATGAATGCATTTCCAATAGGTTTTTGTTTCGCAGAGACATTTTCTTACCTTGGGTCTTTGCCCGCCGTTTGAGGAGTTAAGCACTCCTCGAGAGTTTTCCTAGAGAACACCTTATTTTCTCCCTTGAGAAGTACGCATAAATACCAAAGATTTGGATATCGTTCAGAGTGTTGAATTGGCATCCATCCCCCGTCTGAATAAATGCCCTCCCGATGTCGTTTATTCTCATGCCAGTGTAAATCTTCCCGTTTCGTAAACAAATAGCGTAACGAAGATTCTTATTTTCGTGAGTGATTTAAAAATCAAATGTTTTATCTTGATCTTCTCATAGATATATGATGGAGAAAAGTTCTTTCCTACGTTGTAAATAAATTATCTATGAGAAGCTAGTTGTCCTTTTTCCCGACAAGGGAGCCATTGTTTTCGAATTTTGTGTTTAATAATATTTTGCTCAGAGCACTTGGTTCTAGTCAAAACAAGAAATATTTATTTTATGAAGATTTTGGAATTGCTTTTTTATTTAACTGCTGGTGGCAGCAGTTGCTTTTGAATCCCATGTAAGTTTGGTTGTTCCCATTTTCTGATATTATAAGACCTCCGTTCTGAAACCAAGGAACTAGGCAAGCTGTACCATTAAAAAGTTGGATATTTAAGTTAGAGTATATTTATCAATTTTTTCTTTTCAATTGCAATTATTCAGTTTTTCATTATGACGTCTTGGTATTAAATTTTCCCAGCTGTGGAAACAAATTGTGATATTTTATCTAGTCAGCGATTGCAATGCATGTGATCCGGAGTTTATGAATCTACGTTGCAAGTTCCCTTTCAGGGTTGATTTTTTCCAAAACATTAAATTCCACGATCTTGGAAATAACTCAAGGTTATGATGAAAATGTTTGAGAAAATTTTGTTTCCACATGAAATGAAATTTAAATTATACAATTCTTGACGTTTAGTTCGCCAAACTGTTTTGTTTTTTATTGATGAGGTCCTTAAGTGATGGTATCCTCACTATATTCCATATTGTGGTAGAATAATTTCCGAAATGAACGTGTAAATAGAGACCCTCGTAGAGAAAATCAAAATGGTTGAATCCCGAATGAAAATACTGTCTTTTTATTATTGCCCAATTCCTCCTGTTACCATGTCAGCGTTCCTCAGAAAATGTGCGTATAATTCATGTACTTGTATTGTAAATGTTATGTAAATGATATTTATCAGAAAATTGGTAGAAAAAATAAACCAGTCCTGTTGGAGTTTGTAAAAAAAAGTATCCATCATTCACAGGAAGAAAACTAAGCGAAATGGCTTATATGGAAAATTATGCAGTTATATAAATGTTAGAGATTGATAATGTCGAAACTATTTTCACAGTTTCTCACGAATATTTTTCCATAGAAGCATTTCACTCGGTTTTCTTCAGTTTTTATTTTTCCTTTTTCAGGCGTATCGACTTCTAAATGCAGTAGTAGGAATGGTTTACTCCAATTACTCCTCTATATAAATCACGTTTAACAAAAAGATTTAATTTTGAATTTCAGTGTCTTCATAATGAATGAACCATTTGACTTCTTAAACTATGGAGAGGAAGGTTCTGTCTATTTAAGTTCATGCTAAACTTAAGGCCAATTGATTTTAATGAATACTAAATAAACCCTTCTGGAATGACAACTGTACAAGTGAACAAACCTTTATCATTAAATATTATCCTCTCAGTTTTAACTCTTAAAATGTAACTTGTAAATCAATCAATAAACCTCTGCCTAATTTATGCTCAAATACTATATTAAGACAAATATATTCCAGATAAAGAAGAAAAAAGGAATCTGAAGTAAAATTAATTAACTATGGAGTGTTTTCCCATCAAGAAGATCCATGGAAATCAAGAAACCCATCAAAAAAGATTGAATGAAGTCACCGGAGATAATCACTGGAATTCAGTTTCTAGAACGAAGGCAATGAAAACAATCATTATGGCAAAGAAAAAAGGAGTATCCTATAAGAAGTAAATGGAATGTCAAATAAAATTCAGAAGGTAGAAGAAATGTTCCACGGAAATGCACTCCTAAAGAAAAGAGAGACTGCAGATTCACTGAATTCAGATGTCATATAATTAGGGGTGGTGGTATACACATACCATATCGAAAACGACTGTGTTTTTTGTTCTTTCGAGACACCGTTACTAATTATAGCTAATAGATAAATAATTTGTCCAGTTGTTAATAGTAAACCCCTGTAAGAACGGACATCCATCTAACATCTCAGGAGAGCCGTTTTTACGTCCCGCAGCATTTACGAGCGGATTCAATGGCGCGTTTCGGTTCAAATCTCATAAATTACTTCGACGTAGACTCCCTCATTTTCGCCGCCAAGTTTTTTCCTACATTTGCATTTCCCGCGATTAGCATCGGACCCGTACATAAGACAATCGGAATAATTGTCGCCGTCGCTGCGGGGGCCCTCCACAGCGTCTCCCCCGCCGCGGAATATTCATGCAGCCCTCTTCCCCCTTCTGGGTGCTCAAGGAAAAAATCACACGCCGTCCGCATTAAATCGCATTGTTTCTTTGCACTCTTCAACGGGAGACCCTCGCAAATGGCGTGTACGCTTCCCAGCTTTAAATCCCGATCCCTCTCTCCCCCTATTCTATCTCTCTCCTTTAGCCCTTTACTTCCTTCCTTCCTCTGCACATCTAATCCCGAGCACTTATGCCCGCAACGGCAAAGCGATGCTCCGTTTTCAAATGGACTTGCCGGATACGAGTCACGTGGGATATATTTCTCTCTTTCTCTCTTTGATGGCGATCCTTTGAAGCTCACCTTCCGCAATACTCCTGGACTCGCCCTCCGCTTTTGTCTTTAGCGGTGCAGGAGCCATTCAGGCGTCTTATCCACGCCGTGTCTCATCCGTGAAGTCGAGACCTTTCGTCGGGATTTCCTGTTGCGACGTCCTGAAGGCCCTTTTGAGTCACCAGGGCTTTTGGTAAATAGTTTGAGCGGAGGCCCGTTCGTAATTTTAGCAGCGCACCTAACTCATGTGCTGGAGTCCAGTGAGACGGGTCACTGGGGCGGCTGTAAATGATGGTTGTAGGAAGGAGAGGCCGGCAGCGGGTAACAAAGGCAAAACCTGATTTATTTGCCTTCTTATCCACTTGTTCCTGTTTCTGAGCTAACTCTTGTGAGGGTGCACTTGTCGTAAATGTTGGCGTTAATATCACTTGGGCTTCAATTGCATAATTTTCTGTTGATTGACTCCGAGGAGTATGAGAATATCGGGAAACTGAATGATGGAGTTACTTCATTACTCCCAGTACCAATATTTCGCCCTTATTAGTTTGATAGATTTAAACATACAGTAAGTATTACTCAGCAGCAACACTTCCGCCAATAACTTCCCCTAACCTCTAAAGTCTACTTAGTGTGAAATTCATTCAGCTCATTGAAATAAATTGCGATGATAAAAAATAGTGATTCACTAATTTGATTAGTGATTTTTTATTAGTGAAGGAAAGGTAATTGGGAAGGTCGCATACTTTATATATACAAACAAAAATGCCCAGAAATTTCTCTGCCGCAGTGTTGACTAAAGCTTTATGATGGAAACTAATGCACGAAATGGATTATGTAAGAGTGTTGACAGTGATTAAATAGAAAATCAAGTAATTTTATCAAGAAATCAAGAAATTTCTGGGCATGGGAAAGCGCTTTTAATTTAAACCTTTAGTTTCAGATAAAGTTATGTGAATGAGATTTGAAGAAATAAAGATGGTAAATAGTGCCTGAATTCAAATATAAACGGAATCGTAAAATTTATAGAATTCGGAGTAAAATGTGGAATAGTTACTGAATTACAATTATACACTATTATGTATATATTATCGTTGTCCCTCAACCATTGAAGAGCGCATATATTATTCTTCCCTTGACCATATTTGGATCCCCACTAATTAGTTTCCCCGGTTTCTATTAAATACACATTTATATTGCTGCTTTTTTCGAGAAAATGTCTAGAGTCAAACTTGTATGAAAATATTACTTACCTTTCATTATCTGAAACGAATCGTTTCTTCTCTTAAATGACTTTGGTTGGGTATATAGCATTAGTTTCTTGCTGTTACTAATCAAATATTTCCGAAAACTAATTCTTGACGTGAATATCAGGAGAGCTTCACTTCTGAGCGCGGAGGATGAGAATGCTAATTTCTGAACAGCTTTTATCCTTTTTAGCCTTATTCCCATCATTTATAGGGTTGACGATGATTATGACACACACAACTCTTCCCTAACCAGAAGATATCTTGTTAGTTGGATTTAGAACTCGGGACATTTCGAAGGGAAGCGAACGATAACCTTATGTAAAACGTTGCAAATTTATTCATTAGATAATTCTATGAATTAAAAGAAGCGGCGAAATCCTTTAAAAGACGTCACTGAAATTTGAGCGTTTCATTTGAATCATGATGAATTTTCAGGCCTTCATTTCACTAGGTATTGTAATTTAGCCTTTTTTGTGTAAAATATAGGAATGAGCTTATATATACAGAGGTATTTCATAAATTTTGGATTGAAATCATCCTTATCGATGTGAATTACCTCTCCTTATGGCTGAACTCTCAGACAATCGAACGGACGGTGCGTGCGGCAGAAACACGGGCCGAGAAATCCCCCCGCGCGATTTCGATCACAAAAATAATAATAATAATAAAAGTAAAGGCGAAGTCAGAATCCCTCCCCATTATATCGCGGTCGGAATTCTTTGTCCTCATTAAAAAAGGAAGAGGAAGAAGAAAGAATGAGTTTTTAGGGTCCGTGAAAAATCGAGAGAGTTTGAATGGGTTGGAGGGAGAGGCGGTCTTCCAGAACCAATGGGTCCCTTAAAAGAGAGGGGACGTCTAAGATTGGGTGCAAATGGGGAAGGAAATTTTTATTTTTCCAAAGGAGTAATTTTTCACGGCTCCTCCCCTTTGATTTTTTTTTCGAGCGGGAATAAATGTCCCGTTAATGAATCTCTCTCGGTCCATGTCACATGGTTAGGCCCTACGTGAGTTTTGTTCGATATTCTCCCTTTTTACTCCTTTGGAATGCGTCTTGCATGGGAAAGATGGTCGGATTAGGTTTCTTGAAAGAAACTGGGAAAAGGCGCTGGATTGGGATTGGGGTTTAATTAATAAACACCCCATACCGTATGATAAAATACCCAAGCGACTGGTGGAATGGCCTGAAATTACGTAATGTTGTGAAACGTAAATTTATTTCATCTGTCTGCCAATAGGCATTTTAAAATATCTTAAATAAAGTTAGCTTAATACTGTAGACGTATTATCAGAAGTTTAAGAAAGCGATGTGTTTTAACGAACCTTTCTTAAAGAAAGCCTTCCAAAGTTTTCAACCTGCTTTAGGTCAAAAGAATAAGGAATGTCGTAAAATATGTTCGCAGATTTTTTTCAATTTTAGAGAGCAAAAATTACATGATTAACAAATAGATCGCGTGATAAACATACAAGTTTTTAGCTCAAATTTCTATCATTAAGTATTTTTAATTACTTTGCATCCACCTGAAGAAGTCCGCAGGATAGCTAGCGAAACTGTCGTCATTGAAAAGAATAACTGAGGTAAAATTTGAGCAAAATGCAGTTAATTAATTACTTATTGTTTTTAGAACTGTACATTTCCCAGTGGAAACAGTCATAAGCCTATAAATATTGTTAGGGGATACAGCGCCATTAGTTAATAATACTATACTAGTGAATTTCCCCGTAAAAATGACGGAATTAATTTAATTTATAGAAAAATATACCATAATTACCGCATAGATCTGATGTATGACAAAATATCCCGTCAGTATTGTTAAGGATTAATTTAAATGTATCTGTCACATTATCTGTCATTAACTGGCATACTGTAGTCTACTTAACCAAACTTTTGCTGACTTATAGCCTAGCTCAGTCGTGAATAAACCGTATCATCAAAATGACCGAGTGGTTATAGTGTCTGGTAAAAGGTTTCAAAATTTCCGAAAATTAATCCAAAAGCTTATCCTCAGTGGTTCAAATCCTGTGTAGGGAAAATTTTTTTCCTGAGAATTAAGTTTCAGGTTTGCTAAGAAGCTTCAAGGGAAGGTTAGAAGTTTCCATAACTTCCTTGTTTTAATAAAGCCATTCTTTACTTGGTTGCGCAATGGTTTATTTTAATGATGCACAATTATATAGATGTATAATTATACGCAATAACTTTATAATTCTCGTATATTTCGTACTCTTAAATGCATATAACTTTCAGTTTAGTTCTCATTTCTTCATACATCACGCGTTGCCACGGCTAGTTTATTTCAACGAAGCAATCCCCTCCCCTACTTATTAAATGAATTCATGGGGTACTTTTACCTTATTTAATTGTCCGTATATCTACATACGTAACCCTTCTGGGCGTATGGCAGGAGGTGCACGTATTCTTTTCTATTAATAGACTTTAAAATATTAATTCTAGAACCAACTTGTTGTAGCATCTATTTTCCTTTACTGACCATATAATTTCGGCTTAAGTAAAATGGATTTTTTCAAGTATACATTCTAAGAATGCAAAAGCTGAAACTCAGCAATCGCATTGGTCGTCAAAGGGAATGGTTACGTACAACGGCAAAATCTCGCAAAATTTTGATTTATTTTATCAAAATTTTCGCAATTTGAGATCCAAAGCGATAATCCACCACATAAATAAAAATCTTTTCTCAATTTCCTTTCTTTAGGCACTTATCTCAATATCGTAGGATCATTACATCTAATTTAATTCTACAAAAGAAAAAATGTCCGCAATCGATCAAATGAACTTTACGTGCACTTCTCATGAGGGCATTTTCGAGTCTTCTGGAGAAGAAATCAATGGTACTATTGGTAGAAAAGTATCGACATGTGTTAGGACGTTTGCTCCTCTAATGAATCTTTAAACTTCATATTTGTATCTCGTCAAGAAGTGCGTGAGATTAATGTTCCAATATTTCTCCCTCGAATTTCTTACGGAAGTTACGAACATCGGAAAAATAATTTACATTATAAACCGGAGGCCGGAAAGTTAGCTTTGTTTAGTTCACAAGCTGATTAATTGTGATAAATTCACACGTTTGAGGTAGCAACTGATTAGCAAAGCATCTGTCACTCAGTTACTAACGTCATTCAAAACCACTCTTAACCAGCACCTCATACTCCAATGGCCTCGCCTTTACTCTCCTGTGTTTCCTACTCTTCTCAGCTCCATTTCCACTTAGAGAGCGAGGCTCTGTAGATCCGCCTCGCCTATTGATTGGCTGAGGAAAGTGTGAAGTGCCTTCCTTCTCTCGCCATTCTTCTGCTCGATTCGTCCTTTCCATCAAGAGAATGCACTCGCAAGAATCCTTCAAAGACTTCTCTCCCTTTCCAACCTCTTTTCCTTCCTCCACTACGCCGACGCCTCCTTCCACGTCTTTACTTCCTCCCCTCTATTCTTCACAGCCTTCCTCTACGTCTTTTACCTGTCCTTCCTGCTTTGTGTGATTTACTCCATGATGGTTAGTATTTCATCATTATTTCTACAATAAATCACTCTATCCAGAATCTGAATTTATTACAGTTTTATCACAATGAGTTAAAGTAATTACTAGTTAAATTGTGAATTGAATTCATTCAGAACCAATCTACTGGAAACGTACCTTAAACAATATATCATTCCTATAATTTATATTATGGTAACAGTTTTTGAGCCATGTAATTTAGAGCATAAATCGAAACATTGGCTAATGGGATATTTTTAACTATATTTATAGGAAAATTTTCTCGCTACTTGACGTGCAATAGTTAATTGCACCAAAGCAATTAAAATCACGATGAAACTAAACATAGTCCACATTATTCTACAATTCTTGCATTATGGAAAGAATATTAAAACAAGGAATACTTTTCATTTCTAATAATGATAGTAAAATAGAATTATTAATAACTTTTTGAATATTTGAATGATCCTCAATTGTCAATTAGAATTAATAATTTATTAATCGTTGATTTAACCATGAATAATTAGGAATTTTTATTCACAATATCGCATCAAAAATTTTTCGCTTTTTTATTTTCGGATTTCAGGTCTTAAGGAATGGAATATTTTTCGTTCACTGGATAAGGGAAAATTTATGTATCGTTTCCTTATTTCTCCGTATTGCTCATAGCTGTTGTAATATGAAAGTGTCTGGAGTATAAATGAAGCTGAATAATAACTTTCAATTCTGTCACCCCTTATTGAATGCTGCTAGTACTTTTTTTATGGAGATATTGTGGACTTTCGTGAACTTTTTCCACTTACAGCATTATGACTCAGTGAGGAAAGCAAGAGCTAATTACCTCACTCATAGTCTTGTCTAAACGCCTCATTCCCTCTCCATAGTTTTTTATAAATAATTGTGAATGGTGCAACCAAATCTCGGACTTATCCTTCAGATTTACGTCTTTTATTGCGTAGCTGACTTCAGATTATGACCACTTATATGTTCTTCTATGCTGTATTTTATCATAGAGAGTGCAATGCACTGTTCATCACTTTATTCCCAACAGGAACAAAAATTTACCCTCAGATACATTGCGTAATCTTTTTAGAAAATCCCGAAAATAAATTCATGACTCCACTCATTGGGTAAAATCATGCACGGAACATTCGCAAGGAGGGAAGAATTGAATAAGATGGAATAAAAACGAAAAAAGGCAACCATTAAATCCTTCCCTCTCCATATGTTTCCTAACGCCTTTCTTCTCCTCCTTTAAGAGCTTATCGCCTCACTTTTAAAACGACCACTCGTCGCTAAGGAACACACTACCTCTTTTACGCCGCAACCTATATTTATCGGTAAAGCATTACACATACCACTCGCCCCACCACTTTCTTTTGTTTCCCGCGATTGTTAAGGCTGCCAGCGCGAGAGACGGAGTGGGAGTAATGGTAAAAGCGCCATTTTCTTCCTCTCCCTCGCCGTTCTAATTACAAGGGATTATTACACCATGGCTGAAGAAAATGGGGCTCGTCAGTGACGTCAGTGGAAGGGGAGGCGCCGGGAAGGGGAAAGGGGGGGCAATCGGGGAGAGGAAGTGTGCTCGAGGTTGAAGGAAGGAAGGACTCCTCCCCAGTCGAGCTGAAAAATATTATAAATGCCCTTCCCTTTGCATTTCTTCCTGTTTCGCATCCCGCTGAATCCAGATACCAAGAAAAGGGATATGACGGCTTCCCTTTGACTCGTCGCTGAACGAGGAAATTATAATATCGTCGGGATCGCTTAATGCCTTAGGGTTAGGAAAATTGCAGCTCGCAAGGTGGGTCCATTTGAGTGTTAACTTTAATCAAATCTTTCCCATTTATTGCTTTGAATTTTATGACAGATTTGTAGAATCATATACCATAAGTCTGATTAATGATTACCATGAAATGAATTCGTCTAGGAATAAAGTTAAACCGAACCTTAGAAAATATAGATTTCTAATTACTTAATTGAAACATTTGCCAGAAATGGGGTTTTGATAAAATTTAGAACCTGGCCGAATTTTAATCATCAGTAATGTATGAATAATAATTTCATTATTTAATATCTCTCTTCTCGTACAACCTTGAATTATTTAAATTCAAATACACCAAAAATATTTTAACGTTATGTTTAAAATATTTTTTCCTAAATAAAAATAAAAATGAATAATAGGGATAAAAATTTCAGGAAATTTATGTCAAAATAAAATAAAAACAACATCAGGCAACAATATTTTTGATTTTTGGGATTTGGGGGTTGGATTTTGTTAGATACAGTCAATGAATTCGGTAAATGCTATCTTTGTTTTTATTACATCTAAAACTACGGCTAGATTGATTCCCATAACTTATTTCTCTTACCGATAAGCTTTAGTACAGCCACAAAATTAAATAATGTTGCACTTTTTCCGGACCACCTGCGGATATAACTAAAGATTTATTCTACGACTATATATCTACCATGCTGTAGATATTTTACAGGTATAGGCAGTTGAACATCGATTCTGTTTTAATATTGAAATGACTTCGGTCGTAAAATAATCTTTTATTCACAAGCACTTTAAAAAAGTAGTTTTGACGGCAAGATATTTTTTTTCACTACGCGATTCCGGAGAAATTTGGAACTGGTTGAAAGCTTCTCAAGCAGCCCAAGCAAGGAACGTCCCCGAATGACTAATAATTCCATCCTCGTGATACGGTGCCTCCGAATAAAAGAATTCCGATCAAAGAGCTCCGGAATCCTAGCCGACAATAGGTCGAAATGCATCAGGTGATGGGAAAATAAGAAAAAGAGCGGATAAGGAGTTTGGTCGCATAGGGGATGGGAGTGGTAGGGGAAGGTGGGTGTGGTAGGGGAAGGATAAATGGCAGGGAAAGGTCGATTCGACTGAGTGGTCCCGAACGCCCTTCAAAGGTGTTGGAAGGGCCTAATTGTTCGCCTCAAATTGTAATCCCGCCCATTCAGCTGGAGATTCCAGCTTCTTAAGCGCAGAAAGGGGGGGAAGTGGGCATGGCGCCCTTTATTCATATTCCCCGTAATTATTACCTCCAGAGAGCGAGGGAGAAAGATTGTCACGAGAGAGAGAGAGAAAAAGTGGCGTAATGCGCGTACTCTCTAGTGGAATACGAGACTCATTTTCAGCTGCCGACGGAACCTATGTGGAGCCGTAGAGGAGAAAAGTCCTCCCTTGAGGATGATTTCTCATTTGAAATTGAGAGGGCTGAAAGTAGCAAAGAATGACCTCGGTTTCTGCGACGGAGGTAAATAATCCTCGGGAATTATCGGAATTAAGCTTGGAGAGTTTAAGAGGGAGAGATGCACCGTGGCTCAAAGAGGAAAATGATGACTCTGCCACAATGAATTTGATTGTCTCTCTCCGAAAGCCTGAAAGTGGAATGCGGGATGATTTACAAGGTAAATCTGATGGTAAAACTTCGTTTCGTTAATGATAATTTTCGATGTTAATGTGGAATTTCGCCTTACGAATATTTAAAACAAAATAATTCTTTTCAGAGGGAAGATTTGACTAGTTACCACCTATGCTTTACATTCTACTCAACTGTATAACTTAATAGTGTCTAAAAATATTTTTTAAATAAAATGTAATAATGTCTTAATATTTTGCCAGAGACCAAGTACGTATGTTATTGATTGATAAATAATGAATTTATAATTAAACTAGCTATGTTACATTATTCATATTTGACTCTTTCATATAAGCTCTTCTGCTTCCTTCGGGTCTTCTATATTTTTCAAAATTAGCTTATAGCGGAAAGTCAGCAACAGCTAATTAGTTATTAGAGTAAACGGAGAAATAATAGAAATCCGAAGCCCATTCACGTACCAAGGCACAGATCTTTCTTGTTATTGGAGGCTTAACACATGACTTAGAAAGAGAAGAATAGCCTATGAAGCTTAGAGCCTAGGAAAGGATGCCTGGGAAAATGTGTTACAATACTTATCATGGTGTTAGCATGGAATTCTTTTTGGAACGGGTGGGAAACGAAGGTTCTAAGAAAAGAAAGCGTTAAAGGTATGAGATTTTGGAGATGTGATTTGGTAGCCTGGAAAAACGAAATAAGTAAGGTAAGGATGGATAGGAAAATAAATGACTAAATGCTGTAGGAAGGAGGGGTTTCGATTTATGAAATAAAATTAAGATAGGAAATAGACTGGGCAGATAATTGAGGGAAATTTATCAGTAAAGAAATTGATTGAAGAGAAGATAAAAGGAGTTTGACACAAGGTACGATAAAGAGAGAAGTAGTTAGATGACGTGAATGGAGGGGTTAGTTATCGTGAAATGAAAAAAGACGCTAAGTAAGAAATATTAGGACACATAAGCCTTCTGAAAAGTAGAAGTCTAATGCTAGTACTGCAGCAAGAGTACAGTGACGTAATTTTCAATTTTTCTCGCATATCATCATTGGAATCTTTAATGGGAATATTATGCAATAGTAAATTCATGTTTTACGAAGCAACCTATTTTGATGCTATTATCTCGAATCCTTCATTGGTAAAATATTTATATGATGGCAGAATGTATGATCTAACTGAAATGGCGTTTTTCTTTGTGAATATGCATAGGAACTTTCTACTTGACACATTCTTATGATTGATCGAATACTTCCAAATAGTATATTGAGGCTAGAGGCATTCAAACAGTGGTGTTTACAAGACAATGTCATTTGCTTGAATTGTATAACCTCAACGTAATTCCAGCTATTTTTCGAATGCAGAGAGGTTCAAAATGTTTCACAGTAAAGTTCCTTCCTACGAATACGTAAAACAAGCTTGAGTGTTCCATTGTTTTCCTTCATATTTAAAATTCTTAAGTTTCCCTATGAGATTTCTCCAAGAATTAACCCGTCGAGACACTGGGAGATATCTCGATTAGCAGCCGATCCCTGTTCCAATGCCGCCGTATGATTTCTACATTAATTATTTTACCGTAATGATCAAGTGCAGAAAGGTCACCAATTTCCGTAGCCACGATTCGTAAAAGTAGAAGTCATATTATGTTTTCCATTGTACTACTTGTAGCTAAAGTTGTTTCCATACTTTCTAGTTCAGTTTTACACTTACACTTCTCAACAACCTGGATTTTCTTTCTGTGTCCCATGAAATCTTGCGGATCGTGTGAACTCTTACGGCTACGAAAAGGAATACAGGAGAGTGAGAATGCGTTTGGATTTCATATCGGCTGCTTACACTGAAGGAGAATACCTAAAGTTCCGAAAACCCTGAAGTGCTGTGAAAATGGTCTCACATAGGGAGTGACATTCACAGACCAGAGGACGTTAGGGAAGTAATTTCTCTTCTCCCAATTTTCAGTAGTATTACGGTGTTTGTGCTTCGACTTAATTTTGTTCTGGTTTCTTTTTCGGAAATAAGTTTCTCCTTAACATCCGAGTTATAGATTCATTCATCCACTTTGTTTCATACGCCTTGTTTCACTCGTATGTATGTTTTCCATATTTCTATATATCTTTCATAGTTTCGATTAATCTCAGTTATATCCTTGTGCCAGAATTATAAAGGAGGAAAAATATCATGTTATTTCATCGCAAGTTTAAGAGCCGATATTTCAGTAATTACTGTTTCGATTAAATTCAATAGTAGTGTATGATATTACATTTAATTTTAAATCTACTATACACGGTGTAAATTATACTTATTGTATTCCACACATATTACAATCAACCGTACCATAGATGTTTTTAACTAATGTCCTAATCCTAATTTTCCTATCTACCAGTCGGTAGATATCTTCATTGTGAATATCTAATTGAAAATGGTCATTGTTTTGTGCTACGCTGCGCGAATCAAATTTGATCATTCATTAGTAAATGTAACATTTAAACGTCAATTTTAGCATCTTCAGAGGTTGCTGACCTATGAAAAATCTTTGTTTTTCACTTGTTTAAAATTTTTATCGAATTGAAAATATATACTATCATAGAATGCTTCTTATTTGACCAATGCATTGGATCCCCTATGAAGATGGAAGCTTTGTTTCCGAAATGCGCATCGAGATTCTGAATAACTGGTGACCACCGAGCGATTATCCTTTTCCCAGGAATTGCCCTCAACAGTTGCCGCTGTCGGCGCTTGGAGAACCTTTCTCTCTTTATCTCTCATTTAACGTCGAGTTCCTTTTTTCTTTCTTCTAATCAAACATAAGTTATGCATAATTATAATTCATTTTTAATCTTTCTATTAAGATATTGAGGGCTGTTTGATTTATTCGAACAGCTTGTGGCAGTACACATTGATCACTAAATAAAATATGAATTTATAATTATAATAGAATATACAGATTATAGAAGATAAAAGGAATTTTGAGGAAACTAGTCCGCATGATCTTCCAGAGGACAGCAAACAGATCAATTTTTATAGTTGTGATTTGAAACTTTAGGAAAAGTAAGAGAATAACAAATATAATGTTCTCACAATGCAATTTTTAAAAGCAGTTCATGAAATGTATAGCTTTAGATTTGACTTTAACAAGTCTCAAGCGCAATATTTCAGTGTATCACTTAAAACTTAATCACTTTGTAAAGCTAAATATACACCTTGATGAATGACGATGATTTCGAAAATTTTCTGAAAAGACTTCCAGATAGTTTTTGCCAAAAACTCGGCTGCTTGAAGATATCCTTCTTTTGAGCGGTTGAAATAACTTTAACTTTCAAGACACATCGCATTATTTCACTAGTTCTGCCTTATCTTCTTCTTCCTTTAACCGCGCAAAACCGATATGATATGTTCCATGGAAACGATCTCCCTGTACATAGCAAACGTTGAATTCACTCAAGTTCCTGGTGTGTCTGTCATTTTGACAATGTCAGAATGCGTAGCGGTGACTTCATGGTACTCCGTAGTTACTTCCACCGGTGGATGAATCCTTGCTGTCGTACTTGTCGGTCGTTTTGTCAAATTTCTCGAATTTGACTCGTTGAATAATCTGGGTTTCGTTACGTTGTTCGACTTCCTTAACTCCATGTCGTTCGTCCGGGTATCCATAACGTTCACTTTGTACATAGATACCAATATTCCAGTTATAAACACTGCGAGTAAAGTAATGGCGAAGAAAGCCCAGCCTATCCAATACAGAGTAAGGCGACTCTCGTCGGCTTGCGTATGTCTTTCCTTTTCGACTGCAATAGAAAGAGAGAAAATCCAGTCAGACATTTATTCTGAGATTTTAGCTGCTAAACAGGAAGCGAAGTTGATTTTCGAAACATGTAAATAACGTCAGAGGTATTTCCAAGTTAGAAAACTACTCGAAATGAATGAGTCGATGACACTTTTGCGGTCAAAAACGATATTTGAAAGAGCACAATAATAAAATCATAGAATTATTATTTAAAATTATTCACTTTATTTAAAGCTCTGTCCTGTACTGTCCTTGAGAATTAATCATTTTAAATGCGAAAGTATTGTGGTATATTTATGGTACTTGATTAGCACGCTCAGAAAAAATCATCCGTGAAAAATAGGATGAGTTTTTAGGAAATACTGCTCTTTAAAATAAATATATTTCCATGAAACTTCAAAGAAAGCTTTGATGAAATTTATAAGGCTTTAAATATAAAACATTGCTACTACGCTTCTTTCACAGTTACCAAAGTCAGTTAGACATTTACGAAGTTAATTGTATAATAATTTGCAAAGTGCGAAGGTATCAGCTGTTTATTGGCTAAATTTAAGATTGCAAAAAAATTTCCTCAGAGCTTCTGACTTCATCTTTGTGAAGTTTTCTTCGAAATGTGAGATTTCGTCATGAACGCTGCGTTGAATGTCTCATTTTATCAAAAACCGCAGTTGATAACAGTATCGCGGATTATTCTCCGGTCGTAAGAAAAATTACATTTAAAAGCAGTCGAAAAAAGATGAAATCGTAGAGTACAATAAAAATTGTGAATGAAATAAATAGGAGGTTATTATGTGCGATTAGCCTATCAAGACTAAACAAATTATTTAGCAAGAGATTTTCAGTATTAAGATTTTCAGTGTTAGTTTGTTGAATATGATAATCATCGCAGACAGCTGCAAGACATACAATTGAAATACACGTTAGATATTTTGACATACGTATGATGCATCGAATTGAAATTTAGAGAAAGTTGTTGGATGTAATTTTAATGCTCCCGAAAATACTGACAATGAAAAGTGAAGAGAATCGTTTAAAGTTATAACACTAATTGAATTCTCTTATCAAATCCTGTTTGAAATCCCGATGAATAAATATAAATCCATTTTAACGCTAAAAATTATAAAGTAACCGTATATTCAAGATTATGCTTTTTAATCCTGCCATGATATTTATCTAACTGATAAAATTTCACGTACATATTTGATTCGGCTAATAGTAATCGCTCGCCTAAAGATATTCCTCGTGATATCGGCAATTAAGTTATAGTTTCAGAAACCAGTATATTCTTACCTTCTTCCACCATTGTTCCTTACGTCCGAGTTCGTCTGCAGCACTTCGCACTACTGATACTCCAAGGAGATCACAAGACTTCCGCTGGAAGTGGTTTCCCCTCTCTTCTGACGAAGACACTTCCTTTTGCTTCCACAGTTATGCCGAATTCTGCCACTCTTCATCCGGAAATCCCTAAAACTAAAATATAATTGCATAAGACATTCATGCAACTCCCTTTCTTGCTTAGAGTCGGGAAATAACCTAAGAAAGTGCTCTTTCTACATCTCTTCCCATGGTGAAATGTTATCGTGATTCATAGAGGCTAGCATCGTAACACACATCTTCATCAGCCAACCTAAATTTCAGAATATCTTATGGCACTCTTCTACATTACATATTTCTTTTTCAGCTAGATGAAAGAATTCAAAATAATTAGTTATTATGGGACTACTATATAGCCAAGTGTGTAGCTTGTTTACCTTAAGTGAAAGCAATCCTGTCTTCAATTTTTGGTAGGGGTCCACATGTGCAAAATGATCAATGCTGTAAAAGCAATCTTAAAAATACTACGCTACTACTACTACAACTCCTCTGGTTCTATTTCATAAAAGTGTAGCCATTTCTCTCCTACTTATAACAAAACAATAATTATATAATTGTATACCATTCATGGATATCCCTGCGGGTGGGGTATTCTTTTATCTAGTTTTATAGTCTATTTAGATTCACTACAAACTCCTATTAGCTTCCATTAAACCATATATTTACATCTTCTATTGCTAGTAAAAATAAATATCTAAGATCCTAACACCCAATTAACTTTCCACCCATTTATTCTATAAATTATATCCTGTGTATTTCTCTTTGAAAATTTTCATTTACAGACCTTAGATTTATCATTTGCTCATAAATTTACATTTTTTGCATTTTTATAGCTTTAAATGATTGAAAGCTGTTCTGTAATTCCAAAAAATTAAATTAAATTGATGCTTCATAGGCTTCAAGATATGAGTGATAACATTCCTACTTTAAGAAGGAATTCCTACCTCATTCTTAAGCTGTGGAGATATGTCCCTGTGTTCCTACCTGATACCTGTTCTCTCATTCTATATTGAAGACAAAATCACAATTCATTTGCTCTTTCAAATGTTAGTTGGTAAACCTAAATATTGAATGGTGGTGAATTGTATCTTAGCCATGCAAAAGATGCGAAATCCTCACAAGAAGAAACAATATTTCATCACATTAAGACACATTTACTGTCTAGAAAAAAGGAATATTTTCCATTTTTAATCCACAAAAACAATTAAGAGCAATCATTTTCAGATTCTTCTTGTGGCAATCAAAATATTTTGACCTACTGCAATACTTTCAATCATATTTTCTGGTTGAATAAGGCTTACTTTATTTTTTCCTGAAATTATTTCTAGTAATTTTTAACATAAAGACACCAATAATGATTCAATGTGGTTTTCTATTTACATGTAAATTAATGCTAACATATATAATGAATGATGAACTTATTGATGAGTAATTATCAGATATCTAATATCTATATAATACTAAAGTTCAAGAAATAAATTACATCAGTAAACTACCTAACTTGAGTTTTTTCCACTTATATTATAGACATGGTTTAGTATAACTAAGGATAAATATCCTGATGTTTGTTAGCATAATTAGCCTAAGTGACTATTTTGTTGAATTGCAAGAGAATTAAAAAGCCTGGTTACAACAAAACCATTCAAAATTGTTCTATCAATGAGAAATTTGTTGTCTTTATAGTTTGATGCTGTTTGTGGTACAGTTTACTGTGATGATTCAAAAAAATCTTTATTATCAGTTTATGATCTTGAATTAATTAAAGAATCTGGACTTTGAATAATTTCACCTCAATAATGCCAACATACCAGGTAAATTTCTGTCCAGAATGTAAATAAACTCAAAATTGTGACCTTGAAAAATATCTATTTCAGCCAATCAGATCTCAAGCAGTCTAGAGGATGATTTTTTAAATAGCTTCTGTTGTGGAGAGACTCCCTTTCCCATGAGAAAATTGAATCCAAAAAATATTTTTGGCAAATTTCTTTATTCACCTTTTCATCCTACAATTTTTCTAATTTGAGATTGATTGAGAAAATTAAAAATTACATAATGAATAGTAATAATGAACTATGAGCACATTTTTCCAAGTAGAGGATATTCAGAAAATTGACACACAACAACAATTCATAGAAAAATATTTTCTGATGTATTCAATACAACCATAGGAAAATAAAAATTGGAATTTACATAAATCATGTAGAAAATACAATAGTAAAGCAAATAATACCTTTTTGATATGAGCAAACTAGGAATTTTCAAATTGAAATAAATCTTATATATAAAATACATGAAGGAAAAGTAGAATTAACTTCAAATAAAACCATTTTTGGTACAATTCCCATGTACATACAATGCTAGATACCAGCCTTTTGACCCTCAAAGACCACCAAATGTCTAAAATTTGAATCCAATGGACCACTAGTGAAATGTCCTTAAAGGTAGCACAGACTTACATACAGTAATTTTGTTATCTCTGTTTATTGTTTACCAAGTGCTGATGGACTAAAAGGATTCAGAATATACCAGAAGAGTAATTGAAAAACCAAAAATTGCAAATAATGTTAAAACTTTTTTCAGATCACCCAAAGTTCAGTGGTCTGAAGACCAACAGTTTGTAGCTGCTGTTCTAGAACATTCAATGAAGGAATTACCAGCTGCAAAGAGACTTCTGGAGTCATTAAAGCAGTATGATGGCAGAGAATGGAGGATATGGTCTTTCAGAATTCAAGGATTGGAAATCTAACACTGTGGATAGTAATGGAAAATATTATCTGTTTAATGTGGCCTCCATGTATACAGAGGTTGTAGGATATTAACTTCAAGTTTCCCTCTAAGAAACAAATTAATTGATGCTCTACTGTCTCACCCATAATACATCATTGCTTGTTTATTGTCAGAAACATGTGAAAGGTGGTTGAGTTAGGCCTCATAGGATATATCCTGCTTTTTATTATGAAAAGATTCATGGATATCTTTAGATGTTAAGTTTTCATTCTTATTTTTGTAAAAAAATATCAGTGAGGTGTTACAGCTGAAATAATGATAAGTTTTTATTCAGTGAGATACCTTGCATATGCATTCTATCATCTGGCCATAGTATGTGTTCAATATTTTGCAGATTATTTCTTCAGAATAAAAGCCATGTCCCTGGTTTGAGGTCATAAATCATTTTTTACTGCAATCTTGTTAATTATTGAGGCAGTCAATCTCATGAATTTTATTTATCATACTTGAGTGTGATCTGTCTCATAATGAATATTTTGAAAAATTTTCTATGAGACTTTTGAATCTGTTGTTTGGGAGAGTGAATGAAAGATTTTTTAAAATTAAACCTTTCAATAGACTGTTGAGTAAATTTTACAGGTTTGTTAAAACTAACTCTATAGATATGATCAATCTGTTAACTTGACTTCATCAAATCTCATGTGAAGTTTTTAGTAATTTACAATAAATATTTGGTTAATTTTTATCTAAATTAATTTTTCCTTTCTTATCATTAAAGTGAAATGATCTTTTATCTATTTGTAGAAGGAATCCCACTACCAGTATGTAATCCTTCAAGAGAAAGAGAATTGACATTTTCAATTTCATCCCATGTTCTCCTTATTTAAATATCAATAGTAAGGTTTTTGTGAGGATAAAATGAAATCATTAATGGTCTCATGGGCAGAGATTCTTATGAAATAACCAGCATTGGTAACCTGGAAGTAAGAACAGCTCATGATTTGGTGAATGAGTGGTATAATGAGGTAGCACGTAAGTGATCTTGCAGGTCCAATCAGCTTTTTGCAAAAACTGTTAGTGGGAGCCATTTTCTCTCTTCCTGTAGAATCTTAGACTTACTCTTAGCTTATGTTCTCTTTTGGAGAAAGAATTTATTGTAGATTAGGTGAGTGTAGTTTTTGGGTATGTAGAAATTTAGTGGTTTATTTTATCTTCTTTGTTTTTTAAATATTGATCTAGCTATACATCTTTTGTTTTGCAAAATTAATGATTAGCCAAATATTTCTCTAACCCTTACCTCTTATCTAGTTTCACACATCTTTTAGTGCAGCATTCCTACCTATTAATTCAGTTGATTTGACTATCCTGGCCCTTAATTTCAAATTCCATTACTTTGATAGGTTCTTATAATCTATTCACTAACTCACACACACCTAGTTCTCTTTTAGTTAGTGGAATCTGCAAGTTCTCTATGGTCCAGGCTTTCCAGAAAATTCTTCTCATACTTTAGTGGTTTAGTTTCTATTTCAGGATATTGTCAATTTATTCTTATATCTTGTAATTAGCAATGATACCATAACTTATTGCATAAAATATCATATCTCCACAAATCTCAAATGTAAATTTTTCTTCATAATTTCCTTTTTCTATTTCATGTCAGCTCATTCATTTCATAAGATTGAAGATTACCAAGTTGTATAACTGTTTAAATAGAATTTAATCTAGGTAACTGTTCTCTTTAGTCTGACAAGCAGTTCTTGTTTGTGACTTTACCTAATAATCTATTAATTACAGGTCAATCATACTTATGATTTTTTGTTTGTTTCAGTTTTTGACAGTTTCCTTTGCCTTTCTTTACATTTACAACAAATGTCTGTTTCCATCTCCATTTATGGTGCTTAATAGATATCTGCAATGATAAGAATACATAGATTTGTATCATTTGATACAACAGTATATAAAATGTAGAACTTAGAATAAACTTTGAAAAGAGAAGATTGTATATGAAAAATATAATTTGAAATCTTCTCTACTGTAAGGTAATCTACCAGAAAGGTATGGATATCTGTCCAATATATCTTATAGGGAGGGTTGCTAAATAATATTGTTTTACACTGACATCTATGTACCTACCCTGCAAGACTGCAAAAGAACTAAGCGGTGTCTCTCAATGCTTATCAAAATATTGTTTTGGTCAGAGACTTGAAAGCAGTAGTTTTTATTTTGAAATTAATTTATTCTGAACACTCAGGATGTTCATTAGAATATTCTCAAAATTAAATTCTTCATCTAAACCTATTATCTTCCCTGTTTTGTTTCTTAGGTCAGTGATAGCATTGTTGAAAGTGCTTCAAAAGCTGAGATAATTTTGCACTTGGGCTCCCACCAGGAATTGAACCTTGGACTGCTTTCACTAAAGTTGAATATGGATATCCAGAAGCCCTTTCTTATATTCATATCCTTTTTGGGAAAGTAAGCATCTTTAGACTCGGTCAGATTCAGATTCTACCCAGAATACCTGTATACCAGAATATCTGTGAGTGCCCAAAAGCCCCCTTCACTTAGCTTTGCATGCCCCCCTCCTTTTGGGTGGAATTCAGTTTCCACCTCTGAGAATGACAACATTGTTGAAATACATATGAGGTTACAGATTTCAGTGTTTCCTGAGTGAATTCTGGCACTAAATTTTTTAGGCTTATGGTTTTGCATCATCACATTCTTTTCAGTTTTTTTTTGGAGTTTTTATTTTCTCTGTCACTTACCTTGTCCACTTTAGTTGGGTTGTAGTCCTTGATGATATTTCTTCTACCAAATCAGTTAAGTTTGATCTCATTTATTGATTCATGCTCCAAATAGTGGAAAATAAGCAAAATCTTTGCATTAATCAAATGCACAGTATGTTTGCCTACATTAGGTATGCCTTTAAAAGTTAAGCTATTATGTTGGTGCTTTAATCCTATGAATTTCTCACTATGGCTGAGATAAAAATAATCTATCACCAGGACCTCCAGACCATAGTTCATGGAAATAATTTGGCGAAATTTTCTTTGCTTTAACAAAATCTTGCATTCAGCTGAATTGAAACAGCCAGGCATCAATTGTTATCGGTGAGGATCAACTTCTCCAGATTTTTCCGCAAACTAAGTAGTGACTCTAAGAAAAATTATATAGTAAAAATGACATAAAAACGGGAATAAATGAACTATAATTAAGATTTGTATTCCTCATGCATTGTCTCCGACGCTGTGGTTTTGAATGCAGGTGTTTAGTCCTATTTAATAAATTTTAACGCAAGTAGTATAGGTATGGATATTATCCATTAAATTTATGTTAATGGAAACATTACTAAAGAAAGATAACCTTTTCGGGTACTCTAGAACACCCAGCGCTTACCCTCATTATCACTGGGTGTACCACCATTTTAGAGCAGCTGCAATATAATATAAGCATCAATATAAACATTCATCATCGCACTAAAACTTTCTCGACGAAACTGAACTTAGAAACTAGATAAATTCATACTCCTCAGCAAAATTCCCGTAGAGAAACGCTCTGATGCAAAAGTGTCATTTAGAATCACTTTCTTCGTGACATGAAATAGTTCCAGCTCGAGTACTTAAAGGAAGTAACAGATGTATTAATGTTGAGCGATGTATCGATTTGTACCTACAGTGAGAACTCTATTCAGCTACCTAGCTCATGAATGATCTGGATAAAATTAATCGGTAATCGAATTCGAGCTGACTCTTATAATAAAAATTCCTTTCATAATGCATTCACCCTTTTCTATAGGTTTTTCTTCACTTTCTTAATCGCATGGAAACCGGGTAATATGTAAAAGCGCAGGAAAATCCGTCGTGGCAAAATGGTGACGAAAGACGTGTATTGGTGTCTGAGACCCCTTCTGATCTACAGCAAAGCCTTGGGTTTGGCTCCATATCCCATTAGGAGTCAGAATTCTGTTGATAGTCGCGCAGTGGATCGCTTTCAATTCTACGCAGTATTTTTGTTGATGTTACTTATGGACTACATCGTCATATGGGAAACAGCTCTGTTTGTGTTGCAAGACGAATTCAGCAACAAATTGTACACGATATGGAACAGTGGAATTGGAACTTTATTTTTTGTTGAACTTTTTGCGCTACCTTTAAGACGATCAACAGTTCACAGGATACTTCAGGATTTTGTGACAATGGACAATACTTTTCCGTACGTCGCAATCGAAAGTGATTTCATCAAGTGCAGAAAGCGAGTTGATCGGGAAATGGTATTATACGGACTATGGATGGTTAATAACGCCATCTACAACTTTGTGACTCAGTTCCATACCTTCCATGTAATTAGCTTAGCAGTTTATTCTTACATGGCGTTCGCGATTACTTCATCGCTTTTGCAGCAGCGGCATTTAGTATTGAATCTTCTCCAGAGATTGTGCAGCCTGAATCGCGAAATTCGTATAAATACACACGAAAGCTGTTATGGCACCCAGTCTTCGTCGTCCTCTGCGTTTACTTACAATGGTTCAGTAATGATCCGCAAAATAAGATCTTTCAGGACACTACATCTCAGATTGTTTCGCATGAGTTGTACCTTGAACACCCTCATTGGTGCAGTGTTACTTCTACACACTCTTTACTTGTGCGGCAGCATAACATTATTTTTATTCACCTGGGTATTTGTGATGGGTATGCCTATGAGCTTATTCAACCTACTCATTCCTTCTTTGGTGTGGAACCTAATCTGTTACTCCCTCTTTGCATCCGTCATATCTTCCTGTACGTCCGTTTTTGAGGAGGTAATTACATTTCTCCATTCAAGTTTTATTTTGATCTTTAATGAACTACTTCAGTGTTATACTCCTACTGCGCAGTATCAGACTACTAATGACGAGCTTTTTCATATCGTTATTGCTGGGACCAGTTATTCTCAACCTTTTGCTAGGCAAGTACCGCCAACACTTACTGGAGAAAATACCTGTATTTTTAAGTTCTGATGCGTTTAAATCCCTTTGCACTTATTATCACGCCGGATAACAGGCTTCAAAAGGTAAACGAATGAAGCCGCTTATTTTAATGAAATAGATCAACACTTCCCAAGTATTATCAAATCTTTTTCGCGTGCAATCCCTGATACACGTGCTGCCGATTCCTGGCTTAAACCAAACCTAAGAAACCAACTGAATTCGTTAGAAACACCAATCATGACACGTTTTGGTATGCTGAAGACGAAGAGTTGGCTATGTATCATTATTTCCGTCTCGATCTTTTCCTGTCCAGAAAAATTAGCTAACACTGGATTAGGCTATTTATCTCAGTGAATCTAAACCATGGAGGTCTTTAGAAAATTGAATAATTTTAGTACATTTGCGGAAGAAATGAATGTATTCAAACATATATTTGCTGAACCAAAGATCTTTGTCATTGCTGTACTGACATTTTCCGACTGATATGAGATTACGTGATTTCTCGACTATTCCCTAATTTCTGTGTCTGTTTTAAGATCCTAATAACCGTCTTTATTTTTTTACAAATTCCTTATTCCTTCTACAGATTTTATTATTAATATTACTCTTCCCTGTCGATTCTTCTTTTAACCCGTTCTTTCATTTCACTGTCCTCTCTAATCGAAAACTCTCTTCTTAAACAATTGCTTATCAATTTTTCTTTCCTCTTTCGTGTCGTTTGCATCAATTACCTACTCTCTATAATATAATTTATGGCTGATTCCTAATATTTTACAGTTTTTAAATCTTTTGCACTAATCCATCACCAAGTCAATTTCCAGACTTTCTTTAAAAAATAATCCTTTCCTTTGTTACATTAATCGAATTGCTTTCTCTTTTCGAGTTTTCTCAATAGGGGAAGTGATAGAGGTATAAACGAGATTGAAATATCCATTGATGTTGTGTGATTTAAGTTTTTGATCGATAATAAACACGAGAAAGTTGTTGTGAGTTCATACCCCAACGAAATGATTATATATCACTTTCTATCTCTGAAGTAGTTTCGATTCTGACTGATGGATTTATCTCATGACACTTTAATACCTTACAGTCGATGAATAACTGATATCGGGAGCTTCCTTACGGGTATGAGTGCCGTTGTCCACTTTCACTTTTTCGTTCGATTCCCTAAAATGTTCCACGAAATTGGTTAGCTTTCCAAACTTCCAATCGTCGTCCATTTCCTGATTGGATTTAGAAGTATATGTGAACTTGTTGAAACATCTGCTTAAGCCATGCGATTCGAAAAACGTTTCAGGAAACGAATGACGCTGAATGGCGACAAGTGTGTTTCTCAGAGGAATTTTCGAAGCGTTCGCAGCACTTCTGAAATGTTGCGTCATATTGGGCCTCCCTCTTTTACCATCGGAATTCATTACTCTTGATCACTTCGGAAAATCAGCTGAATTTACTGGGAGCAGTGTGGCTTTCTTCATACTCATAGTACTAATAATTTTCATTGACGTTTTGTCCACTCTTTTAACCTACGAGAAGTGGGATGTAATATCAATTACATCTTTCTCTTACACAGTCTTTAATTATTTCGCCACGGTGACAATGCCCATCATATTGTTTCTTCGACGATACATCATTTACAGCATTTTCATTTTTTTCGCTGAGCTAGACTTTCAATTATCTAAACTTGACTTACATGTGGATATGCATGGCTTTCGCAGGAATGTTTTGTGTCAAATGATTCTGTTTGTATCTCAACTTGTATGTAGCAGTGTTTTTAGTTTTATGTTCTATAAACATTCTCTGCAACCCTTGTTTTACGTGAGCTATGGGCTAATGATCTGGTCCATCGGCTCCCGTACTTCCTACCAGCTCTTTCACTATAACATTCTCCGACTACTTAAGCTAAGAATAGTGCTGTTACAGGATGACTTACAGAACATTTGTTCAATACACACTGTGAGAAGATCACAAACATCTTCGGTGTGCACGACGTCTCTTTCCCAGCGGTGTAGGCAGTGGTCCTCGCTAAATATCCAACTTCATCATCTTTGTCATGGGGTGAATGAGGTTTTCGGAGAATCAGTTTTATTAAACACTACAATGATCTTGATCAGTACAACCTTGAGTACTTTCACATCCATTCAATATCCTATACTTGCTTCGTTGGATCTTCCTTATTACTCTGCGACGCTGCTAATCTTCTTTTTGGCGATGTTCCAGTCCTCGGGAATGCTGGCTGTCCTGGTATGCAGTCACTCTATATCCCAAGCGGTAATTTCTCTTTTTTCTCTTAATCTCCGTCTGAAAAAGCCTTTTCGCATAATTGCACGATTAAGTGTAATTATTCCACTCGAATCGGACTTTTCAGTGGTTACAAAACATACTTACTTTTATTCAAATTAGGATTAGATCGAGGCGAATTTTCAGGAAAATCTGTTTTCTTTTCGAGTTTCCGATAATTCCGCGAATGTCGATTGAAATTCGCGATACAGTTTAATTATCATGATTAAACTTTCCAAGTTTCATGTATATACTATATTCGCTATCGTAACATATTATTTTCCGCTATTTCTAAATACGTATACGTTGAATGACAGTGTGGTCAAAAAGTTTCTCGCGATAATTTGTTAACGGCAAATTCAAAGCAGTCGAAAGATATGATTACGTAGAAATATTAAAGTAAAAATTTTCAAGAACTTCATTCTCATATATCTATTGATTACAGTATTCCAGATAAAAAAGTTAGTGTCAAAAATCGGGGAGGAACGCAAGAAGTCTCTTATTATGAACAGTTTACAATTATACACTGGTGAAATGCTGAGAAAATGGAATATGTAGTTTATTCAGCTTTCCGAATTGGTGGAAGTCATCCGAGTATATACAGGAGAAGATCGTTCAAATATTTATAAGCTGAAAGTACCTTAAGGCGATCAATATCTAAGCAAGGGAAAGATAAATGAAGAATGTAATAATATGATAATGTAAAAGTCGAATAATGCAATGGAAAGTTATATGAGAAATAGAGATGGTAAGAATCAAAATTATTGTGGGAGAAGAAGAGAACGATCAATTATTACTTTGTGAAAGTGATTAATTATTATATCGATTTATTACAAGAGGTCGAATAATAGAAAAATAAGATATTCCTTTAAATTTAGATCGTCCCTACAAGGTTTTATAGGATAATCTTAACTTTCCTGATGAGCCATCAATTGCTTCCTGCCGTAACTACTGAGAAAAATTCAAAAATATATTAAATTTCCGTGATAATGGCTCATAAAAATTCAGTAAGAAATATCTAAGTGAAATTTTATTTCTCCATATATCTTTCGCCCATGTCCACATTTCGAATACCTTAACCCTATCCTTTTCTCCCTGGGAACCCCACCCCCACAATACACCGTGACACTCCACATAATGCGTTTGAGGATAGTAGTTTTTCTCAACTCTGGTGCATCGTAAGCTTCCTATGGAAGTCTTCCTTTACGAAATTACACTCGTGAAGAATCCAGTGTTACTCTAATACAAAAGCACTTCGACAAAATGCTTTTCCACCTTCTTTCCTTAGATCCAGGAAGTTTTTCTTTAATGTTCGCTGAATATTCACTCCTATTGTTGAAATTCTACGGGAACTCGAATTCTTATCTACTTATCTTGTATTTCGAGCCCGAGAAATAACGAAATGATCGACTACATTCAAGTGATTTAAAGAGGGCGAGCTCTCAAAAATCCATTCATTTCAATAATGCAAGAGACCGAAGCATGAGGCATCGTCCCTCCATGAATGGAATTTTATTCACAGTATTAACTGTTGTACATCATACTCATGACAGCAAGGCAGTGCCTTATAATCGATAAGGAAGTTTAGGAAAATAGTGTTGATGCATGGCTGTTTTCTAAGAATACTTCGGTAAGTTCTTTAGTCTAATTCCATTTGGTTTCCTTGCATAAGTAAAGATTTTCATTGCCGTTTAAGCGATAAATGACCAAAGTCCTTACTTGAAACATTTCTACTTTGGATAATATTGGATCTTATTGTTAGAAGGTAACGGAAGAGTGAGAGCTCTAAATATGCATTTTTATCCTCTGAATGCTTCTGTATCGTCGTTATGAAATAGTTTCATCACACCTTCTCTACTAGTTTACATGCCACATTTCCTTTGAGATTTTTCAGCTATTGGTTTGATCAGATGTGATGATAGCACAGGTCTTAATCAGCTTCATCTTATTGACACCTTCATTGTTTAAATGAATATTTATTAAATATCTAATTTTTGTTAAATTGTACTATTTATACGCTGGAAGTAGATTAGGCTGGTGATTCTCCAGTTGTTACGTTGTGATTATATGGATACCCGTAATGTCATTTGCCGGCGTATGGTACAGTGTTCATGAAATCCGGGCATTTACATTTCAAAATATAATTCTCATAGCTTGGAAAAGCGCTGTCAAATGTTTGCTAATGACCAAACTCATAATATTCCCTCTCAAACGATCGAAACTTCATAGTGTGTTGCAAGGTTTCAAGACTATCGACATCTCTTTCCCAAATTCCGCTACCGAGAAGGAATTTTTTCAGCGTAGAAAAAAAGTGATCGGCGAATTTACCTTCATTTTCATGTGTGCGATCCTTTTCTCTCTATACTCGTGTGTTATGGGATTTATATCAAATGAATATTGCTGCAAAGGAATATGTTCTATAATTCTGGTCCACACTGTGTTTTCGCTCACTTCTGTGGATTTGCTGCTGAGATTTTTGATGCTGAATCTTCAGAGGAGACTACACTGGCTGAATTCTGAGATGCTGGAGCTTACACTTGATAGAACTATTTCCGAGAAACTGCAAGGTTTAGAAGACAATGGGCGTGAATTTTGGTCGTCGAAGAACAGAATACGTCATTTGATGTCAATGCAACTCAAGTTATTTCGACTCAGCCGCAGTTTGAATTCCGTTTTCTGTTTGGTCTTTCTGCCACATACCCTTTATTTAATTTTAAATCCGATGATATTCATGTTTTTCTTCTTTGTATTCGAAGGGACCCCAAAGTCGATCCTCAATTTTTACATTCCTGGTTTATCGTGGAGCCTCTTCAGCCTTGTACTGTTCGTCATCTTCTTAACATCCTGCAGATATGTATCTGAAGAGGTAGGGATATCTCTTTCATGAAATTTTGATGTTTAAGCATAATTTGAAAGTATGAAGCTGTTGAAGCCCATTTTGAATATACCTTTAGGATGAGCTCGCACTAGGACTGTTAGATAAATAGTTAACTGCTAAATAGTTGACTTGAATTGCTAAAATTGTTCTCAAAAGAGCTAATAATTACTACAGATCCCCGTCTCAAAACTATATTACAGTTATGGGGAAAATATAGGTATAGCTCCTTCTATTTAATTCAAAAACTATTTTTTTTTCACAGCTGCGTGCCGAAAGATAGCTGGCAACTCTTAGATGTGAGAAGGCTGTGCATATTCTTAGCCACTCATCTGAAGAGATCGCTAGTTCTAATTAATACATTATCCCGCTATTCTAGATTCTCTCTCTTGTTTTTCCACGCATTCTTCTCATTTATTCAATTCCAGTTACAGGCCGTTAACTCATATGCTTCGCCTGGAACGTCAGTTTTTTTGCCTTCATTCGTCTATTTACCACCTATGACGATAATATTCGATTTCAGCGTGACTCCGATCTATTAGAGAGAGACTTAACATAATTACGATTGACATCATCACTTATTTCTCTATCTCAGAATCTCGGCATACCATAGAGAGAAGGAAGGAGGACTTCCCATCAACTTTCATTAGCTTCTGTAGACCTGAAAAATTCAGCCTGAAGTCTTTAAATGTCCTGCAGAGTATTTTACATCAAATTGATTAAGCAGAATTGTGGAGGATTTTCTTGATTTCATTACGAGAACGAGTTCTTTGCTGATTAAAAAATGTATCAATTGAAAGGTCCTATATTTTTTCATATCTTTTTATGCTGGTACTTCAATATCTATCAAATAATTTACAACTACTACTACGTTCGCTCTACGAGACATTTTTACACTCCACTTCTTTTGTTCATAGTATCTTATTGATTTGATCTTGCCGCAAAATTTTCCAACACTCCTTTTAATTTAGGTATGAAGTTATTTGGGATAAGTGAGCCTGGAGTATTAAAAGCAATGATTTTAACAGAGTTCTCACCAAGCAAAGGACTTTCATGACAGGAGTATGAAAGGTTTTTCACTGAATTACGAGTAAAGGGGCTTTTGTGATTCACCACCATCACTCTGAAGACTGCTGCTCATCCTTAAATAATCGATCGCATTCATTTTCTCAAAGAACTTAAGCGATCAAATTCATGATGAAGAAATCTCACTAAAATATTCAAAACACTTAAAGAAACTTCTACGGTCTGACTAATTTCTAATAATTTTCTTAGGGGAAAGTTCTTCCAGACATCCCTTCAGAAGATTCATCCTCTGTCTTTACAGCAGCATATCTACCAAAAGCCCTCGAGCAAGAATTTTATCCCATTGTATCAATATGAAGGATGTGTATTGGTCACTGCAACCACTCTTGCTCTTGTGTAGGCTCATGGGACTTGCCCCGTTTCCCATTCGTCGACAGCATGGGGATAACCCAGCCAAGTGCATTTTATCTTTCACGTATAGCATTGCCATCTCTGCGACATTCTTTTTTCTGTACCTATACATACTGTACTATGTACCAACTGTCTACTATGAACATTCCAACTGGAAATCGTTCGACCGTTTTGTATTGAAATATTGGTCAAATGCAACCTGTATTTTACTTGTATTGGAACCTCCTGGCTTCTTTCTCAAGAGACTACAAATCAACGACGTGCTTCAAGGTTTTGTCAATGCGGACGAGGCGCTTCGTTTTTTAGGAAATGAAGTTGATTCGAAGAAGATGAGGAAGAAAGTGCTGAGGGATCTGTTCATACAGTTTTCTTTCGCTCTAACTTATTTTCTCGGATTGAATCCCTTCAATCTCGATGTCACGAATTGGTATGAACTATATCAGTATTTCTTTTACGTATACTACATGAATGCGCTGATGTCCATTCATTTGCTGCAGCATCATTTGTTAATTAATCTGCAACGGAGGATACATCTACTGAACTCAAAGATTGACCCCCAAAAGACCAATAGTGTGATCTGTCTGGGTGGAACAACCAAATATTCTCAATTTGCAGAGAGAGTCAAATCGTTCCAGCTGGTGCATCTCTTGCTGTCACGTATCAGCCACGATTTAACAGACGCTTTAGGTCCCTTTCTGCTTTCCCAAACATTGCAATTTACCATGAGCATAACCCTGTACCTCTATTTTCTGGTAAATGAGGTCCTGTCTAAATCCTTCAATTACGCATACACCCTATTATTGGACTCCTATTGGACCAGCATCAACCTGGCATTGTTGGTTATCGTCGTTCATTCCTTCCAGTCTGCATCCAAAGAGGTGAAACCGTTTTCATTATCATTTGGAACGAATCATTTTTTCACCTTCCATAGGTTTTGATAGAGATAGATTTTTATAGTAAAGCGGTTTTAGCGTTGGGTAGCCGTCTATAGGTCCATTGGTGCGGTGGCTACAGGAAGATAATAATGATGAAAAGCAATGGCCCTCAACATTTTCTTTCTCGTGTCTCTCGTGTGAACTTGATTAACCTCTGTGACCCCCTCACTTATACCGTTAGTCGGTAAAAACGTAATTAACATAAAATACCTAATTTAGAAACTTCCTCATTTTTTATTGCCATTCATATTCAGAAAATATCATTCATAAATTTCCTTTGTATAAATATCGTACGTTTATGTATATAATATCTAATAATATTTATCGTTCTAAGGACCCCTTGAAAATGTGCAATATGATATGGCCCCCAGAGAGGCCATATTACTCCCGTTCATAACCTTTAATCTAAAAGAACAAAATATCCGCATCAGCATACTCGATCACGGATCGAATAGTATGATTTCGAATTTTTAAAAAATGTTTGATTCTACTTCAACGAATCGGCGATGATAGTTGTGTCACATACCGAACAGCTCAACATCAGGAATAAACAGTGAAATATAGTAATATTGAACTTTCATCTTGACTTTTCACGATAACCGTCAAAATTTAGCGATTCTTTACTCAGAAATCCTCTTAGTCATTTAGAGGCAACTTTCTGAGAAATCTAGGAATTATTTTCAATTTTCCTGTTTCAGGTTAAAAAACCCTTCAGAATCTCCTCTTTTTTTGCTGAAATACTTCACTGAAAATAATTCCTTCTCTTTTTTTTCATGTCTACATGACCGTGAAAGGCTGAGTCGACTGGTGTTTTAGTATCAGAAGCGTTACTCAAGATCGAGGACGAGGAAGCACGGCGTGAGGTAAGACTACTCCGTACTGTACTCTGTACTGTACTGACTAGTACTCCGAGAAATTTTAATTCCCATATGTACTTTGCTCATATTTACATATTTAAAATTAATTCTTCCACTCACCTAAAAGACTGAATAAATATTTTTCACTTAGCTCATAAGATTATCTAATTTTTAATTTCAATGACATAACCTTTCTGAAGAGAGGTTCAAATACTTTAAATTTCACCAGAAGAACATCAAATGACTACAAAACAAAACAATTCAATCAATCATAAAATTTATCAATTTAAGTTTTAGTGAAGTGAAATGTATTTTAAGCTAAATAACAAGATTAAGCTGTACTACGATATTATGCGTCTCACCGGTTGGGAAACTTTGCAGAGTGCCAATCAAATGTTTCGGAAGATACATTTTCTCTCCTTATCGAAAATTAACATCAAAATGAAAATATCGCTTCATATGTCTAATGTTATTTACTCAGTATCATTTACGTCTTTAACACTCAATTAGCATGAGAAATATTTATGCAATTTTATGCAATCGATACTCAAAAAACGATAATCTTCTTTAACAGTTGCGTCTCTTCTCGGATCAATTGCTGCACACCAAGTTCCGCTTCAGCGCCTGTGGATTCTTCAGTCTCGACTTCACTTTGCTCACTTCGGTGAGGATCTTACGATCGATCAAATTGAGTAAATAACTCAAAATGTATGGTGGTATTCTTCTAATTTGTCCTTCACCATGAAATATACTTCAATAACCACTTCATCCGCAAACCATTACAACTTTTTTGTTTAAAATGCCACCATTTTATTTAGCAATCAAGCAGATTTCAGAAAATTACGTTAAAGCAAAAATCGAATTCAAGATTTCATTCAAAAGTAAAATCATTAACATTCAGAGAAGCTAACCTATCTAAAGAATAATCCAACAAATGAACGTTAAATCAAATGAAATTAACAAAAATCATGCGAATGTTACATTAAGATTATTTTACATATTACTCGTTAGTACACACAGGATTTGTAGGATTATATATCCATAGATAATGATATATCACTTTATACTATGTACGTTACGTTTATTTTAAGCTTCGTTTCTTCCTTCTTACCAATAATTTACGAAATTAGAAAACATATCTTAATACAGTAAAGATTTACACCAAATTTAATTAAGAACTCATTATATTGTAAGAAAAAAATTGGAACAAAGCTGTTACTGAATTAGAGGTTTGAAAACACTCCATTATCCGTCAGTGAGCTAGCATCTTCCATGTACAAAAAGCACTGAGAAAACTCAGGATTATTGACTTCTTGGAATTACCATGGATGTGTGTTTGTATGGGTTAAATGTAAGACTGACTTGTAAGTCCAAATTTTTCCAAAAATAGAGACGATTAATATTTATCAATGTGCACTTACTCTTCTGAGACTTACTAATGGATAAGACAAGGTTATATAAAACTATTTTTGAGCAGTCAGCTGAGGAAAATTTTACTATTCTAATACTCTAATTTTCAGATGGCTGCAGCAGTTGTAACCCATCTTGTGATCTTGGTACAATTTCAAGCGGAAGGAAGAAAAGCTGAAAACTGCAAATGTGATTCTGTGCCTAAGACCTTTGAAACGACCATTTTCAATTCCACTGGTTTCCGTTAATTTCTAAGTTGCATCTGAGAAGCCCACCAATGGATGTTGAACAATTGGACCCACAAAGTTCTTGTACTGCCAATGGACATGAATCCTATTAGAATCAATTTATTTTCAGGTTGAGACATCCACAAGGAAGTATTGTTTCTACTAATAATCCTTACACCAAAGTTATTAAATGAAATGGCTATTTAAAAATAAAAAGGCAAGTCATTAAAATTTTATGCCTATAGTAGTTTAGGGTAATATGTCAGTAATAATCATTTAATGCAGGGCATGTGCTGAACTGAGGAAATTAGAATTATAAAGAAAACCAATTATAAAGAATATAATAATATTCAATACATATGCTCAGTGAAAAACTACTATAAAAAACAATAATTATTCCCTAATAGTGTCCTATGTTCAGAAATAAGAATTATTATTCCATTGATTTCTTTTTAAGAGTATGAAAAATTACCATATGAACACATTTAAAATATAAATAAAAGAGAAATATAAAGATACAAAATATAAAGATACATAAATATAAAGATACAAAAAAAGAAATTAAGTATACAAATTGTGTAGCTCCTACACACAAAGATTGAATTCCATTTTACTTTTTGAATAAAGTACTCCTTACAGTGTTTTCTCATTAATCTCTATTAGCTAGAAGTACCTTTGCTCTCATTCTGAGCATAATGTATGACAGTTACAAAGTTTTTAGAATAATTTTCTAAACAAACATGATCCTACACAGAGATTACACATAGCTTTGTTTAATGAAACATCCAAAGTCACATTAGCTCATTTTAAATTCTATTTCAATAAATCCTTACCATTGTTATATTTACAACATTAAAGTGATGCGACAAAAACAAATGTCTATAAATGAGTACAATAAACCTTGGATTTTTTTGTTTTAAGTTTTAATTGCTTAGTTAAAAACTTGTTTTTGCTAGAAAATATGAATGAACAATGGACCAAAGCTTCATGATGGTAGAAGTTACTATTTACCCAATTTCAAATACATTAAGGAGTGATTTCAATAAATGACCATGAACATAGAGCCTTCTCACTGTAATGTTAAAATAATTGGAGATGAGATTGAAATATTTCGTATGGCTTGGGTAATTGAGTTTAGGGAACTCATTGGAAGCTCAAACATTCTGATGAGACAGCCTATTTTATCATAAAATTTAACTCAATTTGACCACACCTACTGCCCCTTCAACTTTGTTACAACTTCACAGAAAACAGAACAATTTCTAGCTAGTAAGGATTTGTTTCTTGGGTCATTCATAATTTATCTGTGAGAAGGGGAATTCCTTCACTCTTCTCCAAGGAAAGACAATCATCATGAATCTGCTTGTTGATATGCTCAGGTCACTCTTTAAAGCTAACAATAGGCTGAAAAACCTCTTTATTCTTCATGCTCTATTAATTTAATCATGTCTGTCTTTGATTCATGACTCAGTTTTAAATAGATGAAATTTGCATGAGGATTTTATATTCTTATATTGGATTGTACAACTTTCTGGGTAGAAGATATTAAATAAGAGATAAACAGAAAAATTATTTACTATGAAATTCTTGAAAATGATTTTTGTTGTTCCAATTGATTAATTTTATCTTTTGACAGTAAATTGACTCTTATGTAATGAGAAATTACAAGAATAAAAGTAGAAGATAGGGAAGCTGTAACACTGAGTGAAGAGTTTGCTTGTTTGCGGATGTGGATTTTATCAATGTTATTCATAATTTCTCTGAATATCTAAGGTATTTGGAAAAAATATCGCTGGAGAAGGGAGAGGCAATATTGCAGTAGTGAAGCAAGTAACAAAATTTTTGCTAAGTTCAAGATGTAAATATTAAAATTTATTACAAGTCGAAAAATTAAATGCAAAATTATTCTAAATTCAAATTGTAATCATGAAAATTTAGCTAACTCCAGAATGTAAACAATGAATTTTTTCTAAGTCCAAAGTATAGACAAACTTATCTCAAATGTAAACAAACTTTTTTGTAGGTAAGCAAATCCTAAAGCTGGTGTTTCAGCTTCATTGAACTCAGAAAAATTTTATGTCAGGATCTCCAAAAGAATCTTGGAGATGGGTGCTGGCCATACAATCACACCATGGAAATGGAAGCTCAGTGCTCTGAGCAATTTCTGTAGGTTCAACTACTCCAGTTAATTAAAATCAATGTTATTTGTTGTGACTTATTTTTAATTTTCTCAAAGTACATACATATCATACATATGTTCAATAAATTCATATAGAAAATGGAATCATAAACATTATTATTATCATAGGTCATTCAATCCATAAATTGGTTGACTGCAGTCCTTCATTCCTCTCTCTTTAGTTCTAACTCTACTACATATACTACTTCGTTTCTCTCCTTATCTGTCCATTTGATTTTCAACATTCTCCTCCAGCACCAGGTGTCGAAGGCTTCTCTTCGTCGAATTCTTCTCGGGTCCTATTTCTAATGGTCCACGTCTCTGATCCATCGAGTGTCACACTCCATACGAATGTTTTCAAGAATTTTTTCCTTGTGTGTAATCATATATTCTTTGAGCATAGCAGTGGCCTCTTCCTCATGAATGCCTCCTTGGCTTGGACTATTCTTCTCTTCATGTCTGAGGTACTTATTGCATCCCATGTTACACTACTTCCAAAGTAGGTGAATGATTCTACTTGCTCTAATTTCTCTTCTTGTAAGGTAATATTTGCTTTCAATTTTTCTCTTCCACATATAAGGATTTTTTGTTTTCTTCTTGTTTATTTTCATGTTATATCCTTGAATAGCTTTATCTATTGCATCCAGGGATGCCAGCAAATCATCTTTATTTTTTGCTATCAGTGCAATGTCATCTGTAAACCGAAGCATGTTAATTTCTTTCCAGTTCACCTTATTTAGTTTCATAGTCTTTTCTTCTGTTTCTTTTATTGCTTCTTCTAGGTATACATTGAACAATGCTGGCAACAGGCTACATCCCTGTCTTACTCCTTTATTTATTTTAGTTTCTATTTTCTTTCCATCTTTCCTTCTCAGAGCGGCGACTTTTGTAGAGTTGGTAGATTATTCTTTTGGTGTTGTAGTCAATTCCTTTTTTGTCCAGTATTTGGAAAAACTTATTCCTTTCCACATTGTCAA
Organism: Pachydiplax longipennis; assembly: GCA_036926295.1. Lineage (NCBI taxonomy): Eukaryota > Metazoa > Arthropoda > Insecta > Odonata > Libellulidae > Pachydiplax > Pachydiplax longipennis. Next base: position 55,112,099 of record JAVFKF010000004.1, read on the forward strand.
AGGCCTTCTTCAAGTCTATGAAAGCCAAGTCCAGAAAACACTGGTTTGTTGACATGTATGATCTTTTCTGTTATTCTCCTTAGGTGTAATATGGCCTATCTGATTCCTGTGCTTTTCCTGAATCCAAATTGGTTTTCTGACAAGTTGGCTTCCATTATTTCTTCTATCCTCCTGCTATATATATATATATATAATATTCTTGTGAGTACTTTGGATGCATGTGAGAGCAGACTCAATGTTCAGTACTCCTCACATCTCTCGGCTCTTGTTTTCTTCGGTATTGCGACCATTATACTCTTCTCAAAGTCCTCTGGAAGTCTTACACTTTTATAACTGTCCTTGATAATTTCAAACACGATGTCTTCTGCTTTCCCTTTAAGTGCTTTGATAATCTTTCCATTTATTTTATCTGCTCAAAGTGCCTTGTTTATCTTCAAGTCCTTCAATCCTCTCTCAAATTCACTTCTCCTTATCTCTGGGCTTCCCTCATCTTCATCCACATTTATCTCATTCATTAATATATCTTCAAGAGGTTTTGTTCCTTGATATAATGTATCAATTTAGTCCTTCTATCTCTTTCCTATATCTTTCTTTTATATCAGCATATTCCCGTTCACATCTCTGATGTATAATTGTATTTAGAAATAATGAGCTAGGTGACGAAACCCAAATATTCTAATGGAACTGAAGAGTGACTAAACTGCCAGAAAAAGTGAGAATGTTGTGGATCAATTACCATAATGTACTCTTTTCTCACCAATTGGCAGGAGCTATCTCTGGAGATCACAAACTAACCTGCCTATGGGGAGAGTCGGTAGAGAGTGGGTTAAGACAGTATCTGAAGATTTAATGGTTGATATAAAAATGAAAGAAGGATTACCAGGTCAAGGAAATGGAGGATTCAGTTTTCAAGGAGCCAAGGTTTTAAGTGAGACGTTTGTTGTCAAAATTTTTTGATAAGTTCAACACATGCAATAATAAGCCCAATAGACTTTCAAAGTTTTCTATCACTCTTGATTTTGTTCTAAGTTTGATTCATAACCATATATAGCCGCATCCATTTCAAAAGGCATCATATATAAATATGAATGAGTAAAAATATTATCTTCTCTTTGTTAATCAGTGTACCATTTGTTTCCTCTTGATCTTAATCTTTTTAAATTATTAAAACCATCAACATTCAATTATATTCCAAATAATTCTGTAATTGGGAAGAAATGTAGAGAATATAGATCACAAATGAGCTCCACTCAATAAGTACAGACCTAAAATTAAATTATTCCATTTTGTCATTGTTAAAGAAAATAGGCGATAGTCAGTTATATTTGAGAAGTGAAATTAGAGAAAATTATGAGTTGATCCATACTTTTGATTAACATTTGGCTTAACTGACCTTGCTAATCAAGGACCTCACATAAAGCCTACTTCGTATATCGCGCATCATAATACAAATTATCGTTGCGCTACTGTCTCGCCGAAGGAGCGCTGCTGCGAATCCTTGTCACTTGCGAACGTGCCGGTATTTGAGATCGTTGGTGCATGTCCTACTTGAAATAGTCAGCGAGTCTTCATGATTTTTAAAATCATTTAAAGTCATAGTACAGTTACGTTTCACAAGTTTTCCTTTGTGTTTTGAAGCATGAAGGTTTTGTTGTGTTTTGAAATGGTGGAGTGATAGTTTTGATGATGCAAGTTCTTAAGTGATATTAAGTTTATTTTTTCGGAGGCCCTGACTCAGAGGAGAAATCTCATGTGTAATCCGCTTCACTCCGTAAGGTAAATTATAATTATTCAACTGTTTGTCTTTTCTACAGTGTGTTCTGTTTACTTTGAAAAATAGTTTTAAGAGGTTGCAACTAACAAAGTGGAAATGCCTTCACAGGTCCTATCGTAAACTTAAAAAAAATTCTACACAGTGGAGTAATTGCCATTTAACATTTGAATCATTTCGTTAAATGCTTTACTTTCTCTCTTTAAACTTTCGTTCACTACAGCCTCGTTGCTCCCATGTTAACACATTGAACAGTATTGCAATGTTGAATATTTTAGATTTTACATAGAATTACATTTTATCTTTGATTTGATATAATTTTTTGATGAGATTCCATTTAGGCTAAAGTAATTGTGAAAGCTTTATACCTTGGGTATAGAGCACTCCTTATTTTATTTCCAATTTTTGGAACTTATGTGATGCAGAACATTTCATTGCCAAAAGCAACAACTACAAATTATCACTATACTTAATCCCGGAATACTTTGCTGGTATCTAAAGTGAAGTTTTTAGGTAGAATTGTTGAGCAAAATTTTATCTTGAATCAGGCTCTTGGTGATATAGGGTAGGGTATTTTAAATTTCAACTTTACTTTCCTTGGATTAGTAAACAATCTGAAGCCTACAATCAAGTTTTTTCCTTCGTTCTCCTGTTATTCTATGGCTTTAAAACTTTTTATTCTCTTTAGACTGAGAAATGTTTTTGTGAAACAGCAATCACAGTTAATTTTTTTGGTCACAGTTTTAAGTTAATCCAGTAAAACCTCTTACTACCAATTCATTAGCTTAATATACTTCCTTTTTCATTTCACTTCCGAGTGCCTAAAGAAGAAGATAACTATAATTAGTAGAAATAAAAGCAGCGGAATCCTTGTTTTCATGATTCCTTGTTCTGTGTAGAAAGTTTTAGTGCCTTTTCTAATGCTAATGTCTTATAAATGGATTAATATTCTTAATCAAATTGAAATTGTTGACATCCACTTTCTCTCCATGGTTTTACTCAATGGTAGTTTATAATTTTTTGAGATTATGATGAAACATTGTTAGAATAATTATCTTACAGTTCAATTTATTATTACTTTGTTTAAAGATTATAATTAATTTTTCCAATTATTTTGATAAATTAGTTGAATCCATTTTAAAGTCATATGTTAAGCTGTTGCAATATTTAATATTATATTTTTTAGTTCAAAGACTCAGATTAATTGCAATGCTAAATGTTCATGTAATCCCTTCTATTTCATACATTTTCTGAATTTATTTCATAATTTCAACTTCTGGTATGTGATTGTCCCAATTTAGTTTAATTCCTTGTTTCAATTTTGCCTGCCAAATTATATCACAATCCAGTCAGAAATTTCTTCATGTTCTTCATGCCAAGTTCTTCATGCAGCCTTAAGTCAGCCCTGGCCAATAAGTGCAGCAGAGGAAAAATCCAAAGGTAAAATGTGAGTCTTAAAATTTTTCAGAAACAACAACTTGTGTACATTAAACTTTGGGTGGAAGGGGATACTTTTGAAATTGATGCAGAACCTGTACAAGGTGCAATGACCTTGAGAACTTTAGAGGCAGTTCTGTATGCAGATGTAATCCAAATGGCATTCTTCTATACTTGTTACATTTTAATGTATAATATTTTTCATCTTGGGTCAGTTTTCCTATTAATGACTTGTTTTGGAACCTGATTCGTATTTTAAACATTTTGCATAAGCATATCTGATCCTAGGTATTTTCATTCTGCATTTTCTAAATATTTTTTCCTTCCTAAATATGTTTTCTAAATATGTTTTCTAAATATATTTTCCTTTTAGACTTTTTAAATTGTATTTTCTGGTAAAAGCATCAGAAAAAATTATGATGAAAGTAAGTGATGTATTTAATTGAATATCATTACATGTATGATATATACAGCTCATTTATTGTGAAATCAAACGACCTTGGGGGCTTCGAGCAAGTTAGTTTTCTAGAACTTGTGATGAAGAAATTATGGAACATGCATTTTGAATATTTACTTCATTTCTGTAGATTTTTAATAGATTCTTTTACATCTGTTTGCTCAACTTTGATATAAAATCTCTTCAAATTGAAATTAATTTGCTCTTCAGGTTAATGTTATGTTGGAGGGTGCTTTAAATTATTCTAAACCCATTTAGTTCCTTAAGACAGGTTTTTCTTCTTGGTGTTATGACAACTATCACTGCAATGCTTATCTTGTCTCTGTTATTTGAATTTTAATTATAAAATGACCCTTTATTTACAAGTGTCTGCATTTGGGTATTAGGTATTTATAGATCTAAAAGTTAGTTTGTTTTAGGTAAAACCTATTTTAATTTCATCAGTTTATGAAGATTGCTTTAAACTCACTTTACATATGAAGAACTTAGAGCAGAAAGCTTTCAGAAGATTTAAAGAGTTTTAGATTGGTTGACTATTATTTTACTTCATAATAATTATTTGCATCTCTTTTCATTATCCTGCATTTTGTGAACTGATTGAAGTGGTCGTTTTGATATCCAAGTGCAAACTTTTGCTTAGAGATTTTGGTGATTTACACTTCAAAAACATGAATGACCTTGCAAGCATTGTAATTTTATTGCAGTTCTTGATGCATGCTTCATATTTTCTTTTCTGCTTACCTTTTGTAGAATTAATTGTTTATTTCCAGTACTTTAAAGACTTCAAATTTTCCTCTTTGTTTTTGCTTTTATTGCATTTCATTGTTTTGTATTTTCTGTAACATCTTTCATAATTTAGATGTGTGATGTAATGATTATTCTTTCATGTTATAAGGGAGAAGAGGAATAATTATTCTTTATATAATTGTTCTGTATATGTCAAGTTATTTCTTAACTTCATTCAAATCTTAGTGATAATCCAGAATATGACTTATCTCAAACAAATTTTATCAATTCTATTCAAGTATAGCAGCCTAAATAAATCAGGAGTGGCTACTCAACTGTTTAAAGATTCATAGCTCAAAATTTCATATTGCTTACATCATTCACCTAGATAGTGTAAGATATTTAACAATTTTTTTATTATTAACTTTTTACTAGATCTTTGTGTTGTCATCAAGATGTTGTAAAATTTGATGTTTATATATATCAGGTTTTGGAATAAAGAATTGAAAAGATATTAATGATGGGTAAAAGTATGGATAAAAGAGATAATTTCCAAAGCTGGGTTATAGACTGGTGCTAAGTTATAAATTCTTGGGTTCAAGATGGGTGATTGGAAATTCTAAATTATATCCTCAGCCTTTAAGATTTTTAAACATAGATTTCAAGTTTAAAGGTAAATCAGATTTTCATCATTTAGCAGTTGATTAATAAAAATTAGGACGATTCTGCTTTGAATTTTAGTCATCTATTCATGTTCTTCAGATTTGGGAAGCTTTGTTGGAAATTGAGATTTTTGATGATATTTCACTAGCACATTGCAAGTTGCAATTTGTTGTAAAAGGGCAAGTAAGAAGATTACCATAATCTTAATTGAAGCAGATTTAGTTAGAAGATGCTGAGAATTATAAGACCTTTTCTGCATCATAATTATTAATTCTATTTTTCATTGAATTCTTACTTCACTTTTATATTTCATGTTATATGTCATATAAGTGAAATGTTTCTTTTCATTTTTCATGTATAGGACTGATGAAAAATTGAATGAGTAGTTAACAAGTGAACTTCAATTTGTGGATGCATAAGGAGATCAGTGACAACTATATTTCCAATGCTGATTTGTTTTAAAGTTAAGATTTAAATTTTAAGGTATGTAACTAGGTCATTTGGCCAATTTTAATAGAATATTTAATTATCCATTAAGCACTTCATACTTTTTCTATACAAATGTGAATGCGTGCAAGTTTTAAAAGTTGAAATAATTTTCCTATGATCAATACTTTGTTTTGAATATATTGAACATCTTTATTTTCTTGTACATGAAAATTTACTTTGAAAAATCTCGAGTTATAAGTTTTGAAATTTAATTGAAACTATTGAGAGAGTTGAATTTCAATTTATGTCAATTGCTGTTCTTTTTTAAAGTTTAGCTAAAACAACTAATCATATTAGAGTTGAATTAGATAATTTATGTCAATTTTCTTTTTTAAAGTTTATCTGCAACAATTAATTTATAGAGTTGAACTCCAAACTATGTCCTCAAAATTATGTCAACTGCTGCTATTTTTAAAGTTTAATTGCAAAAATGTATTTAGAGTTTAATTTCATAATTTATGTCAATTGCTGTTCTCTTTTTTAAAGTCTATCTTAAATTAGTAGCCAATTTAAAGAGGATAAATGATTTTTAATAAAGTATTTATTATTCAATTGTATAATTTATTCCAGCATCAAATGTAGAGCAGAAAGTTCAAGTCCAGCATCTGGAAATGTTTCTCCAAGTTTTTAAAACTTGAGTGTTCAGTAAAATATTACAAGTCCTAAACAAAGTGTGTTTAAGACTTGGAATATTTTACCACACCTTAAGTTTAAAAACTTGGAGAAACATTTCAAGATGTTAGACTTGAACTTTCTGCTCTACACTTGAGAAAAAAATCCTAAGTCCAAAATGTAAACAAAAAATTTTGGCAACCTTGAAAATTTGACCTTGAGAATGACCTTGAAAATTCCAGGTGACCTTGAAAATTATTTTTCTATCTCCAAGAGAATCTTGGAGATAGGTTCTGGCCCAGTGACCACTCCTTTGCCATGAGCAAATTGAAACCACATAAAATATTTTCAAAAATTCTTCATTCATATTTTGTCAATTTACATCCTTTTTACAAATATTAAATTACATAAAAAGAATTTTTCAATGCATGACAAAAACTTTTAAAGTTCCACCTGAAAAAGAAAATTAAAGAATCACAAAAAATGAACATATATATTTGTTGCAAATTGAGATTGAACCTTTAATAAAAGCAAGAATAATCCAAGCAAAGATTTAAATATATTATAAGATTCACATTAAAATATTTAACTGACACTTGGAAAAAAATCATAAGAGAACAAAATTGAGAAATAAAATGCTGCATGAAAGCTGAAATTGAGGTTAAAACCTTAATTAGAACAGGATAGTCAACAAAAATCTTTTAAATAAAAGCCACAGCAAATTATAAGAGTTTTAACTTCTTAAAAAAGAACTGAGAATTGAGGAAATCAATCAACAGCCAGAATTATCAAAGATTAAATGCACAATCAGCAATTTACAATCAATCTTGCAAAATGAAATGAATTTAAGTCAATGAAAAGTTGCTTTAGAATAAGTAACTAAAGAGAACCAAATTGAAAATTTAGAAAATTGCAAGAATGATCAAAATTATGAATTACAATACAGCCACATTAATCATTTAAAAACTTTGAATTAAAAAAAATAACTGAACTATCTTATAGAATGAAAACTTAAAGGTTAACAGAACCAGATTAAGAGTAAATAACAGAAATTTGATCAAAATGCAAAGTTATAGCATGAAACATTTAAAAACAAAGTTTCAGCGAGTAAATGTAAAAATTCCAATGATAAAAAAGTGAATAAATAGATCAACACTCACCAGAGCTGCTGCAGCTGCTACACGAGTGATGGACATTGTGTCTCCTGAAAGAAAACCTATCTTTGATGGACAGCTTTACATGGGTAATGTGGTAACAGTATTTTCAAATTAACAGATTTTTAATTTGGAAGAATTTTATTGATCTATCAAAAACTTCACATCAGTAATCAAACTTTACAATCTCATAAAATTATACATATTTTGAAACTTCCAAGTTAAAGTTTCAAAGCAAAAATTTATAAAATGTACAGTCTTCATATATAATCATGTACCTAGAAATAGGAATCAAAAGCAGTTTTCCCTTCACATCTTTTTGAACTTAAATACATTCAATTGCCAAGTAAAATTTATTGAAAGAAATCTCTCATATTATAATAACAAAACGATCTCATTCGAAATCCAAATTTACAGTGAAAAAAAAATGCCAGAATTTCATTTCATTCCATACATCTAGAACCTTTGTAACCAAGAGAACAGTAAAATCCCAATAACTTATTTCTTGAATGGAAGGATCTTTGGGAAAGATCCAACTTAAATTTGCTGCAATAAAAGCAAAAAGATGTCGCAAAATACCATTTGATCTTGCTTGCATATAAGTACACACAATTTCAATCTTATAAATAGACCATGCAAAGTAACTCCTTAGAGAGCTCTAAACTAAGGACTTCTTTCAACTACTTCTTGCAATTTTACAAATATCAGTTCAGATAGCAACTGCAAAGATAATTTTAAGCTAATATACCTGAAGAGGCAAAACTGAGAATAAGTAGGAAAGTCATCTTCGAAATCTTACTAGCATTTCAAAATATCAATGAGCAGTACATTATAAAAAATATTTAAATTCAAAGAATTTTAGTCTGTACAGCAATTTAAATTTGAATCACCTGAATTTCCATGTAGAAGTGAAAGGAAAAAAAAGATTCATGCTAAAACCTTCCACACTAAATTAATTCAAGCCGGGATTATAATTCATTCATTCTGAAGTTAACCACATTTAAGTTACTCCCACTTACGCAAAAAATAAGTCATCCTCCCTCAAGAATTAGAATTGAGGCAATTGTTAATTTTGATCTTAACAGCTCTTAAGAGGTTTCATTGCTTTCAATTCTACCAAGGCTAAGATTCTGCTCCTTTACTCCTTACGCAAAAAAGGGAAATCAAACTGGCCCCCCATTACCAAAACATTAGCACACTTAGTACTAAAAAAATTAAATGAATGACTTAAAAAGAAAATAAATTGATATAAAGTTCGAATTATTTAAACTGCCTAGTATCTTTCCTATAAAATAATATCTTCGCTGCAACAACCAAAATAAATTTCAACAGACTTATTTGCTGGTACTTATCATTCTTTCTAAATTTAAGTTCGAAAACTAAATTTCTTCCCATGAAGTCCCGAACACGTTAACACATCTTAATTAAAAAAAAGGTTTTTTTCTCTAAAGTAAAACTGCTATGTTATACGGAAGTTATTATCTTGGGAAACACGGCACTATGTTTGACTATTTTGGCAGATATTTGCAACGATGCAGGCAAATTCAGAAGCCACAGCTTCCCGGTTATCAAAATTTAAGACTTGTAATAAATATTCGGCTCTGTTCCTTACTTATTGCAAGTATATAATACATGTATACAAGGATCTACGCATACTCGTCAACCGGACAGCGAAGATAAGATGGGCAAACCTGCAAAAACTCTGAGGTAAGTACGGCACTCTTCCAACAACACTTTGACTATGTTTGACTGAACTATTTTGGCCATTCTAATACTAACAGTGATAAAAGGATATAAGTTCACTTCGCCAAAATTTAGCAAATGCAAATTAAGTAGATAAATTGCTACCCCTTACCAGAGAATGCTACTAAACAATATAGTACAGTTATCCGAAATAACTGCAGGAAAGAACAAGCGAATGTACAATTTCAACGAAACAAGATGCAGCAAAATTTTGAAGGCCAAGATTCAGACATCCGAGAAATGGCAACTAAATATCGAAAATTCAGAAAAGTTGTTTGGTTTTCAATAAAGACGGCAAAGCATTAGCGGATAATGAAGATAATCTCCTATGACACTTTCAATGCTAGCAAACTGTCCTAGATCTGACTTTAAAATAAGATTGTGAACTTCATCCACGATCACCATACATTTTTCTTAACAAAAACTTGACATTTCAAAAGTTACCTGAGAAAAGTTCATAAGAAACTAGAATTAAATCTCCCCCGATTTTCTATACCCCTGCGGAGAGGATAAAATTTTAATCCCAAATTTTATTCACATTCGGACCGGGAAAAACTGGGGAAAATGCAAATTTTGTTGTCGCCTCCGTTTAATAACCTTTGACATAACATCCCGGTCATTTGCTAATGTACCAAAAGAGTCTTCACGTTACTATAATTCAATTAACATACGTCTATATCACAGATATTAGTTAAAACTTTTCACTAAGAAAATTAGCGACAAACCCGTTCGGTAACTCTGTATGCTAAATTAATTTCCATGCCAGATTTACACACTACCGGTTTCTTTACAAAAAAATCACTTTCATTTGAACTGCCATGCAATGATAGAAAAAAATCTGCAAGTACGCGAGAAAACACGGTCCACGCATGTCAAACTTTGGCATAAATGCACAGCAAGTTCATGCAACTATAAATTGGCAATTTCGGCATTCCCATTATTAACATTAACTTTTATGAGATACGTATAAAAAGTATGATATCTCCGCGGCAAGATGTTCATTCCAAAATTTAACCGGCCTAGGAAATTGACTACTTTTTTTTATCACCGAAAGTTCTTGGCTCGGGAAATAAATCAGGCAAGGTCTTAATCTTTCTTGGATCTAGAAAGTCCCTTAAGTAGGTTATGAAGGAATTAAACGCTAAATACACCAAACAGCAAAACCGACGACGACTGCGGGGCAATTTAATCTTGCTGCAGAAATTATTCAGGTAAGATTATTGCAGTTTTAACTATCAAGACTTTTTTAAAAACAAACATCGGAAAGACTAAAAAACTCTTGAAACACTTGGCTGTAGAGGATTATCAGAAACAACAAATCTACGAAATTAATAATTACTCTTTAAGAAAAATTTTAAATTTTACCAAGGTACTCCCTCACAACATGCATATTGAATGAATCACTAACCGTAAAGAAGCTAAATAATGCAAAAAGCTTAAAGTATCGCAAGAGTAGAGCGACTATCTTAAACGTCTTCAGAAAATATCCGAAAGTCTTTTTTAAAAATAAAAAATCTTACGAAACAAAACAGATTTTCTCTATCAACGGATCTATGAAGTAATAAACTATTCCTTCAGCAAAAAACTATAAATTTTACGAAGAATCTCCCTCACAATAGGCATAGCGAATACATCACTGACTGAAATAAAGAAAAAGTAATGCAACACTTACATTAGCCGAATGTTCTTCCTCCTCGGTTACATCTGCGATGGACTTCCTAGCAGTGCAAACACTTTTAAAGTCGCTCCTGGTCAGTTGGTAGCAGAATTCCGTCGAAGAGAGCTGAGCAGATCTTCTTCAAGCATTCTTCCTGGCTGCCCTCCTGACACTGTCTGACGAAGGGTGGTCAGTTGCAGGTCTTTTTAAAGGCCGAGAGAGAGGAGGGGATAGTGGAAAGAGTAACAGGGAAATCGTGATTCTTTCTCCCCACCCCTAAATTTCCCCTCCTTTAGACATACTCCTCCAATAGTTAAGACAACCCCCTCCACTCGGCTGGCGCCTAAAATCGAATGAAGCCACAGCAAAATTTGAAAATGACACCATTCATATTAGAGCACATTCTAATATCTACCTTGCGTTCTAATCTTTCAATTTACGGTCATTTTGGTGGAATTTCTCCTCTCTCTTGAACTCAAGGCGTACATAGGACATATTTTTAAAGAAAGTAAATGAAAAAGGTTCCACGAGACAAATGTAAATTTTTTAGAGACTTCTTTTATCCGTTAAAATATTAAATAATACAGGGTTAAATAAATCAGACATGATGATGATAATTAGGGTTCATTGTAAAATGTTTTATAAATAACCTTCGATAGGCAGTTTCTCTAATATTTCATGTTCAATGTCCATTCATTCTTACTGGGTAATTTATCCCACTCTTTATAACATCTAACCGCTTTTTATTTTCCACTGTTTTACCCTGGCATCCTACCGGCGGTTATTTTCAGTAGCTATCCAATCCCTCTCATTATTTAATTCAACTTGTGCCGTCGCTTTATTACTTAAATCGGAAATCTGTCTTCCTCGACTCTCTTCAGCTGGATGAATATAATTAGGAAATGCTGACTTAAAGCTCAGAGCTCCATTTGAAACGCGTCATCGATAAATATCGATTTTCTTACAAATTACGGGGTCAAAAAATTATTTTTGGCCGAAAATAAATTGATAAAATCGAAATATTCTGGATTGAAAACATACCATTCAAGTATATTTCAGATCTCTCAGAATCAGTTAAATTGTCTTCACGTCTCATTGAAATACAGGGAAAACTAGGAGGGCTTCGCACCTCTCTTTGACTGAAATGTAAGATTGTATAGTATTATTATAAGTACTTCGACAGCTGAGGTCATTTCGCACGTGATCCCACTGGGATCGAAACTAGGACCTCTTCTGCCAAAGTCGAAAGTGTTGTTCACGTGGCTTGGAGCCCAATTATAAGATCATAAGCATCGATTTTTCTTAATTTATGGAATAATGGATTTAAAATGGAATAAATTCATCCAGACAACGCGAGCCCAATTTTTATGAAAATTTTAAAAAGAAATAGTATTTAGAAGATTGAGACACGAATTTACTGTATTAAATATTATTTTCGTCAATGAAGTATCCTCGTCTGTAATTTTATTGTGGAAGAACTAGGTGTGCAAATACTCTTTTCCCTACTGAAAATGCCACATTTTCTTGTTTTTCCACCACCTCTCTTTCCTCCACTTTTCTATAGCGAAAGTTTCACTCATCAAGTAATCGTATCAGAATATAAAATCAATGGATGTAAAGTTTACTGGCACAATTCTTATATTTTGCTTTTCTTCTTACCAAAAAGGAAACCTGATTTCGGAGGTCGCTATTATATTAGAAAATAGTTCGTTTCAACATAACTTGGAAACGAATTCCCATTCCACGTAGAAGGGTAGGGAGCAGGTATGGTAGAGGGGAGGAGAGGGTTGTTGGTTCAGAGAGAGGCCTTCCTCACGGATTGAGTCACCGCCACATTAGATTTTGACGTGGGAATAGAGAGTTTCAACTTATAGGAGCGTGCAGTACAGGGGGAGGTGACCTCAGGCTTTGTGCCCAGGTGTTTTGCAGGAGAAACGACGTTGGGGGTGCAAACGAACGACTTCACATTCCTCCATGAAACGCTAGAAAAATCTTTAGAAAATGTTAGAAAATTTTGCACAACAATTTAAATTGTACCGAAGAAAAGTGTATCGAATGAAGCAAAATTTAATTTGAAGAAGTATGCAGTCATTCAAATGAAAGGACCTGGAATTACGATGAAAATAAAACCACTCAAAAATTCAATTTTCTTTAAAATATGTCATTTTTATTTTTCTAAGAATATGATAACATGTAACTCCGATGGAATCACAAGTATCATCCGATATTTTAGTCGCTATAAAATTTTTCGAAGTTGCTTTGTCTGCAGTCGTACTACATTTTGTTCTTCCACTGCCAAAATACCTGACCCGACCCAATGAAAAATTGCGCTTCAAATGTAAGTGCACCCTAAGAAGACGTTAAATTGATAGGAAGAGTTGAGGAGTTCCTTTTACTATCATTTTCCATTTTTTCTATATCTCACTTAGATTTTCTTTGCATGAGTCAGACATTTTACTACGATAGTAAATAATTAGTATAGAAAATAGGAATAGTAAATTATTTCTCGTAATTCATGTTTCATGTAGCATGCATGCTAAGAATGCTACCAATGCCCCCGTAAAGTGAACCTCAATCACCCTATGAATTTCTTTCTGCATCATTTCTATAAGGACCAGCGAAGATTATTGCAATTGTTAAGCACATTACTCGTAAAACCCCGAGAATTCTTCACACATCAATGTGTGAAGAATTCTTCATGCATCAACTTTTATAGTGTGGTATGAAATATACTGAGGCAATGTATCTAGAAGTCACATTTTACTTCTTTCATCACCTCTTTCCTGCAACTTCCTCTAAGGAAAAAATGAATAATATTTCACTCGTCAAAAAATCGTATCAAAATAAGACATAAATTTATGTAAATTTTATTAACACGATTCTAATATTTATGCTCTTCTTCTTCCAGAAGAGGACAATTGCTATCTGAAATCGCTGTTATATAAGAAAACAGTTCATTGTTTCGCCATAAGTTAGAAACGAATTCCCATTCCAAATAGAGGGGTACGGAGCAGGTATGGTAGGGGGAGGAGAGGGTTGGTGGATTAGGGAGGCCTTCTTCGTGGATTGCCACACCACCGTCACTCGCTCACTTGTTACATTTTGACAAAGGATTGGGGAGTTTTGACTTTCAGGAGAATCCAGTAGATGAGGAAGGTGACCTCAGGCCTTGTGCCTAGGTGTTTTGCAGGAGATACGACGTAGTAGGTACATATAAACAACCTCACATTCCTCTATGAAGGATTCGAGGATAAAATCAATGAAAAGTCGTTAAGAAACAATGCATGTAATAAGGGAGAAATGGGTTAAAAATCGCACTTCTTTTTTCTATAATATTCTTATTATTTTAACCAATACTGCTACAACAGCTAATTAAAAATAACTTTCTTATAACTTATTAATATTTATGTAACAAAGTTTGAACGAGATATTAGAGAGACTGTGGGAGAACAAACAACAGTATTGAAAGTAAGTTTACAGCTGTTTTACATATTAATAATACAATTTGATACGCCGAACCATATCTTTGCTGTTTTAAATTGCACGCGTTGAACTACCGAATTCGATACCATATGAGTAACATCCTAGTAAAAGACAATTCTCTATTATGTCCATGAAATCGAATGATAACTCGCTGTCGCGGTGCTCATTGATACAAGAAAGGTACAGTGGTAAAAAGCAACACAGGTTTAGCATAAGTTTTTTTTAGATGAATTATGAAATGGTAGATCGCGCACTTAGAAGGAATATTATTTTCTTTTATATGAAAAATGGGTAAAGAGTTTTCCCCGTCTTCAAATTCTTTCGGCTTTTTCTTCCTCTAGGAAATAAATGGAAATGTGGGTTGTTTAGAACCAATTCATGATCAATATTGAGAGCTTCCATAATTGCAGATTAAAAGAGAAATGACAGAAATTTTACCTTTTGGCGAATTTTTTGATAAAGTAAGGCAATGGCTCGAAAATACGATGATAGATGGAGTGAGATTGTGACCCTCTGAAATAGTTGACTCATCAACGAGAAATACTTTTCGATCCATTCTATCTTCTTCCCTTCTAGTTCAATTTTAATTAGGGTTTAACTTTCAATCGCCATAAAATGCGGAAAATTTTCTGAAGCAATCCTTCAAAAGTGAAATTTACATTGCTTACTCATGCCACCCACTAAGCCTTACGTATAAATTGACGGATTTCGACCAGTTGGGAATATCAAATGTGAACTTCGACTAGGGTTTATTTGAACATAATTTCTCTAGTAAACTTGGGATAAGTTAAGGATTAAATGTCCGTTTTTCATGAGATTGTACTCCCGTACGAAAGACTTTAGGACACTATTAACGCTTAATGTTTCAAGAATAGTTGAAGTATCTGTGACTTGTAGTGCATTAGACGGCTGCTAAAGTCAGAAGAGGAAAATAACAGGTATTCAGAGTGGGGTGGAAAGGGTTCTGAGGCACGTGCGTTGGAGAAAACAAATAAGGACACGGAGTGGATTCAAAACTATAACACACGAATTCCGACGTTCAAATAGGAATGCTGCATTAACTCCAATAACTCTCATCAAGTGATGAAGGTGAAAACGCGAACAATGAGTTCATGGCCGACCATATGGAAATACGAATAGTGATAGTGGGCCAGTGATAGTGGGCCAGTGATAGTGGGCCAGCAGCACATGGTATATCGACGGTCAATAAATTAGTCTTTATTTTTTCGAAAAAATAGGGAAGTCACCATTCTAGCCATGTATCTTCATCCAAAATATTTTAATTTTGCGAAAATATCTGGAAAATCAGCAAAGGTATTATATCTGAGGTACTTTGTTATTCATAATACTATATAGCGTTGGCTAACAATTCAGTGATCAGCAATTTTATGCTTAACTATATTCCAATTCGAGATAATTTCATTTATTTGACAGATTAATTATCATTATGGTCGTTTACAATTCATTAAAAAGACAAAAAAAAATCCAGCAATCATATCTTTGACTTCTCGATCAACGCGTCAAATAAAAGCTGTTCCGGATTGTATTCCGTCAAAGGATTCGCGAGCGAAATCACCTCAGTTGTTGAATCACTTTTAAATATTATTCCTACCTTCCCATTTAAATTTATTACAAGTATTTCGGCACTATGCGGAGAGCGTTAACATGCTTTCTCTCATTTAAGAGGACTGTGATACCAAATCGACCTGTGAATAGGATTTAAGTTCACTATCCTATCCATATGCTGGAATACATTTCGTTTCATCGAGTGAAACCTTTTTCTGTGCTCGCTTTTGACGTTAATCTTTACGTGTGATTCTTAATCCTCAAAACCTTAAACTTGAATCTGAATGTAGGTGAAGAAATCACGGGCGTACGTATAAGACGACTATTTAAAGCAGGAAAATCTTCTCAAAAGTCGGGGGTCCTCTTATGCGTCGGGTGACGTCTTATAGGGTGGGCGCTGAAACTTCCGAGCCGGACTGGAGAATCTATGGTCGGCGTATAAGGTCTTTATTAAGGCGAGATTGAGACTGAAAAGTCTCTTCTTCCATCTAACCTTTCATCGATTATATAATAAAATGTGGTGAGGGAGCTCGAAAACGAACGCGGCCGCATCCCCGACCCGTGCGGCGACCGAATGAACGCATCTGAATTTAAGTGCGACATTGAAATTAATTTTGATGATTGTTAATTATTATCTGGTGTGCGTTGGAAGAGGGGATTCTTATAAGGCGAGTATATCCCAAACTATGTTTTTACTGGAAAATTGGTGGATCGTCTTACATCGTCTAAGTATACGCCGAAAAATACGGTAAGTTGAATATATAATGCTAAAAGAGGAAAAAAGTTTGTATAATAAATTTAAGTAAACAAATCATGCGAGTCTACCTAAGATCTTTCTATCACGAAAATGTGTTACACTGGGAGTGAATATACAATCCCTCATGTTAAAAAATCGGTTTCGTCAAAGTACAGAAATGCATGGTCAGATTTAATCTCACTCCAGCATCATAATCTTCTTTCGGAAACGATGCCCCTGCTTAAATATGGCGTAATTTTACTTAGCGTTTATTTGCAATTATATTCATCCTCCTATATTTTACTGGCATTTTCAAAAGGAGTTAGGGTGTGTGTGGGGGAATTACGCTAGATATCGAAAATGCTAGATATCGATGCTAGAAATGGAGAAAGCATATTTAATGAATTTAATCTAATCTATAATGCGAGTGCACCTAAGATCTTTCGACTACAAAAATGTCTTATGCTGAGATGAAATATATAATCCCCGATATTTAAAATCGGTTTAGGTAAAGTACAGAAGTGGACGGTCAAATTTTAAGAAATAGAATACGACCCGGGGAATATATTACCATCATGTTAAATAAATTTAGCTTTAAAAAAATCGGAAATCTTGGTCGAAGTGATTGTCCTACGTCAATTTTAAGGAGTCGTGATATTGAATGGGGAATGGTACATACAATGGAGAGGTAATGATAGGGCAATTTTACGTCGTGCATAAATGCCTAGTAATAGTTGGAAAACATGACCACAGCGTAGGAAATAAGCATTTCATATATAACCATCATATAGAGCTGCATTAGATGTTTCGTAGGACAAGGGCAAGTAAGCAAGTTTTCTGAGGGTGGTTGGAAGGTTGTGTGCATGTGCATTGGAGATAACACACAAAAGATACCAAGCAATGGACGTTAGTATCCCCCGCACATTCCGTCATTGTAATGGGCAAAAAGACCTAAGACTATCTTTGAAAGATAAGCAATATTTATGCTCTTCGCGTCGAATATAGTTCCTCCTTACGTAATTATAGCCCTTCAGGTTCAGTCTACAGGTCAACCTCCGCCTCCTATGCCACTTTCCCCACCTATTTTCTACTCATTGAAGTCACCAACAGATGATTAAAGAAAGTATCCAAATCATGACGATTGGCGATGCAGATTTCATTTTTCCTGACGTCTACTGCGACAGAGATGGTCCCGAGTTCCAACGATCATCAATTTAATAATCTTGTATAATCTTAATTTTTAAAATCTTGTACATGGAGGAAAAGAATGTATTTTTTGATGAAATTGCTTTACATTGATATTTAGAATATTCTGTATTACCGGAAGGTAGAAATGTTGCATTCCTCGCGGAGCCATTTCACATCATGCGAAAAATTTTTGGATTCCGTAGAAATCATCTGATATCTGGGCGTATTAAATATAGAATGCACTGACACGTATTATTATGATGAAGCGTACCAGACTTGACACTTAGTTTAATCTACTTGGAAGTCTATATTTTTAATTTGAAAACATCTTTTAGCGAGGTTGCTTCAACATCGGAATACTTGATTTTAATGCAAACTATGTTAAAAAATAACATAACACAAGACTGACTATTACCACTGTATTATAGGCGATTTGACAGTTCTACTATTTTATTGGGGAAAGCAAGCTGAATAAATATTTCAAGAATGAATGCTTTCCATTGCTTTGCAAGTATATATATAACCTTAGACTTACGATTATCGTAAACGAACACACCACACAATTAGTTTCAATGCTTAAACATCATCTTCAAGTGAGAAAGTGTCTGAGAACGATCAATTTCAAGAAAGAAAGAGAGGGGGGAATAATATTGCCTGAAGAAGGTTGAAAGAATAGGATTCATAGTAAACCCCAAAAATAAAGGAAAACCAAGGGCAAGTGCCGGGAGTGGGATAATGAGAACTTACGTAAGCAAAGGGGATGAGAACAGAAAAATGTATTCATTTGTTAGGATGACCTCAGTTTCATTATTTTTATTTCAATGCCACAAAAGTTCTTTTTTGTCAACAGTTTTCTCCCAATTTTGAAAGGATAACGGTATTCCATAACTAAGATAAAAAAATTAATATCCAATTTCTTTCAGTGCTTGTATTGATTTCGTACGACCAATAATTCTAAATTTATCGTGCAAATGATGAATGTCAAGTTAACTTTTAGTTCTTATGAGAAAGCTTTGATGATTCTGGGATCGATCCAGGGTCTTAAGGTAAATGATGAATAGCCTACCTTACCTAACAATATACCCCAGGAAGAAATTTACCAGTGTCTCTATATCGAAAGCTGGAAAGCGTTTAGTTGTAAAATTTTAGAGGAGAATAAGGCTTCCCCATCCCTCTATATTTCTCCTTCGTATACTTCATGTCACTCAAAGACATCCCATCATCCTGTCAAATTTCAAAATCCGCCGTAATTTTTTTGCATGATTTAGACAGACGGACGAAAATTTTAAAATGTTTGTTTTGTAATAAGGGTCACTTTTAATTACCAAGCATAACACTTTTTTGATTATTCCTTCACTGTACCGAAACGATCGCCCTTACAGATTTCGCTAACTTATTTATAGATGGAAAAGAAAACAACTAAAAATTATTTTGAAATCTTATAATTTATAAATATTCATATGATAAAAGTTAATGAAGCGATTAATTAATGGGCCTTCTGATAAGTTAGATCTACTTTTCGCTCTTCCCGAATGAATACATTCCGGAATTGCCGATTTAAAATGAAATGAGAGAAATTTCCTTGAATGTAAACAAACCCTAAAACTAGTGTTTCAGCTTAATCAAACTCGGAAAATTTGACCTCTGGATCTCCAAGAGAATCTTGGAAATATATTCTGGCCATAAGACCTCTACTTTTCCATGGAGCAACTGAACCTCCATGAACTGCTATAGCAGTCATGCAAGTTCAGCTGCTCCTTATAATTTAATAATGCATTTTTTTAAATTTCAACATTTATTTTTATTACTTTATCACACAATACACTTTATATTTCAGCATATGCCATTCACATGCAAAATCATTAAAACAAGAAATTCTTTTTCTGCTGCTACCAGTGCTCCCATTTCCTTTGCTTTTCCTCCTTATCTCTGCCTCCATCTGAAAATAATAATGCAAAATTCAATATATTTTGCTTTTAAAACTTATTCCACATGCATACCTAGAAAATCATTAAATTCAGATGAATTTCACAAGAAGGCACTTGTCAAAAAATAACATAATACTTTACATTCCGGAGAGTTAATACAATTCGTATAAATCTCACAATGCTTGAATGAAAACAAATTTGAATGTGTCAATTTTTATTTTTTAAAAAGAAAATAATTATAAAGAAATGGCCAATGAAATTAAATCAAATAATTATTTAAGAATTAACTTTAAAAATTAATCATTATAATGGCCCAAAGCTTCCAATAGGAAATATATATATATATATATATATATATATATATATATATATATATATATATATATATATATATATATATATATATATATATATACACATATATACATACATTTCATATACATATATATATACATATATATACATTTCATTTTTATCATGTGTCCATCTCAATACTCTCTCAAAGTCATTGTTCAAAATGTGATTTGCCTTATTAAAGTCTGTGTGTGAACACATTAGCAGTGCATCATCAGCATAAAAGTATTAATTTACAATCTTGAGCTGCAGAAAATAAGTCATTCACAAATATTATAAATAGGATTGGACCCAAAAAAAAAAAATATATATATATATATATATATATATATATATATATATATATATACCCAATATATATATATATATATATACCCAATATATATATATATATACCCAATATATATATATATATATATATATATATTTTTTGGGTCCAATCCTATTTATAATATTTGTGAATGACTTATTTTCTGCAGCTCAAGATTGTAAATTAATACTTTTATGCTGATGATGCACTGCTAATGTGTTCACACACAGACTTTAATAAGGCAAATCACATTTTGAACAATGACTTTGAGAGAGTATTGAGATGGACACATGATAATAATATCACCATAAATAGTAAAAAATCCAAAGTTATGCATATAGTAATGAAAACATCATTAGAGAAAGAGATAAATGTTATAGTTCACACACACAAATGCCTTCATAGTGTGGACAGTGACTGTGGCTGTCCTAGATTAGAGCAAGTCTCCAACTATAATTATCTTGGTATAGAGATAAATAATAATTTTAATTTTAAATTGCACATCAAAAAAGTAAATGGAAAACTCAGAAAAGTGATTTACAAGCTCCATTACATTAAAAATTATGTAACATTTCCTGTTTTAAAACTACTTTACTATGGGTTAGTTGAAAATCTATTAAGATATGGTATAACTGTATGGGGAAACACTGGAGGTACATACATGTCAATTTTAAGACATAGTCAGGATAGGATTCTAAAAATAATTCATGGAGTATCACACCAGAAATGTAACTGTTCTAGAGTTGATGATTTTTACAAAACTCTAGGTATACTGCCAGTTGAAAAGTTACATACTTATGTGCTTGTTTTAGAAAATTATTTTATATGAAAAAAAACCAGAATTAACAAAGATGCTGCAATGATAAACACTAGAAACAATAATTTATACCAAATACCTAAATTTTACATGGAAATGGGAAGAAATCAAAAATGTATCAAAGTACCTGTTTTACTGAATAAACTGCCAGAGCATTTAAAAAATATAGAAACAATGACTACTCTCAAAAATAAGTTAAAGGAATGGTTATTATGTGAATTGTAAGAAAATTAAATTATATTGATATCTTTATTATAAATTTTTTTTTTAACTAGGCACCTGCTGACAAGTCCACAATTAGGACTTAGCGGGACCTTAATGGGTAACAACTATATACACTGAATGTAAATCTTAGCTACAATGTATCATTTGTAATATTGTATTGTAATTCTCAGCTTTTATATTGCTATATATATTGTAACATTTCACAATTTTCTCTTTGCAAAGATGTAATTATGTATCTACACATTCTATATTTTACTGTAACAATCTTTAAGTAATTTATAACTAAATAAGATAAATAAAATTAACGCAAGACTTAGGCGGAAAATACCTCTAAGTTTCTAGAAACGGGGGCTTCATCTGAAATAGACATACCCAGCATATCCACGATGGGTAAGTATGCGGGTTTCTTCTGTTTATCTGCAAAATTCAAAAATAACAGCTTTCTGGGGACTTTATTTTTCTCCTCCCGTTGGGTTTTCTTCTTCTTCTCCTTCTTCTTATCTCCACTATCCTCCCGTTCATTATTCCATTCCTCGGGCAGAATATCCCAATAAAATTTGGTTAGTTTCGATCTATAACAATAACAGGAACAGTGATAAGAGAGATCAATTTCAGCCTTAGTAACAGTTAACAACCATAACAACAACAACAACATTTGATGTAATAATAACATAAATAAATACAGAGATATATAAATAAATAAATGAATAAATAAATAAATACATACATAAATAAATAAATACATAAATAATTAAAATATAAGTTAAATTACATCTTTGTACCCAAACGGGAGAGTATCAAATCCCCTACTCGCCTCCTTTTTGTATACACCATACGATATTTTTTACGTTCATCCTTCGTAATAACTGTATGGTCCCTTTGTACGCCGGAATTTGCTTTGGTATCACCACATCGATCGGTCCTGCATCATTTAACACAATATTTCTTAATCCGTCAAAACAAACCACACTATTATTTGACCCATCTATCTTAATGCCTTTGGCCTTACATATATTTTTAGTGTTAGCAGGATCTCCACCACACGCAACTTTAAATGCATAACTTTTAGGTCCTCCGGATACAAATTCCGTTATGTAGGGGTCCTCCCTGACCCGTGACATGCTAATCCATCGGTCATATCCCCCAGGTATGGCACATTGGCGGAGACCAATCACCCTCTTTTTGCACATAAATTACGCTATCTGTGTCCCAATACAGGGATTCTCTCCACCAATTTCTCCAGATATTCATATAAAACCAACCGCGCCTGCGCTGTGGTATAGCGCCCGCTGAGGGATAGGAGTTGAAGTGTTTGTGCGTACGGCAGTGGGACTTCTGCAGGGAGAGAATCAACTGTTCTTATGCTCTAATCGCCACTGGCAGCCTTTTCCAGCGAAAATACATAGCCCTTAAAAGAGCCGTTTAGCCCCGAAAAGGGCCCTTTACATCTGAAAAGTTTGAAGTGCCATACTGTGTAGTGTATTAGTACAATTACACTAAGTTTCACCAAGTGTAACCAGTGTGAGAGGCACTTCCCCCCCGGGAGGGGAGGAACGCATCCAACCAACTGTGCGACAAAACCGACACCCCCACCATCTCCAGCCTCTACTACTATCAGTGACTCATCATCATCAGATGGACGAAGACATAGCTGACGAGCAACCCGTCACCAATAATGGACTACATCCAGCAACAAAAGGACCCGCAACAAGCTGTCAACAACATACTCGACGGACTGGCCATCCTAAAGGACCGCATATCAGCCGACCAATGGAGCAAACTCTTACACAAGAAGAAATTGGTGAGTCAGTCTTTTACTTGCATGGCAAATTCTAATAATAACGTTGGCAAACCCAGTGGCTCTAATGACGATGATTTTACTGTTGTATCTCATAAAAGAAAATTTAGCGCACTAAGTAATTCTACCTCTCCCGAACCTATCCCCACCAAAAACCGCTTCGATCCCATCCAAAATTCCTACCAACCTACCAACCCTTCTCCAACTCTCAACCCCCCAGCTGCCCAACCTATAAAAGTAAAAATCCCGTCAATAAAAATTATTTATAATAAATCTTGGCCAAAAATTTTGGAAGGGATCATTAAATGTACCGATCTCCCCCCCGTTTGCCAAATGGCTGGCCCAACAACTATCCTTGTCAAAAATCAGACAAGAGGATTACGTAAAATACTTAAGATTCTTAAAATCATCTGAATGCGAACATTTCACCTACCAATTACCTAATAAAAAGAACCAGGATTATGTTATCAGAAATTTACCCGCTAATACTGATCCGGAAGCAATTAAAATAGCACTAACCAACTTAGGCTTGCCTATCATAAATGTCAGCCAAATCTTTACCACCTGCCCCACCACCCAGGACCAATTAGCTGGTAAAACAACTGTTGAGAAACGACCTTGCCCACTGTTCAAAATCACAACTGAGCACCTGGACAACCCCAACTTAACCAAGGACATCAATAATCTCTTCTATCTACGTGTTACCATCACTGACCATCATCAAACCAAAGCAGCCAGTCCAATGTCACCAGTGCCAACGCATTGGACACACTAAAAACTTCTGCAACATGTCAGCTAACTGTGTCAGATGCGGAGGACCCCACCAATCTCAAGACTGTAAGAAAGAAAGAGAGGATGACCCCGAATGCTACAATTGCCACCTAAAACATCCAGCCAACTATCGAGGATGTGAGGCCTTCCTGACAGCTAAAAGAGCACTGATCAACCGCTCTTATCCCAGACCCACAGCACCCAATACTACCCAATTTCATAACCTTCCCTCCACCTCTTACAGCCAAATCCTATCAGCACCCAAACCCATTCTCCCTACCCCTCCTAGCAACCCTAACAATACCCCACCCAGCTCCGATTCAGAAGACCTCATATCATGGACCATGAATACCATCTCCAAAATCAAATCTCTCAATACTATCGAAGAAAAAAAACTTTTTATCCTGTCTGAAATAATGAAGATCCATGGATTATAACACCAACATCATAAGCTGGAACTGTCAGGGCCTTACCAATAAAATTGCTGAACTCCAAGAATTTCTCGACGAATGGAATATTCACATCTGCCTCCTTCAAGAAACGCAACTCAAATACAGTAAAAAAATCTTCCTACCTAAATACCATTGCATCCCCAATGACAGACCTACTCCTGGTGGTGGGGTGGCCATCCTAATAAAAGAAAATATCCAATTTGGCATCATCCCTAGAATTAACCTTAAATACATCGAATATGTAGGTATTAGTATTAAAATTAATTCCTTAGACTTAAATATATTTAGTGTATATATCCCACCCAACTCCAAAGCCTCTAACCTTGCCAAGGAATTACAAACCCTCCTCACCCTACCTGGCAAAAACATTCTAGCCGGTGACTGGAACAGCAAGCATCCCTCCTGGGGATCCCGAATAGCAAACAACAACAGTAAGCTACTGGTCAGAACCATTGAGAACCTTAATAATCCCTCTCACTATATCACCATCCACTCCCCTTACCAACCCACTCATTTTCATCAAACAAATCAGCCGACCTACTTGACTTCATCATCACCACAGACCTTCCTTTTCCTCTCAATCCATCTACCTTATTTGAATTTGCATCAGACCATCTACCAATCCTCTTTAACCTTAACAACTCTCCTACCCTTGAACCAAATACCTTCATCACCCAAACCAACTGGCAACACTTCCTCGAATACCTTAACAACAACATCCCCCTCATCCTTGATATTGGTTACGAGCTGTGTGAGTGTCGTTGGGTGACTATCGCGAAGTTCATTCAGTAGTTCCGCTACAGTGAGCAAATAATTGATCATTTCTTATTACTGATATATCAAATAATCTGTGAAAGTGAAGGAGTCAAAATTCTAAACATATTTCCCATATTAGGATCAGTTATACTTACATCAGGTACAACAGTCCTAGTGATCTATTCTGTGACTGTGTTATTATCATTAGCACCGCATAGCTGTGATTGTGAAGTGTTAATTATCATATTTGTTTATCGGTAAGCTGTTGCATTATCAGTTTCTTGAGTTTTGTTCCTCTCTTGTATGATTTATAAGTGTTTCTTGCCTCTGTGAAAGACGTGGTTAAACCGGAAGTGACGTAGGTAACTCACAAAGCTCTTAAGTTTCCTGAAAATGAGTTGCCTAAAATGCGGAAATGTATTGAACATTGATTCCGTGGTGAAATGTGATGGTTGTAACCAGTACATTCACGCAGAAAAATGTGCTGGCCTAACACGACAGGAAATTAAATGTTTAAACTCAGCAAAAAGATCCATATCCTTCCGTTGTCCTAGTTGTAAACAGAATCAAGACACTGTTCAGGAATTAAAATACCTAATTCAAGAACTGAGATCTGAACTTGAAAACATGAAAATTAGAATTGATGCTTCCAACGCGAACCAAAATTCTAATGATAACAATTTGGAGGATGTTATTGCTGAGATTAGCGATAGACAACATAGGGCAAACAATCTTATTATGTTTAACATACCTGAGGGAAACGAAAATAGTGTAAAGGAAGACACTGACAAGGTGAAGGAAATCCTGGACACAATACCCCATATATCGAGTGTCAACGTTCGATGTCATACAGTAGGTATCAAGAAAACATCTGGTGATAGACCCTTTAAAGTTGTCATGGAAAGCCCCAATGAAGTGATTCAGGTTTTAAGGAATAAAAGACACATAAATGGAAATGTGTGTATAAAAGCAGATCTGACAATGAAGCAGAGGGAACACCTGAGGAGGCTCCACCTTGAAATAGAGAATAGGAAACAAGCGGGTGAAACTGACTGGATTGTAAGGTACGAAAAAGGTGTACACAAGCTGGCAAGAAAATCTACACGATTGCCAAAAAACGGGATGTCTTAGGAAAGCTCAGTATTTATTACCAAAATATCAGGGGCATTAAATCAAAGATTAAAGAACTTAAATCTGCCACTGCTGATGAAAACCATGATATTCTAATTCTAACTGAGACTTGGTTAAATCCCAACATTTCGTCTTCAGAGCTTGGTCTGTACAACTATAATATTTATAGAACAGATAGAAATGTGTTAAATTCTACTAAAAAAAACAGGTGGCGGTGTATTAATTGCTGTTAAAATTATTTAAAATCTTATGTTATTCCTAGTTACCATTCCAATGTAGAGGAACTTTTTATTTGTATAAGTGGAGAAACAATTAAATTATTAGTTGGCTCTGTCTATTTACCACCAGCTTCAAATTATGAGAAATTCGAATCTCATGCAAATTCAATAGAATATATAACCAATGTGCAAAACTTAAGTGACATTATCATTGCAGGAGACTATAACTTACCTGGTATTGACTGGAATAATATTTTAAATTCTACCTTAAATTCTCAAGCTAAAGCTATCATTGATACTATCACCTTTCTTGGTCTCTCCCAAGTAAATAGCATTCTAAATAACAATAACCATATTCTTGATTTGGTATTTACATCTTTATCAGACACTTCATGCATTGCTTCAGAACCAATATTACCTTGTGACAGTCATCACCCAGCAATTCACTGTGAAATCAATCTAAAAGATAAAATACAATTGATAAACTATTCAATGGAAATATTTGATTTTAAGTCTTGTGATTATCCTTCTTTGATTGATCATCTATATTGTATAAACTGGGCTGGCTTACTTTGTAATGCTAATGTGAATGATGACCTAGAGATATTTTATAAAGTCTTGAATGATGCTATTACTTCATTTACACCTAAAATAAAGATATATAATGGAAGCTACCCTAGATGGTTTTCAACTGAATTAAAACAACTTACAAGATTAAAAAAATCTGCACATAAGGCCTACAAAATTTCATCTAACCCTAGGGATTACAACCATTTTCAATACTGGAGAAAAAATGCAAGGCAATTGCCAGACGGTGCTACAAGGATTACCTGGATAATGTCCAATATTCCATATCATTGAATTTGAAGTATTTCTGGACTTTTGTGAAAAATCAGAACTCACTTGATAAATTACCACATAGAATGTTCCTAGAGGATAAAATTGCTGACAACTATACAAATATTGCCAATTTATTTGCAGATTACTTCTCTCAGGTATATACTGAACCTGAGTATATTGATATACCTGAGATTACCTTAAATGGAAATGTAAATATCAACAAAATCCATGTGTCCTGCAAAGACATAGAAAATAAGCTATTATCTCTTGACTTAACCAAGAGCCCTGGGCCTGACTGTATTCCTGCCACTGTATTAAAAAATTGCCATTGTCCATTAGTATATCCGCTCTTTATATTATATAACAAGTCTTTGTGCAGTGGAACATATCCATCACTATTTAAACTCAGTCACATAACACCAATTTATAAAAATGGGGACAAATCAAGTATCACTAACTATAGACCAGTCACGATTCAATCATCACTAGCCAAAATACTGGAAAGCCTAGTGGTTGACAAAATCACTATAGATGTTAAGTCACAAATTATTAAAGAACAGCATGGTTTCCTCCAAGGAGGGTCAACAACAACCAATTTACTCTGTTACCAAGATTTCATTATCGAAGACTTTGCCAGTAACTACCAAATAGATTCTATATATACAGATTTCTCCAAGGCATTTGATAAAGTTAATCATACTTTATTGATAGCGAAACTGCAGGAATATGGATTTGGAGGACGAATGTTAGAATGGTTTACCAGTTACCTCAAAGAGAGAAAATTGAGGGTGCATGTGAATGGAGGCAAGTCCTATATCTTTGAGGCTCATACTGGAGTTCCACAAGGGTCCCATCTCGGACCACTCTTATTTAATCTATTTATTAATGATATAGGTAAAGATTTATATCCATTGCCTTTTTCTCTATATGCGGATGACCTCAAGATTTATAATATAATTAAATCTACTGAGGATTGTCATGTCCTGCAATCAGGCTTGGAAAGACTGTCCACATGGTGTACTAAAAACCAGATGATCCTCAATCAATCCAAATGTAAAGTTATATCCTTTTATAGGATAAACAGTGCAATCAATTTTGATTACCAAATTGAAAAAAATATATTAAATAGGGTAAACACTATTAATGACCTAGGGGTGATCTTCGATAGAAATTTAAGTTTCCATCATCATATTGAAAACGTTATCTCGAAAGCTAACAAACAACTTGGTTTTGTATACAGGATTACCAAAGATTTCAACAATTTAAATACCATCAAATATCTATTCTGTTCATTGGTCCGCCCATTATTGGAATATTGCTCCATGGTCTGGTCTCCTTATTATAATAATCAGAAGATAAGAATTGAAAGAGTACAGCATCGACTCTTTCGGCTAATCTCCTATAAATTTAAAATAAATGCAGACTATACATATTTCTACTCAACGCTAAATGTATTAGAGACTAGAAGAGATCATATAGGTATTATATTTCTTTACAAACTACTACACAACGAGGTGGACTCTAACGACATCATGGAGATGCTAAGCTTTCGTGTTCCACAAAAGAATACTAGGCTAAACATGCCATTTATAGCTAAACAAACAAATAGGAACTACTACTATCACTCTCCAATACTGCATTTAATGAAAACTTGCAATGTGATATGCGATGGTATCAATCTCTATAATGTTAGCTTAACAACTTTAAGAAATAAACTTATAATACCTTGACTTGTTTTTTATTATATTATTATGTAAATTATAATTGGTTTGTTGAATGAATTTTCTTTGATTTGAAATACTGGAATTCTAACTTTGAATTGTATTTTTTTATATATATTATTCTTCTACATCTATTGTGATCGAAATTTTTTATTTTATATAATGTATTTATGTTTTATCAATTTTATTTCTTAGAATGTAATCTTGCATTATTTTATTATTATACTTATTTTATGTATCTTATGTTTTTCTCCTTCGCACTTTCTATTGTGACAAAAATTTTACTTATGTATATTTCTTATGTATTATTCATACGTTTTAAAGAATAATTTTTGATTATATTTCATTACTGTACTATTTTTTACATAATTTTTCCTGTAGTACCTGCTGACAGATAGGGGAGCTAATTTCACGTCGAAACTTATGAAGGAGGTGTGCCAGATCCTCAAGATAAAAGCGATTTTCACGTCACCGTATAACCCCGCCGCGAAAAGCCGACTGGAACGAGCGCATCAGTCATTCACCAGCGTTCTCTCACACTACGTGGCGCAGGACCACTCCGACTGGGACGAGCACCTTCCTTTTGTGCTCTTTGTGTATAGGAATAGCAAACATCGGATAACTGGGTTCAGTCTGGCCTACCTCATGCACGGGAGGGAATTGGGCATGCCCTGGGACGCCATCGTAGCGCTGACCCTGGCATCCTACGATGAAAACCCAACCTATGGGAAAGAACTGCAATCCAGGTTGCAGGTGGCTTATGAGCAAGCAGCCAGCTACAACCAAACAAAACTAGGGCAAGAAAGGGAAAGGAGTAATGTACGACTTGCCCTACCATCTATCTCCAAGGGACAGTTGGTCCTGCTAAGAAATATGGCTCTTTCTCAGGGCCAATCTAAAAAACTAACGTCCCGCTGGATTGGTCCCTACAGGGTTACCCGCATCTGGAGATCTGTTACGTTCGACCTGGAGAACATTCAGAATGGACAGAGAGTGATAGCACACCTTCGAAATCTGCTTCCGTTACCGCCCGACCCAAAACCTCCCTCCCTGCCGGTAGACTCACAGGAAGATGATAGCGGACGAATTATTCCTCCCCCACAAGTTTTATCACGCTCATCCGATGCAGGCTCTTCATCTCCCGGGGGTAGATCGCCAGAACGATGGCCGATGGCCAGTACGTCCCGTGGATCGCCTACTCGGCAAAGAGACCCATCTCCTCATCTATTCTCCGAGGAGACCCCAGCATGGGCCAGCCAAATGCTGGAGGAATTTCGCGCCATTGCCGGCCGAGTAGAAATACTGGAGCAGTCCCAGTCGTCTGCCGGAGCCACAGCTGCTACGGCACCAGCACCCCTCATGACATTCGAGGGATTGCGACCCACCGCCCCAGCGCAGGAGGAGCCACCTTCAGACCAAGAGGTCCTACAACTAGGATACCTGATAAAGGGGTGGATTGCATCCGGAAAGTTCCGCATGAGAGACCAGCACGAGACGGAACACGTTCTCTACTGCACGTCCTACTGGTCGCATATACCAGCGCAGATGAAAGCGGTTTTATACGCGAGGATGCGTATATTGGGAATCGCGGCGGAACATGGGTGGCCGGT
Source organism: Pachydiplax longipennis (assembly GCA_036926295.1). Lineage (NCBI taxonomy): Eukaryota > Metazoa > Arthropoda > Insecta > Odonata > Libellulidae > Pachydiplax > Pachydiplax longipennis. The sequence continues at coordinate 55,142,712 of JAVFKF010000004.1, forward strand.
GGCCGCAAAGATATCCGGAAATCCCACCCAGGATTTATTGAAAGTTCCCGCCCAACTGGTGCAGGCACCTCCGAACATCGTGGTCAACGTACCGCAACAGAGGATGTCCAGGGCTACCATCTCCGAGGAACAGCCAGGACAGCGTTATCAGCCAGCGTTATCCCACCAGGAAAGGCGGGAGCGGAGGGGGTCGACGCGGCGCCCGCCGAACCGTCAACTAGGCCCATCATCAGGATCACTGAGGATCCCACTACTGAAGGGCCGGACCTGGAGAATTTGTTGGACTTTCTGGTCTGGACAGGGAGTGGGGAGCCACCGGAACCAGTGGACTTCCCGCCTGAGGAGGAGGACTCGGACTCAGCCATAGACTCCGAGTCGGACCAGGAAGGCGAACCAGAGATCACCGACTCCGACAGTGGTGGAATATGGACGATCCCAGGTAGGCCAGTGGCCCCGATTACTGTGCCCCCGAGTGAAAGTGCTAGAGTGCTTACAACCATTAAGCCGTATCCTTACGACGATCCTAGTGTCTTGGAACTTAGCTTACACGGTGCAGACATACCCAAGCCGGCGAACGCCCCGTTCGTGTGGCTCAAGTCTAGGCCCAATCCAGACTTGCGGAAAATGATAGCCCTTCTATCAGCACAGGGTATAATTAGCAGGCAAAGTAATATAAAGTGCGCATTCCGTGCGTCAGTTATTGCGAAAGCGTCAGGCGGTGCAAGGTTCATACTGGATTTATCACCATGGACGCAATTCTATAATTTGCCAAGGTTTAGTCTTTTGGACGCCGCCCAAGGCATCACTAGACTAGCACCGGAAATTTACCTAGCCAAACTAGATCTGAAAGACGCTTTCTTCCAGATCCCGATTAAGCGTCCATTCCGCATGTTTTACGGAATCGATCTAGAAGGGGAAACGTACGAGTTAAATCGCCTCCCAATGGGGCATACCTTGGCCCCGGCGATTTTGCAGCGTTTGGCTAGGTCTGTAGCCGACGAAATCAGGCATCATTTTGACGTCATCATGATACCATATCTGGATGACTGGCTCTTAGCGGCTTTTGATCTATCTCACGATACAGTGAAAAGAATCATGGAATTCCTTCAAGAGGATTTGGGAATCACGCTCGCTTTAAACAAATGTATTCAAGAGCCTGTAACTAAATTGTTATACTTGGGAGTGTGGATCGATACAGTGCAACAAACTTTAGAGCTCGACCCAGCAACTATGGCTCGGCTCCATATGATTATTTGTCTGATCCCAAGATTACGCACGAGAGACTTACCGAAAGCAGCGGGTTTTATATCGTGGTGTATATATGTTCTGAATCTTCCTAGGTTTGTCATATCTGATGCATATAGAAGGTGCAATAAGTGGTTAGTTGTAATGTGGAATGAAGGAATATTCCACAGGAAAAGGTCCTTTGTGTTTCTTGATTTTGTTAATATTGAAGTTTATACTGATGCTACCCCTAGACAGGGGGCTATTGTGGTACCTGCCTTAGGTATCGAATATGTTTATCAATTTCCAGAGGAAACCCCCATATATCAAGCGGAGGGTTGGATGGCGGTCTTGGCGCCATACATATTGTTTAAAAAGGGTATTGTTACTGTAAACCATTTAACCACGGTAAATGTTGATAACCAATCAGTCGTGTTTGCTTTGAACAAAGGACGTGGCCTTTTATTTAATGACAATAATGTAAGGATATGTATGTATTTCTAATAAAGGAATTGCCCCGCAAGGTGGCCTGGCGCTTCGTGCCCGGCCGTTTCAATCCTGCTGACCGTCCTTTAAGGACCGTCCCATTATAGATATGTCCGGTACAGCCAAAGATGGCGGCCGGGCATATAAATAGTGGGAACGAGAGAAGACGCGTCAGTTGGCTTTTGAGACGCGTCGGGTGCGAGGCCCAGATCATCATCGACCCAGAGCGACAATGTGTGCACCGAGAGCGCTGAGACATCACATCCTGGAACGCTGCCACAACTCCCCACTCGCCGGACACCTAGGGTTCGACAAGACTCTGGAGATAATTCAGCGCAACTTCGATTGGGAAGGATGCTACTCTGAAACGCGCGATCATCTTCAGAGGTGCTTGCAGTGCAAGAAGCGTAAGGCCGGCTAATTGTCCATCCCGTTGCAACCGGTGGCCGAGAGCAAGTACCCAATGAACAAGTTGGCTCTGGACATTGTGGGGCCGCTGCCGGTGTCCGCTCGTGGGAATAGATACATTCTAACATGTCAGGACCACTTTACACACTACCTGGAAGCAGTGGCCATCCCTGATCAAAGCACTGAGACCGTTGCCCATGCGTTTGCAGAGCACGTCATATATCGGCACGGGGTGCTGAAGTACCTGCTGACAGATAGGGGAGCTAATTTCACGTCGAAACTTATGAAGGAGGTGTGCCAGATCCTCAAGATAAAAGCGATTTTCACGTCACCGTATAACCCCGCCGCGAAAAGCCGACTGGAACGAGCGCATCAGTCATTCACCAGCGTTCTCTCACACTACGTGGCGCAGGACCACTCCGACTGGGACGAGCACCTTCCTTTTGTGCTCTTTGTGTATAGGAATAGCAAACATCGGATAACTGGGTTCAGTCTGGCCTACCTCATGCACGGGAGGGAATTGGGCATGCCCTGGGACGCCATCGTAGCGCTGACCCTGGCATCCTACGATGAAAACCCAACCTATGGGAAAGAACTGCAATCCAGGTTGCAGGTGGCTTATGAGCAAGCAGCCAGCTACAACCAAACAAAACTAGGGCAAGAAAGGGAAAGGAGTAATGTACAACTTGCCCTACCATCTATCTCCAAGGGACAGTTGGTCCTGCTAAGAAATATGGCTCTTTCTCAGGGCCAATCTAAAAAACTAGTGATGAGAATCTAAAAAACGAGTGATGGCACACCTTCGAAATCTGCTTCCGTTACCGCCCGACCCAAAACCTCCCTCCCTGCCGGTAGACTCACAGGAAGATGATAGCGGACGAATTATTCCTCCCCCACAAGTTTTATCACGCTCATCCGATGCAGGCTCTTCATCTCCCGGGGGTAGATCGCCAGAACGATGGCCGATGGCCAGTACGTCCCGTGGATCGCCTACTCGGCAAAGAGACCCATCTCCTCATCTATTCTCCGAGGAGACCCCAGCATGGGCCAGCCAAATGCTGGAGGAATTTCGCGCCATTGCCGGCCGAGTAGAAATACTGGAGCAGTCCCAGTCGTCTGCCGGAGCCACAGCTGCTACGGCACCAGCACCCCTCATGACATTCGAGGGATTGCGACCCACCGCCCCAGCGCAGGAGGAGCCACCTTCAGACCAAGAGGTCCTACAACTAGGATACCTGATAAAGGGGTGGATTGCATCCGGAAAGTTCCGCATGAGAGACCAGCACGAGACGGAACACGTTCTCTACTGCACGTCCTACTGGTCGCATATACCAGCGCAGATGAAAGCGGTTTTATACGCGAGGATGCGTATATTGGGAATCGCGGCGGAACATGGGTGGCCGGTGGCCGCAAAGATATCCGGAAATCCCACCCAGGATTTATTGAAAGTTCCCGCCCAACTGGTGCAGGCACCTCCGAACATCGTGGTCAACGTACCGCAACAGAGGATGTCCAGGGCTACCATCTCCGAGGAACAGCCAGGACAGCGTTATCAGCCAGCGTTATCCCACCAGGAAAGGCGGGAGCGGAGGGGGTCGACGCGGCGCCCGCCGAACCGTCAACTAGGCCCATCATCAGGATCACTGAGGATCCCACTACTGAAGGGCCGGACCTGGAGAATTTGTTGGACTTTCTGGTCTGGACAGGGAGTGGGGAGCCACCGGAACCAGTGGACTTCCCGCCTGAGGAGGAGGACTCGGACTCAGCCATAGACTCCGAGTCGGACCAGGAAGGCGAACCAGAGATCACCGACTCCGACAGTGGTGGAATATGGACGATCCCAGGTAGGCCAGTGGCCCCGATTACTGTGCCCCCGAGTGAAAGTGCTAGAGTGCTTACAACCATTAAGCCGTATCCTTACGACGATCCTAGTGTCTTGGAACTTAGCTTACACGGTGCAGACATACCCAAGCCGGCGAACGCCCCGTTCGTGTGGCTCAAGTCTAGGCCCAATCCAGACTTGCGGAAAATGATAGCCCTTCTATCAGCACAGGGTATAATTAGCAGGCAAAGTAATATAAAGTGCGCATTCCGTGCGTCAGTTATTGCGAAAGCGTCAGGCGGTGCAAGGTTCATACTGGATTTATCACCATGGACGCAATTCTATAATTTGCCAAGGTTTAGTCTTTTGGACGCCGCCCAAGGCATCACTAGACTAGCACCGGAAATTTACCTAGCCAAACTAGATCTGAAAGACGCTTTCTTCCAGATCCCGATTAAGCGTCCATTCCGCATGTTTTACGGAATCGATCTAGAAGGGGAAACGTACGAGTTAAATCGCCTCCCAATGGGGCATACCTTGGCCCCGGCGATTTTGCAGCGTTTGGCTAGGTCTGTAGCCGACGAAATCAGGCATCATTTTGACGTCATCATGATACCATATCTGGATGACTGGCTCTTAGCGGCTTTTGATCTATCTCACGATACAGTGAAAAGAATCATGGAATTCCTTCAAGAGGATTTGGGAATCACGCTCGCTTTAAACAAATGTATTCAAGAGCCTGTAACTAAATTGTTATACTTGGGAGTGTGGATCGATACAGTGCAACAAACTTTAGAGCTCGACCCAGCAACTATGGCTCGGCTCCATATGATTATTTGTCTGATCCCAAGATTACGCACGAGAGACTTACCGAAAGCAGCGGGTTTTATATCGTGGTGTATATATGTTCTGAATCTTCCTAGGTTTGTCATATCTGATGCATATAGAAGGTGCAATAAGTGGTTAGTTGTAATGTGGAATGAAGGAATATTCCACAGGAAAAGGTCCTTTGTGTTTCTTGATTTTGTTAATATTGAAGTTTATACTGATGCTACCCCTAGACAGGGGGCTATTGTGGTACCTGCCTTAGGTATCGAATATGTTTATCAATTTCCAGAGGAAACCCCCATATATCAAGCGGAGGGTTGGATGGCGGTCTTGGCGCCATACATATTGTTTAAAAAGGGTATTGTTACTGTAAACCATTTAACCACGGTAAATGTTGATAACCAATCAGTCGTGTTTGCTTTGAACAAAGGACGTGGCCTTTTATTTAATGACAATAATGTAAGGATATGTATGTATTTCTAATAAAGGAATTGCCCCGCAAGGTGGCCTGGCGCTTCGTGCCCGGCCGTTTCAATCCTGCTGACCGTCCTTTAAGGACCGTCCCATTATAGATATGTCCGGTACAGCCAAAGATGGCGGCCGGGCATATAAATAGTGGGAACGAGAGAAGACGCGTCAGTTGGCTTTTGAGACGCGTCGGGTGCGAGGCCCAGATCATCATCGACCCAGAGCGACAATGTGTGCACCGAGAGCGCTGAGACATCACATCCTGGAACGCTGCCACAACTCCCCACTCGCCGGACACCTAGGGTTCGACAAGACTCTGGAGATAATTCAGCGCAACTTCGATTGGGAAGGATGCTACTCTGAAACGCGCGATCATCTTCAGAGGTGCTTGCAGTGCAAGAAGCGTAAGGCCGGCTAATTGTCCATCCCGTTGCAACCGGTGGCCGAGAGCAAGTACCCAATGAACAAGTTGGCTCTGGACATTGTGGGGCCGCTGCCGGTGTCCGCTCGTGGGAATAGATACATTCTAACATGTCAGGACCACTTTACACACTACCTGGAAGCAGTGGCCATCCCTGATCAAAGCACTGAGACCGTTGCCCATGCGTTTGCAGAGCACGTCATATATCGGCACGGGGTGCTGAAGTACCTGCTGACAGATAGGGGAGCTAATTTCACGTCGAAACTTATGAAGGAGGTGTGCCAGATCCTCAAGATAAAAGCGATTTTCACGTCACCGTATAACCCCGCCGCGAAAAGCCGACTGGAACGAGCGCATCAGTCATTCACCAGCGTTCTCTCACACTACGTGGCGCAGGACCACTCCGACTGGGACGAGCACCTTCCTTTTGTGCTCTTTGTGTATAGGAATAGCAAACATCGGATAACTGGGTTCAGTCTGGCCTACCTCATGCACAGGAGGGAATTGGGCATGCCCTGGGACGCCATCGTAGCGCTGACCCTGGCATCCTACGATGAAAACCCAACCTATGGGAAAGAACTGCAATCCAGGTTGCAGGTGGCTTATGAGCAAGCAGCCAGCTACAACCAAACAAAACTAGGGCAAGAAAGGGAAAGGAGTAATGTACAACTTGCCCTACCATCTATCTCCAAGGGACAGTTGGTCCTGCTAAGAAATATGGCTCTTTCTCAGGGCCAATCTAAAAAACTAACGTCCCGCTGGATTGGTCCCTACAGGGTTACCCGCATCTGGAGATCTGTTACGTTCGACCTGGAGAACATTCAGAATGGACGGAGAGTGATGGCACACCTTCGAAATCTGCTTCTGTTACCGCCCGACCCAAAACCTCCCTCCCTGCCGGTACTCACAGGAAGATGATAGCGGATGAATTAATCCTCCCCCACAAGTTTTATCACGCTCATCCGATGCAGGCTCTTCATCTCCCGGGGGTAGGTCGCCAGAACCAACAGAATTTAGCCAAGCGTCAACTGTTCCTTCCCTTCCGGCAGATACTACATGTCGACGGTCCCCATACGACTTGCGGCCACTGCCAGGGCGGACGTACAGGAGATGTTGTCACCAGCCGGTCAACGAGGGGAACGGAGGCCCAGAGAGATTGTAGAGAAGGGGACGCGAAAGCTCATCAAGCTTTTCGGGAGTCCGTTATGGGATCTGGACGGAGAATGGCCCCAACCAGAGGTATTCACAGCCGATCCACGCCACGACGACCTGTGGGGGATGCCTCCGCCTACGCCTATGGGCCTGAACCTGGCCGACATCCAGCGCGACCAGTTGGGGATGCCGCCGCCGACTCCAAGAGGACCGCCGCCAACGCCATGGGGCCTAGACTCGACTGGCAGACAGCCACGTCCTCTGGGAGGGACGAGGCTACGGAAGACTGCTCGGAAGGTTGGGCGGGTTCCTCGACATGCATCCAGGCCCCTGACCTACGGATCTATGTGGGGAACGGTCTCGGAGGAAACCCCAGCAGCCGAGGGGCACCCCCCACACGGCAGGCGACCAGCAACCAGCAACCGGCAACCGCGTATCCGCGAAGCCGGGTAGGAAGGTGTCTGTGGCGAGGAGAGCGCACAACAAGCGCCGCTAAACTAAACTATCTTAGGAAGCTGGCAATCTGCTGGGACAACCGGGGCCAGGGGGAAGTGATTAGGGTGTGACTGGTTGCAGGAAAGTGAACAATACCGAAAGTGGACAAGTTAACGGACGAACTGTGGTGGTTGCTTAGTTTATTTCTTTTGTATTTTTTTAATTGTTATTTGATGTTATTTTTATTTTTGCTTCTTTCGGATTTTTCTTAGATATCTTTTTTTGTTGTTTCTGTACATAGGCTAATGGTTCATTCTACCTTCATGTATTTTGGAGGGGTTAACATTTGTATTTCACTTGCTGGCTCGATCTCAACATAAGCGGGTCTTAACTGACGAGGGGGTGATGTTGGAGTGCAATGAGTTTCCCCGATTCCCACGCGACAAAAAGAGGACAGAATTTGGAGTGCACTGAGTTTCCCCGATTCCCACGCTTTAGAGGACAAAATTTGGTAAAGCGAGAATGAAGGAATGTCGCTGACCCAAGGGTTCGGCCACCATCCTGGCCGAGGACATCGGAGCCGCAGGGGATAGGGATGGACCCAAAAGTATCAGGATGCTGTCATGCCGAAAAGCTAAGGAATGTGGGTGGAGAAGGAAGGTGACGATGGATGGCGGAAAGAGCGGTATGGAGTACAGAGAGTAACAGAGTCTGCAGCTGAGGCTGGCCCTGCGTTACACCATCTGGAGGCAGCATCACGCCAACCCATTTCCAAAAATCAGGGAGAAAGTGCGGGAGAATCCTAGGGCCAGGATCGGTATATAAAGAATGCAATTTTCAGGAATCGGGGAGTTACTCTCTGACGTGACAGGTTATACAACCCCGTGTTTCGAGAGCCTCCCGCTGTCTGGTGTTAATGCAACCCCAGCGTGCGGTTTGGAGTTCTTACAACCCCCGCTGCGGTTCGGAGTTCATACAATCCCCGCAAGTTCCAGTAGTTCACGTACTGAGCCTTCGTCACCCTCACCAGCATCGTCTTGGGAGAGGTTCCCGCAAGCGGCGACTCCGATATCGGAGGACGCGGATCCTCGGGAGTCAACGGGTAGTCCCGGCGTCAGAACCGAAACCCCCGCGATTAGGTCGAGCCAGAGGGTATGTAACCATTTGTCTGACTATTCCGGCCAATAAATAGCTGTAATCTCCATTCTGGACTCTAATCATTTATCCTATGTCGCTACGACAGGAGTATGTGGATGAGGACACCTTCATCGAGTTCTCGAATAGGGCTCTCGGTTCGGGAGATTTTAGCACAGGGGATCTGATGAAGGATTGTCTTCCTCTTCTTTCGGAAGTTATAAACTCTCAGGGTGACTCCGCTCTGTCGGAGGATCAATTTTGTGTAGGAGGTCTTCCACCTAATTCTCTTACATTTGATTCGGGAGACTTTGTCACACACGGCGTCTCCGTTCCACTGGAGGATCAGACGCACCGATTCCGAGAGTATAATTTCGGAGATATGCTCCGAGATCCTCAGATTGGAGGATCAATTCTACACGGCACCTGAAAATAGCTTTTCGGGGGATTCTACTCTAATTTCAGATATCTGTTCGGAGATTCTGTCATTAGAGGAGGATTATCCTACGACATCGACAGGTGGAGACGTGCGTTGTCCACAGGTTGGGGGTGGTTTGGGTGATATCGTCGAGGGTGATTCTCCGTATTTCACCATATTGAGGGAGAATAGGAAGTTCTGACTCTGGGGAAGGGAGATAGACATCACCATACACCCCATTCCAGCAGGGGTTGATCCCCTCATCTGGTATGAGGAGACATTCCGCTCGCTCTTGACCGCTTTCAAGGCCAACTTGAGCAATTCTTTGCAGGGAGGGATGACCATCCGGAATGAGGCGCACACGAATCGGGACATTCATGTGTCTTTCCGCCGGTGCGATCAATTAGATCCAACCGTAATACTGAAGAGGATTGAGAAGATCATGCAAACCAATGAGGATGTTTTCATAGTCAATGGCAAACTAGTAGACATCTCCAGACAAGAATACACGAACACAAAAAAGCTTCCATAACAAATCCCACGCTTCACATTTTGCCAAACACCTGCTTGAGGAAAATATCATTCAGATTTCGAGGTAAAATTACTACACAGTCAACAAAAAGAGTCAAAACTTAACATCTTAGAACAGATTGAAATCACACAAAATTTACAATGTAATTACACTCTCACTAATATGCACCTGTTTTCAACACAGTCCCCCCTGCTGTCAACGGTATCTCTTCTGCCTCCCCTCCCTCCTCCTCCCGCAATTGGTTTGTCCAACTCTCCGTAATGTTCCCCCTCCTTTCACCCCATTGGTCCATCTGTGATGCCCGTTGGTATATATTCGTGTACTTTTTTCATTATTGTCCCTGGCTTGGGAACGAATTGTTACTCAAACTTGATGCCACTCCGTGGCAATAGTTACAAGACAAGCATCAACTAGAGGTGAAGGGATCTTTGATCAATGAAGAAACAGCAGTTGAAATGAAAGTAAGATGAAGAAAAAAGACTGAGAGAACTTAAAGACCGTCAGGGTCGGGAAGTTGGCCCACTCCCACAACAAAGAATGGGAGACAAGAATAGCTCCGGGATCTTTGCCTTATGATAACTCTGTGAGTTGAAACATGTCGCAGTAGAGAAATATATATTGTGAAATTTTACAAACCGAGTTTTACTTTTTCCATTGAGGATGTTTTCCTCCATGGATTGATGAGCATCTCATTCCAACATATCGAAATCCCTACAGGTCGCGGGCGTCCTCGTCTGCCTGCATTTACTGACTTCCACCTCTATTGCAAGAGATTGGCATCGATTTCAGTCGTCAGCAATGACGACAACCTGTGCCTTTCCATGGCAATTTGTTTAGGGCTGTCAAAGCACGAAGAAACCTTGGAAGAATATAGACGGTTATGCAGGGACAAACGTAATTTCCGTGAGAGAGCGATTGCCTTATGCAGAAGGGCAGGTGTAGTGATAGGGGAGGAGGGGGCTGGCGTGTCAGTTGAATCGTTTCAACGTACGGTCCCCGATTACCATAATAATATTATGGGAGGGAGGTATTATATGAGGGGTCGAGGTACACCGTCGATGGTAGGGAGAGGCTACACATCGATCTAATATTTGGGGATAACCATTTTAACTTCATTTCATTGGTTACAGGTGCGTTTTCCACCAACTATTACTGTAGGACGTGTCGCGTTCCCTACGATCACGTTTACACACATAAATGCCCCGAAATTTGTTTGCGCTACTTTGAAAAGTCGCCGTGCTTTTCTTTTCAACCTTCAGTCAGCTGCGGTATTTGTTTGAGAGATTTTCATGGGGAGAAATGTCTAGGGAACCACCTTCTTCCTAAAGGCAGGGGAAAATCGGTTTGCGAGTCAGTCCGTCATTGCCCGAAAAGTTTCACGGTGTTGAAAACGGCAAGAGGGATGAGGGACCACCAATGCGGGGATATGTATTGTACCCTCTGCAGAAAAACGATTAGGGCGGATTATAAATGTTACATGATGGCGGTAAAGGATAGGAGATCGAAAGGCAGTCATGCCTACATTTTTTACGATATAGAATGTAGGCAGGGCGAGGAAGTTTCTAGGGATGTTTTTACATATCCCTAATCTTTTGGTGGCAAGTATCGTTTGTCCGGACTGCATTAAAAATCCTTCCGCCATCTGTGACATTTGTGGCCCGCGGGAAAATATATTTTCCTCCGACGATCCCGTGAAGGAGTTTTTAAAGTATGTAGGTCGGCTGAATTTCAGTCATAACCTGCATTGCACATAACGCTGAGGGTTATGATAACAACGTTATCCTTAAATCCGCCTTAGAATCCACGAATTGGAAACCAGACGTTAATACGCCTGGTTCCAAAATTCTCTCCATCTCCTTCTCAAACGTTTTTAAAGTATGTAGGTCGGCTGAATTTCAGTCATAACCTGCATTGCACATAACGCTGAGGGTTATGATAACAACGTTATCCTTAAATCCGCCTTAGAATCCACGAATTGGAAACCAGACGTTAATACGCCTGGTTCCAAAATTCTCTCCATCTCCTTCTCAAACGGGCAATTGAGGTTCATTGACTCATTAAACTTCCTTCCCATGGCTCTCTCAAAACTACCATCAGCGCTGGGGCTTGAGGGTTCTATGGCAAAGGGGTATTTTCCACACTTTTTTAACACCCGTGCGAACTCGAGATATATAGGGCCTTTACCGTCGATATCCATGTAGGAGTTACCTCCATGACTACCAAGGAGAAGGAGTCCTTACTCACTTGGTATAAGGAGCACTCTTCGTATGGATATGTTTTCAACATGGCGGAAGAAATCACAAGGTATTGCATTCAGGAGGTGCGTATACTTCAAAGGGCGTGTCTTCTCTTTCGCGATATTTTTATGGAGACCACGGGAGTTGACCCTTTCCGCAAAGCGATTACCATCGCCAGAGCCTATATGCACGTTTTTAGGAAGCGTTTCCTAAAATCTGAGACCATCGCCATAATACCTCCGGGTGGATATCGTCTCGCCGACCGGCAATCGCAAAAGGCCCTCTTATGGCTATGAGAGGAAAGGCAAAGAGGGATCGCCATCACCCATGCTCTAAATGGCAGGGAGAGCTGCGTGATGGGGAAGAAAGTGGACGGTAGGTCAGGGAACATCGTTTTCGAGTTCCACAGGTGTTTCTTCCACGGATGTCCTTCGTGCTTTCCACGATGCACCGATAAAATTTCAAATAACCCGAACGACACCATGGGGGCGCATCATGAGGCGACTTTGAAAAAATCAGGATACCTGAGGCAGAGGGGGTTTGAAGTGGTGGAATAGTGTGAGTGCGATTTTGATCGCCAGATCAGGGATGACGCAGACTTGTCAGCATTCGTTGCAGGCAACCCGCTTCATACCGAGCCACCCATCAATCCGCGGGATGGTTTTTACGGGGGGAGAACTAACTGTGTGAGACTTTTTCACCGGGCCGACTTAAGGGTTGGAGGTTCGATTCGCTATCTCGACGTGTGCTCTCTTTACCCTTTCGTCAATAAATATAAAAAATATCCCATAGGCCATCTGACAATTTTTGTAAGGGATAATTGTCCTTCGCTGGACGCCGTGGAGGGGATGATGCGCTGTACGGTATTGCCTACCTCACATATTTATCACCCCGTACTCCTGTACAGACTGAATGAGAGGCTGATATTTCCTCTTTGCAGGACCTGCGCAGAAGAGGAAAATCAGGAGGAATGCACCCATTCCCATGACGAGAGATCGTTAACCGGAACATGGGTGTCGGATGAAGTAAAGGTCGCTGTACGGGAGGGATATGAGGTGATCAAGATCCATGAGGTATGGCAATACGAAACGACGGCTTAAGATCCGTCTACCGGTGAAGGAGGACTCTTCACGAAATATATTAATTTTTTTTTGAAGATGAAGCAGGAGGCGAGTGGTTTCCCTCAGTGGTGCAAGACGGATGATGATCGTCGGAAATACGTAATTGATTTCTACGAGCGTGAGAAGATCATGGAAGTCAGATTTAAAACTGCGTTAACAGAGACTATAAATTGTATGTATAATTTATGCCAAATTCAATAACATTTTGGAAATAGACTGCCATCGCAACGTCAGAGTCGATTATAACAGTTAGTCAGTTCGATATATGACCTTAGTATAAAGCTCGTGTCCACTGGATTTTATTTCACTCGTCAGTGAAAATCCATGTAAGGCGATGTTCTCGGTCATAGTCGATTTTCAAGGATTTCACCATGGGAAAGATTTTATCATAAAAGAAATTTCCATCACTAACGTAGATCATCGAGAAACAAAATCATGGTCAATCAAATCACCCTTCCCTGAAGAAAGAAGAAAAAAGGCTGAGCGTATGCAAGATCAATGACTCACGAGGAATTACCACGGAATTGAATGGAGCGATGGAGAGATCGTTCATCAAGCGGTAAAATACATAATAAAATCATTTACTGGACGAGCGACGATTTTTGCTAAAGGCAGGGAAAAGAGTTTATTTTTGAGCAAACTTTTATCGCCCGAATCGTTTACGATTTAGCCGATCTAGGATGTCCGTGTTTAAGAAGACTGAAATACGACGAGGAGTGTGATTATTGTTGGTGTTGGTGCTTTCCCAAGCATTATGCAACAAATTTTCAATGTTCTAAGAAGAATTGCATCAAGTTGGCGAGATGGTTTATGACGACCGGTAAAGCCGCACTCGGTTCATTCATTTTCCGCCTTCGATCTTTCGAAAAATTTCCACGTCCCTCAATTGATATTTACGAGATGGTTAGCTTTTCCACAATTTATGATATATTTGGAAAAAAATAGACGTTTTATGAGCGGATTTTTGCTCAGCATTTAAGATATACCATAAATCTATTAAATTATGAACGTTTTGCAAAAAAAACCGGTTAATTATTTCGAAAAATTACGAAAAATATGTGATTTTTAGTGTAACCGTTTCCGAAAATTTTCAATTATCTCCAAAAATTTCACGTTTTTTGACGTGAAAACTTCTTGATATCTATGATTATTCGTACGTCCTTTGAATTGAGAACGCTTCGCAAAAAAATCGCACGTAATTTCGAAATGTAACGAAGAAATTCTGGTTTCGGCAGCTAGCTTTTCCACAATTTATGATATATTTGGAAAAATAGGACGTTTTATGAGCGAACTTTGCTCAGCATTTAAGATATACCATAAATCTATTAAATTATGAACGTTTTGCAAAAAAAACCGGTTAATTATTTCGAAAAATTACGAAAAATATGTGATTTTTAGTGTAACCGTTTCCGAAAATTTTCAAGAAAGGCAGTGTGTTACGTCTATGGTATTGACATCAGTGGATGGAGTCCAGGAGTCGACCTTCGGATTGAACATCTACGTGCAAATCCTCATTGCCCTATCGTGACGAAATCTACATGTGATATCCAAATGAAAAATAATTCTTAATACTAATAATCTAAAATGTACAACATGTGTTTGAAATGAATATGGTATGGAATTTTGTGTCAATAAATAAAATATATTAATCTACAATACGTCTTTCGAGTTATTTCTTTACGAAACGTCTTAGAAATATGGACTCGAAGCAGTTAGCCGCAGCTTTAATGAGTAACGCGCGAACAATAGTTTTTAAGTCATCAGATCAACACGCTAAGGCTTAAGCATTTCTCCTTGAGAGAGGCATCTCGTTCTCTACATGGAGTGGTAGGGAGGAGCAACTCCATTCATACCTCATCAGGGGTCTATCTGCTGAAACTAGTCCCAAGGAAATCCGAGGATCTTGATGCACTAGACATCCCAATCAAGAAGGTGCATCAACTGCACACTGGTGGTGGCACCAAGCTGCCTCTTTTCATCGCACCAATCCCCTCAACGCAAAAGTGGTAGCCCACTGATATCTGCAGCCTGACAGCCCTCTCTTACTGCCGTGTGCCAATCTGTCCCTACATGCATAGACCCGCAGATGTGTTTCAGATGCAATCGGTTCGGCCACTCCTCAGCGCACTGCTACTCTGCTCCACGTTGCTGGCGCTGTACGGGACCTCACCATGGACAGGAATGACAAAAGGCACTAGACACACCAGCCACCTGCTGCAACTACGGTGGTGATCACCCTCCTATGTCTAGGAAGTGTCCGGTATGGTAGGCGGAGAAGGCCAGAAGGGCTCCCCCTCCATCTGCTCCGAAGCGCAAACCGCTCCTTTGGCATCCTCAGATATCGAAGCCTGTTCCAACACTCGGCAAACCAAATGCCTGGAGAGGAATGACCCGTTCCTTCATCCCCTCGCAGGTCTGACCTTCCCATCAAAGGAAAGTTCTGGGCCTTGATTTCCCCCCACTTCCGTAACGAAGATCTACGGCAAACAGGCCTGAACAAGACGTCGGAGCGAAGACAGCAGCAGGTCACAACAGTTACCAACCACATCTAGGAGTCCCTCCTCCCCTACAGCAATGATCCAGACTGCGATGGAAAAGATGAATTGCCTACAATCTACCATCACCAGCCACTTCCAGGAATTTTCTATCCTACTGCAGGAAATTTCAAATCGCCATGGCCCCTGATAATCGAACAATAAAGTCTCTTAACATCATGACCTGGAATGTCGGTGGCGCCATCCGCAGGAAGACGCCTCAGCTGCTGCACTTCCTTGCTGCTCATCACATTGACGCAGCGATGATACAAGAAACGCACCTTCGTCCCAAAGACAGATCACAGATGCCCGGATGCATAATCTACCGGACAGACAGGCCTGAAAGATCGGGCCAAAACGTCACCAGCGGAAGGGGAGCTGCTGTCCTGGTTGCTGAGAATATAATCTCCAGAAGTTTCATTCCCAAGGCCGCCGAGTTACAAGCCCCTTTGCACAATATGTTAAGCGGAAATGTGAAGGGGAACGATATAGTGACGTGGACGCCCAAGAAGCCCAAAAGAAATATAAAAGGAATAACAGTTTTATTTCTTGAATGATTTGAAAATTTTCAGAAGTCAGAACACTGGGATGTTAAACATTTCAAATCAACTTGGGGGGTTCTTCTGACAAACTGAAGGCCGTGTCGAGGATATTCACTGCACTGAGGTGATATCTCAAGTAAAGGAACTTCACTTTTTATCTCAAGGAGACTGTATGGAAATTTTTTGTTTTTAAACAATGTATTTCAACAAAAACACTAACAACAAATAGTATGCAAGTAGCAAGCCAAAAAGTAGTGAAAATTAATGTTAATGAGGCTCATTGTCTTATTATTATAATTTGCTTGTCTGTTGATTTTCTTTTACATTTGAATTGTTCATTTAGCTCTTTTGAAATAGTTTTGATGAAAATTGGCATTTTTGTCCCCTTTATAATCATGTTATATGGAGGAAGAAGTCCAAAACTGTGACGTGGGTTCTTTAACGGGAGAGAGTCCAAAGATCTTCCCCTTCCCAGAGCCTCCCAGCATCGAAGAGCTGCAAGAGGTGATACCATGTCAGACAAACAGCACATTGTTTTGTTTGTCTGATCCATCTTTAAGAAATTTTCAGCATTGCTGAATATTTCATATTTGTGCTCAAGATTTTCAACAAAGGAACTTGTGCTGCAGTTTTGGGAAAACTCAGGACCAGAAGGAAGAAGGATTTCATCTGTTGAAATGCGACTTTAGGATTGTCATAGCCAGGACATCTTTGCTCCATCATCGTCATTCCTGTAAGTTACATTTCTTTTAGAACTTTTGATTGGATCTAAAATACCATAGGCAAAAATGAGTGTACCCCTTGATATATTACCTTTACCGGAAGCTTTACTTAATGAAGTGAAGGAAAATGATTACACTAGTAGTGACCATGTTAGCAAGTTTAATGGGATTTCAGCAAGTGATTCAGCTTTTTGACCTCATGTCTTCTCAGTCAGAACTCAGTCCTCCTTATGTGGAATTTCCTTTTCAGAAGCAATGCCTTTCATTTTTTCTCATATTCAAATTTTACCTTCTGTTACTACAGGAGTAACACATTGGGTGTGTACTTATTTTGATGGGAATGTAATACATGTCTACAACAGTTTATCAAGTGGTTCTAGTCTTACTACAGAAAAGATCAATTTATTAGGTAAATTTTTTCCTCAGCAACCCCCTATCATTTATGAAAGTGTGCAGCAGCAAGAAGATGTGTATTATTGTGGTTATATTGCTCTGGCTTTCACCGTTTCTGTAGCTAATGGACTTAACCCAGTGAATCAAAAGTTCTGTACCGGTGTTATGATATCCCACCTTATTAAAATTTTCCAAGTGAGATGTATCAAGCCTTTTCCAGCAGAATCTCCTACTTTTAAAAAGGGGAGGAAAACCTCCAAAGCTGAAGGTAGAAAGGACAAAATCATTGTCCATTTCAAGGAAGGTACAGATGTTGGAAGCAAGGAAAAGTGAGATACAACAAGACTGACTCATTGTTGAATAACTATAATGGAACCACAGAATAAGATAACAACCATGGTTTTGCAGAATAGCTGCATCATCAATGCTGACAAGATTTTGAAGGCAGTTAAAAATTATCAAACATCAAAACCTGACGGAGTTAGGGAGCCAATTAAAAAGTATCATGCTAAACACACCGAAGTATTTAAGATAAATATTGAAGGATACCAAGGAAACAGAGATAGTTAGGATCCAGCTTATGGATTACAATCCAGAAATAGTTAGACATGCAAAGGAAAAATATGTGTTCACACTGTTGTAGCGAGCCTTCGGGTGATCGCGTCCCAGCTCCCAGAAAGCGTGGCATCCTTTTTTGAAAAAGCCAGCTTTTCCAAGAAAACACTGCATTTTCTTGGAAGACGCTCTAGTTTCAACCGTCATGGAGCGAGGTGTGTCACGTGGGTCAAAGGACTCAGTCACCCAGAGTATAAATAGGGTGCGGTTTCGGGTGTATGGGAGGGTCAGTTCGGGATCCAGGGCCTTGGGTCGTTATCTTTAATGGTGACTCCACTCTGGGTACCGAATAAGGAAGCTGAGCAATAGGGATGGAACTGGACCATGTGGATGTTATTCTTTGAAGTGACTACTGTGGCTGCAGTTCTCTCTTTCTTGGTCAGTCTCCAACCGGCGGCTAGTAGGTAGGTGGGGTTTTTCACAGGGTCCCACGGGGATATTTTTGGGCCTTGACCCGTAAGTGTTAGAGTAGGAAAATAGTTTTATTTAGTCAATAAGTTTTTGTTCTTCCTTCATGTAAATGTGTGTATGTTAAGTAAATATATAGATACGAAAGAACTGGAATCCCTAATCATTATTTCAATAGTCCTAATCGGATGCCCTCAATAATATTGTGGAACTTGGCCCCGCGACAACACCTTGTGGAAGAGGCTGCATGTAAAAAAGTGAGTTATTCTTTACCAAAATCGTTAAGTAATTTTAGACAAATGTTACGTTTTGGATAGCAATCAGGGAATGACCTGAAGATATATATCAGCGTCTGTACAGGGTGCAGCAGTTAAATCCGGACAAATATTGATTCGAATTTCCCGCCATATCATAGTTCCATCAGAGGTCGCGATTGAGGTTCTTGATCACTATGGGCAACTAGTAAACAGTCATAATCTTAAAATGGCCGAGATGCTACGTACAAGTGCGGAGTACAATCGAAGAGCCGCGATAATTGAAAGCCTTCGCGCTGGGCGTTCGGCGACCGAGATCATTCGATTCTTCGGGTACCCGAGGTCTACAGTCTATGATGTTGTGGCGAAATACAATGCTTCGGAGAAGTCCGAGGAAGGTTCCACTAACGCGGCGAGGAGTTCCCATTCGAGGGAACGGGTGTCACGAACTCCGGCGGTCGTGGAAAGGGCTCAAGAGCTGATTTCGGTGGACCCTGGACAATCGTTGCAGAAATTGGCATCAGTGGTGGGTGTCAGCGAGCGAACAATGCGTCGGATTGCAGAGGAGGACTTACGATACAAGTCGTACACAATAAAGGTGCGACAGATGCTGTCTGAGGCTGCCAGAACAAAGCGGATTGCTCGCTGCAACCTGCTGCTGAGTTCTTTGAAAAATGAAGCAGCGGGGCGCATCAGATTTTTTTCCGATGAAAAAATTTTCACTGTTGATGCAAAAATCAACCGGAGAAATGATCGCTGGCTCGCCCATGACCCCGAGGACGTCCCGATTGCTGCTCGAACAAAATTTCCGGCTAGTGTTCACGTCCTAGGTGTTGTGTCCAGTGAGGGTGACGTCATGCAGCCACATTTCTTTGAAAAAGGACAAACTGTCACAAAAGAAGTTTATCTAAACGTTTTAAAGGATGTTGTGGTACCGTGGATGATAACTGTGGCCACGGGGAGGGAATATGTTTTTCAACAGGACGGTGCACCGGCTCACACAAGCCATTTAGTCCAAAACTGGCTATCAGACAATGCGGACATGTTCTGGTCCAAAGAGTTTTGGCCCCCGAATAGCCCGGATTTGAACCCCCTCGACTACTGTTTGGAGCGTTGTTGAACGGGTTACCAACAAGTCGCGACACCCTGATGTCGCGTCTCTACGCGCCGCTATCGAAGCAGCATTCGCCAATATGTACAGCGCTGCATTAAAGAGAGCGTGCGGGCGCTTCAGGAGAAGGATGGAGGCGGTAATTGAGGCCAACGGTGGTTATATTGAGTAATTGCACTCCTGACAGGTCACAAAAATATTGACCAGAAATAAGGTCTTTTAAATTTATACTTTGTGTCAATAAATTATATTTTAAAACAAAGTTTAATTTGTCCGGATTTAACTGCCGCACCCTGTATATCCTGTATAGCTTTGAAAATTTCTTCAGTGTCTTCTTCAGTTAGTTATTCACTATGTCCAAAATGCAATCATTGCAATGCTGTTTTATTTGAAAAGAGACCGGAAGGAGTGGTGCTGTGGTAGTGGTAGGTACTTCCTTGGCTTTCTCCCCACTTTAATGCACCTTTCTATAATAATAAGAGCTTCTTGAAAACTTCAAGAAGTTACAAAAATATTTTTGCATTTTCAGCATTAGTGTTTCGAACCATGGGTTTAAACATGTTCTTGATAAGAAAGGGCCATCTTTAGTTCAAATACAGGGAAGAACATATCATAGATTGTTTAGTTTAGACTGGAAAGAAGCTGAAGGTGTTAATAATGTTGCACAATATGTAGACGATGGGGCTGGGAACGTGCTGGCAGAGAATAATGTATGGCAGAAGATGGGCGACGCAACGAAAAAAGATGGTAAGTTTAATAATTATTTTATTTTGGCTAATGTGATGCATTTACTTACAACATTATTTAAGCTACAACAATAGCTCTTATGAGTAGGAATAATACATTAGTACCAAGCCATTTTCAAGGTTTAAGTAATTGCTCTCTTCCCTATTGTAATTATTGGTTTGCAAGTTCACAGAAGTAGTTCTTGAACGTATCTCATACTTGAAACCTTCACCTTGAGAGAACCCTCCTGTCCGAGGCAATGGAGCAATATTTTGGGGTAAACTGACTTAATTATCAAGTTCATAAGAAGGTCGTCCTTGTCTTTCTAAATAGGCATCCCTAAGGAGATTGTGTAGACAGCAACAAGCTTTAACTTATCTTATTTTTCGGGTTTTATATTAAAAGTTGTTTAAAATAACTGAAAAATCTGGCACAAGAGACCAAAAGCGTTTTCAGAAATTATGCACACTATAAATTGCGCTGAGGGTATTAGAAACAATTATTCCGAAATTATTCGAAAAGAGAAGCTCCCAACGGGATCTGCTGATCCACGCTCATCTAAGAAATGGGTGTTGATAGATGGATTTTGTTTTTGAGTGAGCTAGAGAGAGCGGTCATCGTTCTGCAGTATTCCACCAAAAGAGATAAATGAAGGATCCGAGGAATCATTGGATGAGGATGGGCAGAACTGCAATGACTGAGAGCAAACAACTCTTTCGTTGCCATCCTCTAGTGATGCTCCCTCTACCACCTCTTTATCCACCATTCCCAGATCGAGAAAAGCTCTATTAGATGCAGTCAATAACAGGGGTCAACAACGATTAGAACTGCTACAGCGCTTGGCTGAGATAAGAGAGCCTGAGGCTGATGTGGATCTCTTCACGAGGAGCATAGCGTCCATAAAGAAATTCCCGCCTCATCTCATCAACAAAGCCAAAATGTAAATTTTGCGCTGTTTTTGCAATTGTGGATTTTGCTCATTCATCATCTTCTTCACTTCCATCTCCTCTGGAAACACCAGAACCACCAAGTGATTATTTAGTAGGAGCTAAGGAATGATGCCTTTATAAAACTTCAAACCACAGGCAAGAGATGACGTTATGCCATTTTATTTATGAATGGATGACGAAATAAGATGAAGCCTGGGCTTTAAAATAACCCCTAATATCATTGTAATTTCATACCCCTTCTTTTTTCTAAATGGAGCATATATTTATACTTATCAGTCGAGGTCTGGTCGTCAAAGGGTGAGGACGTATGGTGAGCGCAGGTCAAAAGAAAGGGAAGTGAAAATCATTGTCACGATGGCTTCAACCACTAGTATAGTCAAGTCTGTTAAGTGCAACAAGAACTTGAAGAAGGGCACTACTTGTAATCTGTGTAGTTCTTGGTACCATTTTAAATGTTCTAAGACAAATTAGAGGACTGTATGTCTGAGGACTGGGTGTGTAAAAAGTGTAGAGAGAACGGAAGTGCAGAGAACCTGAAGCAGATCCTATAGGAGAAGGAAATAGGGAACCTGAAGGAGGAACTGAGAAGGAATAATGAATATTAGAATTTGATCTGTCTCACTCTTATCCAACTGTTTCAATGATGCCAGCCCATTTGTAGAATAAGGAATCTGTCATATTTCAGCCAGGCAGAGATTTGTGTACTCCAAACTACATTTTCTATTTGATCTTTTATCTTCAAAGACCCAGGTTAGCTGAGTTTCAAAATTTAACTTACTTAGACTTTTAAGAGCAATATCAAAAGGATAGGAAACCAAGTGCAAACACCAAAGTATCAATAATTTTGCACCCTTCAGGTCGACTCTGGATAACTAAAAGTCATGGGAAAATGTGTTGCAAGGCTATGTTGGAGGGCAGTTGAGGCCATGGCCTAATATTCCCATTTTTGAAATGTGTATGTTGGAAGGCGGTTGGAAGAATTCTTGGAAAAGCTCCGAAGCATTGGTCAACCACATGACGCCGTATTCAAAGACTGGAGGGCTGCAAGAAAGCAAACTGACCCATCCACGCAGAGGACACGTGTTGGTCACACATGGTCAGCAACACCCACGCTAACCCCTTCCACCACCCAGCCACTACTCAAATATTGGGTATATAAGGCCGTGCATTTTCCAACTCTGGACATTCCCTTCCCTTTCCTAGCAGTCAACAGCTTGCTCCTCGCTGACAGTCGGAGACTGCATATTTTCCACCGGCATCGTAGCCTGCTACCTGTGGACGTCTCGATGGCCACACCCTTTCCCCCAGTATTCTGTTAGCTCCCTGTGAACGTTCGGAATACCCAGACTACCTCAATTTTAACCCAGACGTCAGAAAGTGCGCAGCCGACAAGGATCACTGAGCACCGCGACCCTACATGACAATCACAGGAAGGAAAGGAAAGGAACGGAGACAAAACTCCTGACAAGGACTGTCTAAAGCGGGTTCCCTTGCTGAGAAAGGGCAAAAGGAGGTGGAGAATTCTGTCCTCAGGGAGTGAGGGCGAGGAGGAGGAGGAGACCCCTAGAAGGTGTAAGAAGAAGACAAATCATCTTAAGGCAAGGAGAAATATACTGAGAGAGATGGAGATATTCATATTCGCAGGGGCCTTTTCATTCTGCAAAGGGTTTATCGGAGTATGCCTAAAGCAAACGTTTAAAAGACTGTCTGTAGCATAATCATCCCCCTCCATTTTCTGATAGTTTGTAAAAAGAGTTTGAAAGTAAGAAGATAGTAGTTAACCCCGGACGATGCAGCACTTCCGCCTTATCACTTACGCCCATGTGCACTGACCCCACCCCCCATGGATGTCAATCAAAATGGTTACTTCTGACAATTTTTTTATAAGTCAAAAGTGTTGCAGATATCACCGTCTCTTTTTCCGCTCAATAATGATGTGTTATAAAAGCCCTGTTGTCGTATTTCCTTCGTTTCTCTGTCGCAGACATATCCACATCTATATGGGAAGTCTTTTTCGCTCATACCAATCACGGCTTGCTCTTTTCTCACATAATCAATGAGTCCCTCGAATCCTTTTCATTTCAAGGTGGACCATCCAGTCAATAATGATGCGTTGTAAAAGCCCCGTTCTCTTATCTCCTTCGTTTCGCTGTGACGAAGATATCCACGTATGAGAAGTCTTTTTCAGATATCGAGGATACGATTTTAAGCCCTTTTTAAGAGACTTTTGCTGTGCATTTCAAACTATGGTGTGGGTATGCGAGCTACAGGGTATACATCAGGACAAAAAATGTAAGAAGTTACTTTTTCCAAGAGCTTGCTATACAGAAGATGTCCACGTAGGTGAACCCTGTTGAGCTGTACCGGAAACTTAAAATGACAGACGATAACCAGATCCAGTGTTTGGAGCTGAAGAGGGTGGCTGACTATTACTCGAAAGGCTTCGATAGGAGATGTAAAATATTTTATTAATTTACTTTTATTTTTATTTATTTTAATTATTTATTCTATTCTATTTTGCTCATTATTACTTATTACTATCTCTCTTATAGTGAGACAGTTTAGGGCCCTGGAGAGGATGGTGCGATTTTTAGAAGCTCAGGGAAGCCTAGATGACTAGGGTAAGAATTCTATGATATAAACATGACTGCTATGGTGTCGATTTTAATAACCGAAATTAACATATCCATAATAACATATATCCTCTACTTTCAGAAGAGGAAAATACGTCAGAGGTGGACGCGACGGCAGGGAGAGAGGAGACATTGGTAGGAGAGTTTGGAGATCGGGGTAAGATTTCTTCGATATGTATGTTTGCTATACCAATAATGTTAATAACAACCAAAATTAATGTATAAGCGATTTACTTGCATTTATGTAAGCGTGTATGTGTTAATAATATGTATTCTAAATACTTCCAGAAGAGCCACGATGTGATAGCGAGGTGTCAGTCGCAACTGTGATGGAGGAGAATGAAGGGATTAATTGTGGGAAGAGGAGGAGGGTGACGGAGAACGGGGAGGAGGAAGAAATGGAAAAGAAGAAGACGAGGACTGAAGAGAAATTTGGAAAGCCTACGCTAGCGGTAGCAGGCGTGAGAAGAGGTATCGATGGTGAGGGCGAATCACCCGAGATCGTCGACGACCCCATCGAGGACGAGGAAACTTTCTACGAGGGGTTTGAGGGGCAACCCCCGTATTACGGGGATGATGATGATGATGAAGGCCCACAATCCCCAGCACTGATAGATTTTCCCCTCTTGATAGAGTTAAGACTCTGACTGAGTCAAAAAATTTTTAAAAAATGTAACATATATATTTTATAAATAAAAAAGAAGACAAGGACTGATGAAGAAGAAGAAAAATTAGGAAAGCCTATGCTAGCGGTAGCAGGTGTGAGAAGAGTCACCTCTATCGATGTTGAGGGCAAATCACCCGAGATTGTCGACAACCTAATCGAGGAGGAGGACACATTTTACGAGAGGTTTGAGGGGCAACCCCCGTATTACTGGGATGATGAAGGAGACCAACAATCCCCTGTATTAATAGATCTCCCACTGCTAATAGAGTTAGACTCTGGGTAGTTGGAGTATATGAGGTTCAGAGTACATAGCTGTTTGAAAAATCTGGAGATGGAGGATATGTATTCTAGAGTGGAAGAAGAAAGGCTCTTTTGGCATTAGTTAAATCAGAGTAAGCTTCTTAGGGTTACCTCAAGGGAAGAAGTTGGAGGAGGGCAAGATAGAAAGTTTACCTACCTACCCATTACCTACCCACTTCCTTTACTCACAGCCAATACTGTATGAAATTGGAAATGAAAAATTAAAATTGGGGGGCCACTGATGTGGCCAATAACGGGGCATATGTTCCAATGCCCCGCAGTGCACCAAATGTCTTTCAGACAACCCCATCAGCGCCGCTGATGGATGAAGCGATAAGAGTGATGAGAGAAAATCAGATAATTGTGGAAAGTGAATGCACTAATGCATTTCGATGCTTTTTAATCCCGAAAGAAAGTGGCAAGGCCCGGTTTATTATGGACCTGAACCAATGGACGGAGCATTATACAGTGCCGCGAATAAATCTTTTGAATGCAGAGCAGTGCCTCTTAACAATACCAACGGACAGGGTGGCGATAAAACTCAATATGAAACACGGCTTCTACCAAATTCCAATTCGCGAAAGCTGCCGCAAATTTTTCCGCATCTACCACCGCGGAATTAAATACGTTTTGACTAGACTCCCGATAGGGTTAGCCCTTGCACCTTACATCATGCAGAGGTGGGCTGAAAATATTAAAAGATTGGTAGAAGACCGGTTTCCGTGCATTTTTATCCCCTACCTGGACGATTGGCTAGTGTTGTTTGATAAATTTGTTGTGTCAGATGTTTTAATTGAAAATGTGTTGAAATTTATTACGGATGAGTTGGGGGTTACCCTTAACAGGGATAAATGTGTGCTTCAGCCAACGACAAAGTTGTCATACTTGGGAGTTTTTATTAATTTAAGGGAGATGACGTTAAGGGTCAAGCAGGCCATGCGGCAACGAGTTAAGGACTATCTGAGAGTGTTAGATAGATTAAATAATAAGGATCTTCAAAGGTTAGGAGGCCTTTTGTCATGGATTCTATTTATAACGAGACTCCCATTGTTTCTTGTAAAAGATGTTTTTTGTAGGGATAAAGTATGGCTTCAATTCTTGATTAATGATAAAGACTTACTAAATCGAAAGGTTTGCTTGGGGAATTTCACGAATGAATTAGTAATTTATAGTGACGCCACACCGCAGACCATTGCCTTTGTGATTCCGGAATGGGGTATAAAGAAAGCGTACAGATTCGAGAACTGGTACTCGATTAATTTAATGGAGGGAGTAGCTTGCCTTGTTGCGTTAAAATTTGTATTAGAAACATTGAACATTTTAAATTTGTCTTGTTATGTGTTAAAAATGAGCACCGACTCTATGGTGTGTTTGTATTCTTTCCGAAAGGGAAAAGGTTTGTTATTTCGAAACAATCTTGTACGTATATTGTACCTCTATTGTGTAATAAAGAACAAAGGTAACCTTGTTACCTGGTGCCACGTGCCTTCCGACGCCAACCCGGCGGACTGGCCCTCTCGGGAGGCCCTTTTCTTTTAAATATACCCCCGCGCCGCCATCTTGGCTGGGTATGCCTTAAAAGGAAGGGGTCCTCTCGGGAGAGCGCTTGTTCCGTTGGCACTCTGAGCAGAGGAGCACGTGGCAGCAATAATAATAATTAAAATCTGGTTGGGTTGTAAATGATAACTGGGTTGTACCCTATTGCCCAGCTTTGCTGCCGTAATCAGAAATCTACTGTAAAGTAAAAATAGCCTGCTCTGTTAAGATAGTTAAGTAATTGTTTAAATATATTCATGAGGGAACATGGCCCATGTTTAAATATATTGATGAGGGACCAGCATAGCTGTAGTTCCAAATGCTGAAGAACATGTATCCTTGAGATATATTAGTGCTTCAGAGGCAATTCGACGAATATTAGAATTTGATCCATCTCACTCTTATCCAACTGTTTCAATGATGCCAGCCCATTTGCAGAATAAAGAATGTCACATTTCAGACAGGCAGAGATATTCAGGCACTCCAAACTACCTTTTCTAAATTGATCCTTTATCTTCAAAGACTCAGGTTAGCTGAGTTTCAAAATTTAACTTACTTAGACTTTTAAGAGCAATATAACAATGATTGGAAACCAAATGCAAACACCAAAGTGTCAATAATTTTGCACCCTTCAGGTCAACTCTGGATAACTAAAAGTGTCATGGGAAAATGTGTTGCAAAGCTACAGTAGCTGCTACCACCTACCCTAGGTGAGGTTTATTATCTTAGAATGCTGCTATTAAACTTCCCAGCATATAGCTATGAGGAACTTAAAACAGTCAATGAAAATTGTTATCGTCCTTCACACAAAGCAGCAAAAGACCATTGGATAATTATAAGTGTCAAAGTCTGGTCGTCAAAGGGTGAGGACGTGTGGTGAGCGCAGGTCAAAAGGAAGGGAAGTGAAAGTCATCATTGTCATGATGGCTTCGACTGCTAGTATGGTCATGTGTGTTGAGTGCAACAAGAACTTAAAAAGGGCACCACCTGTGATCTGTGTACTTCTTGGTACCATTTTAAATGTTCTTATGACAAATTGGAAGACATGGTCTCTTGGACAATGATAATGACTAAAGGGAAGTTTTGAGGAAGCTAATATCTATAAAACTTGTGGTGAACTGAGGCAGTTGTTTCCATGTTTAGTATCTGTGGTGCATCTACAGGAATACTATGGGAAGAATTTAAAATACAACTGGCGGAGGATTTATAGGATAAAGATGCAGCATGAATAGACAGGGCTTACAAATCTGCCTTGCTAGTTATAAGAAATAAGCTTCAAAGTCAGCTCCTTTGTGCAGCATCAACAGGAGATCACCCCTTATCAAGTGCAGACCATTGCACAGCAAATATCATCAAATTACGAAAAATTGGTGAATAATATGGGTGCAGCCCTACCAAATCTTCCTCAAAACATCCTATGAAATCCCTTTCCAGACAGTAATAGTCAAGCACAGAGTTCAACGTCCTGTACCCACCGTTACTCCCACACCCATTCCCTCATCCAAATCCTTTGGTCCCCTCTCCATCCCTTCTCAAGATGAAACTTCTTTCTCTCCTTCAGCACCTCCTAAAAAATCCAATACCCCCAAAATCCCTTCTATTAAAGTAAAATTTTTTCAGGCTGGCAGGCAATTGCATGAGAGAAAGCGCTGTTGGTCTCAATGATATCACTTGTTTGAGTTCCACAGGAAAAGCATATATAAAGAGTGCTGTAGAGGAAGAGCCTGCCACCAATGTCCTATCAGTGGATTTTGCAGGAGTATCTCTTCCTTCAAGGCATATAATTCAGTGGTGGGAGTATTGCCATTTCTCCTTTCAACCGTCATTTTTTACCAGGTTGAGATGTTTCCAAAAAATTTCCTTTTTTAGGGATCTAAAAGGGTCATTTCTATTCGAGCAGGTAGGGTATTTTCCCGAGGTGACTCCGGATGTGAACAGATATTGATGGATTTTCCACTATTTAAGAAAGCCTCGTTTTTAAACAGCAGAGTGCAATGTATTCACATAGGGTGTCAAAGGGCTTCCCTTGTCATTATCTTAAAGTGCATGAAATGTCTCAAGACGGTCCCTTTTAGGATCTTTCAATATTAGGGCGTGGGAACAAGAACCTTTGCTCCTGATTCGTCCAAATTTTGGATATGGTGTCGGGTTTCGGAGTATATAGCTGTGGTTGAAAAATCTGAAGGTAGCCTGCTGAGGGAAAAAAATAAAATGGCACTAAAAGATTAGTACCCGTGTTCAAAATTGTTCCTGATCATACAACTGATGACCATAAATTCAAATCAATCAACAATATATTCCACCTTAAAGTCGAAATTTGCAACTTCATCAAGCCCAAGGCCCCCGTTCAATGCACCCAATGCCAAAGGCTTGGACATACCAAGAACTTCTGTTACTTAAATCATAACTGTGTTAAATGTGGTGGATCCCACCCATCAAATGAATGTAAAAAATCGCAAGATGATGACCCCTTCTGCTACAATTGTAAAGCAAACCATACCATAACATAAGTGTTAGAGTAGGAAAATAGTTTTATTTAGTCTGTAAGTTTTTATCCTCCTTTGTGTAAATGTGTGTATGTTA
The DNA here is from genome assembly GCA_036926295.1 of Pachydiplax longipennis. Lineage (NCBI taxonomy): Eukaryota > Metazoa > Arthropoda > Insecta > Odonata > Libellulidae > Pachydiplax > Pachydiplax longipennis. Next base: position 55,171,372 of record JAVFKF010000004.1, read on the forward strand.
GGGTAAATATATAGAAACAAAAGAACCAGAATTCCTAATCATTATTTCAATAGTCCTAATCAGATGCCCTCAATAATGTCGTGGAACTCGGCCCCGCAACATGAGGATCATCCTGTGTGTTACGCGAGTAGACAATTACACAAAGCAGAAAAGCGTTACTCCGCCACCGAGCTCAAATGTTTGGCTGTGGTAAGCAAGGTCAGAAAATTCCATGTCTATCTCCTGGGCTGACATTTCTTTCTGTTCTAGGACCATAAACCCCTACGTTGGCTCCTTGTGATCAAAGAGCCAAAACCTAAATTCGCCCGGTGGATCAAGGAGCTTGCTGAGTATTCCTTCAATATCCAATACAGCCCAGGGAAGGATATAGCCCATGCAGATGCACTCTCGAGAGAGAGGAAGGCCCAGAAATAGCGACAATCGAAACGGAGGCCGATCTAGAACCGGTTTGGGACAAGCGACGGATTTCGGAAGAACAGATGACCTGTCCCAAATTGAAATCCCTATGCAAGTTAGCCGAAAACCACGACCCCTTCTACTTTTAGGACAAGGAACAAGTCTTAGATAAGGTGTATGTCAAACCTCCGGAGCCCCGATTTTCAATATGCGCCCCAAAGTCAATGAGGCATTTTATATTAAGGCATTGCCACGATAACCCTCTTGCCAGCCATCCAGGCTTCAATAAAACACTCGAAGTAGTTCAGCGGCAATTTAATTGGCCAGGTTGCTATGCAGACACTCAGGAATATATTTAAAATTGCCTCACGTGCAGGAGACGAAAGGCGAAGGCAGCGGTAGATCCCAGCCAACCAGTCGCCAAGGTAACATGGCCCTTAGAAAAAGTCTCCCTCGATGCACTCGAAAAGAAATTCACCATTTTGTATGTGGGATAATTGTTAGAAAATAATAACTTTTTATTTAATAATGGTCCAAGTGGAGTGGTCCTGGAAAAAGACTTCTCCTTAATATAATAACAAGGACTTTGAGAAGGCAGCAATAAAGTCGGTCGGTAATAAAAAAAGTTTGGGAAACATACAAAGTTTGCTCTTCTTACTTGTTCAAGGCAGCAATACTTCATTCTCTGGACAGGCTAAGTTGGGATAGCAGCATTTAATTATAAAGGAGGTGTTACAGCTCAATCAATGTTTACACTGCCTCTAGACTCTTCCAGTCAATCTTATTGCGACATAAAAGCAAATAGTGAAAGAGCAGAATTAACTAGAAGATCTTAACTATATGTGATGAGGTTTTTATGGCTCTGAAACAATCTTGAGGCATTTGAGAGAACACTAAGGCATTTGAGAGAACACTAAGGGATTTATGTCAAAATCAACTTTTATTTGGTGGAAAACTAATTTAGTTTGCTGGTGATTTCAGACTAAATGCTCCTGTTGTAAAAGGTAGGTCAGTGGCAGATTAAATAAAGTACAGCATAAAATTATAAAGTTTATGGTCTCAAGTGAGAATTTTTCTGCTGATAGGGCAAATTCATTCAAGGGGAGATGAGATCTACCCTAAATTCATCCTTGAAATTGGGGAAAGTAAAATTGACTGGATAATCATAAATATAGTAAAGTAATTCTGCTTCATTATATTAAGGCCACTGACAGTGTGGATGATCCTACTCTATTTGGCCAACCAAATGAGATTTTAATACCAGTACATATAAGGATGTGGTCTCTAGTGAGCCTAGCCAAGCCAAGCCCCGAAAAACATCAAATACTGATTGGGCCACCCTTAGTTCTACAATTGAAAATGATACACCGATCACTGGAGCACCAACAGTTGGAGTTGTGGATCAATCTAAAAGTAGATCCTCACCAAGTGAACTTGTTTAAGAAGATTCACATCTTACAGCACAAATCTCCGAGACTCTACTCCAAAACACTCGGGCATTGCTCATAGGTCAGCTATCGTGTAACGTTGTGCTCATTTGAATCACACTTTGCCATCACACAGAGTTACTTTCTGCCATGACTACCAGTATAACTTAAATGGAATCACACTTCCCAGAGTAATGCATCGAAAGGATCTGGGTGTTATCATTGACAATAAATTATCATATTTGGAGCAAATAATAAAAATAAAAAACCATGCATCTAGGGAGAGTGTTGTTTGGTTTGGACTTGAACGATGTCCGAAGTGCAGATAATCTAAATGAGATAGAAGAACATGTATACACCTACACCACTGTGTGCACCAACACCAGGGTCTCTACCAAATTCACCATAAGATAAATAAATCTATTTTCCCAGAGAATGCGCATTGCTTTTATAATGGACATTGTAATGTAGGAGGGTCAAGCATTATTATTAATAATTATGCACTGCATGTAGAAGATGGAGCTGAGCGTAGAAGAACTGCAGAAGGGTGAAAGCTTCACTTAGGCCTTGTCAGTGAGATGCAAGATGATATTGATAAAGTCAATCCTATAGCACCCTCTTTACTGCATATCTGCAAACACACATCAGAAGAAGCATGCATTGTTTTGGAGAAAAAGGACAGGAGAACTCATGGGCCAATTTTAGGTGAGAACCACAGGCTAGAGAAAATAGCTCCCATAGTTAGAGCTGGACGAGGAAGCAAACCTAGGCAAGTTTTAAAATGGAAGCATAACAGAGGAGAGCCAAGTTTTATAAGTATATTAAGTGAAACGTATGAGGCTTTGCAGTACAATTTTCTCTTTCCTCATGGAACATCTGGATGGCACAAGGACCTTAAAGAAAGGGATGGAAATAAATACTTGCAGGTTAAGTACCACAGGAAGTACTCTCTTGCCTGAGAGTAAATTTGCTGATTTACAGCATTTGGGGCAAGAATACTTTGTAGATATTTATTCTAGAGTGGAAGAAGAAAGGCTCTTTTGGCATTAGTTAAATCAGAGTAAGCTTCTTAGGGTTACCTCAAGGCAAGAAGTTGGAGGAGGGCAAGATAGAAAGTTTACCTACCTACCCATTACCTTAACTGACAGCCAATACTGTATGAAATTGGAAAAGTAAATTTGAGTGGACTTAGTTTCCAGAAAAGGTTGGCTTTGCTTTTTCATTACTTTAACATGCAATCCAGAGGGGATTGAAATACAGAAAAGCCAAAGGAACGGACTATCTGCAATTGATAGGTCACATTTATGCAATATTTTTTTAGCTTCAGCTTGCAGCAACAATGAGATGGTTTCACAGTGGAAAATTACTTTTAAATGTCATTTGTAATGTATGTAAATGAGTTCCAAAAACATTGTTTATCTCAAGCCAATATTGCTCTTCAAGTTAATGGTGAACCAAAAAAACAGCCCATATTGATAGTTCCACTTGGGTGACAATGCCAGCAGAAGATGAAGTAGAAGGCCAGCTTAGGAAATTAGTTTTATAGCACATGTTGCATGGACATCATGGAGATGAGAAACAGAAATCTCCCTGTATGGATAGTATGAGAGAAGTTTGCAGCAAAGAGTTCCCTAAACCAGGATGTGAGATAACAAATGAAGATGACAGAAGGTATGTATACTATAAATGCACTTGTAGTACTAATTATACATTAAAATCTGGTTGGGTTGTAAATGATAACTGGGTTGTACCCTATTGCCCAGCTTTGCTGCCGTAATCAGAAATCTACTGTAAAGTAAAAATAGCCTGCTCTGTTAAGATAGTTAAGTAATTGTTTAAATATATTCATGAGGGAACATGGCCCATGTTTAAATATATTGATGAGGGACCAGCATAGCTGTAGTTCCAAATGCTGAAGAACATGTATCCTTGAGATATATTAGTGCTTCAGAGGCAATTCGACGAATATTAGAATTTGATCCATCTCACTCTTATCCAACTGTTTCAATGATGCCAGCCCATTTGCAGAATAAAGAATGTCACATTTCAGACAGGCAGAGATATTCAGGCACTCCAAACTACCTTTTCTAAATTGATCCTTTATCTTCAAAGACTCAGGTTAGCTGAGTTTCAAAATTTAACTTACTTAGACTTTTAAGAGCAATATAACAATGATTGGAAACCAAATGCAAACACCAAAGTGTCAATAATTTTGCACCCTTCAGGTCAACTCTGGATAACTAAAAGTGTCATGGGAAAATGTGTTGCAAAGCTACAGTAGCTGCTACCACCTACCCTAGGTGAGGTTTATTATCTTAGAATGCTGCTATTAAACTTCCCAGCATATAGCTATGAGGAACTTAAAACAGTCAATGAAAATTGTTATCGTCCTTCACACAAAGCAGCAAAAGACCATTGGATAATTATAAGTGTCAAAGTCTGGTCGTCAAAGGGTGAGGACGTGTGGTGAGCGCAGGTCAAAAGAAAGGGAAGTGAAAGTCATCATTGTCACGATGGCTTCGACTGCTAGTATGGTCATGTGTGTTGAGTGCAACAAGAACTTAAAAAGGGCACCACCTGTGATCTGTGTAGTTCTTGGTACCATTTAAATGTTCTTAAGACAAATTGGAAGACATGGTCTCTTGGACAATGATAATGACTAAAGGGAAGTTTTGAGGAAGCTAATATCTATAAAACTTGTGGTGAACTGAGGCATTTGTTTCCATGTTTAGTATCTGTGGTGCATCTACAGGAATACTATGGGAAGAATTTAAAATACAACTGGCGGAGGATTTATAGGATAAAGATGCAGCATGAATAGACAGGGCTTACAAATCTGCCTTGCTAGTTATAAGAAATAAGCTTCAAAGTCAGCTCCTTTGTGCAGCATCAACAGGAGATCACCCCTTATCAAGTGCAGACCATTGCACAGCAAATATCATCAAATTACGAAAAATTGGTGAATAATATGTGTGCAACCCTACCAAATCTTCCACGAAACATCCTATGAAATCCCTTTCCATACAGTGCTAGCCAAGCGCAGAGTTCAACGTCCTGCACCCACTGTTACTCCCACACCCATTCCCACTTCCAAATCCTTTGCTCCTCTCTCCATCCCTTCTCAAGATGAAACTTCTTTCTCTCCTTCAGCACCTCCTACAAAAACCAATACCCCCAAAATCCCTTCTATTAAAGTAAAATTTTTTCAGGCTTGAAGGCAATTGCATGAGAGAAAGCACTGTTGGTCTCTAAAATATCACTAGTTTGGGTTCCACAGGAAAAGCATATGTAAAGAGTGCTGTAGAGGAAGAGCCTGCCACCAATGTCCTGTCACGGAATTTTGCAGGAGTATCTCTGCCTTCAAGGCATATATTTGTTATTATAATGAACCATCGAGGTCCTCTGAAGCGATTTCACTCGAAGAGCGATTTATGGCCTTCGAGAGTAAAGTTTTCCAACAAATCGCTAGTCTCACCACCCGAAGCGACGCATTGGAAGAGCAAATGGATTCCCTGGAACAATATTCCAGACGCAACTGTTTATTAGTGCATGGAATCCAGGAAGAACATAAGGACTGCATAAAAACCGCAGTCCGGGACAAGCTTCAAGTCCCAGTCGATATGCGTTGCCTCGATCAGGCACATCGTGTGGGCAAGCCTAGACACAGCTCTGACAATAAACCGAGACCAATTATCGTCAAATTCGTGTCTTACCAGGATCGCCACAAAGTTTGGCTGGCAAAAAAGGCGCTAAAGGGCACAGGTATCCTGGTGACCGAATCGTTGACAGCCGCTAGATACTCAGTTCTACAGGCGGCTAAAGAGCTGGCTTCCCCACGCAATGCTTGGACGCAAGACGGCAAGATTATTTTCTTGTGTCCTGATGGTAGCAGGGTTCACGCCATCTCTCTCTGAGATGTAGATTTAGTTAGGAAACATTTCGCTCCCAACAGCCAAACCAGGAGCTGGCGGCGAAACTAAGTCTTTCGACGAGGTATTTAGAGATTCAGACGAAGGTGTAAAGAAACTTCTCAGCATATAGCTATGAGGAACTTAGAACAGTCAATGAAAATTGTATAGTCCTTCACACACAGCAGCAAAAGACCATTGGATAATGATAATGACTAATGGGAAGTTTTAGAGACAATTTTACAGTCACTATATTCCCTTCAGAAGAGGACATATTATTCTATGCTGTAGACTGCAAACTTCAGCAGAGTAACCAGTGCTGTTGATTGTAAAAGATTTCAAGGAACATTGGACAAAATCTCCAAATGATGTGACGACTAGAAACTCAATCTAAATCTTAAAAAATGTCATATTATGACTATAACATTTAAAAAGATCTATTGAATATCAATATAACTTAAATGGAATCACACTTCCCAGAGTAACGCATCAAAAGGATCAGGGTGTTATCATTGACAATAAATTATCATATTTGGAGCAAATAATAGATATAAAAAACCTTGCATCTGGGGAGAGTGTTGTTTGGTTTGGACTTGAACGATGTCGGAAGTGCAGATAATTTAAATGAGATAGAAGAACATGTATACACCTACACCACTGAGTGCACCAACACCAGGGTCTCCACCAAATTCACCATAAGATGAATAAATCTATTTTCCTAGAGAATGTGTGTTACTTTTATAATGGACATTAATATAGGAGAGCTAAGCATTATTATTTATAATTATGCACTGCATGTAGAAGATGGAGCTGAGCGTAGAAGAACTGCAGAAGGGTGAAAGCTTCACTTAGGCCTTGTCAGTGAGATGCAAGATGATATTGATAAAGTCAATCCTATAGCACCCTCTTTACTGCATATCTGCAAACACACATCAGAAGAAGCATGCATTGTTTTTGAGAAAACGGACAGGAGAACTCATGGGCCAATTTTAGGTGAGAACCACAGGCTAGATGAAATAGCTGCCATAGTCAGAGCTGGACCAGGAAGCGAACCTGGGCAAGTTTTAAAATGGAAGCATAACAGAGGAGAGCCAAGTTTTATAAGTATATTAAGTGAAGCGTATGAGGCTTTGCAGTACAATCTTCACTTTCCTCATGGAACATCTGGATGGCACAAGGACCTTAAAGAAAGGAATGGAAATAAATACTTGCAGGTTAAGTACTACAGGAAGTACTCTCTTGCCCGAGAGTAAATTAGCTGATTTACAGCATTTGGGGCAAGAATACTTTGTAGATATGTATTCTACAAGATTATATTGAAAGATGGAAGATATGTGAAGATGGAGATCATCGCCACTGCAGTGAGTGGCCACGATCACAGTCCCCCACCTTCTTCACGGACCCCCTCCCACACCCACCCATTTCCTTGCTTCCCTCCCCACCCCAGGACTAAACCCCTGGCCCTGGAGGAGACGGAGGCAACACAGACTCCACTAACCACTTTTTCCATCTCTGTTTCAGACAGGCGCAAACAAGGACGCCAGGACCAGACACCACCACCAGCCACTATCCATGAAAGCAGACCAGACAAGGACAACGACAAGATCTACAGGACTACACCCAAAGACGACGCGACCAGGCAGGACACAGAAGAATAAAATAAAATAAACCAAACTTTTCCTCTTTTCGGGACACCTTATGTAATCAAATTGCTCTCTGTATAAATTAATTCTATTGTAAAAGGGTCCCCATGTATCAATTTCAAAACTAAAACTGTAACCACTTCCCCTGCTCCACTCAACCTTGCATGCCGCTTTATCCCCCTCTTGCTCTGTATAAATTTAAAACAAACCATGTAACGCGGCATTATAGTATAATTAACCACTCTGTAAAAATTTGTTGTAACTACTCCTACCCACCCATATGCCTGCAGTAGGTTTTCGCTGAGTTTCCCTACTGCCACGGACAAATGTCATGCATTCCTCCCCCAGCACCTCCATTTCCACAGACAAAGCCCCTGAAAGGCGCAAGCCTATAGGGTGTAACCAAAATGCTATGTATATACTGACAAATAGAAAAATAAAACGCTTGAAACTGAACTGAACATGCATCGTGGAGTCACTCTCTAACTTGACGGGTTATCTCAACCCCGTGTTTGGAGAGCCTCCTGCTGTTCGGAATTATCCCAACCCCAGCTAGTAGCAGTTGTCCACGAGCCAAGCTTTCGGTGCCATCAAAAGTGACGACTTGAGAAAGGTTCCCGAGAGTGGGAGACTCCATTCGCCGAGTCGACAAGTAGGAGCGGCGACAGAGACAAACCCCCCTGCGAGTAGGTCGAGCCAGTTGGTATGTAACCATTTTTGTACTCCTCTGAATTATCCTGGCCAATAAACAGCCACTTTGGATTTTCAATTCGGAAATTGATTATTTAACCCTATGTCGCTACGACAACGTCTTGTTAGTACAGTTATGTTTCAGAAATTTCCCTTTTGTGTTAGTGTTGGAAGCATGAAGGTTATGTTGTGTTTTGATATGGTGGAGTGATAGTTTTGATGGTGCAAGGTTGTAAGTGATATTAAGTTTATTTCTTCGGAGGCCCTGACTCAGAGGAGAAATCTCACATGTAATCAGCTGCTCTCCACTTGTTATCCACATAAACTCACAATTCATTCATGAAATTAGAAATACAGCAAGTTCTTCATGTAGCCTCAAGTTAGCCCTGGTTAATTAGTTCAAGTGCAACAGAGGAACAAAGCAAAGATGCGATAATTCACTGTTTATTGAGGTGTAAAAAGATGTCAGACTCAAGTGGTTGTGTCGTATGTAATAAGGCTGTAGACACCAATTTTCAACATATTATATGCAGTAGATGAGAGTCTTTCATGCATAAGAAGTGTACTAGATTCATCAATCCATCCCCCAGCCAAATAATGAGAAAGTACTGATGTTGGGAGGATAAGTTTTGGGAGGCCTAGTATGGGAGAGAGGCACCCGAATGTCTGGAGGGGTGAGCAGGAATGAAATATTCCTCTATGGAGGTGTTTAAGGAAGCTGGCTCCAGACAGTGGGTTGTAGGAGAGAATTGCATAAGAACAACGTAGATGCCCAGATCTTCATAAGTACCATCTCCCGGCAACAAACCATGACCCTAGCTGGTTCTATGACAAACAGGGCATACTCTACCAAATTCATGCAACCCCAACGGGCCCAAGGCTACGATGTGTGCACCAAAATCACTGAGACGTCACATCCTGGAACACTGTCATGATTCCCCTCTCGCCAGGCATCTAGGGTTTGACAAGACTCTAGAGATAATTCAGCGCAGCTTTCATTGGGAAGGATGCTACTCCAAAACGTATGATTATCTCCAAAAGTGCTTACTGTGTAAGAAGTGTAAAGCCAGGAAATTAACCATCCCTTTGCAACCAGTGGCCAAGAGCAAATATCTGATGGAAAATTTGGATCTAGACATTGTGGGGCCGCTGCCTGTATCTGCTCGAGGGAATCGATATATACTAATGTGTCAAGATCACTTTCGAATCACATCAAATCGAGTTGAGCTGGGCAGAATGAGTCATGGTCAAGACTACTCGACTCGTTGTGATCTCTTCCTGAGAGGACTATGGGAGATTTCGGACAAAGCAGTCACATTGCTGTCTCCAGCCAATAGAATTTGTCTGCCAGCGCTCGTTCCTGCAGACTTCCGTATGTAAACATGAATCAGACATCGAGTGATACAGGTAAGCTATTACCCTTTTCAACATGGTAAATTAACATTTAGAACTTCATGCACGTACAGCTAAATATTTGAATTACGTGAATTTACTTGTACTAGTTAATAAGTCAAATTTATGTGCATTTATAATATGCTGTAGAAGAAGCAATGAAAGAAATAGAAGATGACATCGCAGTGATAGTAAAAAATAAAGATGATTTGCAGACATCCCTGAATGCAATAGATCAAGCTATTCAAGGATATAACATGAAAGTAAACAAAAAGAAAACAAAAATCCTAATATGTGGAAGAGAAAAATTGAAAGCAAATATTATTTTACGAGGAGAGAAATTAGAGCAAGTTGAATCATTTACCTACCTCGGAAGTAGCATAACTTATTAAGTATTTAGGCATGAAAATTTGAACTGATTGCATGACCCTTAAATTACCCCCAAAGATGATAGAACAATTGCATCTAACAATTCCTTGGCTCAGAGAAGCCAACATTTCCAAGGCTGCTGGGTTTTTTAGTTGGATAATTTATATACCTAACTTACCCAGATTTTTTATTAGCAGTTTATACCAGAGGGAAGTGGAATGGTTAACCCTATGCTATAATGATGGCATATTTTTGAGGAATAGATCTCTCGATTGTTGTAAGGAACGACAACTTGAACTGTACACGGACACAATGCCAATGCAGGGTGGAATACTGGTTCCAGCCTAGAACAGAGGGTGGAAAGAACCTTTGACTCTCCAATGCCGATATACAAAGCCGAATAATATATAGCCCTACTTGGTCCTGATATGTTGCTTCAACTGGAACATATTGACTGTACTTACAAAATTACAGTTTTTTGTGATAATATGGCTATTGTAGATGTTCTTTCAAAAGGCAGAGGTTTTTTTTTCAAACAAATTACATGTTAAACGTATATCAAGGAATTGCCACATGGCATGGCCTGGTTGTTTGTCCCCAGCTCTCTTAATCCCGCTCACTCATCCTTCTCAGACAGCCCCAGTTTAAATGCCTAATCAACAATTAAGTTTGGCTGGGTATTTAAGTGAGGCATCTGCAATGGCATGTCATTCAGGACCTGTGATTGACACCCAGATCCACCCTCCTCAGCAAACCATATGGTACATACCAGACATAGGACCCATACCACACCAGGACATAAAGGTGCTGGCCAAGGACCCAGTGAGGTGAATCGTGGGAGGACATCATCCAGAACACAATACTCTCCGGTGCTGCTCACAGTGCCCTGGGTCCATATTTGTTTTCATTGTTTTCCGATGATCTCCTTGAAGCTATAAGGGATGAAATCAGTATATTACTATTTGCGGACAAATGGACATGTACAAGAATTGAACATTGCTGGACCAACAGATTCAAAGAATTGCCTATGCTGATGAGGACACCATCATAGCTAGAAATATAGATAAACTTTAAGAAACATTTGCAAAATTACATCAAGAAACCAAGAGGATTACTCATAAATGAAGAGAAAAAAACATCTAAAAATACCAATAAATACAGATAATGATTGAAAATTGAAGAGCCACAACATTTACTGTTATGTCTCAAGGGCCATCCTATACCAGAGTTTTGTAGCCCCTCTCTCACGAACTATCCTATGAAGCTGCATGCCTTTTGAGATGAAGTGTTACATCTTCCAATCACGCAAAATTTTCTGCTGCATTAAACAATTAATTGAAAATTTTTAGGAATTTTAAAGAATATTTGGAGCTTTGATGAATACATATGATATGATAAATTCAATCCATATCAATAACTGAAAGAACCAGGTCTCTTACTCTGATCATAAGTTATGGCCCTTCAAAATGATCCATGTTCGCCGTATTCTGCAAAAATTACAAGAGTTGGAGGAATAATAACTAAACAAAAGTTGTTTCTGGGCTGCATAATTGCCCAAGGGGTGGCTTGATTGAAGTGTTCACATTTTTAAACTTTAAAAGACAGGTTTTCTTTTCGATTCTCCATGATATGGCCTATTCTCCTTCACACCTATAACTGAAAGTGGGCATCTTCGGGCAGTACAGCAAAATTTTGATGCATGGAAAAATCAACAAACTGAAATATTCATAAATCCCTTTGTTAAAAAGATAAAGTCCTCATTCCTTCACAAAAAAATTCATATACACTTTTCTTTAAATTTCTTGCACAGAATGGTAGTATCTCTTACAGAACGAAATTCAGCTGGCTATGGATTTTCCAGTTGCATAATTCTAAAATTTTGGTTCAAATAATTATATACTTATGAGAGGCATTCAAACGAAGTAAAAATTATGAGTTTACTGATACAGAAAGTAAGATATGAAGATATTTCTGCGTTAATTTTATATTGAATGAAAGAAGGCTTTGCTCACAACAGCATGATAAAGATAAAATAAGAAATTCGTCTTTCTACGCAAAAATGTAGAGAAATAACGTGTATCAATTTTATCTTTTTAAATATTGAGAAATAAATTCCACCACACCATACATCCTTTATTTCTGCAAAGTAAAGAATTTTTCAATCAAAGAAGCAATTTTTTCGCAACGTTTGACAACATTGTGCCTTGCTTCTTACAGGGAAACACAAGGGAAACGATTCTCCGTAAGAACACGTACTGTCAACTAAACGTGGAACAGACAATAGGACACACAGAAAAAATGCAAGATGCAACAGGAGAGATAAACAAGTCTAAAAAGAATGTAGATGGAAAAAAAGGGAAGAGACAGACCAAAGAAAAGATGGAATGACGTCACAGAAGAGCTGAAAGAAATGGGTGTACAAAAATGGGAGCAAGAACCCAATATCAGGAAATCATGCAGAAGCATTGTAGAGAAGGCCAAGGCTCAAACTGGGCAGGAAAACAAAGCTTGTGCAAAAGGAAGAAGAAGACTAAGTAATTCTGGTGAAAAGAAAAATAACAAAAAAAATTTAGCAAGAAAGCAATACATTAACAATACAAGGAGGGGAAATTCAAAGAACCAAGCCATGAGTGTTATTTATAATAGAAATAAAAGTAGACTTGGGCAAAAAAGGTCAATGGAAGATGTTTGCCAAGAAAAATTGTCAAAAGTATGTGGTAAGCAGAAGAAAATAGATCTTTGGGTGGTAGAGACAGAATTATGGGAGATGAAGGTGAGAGTTGACAAGTGAAACATGAACGACCATGTAAAGAGGAGGAGAGAGTTAGTTTCTGGAGTCCAGCTAATTGCGCATCTTTTTTCGTATTGATATTAGTGTCTTTCCACTCTCTTGATACCGTGTCTACCGCATTAACCCATGTTTCGTCATGGTAAATTATATCTCGGCCTTCTTAGCGAAACCTTCTCATTTTTCTCAAATATGCATATCGCATGGCTATAATCTCATCACTTTCGACGAGTAAAGCTTTGCTGCTCCTTTTCCCAAATTGCACACCCAATTTCCTGCAGCAACCTCCAAAATGTTACACTTTTAAAATTTGGAAGTGTTTCACCATCATTTACAGCACTGACATTACTGTCGGAGGAATGTTTTTAAAAAAGAAGGAATGAACATGCCGGCGAATTGCATTTCCTACTGGTTCATTGTACTTTATTTCTCGGTGTTTGCGAAAAGTTGTCAAAAGTTATCAATATTTGAAAAGAGAAGACATTTGTTGCTTATATGCAGAGAGAAGACGGCAATGGACGGTGCATACACGAAATCAAAACTAATGCAGTATTTCGATATCACTGGTGATTTTAGAAAGTTACCGTTTGAATAACCACAAATTTGGACTTAAAAACCGACAACTTTTAAATATCCAGGGTTTAAGTCCAAAATCTCCGGGTCAGAACACAATTCCATGTGGTTGCTCTAGTTGGCGAGTTGCAATTAATGACCAGAAAGCTGTAATGATGATGATACCGGATATGATTATCATCATAAACAAAATATTTGTAATTATAAGTTAATAACAGTATCGGTGATATTATAACCACCAAATAAAGTAAATATTCAATGTGACTATCCGCTGTTAGCAGTTTGAACTGCCTTTTTAACACAAGGAATATTAAAATAACTACTTTAAAGCAAAAGATTAATTGAGATGAGAATTTAAACGTATACCTACCTCATTTAATGTAGTTTTAGCTTGAAGAAAATAAGATAATCCATATTTTTGCCGACTATTCACGGACACTACCACACTACAATCTTCCGAACAACCGTTAGCGGAAAACGCGGGAACGGCGGAAACGACATTGACGCCAGTGTTGCCAGTTCAAATCTGAAAACAGCGCCGCTAGATCGTGCTGTTGAAATTACAGCATGTACAGAGCTATTGATATACATTGTAATTGCTTTTTGCTCATCATGCCAACAGAAAATCTAGCATTACATTTTGTATACCTTGCTGTAATTTTGGGGACCTTTGAAAGCCGCTTCATTATTATTATTAACTAGTTATCAATGATTATGAGTAAAAGCTGCTTGCATACTGCAAGCCGGTGGCTGGTAAGTTTACATCAATGCCTCAAAATTATTGCACTTATTTGGCATTCATACCTCTATTAAATTGGCATGAGCAGCAGATAGAAATGGAAATTATCTTACCTGTAGGACATTCTGATTTTAATTGGTCCCACGCTTTTGAAATAGACCGCTTAGAAAAACAGGGTCGATTAGCTTTGAACTTATTCAGAATTATCCCAAAGGGCCATACTAATGGTCATGAATGAATGAATAGAAATTCATAAGACTAGATTGTTTTGAATAAGTTTTATTAATAATGTAATAAGAAATTGAGTAGTTTTTTATAATGCTTTTCTTTTTAACCTTTTAAAGTTTGAGTATACTTGAATGCTATGGAGGAGAAACGAATTTTTTTAGCATGTATCAACTATTACTGCAGGCCAACAATAACTGTTAGTGTTGATAAAGAATTTAAGTGGCATTTGAGGAAAAAGAAGTACTGGAGAAAAAGGGGCCCTTTGATGCTAAGAAAACTCCAATGGTCGAAATGACCCCTTTCCATTCCTCTTGGTTGTGTATAACTCCCATCCTCCATATATTAAGATATACCTACTTCATAATGCAAAAGTGATAGAAATTGAATTAAATTAAATAGATAGGGGATCATATACTTAAGTTAAAGGTAAGGAAGCAAACAATCGATACTGCTACATACAGTGAAACCTCTCACTTACGGACATTAACGGTCCTAGAAAATGTGTCCGTAAGTGAGAGGTGTCCGTAAGTTAGAGGTGATCCAAAGAAAACCTTATTTTTATGCATTCCCTAGAAATTAAAGGCAGCTGGAAGAAATTTCTTTTATTTCAAATATCGCTTTTGAATAATTAAAAATAAATTGGAAATAATAAAATAACGTAACATATTTACTCAGATATGTATATTTAAAATACTCGAATCATTTTCACATGTCAATATATATATATATATATATATATATATATATATATATATATATATATATATATATATATAGTATATACATACAATATACTTATGTGAGCTCACTTAGATGTGAAGAAATCATTTATTTTAGTTTGCTTATTTCTATTTATGACAAATTCTTTTTCAAAATTTATCTGTACATCAATAAGGCTACTTAAATGCTTCGTTGTTGCCTTTTAAAATGCAAATTTTTTTTAACAATTCTATTTGGTGCAACGCACCGGCATACGATAGCACAGGCATCTCATTCACCATAGTCTCAGACTCACTGTTATCACTTTTACTAATACCGTCATCTCCTTCTTCAAGAGTATTTTTAACAATTTCTCCTATGCTAACCTCGTGGTCCACGGTCAACAGATTAGAGTCAATGCTCACATATTCGGTACTTTCGCCTGCATCATACATAATTTCTAACTGCAAGCCATCTTCCACCTCTGGTGACAATTCAGCGTTGCAGAATCCTGATTTAACAAAACTATTGCACACCGTTGAGCTTTTTTTATTTTTGACCGCTCGATCACTCCAAAATATTACGTCGAGAACAATAATCAATTTCCCCGCACGAGTTCGGGGATGCCCCTGGTCAACTTTGGATAGCATATTTTTGGGATTAGCATTACCAAGAACTCATTCCAGGGCATCCTTTTGTTTATTGCCTCTCTACGAGCTCTGTTATTTGTAGACTTCTGCGTACGAATCATAGGCAAATGCTTTCTCGAGGGTCCTACGCGCGTCTGGTTGAGGTGCTCTTTCGTTTTGGATTAGCATTTCCAAGAATGTATTTCAGGACACATTTTCGTTCATTTCCCTATATGCACATTGTCCATCTTCACTGGTTTTACGATTTTCGCTGTCCTCTTTCCACCAGCTAGTCATGAACGCTATTTTTAAGGGGAAAAACATTCCATTTTTGAGAGATAGGTCAGAAAACCCAAGGGAATGGTGTCCGTATAAGTGAAAATTCTGCTAAACAAAGTGTCCGTGTCCGTAAGTGGGAGTGTCCGTATGCTAGAGGTTCAATCCTTATACAAATGCATATCCTTCTGCCGGGGAATTGAATACTGTCCTTAAGTCAGAGGTGTCCGTAAGTTAGAGGTGTCCGTGAACAGAGGTTTCACTGTACTTGTATATTAAAAAAGTGTAATATATTATGAATGGATGGAACTATATTTGAAGATTATAATAATATAGTAGATCGTTGAAGGGGAAGGGAGAAATCAGTATTTTGTATAATTATTTCCAGTTAATTTGTCCATGACTAGAATTTCATTCATATGCAGTACCCTGCAAATCATTGGAAACTTTGCTAGAGTAATTTACTCTCTACAAGAGACAACCCTTTCTTAAAGTTAACATTATTAACTTTGCAGAATACAATACATTTGGCAAGGATTTACCGCATATTGCTTTATTGTAAATTGGGCAGATTAAATATTTTCATACAGAAATATTTGTATGTAGAATACTTAATAAAAAAACAATTCACGGCTGATCTGGTAAAATATTGAGAATTGTGCTGGAAATAGTATAAAATTCTATAGAGGATCCAAAAATAATTTAAATAATAGCTACTAAATATATAAATTAATCATTAATAAATTTATATTTATCTTGGGAAACTTTTGTTCGGAGCAGAAAAATACGTTCACTGCATCTGTATCTTAAAGCAGAGATACACTTGAAAACTGAACCCAAAATCAATGACTATACGTTAAATTTAAATTCTAATTTAACCAACAATTTATTTCATTCATCCTCTTACACTTTACAACCGGATGCTATTCATCATTCAAATTACTTTTCTACGGAGTGAGCACGACATTTTCAGAGTAAGAAAAATAAATAACAAACTTGGAGATTGAAAATAATTTAAATGGCACATCACAAACATACAGACATTTGAATTAAAATGTTACTGTGAATAATTGGTATTTTCATATGAAGTGAATTGATTAGAATACTGAATAGACAAGGT
This sequence comes from Pachydiplax longipennis, assembly GCA_036926295.1. Taxonomy (NCBI): domain Eukaryota; kingdom Metazoa; phylum Arthropoda; class Insecta; order Odonata; family Libellulidae; genus Pachydiplax; species Pachydiplax longipennis. Next base: position 55,188,249 of record JAVFKF010000004.1, read on the forward strand.
AAGCAATGAAAGATTAAATGTAATGACAAAGATTATAACAAACTACACTGCTTCAAGACAGTGTATCAACCCTTCAAAAATGAATGCTGTGAATGTGGTACGTAAAATTAAAAATATCCTATTCAAAATACAAAGAGTAAACTTTGATCAACTCTCAAGGCACTCCTTCAGTTATCCAATTAGTCCAGCACCACCACATAACAACACAAGTAGTGACTAGGCCAAGTTTTGCCACCATTTGAAGAAACACTTTTCAGCCACAAGACCATCAATCATTAACTGATAGCCTTTCTACTCTCCTTTCATAGGCCATTGCCACAGCCTTTGTTGTGTCTACTAAGAGCAACTCAAACAGTGACTCTGCTATTTGCTCCTTGATATACCTCTCCTCCTCATCAAAATTAGTCCAAAATCTTTCTTCTTCTTGCATTTCACGCATAATTATTTCCTCAATATGATCCCTCTTCTTCACTGTCCAACTAAACATGAAGTTGTCTCTAGTTTCCCTTGGAATAATACCCAAAATTACCAGGGCCTGCTTTTTCACTTCTTCTGTAAAACACTCTCTGCTGGGTAGTGGAAGACTGGGCCTCCACTTCTTGCTGCCGAATCTTGTTGGCACACTCACAAACTTTTCTCCTTCCACATTGTCTAATAACTCATCTACCAACTGCCGGATTAAATCGAAGAGGAACTGTGAATATGCCCTTCTACTTTTCCTCTTAAGATCTCCATCCACACTCCCATCATTTTGGTAAGAATCTTCTTCCTCACCAATCAATTTCGAACATGATGGAGGCTCTACTGAGTCCAATCTTTCACCAAGACTCCACGCATCGTAGAACTTTCCTGCAGCAGTCCTCACATAGTTAGCTATCTCCTCCTGGTCTGTTGGGATTGCAGCTTTCGGGGAGGAGTCTCCTGCAGTACCCAATGGGGAAATTGGGCCTGCAAATGATGCAGAGATCCGTGGGGTCTCTTCTGGGGGTGTGTATGGTGGTGGAGGCTTATTAGGAATCTCCCGAATGTAAAAGTTGTATGGATACTGCTTCTGCTGCTGTTCCTTGGCCTGTGCCAACTGTAACTGCTCAATCTGGGGAAAAGATTAAGTTAGATTAAAATTTCTCAGCATCAAAATTAAAAATAACTTTAGGGGAAAATGACATTTATTTAATTGGCAATTTTTGCAATAACCTGAATATTTCTCAGATAAGTGCTACAAACAATGTTTACTGTAAAGCGACAAACAAGGTAATTAAAGAATTATAAACTAAATATATTACACTTGAATAAAAATAACTCAGCATGAGGTTTAATCATATTTGTGCACAAACTTAATAATAAACATTTAATGATTTAAAATACAGAAATTAAAGAAATGCTTTTCATTTTTGTTTTTATTTAATGACAGGGGTATTTATTGGGGCCAAAATCTTCATTATAGAATCTTCACTTTTATAATTCTTGTACAAACAAGTCAAAACCTTCCATAAAAACCATTGTATTGGTGAGCAGCATCAGCATTGAAATACTCTATACAACCAATTAATATTTTTCTGCAATTGAGTGATGGAAATTCAACTCCAAAATAACAACTGAATTTTCCAAAAGGTCACTTTCAATGTTACAGCCAAGAAAGCTTACCTCTCGCTCTATCTGTAGTCTCTGAAGCTGGATCTCTTCGACCTCCCGCAGGGTGCTGTTAAGGCCAAAATCCTCCTCAAACCACTCTTGCGAAAAAGCATCGTTATCTGGACCAGAAGACTCCCCTGCCGCAGCAGAGGCGCCCAGACCTCCACTGTGTTCAACCTGTGAATTTAGGTTTAAATTAATCATACTTGTAAACCAACAAGAATTATACAAAATTCAACGCAGGTGAGGATGATACCCCTTATTTTCGGTGAATTTGGGTCAAAATGACCAAAGTTATCCTTTAAATTAAAGACTTCCTACGGGGACAAACATTTACAAATTTTTATCAGGCTTCTGAATTTTTTCTAAACCTTATTTCTCTGATTGATCGCTAAAAGTTATTGAGGCAACATTTGTTTTCTGGGCATAGCTGGGTTCCTTCAAACTGAGGTAAATGAACCATGATGCTCTCTAGTCTAAGGATATGGCGAATTACGCAGTTCTAATGAAGGAAAAAGAAAACCTCTGGAATTCGGGGTTGAATTTCCCTTACATTTTTAAAAAGATTTCATATAACACTCATATTTAGCATGGAGGCATCTCCGAAGAATATTTCACATCATATGAGAGATAACGGTGATAGCTGGTGAGCCGTTACTTCAACTTAATCATTTAATTTTCTTAAACTTCTAATTACAATCAAGCATATGGTGGGGAAGATTTAAACACAACTCGTATCTCCTACATATAGAAATTCGCAGGAAAAGCGGTCAACGAGAACAGTTTTCTTGTTGAAAACAAAAGAAATGGAACAGGATCCAGGAAGAAAGATCTCACGAGGTCAAAATAGTTCACGTTTGGAAGTTGATCGTATTCAACGCGTAATTAGTTGTGCAATTTCGGCTTTACAGCCGTTAAGAGCGATAGCATTGTATCATATTATTACGGAAGAAATTAAAACTCATGATTACTGATTTTGTCAAAATTTCTGCCAGGCAAAATAACTAAGTTACAGCGAAAATGACTTTTGAATACACATGGAAAGATACTCCATCAAGGTTTTCAAATTTTCTTCCAAGGTTTTCTGAGCATCGCCAAGTTTTCTGGTAGATGTTTCCTACTACGAGACGTGAAACAGAGCAGAACTCGTAAATGATGCAGCACTTCAGCACTTAAAATTTTCTACCAAGCTGCTGATCTAATAAGACGACTATGACAACAACTTGTATGGAATCCATGAGCTCTACTTAGAGGTAGACAAACCCCTGCGTCAATAAAGCGCGCCTTGGGTACCACAACTCACCGGTAAACATACGATTCGATATCAAATTAGTGGAGCGAAAGAGTTTACCGGTTCGCTCCAATAACTGACAGCGAATCATTAATATCCGCATCATTCTCGCCCAAAAACCGATGAACTGTTTTGAGATAAACGAATTCGGACAGTTCACAATTATTCGAGAACGCGAAGTCACTCCTTAGATTCCTCTAATCCGCACGCGAGATTTCCTCAACACACTGTCACACCGAAAAAACATCCATCAATTGCATATGCGAGTATGCCCACCGTTAGCGAATATGTGAGTTTGGCCTCCACCACCACCGCCGACATTTGGTCCGCACAAGAGCTTCATCACCTGTCACGATCGCTAAACTCCGTCGATAACGCCGAATTAATAGTCGCGTAATCCCGCCGCTTTGGGAAGACTCCGTTCCTTACTCACATTCCTCTGGCAGTGGTCGAACCATGCACACCTGCCCATCTTGGAGGGAAGCGGACCTCGGGTGCGCGAGGATTAGAGGACGCGAGAGAGCGCGAGGGATTTACGGCTTCGGGTACCGATAGTATCCCTCGCGCATCGTCCGGGGGCAGTCGAGCCCCGTTGGTGCGGGCAAGAAACTGAATAGAGGAGGAGCGAGTGCTTCGTTGGGGGCGGAGGGGGGCGAGGGAGGAGGGGCAGGAAGTGAATTCCATGACTCACGGACGCACAAGCATTCGAAGTGCGGCGCGTGCGCCACTGGTCGTCCTTCTCCTGTGGCCGATCCTCCGGCCGTCGGGCGAGGATGTTGGCGGCGCGAAAGAGATGCCCTCCCGCCGGGGCCACCGGTGGGACACCAGCGAAGGGCCGTTCCTCGCGCAGACGCTCATCTAGTAAACCACCACAGTCCAGCCCTCCGACCTCTACCACGGTCAAGGTCCGAATGCAAAAGGAAACACCCGCTGTCACGTGCCCTCTTGCTCTTCGACTTTCTTTATTTCCGAGCGGCAAATGCAAACAAATCACGCCTCATAAGGAACAGCTTTTATAATGTGCTGCCAAATACTTCTCTTCGACGTGCCTGAATTTTCTTTTCCCTCTTGAGACGAACGCGTCGACGAGACGACCCCGACGACCTGACGAAGCAAATTATTGCGGAATAACGTGTTCGAGTCAGGGGCGTCTATTTTGAAGCTAAGTAGTTTCTCCACCAATTCATTCACCTGAAAATAAGCGCCGGCCTGTGATATCAAAGTGAATCATGAGATGGAAAACGTAATGATGTTTGCTTGACGATCTCTTGCGCGATGCCTGTCATGTTCGTGAACACTTGAATCGAAAAAGTCCTTCCATTGTATCTTTCTCTTCTGGACGAAAGAAAACTGAACGTAACTTGTAGCTTAAGTGCTTTGCATCGCAGTATGCTAAATTTCGCAATTTAATAAACCTTGTTTCAGCAAAATTTAGACTGCTTACGCATGTTCTCATCTCTCGTCAGGTTTTTTCACAACGAGTTTTTACATATACGACCGTAAAAGCGACTTAACTTCCGAGCATCAAATAATAATCCAGATAAATACACAAAACTTCGTGAATGGTAAAGGGCAAAAGGTAACATACGTGAGATGCTAAATGAATAATAGCAGAAAAACAAATCTTGACTATAAAAAATTGGAAGCAGAAGAGAAATACGGAGGTGGTAAAGAGAATGTCAAGAAGGAGAGTATAAAAACGACGATAACATGAATGTAAACAATCCTTTCGTACTTTACCTGAGTCGTAAGGGCCATCGTTCCATCGAAATGCCGGATCTTTTTCCACAGAAAATAACACAGCTTTACACGGTTTTCGTCCTGTGTTTCGAATAGAATCATTACAGTCATCCTATAGAGAGGATAATATTTCTAAACGAAAACGATTTCCCACAGTTTAGCTCTGGTTAGCCAGCTCCGCGCCACGAGAATCCGAGGAAACTCTTCGAACAGGACGGGATCCCACGTTTGATTCAAAAGTTTCTCGTCAAATCCAAAAGCGGTCCGCATCGGGCAAACAGCGTGAGGATTATACGTCACGATTCGCACACAGAAGATTCTTCATCGCCAACTTCAAGTTCACTTTTAGCAGATGAGAAAACCATTGGATTTAAGAATTGCAGAAAACACGTCCCATTCATGGCTTCCGACGGAAAAACACCACCTAACACAGCGACTGCTATTTTTAAATAGAAGCCGAAAGCAACACTTCTAACGAAGACACCAGGATATCCTAAAATAGAGACTAAAGCTTAGTTTGCTATCCAAGACGACTCTTCACTATTTCTACCCTTTATCGAAACAATAAGAGAAAGTCAGTCATTAAGTAAGCGAGAAAATCTTATTGTTCGAATTTATTCCTTCGACACGAAAGTTCACTTTCGATCAATCGACGCTTCACGCTAAGTTGCACGATAAAAATTTTACGATTCCAAAGACGCCAGAAAAGTTCAATTTCCGATAAAACATCGCGCTGTTCAGATAACTCAATTTTATGAAATAAATTATCGGGATAATGCGAGAAAAGGACCGCATCAACACCTTATCTAATCACAAACAATAACTTGAATGGAACTGGTTATCCTCAACTCGCGAGAGTGAGCTACGTATCGTACACAAAGAGAGAAAAGATTTCTGTCGATGCAGCTATTCATTCCAAGAAATATTTACGCGCACAAAAGACGTGGGAAAAGCGGAGCAACTTGTTGAGAAAAGTCCGATCGGCAAAATATGAGGAAAAGCAACGCATTTATGAGAGAAGGTGAAGAGTGACGAGGAGAAAAATAACAGACTTCCCTTCTAAAAAATACTCTCTCTCGCTATGATGCAGTAAAATTTTGAAAGCACCTAAAAGCGATAACATATTGAAGGATGATGTACTTGCTAAACAGAAATAAATAGGAAAACTACCCTGAGTAAGTAAAATGTAGGCACATGGCAAATGGTCCATAAAAGGATACAAAAATGAATCACGAAGCTCAATTCATTCGCTGATATCCTTTTTTTTTTAGTGAGGAGATGAACTAAAGATTCATCACTGAGAAGAAACGAGAGGAAAATTCGAGTTCCGAAATCAGCCAACCGCTCGAAAAACATAATAGAACCATTTCATAATTTTGAAATAAGGAAATTTCGAAAACGCATTGCACAAGCCGTCCAACGTACGAATCCATTCAATACATCCCACTGAAAACTCAAAATTTTCGAATCTCAATACCTTGTCACAGATTATACATGAAATGATTTCCGAGAATGATGCAAAAAACCTATTTATGAAGCCGGAAAAATTATTTAAGACTATCGTTGAGAAATCTTCGGATAAGCGAACTTTTCGCAACCAATGGAGTGAAAAATTCGACCTGAAAATAAAATTAATTCGAAGACGGAAGTTCTTGCAAACCTATGTTTAATTACAACAAAATCCACCCATAACTCAGGTCGTGAGAGAAAAGGTAAAGAAGGGAGGTGCTTTTCTAATTATACTTTTTTTGGGGGGAACGAGAGTAAGGATTCACTAATCCTCCGAAGAATTTAATATATTGGAAATGTTGCAATCACCTAAGAGTATGGCAAAGATAGCAGTTTTCCCCTGAGTTAACCATGTTGTCAACCTATTTTAGGGCATCAAACCGAAAATCAAAACAACCGTTATTTTAGCCGGAGTGCAAACCGAAACATAGCCTCACGCGTCATAGCAATAAAGAAGAGGACATCAGCGAAGAACGATGAATAGGTTGTAATGATGTAGATGTGCAAATTAAAAGAGGCTGGTAGATTAAGGATTATAGAGGCGTAATAAAGTTCAAAATGCAGACGGAAACTTTTTCCACGCAGTGGTGAATTTAGAAGATAGCAAAAGAGATGTGTTCCTCCTTTAGACAAAGTAAAAGTCGATGCATGTCATCCCTTAGGCTTATTAAATTAAATAATGTATTAAATTGATAAAATATATGCGTGTTTTAATTTGTTCAGATAAACCCGTAAGAATACTTAATTAGTACGCTGATTTAAAATAGTAATCATTCAAATATTCTGCTTAATAAAGACCTTATAGATCTTAATTATTCAAAATCTCAAAGACGCTAACTATTTCCATATCCTATTGATCCCACTTAAAACTATCATCAGGTTGAATATCACCAGGATAAGAATCAACTCTTTATTTCTTGACTCTTAAGCTGATACCTGGAAAAGCTCCGTAATAAATTTGGAGTTTGACTATGATAATAATAAAACTTCACTCCAGTAAACCGTCAATAAGTAAGCTAATCACCTGACATACATTCCGATTCCGATGGAAACATCATCAGAGGAAACAAATAATTTTGCTTGTTATGCGTATCTGGTGATTCGCTACTTGTTGATGTTTCGCTGGATTGGGATTTTATTATTACACTTTTCTATCAATTTGGTCTAATTGACAATTTTGTTACAATGAATGAAATCTTTATAAAGGCTGGAGTGGATCTCTCTTTCTTATTACTTTCTCTAATGAAATCGATTTACTTTTCAAAATTAAGATTTACAACGAAAGAATCACAAAAAGTCTTAAGTCTGTAGGGGAGAATCTTGTCAAGTTAAGGCTGAAGAGGACATTTACAGACTTAAAGAAGAAACAGATAAGGAGATTTTCCCATTCAGTGAAGAATCACCCATACTATCAAAGTGATAGTACGCTTCAGAGTTTCAAAATTAGGATCTCATAATAAAATAATCATATAACGCCTGAATAATCATGAAACACTAGCACAAAAGAAACTGTATGAACCAGCAAATAAAATCCACCAAGACAAAAATGTGGTATAAACCAACACCGGCTAAAAAAGGCGCGGAATTTCCTGGGCTTCCACGTAGATTCCTGTATAGTAAAGGGGGTGGAGCGGTCAATTATGGTGAAAATAGCCTTCGGTTCGACTGCTGGAGGAAGCCCATTGAGTGCAAAACGACCTTAGTTATCAGGTAAATATATAATTCTATTACATTTTCAAGAATCTCAGCTCAAAAGGACTAACCTTGAAGCATCAAAATCATAGCCTGTTACCGCATCGAAATTTTCATGCAGCAAATTCTCACACGAGAAAAGATTTTATTTTGCATATTGTCTGATTACTCTCTCTCCGTCCCCATAATCTACAATCCTATTGGAATTTGCATGACTAACTGGAGATAAAAACTTCAGATTTATTCGAACCGCCGAGGGTCATTTTTTGAAGATTTTAATAAATCACTTAATAATGTTAATATTTATATTTGTATTTATACATGATAATTGTTACTTGCTGTTACGATTCACAGTAATTGGTCATATTGGCTGTTTCTGAATCGTATTGAAATAATTAGAAAAATAAATAATTCATTAATTTAAGTAACTCTTTCCTTGCGACTCATGTAAAATATTTGTAGGTTACTTACATAGGAATTGATAAGATTTAAAGCGAAAGAAAGAAGCAATTCAATGCAAAGAAAAAATTGTTTAAATGTAGGAAAAGCTGATTAATACCTCAAGTGATTAACCACTTCAGGATATTATTTTGCATATTTAAAGCTCAATTAAAATTTCAGCTCAATTAAAATTTCAGCTCAATTTAAATTCCTCTCTTCCCGACGGCCGGTGGGCATATTATGAAAATACTTTTATGTTTTCTTGTATAGAAGTTATTCACTTTTCTCCCAACATGCGATTTGAATGTTGAGATATTAGAGTATAAACCATCATTTAGTTTGCAACTGAAATTGAAACGCAATAAGTTGCAAAGAATCTCAATAGCGCGAATGTAACTTGGTTAACTAAGGTTGTGTGTCATTCGTCACCAACCTTACAAAAACCAAGATGCATTCGGAGATAAAAAAAAATAACTACCACCTCATAATTCAGACTCCAGCGACTCCAGTCATCAACCGATCCACACATTTCAATCGCCGACTTGCAAAACAAATTCGGTACTCCGTCGATTCATTCAGAGCAAGCGATGGAGCCAAGCTGAGGAAAATACGCGTAAACCCATTCACTACCAGCACCCGCGATCAGATCTTTAAAAATAGACTCTCGAGAGAAGCTGATGATGGAGCGATGAATAATCAAATGGATTCGACTCACTCCACGGAAAACGAAGGGGTTAAATCCAAGCAAGTGAAAGAGGGGTGGGGAGGGGCGGAAGGAGCATCTCTAGTAAGAGTCTCACTTCGCCCCCCTTCGCGTACTCTACGTAATTTACTGTCGAGTCACAAGCCCGCTCTGACGCCGCAGTCATAACATCCCTTTGCGTTGGTCAACACTAGCCAGGGCCCCACCTGACGCCTCTTCCCGATGGACAGGTCAAGCTGAGGGACATTTTCAGGGCTTAAACGGGGAGAAAGTCCCACCGAGGATTTGAAATTCTTTGGATTTCCTACCTCGTTAACCACTTCCCGTTACGTTAGACCGTTAAGATTCCTTTGCAGTCAATGAAGAGATTTGGGATTTCCAACCTATTGTTGAGCCCTTTGTTACTTCATAACACTTATGGTGTCGAAACATTTCCTTTGATAGTTCGTTGAGAAAAGGCTGGAGATGAATTAAGAGCTATTCTTGGCGCTGCAGTCGTAATTATCTTCGAGGCTGCAGTTTCAAAAATAGTAGAAATTAGCGTGAACGTTCCCTTGCTATTCTTGGCGTACATTAACAACTTCGGTGATGAGATTGACAGAAAAAGTAAGATTTTTGAACCCGTCTAAATAGATAGAAAAGAAGATAAATAGTATTCCGAGACAGAAAGATATTAAATATGGAAAGATTGACCATTAGAGCTCAATTGAGGCTAATGTTTCTGTCCTTCCGGATAAATATCTCTGGCGAACGTAAAATCGTGGAGCCCTAATGTTTCAATTTTAATCTCAATGGAAAATCAATCAGCGTTACTAATAGTGCTGCGGAAGCAGTGACCGGTAATGAAGTAGAAGGAAAAAGTCTCAATTCATCTCCGGTGATAAAGTCAAAATTTGGCAAGCAAATGTCAACAAAGGATGTAAGTGAGAATGCGTTTACGAGTGAGAACTTTTAGCAGCCTTTAAACCTCACAAGTAGCTTTCAAGTTGATCTTTGCTAATGTCTAAAATTCTTTTACGAACTTGCATCATTTGACAAAGGATTTGTGAAATTCATCTCTATATTATTCACCAAGAAGTATTTAAGTCGCTTTCAAAGCGCGTTTGCATTTGGTGAAAATGTTAAGTGTTATTACCTCAACGGTGGAAGTACTTTTAAAATTACTACTCCAAAATAAAATTCAAAAGGAAAGGGAAAATGTTTGCGGGTAATTTCCAAACCTCATTTCATTGAGAAAAAATATTCTGTATCAATAAACAAAACAGTACCTGCCGCTCCGGAGGAAAGTTTAAAAATTCTTGCCGAGACGAATGTGTTTGCCTTAAAAAAAGAGAATCCGACACCAACCTTTCCTTTTCCCTGAATTTTTTACCTTTTTATTCTCTGAAATTCGACAAAAATCAAAAGCTCAAGCCTGAGGATTCTCTTTGAAATAAGCTCGTACAATCGAGATACCCGAACTTTTAAAAGAATTTTCAAGAAATTATCACGTTCATTCCAATTTACACTTTTAATGATAAAAAATTCTATGAACATTAATGAAAAATATTCCTTAAAAGTTTTAATTACATATTTAATACATACATTGCACTTATGCGATGGTAATATGGTATGATATAATTATTTATTTTTATTATAGAGCTACTTCAAGTCCAATAAATTTTAGGAATTAGAAATCCAATAAATGTTTAGAATTAGAAGAATCTGTATGTCAACGGAAACAAACTTGAGTATTCTTTCGCAGCTTTTACGTTATTATTTTTAGAAATAATGGAGAAAGTATTTGACTTTTCTATCACTGTCAATGAGAGGGATGGAGAACTCTTCAGTACTTTAAAATCTTGCAGCCGATAACAACTTGATCATTTTTCTTAAATAGTTCAGTATATTTACCGAAAATTCCGAGCTTTTCAACAAACAATTCAGTATATTTACAGCAAAGTCTGAGATTTTCAGCTTGAGCCAATAGTTCAAGTTACAAACGTTTTTCTTGACATAAGATGAGAATGCTAGACAAAAGAGGATCTAAACATAGGCTATATTTACTTTATAAGGTTTGAATATAAGGAGTCTCAAAATTCACTGTCTATTACAATGACAGCATACTCTTTAGGTTAACAGAAGTCTTAATATCGCCGTAATATTATCGCTGAGCAGTTGCTATCGTGCAATTAATACTAATTAGCTTGAATCAAATAATTAGATAAAATATACGTTTCAGATATCCCAGCCTTCCGTTCTCAATATCTTTCACTATATCTTTTGAGTTATCTCAACCGCAAAGACATCGTGAACGGAGAGTAACTGATAATGAATATCGAAGAACGAGTGTTAATGGAAAGGTGGAAAATAAAAGGCTTCAAATGCTGAAAATAAATTTTAAATTAAGTTTTATGGTAAAGGCCTAATACGGCTACGTATGGCAATTCTTCTTAGCGTGTACTCTGTAAGAGATATACATATTTTTCATAATAAACTAATTTTCCGTACCTTTTTTTTCACAGATTCTCATCTTTTCCAAAAATATCTAGTGAATTTTGAGACTATAATAATCTTTTTTATATGAATCATAGGATTCTAGCAGGATATATTGGTTCCAATGAAGGTCACTAAATGAGAAATAAAATACTATAATAAAAACATTAAATTCTATAGATGAAAATAAAATGCCCATGGCCTTTTGCTTGGCAAGTTTTTATTGCTCTTGATCATTTCGAAGAGAAAGGTTTCCCAATAAAGGGAAAAATTTCACCGTGTCACTCATAGCCATGATAAGAAAGTAGAAAATCCACAAATATATCAGGAAAAGAATTGCAACTTATAAAAGAGTATTAAATGATCAAATTCTACTTAATTTTCTAAAATTTAAATTTTCTAGCCTTCTACAAGAAGGCCATAGGAATGGATTTAACGAGGAAATATTTTAAGTCTATGATGTAGCCACTATTTTTCGGCACTAATTGTTGCTATTTGCTGAGTACGCGATTTTTTCCAATTTCTTTAAAGCCCATTCAAAAACATCAGATCCGGGTTGCTAGAAACAGATCTGAGCCGCGACGGGTACGCAAGAAAATATTTTGCTGGGTTTCATTTCACGTGTGAGTAGGTAAAGAATGAGAAAGGAACCTTTACACGAAAAAAATCTTTGTTTAGAAGATAGTTAAGAAGACCGTCAATTCTACTACTTGCACCTTTTGGTACATTTATTTGCCCTATATTTCTTTTTTTCCTTATAAGATACTTATTTTACCACATATATGTTACAGTGGCACAGCGAGGGGGAGGGTTTAGTGGTCAAATCCCCCCAAGAAGGTTAAATTTTCGAGGAAGATATCATACCGGCCCCTGAAAGGTAGGCATTTTTTCGTTCTCTCTCAGGTCTCGGATCCCTCGGATAAACAAATCGTGGCTGAACCCCTGATTCTCATTATATTCTATATTATATCATCTAACATCTTCTAGAATTTTCTCCCTCTCCCTCTTTTCGGTCACTCTACGTTCTACATCCCACCTTCCAGTACTTACTTCAACAATCCTTCTCCCCTATATATTCTAATAAATAATTTCTTCTGTCGTCCCTCAGTTACTTCAACCAAAATCCACCTTCTATAACACCTCCATGCAGGGCTGTACACTAAAGTGGGCCCCAATACAAATACCCTAATTGTCCCCTTTAATCTGAGGGCTCGGAAACTAAGCATCCATGGAACCCATGTTAGTTTCCCTATCAACTCGTGACTTTCCTAATGAAGATAATTTTGCAAAAAAACGTTCAATCTCGACTCCCATTTTCCACTCCAGTGGGTTCAAAAACCTTCGTTCGCCAGCCTTAAGGGCTTCGAAAACTTTAGATTTTAGTCGCACTTGAGCAAAAACATGCACTTTTTTGGGTGGGGAGGCAGAATGGCAGAAGAGGGAGGGCCCCTCGAGGGCTTGGCGCCACACTCTGAATGGCTCCACGTGGCCCCGGGTTGCTCTCTATTTTTGATGTCCTTCCGGCTGATGTGGGGCGAGGAGGGGTGTGGGGGGAGGTAGGAAATGGGGGAGTCAAGGTGGGGAGGTGTAGGCGTCTGGGTCCCTCCGACCGCAGCTATTTCCGCAACAGGAAGGAGATATTACTCCGAGGTTTCCCCCACGGCAAACAGAGAAAAAGAAGACGAAAGCGTGGGGCCCGAGGCAATTCAATTGCCACGAACCGTGGAGGTCGGGAAGTCTCTTTTTTATGCGCCATGAGATTACTCTCTTACGACCACCAACGGACACGAGTGGCGCGAAATACGTACGCGGATGGTGGAAAAAGAGTCTCCGAGTAGGATGATAATTTAAGGAGATTTTTATCTGAGTTCAGACTTCAAATAAAGCGGGAAAAAACTTTTCGCGTGGTAGGGTAACTGAAACGCGAAAATCTACCTAGCTACAGGAAGAAGCGATTTTCACTAACAGACAATTTTCAGTATTTGATAGTTAGGCATCTCGAAAATGAATTGGAGCTTCTTCTTTCTAAATTCGCCAGAAAGATCCGAACAGATTTCTCAGCAGAAAGAAAGTACAGTTTTGGATAAACTGCAACGAGAAAAAGTCAACGTGCAAAACTCCATACTCTGACCTAGGATAATATGTAAGCCTTTCCGTGAATGCATCAAGTATACACAGCGGACAATGAGTTCTCTTGGAGACGGCTCGATTTGCACATTGTGTGGGTGTGAGAAAATTATTTCTTTCCAATTTTCAGGAGTTAAAACAAGATACAATCAAGAATGTAACAGAAAAATGAAAAATATTCATGGCCATTGATGACTCTACATGAATGACTCTCGTGGATACAAATATTGCAAAATATTATGAGAGTTTCTGCATACTTCAGTAAACCTTAAGAGATGGATTTTCTTGTTCTTCAAACTAAATAATATCAAAAGAAGAACTAAAGATATTCCGCTTATTAAGATAATTTATCATCCATCTAATTCAATGAATACTACCTTTCATTGAAGACAAATAATTACTTAAAATATTAGAGAGTAAAGATTTAGGGTAGAATAGATTTAGAAAATGAAAGTACTAGATTATTTAATCGCATAAATAAATTCATCATCATGGCTCTTAAAAATTTAATTTAATAAATAATTTAATTTAATGATATCAAAAGAAACCTTCATTTGAAAAAGTTACGATCTCAGAGGAGTTTTTCGTTTCATAAATGCAATCTAGGATATAGGATCGTGCGAGAACAGGTTGTGAAACTGGAAATGTAAATAAAAAATAATAATAAATTATGTAATAAGTACCAAAAATAATGACAACATCAGATATTTTAGGACAGCTTATTCATGGCCTATAGTTCCATAAGATCAGATTAAAAGTATTTTTCAGATACATCAAACTTTTAAATCAACACCATGAAAAATTTGCCCTATATTCTAGAGTGAGTGAATCATTTCGAGATTGAAAAAACTACTTTTGTGATCTATTCTTCCTAAGTTTAGACGACAGCCGGATTTACGCCTTTTTGAGAAACAAAACAGTGAGACTCGGAGATAAAAACTATAATGTATGTTACTACGACAACTAGCAACCATGAGAAGCCAAGCGGATTTACAAACAGAAAGGAGCAAAGTGAGGAAAGACTGTTAAATATCGACGGAAGTAGCTGGTAATTACTTTTTGTTTTTATTGTTAATTAGTCAGACGTCGGATCTTCAATCCCAGCAGCATCTAAAGAGACATTACGAGCACAAATGAGGCCAAGTCGTCACGCCTAATTCCAACTCTGCTAGTCTTTAATCTAACGACAAAGTTAATTCATTAAACGCACGTCAAGGGTTTAAAACGACAGTGAAAGAATAATAGTTATTTTTCGTTTTCTACAATAAAAGTTAAAACTCCTCAGCATTTATCTGCTTAAATCATTTCATGCTGAGTATCAAGATGCCAAGAAACCCTATCGTACCGTTAAACCCGAGGTATACGCAAAAAAAGTCGTCATAAAAGACTGCTAAACATATCTACCATTGAGAAAATTCGACATTCGAATTCGAGCCTATCTCAAAAATTAATTTCCAAGCTTAATAAAGCGGTTATAGGAGCAATCAACAGAGAATATAGTATCTGCACTTCCATTCGTTTATACTTCATAAGTTATTTGATCACTGGGCTCTAGAATCGGATACCAAGGTAAAGATTTTGTTTTATATAGAGGAAGTTCCAAAGAATACAAATCCAGAAGTCGATTATAAAAAGGTTTCTGTGCTAAATTAACTAAATCGATCTAATTGATCGATTTTTTAAAAATTATATGGTCAGTTATGTAATTGTTTTTCCATTTTTTGTTTTGATAATACTAGACCATGTAGATAAATTAAAATTTTACAAATAACTCTACGCAACTAATTATAATGTTCCACGCATAATGACATCAAAATAATTTTTTAACCGATATGCTTGCCAAACACATACACTCAATGACTTTAGGAGCTACATATAATTTATTTTGCCTTTATAGAAGTTAACATGAATTCAATTTAATTTCTCCTCAAACTGGATTCTCTGATTAAAATAAATTCAAACATTCCAATAAAATTAATATTATTACAGATCTAAGAAATATTACCTTTTGTATAATTTTAACGCAAAATTGATTTGGCAAATAAAATCTTTGAGCGAAAACTCTCTACCTATATTTTATCAGGGACGGAGAAAAGCATTACCCATGTTCACAAATTAGCGGTATGATACGGGCCAAAACGTCTACCGCTCACTTCTCGTAATTTGTATGAAATTCTTGTCCTCGCAAACATCGAAAAAAAAGTGGCACTTCATCTCACGCACAAATAATTGGATCCATTCCACGCAAGAAACCATAAAAGCTGCTAGAGAAGTTTGCGAATTTTAGGAGAGAGAGATTTAGATGAAGAATAACTAAGGGCTGAGCTGTCACTCAACGCAACTGAGGACGACGAGTTAAGTAGTCAGTGAGGTTAACAAAAGCAAAGGTTTCCTGATCAGTTCTTTTCAACTCACAGCCGATACTACATCTGTAAAACCAACGGAAATTGTAAAATTTATTCAATCGTGTCTTACTAAATAATTGAAACTTGAGTTAAAAGAAATAGATTTTTGTTACTAGTGTCAGCCGAGTTGACACTAAAATTTTTCACCTGAGATCTATGAGAACGGAAGTGATTACTTGGGAGGAAAATATAAATTAATACTAAATTTAATCTATTATAAATTGAATATATGGTTCAATAGGTGGAATGCAATGGCCTAGACCAGGGTTGGAGAACCTTTAAGCTTCGAAAGCCAAACTTACCACTCAGATGCATAAGATGGGCCACGAGTGAAGCCATCAGGCTCCTCTTGAGTAGCATTTGCCTATATTTGAATAGGTTAACATCGAAATATTACATAAAGAAATGAATTCTCTCTCTAAGTGAGCTAAAAGAGATTTCTTCAATGTTTCACTCATAGGCATTGACGAGAATAAGAACCAAAATTATTTAAATGAAGGCCTTTGTTTCAGAGAGTGACCTAAAAGCCACAGTGAGCGACCAATAAGGCCACGTTTCGTCTGGAATCCGCAGATTCCCTTCCTCTGGCCTAAGCCTACGGTAAAAATGACATACGGTCATACATTGTCAATACAAAGATTTTCACGCTTCCTTACTGGCTTTACGAGGAATCATAAGACCACAATTCAAATTAATGCTCTTCTACATAGCTCCAATATTTTAGAAACTGCTGATTGTATTCGAATTAATTCGAAAAACTTGTTGATACAGTTGAGAGCCACATTAGTTTATCAGCATCACCAGCAGGCTCCTTATTCAACCAAACACAAAAGATTCTAATATTTAATAAAAATTAAATGACCATAAAATTCATACAATTTTTCAAATTTTGACTCAAATTCATGATCTTGACTTTGCAAGCGCAAATAACTGGTCGATGAGATAATGTTTGATGCATAAGGAATGTTTCATTTCATTCCAAAAATTTAAGTCTCTGCATCTTACGTTTCATATCGCATCAAATTATGACTCGAGTTATATCATCATCGTATTTAAGAAAGAAAATGAAGGATTTTAACAGACAAATATATCCTATAAAATGCAAATCGCTATTTTTCAGCAATGAATCCAGACACAACAGAGAGAAAAAATAGCCTTTTAGGGATGAATTACACAGTCCTTGCATTCTTTACTCCTCAATCAGCTGCGCTTGGCATTAAGAATGTTCTTGCTTAGTCGCTAAGTAGCAGTCTACGTACAGATATGAAAGGATGTACACTTTTTCTCCATAACATTATTAAGGTACTTCTTTCCTAATTCACCAAAGATTATTTTCAAGTTAATATCCATTCCATTTTAAAAATTCAATGCATAAGATCCTTAGCAATTAAAGCATTCGAAAGTAAGATGGTTAACTATATTTTATTCCATATGTTCGGAGTCAATTCAAAGGATGATTTCATTTCTACCGCTGATGTCAATCATTTATGCGGTAAATATTTTCTTAACTTTAAGATCTTATCTCTTATGATTACTTTGGACCTATTTTTGTCACACCAAAGACAAAGTCGAATCTTCGTAATAAATGAAAGACAAACGACCGGAGTTATTGATTAATCAGAATACTGGAATCAAATGTTCCTGTGGGCTAAATTAACCGCCGTTCCGCTTAAATTGCACTACTTTCGCGGCCCTCTTTGAAGATTTATTGGGCTGCATTAACGGTTGCCAAATTGAATCGATTCGGATCCTGCAGGAAGTCTTCGCATTGAAAGAGGCGCGTCAATCACACCAAAGGACGACATGAGAGGCACAGAAGAAAGGCGAGACGTAGTTAATGGCGGGGGCTTAGGTTAATGAGATCGGAAGGTCACTGAGGGTACCGCTCGGGAGGTCCATCGGACACCGCTCTGCAAGAATTTGGCATGGGATCAAGTGGAGGGTGACATGACGGTTACACGCGTGGGGGAGAAGTACTCAAGAGTCCGAGTCACTGCCGGGATCAAGGCTCAGGACATCCCTCTTTCCCAGAATGTCATGGGACAAGGAATACTGGCACAAACATTAGGTTTGTGGTGTCGCTTCTCCTCTCTTTGAAATATTGCGCTGAAAGTCAACCGGCCTCTTTTTCTACCTTGAAAATGACAAATGGCTTGCTTATTCGTAAAACTATTAACCGTAATTTTTCACATTAAAATGCTGTCTGGTGCGCTGAGACCTTCTCTCCAAGATTTGGCATTCGACGTCCTTCATTTAGCCCGAAGGCTGATGATAGGCGTTACTGATGGCCTAAACGGAAGTTATGGAATAAAAAATATTCTATTTAAGTTTTCGAATCCTTCTCTTCGAGAATTTAAGAGATAAACGTGTCTCAATAGTAAAGCTAATGACCGCGACAAGCGTAATTACATTACGAAAATAGCATCCACGGGGAGATTGTTCTTCCACTTCTGATAATTTATTTATTCCTCATTGAATTTTCAATTAAATTAAAGAGACATTTGGGCTGAAGTATGATATTTACTTGATATACGGAATTGTTTCGTTTCCTTACATCGGGACCATCGCGAATTACCAGCAAATTTACAAATATCTTGTAAAATTAGATTCGACATCATGGCCACGAATGGTATTTATCCAAACAAAACAAATCATTTTCCATTAAAGTTTGGATTCTTACATAAAAGCCTCTCTGTACGACCCTGATAGTGAAGAAAACAAATATTTTCGAATATGTATTTTCAAATACATCAAATGAATGCCTTTAGGTACTGTATTTGAAACTTGTGTGCCCACTTAAAAGTAGATTGTGCATTATTTCTCCGAGAATATAATTTAAATTATAGAACATGCGAGAAAATTTTTGTCTCACCTTTCGAACAGGAAAGCTATATTTTAAGATACATAAGACATCTTTCCAATAATCAAGAGCAATTTAAAGAATATTAAATTCTATATGCTAAAATTTTGATGAAATAATCGAAATATATGATTTGAACTCTTTCCTATAAGAAACCATCACCATAGTCTTTGAATACCAAATTAGATGAAAAATACGTATTTCATCAATGTAGTGTTCCATGACTCATGAGGATTAAACAATGATGACAAATACAAATTTGTTGCTGAGAAATAGATATTAAACTAAACGGATGCCGAAAACGGATCAGAGTTGCTAAATTTAGTTTAATCAAGTCACGCTTTTATTTTCAAATACAAACTCTCTAAGACGCCAATGAATCATAGATAAGATCGTCACTATCACGTACGCCAAGTCTCGCTGTTCCTAACACATCTATCTTCCTTGACAAGTGGTTCCGGACTCATCATCGTCTGGAGATCCGCCCAGTACGGAATATTACATAGGAGCTTTGAGAACGCTGAAGAAAAACTACAGAAGTAGTAGTTTAAGAGAGAAATTACGAAAGAAACAGCAAATCATTTTATTGAAAAGATAGCGAAAGTTTTCCTTGGAAAATTCTTATCATATTTTTTATTGAAAAATATATTACTGCTCAGAACAATGAGAAAAATAAAAATTTTATGAGTTCTCGATGAGAATAACTTCGTTAACAAAGTAGAAAAAAAAGAAAATTTCGAACACATACGAACTCATATGTGATATTATAATGAATTTTTAACACGCATTAAAAATTATCTCAAGAATTCTTTTTTTCTGGATGATCGATAAAATGTTTGCGAGTATTGAGTCTAATAATTCTTTACGTTTCTAATGCATTGCAGAAAGTCTGCAGCGAAAATCACCGAAGATCCGCGACTCCACAGAGCATACTCCACAAAAAATATCCCGCAATAAAAACCACGCCAGTAAATCATTCCTCCCATCAAGATCATCCTTAAAACATCCCTGCGGGAATAAAAAACCATGATCCTTCGCCATACATCCTGGAAAACCGAAAAGATCATTCCCTCCGCGAATATTACAGGAAGTTTATTCCTGGAATATCGCAATAACGGAAAAAACCTCGGTTGACGACTCAATTTATATAAGGCCGAGAGAAACAGAGGCAAGAGTAGATAACAGAGGGAAGTCCGCGGAGGCCACTTTCTGGCGCGGGAAGGTGCGGAGGACAGGAAGAGAGAAAGACATGTGTCGACGCTGGCACGACCCCGGGTCTGGGAGTCGGTGTGCGTAGGGAGGAAGACATGGGGGAGGGTTTTTCGCGCGACATTTCCAACTTCCCTAGGGACTTCTCCTCTATTTACTCCGAGAGGCCCTTATACCCCCACCCCACGCAGCCTTCGAAGAAACAGAAGGGATGAGAATCTTATTTTAGACGGGATAAGGAGGCAAAAGGGAGACGGCTATTTCGATGGATTTGATAGCTAGAGATGTGTCTGATATATACAAGACGGGAGGTGGAAGGTTGGCGGAGGAAGGATAGTCGGGTGCACAGATGTTCTTTTCCCGTCGAGATCTGAGCGGCGTTCGACGGTAGGCGGGGTCGGACGGAAATAAATTCGTCGGCGTATGCTTAGGAAATAAAGGGGACCCGCAGACGCGGGGGGGAGCGAAGCGGGATAGCATCCAAAAACAATGAGCTGCAACGGAGGGCGGACCGGAAGGGGTGGGCTTTCCCCGGTTGAGACTGCCTCGGTGATGTACGGCGGCAGAGCTGAGCGGTAACCAAATAAATTGGCCCCGGCGTAATGTTTACGTAAATATCAGTTGAGCGCGAAGTAGATAAAGTCCGAAAGAGCAACTGTATGTAAGCGTTGTGACCGACTGGAAAGAGGCGAGCGAGAGTTGAGTATTTTGATTCGTGGACACCTGTGGCGCTCTTAAATTAATAATTTTGCGGGGAGAGGGCATGCGAAACGGAGGGCGAAGAAAGCAGAGGGGATATTCTCCATGGGATTGCTAAACCTTTCGGAAAGACTTTGGATCCTAAAAAGATGTCCATTATCGTAATGGAGATTATGAAAATCCGACGCAGGTCAGTGTCGGAGGGCATATGCCGCCCGTGTGCGAAACTGAATTTGCCGATCTACTGAACTGAAAATATACTGTATGGTTTGGGGAATAGATCAGCGATTTCTTGCTAAATTTTCGCAAGTTCTTAAGTTCGAGAAAAAATAATATTTGAAAATTTTTCCCCAATCTTATCTTTGGGAAAATTTGAACAGAAAACATGATAAGTTCCCAAAATAAGAAGTTCATCCCCATTGCCGCTTCCAAAAATCTTTATAGAACACATATAAACACATACAGCCCGTTTGCGACTGCCACCCGTACGCAACGCACATAATGCACCTATGGTAATCACGGCTCTGATCTGACTCTAAGCACAGGCCATAACCTCTGATTATGGATTTTATGCCTCAATAGAGAAATTTACACTTAATTTGTAACAGAAGAGACTTAAAATTTATTCTTGATCTAAAGAATTACATTTATAACAAACTTCGTCGCATTAATGAAATAAATTCTACGGTAATGAGTTTGTGTGTTCTGTTGTACAGTTAACTGCCTTATTTACCGCTCCATGTCGATTATGTGCATAACGATATAATAATTGAATCGAATTAACGTTAGATTCCTCATAAAAATATATTTCTAAGTATCTAAGATTAATTTCCCACCAAAAATATTTATTCTCGATTTGATTATAGTCAATGCTTTCAATTTTGTCACAATATTATAATCGAACCAAGCTTTTAATTTGTCTAAAAAGAAAATATTCAAAATAACGCTAAATATAAGATAGATAAAATCTAAACATGGAGAATATTACCTTACTCTAATATCCATGGATAAAATCCCCATTTAAAGCAGTCATCACTGCAAATAAAAACCTACAAGCCAGTACTTTGAAACATATCGAGAATTATTTGATTGCGAACTTAACATCGTAACAAATAAACGATGAAATAATAGCGATAGATACATCATTTCGATGCTCCAAATACATAGCAGTTCGCGGGGGAAAATGATACAAAATTTTGCTAAGTTATTAAAGATCGGAAGTAAACATCTTTATGATAAAAACAAAACGTCCGTACTTTCGTTCAACGAGATCCTTTGGGCTAGTTTTTCGCTGGTATTCAAATATAGACCTCATATATTAGTAACCTTGAGTTAATTTGGAGATTTTTTAGCTAAAACTCATTCTTATATTTTCTATAAATAGCTGCTTTGGATTGAGATTATTTTCTGGTACAGTGTTGCCGTTCCGTCCCCTTCGGTTGTGCGATACGGAAACACAAACGAAAATATTTGGAAAGGATGCAAATAATCAGTCAAAGAAATCATGCTCAAGGAATATATTAACTGCATGCCAGCTTTCGCCCGTAAAGTAGAGAGAATAGGTGAATATGTGGTCGTAGGAAAATATTTATTTATATTAGTTCTTATCGGTACCATAACTACTTTTATTTCACTCAGTAAACGTAATGTATGAGCTCGGGTCTCAATTACTAACGGCACGTTACTGTCTTTCGTCGCCTTGGGACTGTGAACACTTACGGGTAACCTCCGGGGAGAGCTGCAATACAAACAGCGGATAAAAACGTACGTAAAACTCGAAAAGCAAATGGTTATAACATAACTCCCATAATCGTCATTCACACGCAACCCTTCGAGATGAGCAAGTTCTCAAAGCATTATGTTCGCGCTGGGATGAGACGCTGGCAACATCACCAGGAATCCATGCAAATAAACCTCTGCGTCACATAAATATGGTGAAAATGGAGCTTATTTTCAGTGGCTGGGAAAGAGTTCTTTTTCTCGCCCACCAAAATTACTCAACGGGTCATTTCGAAGCGGGAATGCTCTCCTTAAGGATGAGGTGGTCGGGGTGAAGGAGCACTCACTCTAGAAGACACTTTCGCACTCTCTTTAACGACCTGACTGCAACAAAAGACGATCGTCAGAGCATGACAAACAGCTTGTTAAGTGTTGAAGTTCCGAGTCCACCACCTGTTTAGGATAAATGACGAACTACCCTCTCGTTCACAACTACAGCCATTACAGACCGATATAAGGGTTTGATAGATGCCGCGTTAATAAAAAGCAAACAATTCCATCTTTGATCTCAAGGAAAACATTCGGGGGATAAAATACGACCTACATCTAATGCGAAAATTATCGAGCATTTTACATCTGCAGTAAAAAATCAGTTTTAAATGTTATGCGAGAAAAAAAGGTAGAAACTTTACAATACAACGTTTCCGATGAGAGCGAGAAGTAGCGGAATTCGATGATTAAAGGAAAAAATATGGACCAGAGACGTAATCCAGGTTAAAAACTGAGGTAGATGCGGCTGACGTTTCTTAAACGTCGATCAAAATGATTAATTCACATGAGACGTTTTCCATTCATCACTGTCTGCCATTTACAATACGTCATTGGTAAAAACATAAATTTTCTCTTTCAGCATAACGATAAAACATGCCTAAAGACATAAAACACTCCATTTACCAGCCTAAATAAATTCGTTATGACAAAAGCTATACAACAGAAATTTTCTGCATGTATGAAAAGATTCCGAATATTTGCTTTTTAATGAAAAATTTTAGACATGAAAAGCTTTTTCCACGACCGATACGTGATGATAATAAGCTAAAGAAATAACTCGAACGCTCGGAACACTCCCTGCCACACGCCGAAAAGCCAGTTGCAGAGTATTAATAAAAGATGTAACAAGAGCATCGAACCAAAACCGAATAGATCCTTTATTTTGGCCGGAGTGACCGAACAGAACCAGAACTGAAATAATTGAAATTCTTGAAACCGATCAGAAAACGGGTATTTATTAAGTTCCGATTTTTGGCTCCCAACAACGCACATTTGATTTCAGTTTAATTGGGGGGCGATTTACTAAATATGACTTCCAACTAACTACTATATTATTGGATTTTATTATGAAGTTTGGCGTAATAGAGATTACAGAGGTACAAAACAAACTTTGAGAGGGATTACAGCGGCAGGATCGAAAAATAATGGTTCTAACCAGTTCGATGTCTGCAGAAAGAGGGAAAATTGAAGCGAACCGAAATGATTTCCTTGTTGAACCAGGGCGAAAACCAGGGAAAATCATAAAAAAACCATCTCTTACAGGAATAATGACTGCTACAATGAGAAAAATATCACTGATATAGTATGAAAATAAAATACATAAGGAATAAATTTACTTACTTGTATAAATTGCATGACCTTCCCAGAAGTAAATTTAACTGGTGATTTTTGGGAATATTTCTCCTCCTGAACAAAAACCATTTCCATATCCGGTTGGCCTACATAAGATGGAAAATATTAAAAATTCTGCTATGGAATGTGATACACTAGCACCAAATTCCTTTATACATTTCATTTATAACTATGAAGCATTCAACAATAACGATTAACACAAACACTGATATTTCAATGCTTACAGTATCATACATAACCCTTTTACTATGATTATTAACGTTTCTAGACAAGTTTCAATATAATTCATCAAATTTATGTAAAATTTTACGGAGATCTTTCTTTTATCTCCCTGATTTTCTTGAGATATCAGCAGAGTTAAAATTGGAAAACCAAACATTTTTGAAGATATTCCACATAGCAAAAGGGTTGATTAACAAAAAGGGGTCAGAACGCACACACACAATGATGCACCAATAAAAAAAGATGGAGTACCAACAGGTTCAACTGCAAAAGGTAATTATTAGGGAGTTGGTCTGTAAACCTGCATAATAATGACATTCAATTACTACATGTAAATTCAACATAATGCATTCATTTTGGTTATATTCTTAGGAATTGTAAAGCAGGGAATCAAAGCTTAGTGCATTGTTAGTTGTGCCACTACAGGAATAAAATCAACTCTCAACCAATAAAAAGGATAATGGTTCTTATCAGGTAATACTTCAATAAGTTACATTTATGACAAGAATACCTGGGTAAGTAAAAGAGGTGAGTCTAATTACTGAAAGAATCAAATATTAGGAATTATTTTGTACAAGGAATGTAAACAACAAATATTCAAAGTAAACTGTAATCGGTTCATGGTTATAGAATACTCCATATCATAAGACTACTATGGTTATCATGCCACAAAATGCAAACAGACCTCAGATATTTATCACTGATATGATCAAAAATATTAAAATATCATATAAAATCAAAATCTTTCCCTGTTACAATTTGTGCTATATGCCCATATTTTGCTTCATCAATACAATGGTATTTACCATTAGGCCAAATAATTGTATGGTATGCTAAAATTTTGTTATCATATACATTGTACAGTCATACCATTTGTTACAGTCAACAATCGACTATTGTTTAAAGATTTTGTTTCCCAGTCATTTTAAGGTTATAACAAAATTTTATGGAGTGCTATTTGGTGAAAATAAATAAAGAGCCTTGATCAGACAAAAGAATTCAGCACTTCATTTTATAATAGTAAAATTTGATCTAAACAAGGACAATAATTCACTAGATATATAATATAGAATCCACCCAGTATAACGTTAACTCTATGATAATGATAAATGCTGATAAAGTTGGAAAACATTGTAACATTAAGGTGGTGTTTTTAAACTATTCTTTCCTTTCAAAAATTATTTAAACATTTTGGTAACAACTTATAGTTTATTAACTTTTCAAATGACGATAGCCAAATTATAGGGTCAAATTTTTATATGAATGCACATACATAGGAGCATAAAACAATAAAATCTGAGGAATGTATGCAAGTCACATGGTTTTAATTCTAAGAGGAGTTACTTGAATGTAATGTTTTGTAGGGTCATTCCATTTCAACAGGGTTTGAGGTAAATACTGCCAATTTATATCAATGACCATGCTATAAAAATAACTTGTTAAAGAGCCTTCAGAAAAAGGGAGCTGTGCGTGGCAAGAATTCAGGTCAATTATTAAAATAAAACACAATCACTTTAGGATACGTGCAAAGTTTGCTACATTATCCAGGATCACACTTGTCAAATTACCTTGTGGTGTACATTATGATCTTCGGTTGTGTATTTACTCTGAAAATGATAAAACAAGACACTGAGAGTCAGGGAAGGAACTTAAATTGGCATTTAGCTGTTCATATGTTTGAAAAAGATAGCGTTCCTATGACAGTGCGTGAGGGCATATGCCAGAGAAGCAACTACAAAAGAGTAATCCTTTCCACATTCTGATACAAAGAAAGAACAGTAAAGGTGTAATGTAATTAGCTCTTCTTGAATAAAGTCCCATAGATGATGATGAAGCATTAATAAAAATATCTGTGAGCTAAATGACAATAGTAAGCACATAAAATGTATTTCAATTTCATACAATTTTCCAATAAACTTACCTAAAACTGGACTGCTGCTGTTAGAGCTGTCTGGTGACAGCACATCATATGTTGTTATCATCAAATCTTGTGGACGTGACTTTTCCCTGGGAGAAACATGGGACAAAGAGCTTTCAAGCATAATTTGCTGGACCCTCTTTATCACATCAGAGTTCCTGCAAATACTGGTTGTGCTCTGGAATGAACACTCGTTCAACACCATGACATCATTATCCCTTTCCTGTCTGAAATAAGACCTACGCCTCTCCCTAATACTAAGGATTTCTGATGTTGCATCTTCCAATAGCAATTGCAGAAGGTCGGACAATAGAGCATTTGCTTGTGATGATCGAAAACCCACATCTCTTGCTTCCATGTCTTCAGCATGTACCTCCTCAACATCTTTGCTGTTTACACTCACAATGTTTACCATTTCTTCCTTTTCAGGAGGGAAATCTTCCAACTTTTGCTCCAAATTTTCCTCGTAACTCTCTACTTCATAGAGAGGGACCAATTCTTTAACCTTATCATCAAATTCTTGAATAGTGAGGGTACATGCTGAATTCTTATTCATCAGAATCTCTGCTTCAACCACTGATTCATCAAGTAGATTTCTGAGGATGTTTTCAGTTATCTCCTCAGCTCTTTCCACACTTTGTGCATTATCCTCAGTTACCACATATGTTTCATTAGGATTAAACTGAGTATCTGAATGCTCTTTAGGTATGTGTGAGGGCAAACTTACTGAATCTTCTGACAATTCTTCCACTGCCTGATCAGCTAGGATTTCTTCAACCAAATTGTTCTCAGCAATTTCATGTTCTTCATTTTTTATTTCATCTGTTTCATTTTCACATTCTGATTCTCCTGAAGGCAATCCATCATCTTTCTCCAAAGGAAGCTCCTGTATTAGTTCATCACTTTCTTGGCCATCAAAAGATTTCACACTGCCACTTTGCTTGTTTATTGAAAATTCATCCATTTTCATGTTTGAACCACTAGTTGGTTCAAATGTATCTTCATCATATTTATCAGATTTAGCTTCAATTATGGTTGAAACATGATCATCTCTATGTGAATCACTCTTCAGTGACACATCTTTATCAGGGTTTGACAAAATGTCTGTTTGATTCTCATTACCTCTGTCAGAATCTCTGACAGATTCTACCACATCTTGCTTAGTAGGACTCTCTATAGTTGTTTCTACACTGGATTCTCTAGAAATGGAACCTTGGCTGTTATCTGAAGCAGGTAAATCTTCTGTTGGAATCTGTATTTCTTCCAATACCTCTGACAAGGATGAACAACGAGAATTTTTTGTTTGACTAGGCTCAATGGAGTCATAGTCTTGCTCAGAATATTCCTGCTCCAAAGTTAGTGGAGATCCTTTTTCAGCTGACTCTGGAATAGATTCTAAAGGAGACAATTTTTCAGATTGTTTCTGTACTTCATTTTGAGATTCTGAAGAAGTTTTCTCAGTAATCCCTGATTCTGTAACAGCAGCTTTCTCAGAGGCTTCCAAAACCATTTCTCTGGGATCATCAATCTCTGGAACTGGGACTTTTTTCCACTCTGCTACTCTAGGTTGCTTTATCTGAGGCTTTACTAATGAAGTGGTTGGAGATTCACATTCCTGCTCAAGTTCCGTACGAGCTTTTTGAATGTATTGATCATATGCCTGTAATGAAATGCACACAAAAATATTTCAATCAACATCGCAATGAGTCACATTAAGTATTTTTTCAGAATTAAAAATACAGCTGACATTTCCAACCTATAGAAAAACTTTCTATCTTATTTCAAACCAATATTTTTCTTTGTCCCCTTAATTCTACATTTAATAAACCAAAAGATTCTTACATAGGCATCTAATACTAGGCTCAGTTCAGATTTCCAATGCCAAAATAATTCAAACAGAAGGTGCAGCTAACAAATATTTTCCAAATATCAGATTATCCACAAAAGTATAGCTTTCTCTTAGTCTTAAAATTAGTTTATAATATTTAATGAATATATTTGTGAATATAAGTATACTTATACTACTATAAGTAATATACTTATTATTTAAATATCCACTTGGCCCAAAGACAAAAGGTAAAATTTGAAAGTAATGTATCACTTTTGTTTTCTATTTTGGCTAACAGATGATGATAATCAAGAATCAAAGCCCAATTTATTAGCCAGAATAAAGGATTAATACAATTTAATCCAACTGCCAACACACATTATATACAGAGATGAGATTAAAATATTTAAAGAACATGCTCTTTTGCTATTCACCTATGTAGTATTCAAAAAAGGGAGATTCAAAAATTTGCTTATGAAATGTTAACATAGAATAAGAAAAAATATTTCATTAAGCAACAGTGAAATAATATTCTGGTCATAATAATGGAATACAAATACACTTGTTAATTTTAGATGACAATTTCAGTCTTCCAACAACTAATTTTAATGCAAAGCAAAAATTATGACATAAATCATTAACATAAAATATTTTTTGACACATTATTGCCAAATCCTCATACCTGAATCTGTTTAATGAGTGACTGCTCTTTAGCTCTCAATCTTTCTCTACGGCATCTTTTCTGCTCTCTCTTGAGCAGTTCAGCTTCCATCTTGCGCCTTCTTAATTGCTCTTGAAGAGCACATATTTTACCCTCAATATCACTCTGCTCACTTGCTGTCTCTGAAAAGAAACAATTTTCAGGTAATTTTCAAACTGAATTCTTTCCTGCATCCATGGAAAGTAAATTAAACATTTTATTATACTTAACCATTCTGAGACAATATAACTGAATCATCAGAGCCACTTGAATGACGTCTCTTCTGCCTTCCAGGCATATATGATGTTAAAGGACTCTTTATTGTTATGTTTAAAGATGAATCCTTACTCTCATCTTTGTCATTTAAAGGAGCAATTGAAGTTTTGGTCGATTTAGAATCAACTTCTCCTTTCTTTGTTCCAACTTCAGAATCCCTAGATTGCTCTGCAGCACTAACTTCAGTCTTGATAGCAGAAGCTGAAGCAGAGGACTTAAGACTCTCATCAGCAAAGTCATTCTGTTTTGAATTTGCATCAATTTCATCAACGGCTGAAAAACTGAAGGAAAGCAAAAAGCATTAATCAGAATTTGGGAGAGTGAAAAGTAATCGTAAGCACTAATATCTGATCATCTGAAGTTTATGAAGATTCAATATACAAAGAATGCTCCTATTTAATTCCTTTTATTTTTTTAACTCATTTTTCATTGATTAAAAACTACAAGTAAATTTATAATATCAACAAGAGTACCAAAGTAACCTATAATCTAAAATCAGTACATTAAGGAGGAAAATTAATATAAAAGACACATATTTTGATCTTTTTAGATGAATGAAAAAGAAGAACAAGAAGTTTTTGGTTAATTATTCCTAATGGAGGTCAAATGGAATCATTAAGTAAATCAATGACACATCACCAACTTGAGATGGTAATTTTGACAAGAAAGTATAGAAAACCAGAAAACTAGGAAGCATGCAAGTCATTATTAGCTAAGCTAAAACAGGCATTTTAACAATGATAGCTTATTTTAGAAAGTAAGATTAATAAAAATTCATGAGGAAACAGAAGAGGAGATAAATAAATTCAACCTTTACAATTATAAATGATGCCTGAAAGATTAGATCATAAAAAAATGAATGTTACAATCTTAATAGACAACACTCAAATTTCATAAGAATTCCTATTACATGTTGCACATCATTGTAAGTCATGCTTGTGATGTTATGAATTTAATTCTACATTGCATGTATTTTTAATACTGATACCAACTTCCTTTCTTACACAATTCATGGCATAATAGATTGATAATTCCAAAAAAAAGATGTCAGAATAATTAATGTAACAATTAATAAATTAACTTATTATTATACCATGAGTCCTTATCCAATTTTGAAACCATACCTTGACTTCTGAGATTCATTTGGAACATCCTCCAATATACTAGAATGAGTCAAAGATATATCTGCCATTGATGTTGCAGCATCTTCTTTAGGCTTCACATCCATGGATTGCTCAAACTGCAGTGGTGAAGTGCTTCGATCTGCTGAAAATTGACCCAATATTGATCAAGCAATAATAACTGTAAATTATTCAACCTGAATAATAACTGAGACCTCATCACCTCTAAGAGAGGGAAATGAAGCTTACTAGGCAAAATGAAGAGTGAGATAGTTTTCCCAGCTATTCTCAGTGGACCAGAATTTTATAAGAGTAACAAGTCCAAAGTCCAACTTAAATGAAGTTGAATGGATAACATTTTTCAAAGCATTCCATAAAGAGAAACTTTAATCAATGCCATTATTCATAATCACTAATAGTACCTGAATAGCTTTCATAAAATTACAGCCATAAACAAGAATGAGACTAAAGTAAACGAAAATTATACTTTTCTCAATCCTGCACAGAGAGGCAAATGAAAAATATATGATAAGAGGTGAGTTGGCCTCCCATGCTGTAAAGCAATGAAGAATTGTTTAAAAGAAAGAAGTTTTGGCCCTGTTAGCACAGGGCCAAAACATTACAGTTATGCAAAACATAGGTTACATTACCAGGTGAAATCTTTGCAATACATTTTATAGCTACATTATGTTAAAGATCAAAAGAGAGAATAAAAAAGCATACCTTTTAATGCAGCATATTCCATAGATCCAATTACTAGTTGAGTTTTGGATGGAGCCAGTGCTTGTGATTCAAGAGCCTTAACTCTCTCTTCCTCCTGTTCCAATCTTTTTCGCCATACAATCAATTCCTCTACTGCTTGTCTGCGATGAATCAAGTTTTTTTCTCTTTCACTGAGAAATCTGTAATTTGATCAAGCAAATGGCAGAGATAAAGGCAGTGTTATTTTTAGTTTTAAGGAAGAATTCTACATTAAATATTCAGCAGTGTAAAATTTCTCCAGGAATTGAGAAATACCTTATGATATACACATTTGAACTAACAAATGATATAATTATAAGAAAACATTTTCTTAAAACAGTAGGATTAAATAATCTAGCAGATCTTATTCCATATCTAATCTATGAGAGAGGATAAAAGCATACTTTTTGTTTTTTTCCAAATCGTCCAACCGATGTACAACTTGTTTTTCTGATCTTCTCACATTTTTCTTTTGGCCACTGTGACTTCCAGAATCAGATAGGCTGGCATGAGATGAATGAACTGGAACTGTAGGCAGGGATATGTCTGAGTGGGTCACATTCACAGAATGAATGTCTTCAGGTACAGCACTAGAATGACTTTCACTCTCAAGAGCCGATTCTTCAGTATTCAGTTCTACATTAGATTTACTTGTGCTAAGGACTGAACCTATAAATCCCATTGCTCTTATTGCTTTAGGGGTTGGTGGGAGCTTCTGAAAAGTCAAAATTGGTAATTTAAACATAGTGCTAAATTAAGAACAACTAATAAGATATAGCGGAACACTTTACCTTAGTTTGAAGTTTATTCATTATTTCTTTAGTTGATATTCTCATTCTCACAATGTGCTGCTGTTGAGTGAGCATCATTCTCCTCTCATGAGATGCTGTCTTATGAGACTTCTTAAGCCTACATCCAGATAACAGGAGTTAGAATAAGTTTACAGATATGAAAAAGAGAAATATTATATTACTTCCATTTTTAATCATTTGTTGAAACAAAAATAACTTCTATGATAAGATAAAAACATTAGAGGTATTTCTATACACTTGCCTTATTATTTCATCTCTTTCTAATTTCAGGCGCAATAATAAACCTCTCTGCTTCTTGCGAATAGAAGAAACAATATCTTCCTGTCCCTTTTCCCTGTATTGCCTGAAAAAATCATAAAAGGTAATTCAGGAAAACAAACTAAGAAATACTATTCAAAATTTTTAATTCTAATATAGCGTAATTCATACTTCTTCTTAAGTTCCAATAGGATCATTTCTGCTTTTGTTTTATCAATCAAGGCTTCTTCTCTCAATTTCAACAAGGCCTGTTGATGCTGAGCTCTCATTTCTTCTTCTCTCATCAGTTGCTGGAACTGTCATATTTCAGGAAATAATTAAAGGAAGATTTTAAGATATTTACTCAGTGATAGTTGGTAGAACTCAATGCATTAAATTAGGAGGACACAAGAAACTTCGCTTGAAAAAATCCCAAGGAGAAACAGACATGAAAAAAGTCTGACAGGACTGAGACTCGAAGCCAGAAATCTAACTTGCCAGTTGGTTGCTGTAACCCTTGAGCTATCCAGTGAGAACATTCTTCCATGGCATTTGGGAAACTTTGCAGGCAAATTATAAAGGAGCACTATGCAGCATAATTAACCACCTAGGGCCACATAGAAGCACCAGTCATACAAGGTGATGGTAAGCAAAACCCTCCTCTTAAGGAAAACACAAGGAAAGGATGATTTGGTACAAAAATATTTGCAACAACTAATTTACCTTTGGATTTTTTCCAGGTACACACATTTATATGCCAAATCACCATAACCCTTAGCTTCTTAAAATCAGCATGATACCGACCAAATATTTTATTATTATCACTTGACTAAAAACTATACATTGAGGTGCGTTCAAGCTTAAGTAAGCCTCTCTCCACCTAATCTTGAGGGATACATTAATATGTAAATTGAAATAAATTAGAGGAAAATATATCTGTATATGATAAGGCATCAAAAATATTTTAAGCTGAATGGTGAAAGTTGCATCCACCAATTAGAGGTCAGACAGTCTAGCACATTAATATCCTCTTCCCCCTATTGTAACTTCAGTTTTTATGAGGGTCTTTTGTCATGATGAATTATCTGGACCATCACCAATTATGAGATGAAAATGGAACACAAGAGTTATTTAGCAGTGTCTGTCAATGAGAAGCTGGAAAACCAAAATAATTGGAAAACTTCTTCTGCATTTAAGTCTCAGTGTATACTTTTATGCAAACATGCTACCTTCCCCTTTCCAATCCCAAGTCATACATGAGCCTCTTTTTTTCTTTCTTTTATAAAAATAAAATTTTGCGATGTTATGAAATACTTAAGGAAATAGAAATGAAAAATATAATCTCACAGATAATTACTTGCTCTACACATAAATGTCTTGAAATGTCATCTTCATTTAACAAAAATTCAACATTGATTTATAAAAACTAGATGTCTCCTAAGATATGGAGACTTTCTCCAGTGTGTCTATCACAACACCATCACCAATGCTTCATTGGGTAATACATATTTGAATTATGAATTTACTTTAAAACTCATTCTTCAAGAGTAACTTTCTATACATACCATACTGAGTGAAAATTTGGTGAAAGAATCATGATCAGTATTTGAAGATTCTTCATTCAATGGTGGAGATCCCAAAGAAATCTCACTTTCATTAGTTGTATCGAAGCTTTTAATAACAAGCTCATTTTTCTTCTTAGTATTTGTTGAAACTGCAAAGTGAAAAGCTCTTAGTTAAACTGGAATAAGATAGCTAATGTTTAAAAATTTTTAAAGTATAATAAAAAAAGCTCTACTAATTAAAAAAACAACTTTTTACCCTTTCTATTATCTGCTGTTATTTTTGATGAAGTAGAGTATTTTCCAGTAATATCAGATCCACCTTCAGGTAGTTTAGGAGCAGATTTTAATTCTCCTTCTGATGCAGTCTCATCAAATTTTGAAGAGTATTCTAAAGCAACAAGAATATTTTGATGAAAAAATCTGCACTGAATAATTTTTAAAGACAAAAAGTAAGAACTAGACAATTAATTTCCAATTAGTTTAAATGATTGAACACAATGCTGAAATGCTGAGCAAGAAATTGCTCTTCAAATTCCTTTCATTTGAAAAATAACAGATAAATAATTAAAGATATTCAATAACTTGTAGTAGTTAACAAAATGAAATAATTATATTAGCAACATTTATTAACTGATATCCCAACTATAACTTAAAATACCCCTAACTGCATTGATGCATCTTAAGAACATGCTAGGATTAATTTTTAGAATTAAGATTATAACAAAAACTGGTAAGCAGAGCTGTAGTTAGGGCAGAGCAACTGGGGCATGTGTTTAGGGCTTTAACTCACAGAGAGGCACAAAATCAAAGCTATGGTAAACAAAAATTTAATCTTACCCAAAATCTTTGCCTAAGAAAATTGTGTGGATGTTTACATATAATTTATCAAAATGCAGATAAATTTTAAGATATGAAAAATAAGCTTCTCATTGATGAATTTGAGCTAAACATGAAATATAATATGTTAATTTGTATTCTATAAAATCTTACCAGCATATATAAAATCTAATCTAATCAATGTGTCATGCAAAGCTGGTAGGAGAAGTAAATATACTGCTACAACTGATGTCATTTATACTCAATGGGGAGACACTAGGGACTCAATTAAGTTCACATTCTCACAGAATATCATCTTTGCTGAACATGAACTTCTATGAGAACTCTATAATTAGATAAACACTAAAATTTTTCAAACTGAATAACTAAACTGGCAAACTAGACTAACTTTTTAGAAACTGGCTGTTTTTTGCCATCTACTGAAAAAGGGTTTTTTGATTTGCCAAATCATAGCATGCTTTATTTAAAGCTCTATGCCTAGAGAGAAATATCTACCTGGTTCTGAGATATTTTCACTTATAGAATTCATCGAGGAATCTTCAGGAACAGCATTTAAAATTCTATTATCTTTATTCTCCATTTTCTTAGTAGATTTTTCAGCAGTTTTTGCAACAGAAGTTCCTAATTTCTCGATAGATTTTGACTCCTCAGTATTACCCTATAAAAGTTATAAAGAAAACAAGAGTATATTATTACTTCAGAAAATTTCGACCGTATCAACTAATTTTTTTAATTCCTAGAATGGTTACTACCTTGACTAATGCAGACTGCTCACTTTCTCCTTCTGCAGAGTTATTAACTGAATTTTCTTCTGATGTAGAAGATCCAACTTCTGATGCAGTTGAGGTAAAACTGTTGTCTGGGACAGAATTCTTTTTGGACAATTGTTTAACTTTCTTGAAAGACTGCAACTGAATGAAAGTGTATAAGTATTGAGAGACATAGTCATGGGTTGCTAAATACTGGCAACAGTAACCTTAAAGTAAAAGACTACCTGTTTGATGGCTGCTTGAACTGCAGCAAATGCAGCAGCTGAAGCACTCTGGGCAGATATCGTTTCTAACTTGAGGGCATCTATCACCTGCAAATTTTTAAATTTTTCTAAAATTAATAATCTTGAAATTGATTATGACAAATCTTCACATCGTCATTTCATGACACATGAGAAAATCTATACAGAAGCAATTATTTTTAAATTCAATAAATATGTTAAACAAAGTCATATTTCAATATTATAAGTAATTCTATGAGTAATACATGCAATATCTATTGCAATTAGAAAATTTTCTGTATGCTGTCAGTATTAAAAAGAAATTTATATTTATTACTTAAAAATAATGATTTTATAACATCTTTACTGAATATCATTTTCCTTCTGAATTACAGATAATCCTAACAAACAATTAGTACAGATAAAAATGTCACACTTTTCTGAGAATCAAACTGAAATTTCAGATAATTTGCATGGATGGTGTTTTACTATGCTATAATGGCAGAATGACTTCCTCTCTCTTCTGCATATTTTGATTTTTCTTTAATTTCCTTAAATAATGGCAAAATTATCTGCTATTTTGGAAATATATAATACTGGCAATACAAGTGCAATAGCACTTGTATTGCCATTGAACTACCAAGCGTGGCTTGGTAGTTCAATGGATAGAATACCTGCCCGGAAAGTGGGAGACCCGGGTTCGAGTCCCAGCCGAGTCACAATTTTTCACTTCTTGTATAGCCTTGGGTTAGTCGCACAACTTCATGTGCAAAATAAAATTACATTTCCATCGTTTATATTTATAGTTAACATTATAGAAAGGAAATCAAAAAGAGTAATTTTTCTTGATATTGATAGACTATAAACTGAGAATATCAGCCTATGAATTTCCACTTCTTTTTGTTTTACCAGTCAAAATATAAATAGAAAATAATCAGAATAATGAATTGAGTTTAGTGGGCAAGAATGAATACAAGAAATTAAACTTAAATAATGAATAAAGATGATGAATAGAGAGTACTTTGATTTGAAAGTTTTGATTTTCTACTGTACAGGTAGACTGACACCTTGTAAAAATGTAGAAACAAACCCAATGAAAAGAATTAGGATAGGATCAATAAAACACCTTTGCTTCTGAAATATGTCTTGTAGCCTCTGCATTAGCCTTAGTTGCTTCGGCTTGACTTTTTACAAGCTCCACTGCTGCATTACTGATAAATTTTGTAGCTTCAAGTTTTGAGTCAATCACTGTTTTCTTAGCCTCCTCTAAAGCCAACTCAAGTTTCTGTCTTTCTTTTTCAAATGCTCTTTCCATCTCCATTCTATGTTCAAAAGCTTTTATCTCCATCTCTGCCAACCTTTGAGAATGCTTATCATTTAGTTCCTGCAAAAAAATGTTCATTAAATTATATCAGGTTCATAATTACTTCAATTCACATATATTTACCAATAATTTAATAAAAAACTTGATTCCTTTTCAAAATAAAAGTTATATCACATTTTTACCTTCAAGCCAGATAACTGATGAGGAAAAGAAGATGGTGGTGCACTTTCAAGCCTTCCCTCTATTCCTGCTTTGCTGGTAGAGCCAATTTCACTGGTTGCAGAATTATGAGACTGAAATTCATTATATTATATTAAATTCGATAATGATATAAACAACTATAACACAAAGGGTATAGGTTCTGGAGAGAAAAGCTAAAAGACTCATAAAGGATTTGCTTTCGTGACAAATGACAAACATTTGCAACTCTTGACAAATAGGATATAACTATGTATTGTCTAAAATAAATTATGAGTAAACATTAACACACTTTCTTATTGTTTGATAGATAAAAATCATTGAAAATATAGTATCTTCATTAAAAATTGTAAAATGACAGTCAAAATATCAAAATTTCCATGAGTTACATCAAAATATCAATAAGTTTTGTCAAAATATTCCTTCAAATATTTTAGTACAAAGAAACTTGAAATGACTTGAGGAACAGTGAAATAATGTAATCTTGAGCCACTGCTTTTGGGGTTTACGTTACCAGTTTTTTATCTTGCACTAAGTATCTTAAACTTGGTCTAAAACA
Source organism: Pachydiplax longipennis (assembly GCA_036926295.1). Taxonomy (NCBI): domain Eukaryota; kingdom Metazoa; phylum Arthropoda; class Insecta; order Odonata; family Libellulidae; genus Pachydiplax; species Pachydiplax longipennis. The sequence goes on from JAVFKF010000004.1 coordinate 55,225,763, forward strand.
GTATGCTTTTTTAAACAAATAGAAGAATTTATGATTAATTTTAGAGTTCCTTTATTATTAGTATTCATTTCTTAAGTATTTTTCTTCCTCTCATGCATAATTCCTAATGATAAATATTAGTATTTATCTATGTATTAGAAATTCAAAATAGATTACTTGCAACATTATAGAGAGAAATAGGAATTTCACAAAAATTTCATTTTTTTCAAATTCTTATTATATAAGTACAATTTCAACCTTAAGAAGACTCATACTTTGATCTGATTACAAGGTAAAATGGTTAAGAAAAGACAAGTATATTTGATCTACACAAATACATATATGTAATATGCAGAATTTAAACAAATTCCACTCAAGTCTGTCTTGAAGTTTTACTTGGATACAAATACATCATTTATTTTTAAAGACTCTAGAGGCATCAATGTTTTCACAAATAAGATTACTTGAATTTATAATGTAATATAAAATTCTTACCAGACCATCCTTGGATGAAATATGACTTCCATCGGAAAGAAACTTATCCAATTGCATAGTAGATACAGATGAAATTACTTCATTGAATCCAAGAGTTGATTCTTCTCCTAAAGTTTTCTTCTGCTTTACAGTTTGAGGTAAAGGTTTATTTTTGGAATCAGTTTTATTACTCGAAAAATCATCACTAACTAATCCAGATTTAGAACCTACTGATAAATCAGTTTTGCATGATCCATAACTACTCTTATCACTTTTACATGAAAGCTTGGCACTGGGTAAACTTAATATGGACAGCACTTCACTTTCATTAGATTTAGGCATTTCTTTGACATTCTCAAGCTCAGCAGTAGATGCTTTGGATCCTGTTTCTTTGTTGATTTTCCTGATTAAGTTACCACCAAATCTAGAAAGAGTAAAATCTGGAACCATTAACTGATGATTAACATTGCTGAAATGGCTTTGATTCGACCCAAGAGAGTCTGACTTTCTAGAGAGTTCAGAAATATTGTCAGAATTGGAATCAACTGCCTCTTTCCTTGCATCATTATTAGGGAAAGAGATTTTAGATTGAGGAGCTTCATCAGTGGGTAAAATATCCTCAGTGGCTGTATCAAGATCTGAGCTATTGGCAGCTGAGACTTTTTCATCGTTCTGAGAGGGCCCACTACCTGACGCAACTGATGGCTCAAAATCGCTTTCATAATTAACCTCTGGTTCATCCCCAGCAACATCATGTTCCCTTCCCAATCCTTCTCTTTTATCATCATCAGACGCATCTAAGGGTCTTGAAATCTGTACAGCGTTTGAAGAGATATCAGTTAAAATGTTTTTATTCTGCTCTTCTAAAAATCGCTTAAGCTTCATTTTAACTGCACTTATAAAGTTGAAAGGATGAGATTCCATAGGAGGTTTCTTTAGCCATAGTGGTATCTCATCTTCTCTCTTTTCCTCCAAACTCTTGCATTGAGCATTTTCTTGTAAATTATTTGTCTCCAGCTCTTTGATTCTGGCTAAATTTGCAATTTCATCCTCCTGAAAACAGAAAGAAATTAGAATATCAAACTGTTATTTATTCTTAATAAATGAAGGATAAAGAGCAGTTCCCTATAACTGGGGCTTAAATTTATCATTTATTTTTCCAAAAAGTACAGATTTTATAAATTTAAGAATTACAAACAAAGTCACATCTATTTAAAATATCTTTTGACTAAACACTTAAAGTATCATGAATATGAATCATATTGTTACTGCAAAGTAGCAATCATTCCTATAATAATGATGTTTTTATATGGCTATTTTTCTTGAGTTAACATTTGATTAAATAAAAAATATGATTGATGGAGAAGGGTTAGTAGAGCATTGAATGAAAATAGGCTACGATATATTGAGCATGATTATTGAAGGATACAATGATTATTAAAACTCACTTTGACTTTCTAACATTCAGTCAGATCACTTTAAATATTACGTTTTTTGGAGTTAATAGAGAGATAACTTTAAAGGTAATTTGAACTTCCATTCTACAATGAAAATGAGAATCCAAAATCCTACATGAAAATGTGATCTCCTTAACACCAGATACTATTTCAATTACTTACACTCAATGGGCCTTCACTTATTATGCTGTCTGACATAGAAGTATAATTGTGTTTTATATCAAGTAAGTTAGAGGAAATGTTATTTTTTGATGGTATTATTCTATCAATCCCTGTCAGCATCAGTTTCTGCATGTTGTTGGATGCATCACCAGCTTCTAGAAAATTGTAACCATTCTGGTTTTCATAAATGAGATTGTTGACTGAAAAATAATTCAATTTCATCAAAAAATAGCATATTATAAGAAAGGTAAGAGATTGAAAAGAAATAAATAAATTATATATCACAATAATAATAAATAGCAAGGCAGTACCTGATGGCTTTGCTCTGGCCGGAAGCTCTATGATAGATTGAGGCATTAGAGATGAGCAAACAGGGGTCATATGACTTTGAACAGGAAATACACTCTCTAATGGAGAATCATTCCTAATAATGGAGAGTCTATCAATACCTAAAGTACTGATTTTTTTATTATTTAAATCACTTTTCAGGAGATCCCCAGCTTCTAATGATTTTTGAGTAAGAACTCCTCTTTGAGTAGAAGTCGAAGGATAAGCACCCATCATTCTATGCTTTTCAAGCACATACACATTGTGTGACAGCTTCTTCATTTCTCTCTGGATTGAATGACAAAGCTCTTTGTCTATCACTATTTTATCAGAATCAGTCTTGGATGAGTCTGATTTTTCACTCATACTAGTTGCTGTGTCTACAACTTTAGCTTCACAAATGGGAAGCTTAGGTTCTACTATATAAAGAGATGCTTTTAAAGAATCCACAGTATTGACATTTTCACCAACAACAGCATTTTTCTTACTAACTATCATCGAGTTAAACAAATCTTCATCAGTCTGTAAAGCAACATGCTGCACTGATTTTGGAGGTACGATATCTTCAGTAAGATGACTAGTTGCACCATCTACTTGAATTTCAGAAGATAATTGAATGTCCAATTTGTTTGGCATTTTTATTCTAAGAGAATTCTGACTTGGAGTTATTACATTTGAATGAGGGGAATCACACTTGGATGAAGACTTCTTTCCATCAGAAACAGGGTCAAATGGCTTATTGTTACTGACAGGTTGTACATCCAAACTCTTTTCTTTCAGATTAACATTTAATGCTAATTCATCAAGCTGCTTACTGAACATCTGCAAATTAGATAACACTTGACATTAGATGTCTAGTTACATTATAAAAGCAATTATGACAAGCTTAAACTTATAATCTGTGTGAATAAATACCAAGGGGCAAAGCAAATAAAAAGAGTTAATAATGAAATAAATCAAATAATTGAAAATACCCAGATAAATCAACCAGAATAATTGGTGGTAATTAATATGATTAATCCATGACAGGTATGTCTCTATGAAAATTTACTCTATGAAAAATTCACATATGGGATAGCAAAAAAGGCAAAAAAAAATCCTCAAGATTTTCAAAATACCTTTTATCTTAATACCTTTAGTCATTCCTTACCTGTAAAAACTCTAACTCCTTATTCACACATTTAGCTTTCTTTTTAAGACTCTCTTCAACAAGTTCCCTACTTTTACTTCTGAGTTCCTGTAGTTTTGTTCTTCTATTCTCTTCTTGCATTTTTTTCTTTTCTTTTTCTTCTAAAAGTTTTACATGCCTTTGCTTTTTTTGAATGCGAATGTAATCTTTGATTGCCATAGGATCATAATGCCTCAAAGCACACTTGCTTTGTGTAACTGAAAATAAATAAAATAAAATAACTGAAAATATTGAATCAGGATGAAAAAAGAAGCAATCAATAACTTTAATTTAAATCTATAAATGGAATTCGTTAACAATCAACTATTTTAAAATAAGTCAATGAAAATTAGAAGGTGTTAATCAACTCTTATTGACCCTTCAGCTGCTATCAAATATATTTACTAAGCAAACTTTCATGCTCATGATATTGTCATTCACAATACTTTTGAGGAAAACTCTCTAGGCTTCTTTCCTTCTGGGCAAGAGAGCATGAAGTATTCAAGTTACTGTGCAGCCGCAGGGATAATCACACACTCAATTATCAAGAAAATTTTAGTCATTCAACCCGTAACTCATTACTTATCAAAGACAGAAAGAATGTAATTTCTTCCTTTCTATGTAAAACTTTCTTCCATCAAAACATTTAGATGAATACTTGGAATTATAGATATACCTTTTACAGCTACAGATAAATTTTATGATATGGTGAATTATGATCCAATAAGTAGATAGTAATAAATAATAAAAGAAAAAATGAGTAAATACCTCCTTTTGAGTCAGAAGGAAGATTGAGCTGTGAATTTGCTCTTTTAGGCAGTACTGCTCCACTGTTAGCAATAAAAGCATTGTTTAAATTGTGAGCACTTTTAACCCCAGGATGCCTTTTATTTAATCTTTTGGGAGATTTTCTAGAAGGATTGTCTTTCACAAGGTCATTCAGCATCAAAATATCTTCACTATCTATTTTGCTTATGGTTTTACTTTTGCTTTCTACTGAGAGGTCTTCAGCCACTTCTGGTTTGTCTAATGATTTTAACTCATCTATTACTTCATTGAATTCCTTATTTTCAATATTTTCAGCACATTTTTCCATTTCTATCTTTCTTGATTCACCAGACTCTTTATGGAATAGGTGCACTTCCGAAGAACCTGTGTCTGGTCTTGTCTTAAATGATTTATACTCAGAAATTTTGTTTTCAGTCTTTTCCACAAATTTGCAGATGTCGTTCAACTTTTTGGAGACCTCAGAATTTTCATGATTTCCTTTGCTTCCATCATCATCAGTGGAAACTTGGGGTTTCCAAGGACCTAGCTCCTTTCTTACACATTTAAGACCTGCTCTCCATGATGATGGAGTGATTCCTATAAATTAAATGCAGCATAAGTTTTTGACCAATACAGCACATAGCACAAAAGAACAGCATAAAACCTTCCTCTGCTCTTGAGAGCAAAATATAATTAAAATAAGGAAGTCCTTAAGATAATAATCATTAGTGATGCAAGATAGTGTGATATACATTAAAAGAAAATAAAAAGAAATAATTAGCGATTTACTATTCATCCATAATTTTCAATAGTTAAGTTATTAGTTCCATAAAAGGACTATTGCTATTAGTTACAAATGTTACATATTCAAGAAACTTCAGGACTATTTATCTTAATTACAGGGATCTTATTTGAGCTGAAAATCAAAGGCAAAACTTACCATGCTTTTTAGTGACTTTATGAGCATGAGCCACTGCTTTCTGGGGCTGTTCTTTGCTTGAATTAGGTTTGTTCTTTGATTTTAACTGGTCCTTACGTTTAGGAACTGTATTCTTATTTTCACCCACAGTTTCCTTTGATGAAATTTTCTTAATTCTCTGGTGAATTTCTGCCTCACCAGGCTCACAAAATCCTGGATAGCCAACATTTTCAGGCAATACCATAACTTTTCGAATAACTGTTTTGGGCACTACTTCAGAAGGGTCAAGCGAGGGAATGAGTTCTGGTATGATGTGTATTGAAGTATCCAAAACCGCATCAAGGGGTTCATTTTCTTTCCCTTCATCATCATCCTTGGGAATATCTGACTGAACAGCAACTTCAGCAACTGGGGTAGGAACAGGAGATGTTGGAGGAGTAACTTTCTCCCACGCAATTCCTGGTGGCAGTTCAGGAGGATCTGTTACTGCCCACACTGTTAAATAAATATGACAACAAATTTAAAGTTAACAAAGTGGTTATTAAATAAGAATTGAAAGAAACAGTTTTGATATTTATTCTATGAACCTTAAATTAATGAATTATTCAGTAGGATGTTAGAGCACCACTGACATTTGAAGTAAACGAAAGAGCATACATCAGCGTGAATAAAGATGATTTTCTGTTGAACTACAACTGATGAAACATATTCTCTAATATATGGACCCAAAGCAGAAGACATCAAAATTTAGTTTCACTGTGTATGTACTACTTTGGAAACACTAAAGAAATCAAAAGTAATATCTAGGAGCATTCAGACTTTCATCAAAATAGGAAAATATTTTAAATCAAGAAAAACAGAGTTGAAAAATGTCTGTCAGGATTGGGGATCAAACCAGGGATATTTTTCCTTATGGGAGGATGCTTCAGCTAACTGAGCTATCTAGCAAAAGCAAGCTCCCAGACTCTTTTCCCTGTCCCGTCAGACTTTTTTCAAGTGCGTTTTTCCTTGGGATTTTTTCTGGATGCATGCACCTACATGCAATGATACATTAATCCTTTTCCAATGTTTGGTTCATTAATTAACAATTACTTGTCGCAGGGGACCAATTGAAATTTAAACCCCTGTCCCTTTTTCGAGGTAGCACATAAATAATGTTTGAACCCAATGGTCCCATTTATCTGAAATGCATGTTCAAAGGCATTAAAATTAAAACGTAAATGAACAACTTTGGTATATAGTTTGATTCAGTAAATTCGATAAAAAATTAAATTTTCAGAAAAATAATGATGTTCAAAACATTTGATTCCCGAAAATATTTTTCAAGGAAGCTTTAAACCAAGTTTAAATATCAAAAGCCTGAAAAGTCCATTAAAAATCACAGCAGAAATATGCTGAGCGGGTGAAAGGAGCTACGGAAAATCAAACTTGCATAACATTTGATAAGCTTATCCGGCAAATGAAAAGTATTCCGACGCATTCATCAGAAACATGCTGATATAAATAATTTACGACGAAAACGCGCTAAAATAAATTGCGGTTTTCGTTGAGATAAGAGAAGGAAGAACTTTTAAAAAAATATTTTACAACTCATGGAAAAATAAAACTGATTATCGTTATTGTGGCAATCCGCAAAACTAAGTCTACCTCGGTTATTACCTCGCTTTAAAAGCAATAATTATTAACTTGTCTTAAGGATGTTCAGTACCCAATTGCGCAGTCACACGAAGTCCTGCCGTTCAAATCGTGCAGGAGACAATATCCATAATGACTGTGGAACGCGAATGCCCGTATGCTATGCCTACCTTGAGTGCCACTTAAAACCAACCAAGGAAATGCAATACCTCTTCTTCAGCTGAAATGTCATACAGCAGACAGACACAAGCGCTGATGTTTCTTTTAATGAAATAATTTCCCGCTAATGATTGAGCTATGACTGAGGTACTTAGGGAAATTATCATAAAGAAAAATTTGATTGGATGAGGGACCAAAAAATGGCCGACAAGACCGGGACTCGAACCCGGATCTTCCCCTTTCCAGGCAGATGCTTTATCCAAAAGCAAGATACAGTAAATGGAAGATCCGAGTTATGTCAGCCTTTTTCACGTTCGTTTTTACTTGGGAATTTTCCTAGGCGCACGTCTGCAACATCTCCCAAAACCCTTTTCCTATATACATTTCTGTTACTTAGATTTCATCGGAGAACATATTTTAAAAATATATATTTATATTTCTATTTCGCGGGAAAACTATTTATTTCCGAGGTATAAATATTACGGAATTTCTTTATTTTCCAGTTATTCCGTCCTAATGAATTTTCGATTGTGATACCTTTCAAAGTAAAATTGGGGCACATGAACCGAAATAAAAGACGAACCCATATCATAGGATGCCAATCGTTAGTATTCTTTCTTCAAAAGTTAAATGTTACGTAGATGAGAAAAAATGGGTTTTCTGTAAAGAATTTGCTTAATACAAGTCTCAGAATCAAACGAATTCTACAGATCCAAAAACATCAACGGTTGCCAGTTTTTTAGGGAAACAGAGATTATGTTATCTTCAAGTGAAAGAGTGACAAATCATGATACTTTGTAGAAAGATCCATTTTTTATATTATTTATTTTACGGATTCTGGATTTCAGCATCTCTTTTTACGTCATCATAATTTCAATCTTTCTTCTTTACGAAAATTGTAATTTATTTTTGTTAAATGATATGATATAAATTTAGAAATACTTACCACATAGGTTACTTAAGTTGGTGTTTCTTTCTTCTGAGACGTTTACCCAGAAACCTGTAAGAGAAGAATAATAAAAATAAATTATGGAAAAACGATGTTTACGATACATGAATGAACAGAAGTAAAAAATTTCTACATGGCTGAGATTAGAAGCAGAAGGCTTTTGCTCACAAAGCATTCAGTCAATAGAATGGAATTAACTCTGTATGGTGGTTCTATGATTAAAATACCTGTTTAGAGGCCTGTATACGATCTAGTAATTAGATTATCAAATAATTTCGATATTATTCACTTCTGTGTATCCTCTGATTTAAAAGCGCATAGCCCTTTGTACAAAGTTAAACACATTACCTTCAACCTCGATGCATACGGAAATTCAACATGCTACACAAAAATCTTATACAAAACTATAAATAAACCTTAATAAAAATTAGCAGAACATTGCATTTTTTTACTAAATGCGTAAGAGAAAATTATGGGTAGTTTCAAAATGAAATCGCCACAGTCGATTAATCGACCAAGCGGATAAACTTTTTCATCAAATGAGTGCACTACATAAAGGTTTAATTATTCGTAATAGAGGGACACTTAAACAACTAACGCAATTTTGGTGATTCAATGATGATTAGCGAGGGAATTCTATTTTAATGAATACTCCATTTAAAAACACGCGCACAACTTAACTTCGAATGGACGAAATTTTCATTATCAGCTTGCGTCTTGATTTTTAAAAGCTCTCTACATCTAAACATAGCATTATTTACGACAGAAGACGATAATTAATTGTCTCTACCTCGAGAGAATCAGAAATGTATCTATCTTATTTGCAATTGTCTTTATGGAAAGAATAAATAATCATGAATAGTTAGAAATAATTATTATATATAACAATTATATTATAATAATTATATTATACTTATTATATTATAACAATGTATTATTTACTACATATTCATCAATCGTAACGAACAATGTAAACTGCTTATTAATTAAAAAAGGACTGTTTTCGCGCGGTCTCTTGAATTTTCCCACATAAGCATCTTGTAAAAAAAATCTTTTCTGGAAGATTAACTACTACATAAGGATAGCGTAAAGAATAGCAGTGGTTTACAAGCCGATGGACGCACTCTCTTGGAGAAGCATAATTGGAAGATCTGGAGAACGTCTCTTTTTTCCCCATTTGTACCAAAGTTTTCTTCTCTCTCATACGAAGACCTCACTGTTTGTACCCCAAATTTTATTCTGGAAGGATTAGGGTAAAGGTTTGTATAGGTGTCAAACTGTATCACATAATAAAATTCCACACACTCAAGTTATTAAAATACGTAGCTATAGACAGTAAAAATCGAGTGAGTGAGCTAATGTGAAAACTAGGAAACTTTACGGCGGAGATTGCCACTTCTTGTTCGAAACCTGTGAATCGACGTAAATCTGGTAATTTTTTACGTAAATCCACGACATTTAGCGGATCTCGCGAAAGAAATCAACGTTCTAAAGACGGCATTTCGAAAGAACGGCGCTCCTGAAGCATTACACAATAACGATACAAATAAAGCGAATCGAAACCGCGATCCGATCTTTCGCAGAAAAACAATTCCCACGTAACGAGAAAGGCTCTCTCTCTTTCTTTGACGTACCCCCGAACCCAGCTGCTTTAAAGGCACACGCCTTCCAGCCGCTTGGAAGTCTCCTCCAATCATTAACATCTTTTAGCGAAAGAGCGATCGCAAATGAGCATCCGAGCAAAACCTGCCGACGATCCGCGTAGCAGGTACCATTTCGTCCATAGGAATTAGAGGCACCTTGCGCCGCCCTCAAAGCGGCCGCAGTGGCAAGGACCTCCGCGACAAGGAATACGAAAGGTTCGGAAAAAGACATAAAGGAAAGAGTGGGAAGAGACGTGATCTCCGCTCCATCCACTTTCGCTGAGAGAAGACCGCTTTCGGCGTCCACTGAGGGCCCTCAGGCCGGACTGTCCGGTTGCCTTATTCGAAAAGGACGGCGGCGGCTACCATTTCCGCGGTGTGGCGAGATAAAAGGCGGTGAAGGAGGGGCAGAAACGGAAGAGGGGGCTCTGGAAATCTCGATTTGTCATCGGCAGCGTCCGTCGGGGGGGTCCATTCCGACCCTGCCTCCAAGACCACTCTCCCAATAGGACGCGACCTGCCCTTTTACCAACCTGTCCGCTAAGTGTAGGGTAACTGACCATTATAGGAGGACGGGCTGCGAAATGCGACGACATGTTATTAGATGGCGACTCGAAAGGGCAAGAATAAAGACGTTAACCTGGCGCACACGGATCTGGATTGATAACTTGAACGGTATAGCTGTCTTTCTTAAATCGTGGACGTGATCTGAATGTCACTTTTTTACTACGTTCCTTCGCTGACTGAAGGGAATCAAAGGGAACGAGTCGGGAGACTGCAAAAAATTAGGCACACGTGTCTTAAGATTGATAATATCCTATTTCAAACTGTAGATTTAGAGCTAATAGCCTGTCAGCCAATAATGGCATTCTACGAAATTTTATGGAATCCACCACAGTATTTTCACAATAATACAGTCCCCCCCTGGAACGTAAACCTTACGGTAAGATTTAATGTTTAATATCTCATGGTGATTTGGCAGTCCCCGTAAACATAATTTAGAAATAGTTAGTCACGTTTATTAATTATTACCAAAAAATTCTTTCACAAGAAACTGAGATGACAATAAAATTTCTCTTGATGGAACTTTTAATATTTACGTTTCAAGTCGCATTTCAACAAAACCTTAAAGTAAAAATGAAATCTAATATGATCAGATTGTCTGCTTTTAGTTATTAAGAATACATAATGGGGTAGATTCAAATCTTAGTCACCTATTCGTTGAATATTATGGTTGTATATAAATTTCAAGCTTCAAGATCGAAGAGATGCTGTTAAAAATAACAGCAATAGCTAATTACACAACCGTATGAGTTAATATATTCAATAAATACATTTGGAAGGAATAAGAATCTGGTATATGTCGAATAGCACGTAAAATTTGAGTATAGAAAATCAAAGAGCACTGAAATGCTATATTTCGTTATGAACTGATTTTGTATACGATTCCATCTTTTCGAGATGTTCTGACGAAAAGGTGAGGAATATACTCTCGCACAGCCAGTTAATCAAGTGAGCTGTTTCAATACGAGATAATTATTTTTGCCAGATGGACGTGTTGGGGTATTTTACAAAAATTAGTAGGTGTGCGTATATAGCTGCATTGCAGACGCCTTTTTATACAACTCTACACTGAAATAAATTTACGATCTGCATTAAAATTCTAATTTATTCATGGTTCGCTCTCGGAGATATTCTGACTATCCTCGGATCAAGCAGGAGCATGAAAGCTGTGTCAAATTTCCGCTCTGATTTTTAACTTATTTATGGGATACTTCAAAAATGTACGAGTTCGTTTCACGACATGACCCGTCACAGGCTACATTTCCGGCCTTCCAGAGCCGGACTATAACTTAGATACGCGACGTTTCAACTGAAAGAAGCACTTCGTTGAAACCGGACGCCGATAGTTTGTGATAGTTCAGCGGAGATATTCGAAAATAAACGAGCAAAAGTTTCCAAAACTCGGAAGCCGCCGATTTTCCTCTCTATGGGAAACATAAATCGACTGAAGACACAATTACAGTAATCCGAACAAGCCAATCGACTTGATTTGGGTTTCCGCCGTAATTTTCTATTCTCTATGAGCCAGCCGGTGTTACCGTTTGAAGACCATTATACCGTTAACTATAGGTATAAATACATAGCCGTGGGAATTCAAAAGATATTTTCGATGATGAATGGGATGAATAAGGGAAAAACTGGAAAGGATTCGCTTTTCATTGTAATGGAAATAGTGACGCCCATCCCATTCGTATCCGAGTGCTTCTTTCTCAATCGTGCATGCCAAGTTTACTTTTAAAACTGAATGTCTTTGCTTTGTAATGAACCACTTTTTTCTTACCCAGAATAGGTGTTACAAACTTAATGTAATTTTGATCATTCTGAGTCCATCACTTTGCAGAAAAGGCGATTACCACCCAACATACATCTGGATTCTTCTCCTATTCACGGAATTTTTTTATTAGGAGACGTGCAACTGCCTCCAAAAATTTCTCCACAGCAATAAAAATCGTCTTTTGATATTTTTAGAGAGCATTTTTGACATGTACAAATACGTTGGAAAATTTTACAGACTCCGGTAGAAGCATCTTATAGGAGAGAAATAAAAATTTTTCACGAAATGATATTACTTGGGACATCAAGATAACGTGTCCAGGCACTTAGGCCCTTTTCACACACAACGGTTTTTGCCGTACGGTCGATAATCCCTACAGCTTATCAACCGTATCACGGCGCAATTACTGAAGAAGTATATGGAGCCTTTCACACTAGCGACCGTACGGTTTTTTGCCGTCCATCGCCGTGTAGCAGCCGTGTCATCCACTGCCATTATTTTCTTACAATCCAACTTATAATGCTGATTTTTCAGCCAGATTACTACTTCACTAGCTTCGTAAATGTTCGACTGATCATTTGAAATGAGTTCATTCAATTTTCGCTTTAAACTTTGTTGTTCCTGCTATTGCTAAGTGTTTCACTGTCCAACATTTTTGAAACTGCCATTACATTCTTAAAATCCAACACAAAAGGCTAATTTTCCTTCAATTGCTCATTGTATCATCTGGATGCATAATAGTAAAATATTATTTAATTAGAACGTAACTTTAAAACTTTCGTCGTGCAGTATAATTTACACGTCGCCTAAAACTTTTTGATTTTTCACGTGAGGAAGAACTTGTCGCGATACAAATCGAGATAAATGTTGTAATTTTCATTTACAGTTTGTTTCGTGATGATATCTTGAAGTGAACTTTACTTTTCTGTATTGTTCCCTCTCATGTAGTTTCCTGGTTTCTTTTGACTTTTTCAGCACATCTTTTGCCTATATTAACTATGTTTTTATCATTCGCTGTTGAAAATAACCAGTCATCTCTCTCATCATTCCATTTTATCGCCACAATGTTCTTTGTTTGACAAGTTCCCTACTTTTCTGGTAATGAAAACAAATATTTTTATTCCCAATTTTTCATTTCGATGGTATATTGACTAAATGTCAGACGCCTTTTTACTAAAAACAATGATTCATCAAATATTAAATAATGGTAAGTTTGAAATCAATCACTGAATCCTCCTGACTCTCATTCCTCTTTTTATTTCGAGAAAACAACAAATTCACTGATAGCAGAGAAGACTGCAATAAAATTCAATATTCTATATCCTTGTCACGGGTCAACAATTATATCAATGGATGAATTTTCTTTTAAATTCGCGTTGAGGTGCAGGTTATTTCATCTTCTTTTCCCATATCCTGCCTTTTCAAGGTTATTTTTCTCTTTTTCGATCTTCAGGCACGTCCTACAATACTTTTTCCACCTTTTTTATTAACTGCAGCACGATTCATACTTTCCACTGTTTTAGCGGTATAGTACACAAGATGCACTCAACTGCCTTTCTTATGGTTAATATTGATACTAACCACGTAATTTGTAAGTAGCTTTCCTGCATGGGATGATCGATGAATCTCTTTCTCATTGAAAAGTGATACTTCTTATCTCTTCGATCGTTATCTGTCACGGCACCGTTCTTTGCAGTCTATGATACGGCTGCTACACGGCGACCGTGTACTGTCTCTTTAAAAGGCAAGAAGTAAAGTTCTCTTCAAGATATCATCACGAAACAAACATTTATCTCGATTTGTCTCGCGACAAGTTCTTCCTCACGTGAAAAATCAAAAAGTTTTAGGAATAGAATGATTGAATGGAATGATGAGAGAGATGACTGGTTACGTTCAACAGCGAATGATAAAAACATAGTTAATATAGGCAAAAGATGTGTTGAAAAAGTCAAAAGAAACCAGGAAACTACATAAGAATGTAATGGCAGTTTCAAAAATGTTGGACGATGAAACTATTAGCAATAGCAGGAGCAACAAAGTTTAAAGCGAAAATTGAATGAACTCAATTCAAACGATCCGTCGAACATTTACGAAGCTAGTGAAGTAGTAATCTGGCTGAAAAATCAGCATTATAAGTTGGATTGTAAGAAAATAATGGCAGTGGATGACACGGCTGCTACACGGCGATGGACGGCAAAAAACCGTACGGTCGCTAGTGTGAAAGGCTCCATATACTTCTTAAGGAATTGCGCCGTGATACGGTTGATAAGCTGTGGGGATTACCGACCGTACGGCAAAAACCGTTGTGTGTGAAAAGGGCCTTAAAGTGTGAAATAAAGGAAATTATTACGATGAGGGAAAAGATTAGGAGGGATAACCGGGAAAAAATCATGTTCAGGTAATTTCCGTTGTTGTGGGTAATAAAATCTGCAACAACTTTCTATCTGGCAATGTGCGTCTTACTAGTGTTCATATAATAATTTTCAGAGAACACAGATATTTGAAAAGATAAGCCTTACTTGGTTGATTGATTCTGGTAATGAACCAAAACAAGCGTTTCTCATTTAATTATTAAAGTGAGGAAAGATACTCCGAAAAGCATTCCGTTAAAATCGGGAGTTGCGTTGAATTCTGAGACAAATACCAAAAAACAGGGCATCTGAGTCTAACTTCACGTTGTAGATCTTTCACCCGTATCACTACCTCATGCTATTTTACATTATTCTTTCCCGTGAATTTTCGAGTCTGAGAAATGAATTTGTTAAATAACTCAGCAACGACAGACGCAGAGAACTGGGCGCTTGTGAAAGAAAACAATAGCATTTTCGCCGGCAGCAAGCGGTAGAAAAATTCAGCCATCAACGGACCCACCTGCCCAAGCCACCACGCACGCAGTGACATAAAATAACTAATTACGGCAATAAAACAGCTTCCGAGAAAAGGTGTGCATTAACAACTTCAGGCGCTGAATATTCCACGCAAAAGCCTTATTTCCCAGCCGAAAGATCATTGCAGCCACCTTCAGACGTCGAGAGAATGGCATTTCTCGCATATTTTCGCCCGACGCCTTTCGCACGCAAGAAAGCAAAGCTTACGGTCGCTGGAGGAATAAAAACGCATAGCTCTCTCCTTGTTTATTCGCAGTCCCTATGCAGGAATGGGAGAAACGCCTCACGACTAAGGCAGCGGAAAAATGTAACACGCGGTGTGAAAATAGGAGAAAGAGAAACGGGAAAAAACGGTCCGCTTCTTCGGAATATCAACTAGAAGACGTGTGCGTGCTCGTTTTGCGTCACTTAACTCTCACGCTAAGGGATAACCCCGTCATAAACTTCGAGTTCCAACGTACAGGCTCACTTTCTTAAAGTAACTTATAAGGGTCTCGAGCAGGAACAATGGGACAAAAAAGGAATGGCGATCGCGGATAAAATTTCTGATCCCCGTAGACCTACTCTAGAAGGAAAAGGTGCAGACGTACATGGCTATATAGAGCGCGTGGATCAGTTTTAATTCTTCAGATATGCGTACTATCTCCTTTTGTACGGAAAGGCGGATGTAAACAACTGAAGCGAGAAAGTGGGCAAGGAAATTCCGACGCTCAAAATGTATCTCGGAAGTAACTAATTCCGATTAAGAAAGAGAGCGGACTGAGATAAAGGGATACCGAATCGGATGAACAATATTTATCGGATAGAAATCTTGGATAGCAAAACACCATGAAACTGAATACATTATCCAATGACCATCGTTCTTCCATCTTGCAAAATCTGATTAAGGTCAGAATAAATATGTCTGGATAAGAAAAACGTACTTAGAAACATCAGGTTCATATGTGTAAATGGAATTTCAGAAATTATATTTTCTCATTACTAGAAGTGGATTTCTAAATATGGCACAACATAAAAGCAAGGATCCCGATCCTTTCAAATGATACAAATCGTGACACGACTACGAGTATTTTACTGAGTTCGATTAGTTTCAGTAGTGTAGCAGCCATATATGGGTTAATATATAGCTTAATCTTCTGCAAACACCATGTTTTCAGGAAATTGCTAATTAGATGAGCAAAAAGCTTCAAGACTCTCGGTTCATATATCTGAGAAACTTTATCAGAAACATAAGCAGAATAATCATTAATTCGAACTTTTGTAACAAACCTTACTTGTGAAATAAAGTCCAAAAATGGAAGAATGAAACACTGAAATGAGAATTGATATGGTCCCACACCCAATTACAAGCATGACATTATTTTTATCAATGTTGCATACATATATGGTATGTGTAGAATCTGGTGAAGGAAAGGAAAGTAGATTTTCTCAATATGTTATCTTCTGTATAGTAAATGGTTGTTGATAGCAGAAGAGAAAGAAACTGCTCCAAAACAAAATGGAAAGTCCAGATATTAACGCTAAATGACATCAAGTCGCTTTTTTGCATATGTTTTCTTCAAGAGTAGTAATATATTTCCAAATATTTTAGTTAGTGTTCAAGAATATCATCATAAGTATTGGGTAAAAATAAATAATTATTAGCAGTTTGCCAAGCACCGCTATAGTAGAGAAAATGAGCACGGCGGGCTCATTGTAATCAGCAAATTCTTTTAGCGGGCATATAATACTCTCGGGCAAATAATTAATAATACACTGACGCCTTTATACAATGATTTTGTCATTATTGTGTCTTTGAAGATATAATCGATCTTTGCGAAATTAAATATCATGGTCTTTACTTGGTGTCTATGGTTTGTAAGGTGAGTGAGATTTTTACTAAGTAGTAGTTCAACAGGGTAGAAACAGACTGGTTGTCTTTCACTTCCTTAATTTTTAGACGAATACAATTTACAAAAATAAAATAAGCCAAGAAAGAACTAATAAAAATGACAGGAATAATACGGAATCTGATGTTGGCGTATTACCGTCAAATTTAATGCAATCATGCATATTTTGCAGTTAAATAACAATCGAATGGGATATCTGGACTTGACCTTCAAATTTCAACATAAAATGTCATTGTGATTATTTTCCACGTCAAATTATAAAATCCAAATAATCCGAGATAGAATATAAAGCCTATACGGCGAAACTTGCAGTTTACTCAATAGAAGGTATAATGAAAGATTCAGATTCTACTACTTGAATTGTCTTTAATTCCATATATCAAAGTTTTTTACTTATAATTTAGATAATGATTCCACGATGGTCTGAGAGAAGTATGCACTTTTGATATTGTTTATGACAATTAAACAAGATTACAGCATCAAATTTAACACAAGATGAGAGCATCATTAACAAAAATCAAATTATGTATGCTGGGAGAGCAGTGAAGAAAGTTGACATGGACATTCAAGCTTGGATCCTATCTCTATTATACATTAAAAGCGTGATAGAATGCCAAGCGCAGGAATATTCCTTGGGAGCAAAGCAAAGCCGAGCTAAATGTATGTACGTGCTCTGAGCTCGATTCGTAGTCGCATAAACTAGTGGAAGCGTCACAAGGCTTCCAAAAAACCACGCCAGTTAGCGGCTCTCGCCAAGTTCCCGTGAAATTACAACACGCACGTAGACGTTTGTAACGAACGACCAAAAAAACAGCGCGACTCCATCCGTCCGTTCCGTTAACACGAGCTCCTTTTAACGTGTTGCACTTAGCAGGAACCGAATCCAGCAGATAATACGGACGTGCCCGAGCAGACACGCATGACTTCCTGACCAGCCCGACGCATATTTTTACCTCTCGAACCTGTATTATAGGCGCGTCGAAGAGGCGCTGCTTCGTCACACTTCCCGTCCATCGAGAAATGGTTAATTACACCGAGACGGCAAAAACAATAACCTCTATCTAGTCATTAATAAAAAAAATCCCTTTGAGGTGCGGATCGCGTGAGAGGGAAAAAAGAGGACCGGGAGCGATTTGCCAGAGAGAAAGAGAGCGCGAGAGGTGTGAGAGAGAGAAAGAGCGGGCGGTGGGTGGACTTCTAAGGGAACGGGATTACTTTCTCCGCTTCCCAGTGCACTGCCGTCATAACATCCCCTCGCGCGCTTTCATGCGTGCCGGAGTGTGGGGAGAAAGATCTGAAAATGGAGTGGGAGTGGCGGGAAAAAAAGAACGAGGTGAAGTGGAGAGCACCAAACATTCCCCGGACATATTTATTTACCGGTATTTTAGGGCCAGTGACGTCCGCCCCATAAGAAGACGTTGTTTTGTGATTCTTTAAAGCCCACTTTATGCCAGCCGGACTCTATTCAGTATCGTTAAGCGGGATGGAGGCGACTGTATACTCAAAAATTAATAGGAACCGAAAAATGAAACTTGTATTCATCACCGGGATCGGCGGTGAAACATCGGAAATGTATTTGCATCGCAAACTGCTTCGGAGGCGTGTCCAGGGGGACAGATTTTAATCTAATTACATGCACCTCGAGTTTTATCGTCGGTGTTCTCGGGGTGTTTTGGAGCCGAACTTGCTCCCGAGGTAGTGCGACCGGAATGCACGCGAAGGGATAGTAAACAAACTGAAGACGGCTTCAGAATCGTGACTCTGAGGTAAAAGGGATGACGAGGTCAATGAGGAGAGGATGCTGAATGGGCAACTCTCGATCTGCTCTAAAAATAGATGGTGAATGCCTTCGATTCGGATCGAGAGGTATGTTTAGATAACGATTTATTTTCGACGATTGATAGATAACGATGGAACGCATTTCTCGCTTTGATAAGTGAAGGATTAAGTAAAGGGCGGTTAAACGTAACGTAATTATATTCTCATCAAAACCTAACGACGAAATAGGCATTCTCGAAACCGACTGAATTCTTTCTCATCATCTTCATCAATCTCATCGTTAAAATCACTAATTGATTTGATTGATGAGAGCTCTCACTCGAATATCTACGACGATAAACAACCTCATTCACCTATATATTTAAGCATACCTGATGCAATGAACGGCAATGCTATCTTGATGACAAGATGTTTCATAATGTTAATAACTTTTGATAGATGCCATTTTTAAGAACAAATATACTTTTACATCGAGCATGTCTTGAAAACATCGTACTCGATTTTTTAATTTTTGAGAGATAGGTGAAGCATATCTTAATGTAAACGTGACTGTGTTACCTTAAGAGGAAAACCCAAATTTTGTTGGATATTCCACTCATCTAGAATTTCAATACTATCAGAAATTCAGAAAAATATCAATACACCAAAATGCAGCCAAAACAGTACACAGTGTAGTATTAAGAACACGTCACCCAAATTTAATTCTAGTTATGCAAAAATTTCACTGAATTAACACCTTCTTCTGCTGTATTTGGATGACCAATCCATTGCAAGTAAGACGATTAAATATCCGAGCAGAGAACGTGGATAAGTAATGATAGTCTTTCTGTAGCGGACGTTTCCACAGAGACATAATAACTTCTTTTCGACTCCGACACTTTTTATAGCTGACCATGAACAGCTACGCGATAAAAAAGTAAACAGCAAACCGATCGGCAAATCGAACGCGTGAATCATTTGATGGCTTTAAGCTCAATGAGCTGTGGAAATGTGTCTGTGCTGATATATTCTGCACGCCACAGAAACAACTAAGTAGGTCAGGGAACTTAACTTCCGACTTACTTGTCCATCCGGTTCAGGTTCGAATCCTGCTCGGGGCAAGGACACTGACTCTTCTGCTCGCTACCAATCGTACCTCATTACCATTATATCACAGTTCGCCAGATCTGCAACCCATCTCTCTCTCCGAGCATACCATCTGCTATACAGTTGAAGAGGGAACGTTGATTTCTCCACTATCGTGGCATTTCAGAAAAGCATTCTACTTCTCGAAGAAAGATCAGTTCGCGATAAAAAATGCATCATTCTTCTCTTAAGTTTGTATCTAGGATCGGATTAATGATTAAATGAGAAATATTTGAGTAATATATTCCGTTTAAAAAATAAACAGTCTATACGTACAAATGACTAAGAACACTGTAACTCAAAAAGTGCGTTACCCGAGTATGTACCCATCAAGGCATCGAGTATTACAACAACATAATTATAAATTAGTAAATAATTAACAAGAATTATTTCTTATCAGCCCTCAAGCGACTGTCGTGTCTAACGTAATTTATATTTTGGGCTTGCAAAATTTAAGCAAATATTTAAAGAGCGTGAAAAGAACGTAATATGTTGATTATATCGGCAATCTAGCTTATATGTGAATGAAAAGCTATCAAGAATAATAAGCTAAAATATAAACGCGTTTCATTTTGTATGAAACGAATTTAGCTATAAAAAATTTAAACTTTTAAATCGGATCGCTACCTGACAAAGATAAGCAAGAAATGAAATCATGAGAAATAGAGAAAGTTGGATATAAATCTGAATAAAAGCTAAAATGAAAACGAGGCTTATAATCATCGTGGGTAGATATCCAAATCACGTATCTCTCAATCTAAATGGCACCTGGCTTAAGCTTACGAGGTCTGTTGCACCACGAAATTTTTATTTTCAATAATTCAAGACGGACCGAATTTTTTTAGAATATTTAAACAATGAAAATCATTCTTATGAGTCAATATTCCAAAGTTATGAAGCTGTTTGTACATGGGGAAATAAAACCTTCGCTCACACACTTTCATCGCCAAGAAAAATACGGAAGATGACACATTTGGAAAAATAAATAAAAACCTCAGCACGGACTTATAAACAAAAATCGTCAAGGTCGATACAATAGGGGGAGCATGATTCAAGAAGGCATCTTTTCTGAAGGAAGGGATTCAAAGGAGGAGAGGAAAATTGGTAGCCCTCACTCGCTGCCTCCCGCTTTCTAATTACCTATGAACAGCCACTTCCGGGATCTGATTGGACCGCGGAGAAAATGGCGAGGAATCCGAAGCCCTGTCAACGACCACTCCTAATCGTGGACATGAGGGGCCCCAAACCCCCGAAATTCGGCAAAGAGAGGCAGGTGATAATGGAGAGACGACAACGACTACGACCTTCGCTGGATAACTTCCTCCCAAACTCGCTCTTTTCATAGCTTATTAAACATTAATAATGCGGGGAACGAGATTTCCGGACTTTGCATCCGACGGCACCCGGTTTTACGACTTAAGGGAGCTCTGAAATATAATTCACTCGCGAAGACTTAATCTGCAGGAATTCCATTATGCGCGGGATAAAGGGAAGTGAATTTTATTGGTGAATAACTATGTTGGTTGATGGTGCGAAAAGAAGAAGTCGAGGTTGTGTTAAGAATATATCCGGCGAGGAATTTAATCAAACCATTCAACGGAAATGGCCTTTCCAATCCACTTAAACCTCCTAAAAAAAGGAAAACGAAGTATTCGGATTTCATTTACCGGATACTCGCTTTTTAAAATGCATGGAATTTTTCCTTTGAATTTTAAAACATCCACGACATCTGAAGACGAGGATGTTTAACATACGCTATCCTGAGTCATCCCTGACAACGCGAAATGGAAATTATTTTGAAAGCCTTGAATTTCAAGTCTGCACGATGAATATTCACAAAAATTTTAAACAAACTCAGTACTCTCCTGAAAATTTCTCTTTCTGTGCAAAAACTAGAAAAACAGTTACATCGGCGCAAATCAAAAGAAGAAAATATCTAAGATTTACGTGCGATTCTAAGCGAATGTTTCATAATTTTAACACAGATATTTTAGAATAAATCGTTTTTTAAAGGTAAAAGACATCACGAAGAAAATATATCCCCACCAAGGTTTTGTGAATCTAGACATCTCTTCATCTTAAGCTTAAATACATTCCCTCAATTGAAATCTACCATTGCCATTTTTATGACTCTTCTATAAAATATCTTCCACAATAATTTCCCTGCACTTAAACTAAAAATCGCCATTTTCATCGAAGTGATCAAATTGAACACAGAGAAAATTAAAGAGAGAGAAAAAACATTAATGTCAGTCAAGGCCGAATGAGATCCTGTTGATTTCTAAACTCACAGTCCTAAAGAACTTTAGGGAGTGGATTCAAATGATAAACGATGGCAGCTAACCCTTAACGGAATCCTGCTTGAAAACTCGACTGCCTTGCAATAAATTTAGATTATCCTGGTGAATGGAACAGAATTTATGAAATGAATTTGCGAAACTTCGGTCCCTCCAGCGAATTTCAATCACCAACTCCTGAGGCGCTATTTTGGCTCCATTCATTCCGAATTATAAGAATTAAGAGAAATTCGCTTCCACACCTAAGTAAGTTTCTAGGTCCGCCTCGGTTGGAACGAAGTCATTTCGGAGCCCAATAACCACTTCTAGATATAATGACCCAAGGCGAAATCAACTCTCGAGGCTCCAGATCTCGCTTTTTTGCTTTATCTAGAGTTCCGCTAACATTTGTAAAATCGGGATTTTCCACAAATCAGTGATGAAAAAGAAATGAAACACGTTTATATCTGAGGCTTGGTATTCTAACCACAAGCTTATTGGGGCAGGTTTCGATGGGAATTTTTGGAAGAGTTTACATAGCCAAGGAATTGAAGCTGATGGAATTCCATAAGCCATTTTTCAGAAAACTAAAAGCTGAAAAAATGCGCGAATTAAATATGAGCCTCAATAAAAATGTTATTTCGGGGTAGGTACAAGTAAATTCTAAGCAAGTACTATTATTCGGCGAATAAAAACATGACTATTGTTGTTATTATTTTATTCTTTATATTATTCTGTTCTTTTACTCTTTATATTTTCGTTCCTTTCCATTCTGATTACGTTTTACGATCATGCGTAAATCTTCTCCTGGATACTATTTTATTCTATAAACTCCTTTATTTTTCTTCAGGATATTATCCTAATAGAATTTGTCGATCTGCTTCAACTTGATAACCATACTTATACTTATGAACTAATCATACATAATTTTGTAAACAGATTAATATTAACTGATCTACGTGAATATATTTCGGACAAACAAAGTAGATGTAATAGGAGGACGTTTGTGATTATAACATGTTGATATACTTTTGTTTTGGAATAGCTAAGATGAATTAAAGTTATGATTCAATGGACATGAAACCGATGGGGAGCAGAAATATCTGCTAAAATATAAAAACTCGCGATCGGACAGTAGATAACGATCGACTGGCTGGAAACCTTCGGTGTTTACGACGAATGCCAAAGATAAGATGACGACTGTCAAAAAGACCAAAATACATATGAGTGGAACTTAAGACAGACAAAAATTTCCACGGCTTATCTCGAAACTTCAATCCGCACCAGTCGTATTTCTTCCACAAATATTTTCATACATTATTCGAGATACGGCGACTGATTTTCATCAAGATTTTCCCGATGACGGGAGAAATCCACGAAACCCCCTTCCGACCACGGCGGACCCGAGGACCCCCTCGACGTCGCCGCGAGGCTTTTCTGCAAAGCCGCGGAACCTCTCAAAGAGACGGAGCGGATCCGCGGATGGAAAAAACACCGCCGCCCCCCGCGGGGCCTCCCCGCACTGGGGTACGCGCACCTGTCGATAACATCTCCAAGGCGGGGATTCCGTCAAAGGTACGGGTCTTTTTAAGGCACGGCTCTTGCGGAAGAGAAAAATTGACCTCGGCGAGGCCGTTGCCTTCCTCGTCACGTTTTTCCGTGGGATGGGGTCTTACGCCCCCTTCCTTCCTCCGCCCCTTCCGCGACAGGCCCTTTCTCCGAGATGGAGCCCCGGGCGCGGAGGCAACCGTGTCCGTCGTCCGGGTGTGCAGGGCTCAGGTGTGAGCAACAGGTGGGTGTGTGTTCTTGAGTGAGAAGAGGGAGAGAGAAAGCTGAGAGGGAGGGGAAGAGGTCGTGTGGGTGAGGAGAGAGGTTTGAGGGAGGTCTTGGGAGAAATGGAAAGTTTTTGGGTTTGGCTAAGAGAGAGAGAGAGAGGTCCTCCGATTCAGCGGCATCTCGACTCTCATTTCCATAGATGCGGTATTACGTGGCCTCATGCCGTACTCTTATTTTTAGATTCCGAAGATTTTCGTGATTCCTCGCAGCTCTAGGTTCTTGTCGTGACCGTGGGGAACGCACGAAGAGCTTCGAGGCCTAAAGGGTAAGAACTTGACCATGGGAATGACTGAGAGTGATGGTTCCTCAAGGTTTGTTTTGACAGAAAAGATGATGGCCGAAAGAGACGAGGCAGTAGATCTCAGTAAATTACATCGAGACGGTAAGATTAACGTCGATTTATGGTCATTACGAGGAAATTTGACACGCATGAAAAGATGGAAAAAACTACTGTGGAATCCCATGTAGAGATTCTCAGATAATACGTGCACGTGAAATTTGTGGCAAATATACAGCACCTTGTATTTTGCCAATAAATATCGTTCTTTTTAAATTTCGACATATTCGAGAATTGAAAAAGAGAATGATGTGAATTCGGAAATGATAATCGATTATTTTAGAACTCAAAACAAAGAAATCATCAGGGCTGAGAACATTTCTAATTTTCTTTCGTTGGATGACAATCTCTAGCTATGTAACTCTATCAAGAACATTACCCACAAACTGATTCGATCGAAATTAAAATACAAAACCACGATCATCTTCCATTATGTAGTTTTTAGTATCTTCTTACATTTAAAAAAATACTTTCATAGGTTACAGTTTAAAAGAGCTTACAAATAGCGATAACGAGATATTTATTATATATATTCTGATTATTGCTATATGATGTTTAATATAATTATAATGCAACAGAATACTTAAGGGGAAGAAGTATGCTATTACTATATAGGTGAAAAGTAACCACTGCAGTTATTAAGTACTTAAGGAGATAGACTTATTAAAATAATAACACTTAAAATAGAAAGAAAAACGGATTTATTGCAGCAGATTGGATTATAAAAAGTGTCAGCAGGCAATGGAAAATATACAGAAAAGGAGGGTTACCCAAAGGTGACCACTACTTAATGTAGCTCGTATAAAGAGATGAGTTGGGAAATTTATGATAGGAGAACGAAACGGGGTAGGATTTTAAGAGGCTTTTCAATATAATTTATTAAAAGGGGAAAGAAAATATTATAAGAGAGGAAATGAAATGGTTTAAGAGAATGATTCTGTCGGAAATATTAAAAGAGCATGGGCTGCGAAGACCCTAAAGAGAAAGTTATATTATGAAGGATAGAGAATAACTTGCTATAAATTAGAAAACCAGAATTAATACGTCGGATAAGCGTGGGCAGTAAACAAACGTATGACACAAGAATAAAGACTTTCCAATTACTTTGTGTTTCTATTTTAAGGTTACGCAAGGAAACCATCAATTCTCCGATCCAATCAGCATAAATTGATTTTGTTACCTTTTTAACTATTATTTATGGTCTCCGAGAAGATTTCACAGATCTTCGACACGAGGGATTATAGATGAAATACTGGATCAGAATGGTAACACTCTACTATATTTAAGAATCTGGAAGATTAGTTAACAAGTGGAATTATATCTTGATATCACCATCTAGTATCTTATCATCTATGTTAACTTAATCATGAAAAATTAAAGGAATGAAGTGTGAAGAAAAAAAAAAGAAAATTAAACTGGATGGACATGAGATTCTACTGCGTTAAGGAGCAAATAATAGGTTTGTCTTTAAATCATGAAATAGCGGGTTTACTTTCAGCAGTACTTTCGAAGATGTTGATTCAGAGGTGTGAGATGTACGTAGCGAATAGAGTATATACGTACAGAGCAGCGACTAGAGTATATACGTACAATAAAAATTCCTCCGATAAAATACGTGGGGGGACCCAAAAGTAACTAGAACCGGGCTGTGGAGGGGAGGAACGTCAGGGGACCGAGTTCTGGTTGGTAGGGTATTTTGGCGGGAACTCTCATGAGTCAGTATGCAAAGTTTCGTCGCCGTGAGAGCAACTGTTTGTGCGCAGCACTTCTTTTATCAAACCCACGTACCCTACGCATACATTAGTTGATAGCCACGAATCTTACAAGAAATTGCTTCACTAATAATTAGGCTGGGTTAAAATTTCCACAGATACCAATTCTAAAATAATGACTTAATTGACTCAGTGATGAAGGACTACGATGAAGAACCCTTCTGAAAATAGCTTAAACGAGGAGAGGCATTTCTATGAATATGCTACAAATCTTATCGCGTTCGCCATTTTTGTGTTTATGTAAGCAATCATAATTGATAATAATTTGACTATATTTTCATTAACAAATATTAAGAGGAGAGAGGGGAGAAGAATTCGCTGTCTCGAAAAGTCAATTTTATTACTCACCGGCGGTAAACTAAAATATAGCGTACACTGCGATAAGACTAATTTAATCACTCATAATGATTGTTATGAAAAAGTCAATTACGAGGACTAAAAGCTTGAAACAAACACTCTATAAATACCAAAGTGATGAAGAAATATCTCAAACGATTAAATTGTATTTCTAAGGGAAAATTTTCTCATTCAAGAGCGGCGCCAATAAAAGTATTTGGTTCAATGGAAGCATAGAATTGTGCCTGCTTTTAATTGCTATGTATATAAACTCGGCACGTATCACACTATACCGAGATAATTGACAATGAAAGGAGATATTTCTATAGTAAAAGAAAGTATTAATCAACTAAGGCAATAAATATAACCGTTGAGCAGGCTTGTTATCGCTTTAACGGAACATTGTTTCTCTTACTAATCATATTAAGGAGTAATAAATACATTTCCCACATACAAAAAAGGTCAACAGAACATACTGGGTTAAAGATAATATTAGAAAGAGAAAGAAAATAGTATTGCCATTGCGTAAATATGAATATACGCACAAAAGCAAATGGAGAGTGAAAATTTCTTCACATGGTTAACCGTCGAAATGTAAGGGTTTGAATAGCAAAGTTCAAGATAATATCGACAGTCTTTACAGAATGACTGGTAAGAAGAATATCTCACATCATACATAAAATCCAAAATGCAAATTATTACAAATGTGAGCTGTTTCTTCATCTATGACATTCTCGCATTCCATCAATCAGAATGGTTGTTTGAAAATAAATATTTACGAAGAATTTTTATAAAATCACAAAAATTTGATTGATGGTTGAACAGTAATTTTTACTTTTTATTGTTAATAAAAAGAAAATAAGCATAAAGTTTTTAATTGGATGTGTAAGCTTCGAATGGCTCAAGTAAAGCATAAACATATTCCAGTGAAAAGAATAGAGGTGCGATTATTGGTAAACGGAACATATGTTTAATATTCGATGTCTGCATAGCTGCATCTACAAACTGGAAAGCGGACACATATTATTAAATATCTGCATTTAGTTAATTATATGGCATATTATTTCCCTATCTTATTCCCAGCGGAAACACTAAATCAGTTTTCGTAGACTACGGTATTTCATATTACTATGCTGATGAAGAAGAGAGAGGAGCTATGATAAGCTGGTTGCAGAAATGCCAGGCGTAGTCATATTTCACTACATCTTCGCGATATATCATTCTAGGGACTGTCCTACGAATCATAGACCGCTAAATATTTAAAACAAGATTCGATAAGTCATTACTAAAATGAGTAATTAATTATTCAAGAATACAAAGATAACTAGAGATAATTGATAATAGCTAGAGTGGTAAATAATAGCTCTATCACTTCCAACAACAACCTTCGGCCATTAAAACTTTCTTTCATCGTCTCTTATAATATTCTCAACGTTTATCTCTGGAGAAATTGAAAAATGTCGGAGTAAAATTTTACTCTACTCTTTTTACTTTCAATTCGTTTAAACTTATGGAAAAGATAGTTGAAAGGAAATGATTACTTGGAGTGAAAGTGGCTATACACAGACTATAAAATGATACTCATTCAATCCTGCGGATAGTTGATTATCAGGGGTTGATATTGTGTGAACACAACGTGAAGAAATATTTTTGCGTCCAGCTTTTTTTAAATCCTTTTTTCGAAACCGTTAAGTTCGACATAAGAAAGAAAAATTACGGGGTAAATGATCAGTTTAGGAATTTGATCGAAGTTTCCTTCCATCTTTAAAAATCTAAACCCACATTGTATAAGCACAGATGAATTTTAAATATCATAACCAGAGGTACTTTGTATTCTGAGTAGGTAGTAGGTCTGAGTGACGTTTGCGGACGAAAAACTAAACTATTTCCTTGTCAATTTAATAAGTAGTGCTTCGATCCGACAGCAAGCTCATCAGTCCTACATTATTTGATTCCTTGGACAATAAAGCGTTTGAAATTAGTTGACAGCCGTTTTGTTGGTATAGCCTAATCATGCCATGCTTTGTTTCAATCCAATTACCCCAAGCACAATATTTCCGTGAAATCGATTCCTCGGACAGATGGGAAAACAAACCGAAAAACAGACAACGAAACAAAGCAAGCGGTAATGAAAAAGACAGAAGACTCGGCGAAGCAAAGGAGAAACGCAGCACGTCGGAATAGAGCGTGGACTTGTTTGAAAGGAAAGCTGTAAATGAGACGATGAAATGACGGACAGGTAGGGAATGGAAGAAGGATTGCTATAAGAGGATTAAACGCCGGGATAAAAAAGGGAAGAAACGGGTGGCGCGCGGGCCGAAATAGAAATTATACGATGCAACGCAAAAAGGAACCGTGCGGTGGGCGTATTCGAAGAAAGGCCGGGAGTCCCTTGATTGAAGGACAAAAGTCGCAGCGGGATCTCTTTTACGATTGAGGGCATCGTTTTTTCGACCAGCTGATCACCGACTGTCAAACCCACGAGAGTTCCGCAAGTCATTCTGATAATGTGAGACCGGGAAATCGCACCTCCGCGGAAGAAATTTACGCAACCAATTATGAGGTGGATGGAAGATCGATTCTTTTATTCGGATAACGAGGTCCGGAATTACCTTAAGGAATTATTAGAGCGAAAGCTGGGCGACAAGGTGTAGCCAATATTTTATGAGCTTGCGGAAGAGTTAAACGGGTGTTGTATCTTACGTCGAGATTCTTTATTCTTAGCGTACGAATCCCGTACGTTATCCCCATCCCTAATGAGACCCGGGACTTGTTTCTCCCACCCTCTTACTCTTTTCGGCCACATTATATGTGACAGGGTTGCTCACTCTTTACATGCTCCCAAGCGACTTATCATTTTTTACTCCCATCGGATTTAAGCTATATTTCTACAAAGGATAAAATCTGTAGGGAATGAAAACAAAACTGCCGCTCTTTGTTACTTAAATCCACTAATAATTTACTTTTGAATTAGTTATGGAGCCGTCTTTGGGATCCGCGAGGCCCTAGGCGAGAGGGCTCCCACAGGGCCCCACTTACAAGGTCTAAATTTTCATTTAAACTTTTTATAAGTGTACTATATAAGTAACTTTTAGAAAGTATATTTTTTAAATGTTAGTTAGGATATAGCTAGAGTTACTGAAAAACAATGAGACCAATACAATTTAAAAGATTATTTTCTCAACTTCAATACACGAAAATTCGCTGTTGAGTTTTAATTTAGCAATCTAATCAACTTACTAGACAAGATAAATCTCTCAGCCTCTCTTGCAAAAGTTCAATCTCGAGTACTTTTCATTACTTTGAAAAGAATCTTTCGGTCGTAGCTACTGTTACTGGCAGCGTAAGAATCATTCTACGATTTAGCTCTATGTTTGGGTATACTTCTTCAAATTTATTTCGACGGAAATTTCCATTGGAGATTCTCAAAGGCTCTAACACCCAGAGGGGCGACGCCACCATAGACGCGGGGCCCGGGGCAACTCCCCCGCCCAGCCCCCCTCCCTTCAGACGGCTACTTAGATGTATTCTTTGTTTCTCCAAAATGAACTGATGGCACAACTAACACATCTCACATTCATGACACTGGTTAGAATAACATGTTAATGCGTTTCAAGGCGAGTAATGGAATAGTAAATTGTAGAAAAAGCCTCTCTAGGTAAAGGGACTCTATTACTATCACGGAATACTGTGTAAATTCTAATTTCTTTCATGATTGGAAGGTGAATGCATTAAATCACTTAATAGGCAGAAATAGCTATCGGAATAAAATTTAGACATATGGTAAATGACGTTTCATTTCCGGAATATTTTAAATTTTTAAATTTTACAGCTATGCATCCTTCGGTTCAAAGAATAAATGAGTAAATTACGACATTGTATGAGGTTTTCTAAATTCATTACAACATAAACCTAGATAAATCGAACACTCCTGTACTAACATAATCCATACATGATCTGATGGTACGCATGAGGAATTTTATCATTATTCACACGCATTACGAGAAATAGAAAGGGAATGAAATGAAGAAGCTACAGATTTACAGGAAATATCGAATAAAATGAAATCTTAAGGACAAGCATAAATATCTTTAAAGATGATAAAGAAGGTAGTTCAGAAACTGAAATGTGAAGTGGTGAAGATAAAATGAAAGGTTCGAAAAAATGCCAAATCCGGCAAGAATGGCATCAACAATACCTAAATGAAAGAATGAATGCAAAAAAGCAAAATAAAAAATAAACGAATATTTGATCGAAACTGTGCAAAAATGAAACAAAAATGTTTAAAAATCAGAGAGAACAGACAGACATATTCTTAGAATTTGAGGGAGGAATAGTCTATAGCAGGGGTGGCCAACAAGTCGATCGCGATCGACCGGTCGATCGCGAGGCCAATTTTGGTCGATCGTCGATAAATTAGCTAAAAGAAAGTCATACTATTCTCTCATGATAAATTTTCTTGGCCTCAAAAAAAAAGAAAGTGAAATATTGTAATCAAATTATCAGCCATACTATGCATTTTTATAACAACTTTTTTATATTTATGAACAAATAGTACAACAACTTATACATTGCAGTTGATAAAAAAAATTAAATTGCATTTTAAGTTAGTAAAAATCTATCGCGAAAAATTGTCGGAAAATCGAATTTTTTAGGTACCGCATGCACGGAATGCTACTATCAAAAGTTGGGTCTGGAAATTTATTTTCTTCAGGAGCCTATATCTCGAAAACTTAATAAGTGATTTAAAAATAAAAAATAGTTTTGAACATATATTTTACTTATCTACCAATACCTCGCTGGAATGCACCTTATGCTGAAACACAATGAATAAACATACTATGCATTTCACATCCCTTCTTCCTCCTTAGACTACGCCTATGACAATAAGTCGATCGCGACACACTTTTATGATAAAAAGTAGATCTTATACACAGAAAAGTTGGGCACCCCTGGTCTATAGGAAGTTCATAACCAAAAGAAAAATGGCTGAACAACTGTTTCGGGAAAGTCTGAATGCTTGGCAAAATGGAAGAAAAGCAAACATTATAGTAGGAGGAAAGGGAAAACTGGTTCCGAGGAAGAGGATATAGATTACCATTGTTGCTCATGTATGATAATGATCGCGAACCTCAACAAATCATATAGGTCCATTTGGAAGCTCTTAAACAAAGCGATTTTTTCCGGTGTTCCGAAAGAGTTATTGCTCACCGCTACAAGTTTATGAGTGGAGAAAGTTTTTTTAAGATCCAGTCTTAAAATTTAAAAAAGAGATAGTTGAAATGATTACCTGAATACGAGTATCGGAGATATCGCAAATGGCAATAAGTCCATTAAACTTGCTCCGCTATCGTAGAACGTAAAGTGTTAGCTGTAAAAATGACGCATCAAAAATAAAATACAGACTGATAAAAGGGACAAACTTTAAGGGGTTGGCATATTTATGAGTCCATTTGCTTATTTTCTTGTTTCCAGCTTCATTTCGGTTCGACTGTAACTGACTACGATGTGTTGGCACCAATCATTGTGAAGTTCGCACTAAAAGTTAAGAGTTAATGATTTTTATTTAAGACCCACCCCATATATATTGCGAAATACTTCCTTTTCACTTAGGAAACGAAGCCACAATTTATTCTACCCTAGCCATTCAACGATGAGCTCCGTCATTATTTTCAATTACTTTTTGAAATAGAGGGAGTTTGAGTTTACTGCCATAATGGAACGATGATAACACGAAATGGAGTAATCTCTGCATTACTGAATTGTTTAAATAAAAAAAATACGCAGGCAACAATAAATGAACTCCCCCAACGAAACAGAACGAAAACTAAAGCTACAATAAAGACAAAAATTACATGGTCTCTAGAAACCATATGAGGAAATGGATACCGTTGTCCGGACTATAAAAGAGACAGTTTTACAACTCATTTATAAATATAACCATTTCGGCAAATACCTTACGAAGTTCCGAAATATTAATTACCAGGCAATTAAGGGATACATTTTCGAGGAATGAAAGCATTCTTAGAGAAAGGAAACAAGATACAGTAATTTCCATGTAAAAAAAGATTTCCGTTGTAAAATAAGATGGAAAGAGTGCAAAAATGCTTTGACTTGCTTAAACATATAAGTTATATAAGATAAATAGATCAATTCAATCCATATTATGGTATTTATAGGATATTTGGCAATAATTTCAATTAGCTTAGTATAAAATATATGAACTATCTCTTACCTCTATAGGAAGATAAGAGTTTAAAAACATGGCGATTAAACTTCAAGAAGTTAGTTATTTAGTTAAAGAATAGATTTATTGATTGAGTTAGTTTATTCAATAGTAAATCAAACTAATTTATATTTGATAAATTAACATATCCGCTTTTTTTGAGTCCTTGACTCAAGGACTCAAATCCTTGAGGATTACGATTCCCAATCGAAAGAAGTCATAAGTGCTCAATTCAATCAGTGGATTTTTGTTAGTAATTATGCCTAATTCACCTCAAAGTTTATCAATAAATCTGGCGTGGAAGTGGAGGGGAAAATCGAAATTCACTTGAAAAACGAGGAGCGTATGAGATGTACTTTTCACAGCTGTGAACGTCCTAAACGTCCACTTTGGGAGAGGAAAAACGCAGTTGAGGATACGAGCAATTGAGTCAGGACCATCTCTCCAAAGGAAGTCAGAGAACAAACAAGTTAGCATTCGTCTAGGACATTCCGACGAGCGATTCGTCTTCGGAATACTTTTACGCCCGAAAAAGCGACTTCTCGACATCATTCCGAGCGATTTTAACGACTGTGCGAAGGAACACCGTTCCCCGCAGCTAATTCACATCCAGTAAATCCGGAAAACATTAAGGCGCAGCTTCATTCGCAGCCAACAACCGCGAGACACGAGCTTTAATCGAACCCTTTTCTCCGTTTCATGCCGCGGCGTAAATCTTCCGAACCGCGAATAGGAATTTCCACGGCACTTCTTTACACTTTTCCTTCGAGATCCGAGATAAGGGCTTTTGTAAATGTCCGCCTTTACAAAAGCCTCTCCGATGAGTCGCATAAAAGAAGCCAATTTGACGCGCGCTCTCTCCATAAAGCCAAGCCGGCGATTTACGCCCCTGCAACCGATTCCGGCCGAACAATAACCTGGATCATGAGGGGGCATCCCGGCGTAAATTTATTCCTTTAGGGAATGAACAGCACTCTGCGATACATCCTCACGGTGGCCTTTTATCTCTTTATGCTCGTGCGATATTTAACGGAATCAGACCACCCGCCGATGCCCGAAATCTTTCGTGAAGACGGAACGAGCGACTTTCTTTGGTCAAGGTTTTCCGGCGAGCGAACCATTTAATCAGAGGGTGCGGATTTTGATGATGCCACTACGAATATGTTCCCACGAAAAGAGACTCGAGGAAGCAAATTCAAAGACAATGATGATAATCACTCAGGGAAATAATACCGTTTCGACTAAATCTACTTCAGCGTTGAACTCTCATTTTCTTACAGTTCCTCGATTACCTATTAGAAAATACTTTGTCAACGCTGAAGTTGAGAATTGTAATAGTAGAGAAAATTTTTAGTCAATTGACCCAACTTTTACAACTACCCCAACATTCCTTTGGGCACGCAAACAATCATGTCTTAATCAGGATTCAAACCCGGGAGGTATAAATCGCCAGGCTAGCACGCTAACTCAACACAGCGGAGCCCGGCAAGTTGATAAGGGAAAAATAAATTCAAATACACGAATTAGATAAATTTGATTTTCTATAATGATATCCTGTAGTAAGGCTTGGTTAGAATTAGCTTGGTGTTAATTCTTAGAGTAGAGAGGGCTCTCAACTGAAAGGACGTAAAGCCCAGCGGGAGTTGTGACTGTATCCGCTACACCGTCCATAGGCATACGCCATGATAGACTAAACACAGAAATAACTTATGTTTGAAAAAGTATGTACCAAATAATAAGAAAAACAACAAATCTAAGGCATTCCATAAAATATCTGAAAGCAGTGCGACGTATTCGCATCTCAGTTTGACATGCATCAATACTTATTATTCAACTGC
This sequence comes from Pachydiplax longipennis, assembly GCA_036926295.1. Classification (NCBI taxonomy): domain Eukaryota; kingdom Metazoa; phylum Arthropoda; class Insecta; order Odonata; family Libellulidae; genus Pachydiplax; species Pachydiplax longipennis. Next base: position 55,260,043 of record JAVFKF010000004.1, read on the forward strand.
GTTACCAAACTCACCAATACCTCAGTTTTAACTAATTATCCGAATCTCGAGCTTACGCTAAATTTTGATCTGCAATCGATTCGATTTTCCGATTTCATTCGATCTTTTTATCCACAAATTTTCTAACATCCATTGTATTCGAGACGGAGACTGCCCACGATGCGGTAAATCGCGAGCATTGGTTTTCACTTCATTTTTCAAGTAGACAAGGAAGAAGAGGAAAACAACCCAAGAGTGAAACAAAGAGCCCCGAGGTAGAATAGTACAAAGGGATAGCATTAGCAGACACAAAAAAGATAAATCCTCGTTCTTCGGAACATCTGTTACCATGCCTTTTGGAACGTAGATATACGTTATTGTCAGAATCTATAAATGCATGTTCTTACAATCCTCCACATTTCTACAATCAAATTCACGCTCATAAATCTTCTTGAGGTCTTTGGAAACAATCAAGTATCCTTCTAAGGCAGAGTGATGATTGCTTGTCGTGAAAGAAAATTGGCGAGAGTAAACTGAGATGGATGTGGGGGAAACATTAAATGATGTGAATTCCTATAACGCATGTTACTATAATCCGGATAGGATATGAATAGTAATTACTAAAGTGATAAAAATTTAAGATATTTAAATTAATAATAAATATCATATAAACTAGGAAGAAAACCGGAAAAAGTTAGGAAAATTACTCAGTTAAGGATAATATTACTGAAAATCTTGAATAACAACTTTCATAACAAATACTGATAGCAAGATTAAAATATCGACAACCTGTACTTCAAAAACTTGTCAATGACACGATTTTTGCGAATTTAATACTTATCCGTACACCTATTGTATTTATAATCTCTTACATTAAGCTGTACTCCACCACCATCTTTAACTGAGAGATGTTTCCTTTCGGAAACCAGAGCCTCGAGATTAGAGAGAATTAAACTCACACTATACTTTGAAAATTATTCAAATTCATCTCTCTCGGATGCAATGTAAAAGTATCCCGATACTTAAATATGGGTAGAATGGGAATTGATGGATGTACGACACACCTTCAAGTTAGCTTAGTTTTTAGTTGGCTTAGATATTCTACTCAGTACAAATTTTTGCCAGACACAGAAAATTAACATAACAACGCCATTTTTTGTGTTCAGTTGATAAGGATCTTAAAGTGTATAGTAAAAACTCTCCTGGGTTTTCTAATAGCATCCACAGAAACGCATATTCAATGTAAGCAAACTGCAAGCTTTGCGAACTCTTCTCTTTTAGGGTGCATTAACATTCCAGTCAGAAGACGCAAAAACGCATTTGACCTGTTATTCCGAGGAGAAATGTAAAAAAAAATTCGGTGGAAATACTTTTGTTTGTCCATTAAAAAATACGTCGGCGAGGAGAAAGCCTAGGAGATCCTTCCACGGTTGAGCGACGCGACCTCACCGTCATCCCGTCTCCGGTTCGAACACCGCGAAGGGTATAAAACGATTTCGACGTTCCCATCACCACTGCGCACCGCCGCCTAAGCAGATAAGAAAAACTCGTCCTATTCATCATTCCTCGCAGAGCATTTGGATCGATTCAACTCGAGTAATCTCCCAACGGTGGCGATCTATGTCGAACAACAGCTAGAGACCACCCTCCACATCAAAGCAACTAATAATAAACACGGACGAGATAATAATGTAATAACTGTATTTATAGGAATCCAGTTTTCAACATCGCAAGGAAACCACAACAGCGGGTGATTGAATAGGAAAAACAATGCGAAGCAGAGAGCCATTTTACAAATATTATCAGCAAAGAGAATAAAATTTCTTTCGGAGAGGAATGAATGCGTTTCAGAAGAGAACGATGATACTAAGAATAAAGTTTTTAAAATCTAATGTAAATCTATATAATATCAAAATGGAATCAAAGTTGGGAGTTTCAGATGTGAAAATAGATGATTTTATAACCAAGTTCTTCCATATGAGGGATTTAAGACTTTCAGAACTAAAATTTGTGTCACGTAAAAATCCTAAACTAGTAGTTCTTCGGTAGTTTCAGCCGTTGAAATTACATGAATTCCCATAGTGTACTATGTCATCTTCTTACAAAAATATCGAATTTTTATAAATTGTTGAGAACGCAACAGGGCTACGGATTTTCAACGTACTACTACATTGTAAGGGAAATTATAGCTACTGTAATCAAATTCCAAAAACTCTTAAGGAGTAACAGGCATGAATTAAATTTTAATGTCTTACGGGACTGAGATACGAACTCGGATCTCTCAGTTGCCGTTTGCTTGCTTCAAACATCTAAACCCTTTTCTTTGTCAAATTCCGAAAAACTTCATTACAAAAAATCCTTTACTTGTCGCATCAACTACGTAGGAAACGATTCCTTTCTGCCACAATATCTCGCACACAATAAACAAGCTTCTCACGTACTCAGATGCGCAAAAACTCCTGAATAAAAACCTAAAACAGGAAAAACAGTACACGACAAACATCCTTCAAAAATTTTAATGTAAAAGAATCCGAACGTTGTCAAGGACGGAAATTTCGTTCACTTCCACAGTAAGCAAATGACTAAGATGAATCTTAAAAATCTCTAAGCTTATTTCTAACACACTAAAACTTAAACACATAAATGTTTCCGATTAAATGCGTTCTTATCTCTTCCAAATTATCTCCTTTAACATGCTACCATCCGTCAACCAAGTCCGCTGCATACTTGCTGTTAAATCGAGCCGAAAGGAATGAAAAAATAAATAGCGACGGCGAGTTTTTCACGAAAGATCTTCGTCAAAAAACGACGCACTCGCCGAGATCCTTTTTTCCCTTCGAAACTCATACCCGCAACGGCTTTTTTCTTGCGCGTTGGAGAGATCAGGATATCAAATCATTTCGTCCAACCATGAGGATTTAATCAGACATGGCACACTTCTACCTAAAGAGCAACGGCAGCGCATCCCACCCATTAAACCGATCATTCCATGGTAGAGTTGATTAAAAAATAAAAGAAAATGGAGGTCGGACGAGGAGTTAGTCGGGAAAGAACGTTGATTGATCACGCTTTGCTCTCCAAGCTAGGGCAACCATTTTCTCCTCGTCCAGCGCTAAGAACAGCAAAAAGATTAATACACATAAAGCACGATGATCCGGTAGATTTTGAAATTGCGCTGATTAAACGGTGAAGCGGTTTTGTTTGAAAATTGTTATAACATTGAATGAGAGGAATCATGAACAAGAGCTAAAGGTATATAATTCTTTCGAGATTCACGGAAAAATTATCGCCCGTGCCAAACGTAAATTTATAACTATCAGGGTGAAAGCGATGAAAACCAACTGGAAATGAGGCAAGAATGTGATAGAGCTTTCAATTTAAAAGAGAATTAGAAGCTGAAATAAATTTCCTACAGGAGAGCAGACGTAAAAATTGCCGCTTATTTTTGTGAATTATAGTTGCTGATCCGTGAAGATGACGGTTAGCTTTTTCTCCCTCGTTATAACTTGGAACATGGCCACTACATCATAAGAACCAAAAGCAACATAATGGCTCCGCAGGACTTCAAACGCTAGAAAATGACCTCAATCACCAAATGATTCATTCATTAAATATGATTCAGCATTTCAGGAACAGCATAGCTCTTGGAGATCCGAGGTTGCTCCTGAATGCAGAGGAACTGGATTGCTCCGAGTACATGCTCTGTATCGAGTATTTATGAGCGTACATGCATTTCTTTGGTTTGCGGGTATAATTAATAGGGGTTGGTGCTCCAAGTTCGATTTAATGCACTTCGGCCATTCGACTCTTTGCTTGCAGATGGAATTATCCTCCATCACTGCAACTTATGTAGAATCAACTGGTGAAATTTTAACGAAATTTTCTTTCATGATATGCTTTTAGAAATTCCTCCGTCGGAGGAGACATTCTTTCGAGGTAATTCCAAGCTTATATTGTAATCAAAATAAAGCAGCAACTTTTCATCATATTCTTAGAATATTTGAATTTCATATAAAAAGGTAGGCTTCTTCTAAAGACAAGATAGGAAAATAAAACAATACTCGGATAGAAAAATATTAGAGCAGATTCACCCTATTTACAGTCTACTACTCAACACTTTTGGAAGACATGGTTTAAGATTATATACACATGTTGACCCATAGAAACCTACCGAATTTCACTTTCTAATACAGTAAAGAGTATTAATGATAGGGCAACGAAATTACAGAGGATGAAAGAACTAATTAACTTTGTTATTTTTATAAAGTAACCTATTTTTACTTACTGTCATTTCTATTCTATTGTATTTAGTTCACAGTGATTAATTCCAACTCAAGAGGTTTGAACGGAGCATCGAGTATAAATTTCTTTTCAAATATTTATCTTTCAGCGATGACTTTCAAGAATAGATGAAATATCGATACAAAAATGCAAATTCTATCTGGAAAATTCACTCTTAAGTTTTTGATCCGTGTATAATATTATAAATTCTTTAATCGTTATATAATATTGTGTACTAATCTGAAAAATCGACGAATGAAGAAATGTAGCGAAGATTGCCCCATTCCGTGGATTTAAGATCTGAAGGGGCGAACGTTGATTCTTTCATATAACAAACCACCACTATGAATGATAAAATTTTAATAAGGGAAATGTCAATCAAAGCATACGACGAGAAGAATGAAATCCATCAAGTTTCAACAAATCCAGTCAATCTATCAACGGACTACTTCCATTGAAATGCTGCTTATGTTGCAAGATTCATACTAAACATACAAACCTAGTAGCTAGAAAAAATTGGTGGAAAGCCTACCAGGTATAACTTGAAAAAGTGATATTTTCTGTACTCCAACCATATCTAAGCTGATATTCAGCATTCTACTTGGTTTTTCCTAGGAGTATCCATAATAGAATTCGTATTTCGTAAATCACTTGAGCAGGAACATATTACCACCGCGTAAACTGATTTCTCTAATTTATTTTCTATGCATGGCTCCTTCGGAGGTCTTGCAATTCCTGGAGAAGAAAACTCGCCACCCATTAGTCCGCAGTGACCATTATCGCCATAACACCTCCGCACGTAATCAGCGAAGGAAAGAAGGTGGACTTATCGGATGGGACAGATGACACCTAAAAGTGTCCACCAAACAACTTTTCACTTGGTTTCGGCTCCTGTTCCACCGCGAACAAGAGAGCGGAGGAATTTAGAACGCTCCAACGCTCTCCGGGAGAGAGATAACTGAGAAAAACGGAGAATCTTGCCACGCCGGGGTTGCCATCTTTATCTGCTAATAAACATCTACATTACCACCGTACCTTCATCGAAAACTTATTTAAAGAAGCGTCGTTCATATTCAGATATTTCAATCACGTTACATTTTACGCTGTTTAGTAAGTAATGTTTGAGAAGATGGATGACACAAAAAATATTCAACAGTAAGAACTAAGGTTGTTCTGCATTATTATTTCCAGTTTCAGAAATTATTAAATTTTTAAGCCATACTCTTTTAAATTTTTATTTCTTTAACTATGAGTATCCCTGCAATTGTGAACCCACTCATTGTGAATTAACCTTTTATACAGAAATAATTATTTTATCCATTTTGAAAAAGCATAAAAATTATGACGATCTAATCTAACATTTCCATTTTAAAATCTGAACTAAACTAAAAAGGTGAAAAAGGCTAAATAGAAAAATAATTACCTTTACCAAGAAATTTAAAAAATGATAACCTAGATCCGGTGATTTTTATGGAATGTGAGCCTATTTAATTCATAAGATATTGATTACAGTAGTTAGTACTTTCATAACACCGAGACTTTCAAATCAATTATTAGAATTAGGGAGTATGAATCAAGGAGTTGCACGAACATTATTTTGTGCATTTTGTGGTATAGCATAAAATAATGAATTTTTATGGTATATTATGAAATAATGAATAATAATTTCAAAAAATAAAACTTTACTTGAAATTATTGGAACAATAGTATCCGAAATTATTAGAGCATTCACTAACCCACAGATCATCCTTTAATACCCTTGAAACGCCCACTACTGAAAAACGTACCTTATACTTTATTCCTCTGAAACTCATTTTATTTCGATCGAAATAGGTTGATGGCAATCCTCCACTCTACACGAAAGTAATAATAAGGTGAACTTCGAAATAGGCGGCACTTCATTATCCTCCTGTCACGGAGACATAGCGAGTGTGAGATACCTCCAACTCTAGACGATCTTTGGAAGGCGTCATGTGGTTACAAGTTCATAGAAGAAGTATCAATTACCGCGAGTTAACTATGATGACAATCCTATTTTAGACACCGATGGCTAGAGAGAGAGAGAGAGGGAGGTTAACGAGCGAACATTACAGAGCGGAGAGAAAGAAAGACACGTTCATCCATTGGAAGCAGACGAGGCGTGACTTCTAATCACTTATCTTTTTCAAAGGGGACGTGGCACTACTGCTGCGGGACACGTTGGAGATAGAACGGTCCACGGCCATGTTAAACCTTCCTTCCACACACGTAATTCCACAGCTTCCATCGTTCTTTTGCTACGTAGCAGAATTCGATGCTCTTAAAAAGGAAGTCGTGGGATGGAATGGAGGGGAATTCGAACTATGAAACTGAACCCGCGCGGGAATCCTTCTTTTCAAAATCCTGTAATGCCCTACCGACACGTGATATAGACGTGTTACCTGGAGGTCTAGCACCTTTCACGAACGTGAAGTAACCTTATTGAAATTTACGGGTGAAGATGAGTATCGTTTTCGATCCGCAAGGGTATCCTTTTTCCGAGCCTAGTCCTTTGGATGACTTCCAAATCATCCTTCCTTAGAGATCGATAAAAATCGTAGCATAATGATCGATAAAACCTAGTATTGTTATCTTTCAATATGTGCACGGTTTTTCATCGCTTATTCATTGATGAAAGTGTACTTTTTAAAATTTGCTGCGATTCATAGAGACTCTGACTATTAGAATTCAGCAGAAGAATGAATTCTGCCCTCATAGGGTAGACTAAGACTAAAAATTATCGCTGATTAAAAAGAAATAATTTCACTGGATATCAATCAATTCTAAAACTCATTTAATTTTCTCTCATTCAAATACGATGAATTCTCCATTACACTGGAAAGGAATGAGAGGTAAATTCAACAAAAGGAACAGTACATTTTTAGTTTTTCATTGAAATACAATAGATGTCACAAATCAATTTTCTTTGGAGAAATCACAAGGCAAAAAGACTGTTCGATTTTAAAAACTGCATTCAGGTACACTTTCGCTGTTTTAACGACAAAGTAAAAAAAATTTTTTCATCAACTTCCTGTAGAAACGATTTCTAGTAATTCGAACATTCTATTGAAAAAAGTTCGAATTTAATCCTCATACTTACAGAAAGACACTTTACTACCGTTATGGTAAGTCATCATAAACCATAGTTAAATTACAATTAATGTTCTTTTAGTGAAAGAGAAAGGTTCTTTCAATGAAACCGTATCAAATACCATGAGTATAGAAGGGTGCAAAGTAGTAGCAAGTAGCTGTAATACCCAAGGAATATCCGGGCTCTTTCCTATGGCATTCCTAAGCGCTAACCAATATGCGCAATGTTTATTCCTTTCCTTATCCCTTGCTTTAATGCGTTTTACTGTAGATCTACCAGTAGGTCTTCGTTCCTTCTGCACCCTACTCTGAAACGTGTGACTATATAGATGATGGAGGCACTTTAATATGATAAAAACAAGCGCTAAGAAGGTTAATTACCGATACCGTTAAGCAATGGCGTCATTAACAAAACGGACTCCGTGAGACTAGTGATTCTCCTCCAGTCGAAAACACATTAGCTCGTCTTCGAATTTGATGGACAACTTTCACCACCCCCGGGACCTCAACAAGCGTTCCTTACCATTCGGTTGTGTGTCCTAATCATTGACATCTCATTCACAACGAGGCGAACATCAACATTAACTGCGCCTCTCTTCGTGGAAAGGAAACACCGGCGAGTAATCAGCCCCTATCTCTCGCCGTATAACATCAGCGGACGACTCCGGCAATATAAAACGTTAGAAGACCCCTGCGTCATTATTCCGACCAGTCGCCATAAAGAAGTCTTTAGGACCTGCAGCATAAAATATATTAGGAAAAGATGGAAGTCTTCGATTCGAGTGGAGCAGAGGGGAGGGCCCAAGAGGAATCTCGTCGATTTTCCAATGGTCTGCAGCCACGCCCTCTCTCGCGGTACTTTCATTGAATTAACTTTTGAATTCTCGCCACCGCCCCGCCCTCACCCTCTCTCACCCCTTTCCAAGGGAACCTCTCCACTTCCCCATTTTTTTTTTTTATTCGACTCGCAATCTCTGTCATGCTCCACCGATCTTTTGACCGGTCATTTTCACGGAAACGATAGATGCGAAAAGAAAAAAAGACCCCTTTCTTTTAGCACCGAGAGGAGAAAATAACGGGGTGGTCGAGACGCGGTGAACTTTTAAATGTAAATAAACAAGAAGTTCAGGCCAAACCCGCCTCCCTTCCGCTCGAGCTGAATTTGTTGCACAACTTTTATCCCTTGATGGCCAATGAAACGCAGGAAGCAACCTTTCCGAAATTGAGGAACGCGATACGACTTACGATTGCTCTCGGAGGTTTCTCCGAGAGGTTTACGAATGCAAGTTTCTCCTTATCAAGGCTTTTAAAGTTACGAATAAATGGATTAGAATCACTATGACATAGAGAATTGGATCTAAATATTCTCGAACGCACTCCCCAAATACACCAAAATGAAACCTATCTAAATATCATTTAATAATATTTCCACTCATTTTTATCTTACGAGCTCTCAATTTACCTCCATTTGGTACTATTTGTATTTTTCGTAATTTTTAAAACTAAAAAATCATACATTAATTATATTAAATAACTTATAGCAATAATTTTCGAGTTCCATCAGTAGAAAGTATACCAGCCGTTTCCCCAAAAGAAAATATTAATCCTTCATTACCCGTTCCAACATTCAGTAAAAATATGCAAAAGTCAACAACTAGAGCGTTTGTGCACATACAGACACATATACATAGGCAAAAATCAAATCATAAAACTAAATATCACATTGACGAATAGGTCAACAAGTTTATATTGCACATTGTTAAGAATAAATAAAAATTTTGATATCGCATGCCATTCAATTGATGAGATTCTTCAGAGAAAAATACCCGGTGATAACGACAAGCTAAAAGACATAAATGTGTCTAAATCAACTAAAATGTCCCATTTTAGCACCTGAAGAGCTAATTAAAATTTTTGAAAAATAAAAGAAGATAACTGCTGTTTTAAGCTCTAACAACCCCACCTAAAGAAAAAGAGATTTTTCAATTAAATTTTCTAGTAAGTAGTACGAGAATAAAATCAGGAAACCATCATTGATAGATCTGAATTTTCCTTTCTTTGGTCGCCATGAAAGGAGGAGATCCTAAATGGGAATCTAAAATAAGGAAACGAAGATCCAGATATATCAAGAAAAATTTCAATCCATTAATCAAAAACTAAACAAAAATGTCTTGTTTGGGGACAGATCAACAGAAATTCGTACTCTAAAGTGTTTTTATGATTGAAGCTTATTTTAGGGTCCGTGGATGATTTTAAAGTTATACGCCATGCTGTAGCCGCGACTTTTAACCACCAAATTAATGAAGTGTGTGTATTTTCTAATACGTTTCCTTCATATATGAAAAGCTGATTCGGTTAACTGAATGATGAAGCTTAGAAACGAGACCGAAAAGTAGACTGTTGGGTAGTTATCCGATCCCATTCTCAAAATAGCTACAAGCAACCGACCAAATAAGTATCCTGTCAGCTTCAAAAGAAATATTAACGAATATTCCGAACCCGAAGACAATTAAAGATATACTCTATCTACATCTACATCTACATCTGTACCCTGCAAGCCGCCTTTCGGCGTGTGGCAGGGGGTGCAAGCACCAGTCTATTATTATAATAACGTCACCACATAATCTATAATTATACTAACGAGGTTTCGCCAAGAATAATTTTCATGCGCATCTCACGCACGTTTCCTTCCATGAGGTACGTTCTGAACCGCTGCGTATAGACAAATAGGTCAGGGTAATAAAATACTGAGCTACATCTATGGAATATCTTCTAGAAGTAATTTTATCTTAATAGAATTACTTGCTGTTTTATAATTATAAGTTAAATGTTTCAGTACTTTTTATTCTCGTGGAAAGGAAATATAACGAGACAAAAAATCTCGTTGGCTTCAGCAGTAATTTTAAATAATTATCACCCTTTAAGATATATTTTCCAAGTGAATGGGTTTTTATTGCCTTAAAAATTATTCCAAGAGGAAATCTGGACACGCATGACTTCAATCCGTTCACCGATAAATTATTAGCACAGCATTGAGAGATAGAAAAGTAGAATTGGGCGGGTGCTGGAAGAACTCTTCAAAAACTTTCCGTTTGCACTATAAATCTGCAAAAGTTAAATTCGAATAAATTTTCCCAATGATAACCAACCCGAGAACCACGCAAACTTTCGGGAGCCAAGACACCACTCATTTGCCAAACTTTCTCCCGGATAAAAGAAAACCCCTATTATCTCAATTTAGGAGCTCAAGTTGATGCAAACAGAATTTTCGCGAGGGCAAATAAGCGGAGAAAACCCGCTATTCCGAAAATCTCGAGGAAATGCGTAGTCCGGGAATTCGGTTCCAAACAAATCAATCCCTTCGAAATGGCACTTACGCGGTTTAAGGACGAGGAATTTCGACGGGAAATGACTATTCTTTTTTTTCGCCGATTTCGGATTCTTTCGGAAGAGATGGGATGGAAAGTGGCCGCGATGGGACTTGGTCATTTACGTCGGCCCGGAGGCGCAAGAGGAAAAAAACCACCAAATGTCCACTGTGGTCTGCGGTCTTATTCGAGGATCCGGATTCATCGGTAACACGCGCCGACGGGGATGAAAAGCAGAAAATGCCGCCGCAGCAATAAAAACTGATGTAAAACTTCCGTACGAGAGAAGGTCTCTTCGACTACTCAACCGAATCCTTTCCGACATCAAGGAGTGTTTGCTTTACGTACAGCAATGATATCAAAGTGCTGATATATTTTACGAATGGAGACAGAGCAAAATTAGTCTGAAGACATGAATTAAAAGGATGCTTAAGAATTAGCAGGATCAGAGGTAGAACAGATAGATGGCCCAATACCAAGCAATAGTATAAAAGAATAAAAGCATTTTCCTTAATACACAATAGAAAAAAAGATTTCTAAAAGCACAAATAAATATTAAAAGTATATACTCGTATATTATCTCTGAATGTATTAGGAAAGTTTTACCTAAAATTTACTCTAGTTTCCCCAAATAATTTTACATCTTATGTCAAGCAATATCGCGGAAATGCTTATTAATTTTTCGTAGAAATTGTTTTAAAAAAGTAAGGAAAAAAGATGCATCTTTTCTAATTTATTAATGCAAAATTTGTCTGGAGGGTCTCAAGTACTGTGTGCATATTATGGGGTCTGACAAGCAGATAGTAACATTATAGGATTTACATACAGGTAGTAAAGGCGGAAACTGAGACAGAAAAGAGAAGTTGAAGGAAGGTAAAGACGAATACACAAAGCTTACAGTTCAACTGAAGGAGGAGAAGACTTAGTAAGGAAGAGAGTCACATTCATTGATATGACTGTCCTTTTCTTTAATAATTTATATTCAATTAATCATGAAGTTACAACATATTCATCTACGACTGGTAAGTTTAACTCTTCTGTTCACTTTACTTTAATCTTTCATTATTCCGAAGAAGAGAAGATATGCAAGGAGCAACTCCCACTTAGAACGACAGTGTACCCCAGCATCAGTTCGTCCGTTTGAGTGTCGGTAAAATATTTCCGACGGCTCGGATATATTCCGGGTAAACGCATCCGAGTGGATAGCACTCTGTCTCAGCGGATAAACCTACGGTATGTACCGAAGGAAAAAAAGAAAACAATTTCGCCGCAATGAAACGGCTCTTCTTTTTTACCTTAAGCGCAGCGGGAGAAAACTCAGAAACCTTACAAGGAAAGCTCGGCAAAAAAGTGCGATGCATCGGATAAAACAACATGGCTCAAGGTATCGAGAGGAGGCGATAAAAAAGGGAAAAACAGGAAGATAATAACGACGCTGTCCATGGAGTATGGGCGCAGGAAGAGTCCGGCGAGCTTTCACCCTGCAGAGAAAATCCTGACGACCAGTCGTGGGCGAAGTTGGAAAGGAGCGTTTTGCTCGTTGAAAAGATGAACGATTCCTCGGCCATTCGCCCACTACCCGTGTCACTTAGATCTTGATCGAACGAACCCTTAGATATATTGTTTCTTGTTTTTTTCCTCCAGATTATCAGCGACTGTGGTGTTCGGAATCTTCATTCCCGGAAGATATTTCCCTAGAAATTTCATCCCTGAATCATGATCAGAGCCCACTTCTGTGGGGCTTGAGTTTAGAAATATTAATTTTGAGATTGATTTCAGCTTCAGACAATGGATGACAGGCAAGATTAAGAGAATCAGAAGCTCGCATTACATCTGTGTTTATCAGCTACAGAGCGAAGCAACAATCGTACGACTGAAATTTTCCGTAGTCTTTTAGGTTAGGAAGAACTAGCATGCTGCCTGACATGAAGGAAAGGCAAGGTAAAAATGATCTCAAAAAAGAATAGAACAGTGGACACTGATCTTCGGGTAGTCGGAAGAAAAAGAAACTGCATAAAGTTTTATTTATTCTATAAGCGACTATATTGAGTTTTACGTGAATTGGAAATATTCATCGAAATGTAGTCAAACCAAGGGTACCTAAAGAAAATATGACTGCCATCTAAGTCTAGTTGAGTGTTTCCTTGTGATTCTGTTTTTATGAAAAAACAGTATGGAAAATTATTTATGATATTTATGATGAAAACTATGATTTATGGTTTCGGTTAGGGTTCAAGTTGTTTAAATTTTCGTTTCAAGTTAAGTTTCACACACACAAAAATTGTAGATTTTGTTGGTTGCTGTTTTTAATCAGGTTCTGGCTCCACTCCATAGTCTTGAGCTGAATTTTCCTGCTCATTGACTTCTTCATTAAGACTCTTATTACGAAAATCAGTAGGTCTGAGGTATCAGCAGTTAAGGTCATACAAAGAAACTTAACTTTTCATAAAATTTTTTCGATAAGTGAAAACTTAATTAAGAAAAATAAGCATAGCAACACTTATGCAGATGGCATTCGAGAATTTTCGCTTTCAGCCAATTTCACGGGGATGAATTTCACCGTCTAAGCTTCAAAGGGAAGTTTTTCCTTCTCCCAAAAAACAATAGGAGTGGAGATGCTCCCAACGCTATCTATTCCACGACACCACAAGGGGCCGCTTTCATCACAACTGGACCGCAAGTGCAATATCGCAAGGTGGGACGAAATATTGTTTATCGATTGGCAGAGCTGTAACCCCTTGAATGGGCCGAGAATCAGGTCAGCCAGAGACAATGCAGGACTTTCCCGAGTGCCCATAAATAAATGCTAACCCTTCCCACCTCGTGCCTTTAACTCATTCTGTCTCCCGTTTCTTTTGTTTGGACCCGCCGCGCTGTGGCTCTTTCGAAAAAAAGAATATATCTCGCGGCGGAAAGTTCCGGAGTCGGGAGTGGCGAGGGGGCTGTGAGAAAGCGGCGGGGTGCGGATGCACCGTCCTCAGTGGTAAAAGTCAGAGGGTAAATGCCTCCGGGTTCTCCCACAGTTTATTGGCGACCAACGGTTTCGACCTTTTTTTCCCTTTAATAAAACAAGAACAAAGCTGAATTTCGCACATGCTGGTACAGTCCATCTGCCATTAGCATTCCGCCCACTAATTTGCATTGAAAAGTGGTTGAGAAAAAGTTTTGACTTTATAAGAGAAAACATTCGAGGGCAGAACAATACAGAAAGGTACGCTACGTGGAAAGTGAATATATAATGGCGCACGTGTTGAAAAAAATCCGCATGAACGAAGAATTTCGCATCATAAAAGGATAAACGTTCTGAGGAATCCTAGGCAGAGTGGATCGTAAGCTTCAATCACGTCAGGAAGGTAAAAATAAAGTAATCTTAATGTTCGAAATAAGATAAGTAGACAAGTTTCGATGTATAGACGCATCATACAGACTGAAAGAACTCGATAAAATGTAGAAAATTAAAAATTTGTTTTGTTGAAAATATCAAATTTTCCTTCCTCAGAGTTATGAGGAAATAAAACGTATGCTATAACTAAATGTAATATTATCCATTTCTCCTCAGCATTCACGAATTATCTTCAATAAATCAATTGGAGTCTTTAATAATCTTTCATAATTTCTTTTATCAATACTCTCAAAGATAAATGGAAACACTTTGACAACACTAGATTTCATCGAAGACAAGTCAGGATAAAAAATGTTAATAAAAACCAAAGGATTTCTAATATAAATGCTAATGAAATGAAAACGAGACTAAGTAATTCATCAGAAAATCTTTTGATGTAATTCTAGCATGAATTCATCCAAACAAATAACAATCCCCTGCCCAGGATATAACAAAGGGCTTGAATAAAAATTCTTGAAGTGAAGTTTTTCATGATCACTATACATCTGCTGTACTTATCTCAACAAAATGGCTTCTTAAAAGTTAATTGAAGATTAGTTCATGAATTTTCCCTCTCCCTGAAAGTTCCTCCTCCTTTGGCATGTTTATAAATCCTCCCGCGCTGAGGGCAGGGTTGTAGTATGTACTTGCAAAAAAATATATAAGGGAAATTTTCTTCACGCCTGCAGAACATGGAAAATATTTACGAAAGTTTCTAAATAATTCGTAAATTCCATCGAAAAATATAGCACTTGTTTATGCTTGTATTTAATACCGATCGTCGAACCTTTTCTACCTACTCTCTAAAGTTTATGATGGTATTAGATCTTATCTATATACATATCTATCGTATTTTATCTATACCTGTACTAAATCTGCTATCAATATCATCATAATAGCCATTAATGATATTGTTTAATGATCATTGTCTTTCAGAGTTCACAGCGATTTTTTCTGCAGAAAAACAATTTCATTTCCGATCACACAAAAAGAAGGAATGCTGGTCAGATTGTGACTGTGTCGCCTTCCTCCGGAAATCGTCACGATGAACTCGAGAGATAATACTGTGATCAACAGATCAACTCTGTTGAAACCTAGAGAAAGGTCACTTAAGTTGATTCTGTCTTTCAGTAATTCAGTCTGTCTGCCCGAAGGCAATTTTGACTCAACTTCTCCGCCATTTCATAAAATTTATGTTTTGGAAGGTCATCAACAGAGGGTTTAGCGAGAGAGAGATACGCTGTCTATCGGGGTATTTTAGGGATCAGTAGCGTCGCTAATGTAGCCCGTTCTTGCTAGATCTTGATCCTCCAGGGCTGTCGAGTCGCGTATTTATTTTTCTACCTATTACTCTCCACATGAGAGAAAGTCGATTATCAAAATAATTACTTATAATAGATACAGTATGCTTTAAATTCTATATTGATTTAATGCGGGAGCTTATGAAATACTATTACAATATCTAAACTACTGCGTCTCATTTCCTGCATTTTGGTAGGATTCAACTCAACGTATATGATAAACGCTAATTGAGAGTTGCACTTCTTTACCTCACTTTGCAGTGAGATGTTTCGAGGAAGCCTATCAATGAAGTGCATTTAGGGTGCTTTATCATTTAGATTATCAGATAGAGATATTATGTTGGGTTTTCCTTCAATTAATGAAAATCAAAAATCAACCACAGAAATGAAATTCGCAACTTTTCAATCTTTCGGTACCCTACTTATGAAAATTTCATCAATAGAATATTACATCAGCAATGGCGTTGGTTGCAACAAATTTTTCGTACAACTTTAGCAGGCTTGAATATCTTTATTATACTTAATGTACTATATGCATGCTGTTAACGGGTATCGTGAAGTTTTAGGGTGTAATTGATATGTTTCTTTCCGTTTAATAAAACATGACACAAAGTAAAACCGACCGTAACAACTACCGCAATTTTAAAATTATCCGTCTATAATCAATCTACTAGTCACTTTTGAAGTGCTTGTCTTACGCAAGAAACTCAAAAGCTTCATAAGTTCCTAAAGAAGTACAGAAAGAGCGAGAAAGATTCTTTTCCCTAACCTTAGCCACATGTAAATGCTTCGGAATGAAATATAAGCGGATTTTGAAAATTTGTGTCAATCCAATTGTTTAGCTCTCAGACGTGAACAACCTGTTTAAAGTTATGCTCGAATTTTAAATTGGTCTCACAGCGGGATTCTGTAAGCTTAAAACCACGCTGCTCAGTAAGACAAAACAATTAATCCTCCTTCAAGAACCTCCGCAGCAACAAACAAAATAATTTACGACCACCGAATCCCCTCACCATTCCCAATCGCTCATTTTTTCACCCGCGAAAATTTACATCCATTTGTGCTCAGCCAATGCTGGTATCCCCGGTCGAAATACATACCATAAACATCCCCCATGAAAGCTGGTTTCCAATTCACCACCGGAACCTCAACTTACAGGCAATTATAACTTCCTCGGCTCGCCGATACACTCATACATTACATCTCATTAGAATCATACTACGGCTAATCTTTGACAGAGTAGACGTTGGCCTCTCAATGGCAAATTAACGAGAGGTGGGAACTCCTTGGAAGGAAAAAAACCATTCCTTACGGCCCCAGGCGTGAATACACATTCTCTCGATATACATATATATACACACACTCTCCGGATTTCGGATGCATAATTTATGCCCTCCATGAGGCCTAGCCGCTAAACGGAGATGGAATGAGCGAAAGTTACATCTATTCAGCTCGGAAACGGACCTCTCCCTCACTCCTAACGGAGGGTGGAGCTATGTAGCGTCGACCGCTTCCGGGTTAAGGAAACTCAACAGATGATGCCGGATAAGCATCATAAGGGGGAGTCGCTCTAGCAAGCCGAGAAGCAATAAATTAATGCATTAGGTATTCGTGGAGCACAACGGGCTCGGGAGGATCTTTTTTCCGTGACAACGGCTAATGAGGGAGAGGCGGCTGGTTTATTCTGCCGTGTCCATTCGCAAAAGCGGACTTATTTGAACGCTCGTTTTCCCCGTCGGGAACGTTCTTTTTTAGCCTCTTTTCAGCCTCGGAGGGAGGAAAAAAACGTGATTTAAATTCATAGGAAGCGGCGCTGACTTACGATTTGATTGGGATTGTTTGAGTCTCTGTTCGGAGGGAACCTAAATTGAGATGAGAGATCTTAGAGCGGTTGCGTGATGAGGGGTGAGCGAGGCACGGCCGTGATCAAGAGGTTTGTTAATTCGAGGAAGCGAATCCGTATATAATAAAAACGTGATCGCAAATGGGGTCGAACAGAAGTGTTCGATGGTGATACGGATGGAAGGCAAACTATCCGAAGTTAATGTGGAAATTGAAATGAATTCCACGGCCACAATTTGGCGAGGCATCGCCGTTATTTATTTCTGCATTCCGCCGAGTCTGATCGCGGAGAAATGCCGTAGAGCCTGAAATAAATCTGACCAGAAGATTGACGATGGAAACTGAATGAACTGATGAGACAAGGTAAAGAGGGAAGGGTAACTGTGTACGGACAGGGATATTCATAAAGGAATATTTCTATTTTTCACGACCGTTTTCCTTGGAATTGAAGAAACTCAATGTATTGCATAACAGACCGATTCATAAACAAAAATATTGTTTTTAATCAGTGATAAAAACAATTGAGGGACTCTTTTCTTAAAACTTTCTTTACCTATAATTTTCGGTACCGAAGATTCCCACGATATAAGAGAAAAAAGTCTGGTTTCCATTGCCGAAATGAGATTCTCCAAGGTCAGATGGAGATTTTTTGATCTCAGAGATAGAAAGGAAAACCTTATCGGCACTTATCAATTCGAATCTACTTTCTACACGTGACGAAAAGACGGCTTGAACGATGATACGTGCCAAGGAAGCTGCTTATTTATGATCTTCAGTATCAGATTAGCAACTATAAACGGATGCCCAAGGTAATTTTGGCTCATGTATAATTTGTACGAGGATATCCTTTCGCTGAATGTGAAGCTGATGATAATGAGAAAGAGAATATCCCAGCTTTCCGGTCCCTAGTATTACCACTGGAGAAATTTCAACCCCCGAAAATTCTTTGAAATTTTCGGCATTCACTTTTCGTATATTTCCTGTTAAGCAGCATGAAATACGACTGAATACTATTACTTGATTTACAGAAAACAGTGTACTTAAACTCAAAATTCTTTTTCGAAGAAGATGCGCTGCTAGAGTATGTATATGTGAATAAAACTTCAGTATCTACATTGACAAAGTTGTAAGCTTAAGAAGTTAATCCTTTCTGACAAGCACAGTCTTTAACATGTTCCGGAATTCAGTTCATTTGCACCTTAACAGAAATTACTCATAGTGTTACATTTTTATTTTAAGAAGAGAATCACTCTCAAGGAAATAACGAGGCTTACATTTTCTCACTTTCTGGGAGGATTAACACGTTGCCCAAGGTTTTACATAATTAACGAATTCCTTCTCATCATTCTTCGTGGCTATCTGTTTCAATCAGCTTTCTTTAGACATTCTATATATGCAAGGAGTCCAATTTACGATTTCGTTGCACGGTTAACTCTGTGGATTTCCCAAAGAATAAGAGAAATTTTAATAATCTGCCGCCGCAATTTTCCTCCTTCACGGACAGTAGACAAGCAAACCAAGTGAATCACGAATTCACCCTACGTGATTGGGGCTTTATGAACCATTGCTCCGTGATGATAATCGATTCTAAGAGAGAACGAAACAGGGAATTAAGACGGTGATAATTGCTTTCATTCGCATTATATAAGCTCATAAATTGCTCCCTTGAAAACGAACGTGATCGCGATGAAGGAAATGATAAATACCGCTGAAATGCGCTCATGAGCTCTTTCGAAAAGGGGTTTCATTTTTAAGATTAATCTTTTTAAAGCAGTTACAACTACATATCGGTATGATAAAATACTTATTTCCCGAATGGAATATTTTTCTTCGGACCGTTCGCTATAAATTTTCAGATCACCGACGAAGATTTGTACGCTTTAATACGGAACACTCATTCAGCCGTGTAGCTGCAAATAGGACAGGTAAAAATCTCCTGTTGAATCGTAGATTTCAGATAATTAAGTAGAAGTTGTCGAGGATATGGCTAGTACATGTCATGCAGCATAGAGACAATCATGCATGAGTTATTCTGCAGTTCCACCTTCACTTTATAAGGATCGCTGGCAAACGCAGGGCAAAGAGACTCTTACGTCATTATCACCCTAATCAATAATTCAAATCTATATATCGGGACAGCACAGCAATCCAACATCACTTTCACCCTCTGTAATTGCATAATTCAACTGCATCAGACAAACTATTGCCGTGACCGGGGCGGAATTAAAAATTCGAATGCGCAACTGCCTCCTTTCAAAAAACCATCGGAGCGAGGAGTAAAGTCACTCATACACTTCTTTCAAATACTGTAAGTTTGAATGGACAGTAAATTGGATTCTTTTTTATTTTAGTTCCAACTGAAGTTATTTCATTGGAAGGAGAAAACTGGAATGGATATTGGAGAAAAGGATGTTTGCTTATATTTGTAGAACTTCGATTAAGCTATTCTCTCGAAGACTTCACCAGATCTAATAAATTTATAGGTAGAGCACGGTAATACTTGTTTCAATACACATGGAAGGTATATAAAAGTCATTAAACTTCGATATTTAAGTTTTTCAATTAAATGGAAAACAGCATCAAAATCGTTTGACGAAAATTCAAGAAAGAACATGAGATAATTCAAATATGTAGCGGAAAAATAAAATTGACATATGTCTTATAGAATGATGAAAAGAGCTAAAAGATATATGACAGACTGATTGATGACATTAATATACTGATACTCGCCCAAAAAACTAATATGAATCCTAAAATGACTAATGCATAAATTAGCAGCAATCTTTTTATGATCTCTTCGGACATTTTACTGAGAAGATGAATACTTCAAATTATTTCTTTAAAATAGTTCAAAAATTATGAATGATATTATAAGAATGTATATTCCCTGCTCAAATATTCTATCTTTAAGTCTTCCTCATTTTAAAAATCGAAAACAAAAGGGTTGTGAGTCACGAATTACTTTCCACTACATATATTCCTCCAGAATAATCTTTTTCATCGTCATTTTCGCAAGACTCATCAGAGCTAGTGGCACTGCCCTACCCAGTGAGGCAGAAAATAGCGTAACAATGACAGAATGCAAAAACAGCCATGGTTTCGAAATAACTTTTTTATTAGTGACAATCTGGGAAACGAACTTTACGGAGCGAGAAGCAACGTGATGCGGCAACATGTTCCTCATGAAAGCGGATTCGCGGCACGAACAAAAATTTCATTTTTGCACATTTTAGCTTTTTATGACATGTATCGTAGAATTCATGTACTGCCTACTTTTCAGCATCACTTAAAGCTTAACAGCCTTTTACACATTATCATTTCACGAAGAAATTAAAGTGCTTCAAATAATGATAATTAATTTTGTGTATTAAAATTCAGAACATCAGTTTTCCAGTTGATTCTCCGAATTACGCAATCGGAAGCGACCGAAATTCTCCTGGCCGCTAAAGGAGATAAGTAATAGCTACGACAACTGGATATTCTAGATATGTATTTCGTACCTGGATAGCTGTAGAGAATATAAATAATGAAAAGTGCATGATTCACATGTTTAAATTTAGAAAAAATGCAGGAGATAAATCCCGCTGTACCTGGGACTTTAATATGTATCTATAACTTTATCCTATTAGATTCTGATAGCTTGATTGGATAAAGCAACCTCCCGGAAAGTGGGATATTCGGGTTCAGTTCCCGATCACTGTGGACTTTTTCTCCATTTCTCTCTCTAGTTAGATGTAATTGATGCATAACAAGTCATCGAGAGCAGCGTTCTTCAAATGCTTTTTTTATTCCATGTTCCACCAAAAATATTTCGCAAAACAGTGTATACCTTGGTACCTTAAGCAATATAAAACATTTTTGTTATAAATACTTATATTTTGAGCACCCTTAATTAATAATATCCTTCAATTAGCGATTTAATTTAATTAAGAATTTAAGAATTGCTATATATTATTTCCTATTTCCATAGAGACAGTACCTAAGAAATGTCCGTCCGAAAATACAATCAAAACTTCCTCGGCATTTCACATAGTTAAAATATCAGAAGATTAGCCACTGACCAAAAAGAGAGCCCTAAATAAGACTAAGAGTGTCCTCAAAAAGAAAAAGCTAGATAAAAGCGAATGCTGAAACTTAAACTGGGGGATATTTAGTCCCCTTACCCTTCCAGGAGTAGACCCTTGAGAACGCGTACCCCAGTTTGAAAACCTCATCTCAAGAAGACCGAGAATTGGAATAAAAACATGTAAATTAATGGAAATAAATTCACGCTGCTTCACTCGATGCAGCACTTTTCAGGTCCGTTACCATCCCGTTAAACGAAATCTCTTTTCACGTTTCGGTGCAAGAGCTTCGATTCGGAAACGTACGCAATTTTTCCACCCGCGGAATACACTTTCTCCTCTGAGAGTCCCTCGAGAGGAAGTTCATCTCCTCGAGTAAACACGCACTCCATCGTGGGAAAAAAGACCGCTGCACTTCCAAACAAGGGTCCCTGGACTTCCGCGAATCCTCCCCATACTCTCTCCGGGCCGTATCCGCTTCCGAAGAAGGCGGAGGATTTCAAACGAGATGAAGAAACGAGTTTAAACTCGGTACCCGATGGAGATGTCATGGGGTACGAGAAAGGGGGCAGAAGAGAATGGTTCTTGGTAGATAGGGCACACCCTTCACCGAGCAAAACCTTAGTCATCGCGAAATAAGGCAGACGAGACCTCTTTGGTGGTGATAAAAGACTAAGCCCCGAGGAGGGCACTCCCTCTCCCGGAGGAGAGAAGCTGAATTTCAAAGCACGAGTCACCGTCTTTCCATCCGCAGCATTCGGCCAAAGAAAGTTCGACGCCACTTTGTGCGGCTTTAAATAAAAAAAGGTCCATTAATCAGAGGCCACGTAGAGCGCTCGGGAAACGCCAGCCTTCGAAGGAAACTTTTGTGGTAGAGGGTTGACAAATGAAAATCTCCGACTGACGAACACGGAACGGCAGGAAAAACCCGAGCGAGTGAAACGAAGAGCCTCGGAGAAGAATCGCTAACCGCGAAAAACTCTTTTCACCTGACCAGATAAAAATCAAACGACCTACTCGCATCTGTCGGGATCTAGGTGAAGGAAAACATTAACGTGAGGCTGTTTGGGCAGCTGTTTTCCCGGATCTGAGTAACACGGCAAACAATAAGCAGAAACGGCGAGTCAAACTCAATAGAGTTGAAGGACAGATTTTGACACATCGTGGGAAGGTCAATTAACATGTCTTCTGAATAAAGCCCAATGTGTCATCAGCTTCATGTACTAAATTACTTTGGCCTTTCCTAAAATTATTATTTCTTTTGACGACGGATAAATTACTTCACCATTAGTTTAATTCACAAACTTCTTACTCCACTCACAACATCGTATCCCCGCCTACCCTTCTGTGTACTGAGCAGAGTTGCAAAACCCCGTGGTTCGCTCTTGCCTCCAAAATCAACATCACTTCCTATTTTACTACTTATTCTACTTTTCTATTCCATCAACTTTCTCTAGTATAAACCACCTACGCGTCCTCCTAATGCTTTTCTCCTATCAAATATCACAACACAGATGACGAATTACACCATCAACAAATATTTTTGAGAAACCCATTGGATTTGCTTCGTCGCTGATTCTGCTATCCCTACTCTTTTCCAACCACATCTACCATAATCATAAAATCACTTAACATTCTTTGTCGTTATAACATGCTATCTTAATCAACATTTCGGATTCAAATGATTATCCTTCCCCACAATCTGCGTGTAATAAAATTTGAAAATCGATACCAATTTCAAAGAATTGAGAACAAAACATCTTGTAATGAAACTGCCTAATAATGATCTGGTGTAAGGGAGATATGGCAATAAGCGATGCAAATTCATCTGTATATTCTTACTAGCTCCACTTAAAAGCAGTTTTCATTTCCGAAATACCGTTTCCCTTAATCATTCTTCCAAATCCTTTTTGTTAAATGTTATTAAATAATTAATTTAGTACGTCGATGTCATGTAAGAATTTAATCGTATACTCTCACATAGTTTCTGCTACTATACCCAGATAAAATGAATATTTTCCACTTTTCTTCTGGTACAAGGTAAACGAAAATGTAATAAAATTTCATTTCCTTCATTGCAGTCTCGTTTAAGGCTCTGATGAAATGAAATTTGCTAGGGTGATGGTAATGAGTAATGGCTATTGCCCTGGTTACTCCTTCCTCAATACTATGGAAAAAAAAGTAATTCATAGCATCATTTTACAACACCAACGTGATAATTTTCCATTCTGAAAATAGAGTTGTGGCTTTCTGAGTTAAGCAAGAGCAAACTACCTCACTCCTAATATTCCATAGTACCCCTTATTCCTTTAGAACGCATGGTAGTTGAGAATCATGCTTTCCAACTGATAGTTTTCTGGACAGACTCTTACATGAGAATTGACGTCAAATGCTTTTGTCGTTACATTAGAATTCTTCATTTCTTCACAGAGAAAGAGAAACTTAAATCTGATAACATCTATGACAACATTCACTTCATTAGCTATTCATCGACCTATTTTTCTATTTAATTGAAAATCTAAGAGTTTTCCGGCTGGAAACGATAGAGGAGATTTAAAATCCCGTCAGCTATTCAGTCGATATTAGCTAACATATTAAGGAGAACGAATTAATTCAGACAGAGAAGCATTCGTAACTTCAGCTTTTACGTTAACGAAATAGAGTATCCAATATACTTAACCTATCTAAATTCAGGGAAATTCATGAGTTCTATACAGTCAACTTTCGAATTAGTTCGAGATGTGGATTTATTAATGTTTGAAAACCAATACTCGAATGACATTGTTAAGAATGAAATGAAACAGTTAAACGGCGAGATAATCATCAAAAGTGAAGTCATACCGCCATTTTTCAATGTTTAAATGATACGCCCGACCTGAATCTTGAAAAATATCTTCGAACCCACATCCACGTCACATATGAAAAATTGTATCATAAATAAATCAATTTATAAAAGTTCGCGGCAATATTTTATGGTGACTTCCATTGGCGAGGCATTATATCTTTTTCATTATACTTTTGTAATATCTTTAAAAATAATGCGAAGCAATCTTAAATTTTATCGATGACCACCTCAAAAGCCTACACGGCCCACCTGTGCGCCACGTCTCTCTGGTTATGAAACTTATATTGATGATCAAGATAACTTCTCAAGCCATAAACAGGTTGAGTAAACTATGCACGTATTTCATCTGTTAATAGCAGATTTCATTTGTAATTTTCAGATTAAAGAATCCAATAACTTAAGCTTACGTGAGCATCTGTTATTTTGTTTCCATAAGTAGATTACCTCGCAATCCTTTGTTGAAGCAGCAGAAATGATGGTATATAGATCAACTGATAAAGAGTGTCCACTTATTTAAGGTCGAGCTTCAAAAAACGTGATGGTTTGCGATACAAAATTCTCAAAAGAAATATTTGTATATTTTAATGATTTCTTGAGAGGGATGAAAATAGGGAAGAGGGGAATATCAAGGGGATAATAAATGATTTAATGACATTCCAAGAAATACTGATTTAATAATCAAAGCCATAATAAAACTATTTACGTATCCGCAACTTATTGTTTTATATTACAACATATTGTTTTATATTGATTTATACCGCCATATTTTACCACATCTTATTATTATATTACAATATAAATATATAACAAAAATAAAAATATTAAATTTTTTGTAAATTAAAAAAGGAAAATAGGTCAAGCCAATACACACATATTTTTAGCATGAGAATATTTTTGTCTTAAAAATGCCTCATCATCATCCATACTAAAAGTTTTAATAACTTACTCCCACGCGATACAATTTAAACAAAATAGTAGCATATTTTGTAAAGCTGCTTCAAAAATATGGAAAAAGTTTAAAAATATTTTATACGAAACATGTAATCAAACAAGCGAACCGAAGTCTTCCAGCTTATCCACTAATGGAAAATTCACGGGAAAATATTCTAAACGTTACAAGTATAAACATCGGCTAAAATTAATAAACCAAACTTGTTTATTTACGAAGAAATTTCGATTATATACAGAATTTTCAATTTTTCTCTATTAAACAGTTATCTGACAGGTAAAAAACATTACCCTTGAAATTTCAAAGCTTCCTTGCCTATACATTTACCCTGAATTTTCTATTTTGAAGAACAAAATACTGAGTAATCAGAAAAAATTCGGTTATTCTAATTCGATAGAAATGGTATGTTACATTGAACCAAACAAATGTTTTCACACTGATAAATAATACATCAGGAGTGAAAATTACAACTGCAACGGTTAATTCCCAAATGTGCTCCAATTTGGAATGTTACAATAAAAAATTCTTATGTATTAGGTAAACAAGGTATAACTTATAGTCAGAGCTTACTTGTTAATATATACTTCTTTTTATATTCTTTAATTTCACCGAATAGAAAAACGAAAATGAACCAGCACATAGATACGAGACGTAGCGGACCATACACACAGTCATCAACGGAAATCACGAACGATCAGAAGTCAAGAGTCATCGGAAGTCATGAACGATTGCCCCGTCTCAAATCCGACCCAATTATCATCAAACCGATAGGAAACAAACCTCACACACGACGCGAAACAGGTGGAAACAAATAAGACCGAAAAAGAAGAATCCCGGCGTAGCGAGGAAACATATGATAGAATCCACGGGAGCGTGGAATCGGTCCGACATTCCCGAGAAGAAGCGAGCTAATTGGAGTGTAAAGATAGAACGAATCCCAGGCGTTTACCAAGACTTGTGATTTCATGCGGCGGAGAAAGTGGAGCATGGGAGAACTAGGGAAGAATTTTTACTCCACCGGAAGAAGGAGAGATAGGTGTGGAAGGGGGAGTGGCCAAGTGCAGGGAAGTAGGGATAGAACACACCCTAACAGCACCGTTTAAGGAAATCCACCGTTCCGGCTTCCGCGTTCGAAACACCACCTATCAAACCAATGTTCCCAAATTCGACGTTATTAATCGATCGATTTCGTCGGTCTAATCGAGCGTATAAACTCCCGTTAATTACCGTGATCCTATGGAGTAGCTTTTCACTACCGGAGTTCCATGACTAGACTCTGGGTGTGTAAAAAAGGAACGAAAAAGTTTACTTCACAGTCATTGTTTTCTACTTTTTCAATTTGAATCTACGCTAGAACTTACAAACGAGTGGTTTAGTAGGCCACGAAATTTGAATTATATAAGCGTTCCGTGGAAAACAAAAACTTGGGAAGAGTTGATGTAGAGAGGTCCCAAAAAACAACCGTCTCCATTCATATATAGAAACTATGTACGTGCGCAAACACACGAACATACTGTTTCTACAATACGAAAGAATTCGAAGATAAAAAAATTAATATTTCAATTATGTGATCTGGCTTACTATATTGCAATTAACATCTCAAGACATTAAACGAACCCTTGACAAAAAAGCAGTTCCCTGCATCACCAAAGGTTTCTTATCTATGGGCGGTTCTTTGAAGATTAAAGAGACAGAATTGGAGAAGGTAAGGGAAAGGTTACTAGCGTAATTACCAACGCATTTTCGACGTTGAAAGTGAAAGTTTGGAAAGACATAACAAGCTCGAAAAACAGAAAAGGAGAGTGTTTCCAGAGCGTAAGATCCATTTTCCATCAAAGGAGCAAAGAATGAGTTAGGAGTGATTAAAATGCAAGACACTCTTCAGAAATAGTTCACCGCTGCGAACAAAGGCCGTTATTGTCCTTTCGAAGATTGTTATCCCTATACGAGGAAAAGAGTAAAAAGCCAATTATACACTCTTCCTTGTTGACATGTGTTTCATTATGGTACAGCGACTCCTTGATCTCCGAGTCTACAGTTGAAATAGACGTTAACACACATCGTTTTTTAAGTGAAAGTGTTAGGAATTGATGTAAGATAGAACCGCTTATGAAAATGTCTCTTTTAGGTCAGTTTTAAATAAAAAAACATAATTTATAACTCCATCATAGTAGAAAATAAGATAATTATAGAGAAATTTTCTCCGGAGATGGACTTTTCTTAATATAAAGATATTGAATGTAGAAAGTTGAACATAAAGATATTGAATATAAAAAGTTGGACGATAAAAAGTTGAAGGAATTATTAGGAGATCTTACATTAATTAGTCCCTTCTACTTTTTTCAACTGCCCAGTTCATTTACTAAACCATGTACGTTGCAAAGTATTCATAAAACCACGCTATGTCTTTGATTTAAATATCCTATTTATAAGAAGGAATGGAGACTGCAATTTTATTCTGTAATATATTGTTGCTAATAGAAACCGAAATAGGAAGCTAATTAAACTTGCCATTAATATTGGGGAACCTGCTGAAGTATTTAAATCCCACATCGCACCCATCAACGTGTATGTACATCGCAGATGAATTGATTCATAATTTTTTAAAGTTAGCCTAGTATTTCATTTTTCCGGCATGAGAGATTAGACCGCAGGAATGTGAGAAGCCACGAATATGCGAGTGTAGAATACGGTGTTCCGGTAGCTTCGTTGACGCCGCTGCCCTAAGGGTACGCTTGGGAGAAATCAGTCCCAGTCGTGATATCCGGGCTTCGCGAAATCTTTGATAATTTCTCGTCCTTTTCGGGAATAGTGACGGGGCACAAGGCGGGGCAAAAGGAGAGACAGGGAAGAAAGATAACACTGGAGAAGCACGACTTAGAAATTTATACGTAGGATGTAACGCTGTTGAACAACTGAGATAAGAAGACAGAAGTTCAGAAGCGATTACGAAGGTTTTTGCTCCCGTAGATACAATATGTGGAAATAGACGATATTAATCCCAGTGTATAACAAATACCACAAACTAATCATGAGAATTCAATAAAGTTTGGGGCGATGGACCACCAACAACATCAAATTAAAGCGATGTAGATTTTCAAGGTAATACTGAGAAAGTTCGATGGCCTAAAACGACGTGCTTACTAATAAAATAACCGTAATTGAAAGACTTTTCATTTTTAATTGCCACTGGTAATGAATATCATTCCCGTAATATTTTATAGGAAATAAAAGTTTCGAGATAATGAGCAATGATACGTTTATCGCTTTCAAGAAGAATGTTTAAAGCATGAGTTGAGGGAATAATATGCTTTTAATTACAGACAACTTAATTAAGATATTAAAGAAATCAAAAGAGGTATCTTGTTTCATAATAGGCTTCATCCTTCATGTTGGAGAAAGGACCGTTAAATAAAAGGAGAGATGAGCGCTGGATTGACGACAATAATCTGCTTAACTTTAGCTGCTGACAACAATAAGTAACCGATAAAATGAAACAGCTAACAGAAAAAAACGAAAAAAATAATTTTTGCTAAAAATTCTCATTTTATTTACTCTGAGAATAAAAGCCTCATAAGACGAAATGGAAACGATTATAATACACCCATATCTTTTCTTTCATTAACCCATGACGGCATTTCTTTCCAGCAATCCTTGAGAACACTTAGCTGAACACTGCTGTCATGCGATGAAGGACAGAATACTTGACGTCAAGACATTGAAAAAGAATACACTCATCACGCTTCGAACCCTCATTAAACACGTGCTCATTCGCTCCGCCGCAAAAACCCACGGGAATCAATTCGTAGCAAATAATTTACATCTCAATCCTCGGGACAGCGTATTAACTCTGGAAGTGTAAAAACTCGAGAAGACAAACATTATCGACGCTTCCCGGTGAACGACGGCCCAAGTAGGATCGAAATGAGAAGGCGAACCGAAAGCGGCACTTACAAACAAGGAAAAGGCCAAAAAAATTGACCGCATCGGAAAACACTTTCACGTACTCGAGGTATACCATCGTTTGAACGACAGCTCGAGAAAATCCGAGCAAAGAAATTCTCGCTCTGCTCGGATTGTACACGAGTTAAGGAACGATGAGGCGAAAAAAATGCGAGGTCGCTTGAACTTTTTTTTGTTTCCCGGGGACACCTCGGGGTATGTGCCTCCTTACGGACTCCTTACAAATCAGTCACGGCACTTCTTTGACTCATTGAAGGCGAGAGATGGGTGAAGGAAAATCGTGATCGTGCGACCCCTTCATCTCGGGATGAGAAAAAAAGATGGTGCATAAGAAGAGGCGAAGTATGGAGGGCAAACGGGAATGGGGAATTAATAAGGAAGCAAAAGGGAACGGAACGATGAGGATATGCAGATGTGTCGAAGAGGAATCGCATTGGGAGTTCAAAAAAACAAAACGAGATAATAAGGAAGCTATTATTATAGGAGGGCTCAGGTATGCGGCCGGAATGTCGTAGGCGTTTTCCTTATAGCTAGGTCAAATTATTCAAATTTTAGAAGAATAATTTTTGGGATATACAAGCACCATAAAGTATAGAGAGGTATTTCGAACGCTCGATAAATTAAAATTAACCTAGAGATCCATGGAGAGTAACTTATATTTATCATCAAAACGCTTCTTGTATCCGAATTTCACAACTAATCATTTAATATTACGGCAACATTTCGACATTTTAGCTTAAGCTTCTTCGGAAGACCAAAATAGATTTACTATAGATGAGTCAAGGCATAGGATATGGAATACGGATACGCCCAGGTTTAAGGATATTTGTCCAGGTACTTACTTAAAAATACGAGAACGATAAATTCGTTATAACCTATAAAGTTAGGATTAAAGTTTACATTAACTCCTTAATAAAAAAAGGATGCATTTTTGAAGCTTGAAAGGGCTTTGAAGCTACCTATGAAGTTAATTAACCAGTTTCGCCAACAAATATACCAATACATTTCTTTAAACCCTCTTTAATTATACATTCTTTAACTTCTTCATAATGCCTACTTTGTACGAAGAGAGTCGCAATGTTTGAATTAAAACTTGCTGATAATATGCTTCATATTTTATAGGTAAGGATCCGGAAGTTAAACCCTGCCGAAAGAGATTGACCTACTACCATCCTTAACTAAAGCTGTTATGAGCCAATTCTTCACCGGGACTTGATCTACAAAGTTAGCATTATCAACACCATGAATCAATGACCGATGCAGGGCTAATATTAAACCCTATGCAACTTTCGGCCAGATAGGGCAAAGCTTTCTAACAGGATGGGTTTGTTTTTCCGTCAGTTATAAGTCATGCAATTAAAAAAGCGAAGCGATCGAATCCGTGAGCAAGAAAGCATTCGGACTGCTTAAAATTCCACTCGATGAAGACTTTTAACGATGAAAAATTGCTTGAATGGCATAAAAGGCTGAAAGAGAGGCGATAGCCGTTAGAGGACGATGAACGGCGAAGCCGCCTTTCAACTTCCTGAACACAAGAACCGATGGAAGTCATTCAAAAGTGATTGACCGAAGATCAAACTTGGGATGTTTGGATGTTAGAAGACATGACAGTGATCAATTGGGAGAGAGAAGTTGAGATTGTAGGCGAAGATTTGAAAAAAGATATATTAGTTCTGTTTCTCACAAGCTCACGCGCAACTGAAAACATAGACTCGATGTATCGACAAGTGGGCTGAAATATTAGAAGACGATGATAGAAATGTTTTAAATGGATAGCAAGTTTGGCGCGGCCTACTAAAATACATTCAAATCTGACTCATTGTTCGATATCTCGCTAAAGAATTCCCGAAAAAGTTGTCAGAGGATACAAATTAATAGCGTTTAACCTATTTTCTGCTTATAGCAATGGCGGATCTAGGAGGAGGCGAATGGACGACGGCCTTAGAATGATTTTTTGACTAGGAAAGACTATGAAGTACTAGTATTTTTTCTAGGATCTGAAGAGGACTTCGTATTTAATTCAGATCGTGCAGTTATTCGTCGATTACGATGCGTTTACTACTTAATTTCAATTAAATTAAATCGAATTAATTGAAATTAAATGTAATTAAACATTGATTAAATGAAATTTTAAATTTTATTGGGAGATAAGTTCATCGGAGTTCATTCATAGAAAAATGTCTCAAATCGCACCCCTAGATAAGTTATCTTACCCCCGGGTTATCATATAAGTTTCCTTTAACATTCACTAAAACACAGTCAATGGTGGATGTAAATACCGCTTTCAAAGGAAAGTGCATTCCTTCACGGTTATGTATTATGTTTTCGATGCTCCGTCAAGGCCATCGTTTGGGCAGTTGTCATACTTTTCACGGTTAATCAAGCACAAAATTTTGAGTTTTAATGAATATTTCCATAAATCATTTGTATTCTGCATTGCGACTGATGATTTCAATTTTCATTTACAGATGCTGGGTAAGAAAGTAGGGGAAATATTTCTGCAATTCTGATTATCAAAGTCGAATTCTCAAACGAAATTTCAGAATAAATCGCAGAAGAAATAAGTGCATACAAATTTTTAACTTCAAATCACCTTCACTAAAAATGATTGGCTTCTGTCATAATTTTATCTCCAGCAATTCCCGAATAGTTGAAAGGTATAAGTCGGAAAAAGGAATTGGGTTCGAATCAAAAATTCCTGCGATGTAAAAATACTAATTTTAATAAAAAACTGAATAATAATCTAAGTAATTCTCAAGCATAACGCTTTCATAGATTAACTGACCAAAATGCGGAATTCTGTAAACAAATGCTAAATAACATAATACTGATACAATTCTCACTATAGTGAACAAGCTGAATGCCAACAAAGCAAGACCTCGTTGAGAGAATAAAATCACACCGAATTTCATCATTTAATTATTTTATCGCTGAGATAGAGGAAACGTGAGGAGAAAACTTTGGAGGATTCCTATCAAAACAGTGGGCTCAGAAAACCGGTTCAGAAGCTTTCGTCTAGGATATCATAGAAAATTATGCAATAAAGACCTCGAGGAAGAACAAAACCAGAAATTATGTGTTGTAGCCGGAAAAGACGGAACGACCAATTTCCGCAGCATTAGAACAGGTGATATCCTGCCTTGCATGGTGAAAGAGGATAGAGCTGAATTTTGTCACTACAGGAAAGCTAACGAAAGTGATGAAAAGAAAAGAATCGTAGGAAATTCGGCGTGACTAAAGGTCGAAGGCGAAAGCTATTTCTATAAAACTCTTCTAAACCGGAAAACTGAAGAAAGGAACCGAGTCGTTCAGAATCAGAGGATTGGCAATTTCCGCTTCCGTTCTAACAAAACACTTTCATTCCCTTAATCTTTCTTTGAGATGAGGATACGCCCAATAAATGAGGATTGAATGCGATAATGACAAGTGAAGAGTCGGACAAATTCTGTAATACATCCACAAATTAATTGGAAATCACGGAGAATGACTGAATGGAACTGCCAAAAGAAAAAAAGATCGGGCAAGCCGCTTAAGAAACTCATTAGTAAACAGAGGGTGTGTGATTGTTCAAAGTTTTAACTGAAACTACAATGAAAATAGAGACTACGCAGAACATTTTTAATTAGAAAAAAAACGATTGAATATTGAAGGGATTGAAACCGAAAAGGTAAATTCAAGGTTATATGGAGAATATGTAAACGAGAAATGGAGAAAAAAGGGGGGTCAGTCGCACAACTATGTGCAAAGTTTCTTTCATTTCCATCAATTGAGAGAAGGAGAGTTTCAATCGCTAAGAAGGTAGTTATCGAGAGAATCTTCCTCAATTGGAAAAAATATCATATATAATATAATAAGTTTCAGATTACCACAAAAAATCCCAATAAAAACTCAATAAATATTTGTATCTGCAAACATATGTTGATGATTCATCTTCCACAATGAGATATTCAGTTTACCTAAGGAAATCGAGTTCTACAATACCTCATCTCCTTAAAGCTTCTCTTTAGCGCCAAACATCCGTTTTCTTCCCTTGCATCGACGATTACTTTAGAACTAAAACATAAACCGTAACATAACACATCAATGGTAACTGGAAGGTTATAGTTGACATGAATTTGCTCAGTGAAAACTGCCGATCGCATAGTAAGCTGTACATTACAATTACGTCTGAATCAATTTTAATATCTTCTTATTAATTCCCCAAAGTCTCTAAAAGTATCAATTTAATAGACAATGGAATGAGGGATTAAAAGTCGATAAGAGAGCTGAAAATATCTACATCAAGGATGTTAGAAAGTGGTCTTTATAACATCTATTAAAGCATGCTGGTTGGCCAAATAAGGCCAAGAGGCGTTGTTTTAACCTCAAGTAATCGTATGAAAACAAAGAAGGGTTGATTGCCGCGTTAATAAAATGCCGATGGGAAAGAGAGCACACTATACTGACTGAGGCATCTCCCAAATTCGGAATGATTATTGAGAAAAAATGGCCGAAATCAAAGGCAAGAGAAAAAATGCTGTTTCGGAAGAGCTTACAAAGGAACGCTTTCCCTTCATCCTCCGCAAAATTAGATAGACTATACGCGTTATCTAAAGTGTACCAGATTTCGACACGTAAAAGGGATGGAATTGGAGCAGTTGGTCGCTGGAGATGAGATTTTTCACGATTTTCACAATTTGAAAAGAAAAGAAACTAACTGGGGAAAATAAGTGGTCCGAAATAATACGTGACTTCCTTCATTCGGTTTGCTCTGCTAAGGTCAGTGTCGGACATGCTATTACCCCATGGCACGCTGGAGGTCTGGAACATTTTTTGCAGCGTACCACGAAATTTTACTTTAGGTTTTTGTTGAACGTGAAGCTATTCGTACGAGAAATGTTAAAATTTGAAATAATAATAGATGTAAAATGCTACTTTTAAAAATATCAGCATTCGAGACGTTATTGGGAACCTGCCTCTTGCATAGGCTAATTTTAAAAATTCAACCGAACAAAAACCCAGCACATATCCGAAAATTTTCCACTTCATCTTTGAGTAATTATTCATTCTAGACAACTATTACAACAGCTAGCCAGATGGATCATCGATCAAGGCAGAAAACAGCTAAAACTTGGAAGCATTAAATGTTATTTGCTAAACCATTTCCCATTTACGTAAACTTATGCCGTTGAAAATTTAAAAAACGCATCGCAGGGCACTTAAGTTTCGCATCGAATCTACCGTCAATTATTTCGCGGCGCACTTACCACCTCTTGCGGCACACCGTTGGGAATACACTGATTAATGAATGAATATTATAGTGGAAAAAATGGACTGGCTGATAAAATATACTTATGGATAATATCAGCTTCAGATAAGATCGAATAATAGGCCTCTGTTTGGAGAAATTTAGTGAAGCAATCACTTTGATTTAAATTCCAGATATTTATAAAACCATAGTTTCAAAGGTTTTCTTTGGATGAAATGATTCACAAATAACTGAGCTTGCAGCTAATGCTTATTCTTTCAAAAAATACATTGATTGATTCCTTGAAGACGTGGTTGTTGATGATCAAGCTATACAAAATAGTTCATAATGAGCAAAGGAAAGAGAGCTGAGGAAGACATAATCAACACACAACTATGTTAGATCTCAAATTGAAAAAACTTAAGGAAATAGAGGTTGAGTACCTCTGAAGAAAATAAATATTTCCTCTAATTATTTTTGAGGCAATAAATTTTAATAACAATATTCAAGTATTGGCCTAGGAAATAATAATCAACTTTCAGGTGCTTCAAAGTGATGATTCATTCGCACTTACCGCAAGACAAGGCTCGACAAATTGCCTGAAATGACGATGCCCAGAGAAATACTTGAACCCGCGACCTCTGCTTCGAGACCGCTAACTCATCTGTTAACGAGATCTACGCGTGATAAGAATACAGATGACATTCATTTAATTCAAGTCTAACTGCTATGCAAACGCTAAACTTACCGGACAGTCAGCTATAAATCATTTGGAATGCTATTTTCGATCGACCTCAGTGGTCATTTTAATGAAAGGAAACCATGCAATTAAGTGGGGAACTAGTGATAAATGTCAGGTTCCGTAAACTTAAATCATCAATTAAACATTCCTATACCACACGAGATAGTGCATAGTCACAAACAATTGGTGTAGAATATAGGATTTTATTGAAAAACATTCCAAAAAAGACATGTTTGCACTCAGTATATAATTTAATTAACGATATCGACTCGTAAGCATGTAATTCCAACTGAGGAACGAATATGATATAGTAGGTTTGACAAAATAGATCCACAAATAAAAATAGGCCCATAGGAAATGGTTGGGGAGAGAGAGAGGAAATCGATATCATTTCATAGTACGGAAAGCATTACTAAAATCTGGATATCGAAATTAAGCGACTTATTTTTACAAATAATACAACCATCTATACTGTAAACGGTTTAAAGTTGGACTTGGTGAGCACAATTAAAAATAATAAATTTTTCGTTTTCAAAACAAAATTTTGCCGAAGCGATTTCCAATAAAACAACTTAGACAAACCTGAATTATTTTAGAAAACCTAAAAATTACTATCCACAAGCAATATAAGAGTTTGAGAAAAAAAATTAGCCACTTAGATGAACAAACAATATTCTGTGGTGTGAGCTCAAGGGATTCCTATGATTAGGACTAAATTTAAAATTTTATCGAGTTACATTTTTGGTGTTTCGTATATGTTGATAGCTTTAGTTTCTATCATTATGGATATTTAAAACTTAAGAGCTATCAATCTAATTTTGGATTATTCAGAAGGAATAGATGTACACTATAACAGTTGTAAATTTTTGATAGAAAAAATTTAATTCCGTCATCTTTGATGGAGGAATTCACTACTTTCTTAATAATATATTATTTTAGCTAGAATGTATCGTATTGTACGTGAATTACTATATTAATGTAGTGAGACGTAAATTTTGACCAAGAAGTTACCACTGGAAGACTAGTATCTAATAACCCGTTAAGCATTAATTAATGATTATAAAAATAATTAACGCGATTGGTCGACGCAAACACAACATAAAATGAAAATTCAGAGGGCGATCGAAGGATTAAAAGTATCTCCGAAAGAAACCGAGTTCGAGCATCGAAATCTCCGCCTGCAGACCGGACTCCGCTTTCCTTTGATTTTCATTTAAAAAAAAAGAAAAAACTTCCTTCGGGAATACAGGGAGTGCCTCCATTTCACGGCGTGTTAACCAAGGGCTCGCTTTATTTCGCCGCTTAAAATATTCGCTTCTCCGAACTGGGAAACGAACGGCGAATGCAGCATGTGTCGTCCGACAAGTGAATGGGTCCCTAAAGGAAGCCACAACATGGACGGATATTTACGATCCCTCCGACGAGGGGGGTAAGCGCACTAAGAGAGAGACAAGGCGATCGGACGTGTTGGTGCACCTTAACCTCCTCTCCGCAGAATAAAAACCGCTTCGTCGGCGCTTTTATTAAAAAGGAGCCCAGCCCACTCGCCAATCCATGGCGGTGTTGGATTCCCTCCCATTAAAAGCGAGCGCGGAGAACGGGAAGAAATTGGCCGAATAAAAGAAGCGGTCGGCGCCGATTACGGCAGCGGTGGCGTCCCCGAATGAGATGACGCGAAAAATAATTTGGACGGCGATGATAATAAAATCCGCGAAAGTATCGTGCGCTTTGGAGAAAGAGAGAGAAAAGGAGATCGATAAGCGGACCTTTCTCCGTACAAAACATACCGGTGCCCTTTTGATGTAAATTTAAATTACCTCCTCTGCTTCCTATCGCTACCTTAACGATTTGGTGAAAGTAGGAGCGGACGGTCATTTTTTAAGGAGCCATTGTGAACAGGTAGGGGCGCATACCGAAAAGGTTGTCGAACCTAATAGGAGCGTTAAAATTACCAAATCGGTTAATTGCCATCCACTTTGGGGGTCTATCAAACGAATTATAAAAATATCGATTCATCGGCAAGATTAGGGCATTGAAGTACAACGTCCATCGAAAAAAAGAAATCATGAAATAAATACGCCTCAAGGAAGAAAGCTAAAGGACCAGCATTTACTTTCGAGTAACAAGATCACTTACAAGCCATTACTATAACTCATTATTTTATATGAGGTTCTGGAATTTTGAAAATAATCTAGAGCCAAGGTTTTCAAAATACTCTGATAGCCAAACTTATCGGTTATTCTTCAAAACATATGAAACGGAAAATGTCTCAAAGCAGAGGTATATGAGTGCAGGTACTGTAGAGGAACACATATATTAAGCCTATCAAAATAAATTTCCGAATATTTAAAAATATTTTTAAACATAGGTTTTCAAAATATTTCAAAAGGTTGACCAATCTGGTATCCTTCATTTTGTTCAAATAATTTCGCTCTCTTCAACGATGCTAATCGGAAACACTAATTTGGGAAGCGAAGAATAAATTTAGGCGATAGAAAAAATTGTATACAAAAGATGTCGGCTGTATCAACATTATGATACTTCAACAATATGATCTTAAATTATACTATTTGTGGACCACCTCTAGTAAGAAATTTGAGAGTAGAAAACACGAACTTAAGTCGGATAAAATAAAGCTAATAAATAATCATAACATTTTATTGCAGGTTGCAGCTTAGATAGCTTTCCCTCAACTTTTATTGAATAAGCACCGAAGAAAAAGTCTGATATAACGCAAAGCCTCATAAAATCGTCCGAAAGAAAAGAGATATGATCTGAGAATTTTCGAGACTTCAATGAACCTACGGCAAAACTTGTCCGGACCATAAATTGGGAAACGCCGATTCGGAAACTGCTGCATCCCCTTAGGGGTCTTCAGATGTAGCCTCCGTGGTGCGGAGATCCTAACCAGAGGATGGCTGCCGTACTGCTGTGCCTAATGGGTAGCAAAAGGTGAGGAGGTAAGAATGGAGGACGACGAGATAAATTACCGGCCGAGCAAGGCTGTCAAACGCGGGATACCGACCTATTAATTGGGGCGCCGCGGGGATGGCGGCTTCAGTCTGAGATGGAGTCGGGGAAGAGCAGTCAAAGCTACTGGAGGAAAGGAATACGAAAGGAAAGGAATTTCACTCGAGCGCCGCCTCCAGGCACAGCTGCGAAACGAAAATATTCCGGAGAAATGATGCTTTGGAGGGTAAGAAGAAAATTTCGGACCGCCTTATTTCATTCCCTCGTATTTCTTTGGCATTCTATTCTTCCAGCGATGACGTTAAGTCCTTCCTTATTCAGAGTCCGATAAGGCAATTTCTTCCAACGATCCTGTTGTCCGTCGCAAACAAAAGGAAATTGATGATTCAGCTTACGAAGGTCTTCTCCGATGGCAAGCTCTTGCGATGTAACTGTGCAAAATGCGCGGGCATACAACATCTGCTGGATGAAAACTTAGGAAACCGAGAGTTCGGGCTCCCGGAGCTAACAATAAAAATTCCCCAAAAAAATTGAGGGAATGAATTCCCGCTGAGATCATATCCTCGAAATGACTCGGAATGCCATAATACTGCTTATCTCGGAACAGAGATTCGAAAACATTTGAGAGATCCGAAAGGTATTCAATAATTTCGTTTAAGTATCCGCAACATTATGATATAACTCAAGAGGGTTCAGATCTTACGTACGAATCTCACAATCAGGATAGGCGCGACGATTTTTTACCTCTTCAAAATATAAACTTATGGATCAAAGTTGAGATTAAACTACTACTTCTCTAAAATTCTTTTATTAGCTAACTACTTCTGAAATAGAGCATATTATTATTGCTCACATACCGCCTTCGAAGAATATTCTATAATTCAAAAAATTTAGCTTGATTGTAATGAGAAAGCTTTCTCCTAATTGGTGACCTAAACTAATTATATATTTTCTCGACAACAGCTAATTATCCATATCTACCACGAATTCAAGATTTTATTTCCTAAATATTCATGCTTTATTTGATTGTATTATAATTTCAAATGATACTTGATAATATCTTCCTGCGATGATTATGATGGCATACTTTCTTTAAAGACTCGATTTTAAACTAATGTAGCGGGAGGATAGCACAATAAAAACAATCTTGATTAACGTGTCCTGATTTAAGGAGCATAAAAGAAAGATATGATTCAATCTAACAAAAAAGGTTCAACATTTTCAGGGGAGCTGCTCGCTAAAAATGACCATAAAACTCCTTTTAATGCCATTTACTGTATTATCTTGATGAAATAAAAGCGAACAATGAATGGCAACATTTTTACTCTCCATATTTTATATAATGAATTTGACCCTTCAGCGCTTAGTCAGAATCAAAACCTGCTCAAGGTAATTAAAATTGAAAATCTTGCACAGGACACCTTCAAGTTGGGAGTACTTTTAACTTTGGGTCAGAGTAGAGTGAGCACTTCCAAATGAAACCCCACTGCAAATGGCAAGCTAGTCGGTCCATACGAGATACACGGTCTAACGTGGAATGGAATTGTCTTTCTGAGAGACGTGAATGCAAATGTTTAAGCAGCGTAAACAGAGGGAAAAACAGAGGGGCGCTTAACCCAAATATGTCAAACACAAATCTGATTAGCGCAATGATAAAAATCTCTCGTAATATTTCTTGCTCGGCTTGCCTCCGCCCGCATTGGGACCCCGACAGCGATCGCGATGACGATGACTGCTCAAGCGCAATTCCTTTTAATGCGGAAATTTATTCAACGCACACAATCCCGTCGACAAATATTCCTTAGAAAGGAAGAGAATTTGCGGAAAATCGAAGAATCTGGGTCATGATAGTATTAAAAATTCAAGCGGGAAAAGGCGCCCCGAAATAAAATTATAACTCGACTATCACGCTGAAAAGGGAATGATACATGTATTCATTCGAATTCATGAGAGCTCGCGTTAAATTTATGGCTAGGTTTAAGCTCGCAATAAAAGGACGGGTAAAATTTTACGCAACGAGAGATGCTTCGCTCTACATACTAATTTATAAATAAAAATTAGAGGCACTCCCAATTCTTGTGTTTATATTCCAAAGAGACGACTTGGAAACTGAAATTATGAAATCATTCGTTTAAATTACACAAATTTAATGGCGGCATAGCCGAAGAAATCTTTTCATCTCCATTCTCATCTTTATCTTACGGGAATTCAAATAAAATTCAACAATAAACTTTCGTCTTCTCGGAATCGTCCGGTATAATAATCATAAATTCACTATAGAAAAAATGAAACGCGATTACATATTTTTATGGTATAAAGAACTTCGAAACTTATCTGTTATCTATATCAGTAATTAGCAGGTATAGATAAATGGATGGTCTGAAAAGTTTCCGACATTTCGCCATTTCTCGACATGTTTTCTGAAAATTTCTGAAAAATCTGGGGTTGAAAACTTTTCAGACCACCCTCGTATGCTTTTAAAAGAATCATTTCATTTGAGTCTGTATAATACTTCGTAGTCATGACATTAAATTGCTTCCCAAACATTATCGTATACGACTGCAGATAATAATTTATCCATTTTCTGTTATTTATGCAGGTCCATGGAACGTAAT
Organism: Pachydiplax longipennis; assembly: GCA_036926295.1. Lineage (NCBI taxonomy): Eukaryota > Metazoa > Arthropoda > Insecta > Odonata > Libellulidae > Pachydiplax > Pachydiplax longipennis. The sequence goes on from JAVFKF010000004.1 coordinate 55,300,679, forward strand.
TGACATATGAAATGACAATATTCTGCATGATAAGAATGAAAAAAACACGGAAAGGACAAAAATCGCTTATAAACAACATCCGGGACTGGAATCAGCTTTTCTTCCACTTTTTATTTAAAATCTGTCACAATGTATAAGGATGCTATCATGATATCCGAGAACCTTACTGCGATAAATGGGCTGAAATAATTGATCCTACGTGAACGAAATCCACTGAAAAAGAAGTAGAAAGTTTCTTGAATCAAACAGTGTACCTTCTAAATCATAAACATTCCTGGTATTTGTGCCGCGAGAGGTGGAGAATATTGCATGAAATCTTTCCGTGAGCATTGTACAAAGTTTGAACTTCTACATTGCGAGTTGACTGTAAAACAAGACTGGCGATGACGGAAAGATAATTATTCAAACGTTCGGAAAGTACACAAATCGCAATTCAATCCCAAAACTGCAACGGGGAAAGAATATTCTGAAGTCATAAATAGAAATATTTGATATAGAGTAACGATTTGAAGAAATAAAGCTCCTCTGCAAAAGTCTGAGAATACTTTCGTTTGATTTTCGACCATACCTATGCAGCGATTAAATTGCAAATCACCCAATTATACAAAAGAAAGAGTATGAATTGTAATTTTGGAGTAATAATTGGAATGTGAATCGTGTAAAAAACAGTTCTCTCTGAAATGGTAACAGTAAACTGGCTAAAGATAAAGCAAGAGTGAAAAGCTTTTATGAAAACGTAGCTCACCCTTACAAATGTACATTTAAAATTTCCCAAAAGATAGGCAGAAGAGAAAATGTCTAACGAGACCAGGATTCGAACCTGGATCTTCCATGCACCGGGAGGCTGGTCCAACCATTCAGCTATTTCTCATACTTTACTCACAGAGGCTTATCAAAAAGCGTATGAGTGTATGAATGAGCGTATTTCTGACTAGAAGAAAATAAAATACGTAAAAAAAAACAAAGAGCAAATAATATTATCCAGTCTAGGAAATTCCCGGTATACCTGGGAAATGCAAAAATAAAGGATCAAGTAGATGGATAGCTAAGTACCCAGTTAACATAGCTCCTACCCCGCCGGAGCAAGGCTAGGATTCCACTTAATTTAATTGCACAGAAATGTAGTGCAGTCATCCAGTTCCGCTTGCCGTGTTTGGCAACGCGGTAATAGCTCGTCCATGACATTGGAAATTAGCAAACCGGGCTCAGCTCCCATTCACTCCGTCCCGCTGAACTGAGAATTAGGGATAGGACCGGAATGGGGAGGAGGTCGCCGAGGTTTTCGCGGGGGCGGCCCCTTTCTCCATTCGCTTTCTTACTCTCTTTCCCTCATCCATCATAAACATGAGATCAGCGGGGAGGAGAGATAGAGAAAGATAGAAGGGGAGGGCTTGTGGAGGCGGAAGGATTTGGATAATGGGAAGGAGTCCTCCGAAGAGAAGGGAAGAGATATGGGGTCGTGAGGAAGGAAGGGAGGGGAGGGCAGAAAGAAAGTGGCGGAGGGAAGGGGAAGAAAACATATGAAAATGAGGGAAGAAAGTAAATAGGAGAAGACAGGCGAGCTGAGAATGCTAAGTGACGATAAGTAGCGGTTATTGATCTTTACAAGTTTTCCGACAGCTGGGGTCATTTCGCGCCTTTTACAACATAATAATTTGCAAATAACGGAACATAAAACGACACCTACTGACCGCATTCAAAGGGAATTTTAAGTATAGCTCATCGTAGACGAATTCACGAAGAAAGGCAAAACCTACACTAAACTAAAGGTGCTTTAATACCTAATTTAGAGCGGTTTAATTATAGTACTATGAGATATTATAAGTATCAGGAGGACCAGCTAAACCTATTAGACCCACTGTATAAAACCTTCTAAATACTACTAGCAAGATAATCGAAGGCGATCTAAGCCGTCGAAATGAAAATCACGGCAAAATCCAAAATTCAAGGTGTGTTTAAACCTGGAGAAATTTACTTTCCCGAAAGGTAAGATTATGATTATTACTGAAATGAGCAACAGCAAAATTTAACGCATTTATATACAAAGACGCGATGATAGAAACCTCAGCCCGAAACCTACTTTTGGAAACGAAGATACCTCCTTAACCACACGCCGATACGCGGAAGAGGGCAGGAAATTGCGAAAATTCGCGGTGATTTTCAAATTTGACGGTTTAACCACCTTCGGGGAACAATCACGAGCGTTGCTAAATTGGGGAGGAAGTACGCCGAAAAGCAATCAGACAAGACAGAGAAATAAAATCACGCGGCTCGTTTTGAAAACGTGGTGAAGAGGAAGAGAGAGTGGTTGAAATCAAAAGAGAAGACCTCTTCCCTTGTCCAAAGAGGCGTACAAAGGCGAAAGCTTCCCATGTGACGTATACACAAGTTAAAATAGCAATGACAACAACGCAAATCTCTGTCACCGATCCAACAAAGGCCCTTGCGATCGGTTATAATGGCGAATTTCGGGTTGGTCGCCATCGTCGAGAGAAAGGACGATGAACTTTCTAATGTGGACCGACGAATTGAAACTATTTGGGCCAAATCACAGACAAATCTGGCGCAAAATTCGTCGGAAACCGAAATTAGGGGAGATTTAGCTCGAATTGAATGCTAATATAGACAAAAGAGTGAAGAAGATGCGATCTATCGACGAAGCCTCCACTTGGTGCAACTTTGCATTATTTATGAAACAAATCAATTGCCCTAAACCTTTATTAAGTTAATTTTCTGCTCCCAAACAGAGAAGAAAAAGGTGCGATTGTACGTGAATGAATACAATGGCAGTAAGTTTGCATCAATCCATAATTATCTCCCAATTATAATCCAATACTTGAGCGAAGGGTATTATATTAAATAAGTGGAGACACAAGGCATGGACGATATTTGCATTCTAGTCGTTTCGAAATTATTTGGCAATTAAACATGAGAACATTTAACTTTTCAGTGCATTTATAGATATTACACCATCTAAATCCATAGATGCTAAATTAGACTATCATAACTGAAGCAAGAAGATTTCATTTTTCTTTAATCAAACAAACTAATTAAAAAACGGATACTGATACTGTGCCAGCCAGTGACGGTCAAGGCTTGGCCGATACGGGATTAGTATTGAACCCGAAAGGTCTACTCATTGATCGAGTTCAATCTATCGCTAGCTTATTTGAATATTTTAAAATATTAATGAATTTTTTCTCTGATTCGCCTATAAGGTTAAGGTACTGGTAAAGGTTTGTATTTGATCTTTCTTCAAATTCCAATATTTAGCTTTAGAGCAGCTTAATATTTTCCCATAGTGCCTAACGGTACATATATGCGACTCGGCATTGAAGAAATGGCCCCCATGCTTGATGTATAAAATTATATGTAGGTATAAATCAAGTATCTTGTAATATTTCCAATTTTCGGTGATTATTATCAACCTATTATTACGCTCACATTATAATCTCTCACGTGATTATTTGACAATTCTATTCTTAAATATTCTTAAAAATGTCCCTGGTGTTATATCCTTAAATATCTAGTAGAAAAATGTACAAATATACTCTTTCGGTGTCTCATTAGAAAAATCTAACGGTAACCAACGAATAGGATATTACAATTGCAGCTGTTAACATAGTATAGGCGTCATCTGAGCAGTATATCAAAGCAAAAGAAGAGCTGCTATTGCGAAGACTCAGTGAGATTCTTGTATTTAAATCAAATCAAATTTCTTTTGTATTTAAATAAAATCAAATTTTACCTCTATTTTCAAACGAGAAAATCACAACTAAAAATAGACGGGTTCAAACGTCATACCTAGGAAGTAACGTTTTTATTTTTTCCGAGAAAGACAAAAGGGAAAGAAAATGCGCGATTCTGTCTTCTCCATTTTCCTTGTCTTGAATAGTTGTGTTTTTATAAGGCACACTGATCACCTGGATCGTATTACGTGATTATATAATATCCGAAAGCAATGGAGCATGATAGTCATCAATGTACCCTTTGTGATACACTTTGGAATCTGTAAGTAAGCCCCCTTCCTCATTCTTTTAAATACATTCTCCAAATTCTAAAGATAGCGTTTTTAAGTCTACCAAAGGAGAAAGCAATAATTCCTGATGTGCGTTCCACTATAATTTATTAGTGATCTGCCATATCCCTGATATAATAAATTAATATTCTACCCATTCCACGAGAGGAAAGATTTTATATGACTAAAATAATCTTGGAAGCATGGAAGGGTAACTTTTGATATCATAAATCTGCTACCAATGATAGAAAGTAGTGTTCTGTTTCAGAAATTGCTAATAAGGTTAGCGCTACTTGAGTGCGGCCTCACATCCATCTCGGCGTGTTTCGTGACACTGGCCGCCGTATTGATTTATACGATCGATTCAAACATAGCCCAAGGGAAGGATCGCCGCATGGTGGAAAAGGCCTATGTGATAAAGGAAGATAAGGAAATCCAAACCGCTTGAGAAAAGACGAGAGGGAATAGTAAGGGATGGCCAAAATGCGGGAGCTCTTTCAAGGAGTGATAGTATGATGATGCTTCCAATACCTCAGATGAAAGAGTGAAATATTGCTATGAAAATTACCCGCATAAAATAGGAAATCACACACTTTTCCATTCTTGGGAAAGCCACGCATAAATTTAAGAAAAAGACATAAGAAATTGCTACTCAAAAACTACTGCAATAAATTTCCAATTTTCTCGAGATATAATTCATACTACAAATAAATATTATACTCCACAGTTCAAAACATCGTGAGTATGCTATAAATTACATGATGTAACATTCCTGTAATTCTATGCGCATGTTTTCATTCATACCCAGTACATGGCCGTTTCTGTGCGTATAAATATATAGATTAGTAAAAATCTTTTAATTTGATCTTTAAAAGCCCTATGCATGCCTAAATAATTTTAAAAATAGGATTTATAAATGCAGAAAGAATTGATGAAAATAAACGATGTCATATCTTTTCAACATCGTGAGCGAAGACTTCACGTAAAGCAATGACTAAATATAATAATTTAGAGAAAGTTGCAAATCACGATCCTACAGGTATTTACATTTCTAAATTAATGTAATAATCAATAAAAGGAAAACGAAAGAACGCCTTGTGTCAACGAACCGTTGAAACCCGGAAGAGAGGAGCGTTATTTGTATGTATAAAGTAACCTGAGCTAAGAAACTTTTATCCTAAGTAAAAGGCGGGATATTTAGAGCATACTTTCGAAATAATACCCGATAGAGTTGCAAGTGTGCCGACTGAATAATACACCAAGTAAAACTAATGAGTACCTAGAAAAATGTGTCAATTAGAGAGAGAGTCTAGTATTATTCGTCTGTTCTCTGTGAAATAGAATGTGATATCATTGCTAAAATTTGTGAATTTTTTTTAAATTAGTAAGATTAAGATTTCAAATTGATTTTTCCATATCTTCAACGCTGCAATAAATGTTACCGTTCATTATGTTCAATATCCAATTACAGAATATTCTGAAATACTTAAAGATGCTTTTTAAAACTAGTTCTACGTTACGATAAACACTTATGAACTAGTCAAAACTTCATGAGTAATGCAAAAATCAGGAGTTAGGAATGACCACCATGATATCTTTTAATTATTTTAATATCTATTCCGTATTGTTTTGGAGAAAGAAAATTTAAATCAAATTGAGTTATGCATACATGTAGGATCTACGATGCGTTTTTGCACCGTAAGATTCTATTAACATTCCTTCATCTCAATTGAATTAAAAACAGCCGTTACGATTTCAGAGAATTCAATAGAAAACACTCATTCGTTTCGCACGTTTAATTATTAAAACCTCAACTCAGCCATTTGACCGCTAAGCACAATTTCACTATCCTGTGAATGAACCCTCCGCGATTTATTCATGCAGAAAACGGATGCGCGTTGAATACGACAAATGCAGTATTCAAGAACCTATAGAGAACCGAGAAAAGAAACTCCGGACTGTAACTTAGACTCAAACGGTAAACTTCTCCTCGACTGGAATATTCATTCAGGACAATCCGGGAATGAAACACGAAATTCCACACCTGCATGCAATCCTTCAGCCAAAGCGCGCACAAAACCGTGCGGGGCGTTAGTTACGAGTCCCATAGACGCTTACCGAAGTCTCCGTATAAAAGGTATAGAGGTAGACCTCTGACGTCCATAAATATTTAGAAGGCGATAATTTAAGCGGTGAAAGGTTTTCTCCTGTATCCAGTAAAGCCGATGGAAGCCAGACAGTACCACTTGTATACCAGAAATCATCTTTGTGCGGTATAACTCCCATTAAACGCTTAAGTGAGAGGGTGGAGAAAGGAGAGACCTTACGTCACTTAGCCTTTCTCCGTACAATTCCCTCTAAATTCTCCACCCTTATCCGCATAGCATTTCAATCGGGAAGGGTACGCCTCCGCCCGGGGAACCGATAAAATTACTACATTCTCCTTTCATTCCAATCCAATTTCTGCATCATAGGTCCTTCCGCCTCTTGGCTGAGGGGTTCCAATTCCCAGATCCCCGCTCAAAGCCCCTCTAGCGGCGTGGAAAATGAATGCGGGCACGCGAGCCAACTTCATGCAGGAAACTCCCATTTATGCCATTATTCAAGTGAAAGGCATCCATTTTTGCATTATGAGCGGCCAATTTCGTCCGTCTTATGCATCCCTAAGTAAATATCATCATTTACGTGGAACGTAATTGCAAGATGGATGCTTCTCGGAATGGGTAAGAACTTAGTTTTTGATGCGAGATATTTACCGAGAGTGATTTTTATTGGATATTAACTACAACGACAGTCGATAGTTAAAATCTTATACTCCCCACCGAAAGAAGTCGTGCGATAGCGTTATGACAAAATTTGCATAATGACATGCATAATTTTATTCACAAATTCTGCGTGTAAATGAACCTCCGGATAGCTAAATGGGCAACGTTTTCGACTCTGATAAAAGGGTACCCTGGTTCGATACCCGGTGGGGGCTCACGTACGAAATGACCTTAGCTGTCGAAGCACTTTTAAAATTACTATTACTTTTGCGTAAATTATGAAATCGATGCTCTAGATTACGATGAGAAACTTACTAAAATATTGTCTTTCGAATCTATGTACAACTGAAAGTCAGATATATCAATGTTCACTTTTGTGATATAAAAGAACCGTAAACATCAATGGAGAGAATCCTTCGAACATAATTGTCCTGTCAATCAAGAAACTCTTAGAACACGATAAAGACATAAAAAGGCGTAAGTGGGAATGCAACCTAACAATGTCAGACACCATTATTATTCCTCGTAACAAGGAAAAGAATCACACCGGGTAGTTTTCTAATTGCGGAAGATTTTTTATGGCATGATTTCTCTAATCGGCATGTACTAGATTACTAAATGTCTTTTACGATACTGTTTTGAAGGCTTAACTAATTTAGAAGAAATAATGATTATTTGTCGACCTCGGTATGGTTAGCATTATATACTTTCATAACCAAGGTCCCAAGTTCGAGTCCTGGGCTATAAGGGTTTTGTCTGGCTAAGACATGAGTGCATATACGTGTTCGTTATAAGTTTCAGTGTTCGCAAACGATGTATAAAAACAGATTCAATAAGAGTCGCTTGTTTCTAGTATACATTCCAATAATATTCTAAATATCAAAATCAAAACAAGGCAAAAAAGGATTGTTTGACTGATTTCACTTTGTAACAAAGACTTATTCATTCATTGGCTACATTGTGTCATTAAATGTGAACATATAATAAAGACTTTGAATACAAAAGTATATAGCAATTGCATCAAATGTAAACTAATCAATTTCGCACTAGGATACCTGTAATACAAATCAAGATTCGGCAAGAAGGCTACTTTAAATACACAGTTAACATTCGAAATACTTAATAGTTAATTTTTACGTTTTATAGTAAATATTAATTGTTGAATAGTGTAATTACACAACATTTTTTTCGCAAAATTTTTGCTTACCACCGATTTCGGTTCAAGCAACCATCCTCGGGTATATTTACGAAAAACTGACACTTTGTGTTTGACTAAACGTCTGACTGTGACACTTAGATTACACTTGTCATTGAACTCTTTTCATAACTTGTAGGCTAATAATGATAATTTAATGCCAGTGATAGTCGTGAGAGAAACGATTAAATAATAAGCCTTATATAAACTACCAACCTAGTAATTTTTCTGCATCAGACACGGTAATTTACAGCAGATCAGCTCTCCTTAAGTTAAGAATATCAATAGAATTAAATAAGCAAACTTTCAAATTCCTCATGCGTGAAAGTAAAGAGAGAGGTTAATCAAATCTGGAAAAGTGAATAGGGGTGAATGAAAGACTTATAGGGACAAGTGCGAGACTACCCTTTCAAGAAAATGCTGCAAAATTTATATACACCAATTCCTATTGAAGGTAGAGAAGTGCGTTGTCGTAACTAATAGACCGGAAAATCGTACACGAGGTATTCCGAAGGTAAGAAGATTAGGAACTGACTGTTCCAGGCATTTGAAATTAGAAAGGATCGAGCACAGGATGTCGAAACATGGAATGGAAGAAGTAATATCGCCATTAAGACTATCGTACAAGATTTTAAGTGAGCGAAGGTAATGCAATTATCTACGCCAATTTTCATTACGACTTTGCCTTTCCACATAATAAATATAGAGCCACGACAACTTAGCCTTTGAATTATGCAAGAATCTGTACTCGGCCTAAGTGAATTAAACCCATAAAATAAGTGACTTGCACTATCCAATCCCATAATAATCCGAAACAATTAAACAATACTCAAGCAATCGTAATTTGATCTAAAAAATTGGTTGTCAAAATATTCCGTCAATCGGATCTATCCCGTATGAACAAGAACAATTTGTACTTTTTCGACAAATTTTTCCACAAAAAAATTGTGGAAAAAGTACAAATTGTTCTTGCTCATTATGGAATATTTCCACAAGACATCGCCTGAGACTGTGAATTTTATTCAGATCCATCCCGACTGAAACAATTCATCATGAATTGATACGATAGAAAATTAAACAGGGAAGAATCAAATGTAAGCCAGGATTCTGAAAGATGCCTGTAATTCCCACGACCACCAGCAGTCTTTCCAACTTTCAGGTCTAAGAGTATATTATTTATAAGCTATATATAATAGATATTATAGCACGATCATTATAAAACCAAGCAATACATACAAAAAATTACAAATCATGCTATTACTACTACTACTGAGGATGATCCGCAATAACGATCAATACGTGAGCAGATGCTAAAGAAGCGATGGTTTGACAACTAAAAAAGAGTACGTTCATTAATTATAAAACTAAAATCCATATTTAATAATAATAATAATAATAATAATAAAAAGACTTTAATTAGGGAGAGATTGAGACTATAAAGTCTCCTCTTACATCTAACCCTTCGTCATATAAGATTTAAAAAGAGATAGCTTTTAAAAACAGAACAGAGAAGAAGACTAATTTGTGGATTTAAAAACCTAAGCTAAGTGCTTCCTATACCTACGGATAGGAAAGCTAAGATTAGGGAAATCACATAAAATCAGATTATAAAACACAAGAAGACATACCAAAAATATTTTAAAAAAATATTTAGCTGTTCGCAGTTTTGCAAAGATTCATAACGTTCCTTCATTGACATTATTGGTGATTCCTTAATAACGAGATGATTATATTTCAAAACAACGTAAAGGGAACCTTTGAATTGAGAATAAAAGCAATCTGAACATCTTCACATAAACGTATAAATCAAAATAGAAGATATAATGGGTTTCAATCAACGGTGTGATAAGTATAGCTCTCAGTCGAAACTAGTTTAAGAGAAACAGGCCAGGTCTTTCGCAGTTCACAGAAAACGTCGTCAGTACGAAGAAAATCCTTACGCAATTCTTCAAGCCGCCCTATCAGCATTGTGTTTATGCAAAGGAGGGGATGTGGTGTGAGTGGGTGGTCCGTATACGACGCTCAAAGGATTTGAAAGGAGAGCGCCATACGTTATTTCCCCAGGCATACCTTAAAAGACAGGACATCCGGGCAGTGACGGGGAACTAGTTACACAAGAGAAGTCAAAGTAAGGGAGAGTAAGGGCTGGGGAAACACAGGGATGCGAGACAGTCGGCATCGCCAATTAGAAAATCCTATCCCCGTTTCACTCATCGGAGTTCAATGCTCTGACGGCACAATCGAAAAACTTCCTCGCTCTTACAACAGGTTCACAGATCGAGAATTCCAATTGGGAATTCCGGATCTTGTGAAAGGTAATGCACCAAACGGATGAAGGCGACTTTCCCTGAATTTTGTAATTACCCGAGTATGTTTCATGGAATGCGAAAAATGAAATTCCGACGGCTGTAAAGAAAGTGAGGGGCAAAGTACTTGTGAATCAAATTTAATTATCCGTTAAATGTTAACCGACGATAAAATTAAACAAATCTCTGCCAATGCTGAAAATTGCTTCATTGTCCAATTTGCAGTTATGCTAAACAACCAAATAATTTATTCCTCGTGGCAAAAATAATTAATACATCATCTTATTCAGTTGAGTTTGCATAATGAAACAAATCGTGATAAAGGCATCAATACGTAATGTGATTTTTCCTGAAATAGGTACACTTATAAAATATTAACTTTGCCAAATTGGATCATTCGGAAAGTTTCGAAATTGTTAAAATATGATATGAATTAAAATTAAAGTTCATCATAGTAAAATTTTGATTGATAACTCTTGCCAAATTTTGGATATCTGTGATAGGAAAAATCTTTCCAAAGACGATTCTAACAGATTTGTTCAATTCGAAACATATTAATTGTGTAAATTAGAAAAATAACAGAAATGTCTGGCCTAATACATTCAGAGTAACATAGAGCATAAAAACATTCCAGCACTAATATAACACTAATATTTACATGTTAAAAAGGAAAGAAAATCGAAAATAAACATAAGTTACACTTTTTACAAATATCGATTTTGAAATAGTCTGCATCAGATTTATTAAGATGAAAATCTATCTCACGTCTGTAAAACACGTAACGTAGTTAAATAAGCTGTCGTATTCTTTTGAACTCTTTGTATTCCTTCATTTCGACCCTACTTCTAAACATAAAGCGCCCGCAGAAATGTCCTACATTAAAACAACATGCGAAAGGATACAATCTAATACTTTCTAATTTGGTATTTATTGAGCGCGAAAAATTTTCCTTGGTGATATACAGGCCCAAATGTATCTGGAAGAGGTAAATTATTGCCATATAGAAAAACGTGCATGAGAATTGCTGTGGCAAGGTAAGAAAAAAACGCGAAATTGAATTCATTCCGCTTCTGAGATAAGGCATTTTAATGTTTCGAATTCTCATCTTAACGACTGGTGTTTTAAAGTAGACGAAATGCTGTACTAGTTGAAACTTGAACCTGTTCCGACTTTCAAAATACTTTTCCGCATCACCGAAGGAGGAAGTTCAACTCCTCACTAAACACTCCATTATTTCTGCCTTCATATCTAATTAGGAGGCGACGAATAATGAATCCAGTTTTCACCACACACAGTGAAGCAAAGATTGCTCTGACAACGAGAACATAATTGATTCGGAAGGAACTACTGGATTAGAAAACCCATCGGTTTCTTCAGATTGAAAATCAGTCCCGTTAATGGAATAGTTTGTCCATATTTGGCCTTCTGATGCTTTCTTTGTCCTACTTATATCGATAGAATATTTTTTTGCAGTTAAATAAATTGAAAACTCGATTCAATGTCTCTGTCAAAGTTGTTGTACTCGTGAGGTGGAGCAGATTTTCAACTTGCAAGTCAGGAAGAAGCACATCTTTGGGAGAAAATAACGGTAATGAGGTGAAAATTTTTAAGAGGGATGACTTCCTGATCGTGATAAAGCAGAAACAGAATTTAAGAGAACGTTCCGATTAGTGAGACGTATCAAACCCGTGAAAGGTAAAACTCGTTGGAAACGCAGCAAAGAATAACGGTGATGCTTAATGAAATCCTGATTGCATACAAAGGAGGCTTTCTCAAAATTCATACAGTAATTTATTCAGCCTTATTTTATTCTTCTCTTTAGTTCTTGTTCGCTCTTTCAAGAAGGGTGCCTCATATGATCGTTTCTTGCACTCTTTCCTATTTCACGCCATTATATCCGTTTCGCCTAAATAGTAAATGAATGCATCAAGTTTCCTGCTATGACATGACAGTCATAAAATTTGACTTGTATATCTAACAACACTATACTAATGCACTTGTCCTGTGCTCTTCCATATTTCTGTATCCTTGGACCAATTAAGATATCATTATCATATTTAAGGGTCCCGGATAGCAAATTAGGCAGCGCATTCGATTGTAGCGATAGCAGTCTCCGGTTCGATTCCCGAAGGGAGCCCAGGTAAGAAATGGCCTCAGCTGTCAGCAATTTGAACTAAAATAAGAATCTTTATACATTATTTCTAAACATCCTTTTTCGGTGACTAGCGTTTTTCTCCCTTCACACTCCATAAAAACAAATAAATGACACACCATTTTAAAAAAGAAAGTCCCACTTCCTGCTAAAAATAGACCAACAAATGAAAAAAATTGTTTACGACAATGAGCTAAAATTTGATTTTGCCAGCGAATATTGGTTACTTGATGCGTAGATATGGATATCTATCGATACAAAAAAGGTATATCACAACGGACAATGCCATTATTTCTCCTCCCAAATACAATTCAACTAAGATCCGAATCCCTACAAAAGAATACACAAACACTAAAACATATCCAAAAAACACACCTTTTTAAAGAGTGTCGTGAGAAATTTTCGCACGAGGCAACTAGCACCACTATAACATTAAAATTCCTTGATAGCAGTCTTAAACTGTAAGAATGAATGAAAGTGGGAGTAGAAAAGAGGCCGAACTGACGCATCGCAAAGAGCAGCGAAGAAAGAGAGAAATCTATGATGGAGTGGAATGAAACGGCAGAAAAGGGTGGCAGCAGAAGGAAATTCAATCAAAGATACACGAGAAAGCGGCGCAAAAGGAATGATGAGTCCGACAGTCTCGCTAACGCGGTAATTCAAATTCGCGGAGACAGCGTCGAGAACGAGTCAATATAATTCCCTACAATCATCTCCTGGCGATTCCTACCAGAGCGGGGGTACATACATGGCGTTGGACAGATAAGCCTGTCTATTTACTTCAACGCGAGATGGAAAACATTTTTCATTACAAGCGTTAAAATTGATGTTTTTCGTCACGCTGACCTCCCTCCGGCACGCGTCAAAAGGATGATCGCGCTTGACAAATTTGCCAATGCAGAAATTACTTTTTTATTGCATTAACTTTCTCTCACGTGCAGCTTGTTGCCATTCCTAGTCATTCTCGAATGCGAATCTAACAACGCCGCATGCCAGAGAAACAAGTCCGTGTTTCGAATTTTCCGCCGGCGCTTTTCCTATCTATGACCTCCTATCGCGGCGTGGATATTTCAAGTCGATTTTTTCACTCCTGCAGGGCTATCGGGAATCGGCGATCTTACAGAACTGAAATAACTTATTTCCTCGGTGTTTTTTTCCACACTTTCTCCGTGCGCTATTATCTCTTGACTTTCCCACGATATACTTTCGGAGATACGTGCACATTAACAGGTCTTTGCCGCAAATGCATAATGATACAGCAGACACAAAAGAAATTTGCCAGAGAAAATTGGACTGTACTAATTTACGTTTTTTGGTCGAATCACTGTTTTTGATCTTGCACAAATTATTCCATTGTAAAAGTAGTAATTTTAAAAGTGAACTGAGGTGATATAGCTCGTGTGCCACCGTCGGAAATCGAACCAGGGACCGCTTTCAATCAAGCCGAATGTATTACCCGCTCTCCTATCTGAAGGCCAAGCTATTTCACCTTGAGAGTATAATTAACATAACAAAATATGGGGAAGAGGATCAACAAAATAATAGATAGCAGATGTGTGATTCGTAAAAGTAAGAATGTTTATATTCATTAGGTGTTTGAAAATAAATTCTTTGCCTTAGCATATACCAAGATGTTTTTGGTCCGAACCGATCTCAAAGACTCAATATTTTAATTATAGGGATATACAGGTGGTAGAAGTTTATTCTCTTCATTTATACAAGAATAGACAATATGATACAGCCAACGAAAACTTACCTAAATTATTGGCTTGTTTAAAATAAGGATAATTATAATTTTATAAGGTTAAAATAAAAATAATTAAGGTTAATTATAATAAGGTTAATATTAAATATTATATTATTATTCTTAGACATATTCATCAGAGCAAGACGTTCCTTCGCTATTGAATGTCTCAATTACGCGAATGCATCGGGGCCTGTAATCATCAAATAAACAGGATTCCAATCCGCATTTTTAAGGAAAAATTACGGAGTTATATTCAAATTAAATATAAATTACAGATATAAAACGTTAACTAGTGAATGGCGACTACTTGAACAAGAATTACATAAATATATTTCATAAAAAATTAAATATTCATCGAAGTTCGCACTTTTTAAATTAAGCGGAAGGAAAGGGAGGCAAGGAGACATTAATTGTCAGCAAAAGAAATTTCACAACCAATATAGAAAGGCAATATAATAAAAAGTTTTTAATTACTCTCACTTTCATTTAATTGAACGCTAAAAAATTCGCCATCAGAATCGAACATAAAAATCTTAGCTTTCGACGCTTAATGTCGCCTTACAAAGGATCCTATCCATATAGCTTCGAGAAATCAAACGAAAGGGAAACCGACAACGGGAAAATCAAAAAGGACGGGTGACTCCGAAGCACACTCTTCCTTGAAGAGAAGATTCAACTTTCGAATATAAAACGAATTTGTGTTAATAGTGGCCAAAAAAGAAAAGAAGCATAAAACACGGGAATATAAAAAATCTACAGGTGCTAAAAGAAATGGCCAGATCAAGAATTGCCGAGCGCGAGGTGGGACGGACCGACCGCATCGAGAAAGCAGAAACGAGAAAGAAAGTTTAGGGAATAGAACGGATTCCTGGGAAACCTTTTTTGCCTAATACACCCATGTGTCACCCATGGACTACAATTGAAAGCTTCCTCGCTCCATTGACGGACAGGAAACAGTGGAAGGGATAAATAACTGCTCCTTTGTCAAAGGCCTTCAAAAAACATTCTGAGACGTAAAAAAATAAAGGCAATACATTACCGAGAAAAAAATTGGCCTCTCAGTTGAAAGTGCTTTCCATGCTTTTTCATATTTTTCTAATAAGGTTATAATTAACTTTGCTTGCTTCCTCACTTATTGCTAGAGGATTTTTTTCTAAGAAAAGTAAATGATTACAGTGATATTAAATACTCCTTGAAAGACATCTTGAAATCACTTCGCTTAGGGTATTTCAATTTTAATAAAATAACCGATAGCTAAAGCTTTGTAAATACATTGACATGACAAATTAACCGAGAAAGAAAATCACGGAAAGATACAAATGATAAAGGATTAAATAGCAAGGCCCGACCAAGGACAAATGTAATTCAGAATTGATTATACCACCGCTATTCAGCAAGATAAAAATCTGCGGGAAAAATGGTTACGTCATTTAATCAGCAGCTTTCGCAATTCGAAATAATATAAATAGAGAGTAAAATAAAAGAACTAATCACATATATTACGTTTCCCTCCAGTGCACGATAATCGAAAGAAGTAACTTTAATAATCATTCAGATAAAAACACAGGTGAATAGCCAATGTTATAGAAGTGTAGCGTAGTAGAAAAATTAAAAAAAACCTTGAATACCGCTAATCCAGCAAACAAAAAATATTTGCAAACAAGGCAGAGCAATTTGAAAAATTTTCACAGCTTTGTAAAAAGATTAGGATTTTTTTGATTTCATCATTTTTCCACACGAAAAACGTTTTTATGGAATAAAATTAAATGAAATCCGATCCAATCACTTCTATTTCAAATCACCGCGAAATATAGCTGTTATGTATGATAAAAATTAATTACGTATGTACTACACTTTCGCAAAAATTTCAATAATAGTCCCCAACAAGTGAAAAACAACGAGATATTTTCGGAATCGATCTCATTTATAGAAATATTGAATATTTTAAAAATATTCAATATTTCTATAAATATCCTATTTTTACCAAATTCCGACCACCTAAGAGACCACCTAATAGATTTTAATTGATAAAATACGGAAATGGAAGGTTACACGGGAGAAACGAATTCCTAACGCGCAAAGAATGAGGAATTTCCAAATTTTCTTATCCGAGAGAAGGATTTAGGAAAACGTGAGCATCAATTTTCAAAATTTTCCGTAAAAGAAGAACTCTCAGCTGGCTCTCAACACGCGATAGGATCTAAGCTATGGCTAGCGTGCTCGATGAAGAAAAGGTTCAGGTGCGAAGGTCCGGCGAGCACAAAGGAAAGGTATTTAGCCGGCAGCGACTCAAAAAACCCCCAAGGAACTTATTCCCACTCGTTTGGCACTTTCGATTTCTGACCGAAATGAGGTTGGTTTTATGGGAGTAAATTGTTAAGTCCTCCGATCGCCTATGACATAATCACGATGTAAACAGGACTGCGAGTGACTGGAACGGCAGAAAGCAGCTCTACCTTACATAACTCTTCGCGAGGTTAATGCGGTTATTATCCAACAAATCTACTTTGGAAATATAAAGCGTGAGAAACCACTCATATCCTATGATAGAAAGCAAACTACTCAAGTTATACAAAAAATCGGATTACTCTAGGAATTAATCTCGTTTTTTTTATTATTTCCTCAGTCGTTCGGAATCGAATCGCGTAACCAAACGCAACAACGCTAGATCAAGAATTTTCTATGGCAGGGGTTTTGAACGTTAAGCGTTCCCAAAGTGGTAGGTGAGAGAATTATTTTGGCAAACGCATAATCGACGGCGACCTTATCACATATTTTTTTAATTATTTATTTCTTAATATTTAATGATTTTTTTAGAATAAATATTAACATAGAATTTTACATAATCTTTAATTGAGACATTTAAATCAATAAATTCCGTCACTAAAGGTTTTCCGTCCAAAATGACACTTAATCCCATCATTAATGTACCAAAATATTTAATGATTACATCCCATGATTTCGTTTCGATCAACACTGACACGTCTATTATATAAGTAAATTTGGAATTCATCCGTCAAAAGATTCGGCCTCCCTGATCTATGGAATTCATTCCCTTCCTGATATTCCCCAAAGATCAGGTGCGCAGCCAGGGATTTCGCTTGGGAGGCTCTCCTAAAACATTCCCGCTAATAATCTATGAAGCATGCTACAATTTCAGGTGGATAACGAGCTTAAAGATCTGACGATGAAAACTGAAGAAAAGTGGCGCTTATACCACGACTTTCTTAGTGTACGTAAAAATGAAATTACACTAATCAGTATTTTTCAGCTGTACGGAAATCAGAACTTAAAATTTGGAAGAATAAAATTTTTTATTCAACTGTTTAAAGAGTAAGAATACTTCAGAAACACTATATAGCCAAAACATGTACAAATTCCAAACATAATACAAAAATGATAGAAACAAAAATAAATAATAAACAAAATACAAAAATAAAAATTGCAACGGGGTTGTCCAGTTTCGGTGTCAGAGCACCATCATCAGAACCCTGGTAAACCCCGTTGCAGTTTTTATTTTTGTGGAATTTGTACAAATTTTGGCTATATAGTGTCTCTTCAATGAAGTTCCACCAAGTAACACTGGAGAAGATTTCTTTGAGCGAGGAAATTTCGTTTACATTTGAATTCCTTACTACCGACTGCACGCGATAGCCACCAACCACGAGGAGCGGAATCTAATGGAATTTTAGAACTAACTAAACACCTTCGTACACTGATTCCCTTGTCGACGGAACTGTCGATTGAACAGTATTCTTGTTTTTTATTGAACTAATATTCATTTCACCGGATATTATAGAAAATATCGTCCGGAAAGCGAATCCGAACCCAAATTTTCGAATCAATCACCCAAATTAAGGTAGACAAATTATCAAAAATTATGCGACTCCACACAGTCATTGATCAATAACATTCGTAACTGCTAAAATGGATCATTTTAAACAAGGGAATCACAATTGGATGATTAAATGATTCCTTAAGCATAAAAAGTGAAATGAAATGATCGTGGAACAATACTTATGAAGTCTAAATTAAGTATGTCGAAAAATAAAACCTTTTTCTTTTATTTTCCTTCCTCTTTTATTCCATAAACGTTCGATGATTTCTTCAAACTTTCTATTCTCACTTACGATTTCTCCTTTTGAGTTTCCACCACTTTCTGATCTCATCTTAAATACCGTGCAGGAGTTAGTAAAATTTCATTCTCATCTCAATTTACGAAAGTTTTCTTCTACATCTGATTATGTCAATATTTGACTTACATCTTTCTATAGAGATGGACTAGTTTTACCGGAGACTCCACAGGAAAAACCGGTCAATGCGATAAAATCATGCTTCCAAGCAAACGCAGATAAGAACAGAGAATCACAGCAACGCCAGAAGGAAGGGAGACCCGGTAAAATTATTTCTTAACTGCGTCCGCTATTTATAGAACACATCTCAAATATTTAAGATCATCGTAAGCTGCTATACCAAAAAAATCTTTGGATAAAAAATTACCAAAATTTCACGTGGTTATCAAGTTTATGATCTGAAAAATCTTTACCTTCTATCTAGGATATTAATAATACATTAAGCATTTACAAGTTTATCCATAAAAAAAACTTTCCTAACAAAATAACGGGCATTAAGAGAAAAATAACACAGGATCGCAGACCTCAATGAGATAAAATAGGCGTTTAGTATGTCGCTTAATTTCTGGGAACGACAAATGTTTTATGATGTCAAACAGTGGTTTGTCAATTTTTAAAGCTATAAAACAACCACACCATTTAATATTTTAAACTAAAATGTTTTTTCTCCACTTCAAAGTAGTTGAGAAAACACCAAATTACCAGCATTATTGAAAAGCTCAGAGCTATTAAAAATAAATTTAATAACTGAGGAAAACGAGATATGATCGGAGATTCAATTACTCATATCATTGAGAAAACTGATATTTATTTAGCTATGATGCAAAACGCTACAGTCCTGGAAAACCAAGCTTTTAGTTATATCAGTTTACCGGTAAATATAATTTTTCTTGGCATATACTAAAATTTATTAAGCCAAATAGGAACACATTTTTCATCAATCCACGTTTATTAACTATGGAATATAACAATAAAAATATATTGTGTATTCTACAAGCGAAAAAGATGTATGTACAAAACATATTTTCATTATTTCCTCAATCAAAGCGCGGATGCGCTTGCAAAGATGTTGGACTACATAAAACAATAACATTGCACCAACCTATTCAGAATACATTTCTTTACTAAAAACACAGCGGAAATATGCCCTAAATTAATAAAAAATAAAAATTAAGAATATAAAATAAAATGCACATTAGCGCTCCATCGAGACCTTGAGCTAAAAACATCAGAAGATTTCAAATAATTTCATCTCCCAAAATTACCATACTCCTCACTCAAGCTCTTACGCGAATATCATTTCAATCTTAATGGCTTTGAGTCATCAATCCTTCCCATTATTTGAGAATTCCGAACAACAATAAAAATTGATGTACACCGCAAACATAGAACCCTCCTTAAAGACGCGGTCCTAATCTCCATAAAAATCCCTCCAACGGAGAGATAAATAAAGCAAAACGCTCGTTAAAATATTAGACCAGACCACCGGGGCAGCGTTCGCGATCCGTTAGCTCCATCCATCCAAATCCCCCGAAAATAAAAGCCCACGACGAAAACAGTAAACATAGTCAGTCAGCCGTTACATAATGACAGACACAATGACGTTGACGGCCGTCGAGAGACGTAGGCGTGGCTCATGAATCAAAAAGGGCGACATCCAGCACGGTGCTCTACCACGAATGCGTTTTGCATACCAATAAGGCTTTCATCGTCACCGTTGAGGAAAAAACACTGGGATGATAGGAGTGGGGCGGAAGACGTCGCATTTTTGTATCGCGGAGACCACCGCCGGGAAATAATGCCACACACGGGGCTGCGAGGGTCTGGGGATTTGATTACGGGTCCAGGGAGGGGGTGTGCGATTTCTCGCGAGATAAGGGAGTGGTGCTGGAGGTGCGAGATGGAGATTCGCCACCTAATCCAGCAAAGAACTCACCGTCGAGGACCCCACCCCACGCCCCACCGTCGTTATTTAACCTCGTTCCGAATTCTAAAGGAGAGCCGAGGAGCGGGGGTCCAAGGACTCGCTCCCCATTGCTCTTTTATGCAAAAACATAATAAGCATAATGATCCGCGGGTTCATAAAACTCGGATCGGAGGGAATAAAGGGATATGTACAACGCGTTATGGTGGGTGGGGACGGAAGGAAAGAACCCTAATACATTTAATAGAGAAGCGAGACTAAAGAGGATAATAAAAAAGGCGAAACAAGATGAAATTCAGTTGAATGTACTCGTATAAAAGAGGAACATTTTATTTTTCGAATCCAATCATCTGCGTATATTTTATAAAATCGTTCGCATTCAACTTTATAGTCTCAATCTCGCTCTAAATAAAGTCCATTATTATTATCAATATTATTATTATTATACCGATCGAAAGAAATGATTTTCTGACAATGCCCTATTAAAATAATGCAAAGAAACGAAACACAAATGCTCAAATTAAGCAAATTTTCGCTAAAATACGAAGCGGGAATATACAATATGGAAGGACTGAAAATCACCGAATACAAGTACGAAGTAATAATTTTATGGTTTTTATGTCATGTTAACCTTTTTACGAAGACAAAAGATTCTTTACGGCAAGCAGTTGAATGTCAAGACAGCCATTATTGTAAATGCAAATTTTCGAAAGTAGAATGTTTTTATACCACATACGAAATTTTCGAGGCGCTTGCTGGTTTAATGAGAACATGAAAGATCAAATGATCATTATAAAATTTAATTAATTCAATCTAAAACTATATTTATTTTCTTTATAAACTCAACTTCATTCGAAACTGTTCTTCGTGATAAACCCAAATTCAGTTCAGGAGAAAGAGTAAAAAACTTTAAGAGAGGTATGGTTTATGAAGCCGCGAAATTTAACTGAAATGCGCGATTGAGGAAGAAAGCAAAAAAACACTGCCGCAAATTCAATGGTGAATTCTTAATCCCTCCATCAAAAACATTGAAGGATATAAATCCGAATTTATGATACAGAAATATTTTATAGTGGTGGGTTGAAATAAACAATCGCTGAGCCTCTATCTGGAGACCTTATCTGTCAAATCTTTCAAGATCGCTCCGAATATACGGACAGCTAAACTCAATTCGACTCTCTGTTTACTCACCTTGACCGAAAACAATTTGGAGGGTATAGACTCCATCACGCTACTCTCATTCATGTTATATTTTGGGTATATTTTTCAACCAACCTTCAGGTTGGATTCGAAAGTGAGTTGGTTCGTATATCTTTTACGTTCAGCGAAGGCTGAATGGAAACTGACCGCAGCTTCTCTTAAGCCGAATTCACAAATGATAGAGTAAAAATAGCCGAGTTAAAAATTAACAGAAAGAAATAGGAAGTAATAGGAATAAAATGCAATATTTAAGAATATTTATACTTTAGAACCATTAATAAATGACATACGAAGTAAGAGACGAACTCGAAATAGAAATAATAAAATAATCGAATAAAATGCATAATATCTAAATAGAATAAAGTAATAATGGGATCAAATGTAGATGAATTCCGTGACGAGTTCTTCGCGCGAATTGCGGACTTCAAGGAAAATTAAAGGGAAACCTTATAAATTAGTTGAAATAATGTAAATACCACACAGAAGAGCCTTGATGAGGCATACAACATACATTCTACTCCATTCCGACCTGAAAGACATCTTTACCGTTCGAAAGTTACACGGGAAACAACATAATCTACTAGTTTCGTAAAATTTCGAGAAATATCCAGCACGAACGAACAATGTAGAGAGTGACCGACTTTCGTTTTGAAATTGTTATGTCAAAAACCTTCTCTCAATAATGCGATACTGCACGCATTGTAAACGGTGCCCCAGTTATGAGACACTCGCTGATAAATGAGCAGGAAAGAAAGAGAGAAAATGGAAAGAATGCCTAAATGGCCTTCTTTCACCGCTTCATTGGAGGGCCAATTCCCCACTTCCTCTAATAGATGAAAGTTAAATGAAACAACGCTTTAAAATACTCACGTTTTCCGGAAAACCTTTCCTAGCTGATACCCCAGAGGAATGTTTTAAAGCATAGATGTGAATGGAGAGTATAAAAAATAGAAAGCATAAAAAATTTAAGTTTTTTCAGTGATACTCAGTTTTTTTTTCTTCAGGAATAAATGAGCTTAACACGTTTCGTCGTTCTCCAATAAACATACACTTTATAGAACTCAGACTTAAATACCTTTCATCATATACTGCTGGAAAACTCTGGATCAAAATTTACTATAATGCAATTTCTCCAGCATATCAAAATAATTTTAAAAAATCGAATAAGTTCATTAATGCAAGCAGTAGTCGTCAAACATAACAGGTTTTTCTGGTCCTTCACAGTGGTCAATCGTTGAAAAATCTTCCTTTGTATTGCAGCCATAAAACCTTCGAAGAATTCGCCGATGCTATTATCATTTCATGCCATTAAGACTAAAATTACTTTCCTCAAAGACTTCAATTTTCTCCACCACGGAAACCAGCCATCGCATGAGACTGCAATTAATCGCTCCGACTTTCAAGTGAGGAAAGTAACAAAAAATTTTCGAAAAAATACGAACAATTCGCGATCGTTAGGATTCCAGCGAAGCACAACGAGAAGGTGAATGCTCTCGGACATTCAAAACACAGCGGAATTATCCATCAATCTTCCGCTATCTAACGCACGACTTGTGAAAGCCACGCAAAGCCGCTAAGAGCAAGTTAAAAATATTCCGTGGCACTTGAATAATACATAGGGGAAAGATCTCCAATATTTTGTGAGAGGTAAGAGCCGAAGAGAAAACTCCGAAGGGAAACATGGGCCAAAGAACCAGGGAGTCTCCGACGAATGCGTGGGCGAACCTCACATGACTGATGGCGGGAGGAACGAAGTGGAGAACGAAAGAAAACAGAATGGAATCGCACTGCCCTCCACGTTGCCATAAGCAAAATAATGGCCTTCTTCAGCGAGCAAATGGGAGGGCGAAGGAGTCGGCGCATATTAGCCGGCCTATTTCGTCAGCAATTCGAGCATTCAAGTCTCCGGTGGGCAATCGATTAGCGGACAACGTCCGGAAAGCAATCAATTCCTCCGAGGGCAATCGATTATGGGACACCGTCGACCGGTCAGTATTGCGACCGTTTCTTCTTTATGCGGCGGATTTTTTGTTTTTAACGACGGGTCATTCTCCGCTCCAAGATGAAAAGGATGCCGCCTTGCTCCGCCCTAATGCGTGAACGGTTTTACGGCCCACGCCGAGGGAAGTTATCAACGTGTCCCCGCCTTCTCTCTATCCGCCAGTATCACCCACGTGCCTCGCTCGATGAATATATATTGCCGGCCCAACTACTTTAGCAGTCGCATCTGATAAGAAGAGATGAACAACGCCCTCATTAAAGAATCTTCCGCCGATTGATTCCGCGGCGGACTGCGAAGGAGATGGCGGGAAAATTGGATTCGCGTCGGGGAGGAGAGTGGATGAGAAAGCACGGGGAGGCATTAATATGCGCGTGTTTTTTTAACTCCGGAATTTCTTCTTCTCTCTTTTCTTCCGCGCCTTGGCCCGCTTCCAAAGAACCCCTAAGTAAATAAAAAAACACGGCCGCGTCGGATCGCTTAGCAAAATTCCACCTGATGGAAAATGATGGTTTGAAAAAAAGGACGGGAGAGAGAGAAGGAAATGCCGTGTGAGAGGAGTCGCTTCCCGTAAAATTGCTTATGATTCACCGTGACATTCAAAGGCGGAGGTAAAATATCGATCCCTAATATTTATATACGCATAAGTGAGTCGAGATGAAACGCGACGTTTAAACTCGCCGACCCTCGTAAGAGCAAGGATAGGAAGCTGATGGGAATGGACTCGAGAGCGGTGCAATTTACTCCACTTTATAGCTTAAAATATATTGCGAAGAATTTTGCGACTGATAAAGCTGAAAGGTTTCCCGATGGGTTCGCGGGGAAGGAAATGGGCTCTGATGACCTCAGCGGTGACGATAAATTGAATGGCAAACGGTGCCGATGTTAGTAAAATTCCGTAATTTAAAATGACAAAATGTATCTCCAACTTTCTCGAAGTGTGATAGAGAATTATTCGAACATCTACAAGAGAGGTACATAGATTTTAAATTAAATAGAAAATTGCACGCATATATAGAACGAAGGGAAACTATATTCACTATCGGTAACGTTTGAGACTTGGATTTATCGGAATCTTTACTTCAAAGAAACACTTCATACTCTTTTTACACACATTTTGACAGTATAGCAGTTTCCCTTGCCGTTCTGAGAATAAAGAAAAATAAAAAAGATTGACTAGCATGACTATCCTATTCTATCGAATTCTGTTCAAAGGTACATATTCGTAAACTACTGAGAGATTCGAATCACTCAGGCCGCTTATATGAAACAGACATCATCCTGGACATTACTGAAGAAATCCTAGGTATCTGAATTTTTACAGTAGGAAAGCAACTTCCGTGAATTTATTCCGCATCATTTTCATTCCGCTCGAATTCCACTACAGGAAGGATTTGGAATGACGATACGCAAATCAACGAACATCATCATCATGACTGACAACAAGGTTCTGTCAGAAGCCCGTGAAAAACGGCATCCCGAGCAAACATTTTTACTGCCCATAGAACAACAAGTCAAATATTTTAATTTCTGATGAGCGAAAGGACGAAATTTAACATCGCATGTTAGAGTGAAGATAGCATGAAAGTACAGAATGTGTTTCTTGTATGAATAATGTGCACTTTCACTGCTGATTATAGCGCTAACAAAGAGGTGCAGAAGAAAGCATGCTGAACTTCATGCAGGCAGGCACCACCCAATGAATTGCACAATCACTTGCCGTATCATAATTAATTTAAGAGAGAAGGTGAGGAGCGGACATTGGAGAGGAGAAATTCCGAGAACAGGAAGGCAGCTGTTAATTCGAGATTTCTTACTCACCGCTCTGTGGCGAAGGAAGCTTAATTTTGAAAACTGATAAGCATGCTAATAGTTTTGAAGTGCGAACTGCTGAATTTTCAGAACCTGTTGTTTCTATGAGTTTGAAGCACAACGTTACTACTATTGGTATATTGAAAAGAACAAATAAGGATGACAGTTATGATAAAAATGAATTATCACGGTGGCGAAATTCACAGAAAAATCAACTCCATGGACGTCATAAGACAATGTGAGTCAGGTTTAAGTTAAGAATTTTCTAGTAACAAGATTGTTTTAAGAAAGCCTTTTCACAGAACCGAGCAATGCATAAATATTCTGACACTGTGAAGTATCCCTAACAATTACAGTCGTGAGAAACGATACCGTTCAGATTATCTAAACTTTGCCAAAATTAAAAGTAAGTTATGTCATATGATTAGATTATACGAGGAATTAAAAAAAATCAAACAGAATACTTAATGAGTATATTAAGAGTTCAAGTATTATGAAGTTGAGATATTTTTTGAAAAAACTCGCGCGTTCTCGATTAGATGTCGTTTGCATAGCACATGGATCCGACATTATTAGTTCTCTTCCAAAAATAATTTATTAATCCATGAGATAAATGACCCAGAATTAAAATGCCACCCAGTCACGCACTCTGGAGATGAAAAATTGATCTAACAAATATTAGCTGAAAGCTTTTCAATGTTGATCAATCAGGTTGTAATTTAATCGAGAGCAAATTAGCCTAGCTCTTCCCAAAACTCTTCATCATTAAGATAAACCAGGCAGAAAAAAATTATCTAGCGACAACACGCAGCTGATTCTGAACGATAAGACCACGACACCGTGAAAGACATCCTCGAAAAATGAACATCCAACCACCAGTCCCGAATCCCCCAATAAAAGTTCCTAATTAACACTCCTCAAAAACTCGACATGGAGACACGACCTTTCTTTTCCCTCCCATTCCAACGGACCACGCGCGAGGAGAAGAATCCCAGTTAAAAGACCTGATCCTCCGTCATTATCATAATTCCTTGGAGCGGGGGCGCAGGAAACCGATCCGGGGAAAAACTGTGCGGATTTACGCGGGCGGCGGAATGTGGGAAGTGTTAGCGTAGCACGCGGAGAAAGAATTCGCGGAAGATTAGCACACTCTTCTTTTCAGTGCCGTCCACGCGTCCACTCACGAATATCCTCCACTCATTCCAGTTCGCAGTGACAAAGGTGAATTGACAAATGAGTTCACATCCTCGAAGTGGCAGCGGCGATTTTTCCATACTGCGACGACAGCTTTCCTCGGACGGAGAGGGTCGAGGAGATGAGATACTGGGCTCTTTCCCCACCCTCCCTCGCCCCAGCACCAAATACAGAGCGAGATGGCGGGCAGATAAGAAAGTATCAACTCGCCAGCATAACGAATCAATTGCACACGGCCATATCTCCGCTTGCCCTTAACAAGTTGCTGCGAAGGCAAACAAAAAAGGAGGCGAGATGGAACGCACAAAGGATTAGGGATGGAACATTTTTCAACCGTCGGATAAATTTTCGACGAAAAAATCCCATTCTTGCAAACCAGGTAATAGCTCAGACATCTGCGGAGCGTCTGTATGAAGGATTTTTAAAGAATGGAGATTAAAAATTTCAAACAAAAATTACGTGAAGGCATAAATAATATTCAGGAGTAAGTTTTTAACAACTTAGAGAATTAAATTTTTACTTAAAAAACTGCACAATCACTGTGATTGCTTGTCAAAAAATCTTGAATAATACAAAATTTAACCCATTAAAAGAATTAATTTTGGATAGAATATTTTTATATTGGGCTCTAAAATTTCAGAGTTCGATTCGTAGAAATCTCTTTAATAGTCATATGCTTTATTTTTTCACTTAACATTCCTACTTTCTATATTTATATCGACAGGCGATAGGGAAATCTCTCTCAGGAAAAACTGTAAAACGTTCATCAAATTAAGAACTGCAGTTATCAACGGTATCCCAGTCGTAAAACAATGGCGAGTCTGTAAAGCTAACAAAGAAAAGTATTTGATGATACGTAACCCTAAGGATGCAAAATATACCACATTCCTCGCTCTTTTTCCTCTTAATGTAAAGAGAAAAGGACAAATAACGTAAACAAACAATTTTCCACCACAGCATTGTTTTACAAATTGCACGCTCGAGAGTGCTGCGTCTGTACTCCCCCATTTCATTCCTGCATTTCACCAACCGTGCATCATTTCCTGAGTCGTTCGCGGAATTCTAGGCATATATTCAAAATTCTAATGTTTTGGAAAGGTAAACGAGAGAATGAAAGTTGTTATCCGAGAAGAGAGGAAAATAAAACCTGTCTAAATACATAAACCAATAGTGTGTCATGCGCTGCGTGAGGAAGAAAATTTCTCCGCCCTCGCACTTCAGACTAGGTAAACTACAATGTACTGTCTTCAACATATAAACAACTTCCTGTTCTCTTTAAATGCGCTTAAATTTCAATCCGAATTCAATAGAAGAAATTTATATAGGATATGGATAAGATGAAAATATTATCATTAACCAATCAACAGATTTCCCTTTACAACAGAAATCTCTACCAACGGGAAAAAATCAACTAAAGATCTCAGTCTTAATCATAAATCCTATGATTGTATACGGAATAAAGGAAACGAAATTAAACTTTAAAAAGCATCAAAAGATGTAAAAAAATCTTTACAGAGAAATCGCTTTTCTGCTCGTATTCTTCAAAATCGTTACTTTGCACACACACGATATTAAAAGTTTATTCATTTAATAATTTTGACATTATCACTCAAAAATGAAAATAGATTGATAAAATACTTACCATCGGTAAGTAGCTCAATCATTAAAGATCTAATCGTAGATCGTTCGTTTCGAATGTCGTATAAATACAAGTATTCATTCACAAAAAGATGTTTTTAAAAGAAGAGTATTGGAGGATAAAGATTTTCTATGTATTATTTATCGCCTTAAATTTATAGAATTTATAGAATACAGTCCTGAAACCTTGCTGCGTCTTGCACGCGGATGTGTGTGGTAATCCATCGAAATTTTTAAAAAATTGCTAAGATTAAGGTTTAACTAGTGGGGACAGTTGTATTTCTATCTGAAGATAGTCCGAATACTAGTGATAACTTTCACATCTTACTTACAGAGCAAACTTAGACTAATCTGAAGATGAAATGTAATCAACGCTAATCAAAAGGAGTACGTATGTGTATCTGAGATCAATTTTATTTGAAGATATAATCGAAAACAATATAATTTAATACCGTTAGACTTTAAAACTACCTGATAAAGTAAATAAAATTCTACCTAAAGAATAAATGTTGGCATAACAATGGGGAAATAAATTGACTGCGACTAACTACTCGAGACTATATAGGAAAACCCATGAAATTAAAAGAAGCAAGTACATACATCCCGAAGTACTTAACAATTACTGTAATATCATAGCAGAAAAAACGAACAGATTTCATCGTAATTAATGACTGTCATTACCAATAAATTTACTGCCGCTCAGAAACAAGATAGGCAATTCCATAGATGAATTCCGGAAAATGAAAAGCTTCCTCGTTTGCTAGCAGCAAGGAAGAATAACGGTAAGATCAAACATAATTTGCGGGAATAATGACATCTTACGGGGATTATCATTTATAAAACAAAATTCTAACTTTCTCTCGGAGTAATAAAAGCTTAAGCCTTTCTCCGAAAGACTCTAATGTCTGGAAGATTCGCAGAATTACTGCAAATGGCCGAGTCTCGGCATACTCATTATCTTCTCTGGTCATTCAGCGCTATAATTTTTTGCTCCGCCTCATCCTCTTATAGCAATCTTTTTCTCGGCGCCGCGCTAGTTATCCGCTAAGCAGAGGCTACCTCGAAAAGAGATCTCGCAGATAGGACTCGAGACCGATAAAGTGGAAGCCAGAGCTATTTCGTCACCTGCTATACACTATAAAGCTCCGCAAAATGATAGTTTCGGTGGGTGGAGAACCCATTTGGCCTTAATTATATTTAAGACTTGTTATATACTGCCTAAACGAGGGACGATCGACATCTGATTCGTTTCCGTAGGGTTCTTAGATGCGCTAGATGATTCGTAGCAATTTATGACATCAAAGATTCTATGATGTAATACCTTTATCTTACTCTACTTAATTAGTCGTAGCAATGTTGACACTCAAATTGTACAATAATTATTTTATCGGGAAGGATAAACACCAATTCTAATGCACTCAACCTTATCATTAACTTCTTCGTCTACCATATGACTCCTGGAAAAAAATTTAAGATTTTAACTAATGCATTTTCGAGAGCACTTAAAATCATTACGCGATATTGCCAACTGATGATCATTATGATATGATGTGATATCAATAGGTTACAAATTATATCCCACGGCAAACAGTTTACAATGATAACAATGTAGCAAAGTGCATAAGAGGCGTGGATTTGGTCTTCATTACCATACTTGATTACATATCGCAACTGGACCGTGCCTTCATGTAAAAGGCGGAAATGACAGATCTAAATCAAGCTTCTGAACTACCTTTGGAGTAATCCACCTCCAACACTACATGAATATAATGGATTCAAATGAATCATCGAAAGCATCCGAGAAAAAAATGCCATCGCAGTAGAATATATGCACAATAATTTTATGACTAATCTGAAAAAATATATTTAAAGGATATGAAGAAAGGTATGAATGCACACTAAGAGCGCTAATAACTCTTATAAAGAAAATTACAGTAGACCGAGAGCAATGAAGGAAAAAAGCTTTTGAAGTATAAATTCTCAATCATCTTCACGCAATTCAAGAGGAATCATTAGATTTTCACGTAAGGTCGAACGATTATTTCTTCCATTGCAACCACATTTAATATGATACATAGCTTGACTGATTCAGTGGAGTTTACTTTTCTTTTCCTACGATTCCGAGATAATTTGAGGATATCGCCAACTTAATGGGTGGCGAACGTACGGCACGTGCACCCAAGTGGCACGGGAGAGAATTTTTTGGCACGAACTATTTTTGGCAGAACTCTGACGGCATTATTCTTGCCATGTATTTTTCGCTTGGGAAATGAAGTTCAAGAGTAAATAAATGTAGAATCCGTGTAATAACTCATACTACTACGGGGAGGCCACAAGGATTACTGTTACGACAACCTGTGTCAAATTTACTACAATAGTGGTCCCCGATAATCAATGTTATTTAAAGAGTTCTGCAAGACTACATTTCAAATTAGAATAAAGTGAAAAACTGTACGTAGGAGATGGTTTACAGAAAAATTATTCGCTTACCTGGAGGTTGATCAGGCTCTCTTGTAGATCTTAGGTTTCCTCTGCTACTCAGCAAATTTGTCTCACTCCTGGTGGAACGAGCAGTTCTGGAAGATTTATCCCGTATCATCTTCGCCCTTCTACTGATCGGTGACAAAACGTCGTGGGACCTCGGAGATATTGTATCATCAGTGGATTCAGATGAAAATCTACTTCGCACAGCAGACGTGATTCGTGTTGAAGTAGCAGTGCGAGAAGATGGTAAGTACGACGAAGTTTTGACCGACATTCCGGCTGAAAGTGACCTGGAAGAAGCCTTAACAGACGCTCCCGTGTTCGCAGATCTGCGAGTACTACCAACGGAGAAGGGCCTTGAAGTATTTGCTGTTGAATTTGAATTTGCAGACCTGGCCGTTCTTACTGATCTTAGTCCTACGATTGGAACGGCATGTGGAAGAGGTTCGTCACCCATTCCCTTCTCGAGATTTACATCGAGGTGAGTGAACCTGGGACCCATTCTTCGCGACTCTGAATCGGATCCAGATGGAGTGTATTGATTGATGACTCTTCCAGATACGATTCTTTCGATTCTCTCATTTTCCACCGCGTTTTCAGAGCCTAAATGCTCCCATTCCTCTTCGTCGCTTGAGTCCATCGGATAAGGGTTCCTTTTTCGCCTCACACTATTTCCTGAAAGGGAAATTAAGAAAACGAAATTAATAAATGATAGGAGAGAGTAATTAAGATGACTTACTGTCATGCAGCTAACATATTTATGTAGCGCTGAATAATAATTGGATACAAAATGGGCATCTAATAAACAGTTTGATGATATAGCAGGTGTAAATGAACAACAACTTGGGAGAATATTACTTCTTATTTGATAATCTGTGTAACTTCTAAAGTTTTTTAATTCATCCTTGACGGTTTTTTGATACAGTCAATGTCCGTCGGT
Organism: Pachydiplax longipennis; assembly: GCA_036926295.1. Lineage (NCBI taxonomy): Eukaryota > Metazoa > Arthropoda > Insecta > Odonata > Libellulidae > Pachydiplax > Pachydiplax longipennis. Next base: position 55,332,186 of record JAVFKF010000004.1, read on the forward strand.
TCAAAGGGAAATAAAATACGTTGATAACAGTATGGAAACATCTACCTCATCCTCAATCAGGTACTAGACAGATTGATTGTTAGGACAGTAAATGGGCATCGAAACCTTTCATGAGAGAAAAAGATATAAATAAATAAAGCATCACTTGCATAATGGAGAGCATCTACAGAAATAACTGCCATGTATGTATGAATAGAAGGAAGAATGAAAGACGATAAGGATAGTATTATTTCAATTCTATTCTTTCGAAGAATTCAAATGCTTAAAAGATATTACTATAGCCTCTTATACATATGGTTTTATCATTAAGACACGGCTACAACCCGTGAAATTCTTATACGTTAAGAGAGTGATTTATAGCAGAGATGCCCAAATTATCAGCAAAAAGAATACTATAGGTATGCTTCCTTGCCTGCCATAGTTTGTAAATGTTTGGAACAAAATGTATGTAATTAACTTTACGACATACCTGTGAAATGTGTCAAAATACCCAAGTAATTGTTTCGTTAATTGGTTGCTTAGAATATTTTCAAGGTTAGTAAACATTGTATTCGTGAAGATAATTCCAGCTAGAATAATGCAAAATATATATATCACTGTAATGGAGCACGAGAGACATTCACACCTAAACTGCATATAAATACATAGAGGAAAACAACACATCCTCCAATTTAATCTGCATATTGAGGGGATTAGCATTTTCATAGGTGGAGCTGACCAATTAAGTTGCCAAGAAACTGCCATTGCTATTAACGGTACCACTGGCAGGCTTTGCCGACCTTCAAGGATATGAAACGTCCTTCCGACGGTGATGCAATTTACCAATTGACTTAGAGAATATCGACCTTGAGTTGGGTGAAAGGCTAAAAGATCAAAGAGATAAGGAAAACAGAACGGAATGATAATAACACGATGCCCTATGTATATCGGAACCAATCACGAAATATCAAAAGAGAATAACATTGCGGGAGGACGCTAACCAGGAAGATATACTTTTTTCTCTCTTTTTTTATAGGGTCCGACCTCTTCTTAAGTTTAATAAGATATAAAGCAGTAACACTTGGATTTATGCCTGCAACCATCTCTCCACGGGAGGCAATTGCGGATGCAGTCTCAGCGTGAATAATTCAGGAAGTTGGAAACGGATGATGCATACCTTCTGTTACGGGGATCGTGGGACGAGACAGAGGGAAGTGTAGAAAGAAGAATGGAGGAGTTGAAAGGAATGAAATAACGTCGAGGAAAGGAATGAAGCGCCGTGAAGGGATGACGCAAAAGGAATGACGCCCGGAAAAAATTCGCCAATAAAAAAGCAGAAGCGCATCCACATGAAAGTGCGCCGAAATTCCTTCCGAAGGTTTTTCGTTTGTTTTGTCAGTCGGTAAGGATTTTCAGAGGTGGCTCCTTTGAGAAGCGCAGTTACTTTTAAAGACTACACGGAAATGAACCTGTCGGCGGACGGATATTGTAGCAACTCCTGCAAGTCACTGGGAGAGTTACTTGGAAGTGAAACGTGACCGCTCACATGTACCTTGAAAATGTAAAACGGCAAAAAACGGAGCAAATTTTTTCTAGAAAAATTCAAGGGTGTTACTAGAAGGAAAGTAATTAACCACCAAACTGTAAATGAAGCATGAAACTGAAAGGTAAGGCGAACTCCTTTCGGAGCGTATGAAAGTTCTGAAAAAGCACCGTCACCGCCTGACATCATGTTTGTGGCTCATTATTTTGCTTATCAGAAGCAACACTTTATTTTATACATACATAATTAGCTCATGATATAAATATCAACGGGAAAATACAGTTTTGAGCATCAATTGATGTATTAGGCACTGTAGGTGTATTGGTTAAGTCTTAGGTACAGCAGTTTCCATCCCATTGCTCCATACTTTCGGGGACCATTTTTAAGTAATATTTTGATCCCAAATCTTTAAGGTTTAGGATTAAAATCAAATTATCCTCACTTTACTATCCTTTTCGATGTTTCAATCTGCTGTATGACTCAAAGACATCTCTCCTTATTAAAGTTACCCAAGAAAACAGAAAATTATTCATTCACCGAAGGTTAAATGGTATGTAATCATGGATTTTATTTCTTATATTACAGCGTTCACTGAAATACCACTAGAAAACTCAGAGCATATTAACTCTTTCAAGAATTATTCGTAGTGAAAGTTGAAAGTAACGCAGAAAATAAATTATATGAACAAATATGGCACCTGCTTAGTGTGAAAAAGTAATGATTCATCATAAGATATCTTTAATAGAAAGAGGAATATAAGAAAAAATTATCAAAGCATAAATTCCTGAAATGGGGCATCAATCACGAAAAAAGAATTTGAAATTAAATAACCTCAACTTTAATATCAGTAACTAATACTGCAAGGTTATGCAAAAAATGTAACTACGAATTTAACAGAAACAAAATGGGAAAACGAGTCGAAGAGAAAGCCCTTCACATGGACTGAATAGAGCTTGCTAAACGAAGGAGCGGCAGGAAATATTTTCTGAATTACCAGATGATTCTGACATCGGTTCTTGTGAGACGGAGCCACTGTGCATACGAAAGTAATACTTGAAAGTTACCCTTTTGTTCTCGTTGAGAAGAACACATATTTAAAAACATTTCCTGAAAGAATAAAGGAAAATGTCAACGTAGGCCTGAGCCAACTTGGGATTTACTTGTGTAAAAACTGTGTCCGTAAAGAATGAGTCACGAGGTCAACCACCGCTAAAGGAATCAATTTCTGAGTGAATGAAATTGGGTGAGTTTTCTTTCGAAATCACCTAATACGCCTTGTTAGAATTTTGTAAACTTCGATTCCGCCATCAGATGAATCAAGAAAATGATATTGTGTTAGGTAAATATATGCGTGTATACATATCTTATGCATATATCTACACGTATGAAATAGGAGGGTGGTGCGTACATATTTATGGAGATAATGATTGATTCTCCTAAAATTACCGCAATTCTGATTCTTGTTGCAGCTGTCTACAATCTTACTGAAAGCTCAAGTTAAAAATTAAGGGGATTTATCACATAAAAATGCTTTTTGCATGCTTTTAAACGTTTCAATAAAAATAAATTTTGTTTACTATTCAAGTTGATAAGGATATTGACTCCGTAGACATAAAATCCTATTCTTCCATCCTAGTCAGGATTCAGCAGTTCTGTAAAGGTTATCGTAGAAAATCAAACTTAATTATTTTGACTTTCTCCTCTTATCACCATGAAAGGTAATTAAATTCCAACTTATAATCGACTGATTGAAACATAGTATACCATATATATATACAACTTATTGATATAACAATATATCAATGAGTCGATAATCATAATTTAAAGATTTCATTGTTTTTGATAGATATCTGATAATAGTCATACTCCGCAAGGAATTTATATGGCGTCTATCAGAAAAAATACTGGCGATGTATTGGAATAAAACTATTTCAAAATTATGCATTATTATATTTAGCGATCTACGGAAATATGTATTTTACGGCAATATAGTATGTAATTAAACTATGTGAAAAATTACCCCTTTAGAATAATGAGTTAGCCATATTTTATAGGTAAAAAGTTTTACAAGTACGGAAATCCATACTTTAGCAAAAACGCACCCCTTTCTGCAAAAGCAAATAAACAAGCGCAATTATACTGTCCCCTCAACCCATTCATTGAAAAGCAACCAAACAGCCATCCTTCCGAGGAAGGAATGGGGAGGAAAGAATGGCTAAGAGCTAGACGATGGTCTCGTGAGAAAGGCTTTCACAGCGTGACAGCAGCACAACAGAAGAGCCGTGCGTACCTGCATCAAGCCATCTCCTCCAACGTCTGCTGGATTGAATGGAGGATGCTAGTCAACCACACCCTCCGCTCTCTTCAATACACTACTCCTTATCCATTATTCCGCAAAGGGAACCTGGACATCAACGTCTAACAATGCCATATGGCTTAGAGGAGAATTGAGGTGAATTTCTCCTCGGAATAGCTAACGAGATGAGAGATTAGGGAGTCGATTAGAAAACGCGGCGAAATTTCTAATTATTTGAATTCAGAGCTTCTGCAGATGGCGCGGGGTTGAAACATGTAAGTTCAATGAGCCAAAGATTCTCCTTACTTCTACATGTGAAAGTGACGAGGAATCTGGCTCTTTTAGTTTCTTTTGGGAATTAAAAAGATTTTTTTAAGTTTGGATCTCTATGTTTTCAGTTCTGGCCACTTTGCAGAATATTATTTCATTTAAAAATATTTTTTAATATTGAATTATTCTTTATTTCAGCCAGTATCACCAGGATCACTACGACAAAAGTAATTATTTCCGTAGCTCTTATTTGATGCATATTTTATTGTTACACTCTTCTAGCCAATTCGCTAAGTGTTAAATTCGATTACTTGATAAATGATCGATAACGCAAACATCTTTTTCATCTCCATCTGCACATATGGAAGTAATAATAAAAAAGCTACTGGATGTATAAAATGACTGAGAACAATGGAATTTACAATGAAATGATTGAAAATCCCTACACCTTCCTCTTTCATCCTCACTCATCGTTATTTTCATTTTCTTTCTACTAATTTTTCAATTTGCTTATGAAAACATCCTCGTAAGCAAGATTTCCCCTACTTTCTCCATCATTCCGATAGCCATTACCTTGATTTCATCCGTTAATAATGCCATTTGTATCGGAGGGTATCCGTTTTCCACAAACGAACGCTAACCTATTTACAGAAAACGTGATTCCCGGTTAAGGAAAGACAAGTTAGGTCGTTACAGTAATGAGACAACCTTAACTATGAAACAACGAAGTATGAAGAAATAAATTTAGGATGACTGGCGAGGATAGAAAACGTGAGTTCTTGCGAGAATCCAAGAACGGAAAAGATACGTAAACGACTCCATTAAAACTTCTTCGTAGTTAAGGACCGATTTCATGGCGACATTACTTCCCAGTCAACTTTACATTATTTTTTACAGAGACGCTATGAAAATACGGAAAGGATAATCGACAACATTAACTAGATACCTTACAGGTAATGAGATTCAAGCAAGTGAGGTAGGTAAAGAATGCTGCTCATAGTACGAGCTGCATAGTGAATGCTGCTCGTAGCTCCTCAATGCTCATTACAAGTAAGATCATAATACTCTTCTTTTATTTTCCACGAAAATTTAATGAAAATTCTATGGCTTGGGTAATTCAGCAATAGAATAAAATCTTACCAGTCACCCTCAGAAATATAAATAAACCTACAGTATGAAAATACCTTCTTATGGAACTACGACAAGCTACTTGGCAAACTATTTTGAAATTTTGCCAGTAACTTAAGCATATTATATACATAATAATTTCACTTGGGTTTCGGTGATGAAATGTGACTGTATACAAAGAAGAGTTGAGTAAGGAATAAAATGAAAACAGGGAGAGGGTTGACGAAAATGAAAATGACCGTATATTTTACTTCAGATACAAACGGTTTGAATTATGTGTTAAAATTATTAAAAAAATATTTATTGAAAATTTAGCTTTCGAAAATTGTTCCAGTATCTCAACGAAAGATTAACAGCCATTAGATGTAAAAAAATTCACTTCTGAGATCAATTGACACAAAATTAATATTTCGATTAAACTATTTAAAAGAACTAATTCTCTTAGCGTTCCTGAATTTTTGAGGCAGAGAGAGATAAAATTCTATAATAAAATGACGCGATTCAAGTGTTTTCGAGGTATGTTCAAGTTTTCTTGAAACGTTACAGAAAGATGCATTCCGAAACCCTTTGTTATAGCTCCACCTTCACGTAACATGTCCACATACCGCTCCACGTACGTAACAATCTATAACAGCTAATCTGCAAAGTTACATTATTCAAGCAATTCAAAGAAAGGCCTCCTTGCCCTTTTGCAAATTATGACTGCACTATTATAGTTGGCAGTTGACCTTCAGCTAAGCAATCTACGGGTGAGATCTGGCATCAGAAGCTTAAGTTGCCTATTTTGCCCCAATGTTGTAAATCATACAACGCCTACTTGCGGATGGAAATATCACCTACGCAGCTAAGACATGAAATAATTTAATTATGTCTCCCAGTTCAAATTAAATACTAAGATAATAAATATTATGATGCAATATTCATAATAATAAGATAAAATATTATCTTAATTCTTAAATAATTAATCTTAATTCTTAAATAATTAATCTTAATTCTTAAATAATTTAAATAACTTTAAATTTAAACAATTAGGTATTTAATCTTATTAAATGAAATTCATGACTTCAGTACAACTGTACATACTAATTCATATTTTTAAACATTATTTTCAAAAAGATTACATCATATTTAATTTTAATGTAAGGTTCCCTTCCTACTTCTAAACTAAGAGTAGAAAATAAATTGCTCGCACGTGGGCACGATTTCTATTATCCACTTCTACCTTTTCATCTAGACAAAATCTAATCTTATCTGGAATTCACACCATTCTATTTACCTACAAAGAAGCCTTATAATGGCTTTATAATTTGCTTCCCCTTGTGGAGCATGGTTGAGAACCATGCCCGTAATATATCAATAGCGAAGATCAACTTTGAGCATTGTGGCACAGCGATGCGACGTCTTTATCGCTTCAGATCGGCTTACGTAAAGTTTCTCCGCGAAACGGAAAGATCCCCATCTCTGCCCGCCATGTATTCTAAACCTCAACCATGAAGAGGGAAGATACATCACGAAAGTTACGCGAGCCAATCCATGCATGCAAAATCCGCATTCGAAGCGGAGCGCTCTTATTGGATGAAGTAACGACGCTCTCTTTCCTGTGCAATGCAAATGCGATGAGGGATTTCCTACGGAATATTTCAATCGAATTCCTCCCGGAAAATCCGCAAACGGCGGAAACGGGTCCTATTTGATCTAACGTTTCTCCCCTCAATTGGAGGAAGCGTGAAATCCGCTCGACGCCCATTTAAGCTCCTGGCGGAAATAAAATCGAAAACTTTCTTCCCGAGGCTGTTCTTCGAATGGACTCAACCGTGTACTGAGAGAGAGGATTGCGAATTACGTTTGTCCACACGTTTGGATGGAGCTCAATTGATGCCGTTCAAAGCTGAAAGGTTTCCCGAGTCAATCATCGCCTTTGTGTAAAAGAGAGGGAGTAAAAAGACGAAATGGGGGTGTATATATTTCGCGAAAATTTACGCGCAGGAAAGTGACTTTTTAACGCGACGGTACGAATATCACCGTAAAGAATTTAACCATATGGTCCGAATGACGCAAACCGTTTCTGGACCTTATGAAAAGTTTTTCCCGAGAGCGTAACACGATATTAACATCCTCTCGACATTCCAAACCAGCGGCGATACTTCGGTTTGCTCGGTTCTGGTTTTTCACACGTTCGCACGGAGACGGCAGAATTGCATGAAGTGACTTGGTAATGAAAATAACTTGATCTGGAATGGTAAAAACTCACTAGAGTTTCTAATAAACCTGAACATAACAAATATATTTCGGTTAACTTAAGGAAAAATATTCATTTCACTTTTACATTCGTAAATCAAAACAACGGAAGTCGAAAGAAAATAAGTGAGATGTTTCCCTTCAGAATTCAAAGGTAAATCATGAAGAATAATCTTCTTGTTATAATTTCTAATGTCATACGTGCTCCGCTATTTTTACTGATGATCAGATAAAACCAAGTATAATACTCGCCTGCCAGTTACAATTGTCGATAAACCCAAAGAAATATTAAACTTCAACCATTCCGTCACAGAATACTTCGAGTCATTGCGCATATATTTAAGAGAACGAAAAAACTAAAGGAGAAAATCAAACGAAGTAATCCAAATTTATTCTCTAAAAAGTTCACGTACGTTCCAAGCATAACTTGCATTAATTTTCATCTCAATTTACCATACCTCGTGAAGGAAACAAAAAATCAAAGTCAAAGCTATATCGGCACACATTCCAAGCATAAAAGAATTTTCTATCTAAGACGAGAATTCGAACGAAAAGAAAATTTCAAGTCAATAAAAGTCTTGTCGAAAGACAGGTGCAGAGAGAGGCGGGTCGCCGTCAGTATATTCCTCACTCCGGGAATTTTCGATTCCTTCTCGATTTTAATTTTAACGGAAAGTTTCTCTGTCCGAACGACATAAATTTCCGAGAATTCGCCCTCGGAGGAGAATCTCGTTTCAGCCCAATACTTCGAGGATTAACTGCGCCTTGCAAAAGAACACTTCTGCGCGGAGGAAATCCCTCTTCCACATTCCTCGTCCTGCGACTGCATTCCTCCCTTTCCTCATCCCCATTCTCCCTCAGAATCTCTTTTCACACTGCTGTTCAAATATTTCCATTCGGAGATCGCGTTTATTGCTCTCCTCTAGCGTCCTTTACGGCTGCCGTCAATTGAGGAGATTCCTGAGTGCTTTAACACTGGTAACAAGAATGGTGCACTGCATGCGCTTTAAAGTACGCCTAGACCCTCTTAGCAAAGGGAATTCGGTCCGAGGAAACGAGAGCGCTAAATGGATCACGGGATAAATGGGGACATTTCACTTCTGCATATATGGAGGTTTGCTGTTAACAGTGTTCCTTCATCAATTCAAGTCTTGTAAAGGAGCCTTTTCTTCAAACGCACCTCCGAGTATATCATAAACATGTGTTATACATCTCGTGCAACTCTCGGTTCGATATATTAACTTAACGAGATCGGCATCATGGCGTATTTTTCAGCAGCAAAAGCTATGAGATGTCCATTTACTCGAGAAAGTGTGCGAGGAAAAAATATCATTTTCAAATCTACAATGAATTTAAGCCTTGAAAAAAATAGAAAATCATGTAGTTTCTCGAAATTTCTAGCAAGATATAACAAAGTCATTTTTTGGTTAAATCAATCTTATTGCGACGAGATATTACGCAAAAATTTACACAAAATTGAAAAGCAGGAAATACAGGAAGCAGCTAGAAACTGCTGATGCACTTAACGGAAAAACTACAAAAAATTCAATCGCTTCCGTCTAATGACCACCGTGGGATTTTCTTGGTAAAAATGTGAAAGTGTATTTCGTAGTATTTCCACGGAAATTGAATTTACTTAGAATTATCCGTAAGATTTTTACTTAATTATGATCAAAATGGAAAAAATACATTTAAAATGATTCGAATTAGTACGAATGTTTCTACTTTCAGATGCGACTCACCACCAGTAAAAACAAACAGGATGAGACTCCAATAACAATAATTCTTGAGTAAATAGTTCTCAATAATTTTATTTTAATCTTTTAACAGATATTACTAAGATTCACCCAATCGATATTTTTAGCTCCTGGATCGATCGTGGAAAAGGCTAAAGAATTAACACAAACGAGTTGTGTATAAAACGAAATATGTACCGCATTCATCTTGGGGGGGAGAAGTACTGGATTCGATTCCAGAAAGAGTACAATTTTTAAGACAGAGGTGAGAGAGAGGGAGGGCATCAGGCTGTACAAAGAACGCCGAAACCAATATCATAATAAATCATCACCATAATAATTCCCCTAAGGGTATGTCTAAGGTACTCGTAATAAATGAGACACATCATTTATCTACAGAATCTACAATGGTATCTCATGAATACCACGAGAAAATGTTAGAAACGTTAATAAGGAGAATGATTCCTTGCTAATAAACCAACAGGTAGACCCAGACCACCTTTCATTTCTGTCTACCATTAAAAATCTACACCCAAACTAAAAATGAAAGCCAAATAAAAATGAAAATAATCGGCAATTTTTCACGCAAGTCACTAATGGGACTTTTACCCGGAATAATTACGGAAGAGATAATTAAATTACTCGAAAAAACGAACGCCAAATTTAGATGTTGAAAAATAAACTCCGAGGACCGCAATGAAAGTTCCATATGTCAGTCGACTCCCCCGGCTAAAAATAATAAAGGCAAGGCGGAAGAGAGGTCGAGGAGCGACTTCCACCATGGAGTCAACTCTTTCCTACCAAGTGAGGGAAACTTCCCCGGGTATGGGGTCAAGCACCCACGGTCAACACCACAACAGTCGAAAGCAAACATAAAGGCGCGGGAGTGGTAGAATCCTCGAGAATGTGCGTCGGACCGATATTTTGAAAGCACCTTTTCCATTCGCGCCACCGCACCCGAGCCATTGTCGGTTAAGAAGGCCGCGTCTCCGACAATGACGACGTCGGGATAACGCCCGTCCCTCCGATCGATTCCGGCTAACAGATTAAGCTGTCGATCCAATCCGCCACGGATGCCAAGGAGAACTCTAATTTCGTCGCCAGGAAGAGGAAACGCGATGGAGAAAACTCAAAGAAGGGTCTTTCGAAACGACGGGGCTTTTGTTCACTTTGTTTCCTATTCACTCGATCCACGGCTCGAATACAAATTGCGGCTGGTGGAGATGGAATGAAAATTCAATCTGCGGGCTAAACGGTTTCTCTTTCAAATCGACCATGAGGTGGAGCAGGATATTTTTAACTGATAACCTATAAAATAAGTTATCGGATTCTCTACGAGCTTTACCCCAAGAAAAAAATTTAAATTGATGAATTCGAGAAAGGGTTTTCCTAATATGAGTATCATAACAATAAAAGATAGAAGACGTTATAGAACACAAACTGAATTGAGAGGTGTTAAACTGACACTGAAAAATAAATTGTTTCTTTCATTAAAACGATTTTCGAGTCTAATTTTATCATGTAAAGTTGGAGGTGGGCCGGTGCATAAGACCCCATCACCTCATATGCGTATGAAAATGTGTAATCTGCCAGGAACTCCTTTTTTTTAGAAGCATTTAATATATTATGACGTTGTTGTTACAAAATGGATTAAGCATATCTTCAAAAGACTTTTTCTAACATTAATCTCTTTCGTATTTAACCTGTATAAATTGCCAGAGAGCTATATTGTTGTTGTACGTATTATTTTTCAGTTCTTGAAATGTATTTTGAAAATTATTACAGTAACTATAGGAGTAACGGAACAGCGAACGATCAAATCAGAAGAAATTAACGTCTACCCACAGAAGAAAGGCGATTCAAGACGTTAAATACGTTCGTATACTCTAATTTTCGTTAAAATTTTTTCGTTCCACCATCCCCATTGGAAATTCATCTTCTTCAAAAACGGACTCCTCCGCCTTCGTAAAAGGAAAGATAATGGGATATTCTTCATCGGAGATGCATTCCTGCATAAACATTGCTTTACTAAGGAATAACTTCCTACTTTCACAAGCGGTCAGACTTTTATTTTCAAAGACGTGGGAAATCGATCATGACAGACGTTAATCTTGACCAAACTAGGCATCATCTACCATCAACAGGCAACATTTAAAGATGAAAAGTGAGTAATTATCATATGATTTCATTCCAAATTAGTCGGTTCTCCAACTCAAGAATAGAATACTCATCCAATCAATAATTGCATGACTAATAATGATGAGAATCCGTTAGTCACCTTCAGGAAAACTTTGGAGTTAATGCCCCTCCATTTCGGACCTTACGATAGTTCAGACTAAGGTTCAAAGAACACCACATCCTTGAGGTCGATCGTTAGCAACTCTCTAAGCCATAAAGCTAGTGATATCAGCATAAACTAAATGATAGTTTCTCCCTTCAGGCAAAATGTTGCTCGGGCATAAGGTTCGCTCTCCCTACAAAGAAATCTCCACGAACAACCTATTCAATAATGATAATCATCTATAAGGAGGCCATTCCGGCCGTATTTGGAAAAGTATTAAATTGGCGGAAATTCTTTTATGAGATCAGAAATTTTGGCAATGGGTTATTCCCGCGGTGATTGTGGTGTGAAGCTAATTGCATCAGGGAACGCCCTTGCCTTTCAAGTATCGCTTTGAAAATGAGCACTACTCCGAAAACGAGGTATTTTCCTCGAATAATATCCATCTAATTTTGCTCCGCTACTCTAAATAAGGTTGCATGATTTGAGTATCAAATTTTGGGCAACTATACCAAATAATATTTTGATTCGATCTAGAAAATCACGCTATTCATAGTCTGATTGAGGTTTATGGAAAGAGAAGGATCTTTTCCAGTATTTGCGAAATACAGACCAATTATTGGGCCAGATTTCACAGAATCTCATTTTGTAGGCCAGAGATACGAAAATCACTTCTAAGTAGTAATTGATGGTTACGTGATACAGAAAAATGCGATGATTCTGACAAGTAAAACGGGAAAAGATAAAACGAAAATTTTCGATGAGGCATGGTATATTATTAGATTCTTTTAAGTTTTGCTGTAACTTCACTGATGACTTTACTCACTAAAAACTTGGATTAAAACAATCCGAAGTAATTAATTAACTCTATGAAATGTTAATAATGCTTCAAGTAAAACACTTTTCTCGCAAAGACCTAAGAAAATTGACAGGAAAAGGAAATACCAAGAATATTTACCACCTAGTAAGTAAAGGTATGAGGAAAAATCGATGTTATTTCTATCTACAACTATTAATCAATAAACACTTCTATTAAAATCGAAAGAAAAGAAAGAAAGGAATGTAAACTTCGATTAAAATTCCTACCACATAAAAACGTATCATTTGTCATTAAAAGCCACTAAATTTATGAGCACCCATATTTTGCTTTCTTTGAGATTGGACGAAGAGCTTCGACGTGTATGTTTACGGCACAAAAGCCTTCGTCGAGTTAGGTTCCTTATCGGGCAGAGCGGGATTACCTTCGCCCCTCCATCGCAAATCGAAACAATCGCTCATCGCACGTCTCCGAAGATATATCGAAGGGATATCGAAGCGCTGGAGGAACAACGATTCGGAAGTGACGTCGGCGCGGCTTCCATCACAAGCGCAATGCGTGAAGGGAGAAAGGGAGTTTACAAAAAAGGTTCTTGAGTAAAATGGGGGAGAAAACGCACGCACTTTCACTCGCATATAGACGACCGAAATGTCTACAAAGGAAGAGGGGGCGTAGAATGGGGGAGGGCCAGATGGGACAACACGCCATAAGTTAAGACCTGAGAAAGGAACGGCATCTTCATGAAGCAAAAGCAATGGCTCTCCGAGACATTCCGCTGCAAAATATCAGCTTTTCTTCCAACTATGGTATCTCCAAACGCACCGCTCCGATCCTTTTTTAAAAAAGAATCAGCGAAAGACTCATTTTCTTTTAGAAAGTCCCATTGCAATTATGGCTGCGGAATGAGAACAAAAAATAACTGCCAGAATCCGCTTAGTCGGGGGAGTTGTACCAGGAAACCTTGATTTCATATTTCATTTAGCAATTCAATAATACATAATTGAATGAAATTGATTTTGATACAAGCGCTTGCGAAGAAAGGGAAAGCGTTCTGTTTCGACCATTTTGCAGTACAAAAAATATCGCGCTAGTTGGAAGCAATGTTGGTATTAACGATACACGGAGGTAAAATAGTATACTGCTGTGACAAAATATCCTTGTATGTTTTGCTCACTTGATGAAAAAATCTCAAATCATTTAGAGAATAAATCAGCTTAGTAGTGTGTCAATAAAATGAGAAACTTTCGAACGTTAATATTATACCAATTTTTAAATCATTATTTTTTTAATATTCTTACAAAGAGCCGTTAGTCTTAGTCCATTTATTTACAGAAAATTCGCCTCCCTTCATCAAATATCTACCCTCGAATTACTGTAACTTTCACGTTCACTGCACACTTCAATGCGGTTTCGGTTATCCTTGAAAATATTTTAACTCTAGTGATGCTTTACAATTAGTCGTTCAAGGAAATTACTGTGATATCTCAAAAACCACAGTGGTTAGAGCGAGTTCATATATTCTAGAGCGGTATCAAATGAGTTGACAAATTTAGTTACAATAACATCCGTAGCCAATAATTTAGGCTCTAATTACGCTGAAATGTTAATCGTATACGATCTGGAAATCTTCCTTATTTACATGGTGGGAGCGATAAAATGCGCTGCTTAGGATAATAAGGGTATTTGAAGGCGGAAGAAATGCGAAGGTCAACTTATGTGAAGGTCTTATTCAAAAACTAATGCAGCATATCTAAGCAAATGACACAGCAAATTAGCACAGCGAGATCAGGTATAATAGACGGAATGGAAACATAAGAACAAAAGGAATTTCCCTCCGCATGTCTAACATGGCAGCGGCGCCACATAGCGTTCGTACATTCGGAGCTTCAAAAGATAGTAATAGGGGTCGCTTAGGTGCCTCCTATATAACGATTTCGAGTCGCAATAATTTTTCCAAGGATGATATGCAAAGAGAAAGCCTTGGTGAAGGTGATTCAAATATATATAGAGTATCCGATCCGTTTGTACGTCAGTGCGCGAACTTTTTCATGCTTTTTGATATTCAAATCAAGTAGGCGAGGAATAAAACGACAGGGTCATTTCGTAGTTTTCTCCATGATTAAGATCAGGATATAGAATCGCACAGCTATGTAAATGAAGCGTCGCCCGATATTTTACTTTAATACGCAACTTCACCGAATTTCCGACCGCCAAATACTTGTAGAGAAATTTGGACACCACCAGCTGTTGTTATAGCAAGCGCCTTTAATATACAACTCATGCTATAGATAAATAACATCGCTCATTCTACATCAAAAAAGATGAGAATCCTGAATTCGCAAACTATTGTGGATTCTTCTTTGACGGGTGTGGCGCTGCTCCGTTATCTAAGCGCCCACAGGGATTTTATTTCCGGCCTAGCAAGAAAACATTAGAGGGAACTGTGGTTGAAGAGAAAGATATAAATCAAAGACTTGCTTCCTACAATAGTTAAAGACTTAAAATAAAAAAGCGCCTAAAGATGATCGAACTCAAGTGAAAGTTAGCATGATTATCTCCCAAGCTACAACTCGCCGAATACCGTCGAAGAACAAATGTTACCCATGATATTTTATCGTTTTCAAAACCATACGCAAAGGAAAGTATTGTGTTAATACATTTACATTAATATGACTTACAAGAAAAATTAAAAACTTATTTTAGGAACCAGAGGATTATATCTATCGATTATAGCGAATAACAATTCGTATAGTAAGAGCTTAAAAAAAATCCTACGAAATTCTATGCTTGTTTTTTGACTTTCCGTTAAATTAAAGGACCAAAACTATTGGGTGATACAACATATTTACATTTTTGTAAGCCACAGTTGGGTATGATTCTTTCATAGTTCCGTCTTATTTTACATATCAAGATAAGCATGAGAGATATTTTAGGAACCGTATAGAAAATCACAGAAAATAAAACGTGAAAGCATATATACATGGAGAAAGCTGTGAACTATTATCCTAATTATAAAAGTAGTTGAATATTATAAAAAATTAATTAATTTTTTCTTAAGATTATTAGTACATATGCATTTCCCTTCTCCAGAAAGGAATGAGCATTAAGAATTGTTATGACAATTTTCAAGACGAAGAATGACCAGAGTACGCTGCAGCAGCTGATTAACCAACCGCCAATCCGTGTACCATCTGACCAAAGAACAATTTTTCCAACTTCCATACCAGCTACTCTCGGTGTACCAAGGCTAATACCTGCAGCAACCGCGCCTCTGACGTACTCCAGTCAAAGCGAACGCAAAATAAACCGCAAGAGCAAATAAGGAAAAGGAATACTGAAGCAACAATGGTTCCGGGGGCATCTCTTTCCTCATCCAGCCTCCCCCGCTTTCCCCCTTTCTGACCCCGAGGTTTCTCCCACGCGCCCTCGCTGCCACGCCCAGACGGTGCCCAACCTGCTCTCGGCACCCCGCGTCCCTATAGAAATCCGAGACGTGGAGGCAAAATGATGGAAATGCTAACTCCGAACAACGGATGAGGGTTCACGGGCGCATAATAAGCTAGCGTGCTATCTCATAAAATTCTGACCTCCTTCCCAATAGTTTCTTTCTCGGATTTTTCTGCAAAACCGATCGAATCGCCGATACCTTCATCAGCCGATCTATTTTATGATTAGAAGATGAAAACTAGTTGTACGCGTCGCTCAAGGCGCCTTCAATGGTAGGTTCAGGCACCAGCTGCCTGTAACTGTATCCTTATTTCGCGTTATCTGTTTAAAGAAGTGTACACGAAGTTCGCGCGTTTATATCGTAATTCCGTCGAACCTTGGCATGATTATTTTCAAACGTTCGATGTTTTCCTCCTTCTCAACGACTTTTAGTACAATTCATTTACATTTGTAGGAATCCTTGGTAAATATTAATAAACAAAAAAATCTGAAAAAGGCGGAATGTGATGCTGAAGGCGGGCGACAAGGTATTCTTTAATTATGTGGCGGCGCCACAAAATTCTCAAGGTAGATTTAAGTTATTGATAGATTTAGAAGTATTATAATAATACAAAGTAAATATGGTTGAGGACAGTTAAAAATTAACGGCGAAAATCAATGCTTTTATTTTCTAAAAAGTTTTTAGGCAGCTAATGTCGGAGGGTTTTAGGATCCAATCAGCCTTCAGACTGATGACTTATCGGACTGTATATCGAAATTCTATCAAGTTTCTATTCTAGGAAAATGGATTGGAAAGAATTCATAGGTAAAATTTTCGAATTTCCCGTCTACTTCTTTTGAAGAAGAAAATAGGTAGATTTCACTTGCAAATATTCATCAATTAAATATTTATGATTCTGTATCAGATTCCACATAAATGTAACATTTACCTTCCAAAAATTATCCAATTTAAACTTCAATTTTTAAATTATGAAAGAAATTTTTTAATTATAAGGAGGCCTTTTAATTTAAGGAGGCCTTTTTCTGGGGCTTTCTACCTATAGAAACACGCCATGTTGTTTGTCTCTATATCGAACCGTTTCTGAATAGAGGGAGTAGGATAGAAGGGCACTTCGAAAATTATACCTAAGGAATCTTAATCTTAATACACTAGATACATACACGATGCAAAAGCTATTTCTTTCCTAATAACCTCACAAAGTTTTTAAGAACTGAAACACTACTCGTAGCATAAATTTCATTGTAATGTAATTGACGCTTTCCGCTAATTTCATAATTTACAGAAACACAGCGTTGTGCAATATATGAAGCCCATGAAGTCTTTTAAGATGCTTATTGGGCCAAATGGGGGTAAAAGCTGGGACATAAGAACTACGATAAGAGCAATGAGATATCAAGCTACTGAGGCAGGTATTCTGGGGAAAAACAGAGGTAATGACTAAGAGCATCCGGGTGGATTCCGAGAATAGCGCTTTCCAATCGATTAATTTGAAAATCCCCAAAACAAGTAGCATAAGGAGCTTTCCCTATTCAAATAAAAGTAACTAGTTTCATAACGAGAATCCAAGTGAATCAGCTTCACCCAAATAATTCAACTTAACTTGTAAGTTTTCATAAAAAGCATAAACAAAGAAAATATCTAACGATGATAACGAGGGAAGGTAATGTTTTCAAACGTGAATTGACTACAATTTTAATGTTTTCAAACGTGAAAACATCAAAATCGTAATTAGGTTAAAAAGATATTTGAAAAATTAGAAATCTAAGAATGTATTTTAAAAATCATGCAGTGTCAGGAAATGCACTCCAACCAATCATTGCTACAGTTACTAATACTGTGAGTAAATAGGTGCAATGTAGTAATATCGCCGACATATCATATATCATAATCTATAATTCAATAAATTACAAAACTGGTTTCCATACATGTGATATGATGTGCACTTAGGTTGTCAGCGGTTGGTAGCCACCGGCTGGAACTAGGAATTGAGGCGAAATGAACGGTGACTTGAGCTTACTCAAAAAAGTGAAACGTTTACTGTCATTGATTGATTGTTTCAAGTGAAATTCCGAACTTTCTCACATAAGCAGAATATACCAAAGTTCTAGGAAACGAAGAAGGACAGAGAATTGAGGAAAAACAAGACCACGACTGTAATCATGGCCCAGTTAGAAACAAAGCCGCTAATGATTATGATACGTAATATGAAGAGAAAGTGCGGTGCTTTTTCAAAAATCGTGCATAAAGGTGTAAATGAGAAAAATATTTTTTGTGTCCTTGGAAGCTTCTAAGAATGTACTGAAAGCGTACCATCGTTTTTCCCATGCTGCAAAAAGAGGCCAAACGTTTCCAAAATCTTAGAGAACATCCCACTGAAACAGGGTTCGTGATGATTGTGACTAATTTCATTAATGGACACAAGCACACTTAAAATTAATGCAAATATTTTATAAACGAGAATAAACTCCTCAACAACGAATAATTATCAAGTAATTCTAGCTGATTTTATTAAAAATTCATTGATTTTTACCTTCAACATAAACTACAAATGTGACGCTACATCTCTTGGACGATCATAAAAAGATTTCGATGCAAAAGGTGGGATATTTTTCTAAGAAAATGATTATAAAACGATGGAATAAAAATTTCAAACAGAATATCAATACAAACAAGAGAAAGAATATATAGGTGGCTATTCTAAAATATTCGTTTCGGTCCTCAAAATTAAATGGGTGCTAAAGCCAGCTATAAATCGTACAATTCTTGATGGTCTACCAGGGTGGGCGAAAAACTAACTTCACTTGATAATTTATCTCCATTCAGGTTAGCTATAAATATCAAATATCCGATAGTACAAAGTATTAAGTTTTATTCACCAGGAGTATTGAGTTGAAGTCTAGTAATATATGTCTCCACTAAACAGTTTATAATCACGTAAATATTGCAAAAATTCTAAAAAGATATATTCTAAAATGATGACCATTTGTTTCAGAAACGCGTTAAAGTTCTATGGCTGATATTTAGTTGTGAGCGTTTGCAGTTTCCAGATATGGAAAGAAAACGTTCATCCTAAAAACAATAACTTGTGCTTCTTTGAAATACGTTTACGCAGTGAAAAGTGACATTTACGGATGACAAGCGGTCATTTGTAACCCTCTAGCTCGTAACTGTTTGCTCGCAAAACAGCGAAAGGAAAATATTAAAATGCATTCATCACCCGAGGATATTTGCCAGCGCTGCGTTATGCGATACCTCACCCCGCAATCATTGAAAGTAATGGTTGTTTTCACGACACCCACGAAGTTGCACATAAGTGTATCCCGACTCCCTTATCGGGTTCTCAATAACACCCACTCCATTCAGCTAGCAATCCAAAATATTACGTATCATATTGATTTTCCTCTTACTTACGATGGTCCTTCCAATCTGAAACATACTGTATACACACGCGTAACATCTTCGAACGGAGTTAGTGGGATATCTCGCTCGGTACCGTCTTCAGATGTATGGCCGCCGCAAGCTCGCTTTTCTTTGAATTTATAACTGCTGAATTTTTCTACCTCGATTACATTTCGGTTTTTCTGGCCGAACTTCGTGGAACGCCATCATGAATCAACTAGAAAAAATACTTAATATTTTTCCACAATTTTTATTTAAACGACCGGTTTCGATCCTAACGACCTGAGGATGATCGTTGTTGTTTTTTAAATAAATAATAAATTTAGGAAAAAAATAAGTATTATTTTAGTTGGTTTTCCTGCTTCAATTTAAGTTAAACATATTCACCCTCAATCATTTCTTCACGTAATGTCGCAAGATTCGTTGTCTTCTATGAAGACATACCATCGATAGGTAATGTTACATTTGCCTTGGGATTAAAGAAATTTTTGGATACTATTCCAATATATGATCTACCGAGATGATTTTACGTACCTGAAATTGATCTCTATCGTAATATGTGTTGATTAGAGTACGGTTGGGTTGGAGGCTTGTTAAGTAAATTGTTTAAGTAAACCAGTAAGCAAAGAAAAGTAAAGAAAACAACGTCAGAAAATAGTTATCTCGCTTTCCAATAGAATTTTGTGGGAGATAAGTCGTATTTTGGAGGAGTTTTGACATTGTTAATAGTAATAGTTAAGTATTCCTAACATACGAGAATCTCAAAAACTGAAGTATCAGGTAACCGATAAATTTTATTGCTGTTTAGTTCATTTTAAATCAAATAATAAAAATTTAAATCAAATTGATCATCAACAAAATGGCCGAGTGGTTAGAGTGTCTGGTTCAAAATTCCAACATATCCAAAGATTTATCCAAAAGTTTATCCTCAGTGGATCGAACCCTGATGACGGACATATTTTTTCCGGAAAATTAATTTATGGTTTGCTAAGAAGCTTAAGGCGAATCATCCCAGAAAAAGTTACGATTTAATTTCAAGAGATGGCAGCACCGCTAGCGTCAAATTTGTTTTCCTTCTCATTTGATAACGGTTAACCCGATTTTCGTTTAGTGAACGGTTAAATAAACTAAATAATAATAAAATATACGCAGACCAAAAATCAAAATTTACATTTCTTTTTTAACCATCTTTTTTACAAGAAAGGTTCTTATAAAGATGTAATAAAATTTTTTGGTGTAGTCAGTCTGAGGAGCTAATTTTTTAAAACACGTAGCAAATTTTATTTCTAAAATTGGATGTATAGTTCTTGCATTAGCATGCATTAAAGAAAATTGTAAAACGGCAATGCCGCAGCACACCGCCTAAAAATACGGACTCTCTGGATGTGAGGGTAAGCAGAGTTAAATGCCATGCGATACCTGCGTAATCTCATTTTAACTGATGACCGTCCTTTGCCACCGGGGTCTTCCCTCGGAAGCCTTGGTATATTGTGCTTGGATGTTTTCCTCAGGCACCCTAAAATGTGTTGAGTATTGAGAGGGGAATATTTTTTATATTATAGAATAATTACAGAAATTGAAACTCTTCGCTGGAACTTTGAACGCACAAATATATCATTATCACGTATCACAATGCACGTAAATTTCATTTTGATCGATTGCAGATATTTTTTGTAGAATTAAATTTGTAATGATCTCCTACAATATCATCGAAATCTTTCTCGGTATACCTACCGTCGGATTTAACAATAAGATTTTCATCTTGCCTGCAATGAAAATTGTGCCAATTCGCTTAATTGAAATGTACTTTCCATAAATATATTAACTATATGTAATGCAAATAAATTTTCTTGCTCAATTAACATTAAGGAATTCAAAGTAAGGACGGATTTTCCTCCTCACATCTGTCAAAAAAGAAGTTGTAAGATACATTAAATATTGTTCTATCAAACGTACAGGTCGTTACCGATAGCTGAAAAATTCTGCCAAATTAAAATGTAGTAAATAATGTAAAGTAAAAATTAAAATGCTTAATTTCTTGAAATTTTAAATGTTGTTTTACGAAATGCGACAAATCAAAGAATTCGCAACTGATGTTTCATTCGATTAAACCTTTTCACTGACTTTATGAATAATTTGTGGCAGCTAAATAATAACTTCATCTGATAACTTGGAAACAAAAAATATAAAAAACTATGGAACACGGTCTTGAAAGAATGAATGCAAATTTAGATATAAATTTCTTTCTACGGCGCCTAAATGTCAAAATAATTAAAACTGTCAATCATTATCGCTAGATAATATTTCAGAACTGTCTATTATATGACCGCTCTACACTTCTTATTCACATTAATATATTAATATGTTACCTTGCATTTTTTAATTTCGTAATTATTCCTCTACGTCGCTTTTTCTTCGCTGACATACGGAGGATTTTGGAGCCTTCGGTAGAATATCTCGAGCTCATTACCGAATATTCTTCAGACTAGGTTAGGTGGTCGAAAACGTGATAAGCATATGTTCTCAGAAACCAGACACCTCTGATTTGTTTTCGTTTAGAAGTTCATATTATCCTCTTGGGAGAAACGAATTCGAATGAGAGGGGTTTAGCGCGCGCTCCCGTCAAATGCACTTCCAGAGGCAGCGTTGCAACGTAGAATTGTTTTCTAGTACTTCTTTAAAACACTCTCCTGAAAAAACGATGTATTAATTTATTAATATAAAAATTGCAATGTGTTTTTTAAAAAATGCTCTACACTTTGACTACCGCTAATTTTTGAAAAAAGATTTGATAAGAAAAAAATTGTTAATAAAAATAGCAATTTCAAAAGAATAAATTTCTTCTAGGGTATCCTCGATTTCTATGGTTATTTACAGTTAAAATTCACTTTTTGATTAAAAATTGAACGAACCATTCACGAATAAGAAGGAAAATAAATTTGGCTCATTTTGGTGCTGCCACGTGGGAGATTTTCCTGGAACTAATTCAGGCACGATTCGCCTTAATAAGAAGAATACGGATATGTTTTCATGGCCAAGTTTTTATTTCAAATACGAGATAATACATTTATATTTACAGCATCTCGATATATTTCCAATATTTACCTTAATTTCATACTATAAATTTCATAAAAAGTTCCATAGTATTCCACGTCGGGAATTGAGAGAATTAATTTCTAAAGATTTCTCCAAAGTATTTATTACGGGAGTTGACTGAAACCGGGTAGAATAAATATACACATATCGGTGATTTTTATAAAGAAGATTCTGATTACTAAGTCTTATTCTCACTGCAAAGGACTAATTTTGTATAGAAATTCAGGAGGTATCTTGGAAGATTCCCTTTATTAAATATTGCTTACGTAGATAAGCTTTCAAAGTTACGAGAAAGCAAAGCACGCTGAAACTCGCTTGTAAAAGCAGCCCAGTCTGACTAACAATGGTTGTTGTAAATGCATACTTCAAGGCAGAGCAACCAAAATAAGTTTAAGCACAAGAATGCTATAGGTGTGTTCATGAGTTACCTTATATAATATTTTTCAATCTAGATGATACATGCGAAGTAATTTACGATATTTAACGATATCGATATATTTCAAATTATTTACGCATCAAAATAGCTTAGTAAAAATTCCTGGTGATACCATTTATTCTTTACATTCCGCTCTTAATCCTTTCCTAGACATAAACACAAACGAGAACTGCAAATGATGATCGTATGACATAGTTCTCCGTGAAGATTTGTCAGCGCTACGGGTAGGAAAAAAGTTGACCCGCTCTTTATCTTCGAGTTAATTTTCAATCTCTACCGCATGGACCGGTCGTTGTTACACCAAATATACGAGGCTTACTTTCATTGAATCCGCCTTTTTAACCCCAAAGAGATTATCGACATCACCTACTGAGCACTTATAAGTTTCCATAAGGCGTGGGACGTATAATCGATCTGAGGGATGAAGCGAGGTCTATTGGAGCAACCCACGCACAAGAAAGTGGCACCCTCGCCCCGTGGGACGGGACGCAGAGAAAGGATGCGGGAAAAAAGAGATCGGAGAGTCACGATCAGGGCGACGCATTGAATCTCGAGTTGCCTTCTTTTGAATGCGATCAGCATAAGCCCTAGCAGTCTTTCTTCCGATGTGGGTAGGTAGGTCGCGAGTAGCACGTGTGCCTCTATTGCTTCTCCTTCATCTTTTTCCTCTTGCGGAGTTGGATTATTATATCCTGATGAAATCAATAGATGAGGCTGGTAATTTGTTAAAATTACGAAAGAAATAACTTTTCTAAGTTTCGCAGTAAAGAAATTACACCTCCTACGTGAAAGCAATAAATTAAAATACCTGGAAAAATAGAGATAATACAACGCAAAGAACATGCCTCTTTCCTATCCAATCTTTCCTGCAGCTGACAGTAAAATTGCGACCACTCTTTCAGCCAAATATCCGTTCCTCACCCGTCGATGACTTTGCTCCTATTTGCTATTTGTTACCTTCCTTCTCTACCTTCCTGTAAATAATGGCTTTTTTTGCCGTATAGCATTCCTGATAAAGTAGTAGTTTGAAACTGGTCGCCGTTATAAAAATTTCCCAATGTGGAACTTTTCGACGTTATCTCTCTCATATTTTCGTATCCTGATGGCTAAAAAATTGGAAAATATCATTGTTTGATGTGAGAAGACCGGAAAGATTCAGTAAAACTTTTATTTAGCCAATTTTATGAGATTTGTAAGTGTGTGAGCAGAGCTTGAAAGTCATCTAGTTTTTAATGCTTCTAAATTATCCCATATTCTCTTCATCGTATTTTTTCATTCGAATTGGGACAAGATGAAAAATTGGCCGGGATCATATAAAAAAAATTGGGGTAAAATGGAACGTATCAGCCATATTATAGAGAAAAGGCTCAAAAGAATACAACGGCAGCCTAGATGACATTATTCTGATAGTTTGCGAACATGTGAATCGATAGAGTATTTTCTAAGATAGGATTTTTTTCTGTAACTTTTTAAAGTGACATATTTATGCGTGTTTTAACTTTGATAACTGATGTGTCGACTGAGCCATACGATAAATAATAAAATTCTTAGCGAAGAGAGGTTAGAAAGGATTGTGTTGCGCGGGTGAACGTGATTTAGGAATAAAATATTAAACGGCTCCCGTTACGGAAGAGGCCTTGAGAATTATTGATAAACATTTTTCCGCTCCATCGCGAGAAAAATGAGCTACTCTAATGACGAGCATTTTCCCACGGAAAGTTATAATTTGACCTTCGTCTTCTCAAGGAAAAAGTTCCTTCCGATGACTTTCGACAATTCAGAGGAAGTTGACGTGAAATCATTGTATCAAAATTCTAAGGACATAGGATGCCTCGAAAGAATTAAAGAGTAGACTACGCATCATATAGCAGCATCAAGGGAACCTGGAGTCCGGATGCTCTCTATCTCTTTCATAGCACCTGATTATGAGGTTTTATAGTGTACGGATATAATTGAAGATTTAGCGTCTCCAGATGCGGTATACCCCTTGCTGCATATGCAGACAGGGCTCACTAAATACTACAGTAAAATCAGAGGTAATCAATGATTATAGAGGAAATGTATGCGCAAAGGGGAAATGTATTAGTATCAGTAAACTCTTATTCAAATTCAGGGATCAAAATCAAAAGTTACAACTCGGTAACATAAAGAAACTAAGCTCCACAAAAGAGCCTGAGATAACTTAGAGTTCCATCGCCGACTTCCTTTCTTAAATAAATACGTTTTTATTTGGAGTATTCAAATATAAAATATTATCTAATATCTTAAACAGTTCAAGGATGATTTGGGTTACGACTTTTACGAAGGTTTACCTTTTTTAGCAAAAAGGAAAAGCATAATTTAATGCTGACCATTTCCTCAAATGATGAATATTCATATACAAAGAAACTGCCCAATTCTGATCCTCGAGGTGTTTTTAGTACGCGAGAAATTACGAAAATTTTACAAAAACCCAAATATTTCGAAAGAAAATTACTAAGAGTGACTGATTCATTACAGAGTTTAGAGTAAACACGAACTTCTTCGTACTTGAAAGCGTAAATAGAACGCATTCCTTGCAGTAAAGGAAAATAACGTGACACACGTCTCTCATTTTCGGAATTTTGCAAACTTGGAGAGGTGGTGCGAACCGCAAGCAAAACATGAAAATGCTCATTACATAACAGCTCGCAACAAAGTGGAATAATTATGACGTTTACCACCTTCATAACGGTCTTTTGCACCAGAGCAAATATTTTTGTGGACTTTAAAGGCCAAAAGGAAAGAAATTAAAAAAAAGGAAATGGAGGAGGAGGTAAGCAAAGATATTGCGGCGAAGCACGGAAATATGAAAAGGGGAGGGGGTTAATGTGAGGAGCAATGGAAAGAAGAAAGAGCGCTGATGAAATCTACCAAGGAAGCAGATGAATAGGAATGAAAAAAAGACATTTAATGCTTATGAGTATCAATACATGTTCAATTCCACTGGAAAAAAGGAATTATTGTGAAATTGTACATGCTTCATTGATTCCCAAGATTGAATTTTATTGTAATTATATGTTATGTAATTCAACCGCGGTAGCATTTCGTAACAACATTTAATGTTTGAATTATTTTCAGCGATGCATCACTGAAAAGAACTAATTTTATGACATTAAAATAATCTAGGCAAAACATGGGTTGAAAAAGCACAGTTGGTAATAATATAATTCCATAACTGCATCACAAATTAATAATTGCTCTTCACTCCAAGTTCATTCAAATTTACCGCATTTTCATGCAAAAGAAAGTGTGATGAAATCGCGTAAAAAGCCTACGGAGACAATTCTTCGTCTGACGTACCGAAATTTACTCCGTCCTTCACGAAGCCGCGCATGCTTGAATAAATTCCGAAGAAATGAACTTTCGCATTCAGAGTGAAAGTGTCCCGATGAACTTCACGGCCGGAGAAAATTCTCCAAATCAAACCCAAACGACAACGACTCAATGCCTCAAACCGAACATTTTTCAAGGATGAATGGACGGCGAGAACGACTTCCTTCACGGAAGAAGACCAACGGAAACGGACCAAGTTCCGAGCTGGTTCGTTGAACGAAAACAAATCTCCTTTTAAGTAAACATGGCACTACAAGGAGCTAAACCTCCGAAGAATCTCTCCTGCCCCGTCATTAACAAGAGGAAAGGTCGAGCGATTAAAGGACATCAACGCGCTAACAATCGCGGGAATTCCTCGCGGAAAAAATCGCGCTACTAAAAAAAAACATCAAAAGCCATAAAAGAAATAGAGTTACATTCGACGCAAAAAAAACCATTTAAAAGCAAGAGCACGATTTTCAACGAGCAGCCTCGAGGGAAGATCACCTGGGGAATGGAGTAAATCGAGCGAGGTAAACATGAGAAAGTCGTAAACAAACAAACTCAACGAGACGAGGAAATTCACGGCAAAAAGGGAAACGCGTCGCCAGTGAAGTAAAGGGCTAATTGCGAGGAATCGGCTCCAACGTCCTCGAGCAATCTCTCATTCCTGCGGTACTAATCCAACCGAGAGGATAATCCGCTGACGTACGCAAACCCATCCGTCCCTTTAATTCATTAGTCATAAACCATTAGCACCGTAAAATCTTCCCCTAGTCTGGCAGAGGAAGGACATTAAGTCCTCGTAAACAGCAACCAAACGTGTAACGACCGCCATATTTTACGAGATTTTGCTTTCGTGTGAGAAAGGGTGGCGAGAGGGTTGCGTTTATTTAGCGCCGATGGGGACAGTATGTGGCACACGAGAAGAATAAGCCCGCCTCCCTTCAAATAAAAGAGAAACTGGGAGAAGACGAACGGCACACGATGCCTTTTTCGCCGCCGGCATCACGAGCACCTTCCACAAGGGAAGCGGAAGCGAAGTTTGTACCATCTTTAGCGGAAAATGCAATGTAAACGGGAATGTGCCTTCACTGAGAGCGACCTTCCTTAATTCTTCCATACGATTAGTGAGTGATATACGATTAACGAAGTATATTGAATGTCTTCGACCATCGGTCTACGCGGCCATATCAACGTGACTGATGGCTTTTCCACGCTGAATAACGAGATGGGAATTTTTGCTTGATGAGTCTTTTCCGGAGAAAATTCAATCGGATGCCTTGAAATGGCTTTCGATGAAAAACAAGTTGATGAAATATCTCTTCGGAAAGATTCAATTCAATGCAATTCAAGCAATTCTTGATTGAGTCGATTTTTAATAAGCATCGCAGTGTGTCATCGGCTGATTATACGCAATATCTTAGTAAGCTAATCTTAGGGAAATATTTTTACATAAATTAGTAATTCAGTTATGGTTATTATTAAGATGCCAAAGGTCATATTTTATCATCTATCAATAACCGCACTTGGATAATAAAAAGAGGCAAAAGTTGAAGCCTTGAAACATCAGATCCGGAGAAAATAATCACAAAAAAGAAGATGGTAACGTATAAAAACTAAACTAGACTCCGCTCTCTGTAATAACATTACAATAGATGTTTAAAGACCGTGATTATTACAAACGAATCTAACCCTTCTTGGGTAAATGAAATTATAGATTTGCTTATATTAATTTCTGATAATAATTATAGAAAGAGAAAATGACACAAACTCCCGCAGGAAAGTTTTTATTATAAAATCCTACAGGGTCTAGGAGAACAACGATAGAGTTTCACTTTTTATAAGACAGAAAATATTTGCTATATCCTATTCTACCTTTAGCTTACGTAGCATGTAAACACCCAAAGCACAGGGTAAGAGCGGCAAGAGAAAGACGAACCATAAGCATAATAATTATTGCATTGTGAAATTTTCGTTTGATTTTATTACATAATCAATTATACGTAAATGCATATTATGGAGATTCATTAACAACCTGCTATTGACCGGAATTATTGGCATAAAATTAATAATGTGTGAAACGCTCCTCAATTTCTTAACATTCATCACGAAAACATTAGTTTTTCAATAATGAAGTACATTGTATTACTCAACATACAAAGGTTATCGAATACATGGAAAAGATCTTAAATAGTCTCTCAACAATGCGTTAGCTTCTGAACTAGATATTCGAAACAGGTCATCGAGTAGGTTACCGTTTCTCGAAACGGATGATCCCTTGTTGATCTCAAGTAGCTGGAGAATTTAAATATATGGCAGCATCTATTCAGCACCAGTGGCGGAAGGCAGTATTTCATGCCTGGGGATAAGCGTGATTTGGGAGTCACGACACGATTAAAACGTTGGGTATAAATATCGGGTAGCCTCATATCGCGTGCGCATCCTCTCGAACTGCGTCTCTGAAATTAATTCACAGAAATGAGCTACCACAAATTCGCCAAAAAGGTCACGTTGACAGCTGGCAACGAATCCGTGACTCCTTTCTTAATTTTAAAACGTTTCCTGAGTTTAATTACACCACTTCGTGATTTGATGCTTACACTACTTGTGATTTTGAAAGCGACGGTATCATCTCGTTAAAAACGATTTAGTGCTCTCCGCTGAGCGAATAATAATGGGCTGAATAGTTACATGCTCAGAATTAGTCCTCTTCCTTTTCCCTCGACAATCATTATGATTACAAGTAAAGGGACAGACATAATGATCAGGGGATTCAGTATGTACATAGAAGGATTTGGCAGTGAAATTAATGTGGTTTCTTAAGTTAATACGTGCTCCGATGCTCATTTGCTAAATGCAGAAAAGTCTATCCTATAAAATTAAAGATGGATAATTTAGCAGGTGCAACGATTAATGAAGGAGAGACTGTTCTTTAGCTATTGCCATGCTACTTATAGACAGATACTATCCATGACAATCTATACATCATAATTTAATCAACTTACTATGTCCTTAATTGATTTAACGGATGTAACTAAACTTTACGTAGCTAATTTAGAAATATTAACGAGAAGTTGAGGCTATTAATATTTTTATATATTTATCTAAATAAAGATATAATATTTAGAATAAATTACAATGAAAAAATTTCAAAAAGTAATAATAAATATAGGAACTTAGAGCATACTAAAATAACAGTTTCTAAAGCATATGATCTCTGACCGCACTTATATAATGATTCTTGTCATTGATGGCACTTGATAAGAAACAATAATATAAGAAAAGAAAAAGGAAGAAAATAAATTGGAACATTTATCTTGTACTGTCCAGAAGAGAACTTTTCGAAGAAAACAAAAATAGACAGAAAATTAGAACTTGTCAAATTACCTACAGGTAACAAATTACGGCCCATAAATAACGTGAATAGAGAAAATGGGATACTGGGATACAATACTGAGAAGGTATCTCAAACTAAACTTGCACGTAGCCCGCAGAAATTGATGCAGCGCGGGCGTTTTTGATCTCTCCTTTCTAAGACCAAACAGCTGATTCCTTTCAAGCATATCATCAAGAAGAGATAATGTCGCTGCCAGTTTACGGCGACTTAATGAATAGCTCTTTTGCGGTGTTTAGAGAGTAATTCAAACGAAGGCTTAGAGGAGTTAATTAGCGGAGGCAGCGACATCTCGTGGGTCCCTCCATCTGCATTTCCAGCCGCCCTTTCTCCGCTCAGCTGAAGGTGGAGAGAGGAAGACAGGAGGAAGAGAGAGAGAGAGAAAGAGCAGTGAATGCCCGAA
Source organism: Pachydiplax longipennis (assembly GCA_036926295.1). Taxonomy (NCBI): domain Eukaryota; kingdom Metazoa; phylum Arthropoda; class Insecta; order Odonata; family Libellulidae; genus Pachydiplax; species Pachydiplax longipennis. The sequence continues at coordinate 55,361,986 of JAVFKF010000004.1, forward strand.
ATGGAGGTGAAAGTATGTGACGGCTCTTTCTTCGTGGAAAGATTTTGCCGATTCTAACGAGCTTGACAGGGAGGAGAGACACCTTGGATACACACCTTTCGTCTGGCTGTACCAATCTTTACAGAAAGGAAACGGTTTTCGGTCGCTGCAGACGAGAAATGAAACATCCTTTGGAAAGAAACGAACTCTTGACAGGCAAAGAATCTGAACAGCTTACTCTCTGGAAATGAAATTTACGACGGCAGGAATTTTAAAAGTGCTTACGCTCATAGAAATATTTGACTTTTGACAGACCAAACAAAACCACATGTTTGAGGAGGTAAGTTCCAGTTTTTGAGAGCCGATGCAAAGAACTCAGCAGCCTTAGGATTCCGTTACAAAATTCGACTAGAAATCCTCATAACTTTGAAATAGTTTACAGCTGAAATTCCTACCCGAACCAGTTAAAACACAAGAATATTCAAAACCACTATTTACATCACTAAACGCATTAAACAACCGTATTACGTGTATAATAAGGGAGCAAAGACGATCCATTTCCATCTCCATGTCACTCTCGGAAACCTAAATTCTAATATATGTTAACTTTGAAACTGATGCCACGGTAAAAATTATTCAGATAAAAAACAAAAGAAAGAATGGGCATCTTAATATTCAACGTGCGAACGATTCGAATCGAAGGAGCACACCAAGACAGTGACAATCGTTATTCTAGGGATATTCCTCCAACGTAAGTTTCATTATTGAATAACATTAGACTGCAGTTGAGTACTTTCACGGCCTTTCAAAAAATTAAATGCAGTTTTTCGCACAAAAGAATTTATATTCTTTCTTCCTTAGAAATCTTACGGAACGAATCTCCATATGGCGTTATTCGTGATTTGTCACGAGCCCTGGCTTAAGCAGGCATGCCGGACGATAAACCTGAGCGGAAGTTTACTTCAACAGCTAGAATTCGAGAAAGAAATATTACGACTTTCCATCAGCGGTTAAAAGTCTCTCGGATCAAACACTTCCACCCTTCAAAAACACTGCGTTTTTTCACGTGCGGGAAACTCCCCATCGAGAGATTGTCGAAACGAATTACCGAGACAGAATTTGTGCAATCATTTTTTCCGAGAGTAAAAATGCTCGGATTTTAAAAGAGAAACGCCGATTTTTAAATTTTTTCCTCGCGCAGGAAACTGAGATCGGAGAAATGTTCGACACGCTCGCGGAATGCTCACCAATTACAAGTTTTCTATAAAGGACGGCTGAAGCATACCCGTCGATTTTTGCGTTGTGCAACCTCCGCGGCGGAACGTTCCGATTCCGGACACACATTTCGTTCCATTAAGATGGATGGCTAAATTAATACGCGCTGGATGCAAAGGAGAGTAATGAGCTCCGATGCACGCAGTCCAGAATCATAACGAAAATTAGGCGTTGCGTTCATTTTTCAAGACTCGGGCGAGTAGGAAGACTCCGGCCGCTAACGTCGAGTTCTATACTTTCTAAATGACTCTTACCGGTCCACTTACGTATGCCGAAAATAACATCGGCGCCGCTCAAACAAAAATCTACAAGAAAATCAATCCCATTATAGACCCTCGATGTCGACCGAGATTAATTATATATAAATATTAATCTCGGCTCGAGAGGAGTTATAAAATATTGAGGTCATCAGCGTGTCGTCGGTTAATCTACTCGAAGCGTCTGCTGAGCGGACCGTGCAATAAAAATGGAAAGTGCAGGAATGCGGGACGTTAATTAAATTTTCGCCGAAAGAAAATTTTGGAGGAGGGGAGAGAGTGGAACGCAAACAAAAATTGCTCCATTCTGAAAAGGCTAGAGCGATCAGTTTGACAAAATCGCCCGACCGATTTGAATAATTACGGTTGATTGTCGATTTAATAGCCTCAAATGATAAATAACGAGACATAAATCAGGATCACTTTACTTATCTACTATCTATCCGATACTTTCCAAACCTAATTAGTCGAACTTAAACATTTAAGCAACATTTACATTTTTAATAACTAATAATAATAATAATTTTAATAATGACGACTTTATTGATAATGGCGAATTTTAGTCTTTCAAAGACCACTCTTTTGATTAACCATTATAAAAATACAACACATAGACGAACACATACGGATTCGAACCCGGGACCTAGGCGTTGGAGAGTTATAATGCCAACATGCTAACCACTCCGCCACCGAGGCCGGCAAACTACGACAACTACTTACAATATAAACATGTCCAAGTTTACTTCCCAATTTAAAAGTGATTATATCTACTCGCATTTGACGCATATAAAAGATGAGGAATCCCTCTGCAATAAAATGCTATGAACTTAAGCTAATGAATAAGCGGAACGAAGAATGCTAAAATATGTAACCAAACTGTGCTTTTTATTGGTGTAATAATGTCTAAATTAGACCAACAGAATAAAATAAGCATCGAAGATAGAAAGGCAATCGAAGAGCGAACCTGACAATCTCAACGTGACACACCGAATAATAAAATTGTTGCCTCGAGGACTATATCTCGAGATCCCGGCGAGATAAAATAAGAAATATTAAATTTATACAAAAAATAACCCAAAACAACTTCGCAACATCAGCCATGAAAAAGTCGCAAAGCAGGAGTAGCATCGGCGATAAAAAGCGGAGAGAGCAAAGAAAAAAGGAAAGCTTTGATGTACTAAATTCCTTGATTGGAGATAAGATCGGATGAGATGAAGGCGGACCAAACTTCCAACCGCTTTTGAACGAAATAATGTAGAGGCAGAGATGAGGATTGAAAGCGCAAAAGAAAGAAGATCGGAATTACTGCTTGAATTTCGCAGCAAACACATGTAATCCGAGCTGAGCATTCGTCAAAAACGAACTAGATTATGGCAAGCGCTAGATCTTATTGATGGGTTATTCTAGCGGAAATAAATCTATGGAAGAATGGAAAAGATTGCTAGAGCAAACGTGACCTTCCTTCCAAACGGATTATTCGACCAATAGAGAAGGAAGAATTATTGCAAAGGAATGGAATAAGGAAAATAGGAAAAAATACTAAATAGGAAAAATTCATTGGTATTAATGAGGTATATCATGTTTTGTTTGTTGAAGACTACTGCATATGAATTTTATTAGAATGATTCACCGCTTATGTGTTAAATCAAAGATGAGAGTCTTAATTTCGAAAACAATATAGAATACATTTATTTACTTATATAAAAGCAACAAAATATTTTTATTGTAATAGAAGACATCTTGGTCTGAAATTATCCAATGCTGGCAGATGTTATCCTACGTAAGTTAAGAGTAAACGAAAACCTTCCTCTTGCTTATCTTCGTTCGTTGCAAATAATAATTAACCTCAGCATAATGCAAAAGACTAGTTAAAAATATACAAAAATGAGAACACCAGTCGCAAAATCATAATAAACAAGTAATATAAATATCAACAGTTAAATTATGAGAATAAACAGCTGAAAAGTGGAGCAAGGACGCCTTCCGTGCTCCAAAATGTGTTAAAATCCCATTATAATGAAACAATCTACAATCTAAATTAAGGAAATCCCATTAGGGAGGAAAGTTTCCGGGAAAGAAAATTCAAAGTCGAACTTTTTCCGAGGATGCATCAGCAAGATTTAGTGAGGAAATGTAAAGTCTTGCTCGAACATTTCTGAAGACGGCATCGCGGACCGAAAGACCACTTTTTCTCCAAAAAACACTGGTAAGATTTTGTAAGAAAATGTTAACCCTCGAACTCTCCGAAAGTCATTACTCGCGACGGTTGGGCTAATGGGACGGGTTTGATAATGGCTTTCGTTAAGGAGAAAATAAAACCAGAATTCGAGAAAAAGTACCTGGAAATCTCCCGACATTATAGAATAATGAGGAGACTCGAAGGAGATGCACAATAATTTAACGAAGGTTTCCATTTGAAAACGAACCCACTTTTCTCTTTCGAACACCCAGGTCCAACTAATGTGCATGGAATGCAAGGATGGGGAAATGAAAGCCGCGAAATGAATTCCACCCTAAGGTTCGCTAAACGCCTACGAGAACTCCTCATGAAGAACAATCACTGCATGTCTTGCGATCGCTAGCTGTTTAAGATTCTATAAGCGATGCAGCCGCCGGTGCATGACGGAAGGTTTGAGCAGGCCGATAGAAAGTGGAAAATTTTCACGAGCTACTGCGAAATATGAGTCGATATTATTATTTATTCTCGAATACAATGACATTATATGCAAAACACTCTATTCATCGAAATGATTCTATTATAACGTTGAACTTAGCGGCAATTTCTTGGATAATAGAATGGACTAAAAGTGTCCACTCACTTTCAGATAAGAGAGAATAACTTAAGAGGAATATCGACTTATTTAGTCAGATAATTGTCTTCGACGACTCACAATTTTTAAAGGCGGAGATTTAAGACTTAAGTGAAAGCTCCCGCGTTATTAACATTTTCTTAAGTATTTCTTTCGTCAGATAAAGAAAGCCTATATAATAAAATCCATGCACTGCAGCAATATTCTTCCGCAGTTACAAAAGGAAAAATAAAAGAAATATAGACATATTATTATACACGCATAAATACGACAGGTACAAAACAGTACGTATTAAATACATACATAAATACGACAGGGGAAGAGAGGCGTAGGAAGTTTATAGGGGTGATTTCCCTCTTCTCAACAAGATTTACGAATATGAACAGTTATGACAAAAACCCCAATATATATGTTAATAACATAGACGTGACTCAAGCGATTCATTCTACCCCCTATGTTTACGAAGCATTTACGAAGGTTTTAGAATCGTTTTCATTTTCAACATATCTCATTCAAAATTCCCCTGATCACCCTACCTTGAGATCTTTCCATATCGGCCCGTTATTCACATACGAGAAGTTGACATATACCCAGTTATAAAATGCTTATAAAGAAAATTTATTTATATTTATGAGAAAAATTTTTGAAGAGTAAGCGATATTTTTATACGAAGATAAGTAAGTCATGAATATGCTCATCGGAAAACAGGAAATCAGTTCAAGGGAGAAATAGAGTTGAGGTGCATAAAAGTCATTCACCCTATTGGCATATAAAGAAAGGTCATGGAAAATAGATCAATAATCGAAAAAAGTGAAAAGTTACAAGAAAATTTTCAAATTACAATATACATAGAAACCTTGAATAATGATCTTGAAAATCAATGAAGTCAAACTTGAATGAGGAATCTTAACGGGACCAAATTTTAAGGCGATTGATTCGTGGAAAAAATGGCATAATGCCCCTCCGATCACAGACTGACGCCCTGAAATCATCAAAGACACGGTGGGACGAATCGATGATCCAGGCGGTTGGGCGAATAACACCGTTCCTTTAAGCTCACTTCATCCTATCCAAATCATCTCAGCCTTTTTTCTTCCAAAAAATTCCCGAAAGTTTTTCCAGTCTCTTATTCTCAAACTGCACGACATAAATTTGGCAACGTAAAAAATCTCTTTTCTCCGTAGACTGAATTAAAAAACGATGAATGCATGTTTTTTTTTGCTTCGTGAACTTGTGTTAAACAAGATTAGCAATCAAGGCAACGTTTGCAAAAATAAATTTTGCATCCATCGAGTTGGAGTTGAAAGATTTTGGTATGGTAATTTCTACTTGAAAACACCCCACTCTGATTTGCGTATTTAAGCTCACGAAATCTGCAAATATGCTCTCCATTTGATTTACATAAGTGGCTTCGTGTTTGGTGGATTAAGGGAATGCATCGATGAGTTGAAACGACAAGTTTCAAAAATTCGAATAAAAAGCGAGTAGCTACAAATTGCACGGAGGATAAAATAAGGTCTTTACACATTACTCTGTCAGTATCAGTGGCGTCAGATATCTCGCGTTCCAACCCCAGTACTATTTTAGTTTCTTAAGATTACAAGAAAGGCGAAAGGTGACCAAAATCTAAACCTTGAGTTCAATTAGACAAAAACAGCGTATATTACACAAAATATACATAGTTTACAAAAAATATATAGTAGGAAATTATGGTGATAATGAGCTTGATGTTATAAGAAATAATTTCAGTGTCCATTTACCTCGGTAAGTTTCCACAATTCCTTAGTGTTCTCAACAACTGAATTCCATAATAGTAATGTCATGAGAGAGTTAATAAACTCCTCGACATGCACAGTAAAAATGCCTTTCGTTTAATTCTTACGACCTGAATAGTGGGATTTTTTAATCTATATTTTATATTTAGATAAAAAAAAGCTTCTGTAATCTACCGTATACGCCCTATCTACGAGAATGTTGTGAGGATTACGTGGCAAATCATACGTGGCAGCTATTAAGAAGTATAGTGATTATTTTTTCCATTTTATATGACAATATACATAGAACTCATCCCCCTTGCAGATTATGCAGGCCTAGTCTATGTGACCAAGGTGGCTGCATAACCTCCAAGGGCAAGGCCAACTGGCTGACAGAGGGAACGTAACTCCTCTAAACGAATCTAGTTCTAGCCCATCGCGAACACAATCCGACACGCCGAAAAAGATGCATGAGTCATGACACGGAATGTGCCACTTGGGAAGCAAATGAGTCGCTTTTCCCCGCCTATTCTTTTATATTCAGAGAAGAATCCTCCTCCTCTTTTCGCGGGTTACTCATCCCACTGGACCTCGCGACACACGTGCTGCCTGTCTTCCGGACCGAGTGACAACCTTCCTACGCCCGCTTAATTAATGGTCCACTCTCTCTCCTGCTTCCCTTCCTCAATGGAAACGCATTATCTGCTCCTCTGGAGCGAAATCCTTAAATAAACGTCTTCAATTACAACCTTTCCAGAGAATTGAATGAATGTCGCCGCATGGAGTATAGTGGATGGTTCTAATGTGCTGGAGTTGAAAGAAACTAATCTAATATTTTTTGTACTAATTAGGTGTTCCATTAAATGGTGTCTTCATTAGAGTGAAACTAAGACATATAAGATTAATTACAATTCCTCCATAGATATAATTTGTTTGCAATAACATTATATGTTTGCTGCTACCAATGACAGCGTTCATTTTAAAATGCATGTTTACAAATATGTTTACCGCGTATTCATCAACCCATATGATGAATTTATTAATGATGTAGTAAAAATATAAGTAGAGCTGTGGGAATGCAATGAAGATTTGTACAGATGTAAAAGACGGGGTGGAAAAAAATCAACGAGGTGAGTGAAGCAAAACTCTATTATTTTCTAAAAAGTGTAAAAATATGAGGAAAGTTTGATTAAAAAGTGTCGAAGATACAAGCCATTTTCTCACAAGTTTGTTGAAACAGAAATGAATGTTAGCCGCTCAACCGCAAAGACATTTACGCGCAAGAAAAAATCACTAAGCAACTAAAAGTTAGTGACCGTAGAGAAAGGACAAATGATTTATAGTCTTCCTTTAGGTTGATTAGTTTTACTGAGCTTGACACTTCATACGAAAGAGTTATGCAACGAAAGGCAAAAACGCGAAACTCAAAGCGAAACCGGTCTTCCAAAACATTTCATTCGCCTCACTCAGATATAATTAGAAAGTAATCCAAGTCGTTTAATACCTAAAATTTCACAAGTTTGGAGGAAGATATGACCATTAAGAGCAATCTGCTCGGAGGGTGCAAGGCAAAAACGGCAACATCACGCGATGTTATTCGAATAAAATTATCAAGGGAAAACTCTGACGTGTTGGTTATTTTCATGCCCAAAGAGGCGTTCGATAATTTCGTTTCAGTCAAACCTGCGAGCAAAACATCGTAATCACATTTGAAATAATTGTTTCCAATTTTTTCGACACGTAATCGTCGATTTCACCACCTTGAGGGATGGAAAGTTCAACGGAATAGCGGTGCGATTATCTAAATCATCGATAAATGAAGTCATTACCATGACTTACAGAACTATCGGATAGGAATCATAAAATTACTTACAAGCATTCAACATTCCTTTTCTCCATCATGAGGAATAAGATTGGAAATATTGCCTTTTAATAAGTCGAGTGGGATTGATAGGGATCTCGAAAATGTATTTACTTGGAATTAAAAAAGTTCATCTTCATCATCATGTCAGCTATTTCGTAGCATCTGCGTTTGTATCCGCAGAATGAGATTCAATAGCCTTGCTGGTTAGGCAAAAGAAGAAATGGCACCAAAATTGCCATAAATGGGGATTCTTATAGTTGAAAATTGAATAGTAATTAAAGATTGGAAGTATTGATTGCTAATTATAACTTATCGAATAAATTAGCACTTTGTCTCACACCTTAAACACAAAACACAAAGCAATATAAAAATGCATCATAGCACTAAAGGCAACTTCTTCATAAATCGTAATTACCTGTAAAATTTGAGCAATAAATTTTTAAACTAATTATGTAGGTTTTAGAAAAATAGATAACTTACACATAGTCCTTTTTGTCTAAAATAATCTACATAAATAGTAGCTTTGCATAAGAATATTTTGAGCCCATGCTAATTCGACAAGAGTAGTTCGTTATCGGCTGAAGGATAGCCAAAAGGGCTGCGTCTTCGACTTCGGTGAAAGCGGTCCCAGGTTCGATTCCCGGTGGGAATCCATATATGAGAAATGACCTCAGCGATCGAATAACTTTTAACAATACTATTATTACTATCAGTTCCTTATCGTAAGATATGGTAATTTTAGACATAAGTACACATATTCTAAGTCCCTTGAATTCCCTCAACTTTTTTTTCCTTCATTGCTTAACCCGCCAGTCGTATCATCCAAAAATTCGCTAAAATAGTTTTGAAACCCTATTGTAACTACTGTTTTCCAAATATATGCAACAAATCAAAAATCCATTATAATTTCCGACCTTTTTCGACGCTTCCTGTCGAGAATAAAAAAAATAATCGCCCGAATCCGCTCTCACGACGCAGTTCGACCTCACGAATAGCTCACAATGTTTCCGCAAAGAATCGCAAAATCACAATCGAATTTCCTTGATAAAAAATAACAATAGCCACTTCTACATATTCCCACGAACATCGTCGGGAGAAACGAAATGTAAATCAATTCATTTCTCGAGAACTGAAAACAATAATTTACGGAGGACGGGAATTTCATAACGACAAAATCCCATGCTGGTCTTGTCATCATTAGAATAGAAAAAAGCCGTGTTTGGAATATTACGGAATGCTGTTCCCCTCCTTCCTTTCTCCGGTACGAATGAAGAACCGCGCTCCGAATTCCCTCGCAAAGAAAGGGACTCATTATTGTACGCGCGAGTGAGAGGCTGTAGGCAAAAATCGGGGTAGGGCAAAAGCATTTTCTTATTTTTTTTGCTCGCGTGGATTTCGGGATGCCATTGGTCGGGAGAGAAGCGATGCGGAGAATGCTGGGAAGAATAAAAACGCGAAGGAAATGTCACAACACGCTATTCACGCACGGAAAAGAATAAAAACACACCCAGGAAATTCTTAAGGGAAGGGTCGAATCCTTTCTATTTTTCGCGCATTATTTTTCTAAGGAATATCTTCAGAGAGACTGCGTAATCTATAGAGAGTAAATTTCCTGGGTGAAGCAACATTTCGTGGAGACAGAAGGGACAGGCTGAAATGGGAATGCCTAGGTAGAAACTTCATGCAAATATACCGATGAGTATTGTGCCATCATGGGATTAATCATCCTAGCGATTCCAGAGTTCCAGAGCGAATGAACCAGAGTTAGGGAACCTGCGGCCTACTCCGGCGTTCAGGGCGGCCTACATTCTCATTTTGAAACAAACTACTTTATAAAAATTATAATTTCCTCAATGTCTTGCATTACGTGAAGTGACTATAAATTGGAAAATATTCCTTTTAAGTTTACTCAGGGACAAAACTCGTTTTTGTAACGTGCAATATCGATGCTCGAGTATTTGAAATCCATTAAAGAGATTGCTCAAAAAACACACTTAGATATAAAAAGAGTGAACAGACGATGGAAAGAAAATTAGAAAGTTACAAAACCGTAATCAATCAATGATATATGTGGCCCAGCTTCTTCTGATATTCTAGCGTACATGTGGTCACAACGTTACTAATATGAAATTTTTTTTTAACGTAAGGTTAAGTTACTCTCATAAATTTTCAAAATATTTTTTATTTCAATCGAGTCACTATTACGACCCCTAGTTTCAAACTCAGCCAAATCCTTATACATTTAATGAGGACAAAAGAAATTCAACCATAAGGAATTGTGTGATTTAGAACATCACTTCCAATAGAATGATTTCATGTTACTTACACAAGAAATACTATGGGCAGGGTATGACCCGCGGGCCGTATTTCGTATATAGCATCAACTAGTTTGAAAAGACATTACAAAATTTTCAACTGTCCATCCAAATCTCTAAGAGGGAATTAGATTCAGGCAATGCAATAAGCAAATAATCGATGCCGCAATAAATAATGGCCAATTTAACCATTTCCAGAGGAACCAATGCCACTTACAGAGCCACAGACCCAATCATTCCATCAACGTTGACATACAAACATCCAGGGGGTAAATCAACGTCATCAATGTCGAAAGAGGATGGATAAGTCATCTGACCGAGATCTACCGTGCAAAAAATTTGATTGTAGCTCATTTTGGCAGGAAATAATAGTTTTACACTCTACGGCTAGAATTTTGCACTTTCACCCGAAAATCCTCGATAATGAACACATCCTGGAGGCAAGTTAGGAAACTTGCCGAGGGGTTTTCCGTCTCTCTAGGGATTGGTTGGCTGAAATGATCACCTCATTATCAGTTACTCATAGGATATCGCGAATTTGAAACAGATTGTTGCCGGGAGAGATTCTCCGTTATTTTTTAGCTTGTTTAGTTTTAGTTTTCAAATTTCGAGCCTTGCTAACCCAAACCAATTAGCAAATTCTACCTTTTTTACGAATGGTACAAAAATGAGATGAAAAACATGTACTGAGGGGCTGATTTCCGTATTTGTTACCCAAAGAATCTACCTAAAATCTAGGGAGAGTGGTTGTTTGTAACCGGAAACTGTCCCAAATTCTTCAAGATGGGTCGTTAATGTAGCTAATGACTCACCAAATTTTCGCAATAGAATTTTTGACGGATGACCGTAAAAGGCTAAACACGACCCCTCACATACTAGTAATTTAATCTCCAACAGGCTTTATTAGCACATAAGCAAGTATTCCAAATTTGGAGGGGTTGAAATCAATTCATTGAGAATTCTATCAAACAGTGAAATTAATGAAAATGGAATTTACCCAGAAATTAATATAATGCTTCAAGTAAATATGGTAAAATAATATGGCTTTTGATTAAAACTCAGCTACTGAAAAGAGTGTACAAATAATAAAAGACATGATCTGAAAAAATATTGTCTGCGATAGCAAGGTAAAGGTCCATACTTAAGTTTGCTTCTCAATTATTGTGGGTTTCAGTTTTTCTAGTGAGCAATGATAGATGGGAATTAAATCGTATATAATCTTTGCAAGTGTAGCCTCTACAAGAAGTTCCTCGATCTGATTATAAAATTATAATTCATAGTTAACCTTATAAAATTTCAAGCACAGTTTGCTGCTATCAAACTGACTAGAAATGGGAATGGAAACGCGAGAATAATTAAGTTTAATTAAGAATGATATTTTATGACGGAAGGCCCTTTCCCAGAAATAGGACCTTTAACTTACTAACATAAAATAAATATGAATGCTGTACAATTTGAATAATTAAATATCAGTGAATTACTTTGAAGCTTCTAAGATTTGCTACTATAGTAAGTACAAACAAGTACAGCCTATGAAATGAATCAATCTTGTAAGATGAAATCTAATTTTTTCAGCATGTTCTACATTTTCCTGTACAGTAATTCTCTGAATATGTATAATACATTTATGTATAACTCAAAATGAAATATGCAACATAAGTATGAGTGAATATCAGTGGAAAATATTATTACCACTTGAGCTCTATGCTCAACCATCTAGAGTAATTTCATTAATTCAAGAGCCGTTCTTCGATTTATCAGCAATTTAGTAAAGGGATAATTTCAAAACCCGGATTAATAAAATACGACTACAATTATGCTTAATATCACCTCCCTAATAGATCAACAGTTTCCGGTCTAGAAGCCATTTAAAACTACAATCAATCGCACGTTAACGGGATAAAAAGCGATAAATTAACAAATGCATGGCCTTTTTCCGAACGTTAAATGAGGTGACTCGACGTAAAAGTGGAGCGATTGTAGAAGTATGGCCAAGGTTGCGAGTAAAACACACAGCAAGATATTTGAAAGTAAAAAACGGCACTTTTTAAGAATGTCCTTTATTGGAAGGATAGTGAAAGGGTGTGAAACCCGGAGGATAATTTTCTCGACCACTTGGGGCTACTAATAGAAGGGTTACGAAAAGAGAGGGCAGCGATAGAACGAAGGGCGCCACTCGAAAGTTCGAAGGGGATATGGAGTTTAGAGCGGCGTAGGAAACGCACAGTAATATAGAGAAAAGATCGCCTATTCCTTCCACATTCCGAAAGGCGTAATTGCTGGAGAAGCTAGTTTTCAAAAGTAGACCGACCGTTTGCGTCAATTAAAAGAGAGCGGTAAGATAAATGTACCGATCGGAATAACTTTCTGTAATTCACTCTTCAATTTGTGCCTTCTCCTGACAAGGACGAGGAGCGAGATGGCTAGAGACCTGCATGCTATCTTCATCACTTCTTCTTGGATTTGGATGTTTTCTCTTAAAATTGCCCGCCATGAGCTTGGATATCCTATCAACTACGCTTTCTACTCATAGCCCTATACATTTTGGAGACGTTTTCTAAAAAATACGCCGCTGAAATTCCTAGAATGGAGACGTTACAGAATTACCTTTATCTGTATATCATTAAATATTCACTGAAGCACTAATACGTTTCTTACTTCTCCGAGGTCGAAGTCTCGAAATTTAAATGACTTCCATTTAAAAGCTTTCGAATGTACTCCATGAGAGGAAGAGTCTACGCTTTGTTCACAGTCCCTTGCAGCTATTTAGATGCGATGCGAGATTTGGAGAATTTTCAAGGTCCATGGAACATTATTAGAGAAAAGCAATATTTTCAGGAGACAACGAAAAAGCTGTTCAGAGCGTATAATCTTCGAAGAAAAAGAGGCCCTGGTCTGGTTTAAATTCATTTTAAACTTCCGTTGGTCTTTATTAGGGAAGATTGAGAAATCTTATCTTAGTGACTCACATGAGAAAATAAGCACCTACGATTTCACATAGAAGTCCTCATTTGGAATATATTCGGAACTATAACCATCAAATCTCAATCTAAAACTGTTTTGCCCAAATTATTTAACATCAAAAATTTTTGATGGTTCTGATTTATTACAGCTGGGTCATTATATTTCAGCATTATTTTTTGTTTGGTGACACACTTTCACAATGCATGATTAGAATGATGAACTCAGGTAAAAGGAATAATGAGGGAACTTTATATATGAAATAAATTCACGGGATACATTTCAAGGACATAAAGATTAAAGAAACTGTGTACAGAAATAACTTGAATTTCCAATAATTAAGAATAATCCTTCCACCATTCCAACATCTACTTTGTGAAGTTAATATAATACAACGATGAGTTAAATGCTAATTACATTTTAATCTAATAAATTGAATCTTAACTGATTTAAAATGGGAATACCGGCCAGATTTAAAAAAAATAGGAACAGGAAAGAATAGGGGTGATAGGACTATCCACGAATTCACCCTCCATTTTACCGACTGTTAATTACACGTTAAAACAGAAAAAATCCACATATATTTAAAAAGCGGAACAACAGTTCGATTCAGCATAAACTAGGTGCGTCGCGGAATACAGAGCCACAAATCGAACTTAGAGTACGACTCAATTAAGACTTCCTCCATTATCATTGAAATCTCCTCATTTAATTTCAAGGAGACTTATAAAATCGATAGCCGTGATCATTATCAAGAAGAAGAAGAAGAACCTAACAAGATTTCCTCCGCAGATCTCGGCTTATGTCGCGAGAACGGTAGACCAATTTGAAGCTCGAGGTACTCGAGATCGATTTTAAGGGAGAAAAATAATCACGCTGCCAGCCCTTTACAATCAAGGGCAGTTAACAAGCGACACCGTAAATAGAAGAAGCGTCCAAGTTACGATTTCCAGAGGCGCCAGGGGCTGATGAATCAGTTCCTGGGTTGGGCGATGAAGATTGGATCATCGTAGGTCACCTCCGTGAGGTCGGCGCTTCCGAAGATTCACAGCCCATCTCGAGCAGCATTTTTTTCTCGCGCTAATACTTTCCTCCTTACACGCGAAATCATTACGGTCATCTGATGAAAAAATCAAACTGGGAACACTCATTATCAGCGGCAACATAACCGAGAGGTAATTTCGTTTCGGGGGAAGTAGAGGGGGTAGGTCGAAGAGGAGAAAAATATTTGATTAGACGTTTCGAAATGAGTGAAAGTGGGAGTATGGTTAAGGAGAGCTGGAATTATTCCCGAAACAAACAATAATTTGAGCAGGCCGTCTTAAGCGCTTCGAGGAAACCTCTTTTCTGTTCGAGGAATGCGCCTTGATGAAGTTAAAGATCCAATTTATAAGGTACGCGGAAACTAACGAGAGAGATCGCCTCGTCGATATCATTCTCCCGAATGCAAACGAGGATAGAGGAATGAAGGTTGAAAATATTTAGAATCTAGGAACATATGGGACGGTTTCGGAAGTCTAATTAAATATGAAATTCGGAAAAAGATGAGACTGAAGCTAAACCAACCTTCCCGTGCATAAAAGTAAGATATTTTCGAAAGATAAGATTTTATTGAAAAAAAAGTTCAATCGATGAGCCAAATTTGTACTTAAATGGCTAAACATCCCAATTTTCCCGATAAAATGTAATAAATTCCAACGAAAGGGAAAACGGATTCTTGGCTCGATGCAAAATTTCTCCGAATTAAGCGAAGACTTTCCCGGCGGAAAACGTATTATGCAGATTGAGGAGTGGTAAAATTCGCCGTTAATTGATGCAAAATAATTCAAACCGTATTTTATACTTCGGAAGGAACTATCGAGGAGAAATATCAAATTTAAAAATACTCTTGAATACCCTCCGTAACGTAACAACCGTTAATTACGAATAAATTATACGATGTATTATGGCCGTGCTTTAATCTTTTCGAGAAACCATTTAAGGGATTCAAATGACCCAACCCTCTCCAGAACCCGATGCTTGTGTTCTTCTTCCTTACAATTTCGAGTTACACATAAATTCCTCGAGTAATGACCGCAAATTACCTATACACACAGGGATAAATAACAGGGGGCCGAATTATTTGTTATATTTGCTCACTGAATTGAGCTGAAAGATTAAGCCTGAATAAAATTGCAGAAAGCGGTGAGAGGAAAATTGGATTGATGGTAAGAAGCGGGCGTTGCGTAGGAACAAAACAACATCGCCCGTGAGAGAAAAAGAAAACTAAAGAGAGGAACGGGTACGGCCAAGAAAATGAGATACGAGGGGAGTATAGATACAAAAAACCGATAGGTAACAAACCAATCAGAGGGAGAATTAACTTCGCGCCATCGTAAAAAAAATACGCCGAAGATATTGACGTACGAGATGCGGCAGACGTTCGCGTTCGAAAGAAAGAAATGGGAAATGTTCCTCATTTAACAAAGAAGGAGACAGACGGAAAAAGCAGAAAAATTGAATAAGACGTCCGATTGGCCGACAGAGATGGGTACGAATCGAGAAACGGAAAAGAAAAAACTGATCGAGAAACGGAGTGGTATTCAAGGCAGTCAATCACGCCGCTCCGTAGAGAGAAGTATTGACGAGATGCTGACCGAGAACAATGAATGGATCTTCTACGGAGAAGGAGGAAGAGAGAGAAAGCTCGCGATAAAAAGGTGGGAAAAAGCATTGCCCCTGAGCGCATCCCGCTTGCGATCAGGTATGGCCGGTTCCGGACGCCTCCGCGCTCTGCGTGTATAATTTCCTCCACATACATTGGGTAAACACCGGCACTCGATGCTCCGGGTGATCGAGATGAATTAAATTTCTTAAACACCGATCATTAAAGGTATCATCCTATCTTATACTTCAGGGAGCGAAAGGCTAGCGCCGTTTACCTCCCCTAAGACTCTCCATTTGAGGAAGTATTTCGAGAAAATTGAATGATCATATGTCTAAGGAATTGATTGAGCTTCTGCTATTAATTATCATATCGGCTCTTTACTCCAAATTATCGTTTCTTGGAAAATTCTTTCGTCAGAATCGGGATTCCAGCCTCTTGAAATATTACTGCCTACTTGGTCTAGAAAATATATAGGTACCAAAAAGACTGGGAAAAATCACGATGGTAATCTAAAGTGTGCATGGTTACAAAATACTTCGAGGATTATCCTGCATAAATCTTGAAATATAGCTAAAAGATTGAGTAATTAATTTATTAGAGAGATTAAAAAGATAATTATCATCTCTAAAGAATGGAAAATGGCGCGAATTGATAACAATTCATAACTATACACAGTAGAAGTGTTGTTGTATCGACTCAATTGTGTACATAGGGTTAGGAACCTAAAGAGAAAAACCAAGATAAACATGTTTAATTTGTTGAAAAAGAAAAGAAAGTCATGGAAAACAGTTTAGGAATATTACATGGAACTATTATTCGAACAACGGTAGTTTTATAGCTGAAAAATGTATGCGTAGTTCGAATGAATGTAATACAGCCTAAAATTTCTATTTTCTCACAAGAAAGAAATCTTGGTGCACATAGGATACAATTCCTAATTAAATAATAAGACCTATTTACAATCTTAAAATCAGGGTAATAATGTAAATATATGTTTACCAGGGTAACTAAAATTTCTAAGTTCTATAAACTTCCTGGATTTCTTTCAACCTCTGAACGAGTTATTTCATTGAAAGACTAACTAGTTTCCTGTAACTAAATCGATTTTTTAATTTTTTGAGAGTAAAATGTGAAGGTCTTAAAAATATTTTATGCCTTTATCGCCGCGGTTTTAAACACTCGGTTCTGTAAGGATATGGAATACCTTTAATCCAAAACGAAAATTGTACTTCCAAGATATTTTTATTTATTTATACAAATAAGAACGTCGTATATTTATTTCTCGTTTTCCTTAATGTAAAAAGAAATAAATCGATCAAGTAAGAATCTTCTAGATCAGCAAGGGAACAATTGTAAGAGTAAGAGACAAAGGTTTCTCCAATCGCCGGCAGCGGCAACCATCCAGGGCAATTCCTCGGAAGAGGATAATCGTCTGGCGGCCACCAGTTATTCAGAATTCCCTAATGCGCATTTCGAAAGCTACGCCTTCATGATCACAGGGGGGTCGAACAAATGGTTGTGGCTGTATTTGATTAAACTCCTCTAATTTTCTTTTAAAAAGTAAATGAAATATGGAAGTGATCCTTACGCGTTTAGATCCATTTCCGCTTTCAAATCTATTTTTTACAGTATCTTCTAGAGATAAAAACCTATGCCTTAAACATTGAGCGTTCATAACTAATGATTCGGATCAGAATTATTCACAGAAAGAGACTACAATTATGGAAACAAACCTTTGATGAAACCAGCAATGCAACACAAAATAGAGCAACATTTTACGCCTTTGTTTTCTCACTGAAATTTAGCTAAAATTGATAAAAGAGACATACAAGAGCTCCAGTAATTAATATTTGGAAATAAAATGCAGTACATACCTGGGTGGTCTGAAAATTTTCCGACATTTCGCCATTTCTCGACATGTTTTCTGAAAAATTTGGGGTCGGAAACTTTTCAGACCACCCTCGTATGTTACTCTATACTATATCAACATAAGGTTCCCGTTAATCAATCTTCAATCAAACAAGTAAAAGGAGCAATGACCTGCGACCTCGAAGCAATTCCTTCCACATGAAAAACGAATGCTTCTTTCGCAACAATACAAATAAGAGGTCAATTCAAAGATTATAAAAAGAATTTAATATACGTTTCGGAGAAAATGAAAGCTACGCGCAATAAAAAACTATAAACCTGGCCATTAGCTTGCCTGGAATACTATAATTCTCTTGGGATCTAAATCACGTAACCGAAGATATAAAGTAGTGATTAAGGAAATGCCTTCAATATTTAATGAGTAATTGCAATAAAATTTACGACGAGGAACAAAGTTCCACACTCGCTCGCAATCCAAACAATGAAAGGAACGTTACAATCCATTTCAAAATTACTTTCCTTCGAAATAGCGATTTTTTTAGAGCAGAAATATTAAAAAATTTGTAGCTGGAGCATATCTTCGTAATCCGAAAGAATGCAGTTGAAACACTTTCGGGTGAAGGATTTCTTTCCTGAAACCCGAGCAATAACTACAGAGGTTTAATTATCACCAGGTCAACCAGAACGATGAGAATATGAAAGTGGTCGCCGGCAATCGAGCGTTCTCGAACAACCAATTCCGATTTTCCTATGAAAATATATAAAGATTAATGACCTAATACCCTTTCATCGCATTTGTGACAAACTGTGAAAAACAGATGAGAAGAGATATTTTGATGACATTCGAATTACTAAGAGTTAGAAAGTAAACTTCGATCTAACGCTTTTTCATATATTTTTCCTCGTATTTCTTAAGAGTTACTCAACACTTGGAAACTTAACGGAAAAAGATCCAATTATAATCGGGAATACATCCAGGAAGATGCAATCGCAAATAATGATACAGCACCTAACTGGATATTTTTGTCTAAATAAAACGAATTTCGAAAGAAATTATCCTGAAAAATTATATAAGTTCCTTCGATACCCAGTCATAGCGTTATTTGAATGAAGGCTGAACTTTTTTTTAATCTTTGGTAATCCTTTAGGAAATATTCCAGATAATTCCCACTTTACACTTTACGCGCCTTAACAAATAGGTGTGAAGTGTGATTAAAGTAAAGACGTAGAACTTACAAAAAATTATATATTTGAATATGCAAAAGAAGACAAGAAAATTCAATGCCCTCTAATTTACATGATGTTTGTATCTTAAAGTTATTAAAATTGAAATTAAATCGCTTAAATTTTCAAAACTTATAACGATTGAACGATATGGTTATTTTAACCGTGAACAGGAATATCGATTCAGATATATCGGAAAATAGATGTGCTTTTACCACAAAATTTATTTCATAACAAAACATTAACCATTTAAAGTAATAAGGAAATTAGTCAAAGTAGTATGGTTTAGTATTTAGTTCTAGTATGGATTCCCACGAATTCTAGTCTTATTCCAGCCCAAAAATATCGGGGACTAAATCTGTCGGAGCGATGTTAAAATGCCACGGAATGCTAATAAGACTGACGTTAAGAAACATGCAGCTGTCAAGGATGAAATATTTCAAAATTTTTCGGCTGCCAAGGGCTAAGCAACGATACCTCGCTGTACACGAGCTAACAAAAACCTACAATTAACAACATCCATCATTTAATACTCCTTTCAAAGAGCAACGGTCAGAGGGCCTATCCAAAGTTATTAAATTAATAAAACTCAGGAAGTAAATGTCAACGACAAGGTAACCTACAAAATATATAGATCCAGATTATTAAAAACGGGTTTTTCGGATGAAAATCATTTTATTTTTGCTTCGTATGAGTTCGACCTAACGTCGTTTTATTCTTCACTTTGTGGAGCGCCTTTGGGGTTAGCTACCTGAATTCCTAATACACGGTATCTCCATCTTACCCGCCGAAGGCACCGAAGAATAACGCAACTTGTTTCCACAGACTAACTGGCGTAAATGCATTTTTAATTCAAATCAACTGCATTAAGCCGAGTTTAAAGTAACAGGTGCTAATTTTCATCGAGTTAAGTTCTTCCTCGTGAGAGGGAAATAATTCGCCCATTTCGGTCGTGAAAACGTTTTGATCGATGGCAAACAAGCCCCTAGCATAACAAACATCCCATCTATCAAAATTTTCCCTTTAAATATTGGAGGCAGAATAAACGCACTCTGAAATATTTGAAAAATTATCTGAGGCTAATCGATTACGGATATCCCTTTGCACAGAAGAACTATAAATCTCTGAACCACCCAAAACTTTTACAAAGTTTGTAAAATATATCAACAAATTACAGTTCATACAAACTCTTCCCCGTTCCAAATCCTCCTCATACTGCAAGAAACATGCAGGAGATGTTCTAAAATAGATTGGCCCGTTAAACTTTCTATCAATAGAACATTGAATTTTCTTTAAAAAATTTTCATACAATTTTCATACAAAAACACTACGTAAAACATCGGTAAACAAATAACATTGGGTTTTAAATTAGTCTCGTACAAATTCTTCAAATATTAGGTAATCCGTTAAGGTTCATTCATATGCATGATGGGAACTTCTTAAAATTAGCATTATAATTTGAATTTCATAATTTGTTTCGGATAAAACGTCCGATCTAAGTAATGTTACGAAATAGCAACATTCAATATCATTATCTTATTCACAGGTCAAGCGAAGGAGTGTAACTAGAAAGTGAGAGCAAAATTATGCCTCGAGAATATGGGTATGTAATCAGTATAGTCATCTAAAATGGAAAGTATTTTCGCTTCGGATAACCTCTAGATCAATGGATAGAACACGACGTAATAATTATTGGGTTGTAGTAGCAAAGACCATATTGTGCTTCATGCCTTCATAATTCATTAGCACGGAGAAGTAATTCGCCACGATGAAAATCTGGATCGTTAATTCGTACAAATGCAAATAGCTACATCACGGCGGTGAAGTCTACATCTAGCGATGAATGATCATATCGATCACTTCGTTTTGTAGCGGCATAATCGCGATTAAAAACGTAGCTAGTAAATTTATAAATGACATCGTATTTATTCAGCAAATTAGAAAAGGGCAATGTTATTTTCATCAACTAAATTGATACTTTTTTAACACTGCCAGAAAGTCTTTGACTCCTCAGTGGTCTAGTCAAGTGAACAAAAATTATAAGTGAATGAACAAAATATATGATTTATGATGATTATTATACATGATTTACGGTGAAACCATGACTTTTCATATATAAGTAGGGAAAAATATCAAACAAATGAGCTAAACAAATATAACTCTGCCATCGAATAAATGTAAGAGCTTCAGCTGTGTACTTGGATTTCTTTAATTTCTTCTTTAATTTTAATACACAAATGTGATATGATCATTTATTTCTCTGAACGAATCAAACCTTTGAATAAATACTAATAAATATTCCCGTATGATCCGGCGATAGGTAAGCCACTTTATTGCCCGGTTAGTAGCTGTTTGAAGAAAATATACACGTGTGTCATTCGCGGCTTTCGTGATTCGCATTTAAATCTAGTAAAAATACCACAAATTGCGACCCTAAAAACCAGATATCTAAATCACGATCAGACAATTTTGCTGACATGCCTACAGAGAAAGTAACATACTCCGAAATAACGGTAAGAGAGGTTCTGAAATTTCCAAATAAAGAAAGTGATTCAAATCTTTACGCCGCGACAGGTTTAGAGACATACTCGCTATATATATATTTTTTCGCTAACAATTTAGATTACTACCTCACACTAGACAAAACTCTAGGATTTACCGCGTGGGGTCAAAGAAACTCTCCCCACTTAAACATGACTGTAGGGACAGAGGATGCTAAATCACCGCTCCAGTTCAATGGAATGCAATCATTCTGAAGAACGCGAAGTAGGAAACATGCTCAGTGCAATACTACACTCGCTCCTTTAACACGGAGACCCATGAATCATGCAAAACATAGCCGTCCTAAAAATCCTTATCTTTATGAGAAACACGAAAGCGCTCACCTTGTTACATACGAAACCCAACGTGTTTCCTTGTACCTTTGGCATGTTAAGAATGGCATGAGTTAAAATCGAGGTGAAAAAACAAACGGTCATTTTCCCACTTTTAAGAATGTAATCGGGGTGAGCAGCGGAAGAATGCATTCACAGGCGGGGGAGGATGTAAATCATTTATTCTCCGCTGGTCCGGGCGGAATTGCTATCTCCTCACTCTCCACTGTGATTAATCACCCAAGGCTGTGTTGGCCAATGCATGGGGAGGACTAATCACAAGGATCGTGCAAGGAAACCTCAACCTTCCTATGTCCTCGCGGTACCCTGTGCCGGCACCGAATATATGCTCCGAGATTTACCACGGATCTGGGAATTAATGAGTGGAGAAAGGGTTTTGCGGATCGAGGGTAAAAGGCAACCAAGCATGTCTACTACCGAAGAGGCACGACTTCCATAGGTATTATCGGTCGGAATATTCCCTTCCAATTCAGGAAACAGGAAAAAGGAGCGAGTTCGCTGTGTTGTAACTCTTGCTCTCACTAAAGAAAACTTTACGAAGACATGAGTAAAACAGAAGGGTAACATTTTCTTTTAATGTGACATATCGTCCAATTTTATATTTTATTATCATAACTACATTTTCAATAACAATATAATCATAAATATTTTCAATAACAATAAATGGTATAATTAAAACAAAATTGCTATTCCTTTAGTGAGGTCAATGGTTAGATTTCTTGAAAATACGTAAGCGAACAACGAAATTATTCCAGTTGTATACTTAATTGCTCTGGTCTAACAGTCCCAAATTCTTATTCTTGTATTCTTCTTATCGCTTTGGGAAGAATCCTGTCAGATTCTTTATCCTTAAAACGCATACTCACATACAAATACCAAAGTTTAAATACATTTCTGCCGTTACAAACCATTTTCTTTCATTAAACATGTTTTATTTTGTAAATGATAGGTATTATATAAATTTAAGAATACCTAACTACGTAGATTATCCCAATATGGCAACATATTCACATCACTGACGAGAAAACCTTCAGATCATATCTCTCCTGAAATTTTTATTAATTCACTTAAGTGGTTATATGAGAACAGAGATAACCTCTAACTTTTACCGAACTCTGAGATGGTGATGAGAGAGTTTTGTTTCACAGCTCCTACACGATCTCACGAATTCAAAATCGCTGATAAAGAAATACGAAGTTGTTTTCCTTTGTAAAGAATGGTCGTTCTTTGTGCAACATCACGATTATTACTTGCGAGTTTTCTTTTAAAAATAAATCTAAAAAGATGGAGGATATTCTGAGTTTGTATACACAAAGGCGCACGGCTCTTGAATAAATTCTAAGAGAGGATCGATTGAATAAACAACTTGTTATGCGTTAGATTGAGCACGAGTATCTTTCATTACTTTGAGTACCATCAATTACACATATTGCAGGTCATATAAACTGACATTTTCCATACGAGTAGCTATTTCTTCAAGAAAGAGAGACAATAATGATATTTTAATAAATAGAATAAGAGATTGAATGCATCAATATTTCTATTTCGGAAAATACTTAGTATCGTATTGTATTGACATAATTCGATATTGATGTAAACTAGACAGAAAACAGAATCTTAGAAATAATTATCTGAAGATTTTTTCACCGATTTAAAGTAACAGAGTATGCTAAAATGAAAAAGAGATATCGAATGAGTTACAAGTTCTCCACCACTCTGATAATTGAACGATTAAAAAGAGAGGTTCGTTGAACTTATACCTGGTAAGTCTTAAATTAGCAACCTTCAAATCCAGCGCCGACAAACCGTATAAAACATGTATTTCGAAACGAAATCTGAACAGCAAGTGTGTATGAATTCGCAGAAAGTAGCGTCTAGTCCATAATTATCAGAAATTAAAAACGCGATAATACATGGCCACAACGTAACACATTAACAAAACTCGCGCGCTGAAAAATTAACATTTAACCTTGTTCCACATCCGCATATCGTATTTTCAGTAATAACGTCTCATAATCGAGGACAAGTAAAAGCCATTCTCGATCAGATAATTGTTCAGAGAGAGAGAAACAATGAAATGGCGGGAGAAGAGGGTCGTTCGACGGGTGAGAAGTAAAAGGTAAGGGATCGAAAGTCTAATCACAAAGCCAGTCTCGATTTTTGATCCGAAAAGAGATAGAGAAAGCGAAAGCATGGATTCGCAAATTAAGCGAGAGATTCCGTCCTTCTCTTTTTCAGCATTCCCAGAGGGGATGTAAGAGAAAGCATATTCGACCAATTTGAACATTGAAAACTATACGAAATGCTTTTTTTTTCTCACGAGGAATCCCGTCTCCGAATTCAAAGGGTATCCCGGAAAAGTTTGCATCGAAGGAAGACTTCGTAAAGATTAAAAAGGCATTTCCTGGAATTGGAGATGTGGCGGAAGAGCCTTTGGCCTTTAGTTTCAGATGAAATGATTGCTTCGGACGCCGCCTACTATTACGCTCGATTAAGTATCATTGAAAAGGAAAGTACGCGTTATATTTTGATGGGCACGGTAAATATTACGGTTCGCAGTGTGTATCAATATCTATGCTGATCGGGGGAGATTGAGCGATTAAAGACTCATCGATCGATTTCTCTCGGCGAATTATAATGAAGTGATTTCCAGGTAAAATAAACACTGCGAAAAAGATGAAATCAACATTATGCCAATTTATAAGCAATTTAAAACATAGATCATTTTCCAGCTCCAGAATTCATATATGGTAATACGACCTTTCTACGGTTGATGAAGCGTAAATATTGTAAAGTTCATTTAAGCAGGAACACATGAGCAGGAAATCTACTTTGACATTTAAGTGAAAATAGAATGTTACTTAGAAAGTGAGGAGAAGAATTGGAGCCTAACATTAAAGAATTAACGAATTAGAATGGCAACAAATTACGTAATTAGATCTCTTAAATCCTTGTTATGACATATTCCTTGCTTGAAGAGAATCAAAACGAGAAATTTTATTTTCATATATTTTATCCGGACCGATGATTTTCAATATTTTTTATCATTAAGTATAATGAATTCGTTGAATTCTTGCTTCTATATAATTTATTTATGCTTTCCGCGAAACACGAACAATAAATTGGGATGTGCATATAGACAAGAGAAACTTCAAGTTTACTCTAATCTGTAAATCAATCAAGTTAAAGTTAAAGATATTGACTGAAATACGGTGGAAATTCATTTTAAATCAAATGAAAATTAAAAGTTTCCACAATTTTTCAAACATTGTGGCCAGTAAAACTTTCAATCAAGTTAAATACCGTAATCAGTGAGTTGAAATGAGCACGAAAACAGATATATAAATTACGATAGATATGTTGCATGAAATATTTAAAAACTACGATCCACTAGATAAATCCTATCCACCGTCATTAAAAAAAAGATAACATTGAATGAATAAGGGTACCCTTCGAGTTAGTCATAACACAAAAATATTCTACGTAAATAATTAAAAATTGCTCAATAAAGCAAGACTTTTCTTCGAAATATTCGTGTTATTCGAAAAAGTACTTATATAACTAAATACGCGGAAATTTTCAGTAATCGTTAGAGAACCAAGATACTACTTCCTGTAATGAATTTTGCTTCCAAAAATGTTTCATAAATCTCGGGAAAACCGAGAGTTATTTTAAGGATAAGGTAAATCATGTATGAAATCAAAAATTATAAGCCCACGGCGAGGAAATAGTTCCCGATTCCCGTAATAAAAACGAGATAAGGATTTCCTACGCTTCTCCATAGCACGTATAGATCTTTCATCAGCAATTAAACAGTATGAAGAATGACGAAATGGAATGCGGCAGGAAGGATAAGAAAACGTGAGGAGACATAGAGAAATAGATTCAAAGCGTGTATTGGCTACGTCCGCGCCCCTACGTGACGATCGGCTTTCACTTTTTAACTAGGTGGACCAGAAACGTATAAGACGAGGCGATCGGGAGAGAAATGCTCGAATATTTCACGCTCGAGGGAATACGACGGGCCAATCAGAATGAAATTGTATATGACAAGCTTTACGATTAAATTTCTCTGGAAATGAAACTTTAAGGTAGCATAATGGATTTTTAATTCACTCACTTAAATTTCGAAAATGCCGTACTTCCTACGTTTGACTTAAAATTGCCTAAATAATACTCAAGTGCCTATCAGTACGTTGTCGGAGAGTTTTAATAATAACGGAGAAAAGGAATCAAAGTAATCACATAATTCAGCAACTCTTTACCAAATTTAGAGCTCAAATCCAAAATAAAGCAATTTCAAGAGAAATGTAAATATGTACTAAATGTAACACTTCAGAAAGTGTTGAAGTATAAACTTTTTCTTGAACTCAATATTGTGATTTTATATGAGAAGCTGAATTGATTTTTTCCCACCAACATAAAATAGGGTATTTCGTCATAAAATTGGTTCCTTCGAAAGACTATGTATGGATGAGCAAAAATGTCTTGAACTATATTTAAAACTAAGTAAAAGTAAATGAACTGTTAAATACGCTACAGCAGGGCTTCTTAAACTTTTTCATATGGCGAGAACGATTTCCAATTTAAAAAAGATGTCTTCCATTAATTCCCCTAAAATATATATTATAATGATAATACAAACATAAAAAGAAAGAGAAAGTCCTCATTTTAGAATATTTTTCGCGGGTTTTGCGGTGAAATTTAGCTTCTGATAACACTAATCGGAATATACAGTGACAAAGGTCTCTTGAGATATTCTAGCAAAAGGATTTGATTATAACAACCCACTATTTGTATGGAAATTGACTGTAAATGTGTCATTCAATTTAAGCAATATTAAGAGTAAAATACTCTTATCATTAGAGACGCAAAAGCTACTAACAGATTGAAAAAGAGACCTGAGTATACGAAAGGTAAAATAAGTTCAATTTAGGCATTCCTTTGGATTTCATTTCAGTGAGTTTCAACCATGTAAAACTGGAAAAAAATATGGAGAAATAACTGGAAAAAAATGAAGAACAACCGAATAAAAAGTTATCGGTTCATAAAAACCCACTGAAAAACAACAATTTTACGGTTGCGTTATAAATACCGTTTACGGTATGTTAGACAGCAACAAGGTCTTGATGTGCTCTCCTAGTCTTCCGTAACTCGATTTTCTTCTAGGCGTAGACACAATTTTACTTAATTCTAGAAAACTTCAAACATACAGGCTTAAAAGTAGAAAAATTTAAACCGCGATCTGTAAATCAACTGATGTTTATTTCTTTTCGGGCGGTTTAATTCGAAAAAAGCAACAGGTAGTTTCCACTATAAAATGTACTGAATAAAAGGATGACTCGAAATTTAAAAATATCAAACGCGTAACGGAGTGTTATCGAAAAATTCTTGATGCGTGAACATAGAGCTTTCAGAGTGCAGGAAGTAAGTAAAACGGGTTCAGAGTCGCGAAAAATGCACATAAATGTAAAGGATGAAGAGCACATTTCCTCTTATCCGACAGTGATCAGCCACACTGAGTAACAAATGTCTACGGAAAAAAGATCAATTCGGTCACTAAATTGAAGTGGTCTGGGAAGAAAAGAGAGAGGAGATAAAAATGAAAGGGGAGAAGAAGAGAAGCGAGTGAAGGCGCAAAGATAACGTGTGAGATGAGGAACGGATGGTTAATGTTGGGATGGTAGGGCGATTCGGCGTGTTTGTACCCGACTGTGTCATTCTAAAACAGGACCGTGAAAATTTATTGCTCCAGGAGGTGGGTTAAAAAGAATTAAAAGGAAAGGAAACTTGCCCTTTGAATTTTGAAGAGAGTGGGACGTTATTTTACATGGTAACACGAAGAAAAATTTTCTGCAGATGACTGAGAAAAGAGTGGACAAGGAGAAATCAATGACTCGAGTAAAAGAACAGTGAGTGGTAATGATGCGAATAGAGTATTGAATAAATTTTGATTGTTAAGTTATTTTACATTTTACTTATTAAAGAAAGGAGAGATTCTTTGTCGTAGAACCCAGCAAACAAAGAATGCAAAATTGTTTCATTGAACAATGTTTCTCCTCAAATTTTATAATTTTGTAGCAAACATAGAACAAAATAAAGCTTCCCGAAACACTAGTCAAAATAATCAATGGAGTAGACTTTTCATTAGAAAAATTTTGAATTTCTTCTCTAAAGCTTTATAAATCTACCTATTTTGATACCCGCTCACGAACGCCTAGGATTAGTCGAAATTTCTATCTTCATTTAAGAGAAAATTAATCGAATGCGTAAAGATGGAATATGCAAACTCGCGAAAAAATTCCTCTTCTCCCCTTTTTAATTAAGAATTACCATTGGTTGGGCTGCAACGTCAATTACAGAAGAAATTTCTATGATTATGGAGCTCTCTCTCAATTTCAACAAAGCAAGAAAATTATATAATGATCGTTTTCCTTTGAACCTTATTCTGTATAGTACTTGAAAAACACTTAGTCGTATTAAAAAATGCAGAATACTGAACGACCTGGGCTTAATTAAATTACATTGTTATTCATAAACGAATGAGCACGAAACAAGATCATACTTGCCAAAGAGTAAGATGGAAACATTTCAATCCCAAGATTTATTTACTTGCAAGGGTAAATAAAATACGACAGGCTAAGTAGAGTAAATATACAAAACATAAATCAGAGATACTCTTTTAAATGATTCGTCATTTTAATGAAAGCAGTCACGAGAAACCTTAAATACCATGTTCACTGTTGCTTTAGCGGCGGATCGTAAATCATTAACGAAGATCCCACGTTAAACATCGCATAAAACAAAAAAGATTTCTCTACGAACATTGTTTTCGAGGGTAACTCGAAAGAAAATTACACAGGTCAGCGCAGCCCGTGGACATCATACATCAAAATGCTGCCGCGGAATTAGCATACGCTGGCGACAATTAATTTAGTCCAGAAAGCTGAGGACCGGAACCTTACCAAACCGTTCATTGGAATTTCTAATGCCACGGTCTCACTTCCAATTAAATCAGCGGCGGCCGGGGTTATTTATTTTTTCAAAACGAGTATCCCGCGAAATTCGCAAAGGTCCCGATGACTTGATCACACTAAATCACGGCAACATGGCCACTCCCTGCTCGCATATCTACGCCACGGAATGAAGGAACATGTAAACAATGGGCTGCATTAGAATTCTGCCACGATCCACGCCTCTTTCCGAGGAAGACAACGGACACCTTGATACCAAACGGCTGCTGCGCACTGCTCGGAAAATGTCGTCTTTGTTAACGACCGATGAGCATCTCACGTGGGTGATTATAAAATGGGCGAAGGTTGAGGACGACAGCATCCGAGGAAAGAGAATAGGAGGCTGCGGGACCGCAGAGGTCATATGGGAGCAGTGGGAGGGAGCCTGTTTGAAGCGAGTATTTTCCGACATCGCGAGCGGCTCCGCTAACTAAAAGCGCCACTTGATTAATACGTCTTTCCTAAGCTTTCACCCGCGTGAAAATCCGAACCTTCCAGCGCATTCAACTTTGCCCGAAGATATCGAATTACCGTGCGTAAATTTCGCGAGAAAAACCTAATAATGGCGATGGAGGTGCAACGCCCTGCCTTCAAAAGTACGCCGAACGTCATTAAATTCATGAATTTAGACGTGTTTTTTTACGGTAGAAAATTTTTACTATACATTAAGGACATACATCGACGGAAAAAATCAAGAATACATGTAAAATATAAAGCAAAATTTTCTTATTAACAAAAATGTTTCTTATGGTAGGAAATCCAAAATAATTTATATTCACTTTAATATCGACCGAAAAATTAGAAAGATGATTGTAGACGCTTTTGACAACAAATTCAAAGAAAGATATTCTTGAGTGTCATATAACAAAATTCGCAGGTTTCCTTTAATAACATTCGCAGGAAATTTTCCCAAAAATACAGTTGAATTTCATGCGTGCAAGTATAACTGTTAGCGAACCCAATACCTTAGGAAAAGTTTTTGTAAAAAACCCATAAAAGGAAAAGAGAGAAAACGACAGCCTTACAGTCACGACGTACAAGAGAAAAAATCGCAAGAAATTCGCAGAAAGAGTACGTAAGAGACTGCCAATGTGATAAAAGAAATTACCTTAAATTAGGATTGAGGAGCTAAATTAGTAGGAAGAGTTCCTTAAATGTGTACTCATATGAGGACACACAAAAGTTCACGCTTCGAGATGTTAAGCTAACGAACTTATAAATAATGAAGAAAGAATATCCTATATCTTATGCGGAAACTGCCATTTAAATTCCACCTCAATTCCTTGGGGCGAATGGAATTTTACGACTAAGCAAAACTAAGCGTTTCTAATCTTAGATTGCCTACCTCATACGTCACTTCTTCAGGCGAGGATAATTGATATTCTCATGGCCATTGTTAAGAGATGAATAGAAATCAAGCGTTCAGAATAGATTCGATTCGCAACATAAAGGCAATTGATAATAAACACCGAGAAATAAAAACATTACGTTTGGGACGACAAATAAACAAGAGATATCAAATTGGGATGAGTTATGATCTCTTGAGAGTACTTTGAAAAGAAAGAAACATGGTTCCTTTGGTGATTTAAAAGGATATTGGACAGATGCTCGAAATATAAAAAATTATAAATAATTCTCTTATTATCAGCAACGTGCATGACATCAATTATCAGATGTCAATCAATAAATTATATTGGAAAAATTATAAAAATGTACAGAGAAAAATTTTGTACCTTTTTATAATCATATGACACCAAAATCTAAACACTTATCAATAAAATGGAAGAAGATCCCACACTGTAAGTACCCTAGATGATCTTCCTTTGGAAACATATGAGAGGTAGCGTAATTAGAGTAACGTTAGAAAAATTGTATTCTAAATGCGATAAATTAACGGAAATGATACTCTCTTAGGTATACCATCTGTCAACTTAGAAAATTCACAAATTCCAGATCTAACCGCAGAAGTAATTAGCAAAACCAACCATTCCCCATTTATGTTTCTGCTGGCAAAGATCTAAATATTTACGTCAACCTCAATGACAGAACACATTTCCCTCTTCAACTAAGCTTTTTAATCAACTTCCTGGTGGATTAGTAACGGTGATAACTGGAATTCATGTTCTTTCAGATCGGCTGCTTCATCTTTCCATTTAATGTAATTCGTTTCCTCTAAAAACAAGTTCTTCAAATGCACAGCTCTTGACGCATGTACGTTTAATCGAATTCCTCTGTGATGTAACATTAAGAAATTGTCAAAGTAATGAACCTTCCAGGAATTTCCCATTTCCTTAAGAATTTCGAGATACCTTAAAGACATGAGACGATAATGAATGAATAGGAAATTAAGTAATTTTGTCTTAATAAGTATGCCACGGGAAAAGTTCCGTGACTTTTAACTAAGGAAATGCCGAATTAGTGTTAAAATATTTGAGAGTTATTAATTAAAATTCTCGGAAATTCGAGGAACATTTCCCTAAAGAGAAAAAGCCCTAGAAAATGTGTCTCTAAGCCAGCTTATATATCCTGCTACGATACGAATATGGCAAATTTAACTGTTTACATATATCCTTCCTTTTAAATTTCCAATGTCAACAGAAAATTTTATTCCACAAATAGACCATTAAAACGTCCGATTCAACCGCCCAATCTCCGGAGACTTCAACGACCGCTGCACAGTAAATCTGTTCATGGGAGGCGCAATGTCCAAAGATAACGGAACGACAGAGAATATACATCTCGTGATCGCCCACAACGTTGGTAAAGGGCGACCCGATTAAAAAGGACCTGCTTAAAAGTGTGCGGCACAGTATGGATCGCTCGGAATAATGATGAGTGAAAATATATCTCTGGTCGTGATAAATTATCGTCGGCCATCCGATTTGTAGCGATACTGACAGCGGACTTCTCCGGTGAAATATATGGAGCTGTAATGAGAATAAAGCTTTCATCATTGCGATTAAGTGTTGGCCACATCTTGGCCCAGTAACTGCGACAAAAGAGCCATCCTCTGCTGCGCTCGTCATCACCCGCTGAACTTTCTCTCGCCCCTCCCCACTCGTCCCACGAGCCATCAACTCCACCATCCATCACCAGCATCCTGCACGTACGACCTTTTAGGCCTGATTGTTGGTGAATAGAAGCGAAATTTGATACAATTAGCGTATTCGAGCTCGATAGAGATTGAAAAGAAATTCAAAGGGATAAATAACTAAATTTACTATTAGACGTTCCGAACAAGAAGTTTTCGCAACTGAAGTAAGTTATACCAGAAAATGGACGAATTGTTGACATAGCCTGATAGAATCATAGCTTCATTTCCGAAAGGAAGGGATGACGCATGTTAAGATTTGCCTTCTCATGGGGTAGACTGTCTCCAACGAAACATTATACAGAAGCCTGCGTGATTACGTCATTCGCTTAAGCATGCTTGGTCCGACAGGACTTAATTCAAATTTAAATTTCCATCTCCGGAGCGAACGGTATTCAATTTAGAATGATGGGAAGGATTCGAAATGAATATGGGGATGATGAGGATAACTCTCACCTTGCAAATAGATTTTGCGAGTTTAGAAGCCCTTTATTGTTATCTGCGATAGAATTTCCCTTTAGACTTTAAGCTCAGATTGAATGGCATGAATAGATATGAAGTAGCAGTCAAAAATATTTCAGCAATGTTGAAAAAATCTGGTTACGAATTTAAAACTACGGAGTCAAATTAAAACGAAAGATTAGCTATATCAGAGTTATTAGATCCAAATAGGCGCATAGGTTTTAAGTATAATCATAAGTTTCGTCATAAGATAACTGTTGAAACTGGAAATCCATTTTGGTTAACTATAATTTATAATTGACCTTGGAAAACTTGTTTAATTATTGATATTATTGTTCTCCACAAGTTTGTGCTTGTATGCAGAAATCAGAAGGAAACGACACTAAACTGAAAAAACGAGCTCTCTATTTTCTTATAATCAATTCTACTATGCTTAGTTATTTTTTCCTAGTAATTCCTCCAGTTAACGAAGAGGATAGTGGGTTCGGCTTCAGTGAAAGCGGTCCAGGGTTCAATTTCATTGAGGGTCGACATTTATCGGTGCTCACCTAGCATCGTGATGATTATGGGTATGGATATGAGTTAAGAGAAGCGAGATCCGATCAAGGGTCCGCTAGGTCATATCAAACAATGGGATGCTGCGACATGGACTTTAATAGCTGAGGTACCCAATAGATCTCCACGGGGAAAAATGAAGAAAGATATTATTGAGTGCTACTTTTTGTATGGGAGAGAATCTAGCAACTCTCATCATAGCTTAGTTCAGGGAACAGGTTAACTAAAACCATTTTCAGTGAGAACCCCAAATCTTACCATAATTTGGGGCTTACCTTTTACAGTAAGGACGTGAATCTTAATAGAATTACCTTCTTGTGAAGTTAGTGCCTCAAGCTGGTGCGATGATTATTTTCCATTAAATTCACAATATGAATAAAGCCTACAAATAATAAAATGAATTTTATGTGCATTTCTCATGAAAGCGCTTTTACACGCCTGGGAGGAATAGGTAAAAACCAACCAAATCAAAGGCAATATATGCATGAAAATAATTCCATTATATGCGGGGCGTCAACTTATAGTAATTCAATGCACAATTTTACAGTTTTTGCAATTTTTGGTTCTTAACCTTTAAGCGAGCAAATACACTCAAGCTGATATTATTACATACATTAGCTTAACTAACAGTTTATTTTCGACGGAAAGAAAATATGTGAAGATGTAGATCAACTCAACGAAAAGCATATTTAATCGGTACATTATTTTCATATTCCGTTGGCGTAATCGTGCTGACTGAGGTATACTCCTAAATGGTCGTATGTTTGTCCCTGAAATTCAGCACTACAAAGGCTAAAATCTCAACATTCCCTCATCCTCATGAAGTCTATAATCAATTCCAACCATTACTTAAAATAACTCAAAATTCTCAATGTGATCTATTGGGAAAATACATGAGCTCGAATTCGACCATCGCATTGGTCGTAATGGAGACATGCTGTTTATAACCTCAAAATTTTACAAAATTTTCTTTTACAAACTTTTTTCTGGATTTTATGGAAACGAATATCCAACAATGAAAATGAGAATATGTATTCGTTTTCCCGTCTTTTAGTGCTTGTCTCGATTTCGTACGACTAACCTTTAAAATCCAACACTGCTAAAGAAATAGAGACTACAATCGATATAATAAGCAATTCAAATGGGAAAGCTTTGATATTTCTGGGATCGAACCGGGAACCATTATATAAATAAAAAGTATATTATTATCTGGGCAGCGTCGACTCTGAATAATTTGCACAGTTTGCAAGTATTTTTAGCATGTTTTAGAAATCTTTCTTTTTATATATCTTGCGATTTAAGGAAGTCTGAACACAAACACCACCTATATCCAGTATAAATAATATATTCTGTCCACCCTTCAGAAAATAAACGCTATCTACGATTCAATTTGAGATCAATTGTAAGAAACGCCTTCAAAACGGACGAATTGAAACATTAAAGGGACCGCCGATCGAACGGCTCTAACAAAGTCATTCTAAAGAGACGTGTAATCTCGGGAGTGATCTCCGGACATTTAACCGTTAACCTTTCAGATATAGAAGATCCTGAGATGGTCAGGAAACATATCTCCGAGGTTTAATATAAATTCGAATTATAAGTGGGCAGTAAAAATCAAAGAGACTCGTTCTCTTTTGCCGAGTTAACTCTCACCCTCTTAAGGGCAGATCAATAAATTAAACGTGAGCGAGGGTCATCGATAGTCAAAGCTAACCCGTTAGACCGGCTGAAAGCTTTTGATCCCACCAGAGTAACGCCCGCCCTCATTAACCTTAAGAAGACGGCCAAAGGGAGCACCAGCCTAATGCGTGCTTAGCTTTGCCTACGCGGGAGATATTCGAGGAGTTTTGCAAGAAAAAATGGTGGGTCTAGATGGAGTGACGAGACGGATAGCTCGAAAGAAGCTGAGATGTGTGCTAATCCTATTTCTTAACATTCATCGTTCATTTGCAATTGGAACGATTACTCATACATTTTCACGGAATCGGTTCTTGGCGGTTTCTTTAGGTAGTCAGGCTTCAATGGCTTCGGATAAAGTATTTATTTCTCATTCGACATAATTTCATGGGATGCGTAAAATATGCAACGAAAGGGAAATCGGCTAATTAGTAGGGAGATAATACAGGAAGTGAACATTAAATTGTCCATTGCGGGAATTTGATAAACTGATATTGGTAAAATTTTGCTACACTTCATAAACATAATTTTCTAATTTTCTGAAAATCGATGATGAAATATCTACGGCCATCAGCATTATAAATTGGGATTTATGCACTTATAAATTAAGACACATATAAAAGCTTACCTAAGGACATTCTTCACACTACTTAAAACGCTGTCACTGGCAGCAATAATTGCTTTATTATAAAATAAATCTTAGATGCATAATATCTCATAAAACATCTAAATTACATTCTTAAACATATACCAGCCACAAGTTAATTCAGAAGCAAACTATATTATCCGTTGATAATTCTAAGCTTCAAGTTAAGAATAATTGGATGAATGCTAAGTTTTTAAACAGAAAAATAGAGAAGCGCCAGGAGCATAAGCACATAAGCGTGCATATGGAAATTGCAGATACTGACACTGTACATATCGAAATTGAAGATACTGACAATATAGTCATCGTATTGACGCTAGCATCAATACGATGAAGCTTACGCGTGCACTATCTCATGAAATTTACTCAGATATCAGCGCGATTATATCTTAAAAAGGGGAGACTGAAAGTGAAGAATGTGATATAGTTAGGAGAATTTTTAAATGTGAGCAAAACGGAGCCTAATAAACTGGAGCTATATAAACTATAGAACTTTAAAAAGCAGAATTAAATTAACAAAATTTTAAATAACCGAAAACCAAAACAATAAATTGGCATTTAGAGAAAGATACATTTATTTACCCAATCGTGAAAAATATATAGATCATTTCACATCAAATCGTGATAAAATAGGATAAAAGTTATCGGAAGAGCTCCTACGATGGCCACTCTCTGACTATAGAAAATAGTAGCAGAAATCCAACTTCTATTGAAATATTATGTCTTAAAATTCTGATTATTTTACTCGCATTCCTTTACTTTATCCCGATCCCTAGTACTATATGATATGTGATAAGGACTATATGAAGAAAGCAGGAATGCAAATGAAAGAATGCCTAGGGTTATTCTTGAAGAGAGTTGGATGAAGAAATTTCCCTCGCTTTGAACCAAGAACAAAAATTTAGCCTCATGATGATGCAATGCATCGAAAGAATGGTCGCGTGCGTATGTATTTTGTAGCTTTGTATAAATTAAAATATTAGATCTATTATTCTTATATAATCAAAATTGAATTTATTGTATCCGTGCACATCTTATTTGCAATTCGCTTGGCTCTATCATTACGTATCAAAGAACTTCATACCACGTAAATTAAAGTTCATTCGTTTATAAATATGTATATATGAATTATATACTATTAAGATGTAATTAAAATTTATTTTTCTACATCCTAAGAATTAACAGAATATCCTCAATAAAGTCCGAAACCCAATACAAAGTTTTCCTACGGTAGTCTCAGGACCATAGTCCCTGATAATCCAATAATCGCAATAGAATTCTTCGCGTTGAAGATGCGGGAACCTCTTCGCATCGAAAGAGCAAAAGAACGGTCCAGAAAGAGGACAGTATTAGGATGGTTCTTAGAGATTTCTAATCACCGGAAAATTCCATCTAACGATGCGCCAACAAAAAATCATCCGTTTCTAAGAGCGAGATGTGGAGCAGAAGAGGAAAATCTGTCACGCGAGGGCCCGGGTTAATCAAACCATTTGGATTCAGGTGACTGCGGGCGACAGCAAGTAGGCGTGCGGCCTTGCTAGTTCATTGTTCTGGACCCACCTTGATGCAGAGCCTCCTATCGAATTCCCACGGAATTTATGAAAGAAAAATAGGACGCGAGATAACACGACGTTGCGGCGTTTTAAAAGCTGCGCATTATTACAACACAATGTACGGTGATTTTAGAGATTGGATCAAACACGTGTTTCCCGCAATAATAATCGCCGCGCATGAGATTCTGAGATGGATTTACCGAAGGAGAGTAACAAGAGATTGTTAACGATTGTTTATGTAAGGAAAACGAAGAGATTATTCACAAAATGTTTTTCCCGAGAAATATATTGCAACTGTCTATACTGAAGGAGAATATTGATGCATGATTCAAAGAGTAAAGGGAGGATAAATACTCAATATATCTTCATTTCTGCCCGTTACTAGCAATACGCAAGCGAATATATTCATGTATCGTAACATTATAATAGAATGTTTGAACTTTAAGGGATTCACAATCCCTTCTTTCAAGAGCATATTTTGTCTGAAAATTTTCAGATACTCGATTTTGATACAAATTGATTTTAAACCTGAATCTAAATAAAAAGTTTAAAAATGATCTTCTATCCCTATGCAAGATAAAAATTCTGAAGGAAACTGACGAAATTAAACAAAAAGTTCACCCGTACCACAGGATTTATTATGCGACCCAGGTTTCGAAAAAACGTTTAACGTTCTAACGCTTTGCTTAATATCATCAGTTTGCTTAGGCTTCCTACGAGTCTTGTCAGAATCCATTGGTGGTATTCCTATGGTGTATAAATTAGATCGATTAATTTATAAGAATACGTACTAATATTAGATTAGAGGAAATATGTATCACACATCTCAAATTATCATTCATTTATACCGAATTTCTAGTCTTAACAAGAATAATATATGCTCATAACATCCAGCGAGAGTAAGGTAATTACTATTAAAATAACGAGGCAAAGACGTGAAGAAATCTTAAATATCTTGAATGCATTATCTGAGATGAACTCTTATTCTATCATTCTCTCCGACTCCTTTATCAGCACTAGTTTCTTCCTAAATCAATCTCACTAAGTCAAGGAAAAGTCTATTAACAAACGATCGTATCCATAAGTGAATTAATTTTACCTAGGAAACTCAAACATCTCTTCGGCTCTTTTTAGTCAAGTCGCTCCTGCATCTTCAAACAAAACAAAGGGCATGGATGAAATAATCGAAACAAGTAATTTATGAAATCACCATCATTAAAGGCTATTCATTATTATAGAGCTTGAAAGATTTCAACAAAGCGGAAGCGTTTGAGCATGATATGCGGTCATCGACTGCTAATACATTTCGCATGGGCGGTGCGGGTTTCTTTCCTGGATACTTAACAGATCCGTTCAATAATAAAAACCAAGGAATTTCACAACAGCTTTCTAAATCAAGAGACAAATAATTTAGGTAAAGCAGATCGTATGGAATATTATGTAAAACGATGATTTCAAGCCTATATTCTGAGATTTATTTATATTCTGAATATTAAGCAACAATCTTCGACGAAAGAAATGTGAAGAAAAGCAAACGATTCGACAAATGTGTTACCGTAGAACAACAAACTAGCATAGACCAGAGAGTATTATAAACGAGAGTAATATAATAACCGCAAGTTGCAGCCGGTAAAACATGGGAAATTCGAGGCTTTAATTGATTTAAACTGTAAAAATAATTGCAAATTCATGTGTAAATTAAAAATATTAAACAGCGCTGGTTGTAAGTCACCGCAGATTTTGGCCAATGTTATTTCCGTACCGATATTCTGTGTCTGTACGTATGCAAAGCTTTCGATGAGTTTTTAAAAGAGTTAAATGTAGTGGTATAGGTTGTAGATAAATGTATAAATTATAGCTTTTTAAATTGAAAATTATTGTAGCCAGGACATAGGATGGTTGTATTTTTTGGTGTAAAACTTACTTTTGATGTTGTTGTGTAAAACGTCGCCATCTCTCCTATCCCAAACTTGAATTAATCGAAAATAACGAAAGCAAAGTAAACTGAGATTTCTTTTAAAAGTTAAAAATGTAAAAGAGGATATACTTTGTACTGTAATTTGCACGATATAAGCGACTGTTATTTATCATTTACGGACTATAATCGCTAAACACATTTCTGGAGATCTAGTTCATTGTTAAAAACAGATAGATTGGGAATAGTTACTTTAAAATCAAACAGTTTCTCAGGTAGGAAAGCGCTTTTTGAGGTGATCTACAAAGACTTTAAAGTTAGGAGAAATATTCCATTTCTGTAATGCTGTCTAACATGATAACTACACAGGTATCGCTAGTTAGCCATTTATAGAATTATGAAGTCTTAATTGAAAGGTTACTCTCCGAAGTTTGTGGCATGCTAGCACCAAATGTGAGAACGTGAAATAAAAAATATCCCATGGTAATTCTGTGACGGAAGCTGAAAAATTAATCGGATGGTTAGTTTCGTGGAAAGACAGGCACAAAAGAGGAAAACAAAATTCCATGTTTTAACATGAGTGTTGAGTGCTTAAAAATGAAGAGGTACAACAGGGGCATTTCCATAAATTTGGACTAGAACGGTTTTTTCTTCACATCATTTTTTTGGTGCTTGAATTATAAATAAACTGTTGAAGGATGTAACATCAAACATTGAATAGTATTCGTGTCATTCTCCCATATTAAAGAAAGAAGAGGCGGCTATCTGACACGGATATATGTCACGGAATATAATAAGGACAGATGAATGCAGTGAATACAATGGACTAGAGGATGTCACCTGATAAGTATGAATCTCCGACAGCATACGATAGTTAAATATTTTTACTGACCTCAGGATTGACTTTTCCTGACACGAAGGAGGAACAATCATTCTTGGGGTATTTGAATCAACTCTCCAGGAATGAAATTATGTTGACTCATTTTAAGTCTCAATTTCTCCAAATTAAATCCTCTATGGATACATTAATCTATTCGTTACTCTTAAATGAGGTTTCAATATTCTCCGAAGTTTTTGGAACGCTACCACCAAATGTGAGAATGTAAAATTTAAAATATCCCGTGATAATTCAGATGAGCTGAAAAACCAGAAATAAATCGGAAGTATTCCTCGCAAATGAAAATTCCAGCAAATGAAAAATACACATATCACTCATCAAGATGACGGGGAATCTGCGATACGGAAAACAGCACTGGAAAGTTTATATCAAAATACCATAGTTGAAAGAAGAAATTTCTTCTTATTGTTAGTGTTAAAATATTTTCAGATTTGGCTTTCAACAAAGTCACGGCTTCTCGCATGGATTTTTTTTAAATATTACTATAAATGAGAGTAACATTGTGTACATTTTTCTATCATGATTCTTTGATGGAAAAATATTTCAAAATAGGGAAAAAATAAAATGGAAACACTTTAAATATCAAAGATGAGACCACGTGAGATAACCTTGTTTTCCTGAAGCGACATCTCATTTACTTTGAAAATGAGAGATTTGCATTCAATGACTCAAAATAGATCTTGATTTCATTTGTACTTAGTGCTTTTACTTGTGAGACGTATGAAATAATCCCTTTTCATAGAAAAGAATACGACTTTCTCAATAGTGAGATTGAGCCTGTATAACACGGGTGGCTAAGTTATCACAGGCGATTTTGATATTAATCATTCAACCGTTATCAAATTAGGGTAACGAAATTTAGCATTTGCTCAAGTACATATCGTTAGTGAGCGTATTTTCGTGTTTCTGAGCCTCATTAAGCACTTACCAAACTTGGGAAACTTAATTCCTACATTAACTATAAATTATACTTATAGCAATGACGACTATTCTAAAGTTAGGAATCTACTCGACAACGAGTGGAGATCTGTCAAATATTCCTCAAAGTTTAATAGGCGGAATGTAATCGACCTATTAATCACCACTGTTCCATATCATAACGTGCCATTTATAAAAACGAATACATATATTGTTTGAATTGCTAAAGTGTACGTCATTATGAATAAACTCAACCGACTGACAAGTGACTTGGTGGTATTCCATGACAATGGAAAGATAAAAAGGGAAACTAGTTCCTTATTTATTATAAATGATAGTATGCAAAATGCTACAGAACAATTAAGAAAACGACATGTTTCAATGCTTCAGCGGCTTTGTCATATGATAATCTTAATAATGATGCAGAAGCGTTGAAACATGTCGTGCTCATAGTTGTTCTATGCTATTTTGCATGGAGTTATTTATAATAAATAATGGACTAGAATAATAAGGGAAAAGTAGGATCCCTTATTATTTTTCCATCTTCATTATAAATGTCAAGTGGTGATACGAAAAATTACTTCCTTTTCCTTTCTCAACTCTAAATTTAAACCGGATCTTTCCCATGCCTCAATAATTCTTGAAGGAACTTAACAAATTACATTCCATCCTTGGGTTAAGAAGCAACTCTGGAAGCAATTATTTCGAGAGGTGGGAAAGAAATAGCGGATGCCGCGGTGCAAATATTGGCTTTAAT
This sequence comes from Pachydiplax longipennis, assembly GCA_036926295.1. Taxonomy (NCBI): domain Eukaryota; kingdom Metazoa; phylum Arthropoda; class Insecta; order Odonata; family Libellulidae; genus Pachydiplax; species Pachydiplax longipennis. The sequence goes on from JAVFKF010000004.1 coordinate 55,403,320, forward strand.
GGAAGAATCGGCTGAGCATCCCACACCTGGCATTGTACTCGAATGGGATTCTAGTTAACATTCAAAAGCAGGCGTGAGAGTGGCCCCGTTATGAGGACAGTGGGGCGACGGTGGGGAGTGGCCCAGGGTTGAGAGAGAGATGGGTCACGTGGGCGGTTAATGACCACAGATAGAGAGGGTCACGAGTGATTTACCAGCCACACATCGATATACGTCATTTCCACACAAAGGAAAAAGCCGAAATGAAAGATTCGTCTCCATTGAAAAGTAAGCGAATGAGCGGTGATTTCCCATGAGTCGGAAGAAAAAATACGGTGTATCTCCTGGTGTGATCTCCTTTTTCTCGAATTAATGTGAAGGTGGATTCCCGTCAGTTCATACATTTTTGTGAGAAATACCATCGAAATTCCTATTCGAAAGGCCAATGAAATCGAAAACTTGAGGAAAACCTCAATTTCCCTCCAAGAAAACCATCAATGAGTGACATACATTACCTGAAGATGGGTGCTACACGATCGAAACAGGTAGAGAAATAAAAATTTTAAAGGAAATATGACAGTACTTTTATTTAAAACTTTGCCATGGCGTTCCTCTAGGTGTGTCCGAAACATACACGGATTACGTTGGAAAGAAAATCTCTTCGGCCTATAAGGTAGATACGCAAGTCAATAAATTTCAAGATATAAAAAAGCACTTTCCTCTGCATCAACCAAATTCAGAATGAAAGTAGAGAACGGCAGACATGCCATAAAAAGACAAGGAAAATCTTGAACGAGGATACAATCATGACATTGAGACATCATAAAAATCGTCATCCTCAACTCAGCTCGTAATCCCGATTTTACCTCTTGGGACCTCTCACTCACCTTCGTGATCTCACTTCCTTCACCCTACTCATCCTCGACTTATCAAACCTCACCAGCCGCGCCCTTCTCGAAAAGAATCGAGACACCAAATGAATTCCCGACCCTTACAACCTCGATCTCTACTTTTCCATTCCACTTCCTTGACAGTCGATCGGTTCCGTGTTGATCTCCTAAGCCTGGACATACGGACCCTATCAAAATGAAAACGACCAAAAAGAGAGATTCGAAATTACTCGGCGATCCGATCGGGATCCCTCCCGCGTCACTGGATAACGAATCCTGCTCGCTGACCTACGACTGGAGAACGCCCATCATCCAGACCGGGCCCTGCGCGCATTCTAACCCACGAGAAAGGTTTTTTCGCATTTGAGGTCACGTCACCTTCGCTCCTTCTCTTCGCACGTGGCCACTGGCAAGAAGATGGAGAAGACACGGGATCGAAAGCGAGCGCGTGGCACACGAGCCGATCGACTGCGTGAATTAGGCTCGCTTCTTTCTCTCATCTGCGATGTAAACAGCATTTTAGGCCAGGGATTTTCAAGGCTAAGTAATCTCCGCATTGTGCGGAAAAGAATAAATGAGAGGATGGGGGAAGTGGGAGTCGGCTTTCAAAAGCATCCCAGAGAGAGACAATTGCCTGAGTGAATAGCACAAGGTCATTGAGATATGGCAGGAAGGAACAAAGCCTAAGCCTACACGCTTAGCAGATTATTGATTACACGAAGATTAGAAATACTACTTCGAGGATCGATCTCGCGCGACTTGCGCTTGGGGTTTATGCCACTACGCTTGAGAAAGATTCATTTTTCTATGAATATAAATTACGTGCAAGAATTACCATAGTAAGCCATCGATTACGCAAAAGCAGCAACAAAATTGTTGCCATACTCCCATAGAGTTAAATGAAGCAATACTCACTCTGCATGTCGCCCATTGCTTTGCTGATCCGCGAATACGACGTCAAACCTGCAAATAAAATAAGTAAAGATTAGCATCGATATTTCAATAAATCGAAGCTTATGACTTCAAGCATTATCTACATTAACAGCATCGCATAAGATGATAATAAAAATACAATGCAATATAATTAATTTAAATTTTAATAAAAATTATCGGAACATCGACAGCAGTAACTTTTAGCAACATAATTTAGTTTGGCATAAATATATGTTATTATGGAAAGCTCATACCATTAAGTACGCGATTCGGCTTCACAAAAAGGAAAGGTTTATAAAATAAGGAACGCAACCCAGCCAAACTTCAACTTATAAGGGAAGAAAATATTAGCAAACAATTGCTATCTTGCTTTCACATTTTTAGGAATAACAAAAGAAACTATGTGACAATAAAAAGGAATGTAAGTCTACATGAACATAAGGGAAGTGATTTCTGAACATCATCATATATTATTCGTATTAAAGAAGAAAAATTCGGCTAGTTTAAAAGAATAGTTTATAAACCATCACTACAAATTATTCCCAAGAAAAAATGGACAGGATAAAGTCTGACATGACAGGAACATCTTTTTTTCATGTCCTTTTCTTCTCGGAAATATTCCTAGGCGCACGCCTTGACGCGTACTGTCATTCTTATCCCTTTCCTTGTATTATAAATTCTATTAAATTACAAGTAGGCCGGAGTTTACCTATAGGTTTGACAGGATGAGAGACAGGCCTAGGGTCTTAAAATCAAGGGATTTCCCCGTCATAGTTCATGATACTTTTGTCCTTGTCATTGGCTTTTCTTGTATATGGTGTCATAAGATATTGTAGTATATGTACAACCTTTCAATAATTTTCCTTGTAACTCCATGATTCAAAAATATTTATTGATGCTTCTGAAATGTTCTCAAGTAATCTGGTCCATTTTAGAGTGATGTTTTCTATGGTCGATAATAAAGCAACGATTTCTGTATTTTCAATACTATAAGTATTTCTATAACATACGCTATGATCTAAGAAAACTCATAAGTTTTTACGTAGTTCAAGAGAGGGTTTTCCCAGGAAAACGTTAATAGGAGAAATATCATAATTATTTTTTTTTTCCTTTTAAATTACATTAAATTCCATTAAAAAGCTCTCACTGAATGGGTATTTTACCTCGATTTCTTACACCCGAAACGCAATATAAACATTACACTCAGCTAACCGTCGCATAAGGCCGATTTTTCTTATCCCAAGATACAGTGAAACGCGTTTTAGTCAACCCTCCGCCGCATTTTATAGACCAAAAATGGTCTACATCATCTGTATTACCGTCGCCCTTTCATCTCTCTATGTTTGCCTTGTCTCTAACATCCTTAATCTGTCATACGGTAAAAACTGCTTATTGTTGGCATGAATATAAAAAGAACTAAGAAACTAAGACATTCTCTTTGTCCGAAAAGTTTAACATTCTTCAAAAATACGACAAAAAGGCACCAGATCTTAGGCAGCAATAGTTCGCGGACTCTCTAGCTGCTACATGTTCAACTAAGACCGATAAAGGTAACTGAAGATCCATTTACGTCTTGAGGTGTAAAGCATTTATTAAAACATTTAAGATCTAAAAAGTCTTCACTGTTGTTTTCCAACGCCCAAAAAATATACGTTATCATACCCCGTTTAAAACGCTATAACGCTCATAGGGCGGTATTCATATGGTCTCTTATCTGATAAGTTCCTTCAGCGGGATTTACTGTAATTAAACCTGGCAGAACCGAGGCAAGAGTGAGCGGAATAAATACATAGAATATTCATCGGAATACTTTGAGATTCAAATAATCAGACCCATGACATAATGATACAATCTCCTAGAAAGAGTAGATGCAACAAAACAAAAGAATCGTTTCGGGAAACAGCATTACAGATTTTCTACTTGATAGGACCACTCTTATAAGTCAAAAGATGAAAAGACAAAAATATGCTACGTATACGACCAACGAATAAGACTGATAAAATCGGCGACCCAGGAGCAAATCACAATTTCGAGATAAACGAAGAAGTTCCACACATAAACCCACTCATACTCAGAGGGGATTGACTTTATGACAGATACGTTTATCCACGAGAGTAAAAGTGCACAACCACGGGGACACCTTGCCACCGCCGTAAAAAGACCACTCTGATGCATCGGAGAAAAGAGATAAGACAGGCATAAAACGCGCAGAAATTACAGCGATCTCCAGCCGAGTGACTCAAACGCGAAAATTGCTTTTCTGGAGAAACATCGAGGACGCGCAGCCTCCGAACGGGTAACACACGCCGGAAAATACACGGGCGTGAAGCCGAAGGCGTGGGAAGTAAAACAATACGCTTCGTGTCGGTGAAAAAAATCGAACGAGAGAAACCCGGGTCGAACAACTTAATAAGAAATTGAACGCGACTTCCCACAGCGCCGAGAGGGATGGCCGTGGAGAAGTATCGCCGAGAACAGATTTGCGCTCGATCCGTGCTCTCGTAAATGACAATGTTTCGCGGCGCGGAAGATGTTGCGAAGGGGAAAGCGGTCCAATTTCCAGCGAAACGCCCACTTCGATTCTCCCTCCTCTCGAAGAAAGATAGTTTGCGAGCTAGGAAAAGACCGCCCAAATTTAAAGCCGGTTCGGGAACCTGGAAACTTCGCATGGATTCCAGTCTCGCCGTAATCGACACTCCCAGAGGCGTTTCGAAAAGTAAGGGACGAATGAAAGAGAAAAATATTTGTGTAGGAGCGAGTGAGCTAAGTTTTCGTTCCATCATAGCGAGACGATGTCGATTTCGGCGTTAGGAAAATGAAGGTAACTATTAACACCTATCCTGATCATGTGATTGCGTTAGATATTTCCAAATTAAAAATTTGTAATTATAGTTAATTGATCACTGAAAAGGCTGCTAATATATGCATATAAAATGTACGAGAGCAGTTCGACTTAATTAATTATGTGAAATAATTCAAATGTCTCAAACGAGACTTTAATAATAGGGATTTTACATTTAGTGAGTAAATACGAATAGTAACTATAAGGTATAACTTTAATATTTTGTATACGCCAGCAATAAAACATCTCCGAAAATCTCGATTCATTAAGGATAAACAAAAACCAATAAAACTGTAGAACTACTACATAAATGATGTTAGAATCATCTCCCATGATTTTACAGATGCACGCTCTGTATAGTTAAATTGGTTAAAAGTTTTTTGATACAGTTTTACTTGGTGGGTCTTTTATAGAATAATTCCATTCTATCGTTAAAAGTTTACTAAAAAAGGTAAAAAATGCCATTTACTCAACAGCAAAAATATAATCTCAACGAAGGACAAGCGATTAGCAACAAATTTAACAAAGGAGACAAAAATATCCATTCAAAAATTATAAAGACATTATAGTTGCTTGATAAATGGTAATAGAAACTCAGAAAGCATTAAAATGTCAGTTTCAAATAGTTAAGAATAGATTTAAAATAGGTTAATGATGACAACGAAGAAGCAAAGTGGAAGAGTTATTGAGATTCGTGTGCTCTTCGCAGTGAACATCCAAACATAACACATCATAAGCGATAAGTATCAAAAGGTAAGTGAGATTGCTTTGAGTGCCTTACACGTGCAAAGTTCAAGCCCATAGGATAGGAGAACCTCGGTAAAATTTCTCTTTGTTTCCAAAACTTTAACTTTCAAAAAATGAATTCCTTTGAGACGGGGTATTACATTGACAGAAAATTTGACTAGGCTCCATGTGTTAAAAAAAACTGACTCAAGTGACTAGCCTATTTACAATCACTTAGCATTACTAACGTACATCTCTCAGGTGAAAATAAATCACAAAAGCTATAAACTCGAATCGTCCTTGCAACGCGTTGAACATTAACGCAGCTGTACGAATTTCCTGAACAAGATCGTTTCGCAATGGAATTTCATGGTTCACTTATTTAATGTAGCGCTTTGAACCCATTAAAAATTTCTTGCACCACCCGCGAATTATACACGTTTCATTACTGCCGCAAAGAGAAAGACTAAAAGAACTTTATCGAGTCGAATTTAGGTGGCAATCCAGCAACGCTTTTACTATGTTGACGGCACCTGAACGAGAAATTTCTTTCAAAATTCGAACCGCTGATGCTTTGCATGGAGAAGGATTTCCAGCCACTTTTTAGCATTTGACGCAATAGCCCGCTGTCGTCCTTATCACCAGCAAAGATGTAAGTTAAGGTCGAGAGAACTTTAGTCCTTGAATGGCTGTATATTCGCCGAGATAAAAACATCAGAATAATAAACTCCGAAAAGAAACAAATAAGAGGGCAATGCCCCGACGTTTTCTCCGCGGGGCGGTATGACCGCATAAACCTTATTGTGGTATAATCGCACACCCTAATCTGAGGAAAATCATATTTTCATCCACTGACGGTAGCTTAAGATAAGGGAGGCGTGTTTGCATCGAGGAAAACCGCAGAACTTTCCGCGCCTTTTTTTTTAGGTGAAGGAACCAGGCTGCTGCGAGAAAAGAATGACTGCGAGATTTTGTAAGCATGGGAACGAAATGGTACGGTTTTGATAACGTGTGAGAACGCTATTGAAGACTGACGACGCTACGGACGAGTGGTTTCAAGGATGAGAGCAGAATATGAAGGTTAAGGAGAGGTCAGAGGGGATCACGTCATTAAATACGTGACCCAATCATTACTCTGATCATCGCTTAAACGACAGGTGTTTTGCTCTTGAAGAAGTGATGAGCTGAAAAACTTCGAAGGCCGATCACGAAACACCGACATCCCTGTGGACCACCAGGGGTCTGAGATGACGGGAACCGTGACGCAAATTACATCGATTACGATGCGCCTTTGCAGAAGGCCGCGTTTCTACCCGCAAAAAACTGACCTTCCTGTCCGTGGAATTTATATATCATTAGTCTAATAAACTTCCAATACCTTGATCCGAGCGATGTAAGGTTAAGCGTCTCAGAAGTCACGGATCGTCCGCCGAAGCACGATGAGAACATTCCGCGGGATGCTCCGGAATGATGAATGATTCACCGCGTAAGATGCCCATGAAAGTTTTCTTCCGCTTCAGCATTTACGACGGAGATTACGAGCATTATATCCAGGGACTATTCGATAGGTTATATAAATGTCACGAAAAACCTAAACTAAGCAAGCATCGTGAAGTGTTTTGACTGTATTCAGGGACGAGCATGACTACTAAAAAAAAGAAACGAAATAAAATGTAAACACTTCATTGGAAGCTAACCTTTCCTCTCTTTGTCCTTCCTTCTTAACCTTACGTATATATATGAAATCTGAAAATTATCATAACAGATACAGCTCTTAATCATCCTATATTACTACAGTATAAAAGCAAAAAAGAGTTACCGAATAAATCTTATTTACGCATTTCCACCACTTAAATGCTCCTAACCTATATAATTCGAATATGGTCATCCTCACACGAAGGTATTGATAAGGACACTAAGATTCAAAAAGTATAGAACCTTTTATAACACAAATTGAAAATAAGGCCTAATTTGGAAATGGACATACGATATCAGATATTTGCCTTCCAAAACAATTTCAATTATTACTCTAAAGGTAACTAGAATATTTATAAGTTTCCCTGGTATAAATTACTTTAATGTTAGTAATAATTAGGAAAGTATATGAAACTTAATCATATTCATATTTCCAAAATAAACTGCTTTCTTCGTAACTCTAAAGTAATAATTATAGGGGGACAAAACATAGTAGTGCAGAAATCACAGATAATAGTTTAATACAAGATTTTTTCTTCTGAAGACCTTGTCATTGTAAACATGCCGCTCTAAGTTCATGATCTTTTCAATTTCCCATACGTTTCCATACTTATGCTAATTTTCGTGTAATCTAGAAACTTCTTACACGGATTTGCCACTTTTACTAACAATAAGTCTCCTGTAGAGTATACATTATCCAATACAAGGCAACAAAACAAAAACCGATGTACTTGAAGTTCTTTTTCTCCATGTCCATTTCGTATTAAAAATACGAAACTATCACATGGTCGTGGCTAGGTACCCTTTGTATAAGAGGTTATCACTGGCCTTCTCTTCCAATTTTTACATTTCTTCTCGATATCAGTAAGCTTTACTAAACGAAGATAATGAATTAAAGTCATTATTACTGATTAATCACAAGTTTCATACGCACTAAAGTGGAATTTCTTGTGAATAGTAGTTTGGATAGACAGCTTTACAAATTTTATCAAATTCAGATCAAACTTGACTGATTTGAATTACCAACTTAAACATTAAGGGGGATTCTTTATTACCTTTAATACTACCAAAACCTTTTTATTCCGATTACTTATTATAAATACAATAAAACGTACTGGATATTTCAAAATTAAGTTGAAGAAACTGACATTTAAACCACAATTCATTACATAAATGAAAGAATAATATTAACTGGAATAACTAATACGTTGGTGTAATAAATACATAAAATTATAGCTATAAATATATGATCTGATTGGATTTAGAAAACGAATCCGCCTCAACAAAAACATAGCATATATTTATCCTCACGCACGACTTCCACAAACAACAATTTCAAGCACCAACAATAGTACATCCGGAACACTTGAGCTACTCCTCGAGATCCGAATCCATGGTCCAATCAATTCGTTTCATTGAGGCTCCGAGAGGACGTCTCCGGAGAACTGTATCACAGTCTCCGATCGACTCGTGACTGAGCGTTATCCTTAATCTCCACGCGTAAAACGATCCACGAGAGACGTTACTCATGCATCCGAATCGGGTTGAGAAGGAGGATGTCCGGGGCGCGGTTCATTCGTTCCCATTTAACGAGGTGACGGCTGAGACCAGCGCCAAAAAGGCGAGGGGTGAGGAATTCGGAGTCCGAAAAACGAGAGATGCAACCAGCGCATCCCTCTCATTGAGTCCGACGCACCGAGGAAAAGCCGCGAAATAAAAAATAAACCCGCAAGGGCGAGAAAGTTAAGCTCGAGCCGTCGATGAATGAATCCAGCTTTTACACGACAGTCAATGAAACTCGTGCTTAGACCGCTTTCTCTCGATCCTAAAATATGGCCTTGCGACTGCAATTCCGCAACTACCCCGTGGGTTCCTGCCCGTTCGATCCTTCCGTTGCGAATTAATTAAGTCGAGCTGCTGATTACCCGCGTGCATTTCCGAGTGCTACCGAATCGGAAGGAGAGTTTTCTGAGTGAGATACGACGCTTCATTATACGTAATAGAGGACTGAAAATGATTATGACTCTTTTATCATTCCTCCATCGAACTTAAGTGACTCGTAAGTAGAAAGGAAGCCTAAAATGCACTTTCTTGAAAGTAAATTTTTTTGTAAACTCGTAATGAAGTCTCACAATCCTTAATACACCTTTTCTCTTTCCATCGATTATTTCCATTAGAAAAGAATTCCGATTCGCATCGACTCTTCATTAACAGATTCCACAGAAGAAACCAAATTTCTTTTGGAGATTCGATTGAGTATCCTGAGTCATATTGAAGGGGAAAGGCTAAAAATGATTAGTGATCGTAGTTTTCGATTCTAATAAAATATTATCATTAAGGCTGCTTCATTATTTACCACACTTGCACAAATACACTATATTATGACTAAAAAACAAATAATTATAGATTCACGAACGACTACGCGATTTATGATACAAAATAAAGGACATCGCAAAAAAATATTTTAAGTATTTTTACTTTTAATTCGCAGTTTAATTAATAATTAATTTATACTTGTTTTTACATCTTTCTAACATCAGAAAGGAGCCATCCATAACAACAGAAAACACTGCTTACGTTAAACTAGCAATAAAATGAATTTTCACAAATAATCCCTAATGGATCTTTTGTAATCGAGATGAATGCCCTCAGTGATAAGTCAATTACCACGCCATGGACAACATGGAATTATTCTCTGAATTTACGTGATATTCGGTACACAGGGAATTGAACGTGCAATTTTTAAGAAGCAAGACTGCACATCCAAAACCTCAATCGTAATATTAAAAGCTTCAGAAATAAAAACCAATTCATTTCCAACATAGTGGTGAAAATCATCTTTAACATAATAACAAAATTTCTTGTACAAAGAATACTTACGCTCGGAATAACATTCTAGTTTACCCTACACTATTCGATGACTAAAACAGAAAAAAACGTTTCGCGACAGGCGCACCGTTTCCTCGAAGAAAAACACAGCAAATCACGGCGCCAAATACGTCCAGATCGTAAACCTTAAAAGGACACCAACTCATTTGCAACAACGCGCAATTGCATAAATAACCTCCGCTCGCAATTAAATATATCCCTTATATCACGATCGCGCGGACGGGAAAACGCGCCCGTAGGCACCTCAACTCCACGGAAGCGAATTTCGTAATCGAAAGGACTCGTAAATCATACACTAATCCAGTCCCTCCGATGCGTAACAACTCATGACCCATGCGTCCGTTTGTATTCATCATCATTAGGTCGAGGACAGGCTCGGTGAGGATCGTAAAGCGAGCCTCCTTGAGGCAATCGCTCGACCAAACTCCACCCTATCGCCCACAGCGACTACGCTTTAATATACACCGGATAAACGGAAAGGGGAGTGATTTTTTTTAACTCTCAACATCGCCTCCACCAGACACGTAAACCTTTCCGTGCTATCGGTCTATTAGCATATCGCAAATGCGCGAGCGTAAGTGAATGATTGATTGCGTGAGTTCAACATCTAGGAAGAGCGATCGGGGATACGATGATGGGAGAGAAATATCGGATGGTTTTTCCTGAAGAGAGGTCCTCCGGTGGATGATTTCGCAACGGACCCAAACTGTTTGGATTTGTTTTCCAAAGAAGGTGCAGACGTGGGTGAGCGGCTGGAAACACGCGAATCCGTTCCCCACGGACGTAAATTCCAACTAATTTCTCGAATGTCACACGAACTATGCCTGAAGGATTCCTGTCAGTGTATAGAAAAGGCTCGGCGAGCGGAGAGTCGAGAAAAAAGTAAGTCAGGGTTGGGTAACTTCCGACCCGCGGCGATAAAAAAATTATAGGTTCACTCCAACAGTGCGCACTACTTTTCTATCGAAGGGATTTGTAAATAATATGAATTCCTCCGCCGCGTTTTATTATCCTGGATCAAATTATCGTTGTATTTAGGGCATTCGCAAAAAAACTCAAACCAGAGCATAAAATAATACCACTAACCGCAATGTTTTAAGTGCGTTAAAGAAGGAATTTTCAAGTTAAATTTTAAAATATAATTCATACATTAAATCCATACAAATATGTATTAAAATCCCTATTTTGCTCAATAAAGATTCCAACTCTAATGGAATAATTCACCCAGCATCAAATGTTAGCGCAATCACTGCAATGTGATAAGAGTTTTAATTTAGAAATTATATTAAAGATTTAGTGTTCTTTAAAAAGTTAGATACGAAGATAATTACTAATCATTAACAGAGTTCAGTCCAGAAAATACCTTTCCGAATCTATTTTGAGATTAAAAATTGATTTAGAATGATTCTAATATTGCCACTTGTACTATTACTTACTTTAAGGAAAATCTTAAGACCTGAAATTTTCTGCATAAGATACGTATCTGATACAGAATATATAATCTCTTTTAATTTATTTTTAGCAATTTTAAGACTTCATTTCCAAGAATTGGCTGCAAAATCTATTATAAAAATTCGTAATTAAATTAACTTTCATCAGATGTGTATTAAATCCTTGTATTTATTAATTGAGGAATATCTCCGTGTATAATTTTGACTAGAAGTAATTAAAAAATATTATCACCTTAAATACCTCCCACAAACCTAAGAAAGAAGATATAATATGAAAAGGAAACAACAGCCCTCAGTAATAATTTCAAAATCTTGTTCTATTTGGAAGAAAGATATTAGGAGAGAGTTTGCGTCGTTGAATCAATTCAGAGAAAGTATATTTACGAAATAAGTATGAATAATGCAACCTAAAACGCCACTTCAGGCTCTCCGAGAATCAGCGAGAGAGATGCATTAAATGCGAAGACAAATAGTTTTCAAAACTCATTATTTCAATGAACTACCCGCTATAGTAATTACCATAAGAAATAGGTTTTTTACTTGCTATTTTACTCTTTCCACAATGCTTTAAAAAGCGACCATAATCATACATACGCAAATGTACATATTCCGAAAAAGAAATGACATTAATCTACTAAGAAATGTTTTCCTTCCACGTCAATTCTCATATACAAAATAAATTTTGATTCGACGGCGGATTGTGAAAATTTCCTATAAATGTAACATATTTAAAAATAACTTTACATACATAAATCTTCACTCTGTTATGAAATAGCCACGTCTCTTTCATGCTAAAAAATCAACCGGTAATCATCAATGACTTTAACAATGATAGCTATAAAAAAGGCGAGCTTTAAAGAAAAAGAAATAAAGCTGTTGCGAGCGTTCAAGTAAGGTAGCCTATTTGGACATACAAGCAGAGCAACTATAAAGGGGAAAGGTATTTAGCACGTGAAAAAAGAAGGCATTACGTCCAACAGATTGTAATGGCGTCCTGAATTCCAGTCCACTGTTTTCCAATCGGAAACCCAGCCCTCATTCAATACTTGGGTCCGAACGTAGACTTTCAACTCAATCAACGCATTACCATCACATCACTATTCCAAAACGGATATCCAGTCTGCACTCGTTTCTCTATAAAGGAAACAGCGTTCTTGAATGCGCAGAATACTTGACAATCCAGATCGGACGTTCACTAATACCATCTTTTCTCTGGTGGCTGCTGACCTCAACACCGAATCCCATAACTGGCCCCACCAAGTCATCGCTTCCAAACTGAATTCTATCCGGATCATTCTGCATTCCATTCTATTAGTTACAGAAATTAGGGATAGCGAATAAATTCAATGACAATCTATTTAAAAAGGAGCTCTGAGAACAGTTGACAGCTAGGAATGAAAATTTCTCGTGGAGGCCTTGACATAGTGATTCCACTTTTTAAGTAATTTTTTATTTTACACATTTCCATCGATTTAACCCTATTTCAGAAATTCACTTTAATCCTTTTGCTTTGCTTTTAAACAGCTCTGAGTAGAATTAAAACGAGATATACATCTGCTGTATAATTATTCTATTATAGAAAATTTTAATATTAATATTGAATACCCCCTCAAAAATGACAGAAATTAATTAAATTTATAGAAAAAAGTACTACTATTATCGCATACATCTGATGTATGTCTAAATAACCCACCCTTGCCATGGATTAATTTAAATGTGCGTGTCATCTGGCATGCAGTATTTTGCTTAAATAACTTTTTTCTACCACTATAATCTCAACCCAGAATGGCCGAGTGGTTAGAGTGTCTGGTTCTAATATCCAAAATTTCCAAATATCCAAAGATTAAACCAAAAGTTTATCCTCAGTGGTTCGAATCCTGTTTAGGGAAAATTTTTTTCCGGAAGTTAAGCCGCAAGTTTGCTAAGAAGCTTCATTAGAAGTAGTTCAGAGGCATAGCTATGTTATTAATCACTATCACAATGGCCGAGTGGTCAGTGTGGCTCGTTCCGAAGATTAATCCAACAATTTATCCTCCGTGTTTCGAATCTTGGTTGGGGAAAATTTTTCGGAGAAATTAAGTTTTTATTAGGGGTTTGCTAAGAAGTTTCCATGGCTTGCTTCTTTTACTCGTAATAAAGCAATTCTTTACTTGTTTACGTAATTATTAGTTTAATTACGCACAATCACATATATGTATAGGTATTCATCATAACTTTATAATTTTCGTACTCTAAAATGCATACATCGTTTACTTTAGTTATCATTTCGTCTCATTTCTTCATACATCGTGCGTTTCCACGATTTATTTATTCCAACAAAGGAATTCCTCCTTCCTCTGCTTATTAAATAAATTAATTGGGTACATTTATCTTACTTAATTATCCGTTTATCTACATACGTAATCCTTTTGGGCGTATGGCAGGAGGTGCGTTCATTCTATTTCGTTAATAGATTTTAAGCAACAGGGGAACAACTTAAAAACAACTTTCTTTAGAATCTATTTTCCTTTGCTCATTATCATTTTGGCCTATGTAACAAGAAATTCTATATGTTTATATTCTAAGAATACATAAGCTCGGATTCCACGATCGCACTGGTCGTCAATTAATGTTTCAATATTTGTATATGTATTTCTTATGGGAGTTACTGACGTCAGATGAATAAATATATACACAACGAAGATTATTACGATGTAAGATATTTATATAATTATATGCAATTTTAAATTTTATGCTTCATGATTCCATTAAATAAGGCTAGGAAGAATTTTCTTACACCAAAAACTTGAAAGTATAGTTTTACAGGACAGAAGTACATCAGCAACTACACGGTAAATATTAAATTAACAAAAATAATTGATATTAAAACAAAAAATCCAAAATAAAATTAAATGGTACAATATGAGATATGAAACAGCTGGAACGACGAAAAAGTCGTTTTTATATTTGTTTGAATTAAACGGAAAATAGTATTACGAAAAAATGGTTAAGAAATAACCGCATAAATGTACATAAAATACCTCCGGGGTTACATGAGCATTTTAGAGAGATTATCGTAAATACGAGAATTACACGTCTAGGCCACATAAATGTACCTATTGAGAAAGAGAAAAACGGCAATCGTAATTTCGCTATGGTTTACGGGAAATGACTTCACGCCGTGGTTATCCTTTCACGCTTCCGAACAGAGCGCATTTACAGTGATTTTACGATGCGGTAACAACCTACTGGAACGAAAGTCGTGCAATCACCGAGGTATAGCACAAATAATAAACGATATCGATAGCCAAATCTAATGTCAGATATCAAAGTAACATTTGTTGGAGAGGCACTATTCGATACCGTATCACATTCGCATTAAAGAATTTCGTTAATCTGTGGATCAAGAGATAGAATCGATCTTGATCAATTTAGAAATACATATGAGGGGCATAAAATCCGATAGACGTGCTATAACTTCTCCGATTTATGAGTATATCTGCAACGTTATTAAATAAATGATACTTGATCCGTTTCGTGAAGGCCTTTAAGCATGGCATAAGGTTTCTCTATTCCATTTAAGCACCTAAACGTAAGCATGCGTATCTATTACACTGAATTTCAGATAAGGCGGCTATTTGCTCAAAAGAGGATCGATTTCCCTTTCCGAAATTTATTCCGCCGTCAATTGATAATGAAGGCGGCAATGAAAAGATTCGCTAACAATTCAGCTGAATCTGGCAAACTCCAGCAAAGAAGTAAAAGTGAATTAAGTTGTAAATTTTTATTGGATCGAGTAAAGTGCTTGTGATCAGTTGGGTTTCAGATTTAATTTCACTGAGATGATACCAGGATATGTATAAAATGGAGTAACTTAATTTCCCAAAAATTGGTCTGGATGGTGAATCATTAAGTTTCCTGGAAATCACTCTTGCAGCGCTATTTTAGAATTAACGTTATCAGACCCCTCTGGCGGGAGGCTGGGGCAGTCGCTACGGATTTTGCGCCTCAGGCAAACTGAGAATCTCCAGTGATAATTGCCCTCGAACAAGCTTGTGAGATGCATACCCAAAGAAATACTTTCTAGAATAACTCTAACAACAGTGGCATCGGATGAAAGATCCTTCTCAGAGCTAAGGTTAATAAAGAGTTACTCAAGAGCCAACATTTTCCAAAAGAGGCTGACAGACTTATTGTACTTTCTCGATCGAACGCAAGGAAGTTTATGAGATCGATAAGTACAATGTACAAAATTATCGATTATTTTGCGTGTGTTAAGGCTAGAAAAGAGATAATTAAATTATTTGCTTATTTTCTGAACAATAGTATGCACTTTAACTAATGATTATTAAATATAATTTCCTAAGTCTAAGAAAATTTATACTAAGACAATTTTCAACAAATTGAATTGGAATGATATTCTCTTATTAAGTGGGGCCCTCTTGCTCAGGACCCAGCAGGTGCTATGGGCGGTTCTGAGAAAAATGTTACAATTTACTTGTCAAGATACTATTCTAAATTAGTTTCCAAAAGACATACTGTTTTCAATCACTATATTGGCTCAAAAAGTTGCTCCTATCTTAAATACTTAAATTATATTCATTATAAGTAACATAAAACAATCCTGCAAGCTATAGAGTGTTTAAGGCTATTTGACTTCAAACGATTTATTTTTCAGAAAGTAAGAAATACAACATTCATGAAGCAATCAGTCATTAAATTTGATTTAAAAAAGATTTAATATCAGTTTCAGGTACGATGTGTGCTATAGTTCGAAACTCCTATAAATTAACTAACCGATTCTAAAGAAGAATCAACCACATAATTCCAAATCGCAACCTTAACATCGACTTAGGCATTAAATAGTATCATGATTACCAATTTAGTAACTATCTGTGACACAATACGATTTATAACGGTGTCCTTCAGAAAGCAAAACAAAGATATACAGCATAAGACACCGATATAACTGGAATAAAGCGGATATCATCAGCTACCAACTAACATTGTAAAAACAATCTTTATCACCGAAACATTTTTTTAAATAATGTGGATTTTAAGAGAGAGGAACGAGGTGCATGAATATCGCAATGATCACGGATAATTTTTAAAGTTCCGTGTAATAGTTACTATCTAATACCTATCATTGATGGTGAAGAAAGTTCATCAGTTTCATTAAGAACGATGTTTTGCGGCAATTTTACTGAGTTGTGTTTATTAAGAATACCACAGTAAGAGGTAATATTTCTGTCTTATATTAAATGACCTTAATTCAGGAATGATTATACATGCACGAGAAACAGCAATTGGTGAATAAAATAATGCTAAATAATTATTTCGCTTTCGATTTTTAAATTACTCCGTATTTCTTCATCTGTATTCGGATTAAAATATGACCATTTCATGGCCATGGTGCTCGAGAAAATAGGACAGTGAGTGCATAAATAAAACATTTGTGAGCTGTGACTGGTAAAAGTTGATCTTTAAAAACACCTGTCCATGAAGTATTCTTTGACGAAAAATCAAAATTTGAATACAACATTATGCAAGAGGATAGTTGGAGTTAATAATTAAGCATTTCTGATTTCATAGGCAATAAATTTAAGGAAACCTTTAGCAGCACAATTAATGTTATTTAAAAACAATAAGTCAGCATTTTCGACTGGAAGGTAATTATAAAAATCGGATAGAGGAATCGAACACTAATCGGTTACATCAAACAAGAATCAAAATAAAATCGTTATACTGGTGGAAAATACCACTTGCATTAATAACAATTAAAATTTCCCATAAAATAATTCACCTATTTCGTTTAAAATCGATCCTGGGTTCGACCCTAGATAGGATCCCATGTGTACGAAATTACCTCAGCTGTGGAAACATTTTCAGCAATACTACTACTCCTCTTAAAGGAGTACATTTCGGCATATAAGACATCAACAGCCTAAGTGAAATAAGGGTATACATCTATGCTCAAATTGGAGAATTTTTCAGTTAAATTAAGTCCGTAAAAGATTAGTGGAGATTGCCATTATTTGATAAATGCTGGAGCTCATTCCACAATTCAGAATTGGAATTCAGGTAGACATTCTTCACTCTCTAATCCATTGATTATTTTAAACTAAACGGTATATATGCATGGTTTTATTATATTCACGTATTTTCGCTTGCATCCCTCATTTTAGGGGTAACCTTTGTTAATACAGTCGGTAGATAGCGCGAGCATTCACAATATAAATAATAAATTTATTACAAATAGTTAAACTGATAACCAAGCTATAACTGTCATCTAATTGTGGCATAAGCTACTGATAGGGTAAGACGAAGATTTATTACGACCATTAATCTTAAGGAGCAAAATTTTGACACTGGCTGAGTGATAAGAAATGGAACAATACAAGGAGACCAGGCATGAGAAAATCGGCCACTTACATGGAAAAAGAAAGACATTGCCTAATTAGATGGCATGCGGGTGAGGCACCACGCGCCTTTGATGCGTATCGCCGCGTCCTTGGAACAAATCCCCGCGGGGAAAATTGCTTTGGTCCCCATTCTTAGACAGCGTAATTTCAGGGCATGTTTTAAAAGGCGTGAGTCGTTCGTGACTTGTCCGGTAAAATACTCACGCGCCTAAGTGAGAGAGAGATCATGGAAAACGCGCAAATAGAATTCGAGAAAGTTCCCTCGCTATTTGCCGGACAATCATTTTAGAAAACTAGATGAAAGGGAGTTTACCGACTCCTTTGATCGTGACGACTATTTTGAGGTAAAATAAAAGCGAAAAGTAACGAGCAGAATGGCTGCTTGTAATGGGTGAAAGGAAGCGTCGGAGGAAAGTGCAAATGAGTTTTAATTTTCCTGTTGAATGCGATGGAATAGAAAGACTTTCGTCTGTATGCACCGGGTGAAACCAACTTCGAAGGAAACAGATTTATTGGCTGATTTGGAGGGATTACGAACGATTTATCCGAAAGAAGAAATAACAGCGACATCCAGAAAGCGTTTACTGCCCAAGAAAGGTTTTATAACCAGCCATAAAGCGCTTGCTCAATCGAAGCATTTGGGCGAGCTATAAAATAGATCTGCGGATCAAATGAGACAGTTTCAAATCTCACATCCATGAAACTATATACCGTCTTCTTTCGAGAGATCACGAGTTCTTGATGAGAAGAATATAGATGCATTCATAAGAGGTACCGAAAGTGCTACAAGTAGAAAGATTTCCGAAAATGAAATGAGCTACGAAAGATTAGTAACATGATAGACTTATATGAAACACAAACGGTTCGCTAGAAGAATCAAGATATATAAGTTATCATCACTCTACAAAAAATATACCGTTTATGGATAAAGAAATGAGATATGATTTTTATTAAGAATAAAGATAGTAAAGAATAAAGAGAGTTTAATGCAGCAATCCAAGAATTGGAATCCATGGAAAAGGCACCAATTGTAGAGGTACAGGAAGTTTATCCGCACTCAGGGATCTATTTTCAATATTTATCTACAATTTATTTTCATGTACCATTATAACATATAAAAAAGAGAAATACTGAAATTAATTAAGCGAAAAAGTTAGTTACATTGTCATTACCAAGCTCAGTTGTATGTTCCTAACTTATATAGGTTGAGAGATTATTCCTCTTTCGGTAATTTGCCAATATATACAGAGCAAAAGAGCCAAAGTTAATGGATAAAAGAAGAGTATAGATTGCCACTTAAAAGAAATTTAAATTCAAATAAAAACACTTCAGCAATCATAAAACTTGGCAATGAAATATTAACGGCTCAGCATTCACATTCAATTAATCTCGTTCCATAGCCCACATTGGAGATGAACAGAAAGTAATCGTTAATTGCAGGTCAAGTACGACTTTACTCTCCTATTTTTTGGTGATGTAGCATGGATTTCCTTGGGAATATTTATGTGTGTTGCAATTATGAACCACGGGAGCGTAATTAATTCCTCCTTGCAAGTTTAAATGCCAGTGATTTCACTGGAAAGTAAAAGTTAAGGAAGCTTATAGCATGGCAGAAATGTTAATTTCTTAGCTTCCGTAATTTATGAAAGAACTTGCTTCAACCAACACGTAATACATGAAAATCATGCTTGTATATTCATCAATTTTTAGACGAAAAACATTCTAGGATTTGCTAAATACTGAGTTTATGTGGGCGTTGTAGTTTCCTAAAACACCCTAGTATCCAAGCTAGGATAATTTATTTTGAATATAAAATATTATAGAGGTGGCAATTAACCAAGGGCACCAACTACTTAGTAAAAAATTACGTTGACGTTTACTCAATCTAAAACCAATCAAAACCACCAAAGACAGTAATACTGCTTTTAAGCACGTCAAAAAAGGAGCATCCTAATCACCGTTTAATATTCAAAGGGGTGAGTAGCTGTCACTTCATAAAATACACTGACGACCTATCCGGGCGGGATTAATAACCCCAAGAGGTACCGCATGTGAAACAGCAGACTTAAAAGTAGATTTCCATTTCCTCCTTTCCCCTCGGGCTCGGATGAGGAAGAGCCAGAGGAATGGTCAGCGCCCGCAGATCCGGCCATTGGATGAGACGCGGAGGGTGCGGCGGTGGGTGAGGTGTGGCGGGAGTGACGTAACCGACACCTCGAGGGACGGATCCGCACGTCGTCCGATCCTTTTTTGTGGTAAAGCAGCGGCGTCCCGGGTATAAACAGAGGCAGACGCCCGCAATCAGGGCAACAGCCATCGGAGAAGGGGCGCCCTTAGTCCATGAACAGCTCTCTGCCTACAACGAGCCTTTTCCCTTTTTTAACGTCCAAGACCGTCAACGACTTAAATCCAACGGTTGAACTATCAGTTTCTAATCAAAATTTGCCATCTCTGAAAATCATATACAGGAGAAATCAAAACTGTCATTAAAAATCTTCAGCCAAAATTCGTCTGTATTGTAGGCATTGGTTGTCAGAGACGTATTCGTTCTTTATGAATCTGTAGGAGGAAATAATAGCTCCAATGTAGGGCAAAAATAAAGGGTTTGACTAATAAGAGTTCAAGAAAATCGCAGGGTCATAAAATAATCCATTTAAGATATGGAATGAGAGCGGATGTTTGATTCCAATAAGGTGTAGATATATTCTAAATATAGAGTCATAATCACGATTATAAAGAGAAAAGTACTCTTTAATGCTGCATTTCATCATTCGATCACCTTCACACATATGCTGGATTGAGAATTCCGCATCCGGTGTGCCTAGCGTTTGATATATATTGACATATCCGGCTTAAGTTAGAAAACTGTCGATTTTTTCTTGAAAATTGGAAAAGAAGAACTCCCATTTCGAAGGAGATCTCGAATAGACTAATCAAATCCAATATTTCTAATCAAATATTCGGACACGTTCGCTCAATTTCACTTTCCCTACGAACTTAAATTAGGTCACCAGTCAATTTAGGAGAACCAAAAACTTTTCCCTACCTCCTGTTTTTGCAATTCTTAAATAATTTACAATAAATTATCCTTATGGATATATTTATATAAATAAGAGCACGACAAAATTTAAGGATATTAAGGGGCAAAATATAATCAAAGGGATGTCAAACTCAAAACTAACTTCGACAAGTTGACAACACGCATTGCCTAGAGAAGTCTAACAAGTGAGAACGTTACATTCCTTATAGATGTATTGCATTGAGCCGTCAGTAAATTCAACAAAAATATTTAGTGCAGGTATTACTTAATGCAGAACATTTATTGTTATGGTCTTTTAAGAAATCGAGTTTGACCACATCAATTTTATTACGTAAAGTGAACTCGAATTGCAGGTGCGAAACAGGGTTTATTATTGCGGGTCATACGCTGTTTGCGAAATCACTTTGCAGAGGAAATCTGAATAACATTATTCAAACATGAGGAAATATTTCTACGGGCATCGTTAACCTTTCATTGCACATGTGAGAGTTTGCATAAACAGAAAAAAGAACCATAAATCGGCCTCATCCGGAAAAACGGAACTGTAAAATATATAAGAGCATATTCATATGTATGCATGTAAAACATAAGAGCATTAAATTCTTCACTCTTTTTCCTTTCTGTCCTCAATTACGTAAGCATCGTGTTTATTATTCTTTTCCCAAAGGAAGGCCCAAACTTATCACTCTTGCTGAAGACATTTGTTTCCTAAAATTCTTAACGGTTGTTAGAAATTTAATAAATTTATAACAAACTGAAAAAATTATAACTGAATGGAAAGCATGCAATGTTATGTATATTATTGTGGAAACGTTTACACTAACAGTAGGAAGTATCATGGTAAAATATATCATTTCATCCAACGTTAAGGGAATACTTCCTTTGAATTTCAATTCTAGCTAGTTCTGATATTGAGTCAAAATTGCCAAACATCTTTAATACCGGTTCATGATGACTAATAATAATTCAGATTAATGATAACTCAAGCTCAGCAGTAGAACTGAAAACCTTTAAGACTATGTATCTTTGATTCCCTATCCTTATCTATCTTCCCTATACCCTATAACTTTGTAGCCATTCAAGTGCCCTCCATCACAAGGATTAAGGATGACTATAATTCCATGGAGTCTATTTAATCTGAACTATGTTACGGAAAAACATTTTCTTAGCGTTCATCAAAAAATATCCCCATTTCACCTGGCTTTAAAACCATAAGGAAAAAGGATTCTAAGACATGACCGAATATAAGAACATGAAACAAATCAAAAAACCCAAAAAATAACGTTGAGTGGTTTTGGAATTCATCTTTCGAGATCAAAATATACAGCAGCATAGAAGCCTCAAGATGTAAATTGATACCTGATGTCATTCCAAGCTTCCTAGGAATAACAAATATGCGGTAGCAGCTATTAGGTCCACCATGTCCTTCCGTCAATTCCAATGAGCAAAAATAGCAGCTTCTGTCCCGCTCAACGGGTTTTAGTGAAATTCGGAACTTCGACTAAACCCCATCGACTCAATTTCGCTTTTGGAACCAGTGAACATTTACAGTTTCCAGTTTCCAAATTCTCCCGAGTGCTGATATTAACCAATGGACTACAGAAGGAACTAAATAAATTTAGTATGAGATACGGATGGGAACTTCAAAACTATCAGGTTCTGCCTAACGTTAATTATAGACGATCAACAGCCTTTACTGGGTAATTACATTTCTGTAATTTTTAGGCTTTCTTTTATGAAAAAGAAACCTTATTTAATTGAAAAAGTACCTCATGTATAAGAGAGAGTTGAAAAGCAAAAGCGGTGCATTTACCTCTCAAGTTTGAGAGTAGAAGACGTTTTCAAAATTTGGAGAACGTATAAAGCAATTGTAAAAATGAAAAACCACTCCAACAGGTAAATTGGGCATTAAAAGGTAAACTGCAATTTTCCTTTTCATAAAGTCGTTTCTTCTCAACGTAGCCTCTCCATTAAAGAGTTTTAAAGGCAACCCTCGAAAGGCATAAACCGGGAAAGGTAGATATTCAGGAATCGAAACGACGTGGGAAGATATAAAATGCTTCCGAGAAAAGTAGGGCCTATTAACGTCTCTTTGTTAATGCAGCGCAATTTTCTCGCGTAACGTGGCCAACCCAAATTGTCGATTACCGGACTAACCAGAAGGCCGGTTGATTACAGCTCCATTCCTGCGAGATTCGGAACCAAGTCAATAATAAAGTAAACTCACAAATTCGCACCCGACCTTAGCGCACGACGACTGACTACAACCTCAACAAAATCGAAACCGAGATCTTATGCTACGAACAAAATATTTCCCGAATCAAAAGTAGGCCAAGAGTGCCCACAGACACTTTAACATTCCATGAGGATTGTTAACGGGATTTTCATTTTTAGCCCATATAAAAAAGCGCTCATCCGGAATAACTCCGCGCATGAAGGAAAAAAAACTGCGGAGATGCTCGGGACCATAACTCGTACCTGGAAAGGGATAGGCTTGCCAAACAAGCAAACAGCATCGTGGACCTTTCAAGGTCAACCTCATCATGAATAACCAACGGAGGCCCTTATAAAACCCTAGGAAAAAGTCTCGGTGGAATTTCCGGGGAATTCTCTCATTCGATGAGATCTGCGGATGCACCGACAGCGATCGTGGTACAGGGAAGGGATGGAGGGGAAGTGGGTGCGTGAGTGCGTACGATGGTGAACGTCCTCGGAGTACTGACCCACTTCGCACGCAATATTTTTATTCCTCCGCTCGCATTCACTTTTCTAGCTATGCAAACACGTGCTCCACTTCGATTTTTTCCGCTCTTTTGAGAGGGGAGATCACCTGGCTCTAATGGACTGAATGAAAATAACAATCGGCAGTGAGGATAGCATCCGTCACTTGGATTGAACTTGGGTTCACCTAACGTCAATTCATCCGCCATAAAGCGTCTACTCTTAAGCTAAATTTAAGATGAAATATAATTCGACAAATTTCGAAGAATAAACAAAAAAGTTAGATAAGAAAATTTTATGCTCCGCGGAGAAACTAGGTTCAGATTTCTCACTGCCGGGCATTAATTGGCTATTAATTCATCAACCATAAACTTGATGAAAAGAACGGCGAGTTTGGGAATTAGGAAAATTTAAGTGGATCGAAAAAAGCGATATAAACCTACAAAAAAACCCATTCTCACAGGAATTCACTTTGCTGGCCAACTTCGGCATGAAAATGGAACAATTTACTTCACTTCTCACGTTTATTGGTTTCGGGCATGATTCGAGCATTTTTTGAGTATAATTTCCACCCAATGAATCCTTCGAATAAGTAATTAGAAATTAAATTAGTTTAGTTAAAATATCGAGTACAATGCGGAGGGAGAAAAATACAAACTTTTCATTATATCGGCCGATCTAAGACCGAACAAAAATCACTGAAATGGTGACGAATCTACCTCCGTGGAACGTTTGAGTGACTCCTACTTTCTGGTGGCAAATAATGAAATATTTTTATTAATGTTTGACGCTCATGAGTTGGACAATAACAAGGTGACAGATGGACATCCGAGAGAGAGGTCTTATTCGTGATCAGACAAGAGTTAAAAATTACCGCGAAAGATTGTCGCTAATGTAATACAGTAAGCTTTTTAAATCGGAAATATAAAAAAATATTAATTATATGCAACATATAAGACTGTATAAAAAAGGCTTCAAACCTTGAAGATCAAATACTAGGCAAAGAAATTACACTGATTAACGAACTTCTTTTAAATTTTCTGTAACTCAAACAAACATTATCTTTTTCAATGGCACAAAAATATACAGTTTATTGATATTTCTATACAAAATGTGCGGGATAAGAAGGAATATAAACGAAATGGGGGATTAAAAACACATTTCTAAACGTGCCACATAAACGAACGAAGCACGAAAATGATGACCGCTTTCTAGGCAGACTAGATCTGTTACGTTTCCCATAAAAATCATAAAGCTCATAAAATAGGTATAGAATGAGGAGTAGTAAAAGTTTGTATAAATAGTTCTACGCTCTCCTTTCGCACCATGGGCGAGAACCCACTACCCTGAATACCTCAAGAGAATTATAAACTAGAAATGATCTTAATTGGTTTTGATTTACTGCCTAAATATAAACAGAAAAGTTTAGGTGGGAGCAAAGAAAAGCTTTTAAGTCATTAACATTTCAATAGATAGTTAAGGAAAAGAAAGAGCAATTTTCACCATTAGTTACCCATTTACGCCTTAAAATCGATTTCCGTAATCTGTTTTCCAACTTTTAAATTTTTATTAGCTAAACGACTTTTTCGCGCACATAGAATTGAGAAATAGATAATAGCATGAATCGTTTAACCATTCCACAGTATTTTCTATATTTATGAAACGAAAAATTTTTGCAATTCAGCCCAATTACATGAGCACTGAAATATTGCAGAAATATCTTTATTTCATCTATTTTTAACTACATTTTGTTACGCATTATTTTATACCTTTCGGAAGTACGTAATTGAAATTCTGAATATTTCACATATTTTTCTAAATCCCCAACCGTCAAGTTTCCCAAATTTTAGAACCAAGAAACCTACGGAAACAAGCAAATAAGGTAAGATATAAACCGATAAAGGGGGGAGAGAAACCCATTCATCAATGAATCACAGCTCAATTTTGTCACGAAAGGAAACAGCGATTCCGCAGGAAGTCGACGAAGCGATAACTCTCACTCATCAGCGAAAAAACCCGAGCACATCCCCAATTAAAACCCGGCGGAACTGCGCCCCAGGGCACGCGCCCCCGCGCTCTACATTCATCCCAGACACTGCAAAAACCAACTGCGGAACCAGAGACCACGCAATAGCCAAACAAATTCGGACGGCGCGCGCAAATCTCCCAGGGACCACCGCCGATAAATACACGATACCGAAAAAATTGCGACTCGGAAACCCTGTCGACAAGTCCGCAAATCTTTTTGCATCACCATGCCGACATATCCAAGCGGACAATTCGCGACGATATTACCAGGTCGAATGTTCTCGTATCACCGTGATCATTACGTCTGGTCCTCGGATCCGCAGAATCGGATCGAGGGGGTGATCCCCCTACCCCACATCCCCCCCTCGACGCGGGGGGCTCTAGAAAGGCAGACCACTGCCACCACCACCCACCAAGAACTTCGCCCGCCCCCAATGTGCCCCTACCCCCACCCACTGCCCCTTCCCACCGTATCTCGCTCCCCACTCTCTCTCCCCCTCCCCCCACCCACCCTCCCCCTACCCCTCTTCCAGACCCCCGACGTTCGTCCGAGCCTCTCGAAGTGAAAGTTCGCCGACAATTGGCCGCTGCCGACACTCCACGCGTTGCTTGCCTTCCGTCTAGACCAGCGACTCGTCGCCACCAGACGACACAAAATTCACACGCTGCCTCGCTCGATCCCTCATTCTTACGCCGTACTCCGAGGAAGATCAAGTGGACGTGTATATAGACGGTTTCTTTCGTTCCGCGGTACATCCAGTGGCTGATCCTCATAAGGGAGTTGGAAAACAACGGTTACCTTAGAGACTCACTGTTTTTCCGGGGGCAAATCCCGCGTTATTCCATCCAGCTGCCGTCGAAGCACCAATTGGCGGAGGCGACATCCCCAGCGGAGTTCGTGGTGGGGACGTTGTCTTACGGCAGGAAGTGACCCAACAGAAGAGGAGGCCCGAGGAGTCTCTCTTTGCGGGTGTGGCCGCACCCCCAGAAAATCCGAATCCGAGAAGGGGCCTCTCCTCCCTTGTCGCTAACCGGGACCAGTTTGCAGACTAAGGCGGTAGGCGTGGCAAGGCAGCTACAGCGTCGGCGGCAACCTTGAGATTATTGCTCTTTTTTTGGCCGAGTGAACGCATTTTTGCCTCTCAAGCCGAGCGATACGGTGCGGACCTACAGACATCTGACAGACTGCGCGCCCTCGGACATTATCTGCGGCTAGGACTTCCGAGAGTCGGATGAGTATACGGACTGTGCAGAAGGAAAAAGTTGAGAGTGCTCCCGTTTTGGACCGAGAAGTAGCAGTGAACCGATTCGAACCGTGCGAGTGTGGTTAACGAATTTGTGTTTTTCACCTAACCCCAATCTAGGACCTGAAGGCTTTTGTCTTCCGGCGGTTCGTGACAAACCTCCTATAACTTTGTGACGCTCAAAGTGCTGCGATGGCGAGACGCGCCGTACTCACCATCGCCTTCCAGGCGCTCCTCCTAATCACCGCTCCATTGGCGGTCTCCGCCGCGGGGTCCGTCCGAGTGGGCGCCAAGAACCCTTATTCCTCCAGTTCCACCCTCGCTACGTCCACGTCTTCGTCCACCCTTCCCATTCGGGGCGCCGCAAGCCTCAACGGAAGCGTTCTTACCCAATACCAGCAGCAGCAGCAACGTCAACAACTGCTCATGCAGCAACAACAACAGCAGCAGCAAAATCAGTCTAACGCACAGGAGAGGTCCTTTGGAAGGGCAAGCCAACGTAGCAGGTAGGTTCGCCGGCAGTCCCTCCACTCCTCGAATAACCGGCTTTACTTTTACCCAAATGGAATCATCGTAAATGAAATTTCCTCCGTCGCTCTAAAATCCCACGTTTCGTGTGGAAAAGTTATTGGCTCTGGCGAAATTCTCTAGCCACTGGCGTCACCAGAGATGAAGACGTGATTTTTTTTTTAATTATTCCATCACTGCTTTCCAGCGTCGATATAAGACGAGTTAAAGGTATTAATTCGCGAAAGGATTTTTGTGTAGGTATGAGGATTATCTACAAAATGTTCGGGAAAAATGGAACAAAGGAGAAATACATAATGTAGCTTACCTACGTGATATGAAAATATAGTAACTACACGAAAATCTCAAAACCTTTCTCAATAATTCGCAAAGAAGCTTACGCCTAAGATGTGAAATCCAAGGATATCACGAAGTTAATACTCTTTCCTTGATTGAGACCAGGAATTAGAAAACAAGGTCCATTTAAAATTAAATTGATGGTGAAAGTAAATACTACGATTGGAACGAAAATTCAAAATTTTCCCAATGGTACTGTGAAGTCCCTTAGCTCGTAAAATATTCAGATAATGCTAAGTTTGAAAAATGATGGATTTATAGTTAGATTTAAATTATATTTAAATTTTATCCTTTGAATTTAATTTAAAGTAGGAAATCAAATCTAATGTGGATTTTTAAAAAATCGATAAATTCAATGTCATAAAAATTAGAGTACCAAAATAGCATGGAATAGCTCACAGAATTTTTAAAAAAATCTGAGACCAAAACCGTGTCAAATTTAAATGAAATCTATAAAACGGTAAAATTCTGCGCGGAAGCAAGCTTATGGAAATGCTCATAGCATTCCTCACCTTCGTAATGGCTCTCTAACTATACAAAATTTCTAAAAAAATATAACTCAAAACAAAAAGCTTGTTAATAAATGCATTCTCACAATAATACCAAGAGAGAGAATTTCATATTACAACATTAAAATCGGTATAGTACAGGCAAAAAGAGGAAGGGTAAAAGGAAGGATCAAAATTCGTCTCCGTTTGTACGATTACTAACCATCATATTAAAGGATAAAAATAGAGCTAAATTTTTTATGATTGGAGTATCAGGAAAAGAAAAGTGAAGCATTGTGAGGAAGACTCCGTTAAATTTCAAAGGTTGAAATCCAAAATTAAAAAATGAAAACACTTTCACAATCGATGAGGCGCTAAGATCCACTTTATTATCTTGGAAGGGGCGAATAGGAACGTGATCAACGGTACCGGAAGAGGGGAAAGGAGTCGAGTCTCCGGGGTTCTCACAGCAGGGAGGTGGGGTGCGCAAGTGTGAATTGCGATGATGCGAGAAAAGCGTACGGATCCGAAGGGGAAGTTGTGTACTTGTGCTGCGCAACCAGTTATCCCCTCTTTCTGCATGGATACGGTTTTGGACTCCTTCTATCCGAGGAATGTCATCGGAAATGATTTTCAGTCTTGATTCCGAAGTGTGACGACATGGTGAACATTTTTATTTTTAGGGTCAACTAATTTTATTCCACAGAATTTCTGTAATTTGAAGGCTTTAAGCTTATATAAAATTGAAAGAATACCAAGAGAGAAAGAAATAATCCTTCAAAAGTTTTCTATTAGAGTAGAAACGCGTATCCAACACTGACCTATATAAAGATTCCGTTCCTTTTGGAAAAATAATTTGATCAGTTATACCCAAAAATCATGTTTATACTATACAGAAATATTTATTCACTTTTATAACAAAGTTATGTATGAAGTTATGCGCTCAAAACAAGTAAATATTTATCTAGCTCATACGAGACTCCTTTATCCTTTAGAGTATGCAACTTGTCTATCATGCACATCGGTACTGTCGTGCAGTCTTGTCGACTCTCGCCGAGCAGGAAGGATCCTTGGGAAATGGATATGTTTTCATCATTTTGCTGATGTAAAACATAATCAAGGAGTTAAATTTATCCTAATCTTTTAAAATACTCAGCATTTATGGCACATCATCCGGACATATCAAAAGATCGGCACAAATAGTCATATAAAATGTTTTAAGCGTAGAAATTAGTACTGATGAAGTCTAATACAAATCTTTCAAATCATTCTCGAAATATAGTTTACTACGCTACGTCAATCACTGATATACTGATAACTGATCCTCCTGCACATTCACTATAAAAACACAAATACAAGGCTTGTAGGTACGTTTCTCTAAATAAAAGAAAATTTTCAGGAAAATGATCTGATCATAAACTTGGAATTACGACTCTGTAGTAAAGAATCCTCATCCTTCTAGCCTTCTGAATCTCGCTAAATTCAGCCCACAGTTCTTCGCTTCGAATTCCATGTTGTTCTTCCACAAATCCAAAACGAGGGGAAGTGGGCGGGCCTCCTTAAGAGATCAAGGCCTTGAGGAGTTAATAAAAAAGAAAAAAACAAATTCAGAGATCGCTATCAGCAGTAAATCCATCTCCGGATGGGAGCATTAAGCGCACGCCGTGCCAATTAGAGAGGGTGGAGGAGGAGAACGCGACAGAACCAAAACAATGGCTGAGCCACTTCCCACGTGTTTAGGCGCCGAGACGAGAGACTTGGCACGCGAGGGTCCTCGGTGGACACGAGAGAGGTCAAACAAAAGGGTTTATCACGGGTCAAGAATCGCCATAAGAGAATTTACATGCGTGCCTACTTAAGAAGTTTTTCGCAATAGCCCCAGCACGAGTTTCGCCACGTCTCGACTGCCGTACTCCGAGGAAATGAATTGTTTGGATATTGTTTCCCTTTCGCATTTCGTTCCAGATTTTCCCACCCTTTTCCCGATGTTTTTGAGGTGTTAAGATTTGAATAATAGATTGGACTAACAGTTATATTAGAGGCGTAGAAAATGAAGTCATGGAACAACAAGACAGACTGTTATCGCATAGAGCCATCTAATTCACAAGAATACTCATCAAATAGTCATTCTCTGCATTACATAAGAATTTTATGATGATTATATAAATCATAACTCATTCTTAGCTTAAAACTCTTCTTTTGAGTACATAAACAAGCTATTAGTACAGTTTACAAAGTTCTCCATCCATTTCGGTTTATTTCAAATTATATTTAATGTGATGATAGAATGCCCTAAATTCAATTATAATTGCTTCCGCGATACATTCCAGATATCATTTCAAAGCGAAAGTTTTGACCGCATGGAAATTTCTATTTTCCACTTCACCTGAGAATCAACAGCATCTCTAGATTATATCATCAAACTGAGTTTGATGAAGGACGCTATTAAGTAATTTAAAAAGAATTTGTATTAACAACCGAAATTTCTCAAAGGGAAAACTTCACAAAATCATCGATAACAATGCTGTTCAACGCCGTCTAATCTATTTGTTCTATTCTACTTCACAAATAATATTCGCATCAGGAACTGAGCCTCATTTTCTGGCCTCAAAAATGACTCCAGTATATAAATCACGAAATATCACAAACGTTATTGATGGATGAGGGATTTACGACCATTAAAGACGTAATGAACGTCAAAATTCGACAAAATCTTATTGAGATTTCGCGGAACGCAAACGATGCTTATCTTTGCAACGGTATATAGCGAGAGAGAAATTGGCTATCAATTCCAAGCTGTTTCGCACTGTCACGTTTCTAGATAAAGATCGGTCACTAGGTCGAACCCGGAACCACGCATGTGCCAAGCGAACATTAGATAAATGCAGAACAATCAGCGAGCTTTTATATAAAAGGCGAGCTGAGATCCTTAACTCCCAGCACAAGATTTCCTACATTATTATGAGGAAAATATTTCACACCAAAATCATGAAAAATTAAACGAATCTCATTCTGACAGAATATACATTATTGCTCTGGGCTTGAGATTTATGAAATGCAAAATTCTAAACATAAAATTTTGGAAGACAATTCAATTTCAAAATTTCGATCATTGTGCCCCCATTATGCTAGGGTATTTCTAACACATTTTTGATTTCAATTAATCATTTCCTAGGTGAATAAATACTATAATTCACCAGTTACGGGTAAATACCGGGACTAACTGCTTGTAACCATTCGTTTCCTCCCTGAAATACAACCAAAGATCTTCAAAATTTTTCGCACTATTATGAAAATTCTTTTACCTCAACATAATGAAAAAACCGATTTTCAAGGTCGAACCTCCCAATAGGCGAAAGATCTATGAGACTCCAAAGGAGACCAAGGAAGCTAACGGCAACGACAACTTTCGTGAGAGATCTCGTAAGGCATCCAGATAAATTCTTCAACTGCTTTCGCACGCGGGCAAAGAAGATGCCACCGAGGCACCTCTCGCAAACCGACGTCATATTAAAACAGCCATTTTATAAGACAGCCGTTCCAGGACGCATTAACCCGATTTCCGCCGAACCTTGCAGGTAGCAGGTTAAAAGAAACTCGTGACAACCGCCGCAAAGAGCATCAAAAGACAAAACGACTCGAGGAATACGAGAGGGCTGCAAGGCCGGGAAGAAC
Organism: Pachydiplax longipennis; assembly: GCA_036926295.1. Taxonomy (NCBI): domain Eukaryota; kingdom Metazoa; phylum Arthropoda; class Insecta; order Odonata; family Libellulidae; genus Pachydiplax; species Pachydiplax longipennis. Next base: position 55,435,186 of record JAVFKF010000004.1, read on the forward strand.
CGACCCGGTGGGTCGAAATGGCTGCGCCCGGGTGAGGAACGATTCCCACAAGATCTAGGTCGCAGTAAAAGCGCACATCTTACGACGAAGGCTGGCCACTCGAGAGTACGTTGGACTTCCGGCCCCGAAAAGGGTCCCCGATGCTCACATTTCTCCCACGCCAAAAGCGTGCCCGAACACAAATTAGAAGCGAGCTTCCAATGAGATAACCCTAAAACCCAAAACGGACAATTAACTCATTGTTTTAAGCTTCTAGCGGGGCTTGTTCGGGGAGATTGCAAAAGGAGGATACGAATGAGTCGCCCTCGAAGAGATAAATATCTGGTTCCGCCGTCTCCCATTACTGGTCCTGACCAGAATGTCCTCGGGGGTACGACGGAGAGGAGATACGAAGCCGCAACTCCCTTGACCCGCCTGACACACCTACAGCCCACCCAAAACCGCTGCTGGCACCTTCGACTAACATAAAAACAAAACGCGTGCTCGGAAACGCTTTCATGTGTTCTGAATTGAACGGAAGAACTTCCCAGATTCGAAGTTCTGCACGTTGGCGTCGAAAACACGGCAAATACGGTCGGGTGATTTGAAGTTATTTTCGTAGAGATCAGAGACCAACGTCTGTGTCTGGAAGGAACCGTGTTAGGGGAAATTCAAGTCATTCCCAGCGTTGACGTATGACTGTTTCTATTTATCATAATAAATAGGAAGACGTCACTGAATAATAGAATGACCGTAAACAAATATTACCTTTTCCTTCATCGCTACATTTCCGTCAACTCGAAAACAAACATACTTTCCCAGAAAATACAAGACAAACAGCACTTTTTCCTTTCTTTCTGATAAATATGTAAAAGAAGGAAGGGGAGAATAGTGTGCGTGGAATAAACCACAATTAAAACACAATTGTACTGCGATACCTGATACCTTCAAATGCATTGAATCAGAACGAGCACAACGAAAACTAAACAACTTCGGTAAGTCCAATAATCTGCAAGCTTTATACTACAAAAAGGCCTATATAAAAGGAAACAAAACAGCGATGTCGGATAGTATTTCACGTGCTTGCTTGCGATAAAAATTGATTTTATTACTGGTGAATACTTATTTTTTTATTATTAACTTTGCATATGAGAAAATAAATCATCGATTCTGCGGAAGACTATAAACGAATGCCCTTCTCTGCGTCCTTCACGCTTGCGAACAGAAACAGTCTGTTATAAGAAGTTAATAAGTCGACTTCAAATCTTAAAAATAAGATCCGTTGCAACTAACCCGTCGGCCTTGTTCGAAGCGAAAGAAACCTTTGGAGATCTCGAATACGTCATCGATGCAGAGAACGGTACTATTCGTATATGGAGTTCCCTAAATTGCTACCTCAACTTTTCACGAGGACCATATGGTGCCATCAATTTTATGAAGGATAGGTATGAGGAAGGAACTGATTTATAAACTAAAAATGCACCTGTAAATATAAGGACATTTATCAACGTGGGGTTGAACCTATTTAAGAAACAAGTACTTTTTAACAGTCATTTGGCTGACGAATATTTCCTCTTTGGAGCTCAATAACTTAATTCTAAAAGTATGCGAGACATTTGCAGGAATTTCCTTATGAACGGCCTCGCAGTAATGAAAAAATTAAACGAAATAATCTTTTTATGAACTCGGGAATTTTATTCACTCACTTTAATTCAAAAGTCAGGCAGCGATAATAATTTTTCCTAATTACAATGAAAATCACTACCGGTTTTCAAGCACACATGGTAGCATTTAAAAGCTAAACACTTCAGTTACAGAAATATAAATAAATAAATGCCCTCTTTATTGTAATAGAGAAATAAACGTGAAATATTCATTGGATGTTGATTACCATATGAAACCCAGCTCCTCGAGGAACGGCTTAGCAAAAAAACTTTAAAGTCAGACATTGCACGAAATGAAGAGCTCTAAGAGAAGAGAAACAAAGGAGTATTTCATCCACAAATGCCCGTATACAGTCCACTTCAAATCGCTTCCCTGCTTATTAGCATAATTCGAACTGCTCGACAGTGTAGCAGAACCGTGAAATAGCATTCTCTCTGAAGGAGAAAGGAAAGAAAGAAAACATTGGTGAGAAGACCCGAGGCTACCGCCTTATAGAAGACCGCAATATAGAAGTAAGCAAAGAGAGAGAGGCAGTAAGAGAGAGAAGGGATTTGCGGCACCTGTGGATTTGAGCGCACAGTGGGCGCATGCGAGAAGAGTTGAGGGGGCAATGCCGGACACTTGACTGGTTATCCTTGATATTTCCTCCCGGAGTGCACAAATAAAAAGCAAAGAAGACACCGGCCGATAAAAAGACGAGATGTATATGGAGCAAGTGAGCGGTAAAGAACGTCGAGAATGCAAGTGGTGCTCATTTTTAAGCAGAGTGATTCTGCTGCTCTGAGTAAATGAGATCGCTATTAGAACGATATTCCAAATGGAATATACGCTGCTTTGAATTACACATCCCATCGTGCAAAATGTACTCGAAAGACGGATGAAGGAGATATAAATTTGTAGAGTAAGAAGGAGGCTAAGGTTTCCTTGAGTTGCTAGGTGAGTCGGACCTTCTGCTCATTTAACATAGGAGTCTTTATGTAAGCAGAAAAGCGCTGTAAAGAATGTTTCCGTGTCATGGGGCAACAGTCGAGCAAAAGAGACATCGTCGAGGCACGTAGGTGGTATAAGTGTCTCGAGGACAAATACCGCTTAAGGAAGTATACAGCAAACTTGCGACTCGAAATCGCAAAATGAAATGAAAAGATATTTATATTCAATCGAGAACGCCTTACCCGTGATGAAGTCCTTGACCTTCGATTCAATGTGATAACTGTAAGAAATGTATGAGACTCCGCAGTCCCATTCATCTAGTACAAATAAGGATAATTTCATGGTTAATGTATCAAGGTTTTGCCTAACGGGTAAAACAGAGTCACCCTTTTCTTTTCAAGTTTATTGAATTTACATCATCTGTAAACGAAAGCTTCATTTCAATAGTAGCAAATTTCAATGAAAATAGCTCCAAAAACGTTTCCAAAATAATAGGTCACTGAAAGCTGCTGGGCCCTGTAAAATTAACTTAAGTAATGAAATACATAAGGCATACTTACGAAGAAATATGCTTTGAAAGGAAGATTTTTAACATTGTCAAACTGATCTTTTAAACAAACTATCGCGTATAGGAGTTGTTTTAATCTTCAGTTCGTAAGATAATGTAGGTTTTATTTGGGAAATTTCACTTCGGCTGAATGAAACCTCTCGAAGGAGAATCGAGCTGAAGAAGCTGTCTTGCCAAAAAAAGTAACCGATTCCGAATGAAAATCTCCAGAGGTGTATCTTCCCCGATCGCCATACATAGAAATAGGAAATGAGAAAAAAACAAACGCCAAAAGGCTGAAAAACAAACGCTCTCGTTGTGAGTGCGATTGGATAAAAAACGAGTCCGCTACTATAATTACCGCAGCCCTTTCTTTCCCATGCGTGCGTTGAAGTCTCCAGGGAAAAGCGCAAGTTAACGACAGCTGCACTATACCGTTGATTCAGTAACGAGGCCAGGCGTTCCGTTAGGCAGAATGGAGAGAGTGAGAGATGAGGAGTATGAGGTACAGAAGATGAGGCAGCCCTTGGGCTACGGGAGAGCGGGAAGATGAGCATCGGCGGTGGGAGGAGGAAGGAAGTGGATGGCGGAAGAGGAGAGGTATTACGTGAGAATTACCGCGTGCGGTAAAACAAAAAGCATCCACGAGATGTCGAGAAGGGCTGAAAAAAGAGGGGCGCGTGCCGACGACGGGTTAAGCGACCATAAGAGACGCGAAAAGAGAAAGGAATCAAAATCTACATATCGGGGTGATGAAGAGTTGGCTATCAGAAAGGGGCTCCCCATTCACCCATTTCACAATTGATCGACCACATCGACGTCATCGCTATGCGTAAAAAGGGAAAGGACGAAAGAAATAAAGATGATACCGGACATTCTCTTTCCATATAGCACGAAGGTTTAATAACATGCAAAAAGTGAGAGCCCCGATGCATTTCGATGGATTCAGAATCACGCGAAATCGCCGCGGCCCCACAAAGCCTCAAATCTTTGCTCATCCACTGAGCGAAAAATGTGCACGCTGCGATGAGTAAGTCGAAGCTCAATTCACCAGTAATAGCAGGTTCAATTATACAAGGAAAACCTTCACGAAGAACATAAACAATCACGTTGCCGAAATTGAAATTTTGAAACAACTGACTTTTCGGGAGAGAAATATTTCCTTCTGAAATTCAGATAGGATGATGGAAAATGCTTTCATAATGGCATATATAAATTCCAACTAGTAATTTAGCATAGTTAATTCAGAAGTTATGAGACCAACTCCATAAAAACAGAAGAAAAAACTCAAAAGAAGAAAAGCAGCACTTTAAACTTGGAGGACTCATCTCAGAAAACAGAATAAGTATTTAAAGACAGGCTGATAGGAGAGATACTATTGATCGAAGAATGTCAACATATTACGTCTTCTAAAACTGATCGCGGTTGGTCTACCTTACGTCTATGAAAATTTATCATCACGTCCAAGACCATAGAAGTAACTTGAGTTGGTAAAAGAGTGAGAACGGCTGACCTTTAGCCGAAAGCAATAAAAGCAGTAGTGATGCTATAGATACCGTCGTAAAGATATATAGCAATGAAGGTACTAGTCTCAATGCTTATGGGATTTAAGTGGTCGCTCTAGAGAAATATTTACCCATTTTCTCACTTCGCAAAGTAGTAAAGAACGTCAGATGCTCTTAAAAATTCACTTACGTAATTCCATTTAACTTGCGCAGCTAAAATTATGCAAAACCTAATTTAAAATTCTAGAATTTAATGACGCAAGTCTTAGGATTATGTTATGAAGATTTCTTAAGAAAATAAACAGGCAAAATTAACTTTGAATGGAGAGTAGTTGAAGGAGAGAAAATTTTTCACAGGTTAATTCAAAAGATTTTGAATAATATTCTGCGACTTCATTTTTGAAAACAGTAATTATTACAACGTATAAAACATTTCAGTGAAATAATTCCACATTTTACAACAAGTGTGCATAAAAATAAACAGAAAAGTCTTTTTAACTAATATAAAATCCAAAGTCTCTCTTTTTTAAAAATAACAACTAAAAAGTTAATGAAAGCTCAATATTCGACAACTCAAAGCTTACTATGGCTATAAAAATAACCTATCCGAACAACTGAACAAAAACAATCAAATAATTAAATTAAATATTCCATGAGAATCCGTTGCCTTATTCAAATGCTGTATTTTTTAGGCAATAATGAGCGAAAGAATGTATCTTTCGTTAGATATTTCACAACATTACTAATGCCTTCCTTTCAAACCTATATCAAAAAAGAGAAAGTCAATCATAGGTGTTTGAATTTGAGCAAGGTGCCACCCGAATTCTCATTTCGATACATGTAAGGGATTCTATATAATTTCATACATGCTGAAAGGCCCGAGAAAAATATTAACCTTAAATGAAGGGTTTTCGAATTGTTACATCACACCAACGATCAGGTGAATAACACTTTGGAGGAATAAAAAAATTAAAACATTCATTATGCGAAATGGGACTGTGCAATCGTGTAAATTTAAACGTCAAGGGTGAACTTTAATGGTATCCGCGCGATATTTCAAAACATACGTCGAAGACTAGGGGTGAACTGAGGCACTCAATCATTCTGAAAGACAGGCCAAATTATATCACAGGAACACGCTCGCGAGAGTTGGCAATTCTCTCGAAAAGGCTCCAAGCTTAAGCTCCAAAGATCATGGACGCACCTGACCCACGTACGCAGGCGGACAAGTATGTGTTGGCCTTCCTCAAAGTCCCTTTTCGCCCTGAGGGAAGCGTAATGCCAGAGTTCATCCGCCGTGAGAGGGCAGAGAATAGCCAGAATCATCGCCATAGGAAGGGGACTTTCGTAAAGAAAATAGTAGGATGAAGTTAATTCAGTTGAGTTCGGTTCTTCAGCTTGGGGATTGAGGATGAATTATTTTGAAGCGTTTATGCGTATGCCGCAATTGGTGGAGATTGGACCTTTTGATATCTGGTCGTTAGACTCACTGATGGTTACATTCAAAATAATTTACGAATATTTCTTACGAACTGAAAACTTTCTTACGAACTTAACTTAACAATGGTAACTCTCATTTATCATAACGTGACTGAAATCCTACCAAATACTATTGGAATTAGGGGTAGTTGAAGTTTACCAATGCTAGTATTTATCAAAACATTTGCTTATGATAGGATACGATGACATTTACACTTTACACCATTACCATCATCATCAAAAAATTAATTATTATTAAAATACATTCATATTGTAACTTGAATTGTACTCTCCATTAAATACAGGACTTTTGTTAACTCAAATAACAAAGGCTAGCATATCAAAAGCGGACCCGAGCGCTACCATGAAATTAGCATTATTACCATGATTAAAAATCAGGGTATCCTATGAAATATCTCAACTTAATTCCTTTTAGTATACTGTTTACCTGGATTAATCTTCATAAAATTAACAAATTCATCTTTCATGGACACTTTAGCTGTTCTTTGCTACGATCGCGAATTAATGACATCAATAATTAATTCAACTTATTTTTGGGGGAAGCAAGAAATGTGTCGCTCTGTCATATACACACATTTGTAATTCAGTTATTTTCTCATCGATATGTATCTTAATCTGAGATGATGCACCAAATCAATAGATCATTTTACTATTGCTTTTAGAACTATTAGGTATAGGAGGACTCATTGTTGAATAACTTTCACTACTCAGCAGTATAAAATACAGCGTATTGTATTGTGTATTGTATTTTGTGTGGCTTCGCGATTCACATCTTGCGGACACCTAATTCAGTAAATAAGTAGGGCATTTTCTCATTCAATTACGACAATGGAGACAAAATAATTGGTATCGATCAAAATGACTCATTTAACACGTAAAACTGCCTCTCGTTTTTGCAGCAAGCGATCCAAACGCAAACGCTGTAGGAAAAATACACGTGCGATGGAAAGCACTCCGTCCCACGCGCCCCTACGGTCCGAGTCCTAATGCCTCACGAACGAGAGGTTGAGAGTGTGAGACCGGTATATAGCCCATCCGAGAGTAATGTCATGAGAATGGGTAGAGAGCATCTTCACTTGCATCATCGTCCCGCTGAGGATTCCCGGGTGCCCGGGGTCCACCACACACCAAGAACCCTTTCACCGGCAAAACTAATCTCAGAGGACGGTAATCATTCTCATTCCTTTTAAAACTTGTTAAGGAGGTCTATTCGAAACTAAAACAGTGGGTCCTTATATAAGAGTATGAGGGAGAGAAACATCTGCAACTCGACCTCGCGAGTTTAAAAACCCGTGGAATGACGGGGGCGGGAGTTTCGCAAATTGATGATGGAGCGACCGGGATATTCCAGAAATCTCCGCACCGGGCTTTTGACCCATCGGTTACACTTAGCGCCAACGAGCGCGGTGATTTACTTCCCTCATACCCTTGTGGATTTTTCGCAACAGCGTAATCTGGGGAAGATTTTAGAGGCCCTCTCGCGAGACTTGACGCTCTTTTGTCGGGAGACTGGAGCGAATGGTATGGGGAGGAAAATAGGAGCTTCTCGGGGTTGATTTAAAGGTGCCTCTAAATCAGATCTCTTCGTGTAGCGGGAGAAGATGCTCTTCTTAAAGAGCGATACCGTCTCTGGCGGGCATTGCTCTTACCCGACTCCGATGAAAGGAGATCGCAACCGAGCTCACGTCTGCAAATCCGGCAATTCGGATATTCTCTCCGGAGATAGCATTTTTGATAAAATAGAACAGACTTTCACAAACTCTCTTTCAAGACTTCGTTCAGCATCGACATTAATTACAATCGTTAAAATGTCATTCCGTCAGAATAGAGAAAGTAAATACAGGATTTCATATCGAGAGATGGTACAGAATCAGAGCGTTAACGCCCTGTTATACGGGACTTGAAAATTACGCTACACTACAAACGCGGTTTCTCTGAAAATATATCAACGTATACAAATTATCTCTCTCGCGATATTTCTTCCGTTTATTATTATTGCTACGACCTTCCCGACTAAGTTGTATATTCGCTAAATTCTCCGCGAAAAGAATCGCTTAATTTCCGAAGTAAAATCTTATTGCTTTTGGCGTAAGATATTTCCCCAAGTCTTAAGTATCCTGCAGTTGGACATGACATGAAAAAAGGTATTATGAGAAAATAAAACATTATTTCGCGATTTCCACCGATTCACGGAGACTCAGAAAACTTCATCACGCAATTTTCATGGAAGGAAAGTATGTACAAAAAATCTTGCTTCTATAGGTACAGATTCATACAATTTATTGCTGCCATTAAAGCAGGAATCTTTTACAACTAGGGCGGGAATTCAAAAACAAAGAGAAAGCTTTAATAAGAACTGCGAAGGTATAATTTCTGGAGAAATAAACTGATATCGGCTTACTTTCATGAAATGTTTGAAAAATCTAAAACTTGATCGCTAAGAAATCTTAGAGCATAGAGTTTTGAGATCGGAATACCGAGTGCTTCATTGATGAATTTAACTTTTCAACAATAAGTATCCACAAGCAGTGACTATAAATCCATGGTTGGTTGGCAACCCTGACCTGTACCGTTGAATAAAATTATTCACCGTTATCCAGTCGTGGGAACTTTTCATCTAGCACCGTACAAAGAATATCCATTAAAAGTGCTCTTATAACATTTTCCGGATGCATCAATCGTCCCAGATCGTATGTAAGCGATTACACAGACTAGACAAAAGACAGGTCCATTAGAGCGGTTCCGAACATAAATCAGTAGTTGCGTCTTCTCTCTCACTGATTTATTCGATCACCGCCTTGTTCCCAACGACAAGGACACACACAAACTCCGAAGGAGATGATGTTTTCCCCCAAAACATCACCTCCCTTGGGTTGCTGAGCCTTTCATTCTGAGAAAATCAACACTCCTGCTCTTCGAAAGAATACATAACAACATCTTTGCGGGCAGCTATTCACTTTCTAGACGTATAGATAACCTCTTAAGCGAAGCCATTTCTTGAATGGACAGGAACTAATAAGGTACGCGCTGTATCAGATGAGACCGTTGAACTCCAACACCTTTCGAGAAAAAAGCCATACGAGATGTTATGGGAGAAAACTGTTCGAGCCACCAACCATAGAAAGTGAACGAACTGCGGGAAAACATTCCTGATACATGTCAGCCTGTTCGTTCGGAATTAGCATTTACTGACGCGGCGAATTCAATCCATCTGCATGCTGCAATTTATAGAGAAAGAGAAATGCCCGACGGTGAAAGGTCAGAGAAATTTGCGTAAAAATAAAAATAAAAGGTCACGGCGAGGCACAACTCTCCTGAGGAATCGAAAGCAGTGAGGGAAGTCCCTTAATTACACATCAAACAGCATCCATCAAATCATACGTTACGCACATTAACGGGTACGCACAAATCCATGGAGGAAAGACATTTACTTCTGTTGGAGATACGGAAGAATGAAGCTGTGCAAGCCATGATATGAGCCCAGGATATACGCACACGAGAAAGTCACAATTCCTGTGATATAACAGCGACTGAGGTCCATATGATGTACACATCACTCCAACACGAATAAGATGAGATTTTCAATATATTTTCACAAACTTTCCCCACAAATTTTTCTTTCCTACATTTTATGCAAAGTCAACAAACTTTGTGAAATCCTTTGCCGCTTCAAAGCCACTGAGAAACTGCTCTAATAGGAAGTGTGAACAAATTAAATACTAAGAAAAATTCAAACATCCAAATATAATTGAAAATATGTTTCCACGCATAAACCTCATTCTTAAAAAAATACAGGTAACATCTTCAAATATTAATATCTGGTTGATCGGTGGATATAATGAAACTGCTGGCGGGTTTTCAACTGAATAAGTTTGTTTTCCAGCGATAGCTTGCCTGATTGAGAACTCGCAAGAAATTTCCTCAGAATTAATTAAATCAGAGTTTGAAGGAACGGCAGATTTAAAAATATGAATAATTTGAAAAAATGGAAAATAACCAGAAAAAGTAAAAAGAATGGCGTTTCGGAGAATTGACACGCACAGTAACTAAATTTACCTCATATGAACCCTTCAATATTTTAAGAACAATATGCAATTGGTAGTTTTCGTAATTATACATAAATAAGCCGAGAACGTCGAGAAGAACTAAACTTAGCAAATCATAACACACAAATTTAATAATTCGAATGTTCGAAAAAACAAGCACTATTCGTAATCAGAATTCTATCATCCTCTTATTAGTTTAACACATTGAAACTGACACTGAAACCAAGGAGGTTAGGAAGTTAACGAAATGTGGTGTCCGAATCATGAAAGGTGGTCACATTTGGAACCCTGCTGGTGACGACAGCGCTCGTCTGCGAGGCTATGACGTTCGCGATGGAGGTTTCACGGGCACGAAAAGGCGCGCTGAATGACACTTTCACCGTTGGGAAGGAAGTCAATCCGAGAGGGACGCGGGGGGCGGATCTGCCCCACGAAAGATGCCGAGCAACAGGTGACTGCGAAGCAAACGGAGTGGGAGTGAAGAACGTTTTTAAAAGGCAGCCTTAAAGACATTTTTTTCCGAGTCCGCTTGTGACGAAATCCACGCGGTCGAGGAACGCGGGGAATAATAAGGTCGACTATAAGGTACGCCGACACGCGAGCTTTTAAAAATGCGCTGCGAGAGAGAGTGATAGGGCCATTTTGAGGCGTGATAGAATGCGGATGGGTCTCTTAAGTGGAACTACTTGAGGACGTTTCTCGGAGAATGATGCCGTTTATATGATTCAACTCTCGGTGAGCATAAAATGAACGCCAGAAATTCAGAGGAGCTAGACGAAAGGTTATCGCCCGTTGAAGCAGAGCTGATCATAAAATGTTTTATTTAGTGGAGGCTAAGCTCTACATTGAGTGAAGTTTCATTTTGTATTTATTTAAAGCGCGACCGGTTTTGCTAGTGTTCGAGCGTCTTTCCAGGAGGGTGCTTCTGAGCAAGAGAAATGCTTGAAAAAATTAAGATTTGAAGTTGAATCCCCTATGTCGATTATGCTAATGAAATAGAAGAGTATCGGAGCTTGTTCGTGCTCTCCGTCGAATCTGCAAAACGAACCTCGATCAACCCAAAGTAATTTAATGCCCCTTTTTTTTACACCAGAAGAGTAGAGTAGACAGAAATATTTAAATTTATCGAGTCTCTCCGATACATCGCGATTAACCATGAGCAGTTAAATGTTATATATGGTACAAGGAAGAAATATCTAAGGGAAACGTTTTATATTCTACAGATGTGAGAAAGGTAGTGATTCAGAAATAGGAAGAAACATGTGGAAGGAGGCAATATAAGGAATAGAGCTGGAAAAACGACAATGGGGAAGACATATGCAAAGATGGAAAACATCTTAAAGGGGATCAGATGGGAAAAGAAGTGATTTCGGATTGGCAGCTTAAACCCAGACCGTCCAACAGAAAGATACGTATCGGGAATAAGTATCGAAACCAACCATAAAGAATAAAAATACACTTATGAATGACAGCAAACAAGTTAGACGAAATTCAGCGAGTAAATCTCATTTTTGTGTTCAGCAGTGCAAAGGTGGCGGAGAGATAACTTTCTAATATATATTTCGTATTTACTCAGGAAAACCTGAAGACTAACTCCCAATTCGAATGTATAAATGTCTAAGCTTAAGTGGGCAGGAAACCAAGGCGATCATAAAATTTATTATAAAGCTTTAGGCGTAAAAATAGATTTATGAATGAAAGTAATGGATGCTTACTATCCTCAAAAACCTGGAACTATATCTAAATGTTTAATGAACGGATAGCTGATTAAATACTTCTTCTGGCTCAACGTCAGAAAATTAAGGGGGGCCTTGGATATTAGGCCCTCGGAATGCAAAATCATCGGCAAAAACCCTATTGTTCGAAGTAACGCGTGAAGGGTGAAACAGGAAGTACTGCGGTCCCTACAACACCGTGAACTTTGAAGCAGGAAGTCCTTCGGGAACCCTTTCCATTTTTCAGTCCACCTAAACTGGAATTCTTTTGGAAATTTCAGACCCGTAGCAGAAGCTTCTCATTCGCGTGATCACGCTCCCCGTAAGCAAGGAGTGAAAGTCTTCGAGAGTCCCTTTCGGAGTTGTTATCCTTTTTCTTCGCCGGCATCAAACGAACCCCAAACCATTCTCCCAACACGGCATATTCCACCGCCGATGGAAACCCAACATCTCTCGTTTGGGACCGGAGGCAGCAGCCGCCTTAAGGCAGCGGTAAAGACCGCCTACGCAAGAATGAGGACGGAGGAGAGATGCAGCCTCTGCTTGGATAGGGTGCCGCGAAATCAATTTCCCCCATTCCGCGGCCTGAATGATAGCCGGAAGAAGCGCCGCTAGTGCCAAAAATCGAGGGCAATATTCTTTTGGAACGTACCCAGCCCTGGCGCGGAAACCGAAGAATTCACGTTCGAGAGAACTAATTACGATAAGGCACACACTTATGCGGAGGAAACTTTCCAATGCTCAGAGCCGCAGAAAACTGTCATTTCATGGGCCGAAAAATCTCTTCGCTTGAGTTACCGCGGAATCTGGTCTCTTGTTGAATACTTTCTCTCTTTCCAAAGCACTTAAACGAAGACCAATTATCTTAAATATACAGGAAATCTAGCTGAAATGATAAATAAGCGAATTGAGAAGCTATTTCCTTTCCGAGCTTGGAATCGTAGTCCAATTTCTCTGATTAAGTCAGCTTTGAAAATGCCGCAAAAGTAACACTGAAGCCAATTCTATTAAGATAGTTAAGAAATATTTAAAAATTAATTTGACTTAATATGCTTCACAATATAGGAAAGCTTTGTTTTCTCATAGACCAAAGGATGAAGAGACAGCATGGATTATATGATAGAGAAGATGTAATATGAAAACTGCATAATATTGAAATAATGAATATGTACTCTTTTAGTAGAGATTCCCATACTTTATTGTAAAGATTCCCTACTTAAAGACTTTGATGATTCAAGTCGCCGAAAATTCCAAATCATCCATTCATTAAGAATAGCTTCAATGGAAGAAGCCGTCACTTTGTGAAATTCCATATCAATGGAAAAAATAAAATTCAATTTGTAAAATTTCACAACATCAGGCCTGATGATAACTCTGTGAGTTGAAACATGTCGCAGTAGAGGAAAATATATATTGTGAAATTTTACAAATTCAATTTAATTTTTTCCAAGAATAGCTTCAATACGGACCTTGGCTGTTCTGTTTTTACTCCAAGGTGAAAGCATAAACTAATCTTTTTCATATCGACTTCTGTTATGAGGTCGTATTATCAAAAATTTTTCAACGGCATACATTTAATTCGACACAGTAAATCTTTTAAAATAAAGCAGAATTAAATAAACTTGAAATAATCAATCATTCCACTACTCTAAATGGAATATTCATTCAATGAAGTGTTATCACAACGCACTTACATTAACTCGTACTAGTCAACCAATTCCGTTCGAAAGAGTTTTTCGTTGCATAACATTAGAATAGTCTACAAGGAAAAGCTATAATGTTATGGGGTAAAGCAGATAAGAGAAAGGAGGAGAGCGCTGAATATGAAACCAAATAATGATGAATCTTTAGGGAATCAGAGAAGCTGAACTGTTACGGCCCAAATTACCGAGAAGAAGGGGCAGCTGTCAAGAAACAAAAACGAGAAGGCTGTAATCCATCATATACGTTTAGAGAAGGAATGTCCCTTTGAGGCAAACAAATTCAGTCCATCTTCCTATTCGATACAAGAAATATGTGAGCCATCTCCCGATGCCAGAAGCAAATTAAAAAACGCATTACCACGAAACAATGGGACCAAAAGATACCAATTCTAGCCAATTTAAGGCCTGTCACACAAGAGCGATTTTACTATACATCCGATATAATTAAATTCTAAGGAGATAATATATCTTCCTTTGACGTGAATAGTTCCATTTATTAACATCGATAATTCCCTCTATCGCTGGAGGATGGCTTAAATTATTTTAGTGTGTTATTCTTGAATTACTGGCGTCCCACAATCACAATCATCCAATCAGTACTGGCCCATTTAGGAGAGAAATTTTAATCATTTTTAAAAGGAGAATACCGAATAGATCGGAGATTAATTACGCGATGTTTACAAGTCCAAACAGAAACTGCTACGGAAATCAGGATTTTTTCTGATTAAGAAGGAGAGTTGAAAATAAAGTGCTAAAAGCGGAAACAGCAGATATGCTACATAAAATAGGTTCATTTACTTCGCTTTAATCGCACAATATTTTTTTAATTCCTTCACTTATGAAGTTAAAAGAATTATTAAATAATTATTATACCGTTATTTTAAGAGGATTAAACCTCATTGTAAACAGTATAGCCCACATTTAGCTGACTAATTTACTTCTAAGTCATCTGATTTGAATTTATACAAAATCACTCGAAAATATTGAGGAATAATGAATATGTAAGTATTAGCTGATACGTCCTTTCCATCCAATATATTTAATATTAAAAAAGAACACGCAAATTAGCATTTTGAAGAAAGCTTTGCCGTCTCTTCCATCGGCACAGCTCTTTTTATGAGCAAAATAATATCATATCAATATACACAAAAATATGTCAATAGAAAATAAAAACACAAGGACAGCACTGTGATTAGAAGAATGCGATTGAGTTAAAACTTTCTTTTGATTCTGGTTTTCCAAAACTCAACTGGAAAAGGTAAAGTGAGCACAAATTTTTGGTTTGTTATGGTTTCCTTTGGATTGGAAAGCTAATCCTTAATCTAAATTTTCTTAAAATATATTATTCATCCATGGAAAGGGAAAAGATTTTTCCTTTATAAAGCAACGATTTTATTATCATTATCCTTGAGTATTTCTCCGTATTGCACAAAAAATTCTAATGTTAGTAGTTTAATTGATAAACTGTTGATGAAAAGGTGATAGTGATTCGGCATTGGTAAATCGTAAAAGAGATTCACATCCTTATAAATATTTTTATATACAGCAGAATCGCCAACTATGACAAAGATTTGAACGGTATTCATAACTAATACAGTGGGATGAGATGAAAAGGGATGCTGCAAGACAAGAAAGGATCCGAAAATGATACTAGGACAGGATATCACCCCCAATAAATTATAAATTCCCTCTGAAACGCCAACGCCGACGTGCTGATCAACCTGGTCACTCCCGTCGAACAACTGACCAAGAGATGAAGGCTGCATGGTTCCGATCCCCCTTCCTTCCCCAGAAAACCCGTTTTCCGTCTGCCTGAGCATTCGCGATAGGGAAATCCTTCAATATTGTAGTCTTGGCGGTGGCGTCTTAATGGGAAAGTGATGGTGAGGGTAGGCGTACGGCTCAGGCGACGCCCCTGCTTTCGTTGACAGCCGCCTTCGGCCTGGAGACATGTCAATGGGGCCTATAGAGGAGATGGGCGTTGGGTATCGGCGTGGGTGATTCCATATTTGTTTTTCCTACCTCTTCTATGGGATAACTAGGAAATCATACTAAGTGTAATTGCTACCATATGCAGGTGGCTGCTGAGTTGTGCGTACCCACGCGCCCCTCGTGTAAATACCGATTAATCAGACTCGAAGAACTTATGGCGATGGAAGGCGTACAAAACCTGTAATAACTGCCTTAAAAGTCTGTCTTTTGCCATTAGAAATACTGAAGGATACAGTAATTATATAAGTAAAACTTCGGAGGTGACAATATCAAATTTTTATAAATATATGTGAGGAGGAATCTAATAAATCTACCTGCTTACACTTTAACACACATTTAAAATGACACCGTCAACAAAACTAGGGAGCGATTTTCGATTTGAAGAAATTTACTTCAAATTGTCAGACCTATTACCTCCTAAAAATCGAGAATAGAAGACTAAAATAACTGAATAATATTCTGAGAAATCAATGAAGATCAAGATAGAAAGCAGTTTCCAAAACAGTAAGACATTTATGGTGAATAAAATATAAGATGATAGTTTTCTGAAGACTAGGTAATATGTTTATTCGTGTATTAATATTATTGATATGAATTATGTATATCCTGATGGAAAAAATAAAAAGAACCAGAGATTTCATACTTTTAGTTTGCTAAGCCCAAAAGTAAAAACTTACGATTATCTCAACGAGTAGGTAAGACTTTTTGCATGGATATTGGCTACCCTAAGATATTTATGACAAAAATGGAGATTATTGGGCGTTACTTTATTTCATTTTATATTTTTAAAACTACGATTATCACATGAAGGTCAGGTAAAATTGAACCTTAATAATAGAAAGATTCAACGGGGATTCCTAAAGTAATGAGACTATTGTTTTAATAACCGCATTGAATTTGGTTTAACTCATTCCACCTCTATTGATAAACTACTTGAATCCTGAGTTGAATGAAAATTTTCAAATTTTCACAATTTTTTGTAACAATGAGATTATTTTGTATTTACCAACTAATTTCTTCCTTAATCAGCATAAAGAAGAAGAAATAAACTATGATTATTTCTCGCTCAACCAACGTTATTTCGCTGATGCTTATGGAAATTCGACTACATTTACATACACATAGAAGAAATAATTCGATGAATTAACAGTTATTTGCAAGTCACATATTTAAAATATGATAAAGCTAATTCAGCAAATATAGCTAGTTCAGCACAGCCATATCTTGATTCCCCAAATACGAGGGGGGACCCAAAAGTAACGAGAACCGGGCTGTGGAGGGGAGGAACGTCAGGGGACCGAGTTCTGGTTGGTAGGGTATTTTGGCGGGAACTCTCATGAGTCAGTATGTAACGTTTCGTCGCCGTGAGAGCAACTGTTTGTGCGCAGCATTTCTTTTATCAAAGTAACTTTTTCCCATGTGGCGAAAACGTGAGATGGCTGACGCTCGAGAGCAACGCGCGGCGGTAAAATTTTGTTTTCTGTTGGGGAAAACGGCTGCGGAAACTCTTGTAATGCTTCAAACAGCTTACAAGGTTGATGCTTTGAGTCAAGCTCGGGTCTACGACTGGTTTTCGCGGTTTAAAAGGGGCGAAATGACGATTGAAGACCAACCTCGTTCCGGGCGCCCCTCAACTTCAAGAACTGACGACAACGTTGAAAAAATCAACACCCTAGTCCGTGAAGATCGTCGCCGAACAATTGATGAGCTCTCTAATATTTCTGGCATGTCATGGAGTTCAATTCAGAGGATTTTATCAGAGGATTTGCGCATGAGAAGAGTTGCAGCCAAATTTGGCTCACACTGCGTTGTCTGTGAGGCAGTTTTTGAGTAAAAACGGAATGACACCGATTACTCACCCGCCGTACTCACCTGACCTGGCCCCCTGTGACTTCTTTTTGTTCCCTAGGCTCAAAAAGAACATGAAAGGAAAACGTTTTGGGACTGTGGAAGAAGTGAAACAAAAATCGCTGGAGGGGTTAAAAGACATCCCATTATGTGAGTTCCAGAGCTGTTTTGATCAATGGGAAAAACGTTTAGACAAATGTATATTGGTTAATGGAGAGTACTTTGAAGGTGATAAAAATTTAGTGTAAAAATATTGAGAAATAAAAAAGTTTTAATCAAATTCTCAATATTTTTGGGTCCCCCCTCGTAGCTTCAATAGATAATGTTAGCTATAAAGCTCAACGTATATGCCATAAAAGAACCTTAAAGGAATCCATCAAAAGAAAAGGAAAGTCTTCTCCAATTGAGAGAGTGAAACTATTACCGATAAAGAAATGGCTCTATATTCATTGAATTATAATTCTTCATGCGGCATAATTAGGCCTCCAGAAAGTGGAAACGTGGGCGTAAGATGAAACCCCTCATTTTTCGAAAGGGTTATTCCTCTTAAATTTATACGACCCGTTTACGATCGAAGGTAAAAGTAGGAAGAAAGATATGAATTTCTTCGGAACGTTTCCTTTTATTCAAACCGGTGAGGTAATATCAACGACTTCCTTTCATAAAATTAAGGCTTCGATGTGTTTAAGTCCATAGAAAAGTTAAATACTATACCTTTCACGTCCTTAGTTACGCTTGTTAAGCAAAGAATTCGAAATCCAAATCTTTCGATTCCAGGAAGTAAACAAAGCCTGACTGAGCGATTTGAAATACCTCGTCAAAAATTCTCCTCAATCGTAAAATACAAATATAAAAGAACAAGAAAGCCCTTCACTAGTCGATGGGAAGAGAAAGACCTTGGCCTTAGCCACATTTATGCACGGAGGTCCGTAAAATTTTGGAATGCGTATTTGAAAGCTTTTTCGTGGATTCTTTACATTATACGTTTCAACTGACAAGGACTTAACTGCTTGAGAAATGCTGAAAGTTACTCTTACTAATGATCAAACAAATTCCTAAGAAATAATTCCTTACAAATAATGAAACAGTTTCTAATTAATATATCACACATGCCCTACCTAACATAGTTTCCGCCACTGCAACTTTGGAGAATGAAGCTGGAATGAGTTCGAAACAATATGCTTCGAGGACCGCTCTTAACGAAGCCAATTTAAGATTTCCCTGGAGCCCATTAAGGAACTAAACCGTGAAATTTTGGCACATTTCAAATGGAAGCTATTGAATAGAGTCCTCACTCGAGGGCAACGCGAATTCCGTGCCGCCCATCTGCCAAACCCACACGCTCCACGTGCGGGTACTTTTCTATTTCGAGCAGCACTAATAACTGTTGTCACTTCTTTCTATACATTCTTTAAGTTTCAAAGAATCAGTCTATTTAAGCAACCTAACTAGATGGAGGAGAGAATGGCAAATTTGTACAAATAAAAGGCTCTACTAAGAATTTTAAAGAATAAAGAAAGACGCATAATTCATCTAACAAATTAAACTCTATAAATATCAGGGGAAGACAATACCTTCACACAAAAAGTCGTGCAGCTAATCCCATGTGGCATAAAATTTATGCTGGAGGCTTAAATTTGGTAATACTCCAAGAGAGTAATGGAACAAGGAATCAAGTCTTAGAAAAGGTCACAAGAACGTCATAGAAATTTCTTAACTGATAAATACTTTTAATATCTAATATAAATCAAATTTTCTTACGGTTGAGGATTTTTATTTTCCCTTAGTTTTAAGCACCGATCAATAACCTCTTGATTTGATGGAAAAAAACTCTTATTCATATAGTTTAAATTGCTATAAGACAAACTGTAGCACTTTCAGGTTTGCACTAAGAACATAGAGCCAGCTCAAGAAGAAACGCTTACTTAGAGAGAATCTCAATGTATTTAAAGGAAATCAAAACGTTTAAGTGCTAGAGTAAATAAACGATTTCAAAGTAAAAATTTAAAAACGAATGACTTGCATTAATTATCGGGTATCATAATGAAGCCCCGGGACATTCATTAGAGCTCTGAGTAACAACCAATGGGGGAACCACTAATATTTCCTCTTGATATAATATTCAGATAGCAACTGGAAGTAAGGGAATAATTTTAAAAATTAACTGATATGATTTAAACTCATTTTTCGCCGTATACAAGGATAGCAGAAACCAAAGGAAGTCACCGAGAAAGAAGATTATGCAAAAAATCTTCGATTGATATATAGAATAAAATTATACAAAAAGATAGATTCCTAGGAATAAACAAATCTCCACATAGAAAGAATAGTAAAGCAGTACTAGTACTGCATTGAAATTATATTTATACATTGCTACAGCACATCTAAAAATGTGATTCTTTTTCGATCAACGCACACAGATTTTAACACGGTCAATTCCATATAGCTGAAGAAAATAGCAAATAAAAAAATCGGGCTTGAAAAATCAATTTAATAGAACAGTTGGCAGACACCTCATCAAAAATTTTCGTACGATCTTTATATTTAGATTATTCCGTTCACCACAGCATACATAACGATGAGACTTTGAGGCCTGAGAAAGTATCGGGGATAAAAGAGAGAACGAGGAAATGAGAAAGTAACGAAGAAAAGGAACACGCCAGCCACACCCTGAAAAAAATCTCTCCGATCTCTTCTCAATCCCTACAATAATCTTGCCATCATTTCTTTGCGAGGAACTGCTCTTCTTCCTGCTCCAATAGTGACGAGCAGCAACATATCGTGCGTGAGATCCAAGGACTCTCGACTCACGAGTCCCCTTGCCGAGACAGGAAAAAACCCGGAGAGCTCCTTTGGAATGGGACGCTTCGGATACGATTCTAAGATTTATTATGAGAGTTTAGTCGTAAGATCTCTTGCAGAACTCGCCTCTTCACGAAGGCATGTTACGCCGGCGTCGCCATTCGAGTGTGAAGAAGAAAACAGAAGTGTAAGGGGAGGAGGTGAGGAACGTAATATCCGAAGGTTATGAAGAAGGACTTTCGATAGTTATTACCCTTGCCTTGGTTTCTGGAGCTCCTATCACTTCCTTCCGCCGTCCCCGAAAGCAGGAAAAGAGAACCAAGGAGACTTAAGGGTACTTATTAGACAGTAATGACGGCGATTTCGGGGATCCTTCGTGAATTTAAATTTTGCCAACTACAAACGTAAAGTATACATCGTGCATCTCAGACCTGAGATTCATGATTCACGATGTATACTTTACCTTTGTAAAATTTTTAATTTCCCGAAAGATCCCCGAAATTGCCGTCATTAGTCCTTCCCAAGTGAAATATATAATTTTGGGATCTAAATAATGACATCATTACTTTCTCCCTGCAGTTGTCTGTAGAATCGGCAGTTGTTCAGTGAGGCAGTGTGTAATATATGGAAATCAATCCGTCACAGCATCAAAAACTCATTCGTTAAATTTGCATTCTGTGAATTTAATTAATCTATCAATGTGATCATGCGATTGTAAAGTAATTTTATTGAGGAAAAGTGCATGGTGATGGTAGGAAAAATGTAGTGAAAAGCTTGAGTGATAACGGAGACAATAAAAGCCATTTCAAGAATATTTTGCCTGAAAAAAAGAGACAGAAACTACTTTAATAATGTTTTCCGCATTGCAAGCGTGAATTTGTTTCCCATTCTCACTTTAGATGGCCGAAAAGCAGAAATATTTCACAAGAAAAATTTACATTCCTTCTTAAGATTTGAGGTCCAAAGCACTATGGAAACCATTTTCTGCCTACCTCACATAAAACTTAATTTGACATGAACAATAGGGAAATAGCTGAAGTTTTAAGGATGTTAGCATGTTTCTATGCGCAGATATAACTCGACCCGGATACTGATCATCACTAACCAAAGGATCTATTGATGTACGGTTCCTTTAAGTAATTAAAAGAAATGAGATCCTGAAAAGTCAACTTAAGTAGTCTTCCAAAAACTAATTAAGAATCCTTTTAGTCTACGAAAAAGTAGCGAATAGGTGACTCAGTGTTTCTGGTAGGTTTTACTAAATGGTGATGACTCTATGGGCCGAAACCGGTCGCTTTATTAAATCTTGTAGAATACACGAATTCCACTCTCAATTTATCTAGCAGTTTTTCACGAACTCCACTCAAATTGACTGGTGACTCAGATTTCGACAAATGAATTCAGAATGTTGACCGATGAAACGGGACAGACTTTACTCAGCTATAGCTTCGGTAGATATAAAAAAATTCTCAGCAAACATTATGAAAACGACAGGCAATTCAAGACACCAAAGATAAAGGAATGGATTTGTTCCGGGACGCAATCAGGCAAATAATTAAGGGACTACTTCTTAAATCAGTGTTGATGTGTAGGAGTAGGTATTTATTGTTTCCCCAGCACGCAATTCTCGCTACATAGCAGAGCTTCTATAAAATGTGGGATAGGAAAATCGTTAAAGGAATGAACAGCAGAGCCCATCAGTGCAGGCGATGAGAGTAGAAATTTCCTCCCCATAAACTGTCGCAGAGAGCATCGCGTGACATTTGGAAGACGGATCGCAGGCGCAACTGAATATATGGATGCTGAGTTTCGAATGTAACCGAGCACCCAGCAACCATCTTCTGCCCTGGTCCGGCACCGATCGGCTCATTGTATGCAAATCCGGCAGATGAACGACCTGGAGAAAGTCAATGACGGGCGCATCGGACAAGGTTATTATCGGAAGGGCTACATTAGACGCCCGTCTCGTGAGAGCGCTTTTGGGACCACGTTGCGTTGGTGTTGGATTCAGACACGGTGAGATGAATTGCCAAGTTCGACGACCTTGCGGAAATTTTGGGGACAACAATGTTTTCCCTCATCTTTGTTTTGTAAGATGTTTGTTCTCCCCACTGCTTGAAGCCGAAAACACGCGCCGATGCATCCATATCTAATTATGTGGAATCTACTTGGAACGAATTTCGAAATGAGGAGAGAATCTTAAAAATAATGCTCAATGATAGTGCAAACAATTAGAGTTCTAAAAGGACCATGGGCCAGGGAAACAAGATAGATACGAGTAAAATTCAAATATTTTTAGCCTATTGATGAAACCTGAAAACAAATACAAATTTTACAACATAATATAATAAAATTTACCTCATTAAGGCATTTAATTGAGGTTCATTTACGCAAAAAGAAAATTAAATGGAACCTTGGTAACAGTTTAGCTTCCATTATTTTTTTGTATCACGCATTCTCCATCATTGGAGAAATTTATTAAAAATTTATAATTCTAATTTCCTACCACTGACTCACGAATGCTTTTAACTGATCACTTTTAGTTAAATTCTCGTGAATATCCCACTTTAAACATTAAAGTAATCACTCTTCTATATTGAGGTGAAATTTAAAAAAAAATATTTCTCAACGAAGTGGAAAGAATTAATTTAAATTTAGAATCATTGAGAAAACACTATACGTATAATTCCTCTACACAAGTATTAAACAAAGGGGCTCTCTAAGCAGCTAACTCAACGGGTAGATACTTAAGTCTTTATGATAATGAACGAAATAAACTATAAAAATTCGGTATTTCATGTGAAGCGTATCGTTAGTGGAGGACAGACGAAAATAAATTTCGTTCACCATTGAAGCCAAATAATTACGTATTCTGAGATTTAAGTGACGCAAATAGCCATCTATGACGTAAATTCGCAAATTAACCCAAATTCACGTAAAAGGAGCATATGTGCAAATTCGGTGGAGAGTGGTTTGGGTATGGTGGAGAAGAACGATGAGAAAGTGGAATATCTGGAAAGAATATGAGAGGGCTATCAAGCGAAAGTAATCATGAATCACAAGGACGAGAGACAAGAGTTCGGAAATATAAAAACACTTACTGATGGATGGTTTTCGTATTCAAGGCTGAGTCATTAAATTTAGCAACCGATCAAGTTCACATACTTATGAAGACGAGGAAGACTTAGCTTCTCTCTCGTTAGAGGAAGTTATAATGTAAGTGAAAGCGAAGAAGCATTTCATTACTTCGGGTGATTGGAATGTGGCGGCTGTGATGGAATGAGGGCAGGGGGTTCTGAATTAATAGAAGAATTAGACTCGGAGATGCTATCGCAATTATTTTAAAGGATGGAACGCAAAATATATGTAATTACTAAAATCGATATAGGATAATATGGACACGGGAGGATACCCAAATGAAGACGTGAAAATTAGAATGGTAAAGCAGCTTTTCCGGATGAACTCCCATGGACTGCTGCACGAGCTGCACAAGCAGCTAATCAATCATTTAATTTTCGAACGTAACTCAAGGCCTCATTTAAAAACTTGGTTGCTGATAATATCATTCAAGGGCAAATAAGTAGATTGAAAGACAGGTATAGACTTTGAGACTTTCAAATTATAAGGTAAATGGGAATATACGAAAAAGTGGATCCAAAATCACAAGTAAAAGTGAGC
Source organism: Pachydiplax longipennis (assembly GCA_036926295.1). Lineage (NCBI taxonomy): Eukaryota > Metazoa > Arthropoda > Insecta > Odonata > Libellulidae > Pachydiplax > Pachydiplax longipennis. The sequence goes on from JAVFKF010000004.1 coordinate 55,459,096, forward strand.
AAAGAGGGTATCTGCCGTATTTCCGTTACACATTTACCTACATTCCATGGCAGTAGATTGGTAAGAAAAGCATTTAATGTATGTAGGATCACGAATGATGCAGCTCAAGAAAATGTCCAAAGATATCAAATCTAAATTTGGGGAGGAATATTCAATGGTGACTACTACCACGAAGTTAGCAAGAATGAAAAGATTTCAGTAATAAAAAAATATGAACTTTCAACGAGGAAACAATCATTGCCCCTGAGGAAACGAAGACACAAAAGGCTCCTGAATAATGTATACTTAGAAAATTTGAAGTATTCCTCTTCTAAGCTTTAAATTTGGCTAAGAAAAAATGTGGAATGATGGAAACTTAGAAGTAGTAAGCGTAAGTGTAGAAGTGACTCTTGAGCTCTAGAATTTCTGGAGATGATACTCACTAAAATAACGTAATATTCTCGAAAATCAAAAACAAATTTTATGTACGACGGTCGAAACGAAATCTAAGAAACACTAGGGAATAATCTGCCAATATTAGGTGAACACTTACATATTTCTGTTATTCAAATGAAAAACTCAGCGTTGCAAATACGGGTAAAAGTAAGTAAGGTTAAGATGACGAAATCAAACAAGGGGAATATATCCTGAAACAATGAAAAATACTTGATGTAGTTTCCAAATAAAAGGATGGTCATGCAGACGTAGGAATGTGCAGCTTATGCTAGATCGAGCTAAACGACTTCAAACGGGGTTGTTCTTAGCATTAATTGCTAGCATTTTGCCTCTCGTTGGTAAAACATTCTTTACAAGGTCTCTAACCAGTAAGCACTGGTGAGAGACCTTGTGAAGATATGAGGATATGCGATTTTTTGTTTGTTTATATATCGTCCAGATTTCTGAGCCTTCCATAAAAAGATGTAATTAAATTCTCTTAACGAAAAATGCGTTTTGCGAATTCCCCCAAATTGTAATTAAAAAAATCTAAAACCACCTCCAATTCCTTGGTAGATTGCCCAAAATTCAAATAAGAGCTATAAACGGATTCATGGTTGAAAAAGCATGAATCCGTTTCCACACTCGAGCCCGAATTTCGGAGCCACAGAAGAATTAAATGCATTCCAAGATTAAAGTTGTTGACCATCAGAAAAATCCCATAATTCCGGCCTTGTTTGCAGAAGCCGAGAACGGAAAACAAAGCAATCGAAGTATCCGGAAAAATCCTTCATAAAAAGCGTGGCAATGAAATCAAGAACCGAATGAATCACGTCTTGTATCTTCTTGAATCTGAGGAATTATCCGGCACAGACGCAATTGCCTTCCGAAGACTGTGAGAGCCACCGTTACGTCCCTCCGTACTCTGCAAAATCGCTATCATTTACCAGCGGCGGGGAGGCGCACCGGTCCACCTTCGCAAGCCTTAAGTGGGAGTGCGGGGGATTCTGGGTATCCTATTCTCCAGAAGATCCCCGCCGCCCACTCCGCCCATCATCATACCCTTCCCTCATCCCGTTTTATTTCGTTGCCGCGCCCCTTCTTGGGTGTGGTCCCTTGTTTCCCATCCACGTAGGGGGGCACCCGGGCTATGGGGTGCGATGGGAACTTATGGAATAGCAAAGCCTCCGGCGTCGTTTGGGCGTCGGGGCGGATAGTTCAAACCGCCTTGGACGACCTTGCCCTTCGCACGTCCTCTTCCCAAGGATGGCCTAAAGTATAATAGCGGATGGCGATGTTGCCAAACCAATTTCTCACCTGTTAACGCGCCGAAATCATTAAAAACATAAGACCGAAAAAAATTACTGCAAGGCCATCGGCGGAGTCTTCCAGGATCAGAGTTTTGGGAAATTTAAGCTGAAAATTTCTTTTGATTTCGAAATAAGATATATATCTATAATTATCATCAGTATACATATACTGATGATAGTTACAGATATACTCGGTATATATACAATATATCCGCATGAACGGGTAGATTTATGGAAGATGATGAGATACTTCACAGTTAAAATCTTAAGATAGAGAGAAAAAATAAAATACTTCTAACCCCTACTAGATGAAATTTTCACTCCAATGACCACAAAGATCTATCTGTTCTAAATCTATATTATGTATCTATCTACTCTAAATCGCACAAAATCATTCATTCGAAATCAGATGAAATTTTAAGACTTATTTAACTCCCTTTGTTAGTTCTAACGCTTACTCAGCACAATGGCTTCACCTTTACGACTATCGCCTCAAGAAATCGCGAAAATATTCCTATGCAGTTGTTCTCCCTTAAAATACCGCGAACACAGCAGTTCTACTAACCGGCGCAATAAAGCATGTATAACAAAGATACGCATCATAAGGTGCCATTAATTCGAAATTGTCAAATTAAAAACGCAATTGACTAACGGCAGAACATGAGAGGCTTAGATACCAATCTCCGATTGTTTTCTTCCACTGGACAAGATAATAAACGTGGAACACGAGTTGCGCAAACTTTCTCACTTCGACTTCGCATATTATTATTACAACGTCCCTGAGCAGAAATCGTCGCAGGACGGAGCATAGAATAACTGGTCTGTCGCTGTCCATAACACCCGATTTATTGGTTCGCTTGAAGGTGTATCACCGTTTTTTTCCGCGCGAGGATTACATAATGCTTTTTTGTGACCGAGACGTATAACCGAACTAAATTTAATCAAAATCACTAAGCCCGCCCTTTCATAAATTGAAATTGTGTGAACGTGGAACGGAACGAACTTTTTATGCAAACAAGTATCATTAAAACGGGGCTTCTCCGTTTTCGCGCTTGCTATATTTTTTCAATGCCGTTCTGGATTCGGATTTTTGAAGGCAATTAATCAAAGTTTGGTAATCATTTTTTTGGGATTTCGTAGCGATTTCTCTTTTACATGATATGGTTGAAGACAATCACAGAAAGGTTATGCAAAATATTGAGAAAGTGCTACAAAATATTGAAAAATAAAAGCATTGGAAACGAACGTGATAAAATATCTATTTGGAAAATCCTAACAGGATGCTTAAATGGGACTATTAGAAGCCGAAATAGAGTTCGGTGACATCACCCAGTTCCGAGAGAAAATTTAGCAACATTTATTCAAGGATACCAAATATACTCGAATGTTCTAAGTTATGGCAGCAAAGAACGGAGGTTGCCTTCGGGTATAAATTCACATCAGGTTACACAATCGTTTTATCTCTAAGGTAATCACCACGATCGCCGCCTACTTTGTTGTCCGTCGGCGTTTTAAATTTCACGGTTCGGCATCAACTAAAATAAAAGGAAATGAATGGAATATAAATGATCAATTAAAAATACCGGACGAGAAATCAACCTTCTTGATCAGCAGTCACGAAAAGTAACCTAAATAGATGAGGAGATTTCGCCAAATGAGTCAAAATTTGTCCTAAATTATTTAAAAAATTAAGACTGCTCTAATTAAGAAATTTGTTCAAGATTTTAAATTCCCATTCGTTCGATACGATTACAAATCCCAATAATCAATTCCGTTTGGGTAAATACTCGTACAAATCCAATATAATGGGTGCAAAACGATGATGAAATGGGACAGTGACCGAATATAACCTGCTCACAGCAATGATACGCTAAGCAGAGTATCAAAACACCGTACGTATAACAAGAGCACCCCGTCTTTCCCATGGATTTCTGCACCAATTGAGGTCAAAGTCCCGTGGAGAACATAAGACGGAGAACATAATATGGTAAAGCGGGGGATAGGTGCCGATTAGGACCTCGAGGAGAGACGGCTGAGATGGGATTAAAGCTCTGAGACGCTCAAGCCCATGGGCTCAACGTCCGAAGGAAACACCAGACCATTATTATAATGAGGAATCCTAATCCTTCAATAACGACCACGAAACACTTACTGTAGATAATCTCCCGAGAAATATGAGTTAAGAAGTTTATCCGGTGATGTTTTTTATTGTTTGTTCATAAGAAAATGTCGAGTAAACTATATTCAGAGAATGATATCATTTAAAATGTATCTCCTTTCTAAAATTTTGGCAGGTTTTAACTGCAAATAAATCCGTTAATTACATACACTAAATAACACTAAATTCAAAAGATATATTCCAAGTATGTAATTCTATAACTTACTTATTGTTTCAAATAAGTTGGTATTAATTATTTTTGGATCCTTCACATACTTACTCTATGTTGATACCCCTGTCCACTTAGGATTTCAACAGACGAGTCGTGACATGATTTGAACCCGGATAATACTTTCTTTTAACTCTTTCTATGCCTTGATTCAATTACTTTTCCATCGCTTCTAACTATATTTTATAAATACATATTAATCCAACTAAATTATCTGCATGTTCAAGGGACGACTGCTGGTGGTACTGCATTCTAATGCAAATTTTAATCCGAAAAAGAGATAAATAACTGAAAATATATTTTAAAATTCTGTACGTCTATGTATATTTATATCGGATTATCTCTTTCGATTTTATTAAAAGAAAATTTAACATTAAAAAACTATGCAGAAAAAGGAATGAATTCTTTTAATCCCTAAAATATATTACTTCAGGGCATATTATAACGTTAAAATGCAGCAAACAATCGTATAGTTAATGACAAAATATGTTGAGTGTATGTTCCAATACAATTGAACATGCACTCTAGGACACTGATTTCACAAAATTGGCGCTTTATAAATTCTACATTTAGAGCACACAAACACTGCAGCTTTATAACTAAGAGAACCGTGAAGGACACCCTAGCAAATGTATACAATATACTCCAACATTAACTCAGACTTCGAAGCAAATTTCCAGTCCGCAATCACTTAAGACATGGCAACGTGCGAAGGGAAGGAAAAAGAAGTCGTTCGAAACAATAAAATTATCAGAAGAGAAAAAAGAACAGCGATAAATTGCTAGGCAGGTAGGTGGACGAAAAAAAAGCGACCGAAGGAGAACAAGGTGCGGTGAAAAAGCTATAGAAAAGAGAAAAAGAACGAGGGTCGAAAGGAGGAAAGAGCAGTAGAATAAAAGGAGAGAGTGACTCCACCCAAAGCAACCCACTCCCTTTCTTTCTCCTCTCTCTTCTTCTTCGTTCCATACCCACTGATCCACTCTTCTGCCAATCCATTCCTCTTTCCCTCTTATTCCGTACTTCCAACTCGATTCGTTACTGGCGCAAGGCCGTCCGGTAGTGTAGAGCAAAGAATATCGCTAAGGAGTCTACGCACCTGGCGCTTTCCCGTTCTCTTTTTCTCATCCTCCGCCTGTGGAACGGCAAGTGGCGGTCCATCCAAGGACTCGGAATACAAGGCATAGTTTAGGAGGTCCTTCGCTAACCCCGCACGAACAGGTACCCACCCAGAATTATTATTAAACCGCTAAGAGAAATCGGCCACGCGCTGGATTATTGCAGCTTAAATCCGCCGTTCCTTTGTTCTGCAAACCGACGCACCCAGTGTAGTATAACCTCAAGGGGTCACGAGTCTAATTAACTCTTCCATGAGGAAGCGGTGTTAATCTCATTAAAAGTAAACCTATCTTTCCTGGAACTACAATCTCCAATGCACGAATTTATCAAAATACGATAATAATACTTTCCCTCGTTTTTATTAGATGAAAGCAAGACTGAGAAAGAAAAGGCATATGATCAATAATTTACAGCAGCACTTCTTAGTGTTTTTCCTCCAACATAAATTTCTTGGTTCAATTAAGTTCGCGATAATATAAAGTACTTGTTTGCTACTTTCCGTTAGATCTCCGCTTGATATACAAGAGTGAAACGGAAATCTTTATTCTTTCAGCTCTTTATATCCTATCAAACGTTTAATTACAAGTAAAAGAAAGGGCAATAAAATATCAGATTAGAGTCATAAGTTATCCTTGCAATTAAAAGGTATAAGCAAAGGATATAATGATTGTCTCATTTACCATAAGTTTAAAAAAATGTGTTCCTGAGAAAAAAGTGTTTAATAGAGAGAAATGACTTAGATAGTAGAAGGATTAGATTGCTTATTAACCTTGAAGCAACAACTCCGAATCCCTCTCACATGTTTACCTTTATTCGAGTAGGTGAAATCATCTTAGTAACTGAACTAAATAAATGCAGCATATAAAATATATCCTAAATTCAATGTAAATTCCTCAAATATTATAAAATAATTTTCATGACATTGTTAATTTCCCTACAACCGTGCCAAAAATAACTGTCCAAGCGAAAATTTCCTTCTGTATAATACCCCCAAGAGTTTTCGCGCGACCTTGATCAAACCAAAAGTGTTTCCAAGCCCTAAACGATTTAGATATTCGACCAATGCCTGATGCAATAAGGTTGCACTTGAAGTTAAGACATTTCTGCATCCACTTAAATAGGCAACGTTATCTGAAATCTACCGATATTATAAAGTAATTTTGCAATGAACTTTAATACTCTTTTATGATACAAAATTACTTGACGATGCTCGAACGCTTTTAACTTGCAAGCCAGCTATTCTTGCTTCAGGCAAGTTATTTAAAATTCGTCTTACCACGGGAGTTAATGAAAACGGGGAGTCCTTGATACTTTGAGCGCTATAAATCTGTCGTTAACCGGAAAATCTGGCGGCCTTCAACAGAACCGTGCTAAAAGGATGTAGTTCGATATTCAATGAAAAGTTTCTGCACCACTTTTAAGTTCAGGAGCCTCAAAAATTGCCCAATTTCCTTTCTTCCTGGCGATAATACCACCTTTATGACTGTCGGACTACCAGGATACAATTGGACGTTTAGGCAACGTTAAAAGATAATAGAAGATAAGATTTGCAAAAGTAAGCGTTTAACCTTTATGGTGGAAAAATATCAAACAAGCATTTCTGTGTATTTTTTTAACCACTCCATGAGAAATTCTTTCTTACTTTTTCTACATCGAAACGCTCTCTGACGGCATTTCTGCCGGATTTCTGACGGACGGAAAGCATAACACCTGAAGCCGAAAAAATCATGATTTCAGTAACTTAAACATAGGTGATAATTTTGAGAACGTATTACTTACAATAGGCAAAGGAAAGGCCAACGTCAACGATACTGATGAAGAAACTTCACAGCATCTTTTTACATACAAATTAAGGCACCAATAAATTATAGAAAAATTAGTGGAGAGGAGTCCAGACAAAAATACACAGAGTAAAGATTTATATGCATTTGCTATAACTTTAGTCAATTTAAAAAATTCTGAGCTCTTCCCCATCTCCAACAAAAATAAACCTCCCCTATGCAAAAGCGAAGAGAATTCTATCGCCTAACCATGACTGATGGTCAAGCACATAATAGGTGTTAATTTTCCTAATTTGTGAAATTGTGTCACTTAACATAATCAGCTGAGAAAAATTAATTTAAAATTGCAACATTCAAAATACGTCGCACAGTGAAATTGATATGTTCAGGTAATACTTTGTGGAAGGCCCAAGCAGAGAAGAAAAGACACTTGGTAAATTTTTCACGCAAATCAAATCGTTTCCACACGAAAAGAATGCGCGGAAAATTCACCAAGTCTGTGCGTAGCAAAAAGCAAGAAGTCAACCTCCAGAAAGAGAGCAGCAGCGTGCAGAAAACAACCACGCCCAAACAAAGCATCAAAAGAAACGTGCAGCAGCAAATACACCATTAATTAGCCTGTCACAGCTGATTGCCAGCACCACCTAACATTAAATTGCATTAATTCGGCACCGCACTGCGTCTAAGATAAGGACCACAGAGAGTCGAATAAACTCATTCAGGGACACTGGAGAATGAGTGATAGCTCCGGGCGACGCAAGCACGCAAAACACAATTAAAAGCACTGGTGCCCTGTGTCGGATGTAATCGAAAGTTGCGTCAATACATAGAGTGAGGTAAAATAAACGGAGAGGCCTTGGGTCACGGAGAAGAGGTCACGAAAACAAGAGGAGAAGAGAAAGGGCGTGCCCATCGAGAGGGGAACAAAAGAAAACAACTTGGAAATGAACGTCAAAATTTAAGAAGAAAATAAGTACTGCTCCATTTTTTCAGAAGCGAGACGAATGATTGCATTGTGAGACTTTGAAGCGTGCGGATTGCTGAGGGAAGCAAGGATACCGAGACGAGTTCTTTGTATTCTTTATTTCGCGTTGATGTTCACTGCGTTTCGAACTTTTTCCGATATGGTTCGACGGCGTATATCTCAATCTTCACATCGCCTCAACCGTATCCAAACCGGGAATGTCCCGTATTTTTCATCCTTCGGGAAATCTCTTTGACCGAGATGTCAACAGATGATACGTGACCGCAAATATAAAGAACACCGCTCCTAAGGCTATGTAATGCTGAAACGTGATTTTACAACCTCGCGTAAAATCCTTCAAGGCTGACTGAACCTACGGATGTTGGGAAATTTTCCAAAACAATTGGTGAGAATACCTCAGTAAAGTTTTATGATTAAAGGGTTGCTTACAACAGAATTTTCCTACTCGGTATCACCAATGTCAGAGGGATGAGGTGGACCAAGGCAACTTGATATACCACTTCATACCCTAACAGAAATGTTCCATACTTGTGGAAATGAATGATTTTTAAATTCTTTGTTGTTGTGAAATGTGGAGACATTTCCATTTCGATCATCGATATTTTTTATCGATCACCTACAATTTTTTAAATTTATAAATATTGCTCTCGTCAAATATATGAAAAATCATTGGTAGTGAAGAACCAGTACACTCGGTAGAGTACTGCAATCACAATGAAGTTCCATCCTCCATCAACACAAAGGACTTTGATCTCACAGCCTTCGACAACAGTCCCTGGGTTCGTTATCTCCATACGGCAAGCGAATCTCCCATACATATGACTCTCATTTGCAGTCCATTGACGCTGAGTGTGGACTCTCGATTCTCCGATAAGGATTTTCAACGCAGCAGGAAATTCTGAGCGAACACATGGGAGTATTTCAGATTCAGTAGTTCAATCGAATCATTTTGCTGGTAATGTATGGCGAGAGAGATGGAAAGAGAAACTTTCCGACTCTTTTAGCGAACGCGTTTCACACTCACCTACACGCACAAGCGGCCAGCGAAAGCACATAGCCGTCATCTGACGGAGTGCATTCGTCAAGCGTATCTAGGACCGTATCTCAGTTCATCAGCATCGAGAGGAAAAAATGTAACTGCTGCTCCGTTGCATAGAAAGGGAAAGGCCATTAAGCACTCGTTATGTAAAATGAATTGAGAAATGACGTTGCTTGGATCACTGAAAGGCGGAGTCATTGACGGGGACAATTGGCGCCGAGGCCATTCTAACAAAAGATCAAAGGGGAGAGAAAGGGAAATATGGACAGGCGGATTGAAGAGCGAAGCGATATATATAACGGTAACGCAAATCTAAAAAGATTTATCACCACCTTAAACCTTTCCTTCGCTCAAAACAACTAAATCCTTTTAGAATAAGAGCGAAGAGTAGACTACGATAGGATTTTTTCGAAGATGTATCGATAAGATCAAACTTAAGATATGCCAGGGAAGCTATCCTAAGTTTATTATGCATTTACGTAGCAAGTCACTTATCCCAACGACGCTAGTTTTACTTCGAGCGGCGACATATTTTTTGTAAAGTGTTGTGAATATTAGATAAAACTAATTCATAAATGTAAGTGGATGGTCATTATACATGAAGTAAAAAGAGACTTCAGAAAGTTTTCTCCTCGTTTTTGATGAAATACGGTTCAATATAGCTGCTCCAATCCAGAAACCCCCACCATCTTTCTGCACCGACCTAAAGTATGATTCTATGATCTACTCAAAGATCAATTACGTTTATTTCATATTGAGTACAATCCACCTATGAAGTTACTTTCCTTCATTATCGTAGACTTTGTTTCGATCTAAGTGAATTTAACGATAACATCGGATTCTTATGCATAATAAGTCCCAATCAATTACCATTTTTTCTTATGATAGACAACCACTACAGATAACATAACAAGAAGCATATCCTAGTTTTAGGAAAACTATGAGAAAGAGAAAAAATAAGACCCAGACAATCGAAGAGATGGCAATGCACCGACCATCTACGAAAGAACACAACTTTGGTAATGTGAAAACTTGTATTGGGAATGTTAAAACCATGGGAAAGTTAAAAATTTGAACATTCGATGAAAGGTTGCATCTTGAAACTTAGCCATAACATAACGTATTATTTCTGAAACGTCTGTCTTCAATGCTTCAATTCGAGCAAATTATCTACCTGCATAATAATATCAAGGCCACAGCATGATCACACTTGAAACTTCTTGACATTGAATGCTTCCTGCTGCAGTAATATTACTGAGAAATCACGGATCTCATAAATGACTACATCGAATCAATATCTCGACCCGACCAGTAATTTCTGAGCATGCATATTTGATGAGCGAACGGATAGTGGGGCCTGGAGTGTACATTCACATCGAATAAAATTCGCGATGCTTTCCCTCGGGACATTAAAGCTGAAGCACTCATTTAGTTTCGTTTGAGATGAAAGGCCACGGTCGACTTGTTTGGCATTCCGCACCCCTGTGCCACCACCCTCCGCCCGAAAAATGGGCGCGGTTAAGTGGAAGAAACCACCACAATGACCTAGATTAGCCTCATTTCAAACACAGATCTGCTAGAACCGATGCTGTTTGCCATTCATAATCTCTCGCCGGGATGATAACGATCGCGGAGGAAATTCTTGGATTAGCAAATCAATTTGGATACGCTACGTGGTGCGTTCAACGATCCATCAATCTCGCGCATTCCTTGGATAATATGCGACAAATAGCTCTCGACAGAAAATAGCCCTATTATTGTGATAAAGGGATATCTAATAGTCACTCGTTTCCTGGGCTTAACAAGGGTATGCCAATGGTAGAAGTGTGTTTGAGATGTATGTATAACTAAGGTCTCTGTTCTCGATGCTAACAATATCTGATCCTGTAATACTGAAGAGTTTGGAATAAAGTAATAGATAATCTGATAATGTAGTTTCATTGCAGTAGATTCGAATTTTTGGGTACACTTTACACTTACACACATTTGGGATTACTCACGGGTCTGAAAGTCGTAGGTTAGCGTGGTAGCTCAACCACACTGAGGTTCGAACACTAGTTAGGTAGTTGTTTGTGAGCGATACTTGAAAGATTAACTATAAAAGTAGTTTTTGGAGACTAAAATCCGGCTGGTAAGCTCATAATTATTACCTACAATTAATTTTTCAATCCAATTTTCTTGCTTCCGACCTTTTAACGATGCAACGAATCCCGAATAAAAATATTTCGAATAGAATAAGCTAAGATGGTTCAAAGTGACTCCTTAAATTTCACAATTCCGTCCAGGGTTAAGTAATAAGTAATCTGATCGTAAGCTGCGTACTTACTCTATTCCATCAACACTTTTCGGTTGCGAGTCACGAATCGACTTATCGACTAACAAGGAGGTTTAAGAGGCAATCGAAAACCGCTGAGTAATTTCAAAAACACTTACTTGATGCCTTCTTCGGCAATACCTCATGCGGAAGAAACATTACGACAAGTATTCTTTTCGATCTTCTCAGCCATCTTGGAGAAATCCAATTTCTCGGATAACCTAACATTACCAAAATGCGTCCCATTATCCTGATGAAAATATCGACAGAATCGCTCCCACCGAGATAAAAATAAATAACGCAATCGAGCCATGAGGCAGCAGAATCTCTCACACCAACACATCTGGCCTCGCCGACAATATCCACACCACCTTCACGCACAGTTTCATAACACCGTGACATTCAAACAGGTGGCTCGCTGGATTTCGGCTCCACACTCGCATCCATAAATATATCAACGATATCCTTAAATCGTAGCCGGGCGATATCGACGGGCAACAATGGATGAAAATGTTACTCGATTATAATAAAAACTTGTATATCGCGAACCATCTACATCACACGCTTTCATTAAACATCTCCTTGGGGGGATGGAAACATTTTACGCTGATCTCTTTCGGATCTGAAAAAGCGCGCCTGTCAATGAGTGATATAATCTGGAATACTCATTTAGGCCTCTCAAAACGTGCACGCTAATCGGTGAAAGTTTCGAGAGCCATAATTTTACGGGCGATCGAGGATCGTAAGATACCTCCTTGAAGACGAGTAAAGGGCAGCAAGTCTCATTACGTCTCTCACTTGCGGCCACGAGATGACCGTTCGGCGGATGCCCCGCATATAAACTGCAAATGGGTGACCGCGGGTCATTTGCGGAAAAGGCCTTAAAACCCGGTTCGATTGCAAGTTGTTACGGAAGAATGTCGAGGTGGGCATATAAAAAAATCCTCGAATCTTATCTCGCGAAAGTAAACTTGGTTACGATTTTTAAATCCGCCTTTAATGCCTTAGAGTGGGAATTCCGTGAAAATTAAGGAATATGGACTGCGCAGAATGCGAGCCCGTAAAAACAGGAACGCGAATCGCTACAGAAATTATTCCAATACCGAATATTCGTGCGATCGGTATCTATAGAATAAGATATCATCGTGGAGGAGGTATTTCAAGGAAAGTGAAAACGGCATGACTTTAAATTCTTCCTTCTGTGTTCCCTTAATTTCCGCTGAGAGAAAGGGCTTACTTTACGACCGTTTTCGTCCTTAAATTTATGATTGCTACATTAATCAATTTCATTTCATGTAAAATCTTCGTAGATGGGCCATTTTATGTTTATCGTCAAATCCCATTTCCTGCCCTTTATCGTACTTAAGCAAGTATATAATCCCAAACACCCCTCCTTTTCTTCCTCATCTCACACAATTAACGGCCTAGAATTCAAGATCAATGTATACTACTATAATATATGATCATTCCCTGAAATATTACTTTCAAATCAAAACGTGTTGTCTTCTCTCGCAAACTTAAAATATCAATGATGTAATCTTTGTTTTCGTTTTCCACATATTAGCAAGGTAATAATGACTTTTCTTTCTTTCTTTTCAGGTAATTTGAATTTTCCTCGTGTTCTGCATGTTTTGGGATTAAGAATAAGGCGAGAATAATCGAGACACTCCTTGGCGAGGGTAATCGAATCACAACTACGACGGTAAGTAAAACAAATCCTTTGTTCTGTTTGGTTTAAACCGAGCTGCCCTGCATAAACCTTATGGTAAAAATAACATTTCGAAATTCCAGTCATAAATAGATGCAAGGGAATTGCAGAATTCGGAACAAGGATGTTTTACAAATTTCCAGATACTTTAGAGTAATTTCAATTTCCCTTAACGGCAGACCTATAGCTAACTTCAAACAAATCCCTCTGTTCGAGGAGTCACCATGGATGGTAACTTAGCCAGTAAAGGAATGGAAAGAAACCGTTCCAGTAAAAGGAAGCAAACACAAAGCCGACCACGGTTACATATCGGCGATTGACAAGGCTGAGATCGGAATCTCTTAGATGCATTGAGCCATGCACGGAACGGATTCCTAGCGTTACTTCCCACGTGCATCCGCTATTCATACAACCCAAAGGACAAAAGAGACCGAAGTTCGACACTATAAGGAAAATTAGGAGAATAATTCATTTTGAAATCTGTCTCCGTTCATATCTAACATAGGTTAATGAAAATACGAATATTGTTAGATTGGACTGTCGCAGGATTTTTCCAAAATACAGTTTCACAGTACAGAAACGTAACGTTTCGCAAGTAAAAATCGTACGCACCTAAATGCTCACAGATACTGACTGAGGATTCCCAGAATTCACTGGAAGTTATTCGGCGAGCAATATGAAAGTCTGAAGAAATAGTTTTCAGGATAATATCTCTAAGAACGCTACGGACACTTCTACAATAATGCAGAACTGAATATTTTCGAAACCAATTCAACCACCGATAGAGGAAAGATAAGATTTTAAATAATAAATAACCGAAAGCAAAACGGAAAGTAGGAACGGAGACGGAGTATGAGCGGCAGGTCTAGCGAAGGGATACTGTAATGACTGACAGATATCAAAGACATTTGGAATAAGGGATTAGAAAACAACCTATACAAGATATGGAAGTTTAAATGAATCGGAATAGAGACAGATTTCATACCGAATAAATATCTTTGAATAAAGTTTTCATCATCAATGAACTCCTTCTTAGATAAAACCTCAATACAAACTCCTGGTAGAGAAAAAAGAAAATATAATGCAAAAAGATGAGTTAATACTACTTGACCATTCTAAGTCTCAATCACCTATTAGCTCATAATTAATCAGTTCAGTTTAACGGCATTCCTCAGCGCTCGAAAGACAAATTTCATGAATGGATGAATGAATGAATGAGCATCTCAGTAGGCCCGCGAGTCTTTAAAATTTGTAACCACTAGATTTCAAAGAGATTCGTCCTAGTCCAATCATAAAATTATTGAAAATCGGGTAAATAGGTAGAGAATAAATCGACTAGAACGAGTAACAATTTATCTTGATAGTGTAAAATGAGACTAAAAAGAGAAACGTTTCCCAAGCCTTCATGGCGATTAACACGTAGCTTCGAGTGAAGAGTAATTTTCCAGAATGATGATACATCCCAAATCAAGGAAAATGGAAAAGGGGAGGAAGGTGATAGCCATTCATCAAATGGAACTTTCACCTCAACACTCATGTTTCATCAAGAATATTAGACAGTTGATGAATGATGAGCGAAATCGCAAAATTTTACATATTTCTGCCTTTTAGCATAAACAGAGCAAATATAAATAATAAATTCCAGTGAACCAATACCACATGAGAGAAATAAACATGAATTACAAGGTCGAGAGCTAAAATATAACTCAGATGCATTGAAATATAGGAAAAAGACTACCCGAAACAGTTGTGCACCTGTTAAAAATGTTACGAATTTTCCTGAACGGTCAATAAAATGGATACAAAATTTTGCTCTTTGAAAGTTTGAAATCATATTAATATGCATAATTTCTTTGTGTTTTTCGCAATCTGCGAAATATATCGCGATTAATAACGAACGAAAACAATAAATAAGCAGCCCATGCTTTGCACTTTCAGATGAAAATAGACGGACAAGTAAATGAAATGCATGCATTTACATAAAAAAAATTCGTAAGGATGATTCGCATTATATTTATAAATTTATCATTACTCGATCTTCCCTGACCTACTGATCACGGAATTTTTAGCACCGTTTGGCCTGAGCCATTATATTCAATTTTTTTATCACTAAATTTTGCCAAAACATACAGGCATGAATATCCTTGATTTTAACTTTAAATAGTTGAGAAATCATGCAACCACTAATCAGTGGTGGGGTGTATCTAGGAACTTGCTGAAGACAGTTAAATCTTAAAGGATGAATTAACTTAGAACCTTCATTCTTTAGCACTTAACGTTAAAGATTCCACTTTGCTGTCGTAAATATATGAGATATGTAGTCTTCTAGTGAACACTGCGAGTTCGAAATATTGTAAGATCTCTTCATATCAATGGAAAATTGATTGTCCTATAATTTTATGAATGGAGATCGAGATTGCGCCCATCAGTCTCATGGATGTGCTATTTGAATAACAACACCATGACCGTAAACAAATCTGACTCAATGACCAAATGTAAGATTTTCGGAGATAGAAAGTACTTCTAATTCTTTCAAATCCGACAGAACCCGCGGAAGAAAACTTCATTCATCCTTTTCCTTCTTCATTCAATACAGAATCTCTGAATAAGAGCCAAAAGTGTATCTCGTGCAAAAACAGAGCCATCATATGGCAAAATTTATAGAAAAAAAAATACTCTTAAATTAGGAGGGCGCGTTTGCCGTCGACATTTCCTCAGGGAGACACGAGAGACCGCAACGACTTCGAGACGTGACAGGTGCTCCACTAAAGGCAACCGCAATTGTTCCATCATAGACGAACAAAAAGACTCAAAGAGAGGAAATAGGGCATCAACAAATGCGTGTGTTGAAAAAAGATATTTTTTAGCGTCGGCAACCTGCGAGAGTAAACCGGAAGGCGGTGAAGACAAAAGCGAACATTCAGAGAGGACATTAATCAGCTGGCTCGGATCGCCCGGGGACGAGGGAAATGATACAACATGTGTCCACCACCATTTTGGTTCGATGCGCAGGGTTGTAATGGGAAAGGGTAGCACATGGACAAGGGTGCGAGGGTTGTACGGCGTGGGCGTGAAGGGAAGAGGTGCATCTTCGGAGGAGTGTTTTATGAGAAGGTCGCGGGGGCGGGTAATTTAACATCGCCGACGAGATCTCACGCACCGGGAAAATGTACGATTCCGCGTGGGTGCGAACGGGAGTGCTTTTTCCAAAGGAAATACAAACGCTGATTAGGAAAATGCTGGTGCGTTAAACACGGTACTCTATTAATTAAGGCGTAGGAAAGCAAAGAAAAGTAAAAAATGAAATTATTCATTCACTTCCTTCGGCATTATCTCGGAAGTAATTTAAAGAATACCGGAAATTTTTTTTGTAATTTTGAGCTTCTTCAGAAATCAATTTGCACAGGAAAATTTACCTATAATCCTTAACGAATAAAGTTATAAATATCGATAAATGATACGTTTTACATGCAATTTCGAAAACAAATTTAATTGATAGGAAAATAAATAAGGAATTACTAGAGATGGAGTGGAAGAGTGGATTTTAATTGAAGTAATTGAGAGACGTCAGGGCAATTAGAGAGTCAAATAACAGAAAGAGAGGACATGCCAAATAAAGCAACAGAAAGTAGAATTCAAGGAAAATGACAAAAGGGAAGACACAGGCAAAGATATTCTATTAAATAAACGGCTGGAAAAGTTATCAAGAGACAAAAGAAAGGGCAATGAGCAGGGAATATTAGGCTACGTGATCATGCTGAAAGGCAAAAAATTTACGTACGTATATACGAAACACCATTAAGAAATTTTGCAATCGATTTCTTTTGCCATCAAAGTAATTTGTGCAATAAATATGAGCTAATCAATTATAAGTAATCACTCTAAAATTTTAAGAATCCAGCACGTTCATTGACTTCAGAGAAAGTTTTGATGTTTTGAAACATCAGAACATCCGTAACAGAGTGCTTCTAAGAAACTAAAGAAGGTATTTCATAGGAAGGATGAGAAGACATTATAGAAAAGTCAGATAATGACTCCAGTGATGCACTCAACCCCATGCCATCCCACTAATCTATTGATTAGTGGGTTCGAGCACACATAAATGAATAATGGGCTTGAAACCAAATAATGAATGAAATGAGATCGGCTACTAGATATGAATGACATGGACTATCAACGCACGTATAATCAACACCAAATAAATAAACCAGAGGAGAAACCCACGTTGAACAGGATAACTGCCCTTCTATTAGAGCGCCTCGAACATCAAAATCACGTTCTCACTTTTTACTAGAATAACTGGTATTAGCTAGCTCAGATGGAGAGTCTTAGAAATTATCTCACCCTAACCGCACGCACACAGGATAGTGATGGAGAAAAAGTGAAACTTTGACGAAAGGCTAGACTGGGACGACAAAAGGGGGAAATGAGAATAGCTCGGAATGAGAATCTAAAGATTACAACAGAATCAAATAGTGATGAAACGTGTTAGTTTACAAAGGTATCTAAAAATTTCTTGGATGGGGATAATCAACCACAAGAAAATTCGCACATTTTTATTGGAGGTAGAACAACCACTGCTTATTTCATTTTCTTAAGCAGCCGCCCGGAAAGCGGGAGATCCGTGGTTCAATTCTCGGTCTCGGTAGGCTTTTTCACATCATTCTATCCCTTGCGATTTCCTGAAATATTTTGTAAATGAATTGAGGAAAGATTTTGAAGAATTTACAAGTTAAACTGTAGATTCCAACCGCGAAGGAGAAAAGATATACATTGGAAAACTTAAAGCCGGAATTAGCATACACTTGGATTAATATGAAATATTTACATCCAGATTACGTCTGCAAAAACATGTAAATATGCTTTCGTCGAGTGAATAATTCTTGCGGAGTAAAAGAACGCTTAAAGGTTAAGTAATCATTACAACTAACCAATTAGGAAATGAATCTGACCGATTGCATTACTAAAAGTAAACCAAAATTCCAAGATTCAAAGATTTCAACATTGAGCACATCTTCTTAAAGGAATAAGAAAGCTAAAAATTAATAAATATTGACCTTTAGGTATAAAAAAACATCTGCAACCTATTCTTTGGGAGATGAGGAATTTTACCAACTCAAAAAGTAGACAAACTGCGAGCATAGAGAAAAAAAACTTGAGCTTTTTTTAAGGCGTACGCTCGCCCAAAGACTTATTGGGAACAAAAATTATACAGAAAATATGTGGAGTATTTTTCACGCGTAGACATAAAAAATGAGAGACCGGCGCGTTCTCGAATGGGATTCCAAGGGGAGAAAGGCCTAAAAAGAGGGGTGAGGAAGAAGCGCGTGAGAGGGTGAGTGAGTTGGAAGGTGACGGTCGGTATCTGCCAAACGGCAGGTTGTAAAAGTTAATCACGACACTGCGGCGTAAGTTCGGGTGGACCACTTTCGCCGGAGAGAGGCTTTTCTGTAAGTCGGGTGAGCGAGTTCGAGAGCAAAGGGAAAAGTCCGAAAAATAAGGAGAGGTGTAAGAGAGCCACGAAAGGATGCAAAAAGGAAGAGAGGAATAGGGGGCAAATGTAATCGGAGAGGGAGGGGTGGAAGGTGGTCTGGGTGACAGTGAATGATGTTGGTGACCGAGGCTACGACAGAAGAGAGGAACTCCACATAAAATGAATCGGCGGAGGTTTAGAGGCAAGAAAAGGGAAGTTACCAACAGTTTTATGAGGCGTCGTAAAAATTAATCTTTCCGCGACAAACTGCCACTGACAGACCGGTAAGAGATATGATGAACTTCCAAGGATTACCGGGGAGAGTTTACATTAGGGAAAAATTATTACAACTGGATGGGTTCCAGTTCTGCCTCGGAGGAGAACGAGGCTTAAACTCTCTTCGATTGATGAGCGACGGATAGATTCCGGCAAAAACTATTAACCGCCGGAGTGAATGAAACCGCGAAATGAAAATTGTGAAAAATGAGAGAGAACAAAAAATCTTGACCGATATAAATTTAAAGTCTTCCCACTAAGTCAAACGAAATAAAAATTCAGATTATCAGCCAATGTATCTACGCAAACGTTTCCGTCGAAAACTATACTAGACGCCATTTGTTGCAGCAGAGAAGGTCTTTATATAAAATTTAACTGGTTAAGGCCTTCAATGAATCTTAAAATTCAAGCCAAACCTAAAGACGCAACCGTGCTCATTAGCACTCAGGTGGCAGGCATTTTCAATGAATAAATATAAAGTCGAAAGGTACTAATTTAAGGGGAGGCGGGCAAGAATTTCAGCTGCCTCGATAATTACCTTGGTCTTTTACAATCTTGAGTAAGAGCAACAAGTGTGATTGAACCTTCCAAAATAATTACGTTCACGGCAGCGTCTTTTGGATTTTATTATCCGTAAAAAGCTTGATGGCTATTTGCGCCAATTAGGGTTGAAATAAGACTGCGCAAAGATACAGATTTCTGAGGAAAGAATTCAGAGTTCGAAAACCTTAGGGGAAATAAAAGCTTCAGATGTGTAATTACACCAGCAGAGGATCGTGATGACTGATAAGTAGAGAAATTCGCGACTAATCACGTGAAAAAGAGCCCGAAATTTGAGAAATCGCACTTGACACCCGGATTATACTCAAAGGCACTCCAACGCAACGTTAACGGGATTACCGACCGAGGAAAAAAAATAAAAACCAGACGAAAAACAAAGTCCGCCTGCAGAGTACTTAAGAGGCTCTGCAAAGACGGTCCCGAGGGGTATGAAAATAAAACCCTGAATAAAAATACGAGCTGAAGACAGATTAGCGTGCAGGTGGCAAGACAGAAAGACGTTAAATGAAATGGAAAGAGGAAAGTGAGTGCATCTGGAAGGGGGTTTACAGCCCAGAGGGACCCGCCCTTCCTCCGCCCCCTCCAGCATCTCAAAGGGCCGCTCAGGTGTAGTCGTCGGAAGCAAGCATACACACGCACTGTAGCGGTATCGACGATGCGCTTTCCCTCGTAACTCCATCCATTCCCATTCGCCCCTTCTCTCTCTCTTTTTCTCTCCTGCCTCTCCGACCACCGCTTCATCAACAGCCTCTGTCACCCTCATCCTTCTCCGAGAAGAGTTTTCTCCTTCGACCAAACGATACCTCCCGAGTCTCCTTTACGTCTCACGAAAACGCGACTCCTCTATTTCTCCCCAGCCGCCGAATCCATCACCCTACATCATTGCGACTACGAAAGGGGTTGATGCCGGAAACGGGCTATTACCCGCTTATCTCTACCTAAAATGGTCAAGAGAATGGCTATCCGCAGAAATGTAGCACGGTATTACGTTTTCCTTCGCTAAAAGTCTAATAAAAAGGGAATTCAGTTGATGGAAAGATCCTCTAATGGTGTCATTATTGTCTTGCGCAGAAATACGAAGCCCATGAGGTTATTATCTTCAAGAGAGAATTTCGAAATAATATAGGATTAACGACCCCCAAAGGTCTTTTCCAGATCTCTCTTTTCTGAGATTTTTGTAGTCATGTCGCCACTAACTACTTGATGTCTTTGTTCTTTGTGTATCTCTCTCTTCTTGGACTCTTTTAGTCTCTTGGTGGCCAGTTGATGACACTTTTTATCCAACGGTTATCGTTTCTCCACGCCAAAAGATCTACCCACACCCAATAATCTCACACAATAATCTGATACATCCATGTATGCATCGACAGATAAATGATAGTAGATAAAAATAGTAGTCTTTTCTCTCCAAGAATCCCTATAAAAGCAGGATTTCCGACGATGTAATCGAAAATCACGTTTACCTCTGAAACAAATATGAGTAAAGTTCGATAACAGCCTATGTTAACGTCTTCTGCAGTCTATAGAATGGATATCCTCCTGATCGATAAGCTGACACAAATATCGCGGCAACAACTCTCGAAACTAGCAGTCGCGTAACGCTATCACCACGTAGACTAGATCTTAAAAGCGACACGTTCCATTCACGTGTTTCTTCTCTCTTTCTCTCCTTCGCGAAAATTCGAGAGTAGTCGTGATGCTTCACGAGAGGATGTACTCCTTAAAAGGTTTTTCCTGCTCGGACAATTTTCCGAATGGCACAAAATAAACCTGACGGAAAATTGCGCCAAAGAAGAGCAAATCGCTCAATTATCGGAAATCGCTACGGTGAACGCGAACGTTATACACTTCGCTGGACTGGAACACTGAAATATGTTAGCTCGGGATCTCCTTTCAAAGAAACGATAGTCGATTACAGATCAAAGGCTTTCCGTCCTGGTAATGGAAGAAGTGAAAAACTTTAGCTCCGATTATAGATTGCATTGATCGAATTCACCAATGAAAAAAACGCCGAGAGAAAGTCTTTAAATACGATCTTCATCACTGTCCCGATATTCATAATCATAATATAACATACTTCGGAAAACTGGGTCAATCCTTTCATCAGCTTTTAGGGTTAACCCGGCGAACATGAAAGTGAAAACGCAAATATGAGCCAAAAATATAATATGGGCGTGAGTGGGTTTTGAAATCGTGAGTATCCGAATAGCGGATGCGCGATGAAGTCGGGGCATAAACTCTCCATATGTTTCCTTCCTTGTCGACGATACCCGAATAAGAATTTCTTGGACGAGTACAAGCGAGACTAACAGGTGCATCTGCGTCAAGCGAAGAAATCAAGGCACGGTTTCCCGCTTAATACGAGAGTTCGGTAAGAAGAAGAGCATCGAACCGAAACCAAACCGAAGAAAATAGTTATTTCAGTTATATCAAAATCACAGCCCGAACCGAAAAATTGAATTCCTTCAACCGGAACAGAAACCAGAATCCATTGCCTTTTATGTGTTCTGATAATAGTTTCATATTCTCAACGATTGTAGCAGTTGATATAGTACATAAACATATACGGTGGTGACTTATACTTTGCAAATTAATATTTAACCTTAATAAGGAAACTTATTCTTTGATAATTTCTTTCACATCAATATTTTTATTCCAAATTTTAATTAAAGAAATTCTATCTAAGGGTCCTGTATACTATGAACTTTGCACGGGAATTACTTTATCTGGGAAAAATCTGTCCATCGATTGCTGCCACAGCGAAACCGGAATCTAACCGTAATTCGGCATTTTCATTGAATCGGTACAGAAACCAGAGCGGAAATAATGACTGTTCGAAGACCTGGAAGGAAGAAATAGTACAAACATGGGGCAAGGACTGCCCATGTTTGTAGTATTTCTTCAGAAATGGCCTGAAATTAACATTCCCTAATAGATAAAATAATGGTTTCATCAAAGAAGTAAGTCAGTAAATACCATATTATAGAGACAACCGAGGAAAATTACGACAGAACAGTTATGAACCAAAATTTAAGTTCAGTAATAGGCCAAACTGCCCTTTGAGCTAAAGAAATAGATTCGGGGAGTATATAAATCCTCGGGAGGGATCAAGATATCCGAGATGAAAGTGATAGTGCCTTACTGACATATTGAAATAGGCGATTTCTTTTACATATGAAAAACGCTCCGTGTAAAATAACGTTAATCTAATATTTATTCACGGCTTAGAGCCGTTATAGGAAAGGAAAGGGGCTCCTCCGATAAGGCCGAATAAAAAATATAGGATATTATTTCAACTTAGAATAAAAAATACTCAATATAAATTCAATTTCAATCCAAACTGGTCAGCCTACTGTCAAACGCTGTTCTCTGGTACTATAAAATATTCCTCAGACGGGCTTTGGACTCTCTAATGGGATCCGGTTTCCGAAGCAAAAATCTCTTTTCCTACATTTGAGCAGCGCGTACATCTCCCTCCCGACGAATATTTACGCCGCGATTTCCTTTCCCGCTGACGAGAAGAGACCGAAAGTAATCACTTCACGGCTCCGAAATTGGTCTAATAGAGTACACCCGGTGATAACTCAACCAGTTGGGAGCATAAAACCCGATCGCTCGGCTCCCTCCCAACCAAATGTCACCTTCCGGGGCTTACGGACTTTTCTAAATGCCTTCATAGGCGAGTCCGACGCCCCAAATTCGTTCCTCCACCTCTTCCCTCGATAACTATCTCATCCAGCTTTTCCGCTGTGACTCTCTTCCTCAAACGAATCGTTTCCGCTTTGCGGACCGGGTGCTTATTCCGTGGCACCATCTTCTTCTGGAGCTAAAATCCTCCGACCACGACAAACACCTCCGCTGCTACAACCACTCCCTCTTCCCCTCCCAGTACTAACCACTCCCACACACTTCTCGCCGTAGCGTTACGACCCGAACATCGAATCCAAACATTAACTCCATCGCAGTGATAACCATCTCCCCTCCCCCGGATCCATCAACTTCTCTAGCTATAGGACCGTTCCATAAAAAAACTGGCGAATAAATTGGGAAATTTTTCTCTGTCTCTCCCGACTTATTAACCTCCTAAGCGAGGTTTCCCCTTTTCTACCGGTCAGCTAGACACAACAGGACAGGTCGAAGGAGGGAGGAACTGCACGGTTAAACGGGAAATCTACTTCCGGAAAATTCTGCCAATTACCAGTAACGAGTAAACCGAGATCTCAGGCTGAGATGCAAAAGTAATAGGAAAGTACGCTGAGGAAGTAAACGACACTAAGCGATGGTTACTTTCTAGTTCGCTTGACGATTTCAAAAAGATACAGTTTTAATACACATAAAGGATTTAACCAAGAGATAGATAAAACTCCTAGTCATTTCTTTATCTACATCCGTTTTTCGAGATGATGCACGTATTTCGGATGCAATCCCAACAGGGTATATTTTTTATGACAGAATGAAGTGCGAGAGACTACAAGCTTTCAGACTATTTCCGCAACATTTACTATCCAAAACAACCAAAATACAGTTATGCATATCATTAACTCGATTCTTACAAAATTCAACTTCATGATGAGAAAATCGCCGTTTATTTTTCTTAAAGTAGTTGCACACGGATATTGTCGAAAAATTTGAAATTCTACACCATGACTAACAAATACCAAAATATAAATACTAATTATGATAAAAATTTTTAATATTTTTTACATTTTTTGATCTTACTGATACTCAACTGAGTGAAATCTTTGTATTCACATGAATCCGAGAAAATTATCAACGTTTTTCAGGGGATATATGTATAGTAATCAATCATAAGACTTGTTTGAACTTTATCCCCTTTATCATATATTTCCTAAAGGTTTGGATAGGGGATAAGGCTACAGGGCAAGATGAGTTGCGAGGTAGATTTCCGTTCATTTTCTCACTGAGCCAGAATGTAGTGAATGGGATATAATCAAGAAAGCCCACGATGATTTTATGAATGACGCCTTTCATAGCAAAGGGATTCCATTATCCAGCATCACTCATGCTCCAGTTTTACCACATCAATGAACAATACAAGAGCTAAAGTAAATGACCACGCATTTTCCAGAGTCCTACCTCAAAATCGGGGTGATGTATACACTACGATAAACGGGAAAATCAATTTAGAAAACCCAGACAGAAGGGAAGACAAAGCACCGTTAAATCTCTAAAACAGTAGAATACGATAAAGATCCGTAGGGAGAGGGATAATGAAAGGGATAAGGTGATGAGGATGGGAAGAAGGCGGAAGGCGGAAAAATGGAAAGGTGAGGGGGGAGGGGTCATCCCTATGGAGTACAAACGGCTCTCGTAAACACAGAGTAGAGAAAGTGAGGGTGTCTCTCCTTCCTCCCCCTCGCCAAAGGAAAACTCCCGCTCTCCTGAACCCAGGGGACCCGGTTCCACAACTCCGCACCACCGACCCCACCTATCTTTTATTAATCAGCCTGAGCTCAGGCATAATTCGACGGTGATAAATCAATTAAGGGATCGCGGCTCTTTAAGTCATATTTCTTTCCCGCTGAGACCACTTCGAGTCTCGGGTGGACGTTTGTAATTACTGGAGACGGACTGTAATCACGCTTAGGGCGTCATTAGCTCGGATTCATTACGCGCAGCGGAGTTCATAACTTCCAATGATCGGGCTGACTAAGTGCTGCCCTCGGACATCCATTAAAGACGATTTGCTAAAGAAATATCGACGATAAAAGGTGGTAATTTCGAGTGATGCGCGAACATAGATCGCGTTAGTAAGACCATGAACAGGGTGCGTGCAGTACGTGTACTCTACCAAAAGCATGTTGGATGTGCTTTGATAGATGAACGGAGCTCACTTCCCTTTGAGAATCACGATTCAGGTACCTTATACTTAGTGTACAAATGAGACGGTTTGAATGCATAAAACAAGCTATAAAATTGTATAAAATCGCTTAAACGAATCTAAATGAGACAGCTTAGTAAAAGGGAACAATATGACAGATTTTCCTTAGTTTCAAACGACATAAGGGACAAAACCTTTCTTATGTTTTACTGCGATAACTGAGAACCAATGGCATTGGAATTAAACCAATTATTATAGAGTTCATAACCACGCGAATCGGTTTTTACTCGGCAGAATTTATTACATATCAAGGCTTCCATCTGTGCCCAACCAAGCGATTGATCTTCCTCTAGAAAACGCTCTTGGTGATAAAAGAACCATGAAATGGAACCGAACAATCATTAAGAATCTACGAAGTTAATTTCGTCATAACCACGCTGTTTGTACTTCTTCATTCAATTATTAAATCACGAAATCCTACCGTTAAAAATATTTTCCGTGGACATTCCCTCCCCAAGGAGTAAAACTGAAAGTAGTTTGAAATGGCTGTATTCCCTACAGAACTCAGGCTTCTAAAGCAACGGCAGACTTTAAATCAATATACGTATCTAAATAAGAACATATGGATTCGCATATCAAGGGAAGAGATTTATACGATCGACTTGGGAATTACTAAAGAATGGACAGAGTTGCAGGAAGTCTAATCCAAGAGAAATCTACTGTATTCATACTAAATAGAGTAAAATTCAGAAATGGTACTTCTGATGTATGAAAATTTATGTAGCGGGAGGTTACATCTCGAATATATAATAATTGCACTATATTACATTATAATTAGACATCATTTTGTACTTCAAGCAAGGTATGAGCGCGAAGCTCCTTTTCTGACGTGAACGATATATGTTAAAGATAATATATTAGCGCTTCACCTAATATGAATGGAATTAAAAATTAAATAATTGAGCAGCTAAGATATGAATACCCATTTGGCTGCCCCTTTCCATTGCTTTAGTGTATATGGACACTACTATCGGATATTTATCTAAATGAAGAACTGCGCTGAGTGTTGAAGAAACAAAGAATTGCGCAATAAAAAATTAAAACTAATATACTATATCAAACCAAACACCTTCCCTGGGAAACCATACCTAAAATCAATACCTACGGAAATTGAATCAATAAATAGATTTTCAGAAAGTTTACAATTTTTTGATACAAACTGAAAGAGAAATTTAAAAATTCCAAATTGATTATACGCATAAAAACCAACTGCAGGAGAAGAGAGACGTTTCCAAATGTATCTCTATTATAGAAAAAGTCCAATAGTAGCCACTGGAAAGCTCGCAGAGGAAAATCATCATTTATATCGAATTACCCCAAAATTTCTAATAACCCGGTTTTCCAGCTTCATTCAAGCTTGGCACGAGAATCCCCTCGCGCCGTCGAGAGCGAGCACAAAAACGCATCAAACATACGCGAGGCGGTACTCCAAGCGTGAAATAAGGGTCACACATTCAATAGAGAGAAGGAAAACCTCATCAATTATCCTCTCGGCTTCCATCCTTGACAATTTATCGAGGTAAGTCGAAGCAATCCCATAAAACGAAAACTGTTTCACTCCCTCGAGCCATTTGAATAAGACCCGAGGAATAAAAAAAGAGGGGATTTACGTCACGCGTCGGAATCTCTCCGAAAATCAGAACCCGGATCCCCAGCAATAAATAACTAAACGAGTCGATCAAAACCATCGAAGCGTTCCGAGAAACAATTAAGAATCGAGAGGTATAAGAGCAGGGCCGGCCCGAGTCATTATCACGACCTCATCTATACAGACATTTTAAAATATCTATATTTAATGGCACGTATTTTCAAAAGAGAAAATTTATAGCGTTAATTTTTCAGTTATATTAAAATATAAATTGTAGTAATGTATAAAAAATAATTTTTAATAAGATATTAGATACTAATTTTACTGCTCTAATATCAATTTAAACATAATGATAATCGATTGATTGACAGGAAGGGAATGCACTTTAAGAATCAGTGGCTTTTATCGGTTTCGATGCATTAGTTCACGGAACTTCAAAATTAATTCAAATTTTTTCTCATAAAAACTTCCTAATATGTACTATTTTTATGATAGAATACTTCTGTTGACATTAAAGCATCTACTCTTAATCTGGGATTCATCTAGTAAACACTTGGAGTAAACAACCAACATTTATATTTGGGTGCGCCATGTAACTGGTTTGTCCATGAAAAGCCCATACAAGAAGGTTTCCGCTCATAAAAACCTCAGACTAACGTCATGCGCCACGAAACCTCGACGCCCCGGGCGCCCGCCCCGCTCTCTCGCGTCTCGGGGCGGCCCTGCACCACATGTAGACTAGGTGAATAACGGAGGAAAAAAAACGCCCCTGAGGTTCGGCAGACTTCCGAGCGCGGCGCTTTGGAAAAGGAACGTATTATAAACGAAGCTCCTGATGCGGATCCAAATCGAAGAAACGTAGACGACCGCAGGCCATCTCGCTTTAATGGCCCCGCCGGAGGCACGTTTCTAACGCAAACACCTGTTGCGCTTCGAGGAAAGAGAACCGAAAGCGTTCCAAACTCGCGCATTAACGCAAGAGTTACTCTCACGGGTTTTTTTCATTCCGGAGGGAGTGGGACGAGGTCTTTGGGGCGGAGGGAACGCGCACTTGATCTTCACCACTTTTCGCGCCGGTCCCCATTTACTTTTAGGAGCATCGTACCGCTTATCCTGCCCGAATCTTCCCAGCATCTCTCGGCATTTATACGCTTGGCTGGAGCGAAAAGGAAAGGAACCATTGTTTTTCCTCGGAAAGGAAAGCGTGGCTTGAATTGTGCGAATCTGAGGTTTTACGGATATTCGGCGGAAGCGCTTGAAAAAATTAACGAACCGATTTCTAAAGAAAAATTCCGGAGCCGAAGAGAATGCTGGAGATCGCATTAATTGATGTAGCTTCACAGAAAATTGGGCACGTTTTTTCCAAAGGTTACTATCTCGGATTTTCCTTTTTCAGACAAAATAACAATGATAGAAATCTGCATTAGATGTTTCTTAAACCGTACATTTTTACATTATCTCTTATCAGTTTCTAATCGGGTGAACTGAGAATAAGGGCAAAAATAAGAAAATTACTGCTGTTACATCAATCAAGATAAGAACGAAGCCAAAAACTTCTTGTGGATAAAACAGGTAGTTTGATGTGCAAATAGGAAGTATAGGTAAGAAAAATTCTTTGAATCTAGTCAAATATATCGAACATACATTTACGAAATACTTAATACGTATCGGCAGAGTGCTTAGCTGGATTTATGCCTTCCAATACAAATCAGAGTATTAACGTCCTCACGTCCACAATTATAGTATTCCTAGCACCAAGAAGCAGGTCGAGCACAAAAACAGCAGTTGCTATCATTATGCGTTCAACAGGTTCAAATATTCAAATTGGACAGATATTAAATCTCTAATGACCAAGGCAAGAAATATTTCTGGCTGTAACGGATGACGATCGAGATGATGCAGGAAGACATAAGATTGGAATATAAATGCAGTAACTGCACGTTAACAGCGGAACGAAAATAAGTGAATGGGCTTAAATGGTTTACTTATGCAAATAACGCAATAAATTTTCCTTCAGGAGCATAATTAAGAAATTGAAACATCTTCACGTTTATCTCTCCCATTAAATCGTTTAAAGTGGCAGAGTTGTTAAAGATCTTTAAAGATTAAAGTTTCCACATTACTCATAGGCAATGACCATCGACTTCCATGCTGTTACAGTAATGCAAACAAATGAACTCGGAAGGCTAAAAAATTAGTTATCTATTTTTCTTTCTTGAATATTAAACATAGAATGCCTTGAATTGCAGTGATTACATTTTATGCAGATAATATGAAGCAAAAAACTCATTTTTTTCTCGATCAGGTATTGGTCCTTACAAGAGGATGATTAAAGGGGTGCAACAGGACACATCCTGCTTTTAAAAGTATCCGAAAAATGGAGCAGCATACAAATGAGTATTGAGGTTTATTGTTCACACTCTTTCCTGAATTTCAAAGAAAGGAAAATCTGTCTAATATTTTTTTCGGATGTTTATTTTTAATCGACACACATTCTCGTATAATATCGAGCTTATTCATTCCGATATCCAAATCAAAACATCTTCCAAACTGATTGTAAATCTGGCATTTCAACTTTCGAAGTAGTATTTCAAATATGAACGATAATCAAGAACGATTGTAACATTGCAAACCAAGAAACTCCGAAACTGTTAAAGTATCAATATCAGGAATTTCCACAAAAATTTGTTAAGACCGTTTATTTCTTAAGGAAATATCATAATTAAAAGTATTGTTGCTAACATAGAAAAAGTTTAAACACGGGTATCACAAAACAGCTAGCATTGAATAATTACATACGACAACTCAAAGAAAAGTAAAAACATTTTTTAAAAAACTGATCAGGAAAAATTCCTTCGAGGTTAACTTTGAATTAAATTTCATATATGCCACTTTTCTAATAAAGTTTATACCATTATGAATATTATACTCCCGGGTCTCTTAAAAATGCATTTCATCGGTGGAGAATGTCCTTTGAACACTATGATGTTAAGAATAGAAGTTTGAATGTTATAATTTTTAGAATAGATTATTTATAATTCGCAGCGGTACGCAAATTATTTTATGGATTCAATTTTTCAGCAATAAACTATTCAGAATAAAACGTAATAAATCCCGCAAGAAGAGCGAGTAATGTTGATCCGATACATTAGTTCGTCTCTAAAACTGCTTCGGGGAAAATAATAACGAAACTCAAAAATTTCGGAAAACTGAAAAATACTAGAGACGCAATTACGTTACGTAAATTCTAAGAAAAAGAAACACCTCCTATAGGTAAAAAAAATAGGACCACACTGCGCCGCTATCCGCCCACATTCGCACACAAGCGCGTTGTTAAAGGAGACGAGGGAGAAGAGAAGCAAAAACTCGCAAGTACTGTTGGCCGAGCCTCAAAACGACTCCTCATCCCCGCTCTCCCCCTCCTCGCCCCCGCTCGGGCGGCTTACCAATTTCACACACTCACTTCGAACAGTTGTCGTGGTCGGACAGCTCTTTCACTGGGGGCAAGCCTACCTTGTTCTGGTGCCAGACACGCTCCCGGGTCCTTTAAAAATGTCTTTCATCGGTGGAGAATGCCCTTTGATGATCACTTTAATTTATTTCGTGGAAATCTCTGCGGACGACGAGTTGAGGTAGCCTTGTTTGCATTTATGACCCCGAGTGTCTCACGCTTAACTGTTGGATTTTGTTTTCTTTGGAGGGAATCGCCGGACTGAAATTGTGAAGAGCTGAAAGATGAATTAACGCAATTCAGCCCGAGGTACTTGGCAGCTTGTTGCCTCCATGCATAATGGGACGTGGCTAAGAGTTTATCTCTTAATGCTCCCTTTTACTGTTGATGCTCGTTTCATCAAAGCTCTTTCTATTTGAGACTACTAAATACGTTTGAATAAATTGTTGCTTTATCTAACGATTACGTTCGCTAAATTGATCTTAGATAATCACTGAAATGGGTAAGCGCTTTCTCCTTGGCAAGCTGTATTTCCTTTGAGAGGAGAGATTAGGGTGAAATGACCATCAATTACTGAAGAGAAAACTTCCCATAATCCAAGGTTCAGAAGCATTACGTGAAACAAGCGAACCTTATCCAAAAGCCACAAGTTCAAAATGGAACTACTCATCTCGTATTCATTGATAAATGCGACTTGAAGGGATTCGCGGCGTTGTAGAACGTACTACCATCAATTATCAACGGAACCTGTACACAGTGAAAGCCTTAGAACTAAGTTTACTCATCTCGTACCTTCAGAAATCTTATCTACAAACATAAACAAATACCAATAACATTCTTTATTTCAAAGAAACAAAAAATCACGAGAAAATCACCATGAATACAAAAAATTCCTTTCTTTTCTAGGGATCGACCAACTTAAGATATACGTCTATAAACAAGCATATCTGAAAGTTTCGAAAGTGAAATTCAGAAGCAACTAACAGGTGCGAATCCTAATTAGCATCCAAGGTTCATGAACAATAAATCGCCAACGTCTCGTTTGATAAATTACATATAGCCCGAGCGAAAATTTCTTTCACACCAAATGCTGATGGTAGTCTTTATTCATCACAGACGCTTCATATCCGTTCTAGAAAACACTAAGAGAAAATCAATCTCCGAAAGTGTCCTTAAGACAGGAAATGGGAGAGACACGAAAAATTATACAAAATCGGCAGGTAGTAACCCACGCATCATTTAACTTGGCCCACAAACTAGACTAAAGTCGGCAGTTTCCAGAGTTGGATAGCGACACGGTCCAGCTCCATCATCCTCTGTTACTTTCCCTCGTGGTTCCTCCATTCATTTAAGAGAAAGAGACACGCTGACTCCTCGGTAGACAGAGCACGGGTGTTGAGAAGACGTGGGAAGGGTCAAGGAGCCTGCGATTCTTTCGAAGGAATAGGCAATGAATGGGTGAATCAGTCAAAATTCCTGCACAGGAGGGCACGAAGAAATAGCGATCGAAACAACAGGTGGGTCCCCAAGATTCCACGACCCTTTTCCCCCCTTCGTCTCGCTTGAGGTTCTCAACAAAAGCCGATAATTTCTATCCGATCATCCAAAAGCAGTTTCACTTTCCCGCCGATATCCGAACCCGGTAATATAAATATGAAGAGAAACTTTTTTTTCTGAAGAAATATCTTAACATCGATAATAGCCTTTGTACGTTCATGCCCTCTTAATGATCAGATAGAAGGTGAACTACAGCAGATTTATTTTTGGCAGAAATTATTTTACCATGAGGAGTGATAGAGAAAAATGTCGCTCTAACGATTTGTTTTTGTGGTAACGAAAAGAATAAAAACTTCTTATGAGAATTCTCAGCCACAGTCGATAAGAAATACTGCATAAACTTATCGTAATTCTATCCGATCGATGAATTGAATTGGTTCGATGTTATTTTATATATACTACAGTTTTCAGCACCGTCCACAGGCATTTTTCTTTGATAAACAAATTTGAATCATACACTAACTCAATAACAGAAGCAATCCTAGCAAAGATTCCCAAAAATAACCGTCACCTCGAACATAATCATCGAGTTCTCTTAGAATTTTCAAATATCATAGCTTATTCTTCAACAGAATATACTGCGGGTTCCCTTTTACCATTCTTAACGAGATTGAAAAAATGCTTCTTCTGTGGCAATTGCTGGGAGTTGAATGGCTGTATGCGAGAAATCTTAGAAAGATCGTGTAGTTAATTCCACCATCACCAGGACAAAAGCATCACTTAGGCAAAATGCAAATTTCTTTAAGAGAAGTGTAAACACAGTTTTTTGGAGTGGACCATTTTAAAATACGGAATTAGTTCCTTGAAAGGCTAATATGGAAAAGAAATTCCGACCTCTTTACAATGCCGATGTATATTAGATTAGCTCCCCTAACTCGTTATACCATTACAAACAGAATGAAATATTCGAAAGCCGCGCCGCAAATGAGTAAACTACTGAAGTTTCTAAAAATATACAAACAAGGGAGCTCGGAAGGTATTCATAATTACTTCCTTGCTGGAAGGAGGCCAAGAGAAATTATAATTTCAATGACTCTGAGCGCCGCCCCCACTTCCAGCGTCCATCCCTTCCGAAAGAACTCAGTGGAAATAATCTCGCCAGCACCGCAACCCGCCCTATCTCCCATCGAAGGACTGCCTTTATCTCACGCGGCTCCCTATTTGGCCGCCCATGAAAAACTCCTCCTCTTGCCTTTATGACCCGTATCATTGCCATTTATTCCACCCACTCGACCCCCGTCGCCAACCATTCTCCTCACACATCCTCCTTGGTAGCTTAAGCTTTTCATTTTTACAATGGCAAGGCCGAAAGGAAGGCGTGCGCGAACCTACGGAACGGAATCCGCGAGAGTCGCTTCATCTATAATAAACAGTTTCGGAGGAGAATTAGAAAGAAAATCGTGGATTTTTCAAGGATTCTGGGCGTTCTTGAAAAGTAGTTCAAAATTTGGATTTTTAACTCCTTCCATGTACTGACGCCATATTATCAAAGGAAACTACTCGTATAATTTTCTGACTAAAAAACAATAAATACTGAGCAATAGTTATTGGATTTCTTGAAAATATAACTGAATTATTCTTTACTATGAATTAATAAGCTGATAAAGAAATATAATATAAGTTCCACTATATGGAGGTAAAATATTAATATCAGGCGTATTATTACCTAGCGAATTTGGTTCAGAATGATACTGAGGATCCCACCCAGAAATCCTCTAATTTTTAATCGAATATTTTGGAGTGTACATTTTATTGACCTATTTCATTATTTAATTTGACCTGGGTGGAAAACCTGAGAGGTATTCATTCAAATTTTTGGTTCGCGTAAAATATACGCCAAGGAGTTCACTAAAACGTACTAAAGTCATAAGGGTTAGAGATATTATCCATATAAATCCGACTGGATACAGATTAAAAGAAGAAAAAATTAGGTAAAAAAATCAGTATCGGCTCAGAGGAAACCATACATTCAAGCAAAAAGATCTACCCTTTAGATCGTCATACTCCTGAAAAGTATGTAATCATCCAACTTTCCTAGATAAAAATTATATAATACACTTCCATGGTTAATGATCCGTGAGCCGATATATTATACGAAGTTTATGAATATGATAAAAAAATATTAGAACCAACCACTACATAAGGGCGAGTATAGATCAGGCCTATTCCTAAGTTCAATGCGGTCTTCCGTCGATTTCTAGAAACAAACTCGAGTAGTATAATTATTTTTCCAAGTCTTTCTAGCTACACCGATTGAAAATAAATTCCCTTTCGTTAGTTATTAAATTCGGATTCTTATGTGCAATTTAATGTTAGACTGTATATAAATGAATAGAATAGATCACTTCAAAAGAGGCCTAATACTAGTATCTGCGGCTTATCGATGATAAAAGGTGCCTCAGTCCTGGCCTACACCCCACGGCTACGTAACTGTCTGGGTTGCGTGATCTGATATCAAGTCTCTCGATTTCTTATTTTCAATTTAATTGGAAGAAAACACCCAGCCAATTTAACTCGTGGTGAGCCATTAATTAATTTAAAACTTATTTTCTTGATGATGACCTCCGACTCTCGACCGGAGAACGAATGGAAATCCGGGCCCGATCCGGATATCCGGTGCCCAAAGCAACGTTTGCCCACTGCGCACCAACAGCCCTCGACGTCCCCCTAACCGAAAGGGAGAGTCGTAGGGCCCTGCGGAGTACTGCGAGAAACTGGATGAGGACGGTCGGGTATCGCGTCCCCGAGACGCAATATTTCTTCGCTCGTACCTCGAGGCGACGACCTCGAGTTAAGGCCCTAACCTCGACTAATGCGCAGCGATCCCCTCCCTCGCCGGCCTGGATCACGATCTGCACTGCGGGATCAGTGACCGGGGATAACCGTGTCGACCTCCCCCCGACAGAGACGTAGAAAAAAAGAATTTTCAGATACTCCGTAGGTGGGCCATTCACCGAAGTGTAGTTGCGAAACGCTCCGAGGCCACTCAAAATGACCGATGAATTTATTCGGGTTTTGTGTGAAACTAACAGCCTCGTGACGAAGTAGCGGGCATGACTCGTATCGCTGCCTGTATAAATGATCTCCAATAGGATTCCCTCGGGGAAAAATAAGAGCCTGGTCGGTGATGCATTGGATGAAGCAATGTAATTACTCTGATGTCACCAGTACCGACTCTAGATACTTGGGTTCTCCTATGCAAAGTCATACTAGGGCGCTCTCTTGTCCTTCCTTCCCTACAAATTGGAAATACTCAAGACTACCCGAATTCGCGAGCGCCTCAATGCTTTTCTCACCTCATATAACGCCTAGATCCTTCGCTGAATTTCATTCCTATAAAGATTATACTTTGAAGTGGAGTCTACAAAGAAAGTCAAAGCAGAAATTTCCATAGCAAAGTTTATAAAACTTAAAGCAAGATAGTTATAGGAATATTTTGGCAGGACAGTGATACCTCGCCTGTCGAAGACAGTTTGTTCCGGAATCACATTCAATAGCCAAAACACAATTTTTTACTGGTTTCTATAAAAATCGTTTAGTTCTTTTGGATGCCGCTTACCATTTAAAGATATAGAGTAAATTAGTGAATTATCGAATGGTTCACTCGATGTCGAGAAGGGAGTGAAACCTTGAATTCATCAAATGGTTCAATTGAAGGAGAGTAGAACAGTATAATTTGCTTTTTTTGGCGGGCCAAGCATAGAGGGAAAGAAGAAATGTTTCTTCCGAATTATTCGATGGAGACAAACAATCGAATTATTCTAAAACTATATTTCTCCGACGAGTCTAAAAAAGTGATAAAAATCTTCGTTATCTGAGGTACGACTGTACTCTTTATATTTCATAGTAGCGCGCAAATGTACTCATTTACATCTCATTGCATTTCCGAAAAACTTAAAAATCAAGGTCCATAAAAAAATTGATGGTTAAGACATTGGTTCCTTTTCTAAATTGGCTCCTTTTCTAAATCAATGAACAGGAAAAAGAAAGGATGGAGATCGAATCGGGGAGAGAAAAGAAATGAACTTCCGTATTAGATACGCATCCGAAGAATCAATACTTCATTACGCAATTTTTATCCTTTTCTTGTATCACTAGAACATCGGATACTCATTCCTTATCTGTTATCTCATTTGATTCTGATGAAATATGGGGATCGCGTGACCGAAATAACCGCCATTTAACGAATCCACTTTAA
The DNA here is from genome assembly GCA_036926295.1 of Pachydiplax longipennis. Lineage (NCBI taxonomy): Eukaryota > Metazoa > Arthropoda > Insecta > Odonata > Libellulidae > Pachydiplax > Pachydiplax longipennis. The sequence continues at coordinate 55,495,156 of JAVFKF010000004.1, forward strand.
AAGACTTTAAATCACAAAAGAGAAAGCTTCTCCGCCAGTCTGTACCTTCGAAAGATCGCGGAACATAGAAGACCATTTCTAAAGGCAACATACTAATTTTCCAACGGCACCGCAACCGCTCTTTGGCAACCAGAAATGTACCCAAGGAACTCTTTTTTTATCCGCTTGTATCACTTTAGAAATTGCAGCGAAAGTTTCGTTTGCCGGATATAAGAAGGAGGCTGAAACCTAAATTATCGAACATCCTATATTGTAATTTAAAGAACTCACGGAGAAGATATAAATGAAATCCTCACGTGGCTACCGGAACGGAAGGTGTACTAGGGATCAATTCAGGGATCCTTTCCGGACGAGAATACGAGGATGATCAGTCACAATTATAAAAACGTACCCAAATTCTGCGAAGACATATGTTTAAGGCTAGAAAGAGGTCAAAGTAGCTATGCTATTATCCTCAGGGAGGCAATGTAGAATGAATTTTTATAATTGCTGTCAAACATGGTATATCCGAAATATCTAGGTTCATCCAAACAGCTAATTAAATAGTCTCGAAAATCAAAAAAGAGAAGAATCGCATAATATCATTTGACCGAACAAAGTTAAGCGGGAGTTAAGTCAACTTCACAAAATTTTGTAAGTCTTTCATTGATTACAGTTAGGAGGCAGATTACATTTGAAGATAAAGAGCATTCATCCAAATCATATATCTGTATTTACAGTTCAAGAATTCAGTAATTACTAATTACATTAAGTACGGAAGCTACTGAATGAATAACACCCTCCTATAAGCTTGCCTCTGATTGGAGAGAAATCCTGAAGAAGTGTCTTTCATTTAATGTAAATACTATGCTAGTACGGAAATATAAAAAATATGACAATTTATAGATATTAATTTATTTTCTAATATTTACCTAAAATTAAAAATCACTTCAACTTCAAATTCGACAAAATTCCCCGCTTTTCTATGGATGAGAGAAATCAAAAACTTCTTAATAAATCTCCGTAGGTTTCCGACATCTACTTACTTACGTATTTTTAAAAAAAAATTTATGCAATTAAATTCCTTGAAATGACCATTAAAATATTCCGGAACATGCAGAATTACTTCAGAATTATTCGAAAAAGGTTCTAACTTCACTAAAAAAAAGCTCTAAAGAAAATATTTTGTCTTAGTGCAGCTCGCCGGTGCTTAAAACGTAAGCTGTTCATTTCGGAGAACTGTCGCCTAAACTCTTTTATCTTCACATTTGACATTAATAGAAAACTGCTAGTTGTTTATAGATTTCACCGTAGCGACTCAGGAATGGATACATATAAAAATACATTTATCTAGGCAGAATCAAATCTAAAATTTGCCACAGATTTAAGGAGAACACAGACTTAAGCATTAGTTATAGGGACACCCCCACAGAAAGTAATCGTTCAACCGCACTATGCCTTTTTAAGACGAGCTGATACCTACACCACTACCCAACATCTGTCGATGTCTACTGAAAGATCTGAGATAACCCACAGAATGTTTTACGGTAGGAAAAGTAATCTTATTAATGGAGCAATCCAGAAAGGAAAACCGCTAATTTACTTTCGATTTATATGACGGAGAAAAACTAATGCATCGCCGCACGATGCAATTCCAGAAGAAAAGAGAGCAGACAATTTCTGCCAGACGATTTATCTTGCACTCCTAGTTCAATATATCACAACCCAAGTCCAGTTAAACGGATCCAAAAAATCCTACGAATAGAACAAACTCGGTGGACTTTCACTCATTTCGAGATTATTTCCGCGTTTAACTTTCGCTCAATGATGCTACAATTTCCTGCCTCCGCGACCATTTTCACCTTCGCCTCTCATTAAACCCATTCATCGAAAGGTTAAATCTTAAAGGCCCTTAATTGAATCGCCGGATCATTTGTTTCTCACAAATTAGCGGTTAATGTCACATGTTTATCCCATTTCACGTCTCCTGATCATCTTAATCCCGCCTTCGCAATGACCGCGATGAGTCCTTAAGATTAAAGAATGGATGGAAGATTAGATAGATACGCCTTTCATTCTTCACCTGCCAATACTATAGAATCCCACGAGAAAGCCCTCTGGCGCACTCCACTTTCTTTCTAGCATTACCTCTCAATTTATAATATGTAATCATTGCTCTTCATGATTCATTGTGCAACCTCTCCCACTTCGCGTCAGAATCCTAGTGATTTGTGACCGTGAGTGGTGTAGCACCCAATAGAGGGCGGCTACGGACTTTCCCTGGCCGCCGCCGCATTTAGCAGCCATTCTCTTAGACTCCCGAGCGTAGCTGCGACGAGTAATGAGTCTTGCTCGAAAAATATATGTATGGCATCGATACCACTAACCGTGCGAGCGTGATATGCATTCCTAGTCGACCGATTGTAATTCAGACGGCGGATTCGTTCCTTTCGAGACGATATTGATTCAGAGGCGCTCCGATCAAAATAATTACTCCGTCGTGTAAATAGACTTGTCCGGAGATGATTTACGTCAAATGGGAACGAGAAATGGGTCTCTCGGATTTTTATCGTTTTCGAAAAGAAGGTTCGACGATTAATTACTTTCTTGTCTCCGAGAAAACTTCTTTATGACACAAGACATCGCACGAGATCTTTTTTCACATTTTTATAGCATCGAATAATCATTGTTTTAATGGATATTCAGTCTTACACTAATGAAGATGAGAGGAGATTAATTTATAATAACTAATTGTAAAATAAAAAATAACAATTGAAATTAGCAAACCACGTAGATGAGAGATATCCCCACACACAGACTTCTATAGTCCTTCCATGGAGATCTTTTTTCACATTTTTATAACATCTAATAACCGTTGTTTTAATAGATATTCAGTCTTACACCACTGAAGATAAAACGAGATTAATTTATAATGACTTATTGTAAAATGAAAAGTAACAACTCAAATTAGCAAATCTTGCAGATTAGAGATATTCCCACACACAGATTTCCAATCCGGGGAATTACATCAATTTCAAACTATCTCTCATAGACCCAGAGATGATTTGACTAAGAGTGATTCGAAAGTGAGTTCAGAGTAAACTGTTAATAATTTTCATCGAGATCCCCTGACAAGGCGAAACCAGAAAGGCCCATCCGAGAATGATTAGCTGCTGCTTTTGGAAAAGCGGAAACAATATAATCACACGCTCCGTAAATAAACACCCAAGAACAAGCATCACAGAAAAATCACGTTCCGACACAGGGAGAGAAAGAAAGCGAGCGGAATAATGATGAAGTAAAAAAGTATCGGGAGCGAATGATTTAAGGCGCCATCGAAAGAGAGCTCCGCCGACCAATAAACGTGACTCACTAATTAACGGACACCAACCCGCCGACGTCCACGCCTATGGGTCTCCTGTCGAATCACGCGGACCAACGCCTCGGAAAGGCCGTGGACCGCCTCTATTAGCTTATGCCCCTTTACGGCACCGACAACAAACCAACCCATCGGAACATCAAAACACCTCGGGCCATCGCAAGGCGCTTGTCAGAAGTAATCCCGCCGCACACTTATTCCCGTGAGATAGGCTACCAACATCCCGTTAATTAGTCACTCCGGGACCGAAAAGAGTGATTTACGACCTCGAGGGATTTTTGGGGAGCAATTACGAAAGGTTTACATTAAATCATCCCTCAATTACACGCCTTCGGTATCGAGTGAGGAGGTGTTTTTTAATGTTTCTCTTTCGATTGGAAGAGTACGCTTCGGAGACTTTGATGCTCGATGGAAGCACGGGAAGAATTGGGCTTGTTCTCCGACATTCTGATCGCTGTTTCCCTTCCAATTTTCGGCCAATTTATCACGGATAACAAGATTGATCGGGTGGAAGGGACTCGAATTTATTTTTAACGTGAAAATAATGCACTGTGGCAAGCGGGCATTTCTCTCCACCATCCATGTGAACAGATTAATGCACAATGTACTCTGGACGCAAAGTTATACATTCCGCTCCGAGATTTATAGCGGATGAAATGAAAGTAAGGACTGGAGCAAAATATAATGAAATTTAGAATAACATTGGCTGCGATTCAGAGAGTGCTTATTTACCGAATGGAAGCGTAATAAATTTCCGTTGATAATTCCGTGACTAATGAACGACAAAAGGAAGATATATTTATAGGCGATTGGATGGCGGAATAGCTGATTGAATACTGTGTGGATATAACATCAATCGATCCAAACTTAAAAAAATAGGGTCAAACGCTTTCTGCATCGAAGAATTCTTGGTTAATTTTTTTGTGGCGTAAAAAGAGAAATGGAACAATCGTAAGAGCCGCCGCATGAGTCGTTAAAGTTTCTTTCCTCAATTTAAAGGATATTTTTCGCTACATTTCTGAAACGGCTCTCTCTCTTTTCAAATTGCGGCTTATTTTGCTCCAGAAAGAACGTTTTGCTCCCTAAATCGCCGTCTCCTTCTTCCACCGGTAGCTAAAGATGAAAATAAAAACAACGGTCATTGGGAAAAAATGAGGAGCAATTTTTCTCTTTCGAAACCTCAGAACAGAAAATTTGGTCAATTTTCAGCGAAGCTTCAAAGAGAGAAAGTCCATTTTTATGTCTTTCGTAGAAAAAGTCCTCTTTATGTCTCTCTCTTTTTTTAGCCCTGTTGTTTACGTAACAATAATACCTTGTGTTTGTAAAATGAATCACACGATTCCCACATGGTATATGAAAAACGAAGCTATAAAATAGAAAGGATCGAGAACTTTTGTTCGATGTCTTGCGGTAATAGCCCACTTCCGTAAGAGCGATTTATTTTCCGAGATTGCATTTCTCGTGGAAACTATTAATTTAGCCGCAAAATGTAACCTTATATCCTGGAACTTGAACAAAACATTTTCATATGATCGTTTACAACATCTATACCGATGACTCCCAAACTGTATCGGAATAAATAATTTATCGATTACGGAATAATAAAAAATAATCTAACATGAAAGACTCTCGCAGATTTATACAAATTTAGGCTGGGTTAGTCACTTCTTCACCAATTTCAGGGAAATGAACGACTCGAATTTTTACAAGTATGACGCTGAAATCAAAAGATATCACCAAGAGAATATGTATATTTTAAATATTGGGCCTAAATTATTTTCTAAACATAACGAACACTCATAAGATGCAATTTCTTCCTATGATACAAAGTTAACACTTTTATATACACAAATTACATGGAAAAAATAGGAGATTTGAGGAATACTTGGGGCCTTCAAAGAAAAGTTAATCTAATCAGCAGGCTTAATACAGTAATTTCTTCACCCTTTAACAGGGTGTTCTTTTTAAAGGGTGAAGTATATTTTATACTTATTCATTTAAAAAAATGCCACAATTCTGTACGTTCACAATTACATGTAAATTCACTCTATCACATACTAATTTAATAACGATACAAAGCTTTAACACTGACAATGAGTTATAGCTTTTTTCGTTTTATGGCCAAAGTGATTGTAATACAATAACAACATAATACACTTCCAGACAATGTATGCTGAAAGAGTAAAACGATAGAACCTTGAATGTAAATCAAACATTTTACTTGAGAATATCGACCAAAAAAAGGAAATAATATTTATTAACTTTCAGTATAAACGTTGAATAAATTTTTAATTGTATTTGGTGATTAATGATAACTATAGTGTGACTAAAAACGGTGAAATATATCCGAGACGCAATTGAGTCCTTAGAGTGACGAAATCGAAATGAAAGCAGCTCCTACTATGGGATATGCATCCATAAGTGTGGTCCTATCAGTAAATTAAGAGATGCAATTACGCATCATCCGCTGGGAGCAAGTTCTCAACGGGATCACCATCACGAAATCCAATCAAAGGTTAAGAAGATAACATTGAGAGACGAGGAGAGAATAAATTATGCCGCCCTAGCAGCTAGACTTCAACGCGAAGAAAGTGTATCCGGAGGGGATTGAGATTAAAACATCTTACACGGAGAGACTTACCGTGTTCCTCCCAAGATCGGAGGAACAGTAAAATGCGAGAACATCCTTAAGCCCTTAGCTATCAGCGGCCTATCTTTAAAGGTTATTATAACCTAATGAAAAATATGAGTGGGTCGAATCTCTACAAATTTTTGAGTTACAATCTTCGACGTTCGCTTTCGAAATATGAATAAAAGGAATCTCTTGTGAGGCATATTTTAAATAAATTACGCTACGAAGCCGGAAAATACGTGACTAGGTGGTCGAATGGCCTTAGAAATACCATTCTGACAGAAAAACCATCTCGCGAGGCGAGCGTGACATGGAGCGCGCGGCAAATGGATCTGTCACTAAAAAAAGCCATCGATGAGAAGAAAAATCCTCATCCATTTGGAGCTTTATGCCTGAATGAACGGGTTAAGAAGCACTTTGGAAAGGAAAACAAGGGAAAGGGGCTGTACTTACTTTCTCCCCCGCTTCGTCCATGGCGTGGCTGCGAACGATCCCTCGAATCTACAAAAGAAAAGAGAAAACCAGGTTCATAAGCAAGTGCAGCACAGCAGGTAATTTCGGATCTAGCAACATAAATTGCAGCACACTGAGTGCATGGTCGAGATTGTGTAACGTGCGTTGTGATATAGAGGTAAGGAGATTACGACAATAAGAAAATCTGATGAAGGCAACACATGACTTTCTCCGCGTTTACGGCGTAGATTGTTACATGATAGATTTGTTGTTTGATATCGTTTGGATTTAGTTTACTTTCCCACTTCGATTCCACTTCAAAGACCCATATGAATGCGTAAATACTTCCTTACTTACTTCGTGGAGATTTTTTTAGATCAACATGGGGATAAGATGAAATGAGTTACTAAAGGAACATACACAACATTCCTGCTATTACTGGATATCACTGAGAACATAAGACTGCTTGATTTATTCTTTAAATAGGACATTTCGGTTAGTGATTTCCTTTTTTATTTCTCTTGTCGACAAGTTGTGATGTCCATAAGTTAACAAAATAAGGAATATCATCAAATATATTCTCCTTAAAATAGGAAACAACTTAAAACTCTATTTTACTGTAAAGAAAAATATCATTTCGCATTATTCAAATTTTCCATTAAAATTAATTATAGTATTATTCAATTTTACAGTTTATTATATTTTATATATTATCGTATGATTCATTTTAAAGTTTCTAGGGATATGAAGTTTACAAACGAAAGAGCAGTTGCTGCAAAATAGGTTTCCTCCTTCCAGAAAAACTTTCCCACTTAGAGAAGAACAAGTGGTAAGAAGTAGTGTTCTGTTTAAAAGCATCCATTCTTAAAGAGAAAGTCACACTTCAGCAAAATGGTTCACTTATTAGTCGTTTCCTTAACCAAATATGCACCATGAGCAATACTCGATGTTGCTCAACTTTTCTCTCAACTTGTTCACCACCGCCTAGTGTATGAGGGAGATACTACAGTGAACGTAATACAAAGAAGTTTTTCCCTTCTTTTTAATCATTTATAAAATAAGAATCCTAATTACTATTCCAAAATAAGCATAATAACTAGATTTTGCGTACTTTAGGAAAAGTTAAATTTGAGAGTTCCATTGCATAATATTATGGCATATTATATGAAATAAAGCACAGTATATTAAAATAGATGAAACAGTATTACATCAAATTTTATAAAAAAACTATTATTAAATTATACTTTATGATTTGATACTTTCAGCGACTCATATGGTTAAATATTAGCTTCTATTACAATAAGGAACTGAAATCTAATTTCAATACTGAATCGATTAAAAACGAACTCGTATGTGAAAGTGATATAGCTCACCCTCTTATCAGTGTGTCACTTCAGTCAATGACAATGAAGGACCACAGTGAGATTTGTCCTTAATGGTACTTAACCAATTAATTTTCATGACCGATCTATTCACGCTAGGACTTTTTTGTCCCTTGCTGATACAGATTACTTTTTTTGACAGTTAAAATAAAATACCAAACAGTTGATAATTATTTTTTCATATAATCGAAATTATGGAGGCACCATTTAAGAATGTTTAGCAGTCCAATTAAATACCATTACGTAGATAACTTTGTAGCTGTCTCTTGTACTTATTTTCACGGTCAATCAATATTAATTATTCAGAATATTATATGCTAGCTTGCGATATTTCCATAGCTATTCTTAATATGCGTATCAGTTCTAGCAGATGAGCTCGAGGCATACAAATTTTACCTTGACATTGAATACAACACCTCGGGCCATTCTAATTTCATCCTTGAAAGGCGAAGACAATCTTAGATGTTCATTTGTCCAACCATGTTAAGGCAAGATATGGAGTAACTTTTTCATCCCAACCATTCATGCATTTCTCCTTCTGAAAACCTATTGACAGCTACAAATTGAACGGCTGATGAAAATATTTTCCGGGCAAACCAAAAGAGAAACAGACTCCAACTAAAATTAACCGAAACTTTACATCAGTGGTACACGCCCAACGTCGGCAGGTGAGGCTCGTTAACCATCACGAGCTACCAGGACCAACAAGCAGCCACCAAGATGACGATCCCGACTTTCTCCGCGGGGGTAAAAGGAGAAAGAAGAGAGAAAGGTGGAGAGAAGGATCGAATCGGACGAGAACAAAACAAGAGCGGCACGCTCCAATAAGACCCTCGCGCCTACTTCAAGACGCACGAATATTTCTCCCGCATTCCCCACCCCGTGGATAAAGGAAATAATCCCCATTCCGCGCCACGAGTGCGGCAGCTTGCACAAACGGTGCACGATGAGCAATGACCTAGAAGGGGCGAGCGGTAAAAGGTTGCTGAAAGTGGAAAGAGTGGGCCGCTAGGGGACCCTACAGAGTCCGTTCCCGCTTTACAACTTTCGCTTTCCGTGATACTAGAGTGATTCGTGTGAAATCACAGAAAGGCCCCGTGATTTAAGAGGGCGTGCCTCCTCCATCTCGAATTCCCGAGAAGTTTTCCCTGATTAAAGAGGGGGGATGACGGATCGGATTTAATGCTCTCGATCGGAGGAAGGGGATCGCCGTAATTACCGTAAAGGTGTGAGGAAGGCGGGAATGAATTGGCGCAGCACTTAGCACCGCGTCCATATTCAGATGCCACCGACCGATCCGATCCGACGGCATTTATCTCCCTCGCTTTCACTTACCGTGCCTATTAGTATAGGGAAGTGAATTCATTGTTACCAAAAAGAGAGGGTTGCCAATGGTAACACTTTCACCATACGTGACACAACTAACTTTTTCTCTTTTTGACTTATACGCTGAAAATGTTCCCCAAGTTACGCCCACGAGCAATTCCGTAACGAACGCTGCCGGCTGAGGTAATGCGAGGCAATCTTTCTATAAATCACGCGGCAATTGCATGAGCGGTTATCCGGCCAACTAGGAAGAAATTGGTTGGATATGTTCTTGAGTTTAAAATCGACGAAAGTTGATAGACAATCGCCGTATAAATCTGCATGGCAAAACCTTCACCCGGAGAAAATGTTAAATATATTATGCACGGTCTCTCCATAGAGGTTTGATTCCCCATTGATAATGCACCTTCTAGCTCTTGTAGAGATGATCTGATCTTTCATAAAACTGATACAGAACCGTTAAATTTTTCGATAACGTAAAATTTCAGATACTTATCCTATCCTACTCGGAAATAATCGGTAACGACATAACACCACAGGAATGAAAATGTTAAAGAAATTTAATCCCAATGGAACAAATCTCTGACAGTCTTCTTCCCAGGAGAACTGGGTCTCTGACTTCTACCAGAAAGGAGAAGAGAAATACTCGATTCCGATCTTGAGATTTAAAAATTTCTCCAAATGATATAATAGTTTTACCGCTCACAAATTGGCTTTCTCGATAGCTCCCTTTGAACCGCATATGCAACGCAACCGATACGGATCAGAAACAGCGCTAAGTCCACATATCCCCACCACTGTATGATTCATAATCCACTGCATCTACTACTGCCCATAAATAAATTCCATTGCGAAATTATAGGAAGTGTAACACTGAGCGCGGAAATCTGCTTCTAAAGTGGAGCAGAAATATTCATACGACACAAGAAGCGGAATAAATACACAATATAATAAAATATAAAAATAAATATCTAAATAAAACCCCCCGCTGTACACATGTAAAAAAAATAGGCTTTGAATGCCTTTGGGAATTTTCAAGAAAACCCAAAATATTTATAGTCCAAAATGTAATTTAGCGCTAAGCTATAAGAACTATTTGGACAGTCTCTATGAGCAGTATAGAAAATAATTTTTAATTGAGAAATAGACCTAGTATGACATAATTTACATAAATTATCACACATTTCGACTTAAATGTAACAGAAAATTATGATACAGCATGGATCATCGTCGATAGAAAATTAAAGGCCGTCGACTGGGGAGAACTGAGTCAAATAAATATGACGATAATTCTTCGTAAACTTGAATTTCTATTGCTGTCGATCAAGAAAACCAAGTTCCGAACAAGAAAACAGAATGGCATCTAAGTAGTACAAGAAAATGACAAGATCACAACTTAAGATGATTCAAAAAGTGATCTTTGAAATTCTCACTTCAAAAGTAATTTTACTAGCCCAAAGAATATGGTATTATAAGGGAGCTTTAGCAATTATTTACTTTCAAAAAGAATCCCAAGAAATAACAACAGACGATTTTCCCATCTCGAATCAAGTCACGGAGGTCCTACTTCCTGATCCAAATAACTACTCTGAATGAAAAATTCAAATTTGTGCTTTTACCTAAATCTGACAAGTGAAATACATTCCTCAACCCTTGAGAATCACGATGGCTCGAAGACCACTTCAGTGCATATGATAAGGCACGGCTAACGAGCAGAGCGACATTGTGAGAGAAATATCCCCAACGTGTAGCTATCTTTAAGGACATTCGAGTGAACAGATTTACGGCGAGAAACAGACCATTCCAGTTCCTTTTCCTTGGATGATGCATGTGAGTGTCGTCAGACGAGGGAACTGCCGGTGATTAATGCAAGGTAGGCCATGGACCCCGGCGTCGTAGAAACCTGTAATATTTCCGTACTCTTCGAGGGGGAGGTTTCTAAATCTTTGCGGATCCTTTCGACGAGAATCTAGGGACGGCCCAAAGGAAACGACTTCCGACTGGGAAGAGTACGTATCACAGCATCTCAAGCACGCCCCTTCCCAGAATTATCTGTACGGTCCATAGGGAGCCTAAGGGGGCGGGAGCTTAAAATCATACGGAAAGATAGAGGGTGGTTCCCAAATAGTGAAACCAAAAACTGATGTCATCGTTGATAAAATAAGTAAAACAAAATCGGTAAAATATACCAAATAAAAACAGTTTAAACTGCGATTGGTTTTCACATATTTGTGTCTTCGTCACGATCGACACCGGTCGCAGTTTTAACTGTTTATGTATTTTACCAATTTTTTATCCCTTATTTCATCAATTAACCATAGATTTCCACCAGACATCATTGAACCAAGTAGTTTGGACGTAATAGCCTTGAGCCGGAACAGAATAATACCTAACTCGTTTAAAAAAAGATGATCACATTCAGTTTGCAGCTGCGGACAGAATATTATTCATCCAAAAACTAATTATCTCTAACATGACTTATAGTTTGTTGTTAAAATTATCAGATTACATAGGCATAGCGATTCTAAGAGAAAGACAATAACTTCAGCAATTAATAATTATTACCGATGTCTTAGATTTATAAATTCAACCCCTTAATTAATTATTTTTATACTTATAGTGAATAGAAATCCTATTGAATATGTAGAAATGATAATTTTGAAAACGACGCAAACTATTCAGTCAAAATACTACACTCATTACAGAAAACTAACTATAAAAAATAATGAACCAATAAAGCTCCCATAATTCTTGAAAGGATTAAATTTAGGTTATAGAACAGATAAATATCTTTGATATATTTTACCTTTCGCTACCTAATACGCTTTAATTCATCATTATTTCTCTTTTTATTAAAGCTAGATATAACTAAGGGATTCGGTTTTTCCAATGCGAAAGCCTCCACCATTAATCTATCGTAACTTAATAATATCTCCCACGGTAGTATTACGCCTGACAGATAAATACCGCTTCAACTGTTACGCAAAAGAACTCGACTCTTCGCTAAGCCTCCAACTCATACCCAACGTTTCAGCGCGATGATTTTTCAGATTTAATACCCACGCGTGCCTCACGTTGCATACTCCAGATACTCATAAAACGCACATTTTCTTCGCGAACCAGAAAATATTTCACGGGTTCTCCTATTTATGACACCCTAATTACAGTCGGAGAGAAGGAAAGCGCTGACATGGTTTCGCTGGCGAACTAGCAAAAGCGGACGAAGCCGATTTATGCGAGACGAGTCAACTTAAGTATCGAACACGAAGCTGACGAAAATACCCACGAGCGACCCCTTTCGCCAAGTGATCATCCCCGGCAATTCCGCAGGCATGTTGCACTGGAGGTGGGAGACAGCGCTAAGCGTGGGTATGAAAAACGCAAATCGGAGGTTATAAGGGGTGGGAGCGGTTGCCTAACGCCAGCAGGGGTCGCTTCACGGGCGAGGGTGCCGGGTTCTCAGCAAGTTGCCTCATAGCCAGTAGAGCACGCGGGAGCGGTAGTGGGAGGGCTGGGGGATCGAATCCAGGTGACAGCATTCGCTTCTGCACTCTATAAATCACAGGCGGCAATGGTGCACGACTAAAACATCCGCTGGGATTGACGACCCGACGCGCCAAAAGGAACGTGTAGAATATGTGTGACCAAAGGAAAGTGATATGCGAAGTCGAGACGCATGACACGAAAGACATGGTTTGTTGGACAAAGGGACTGACCGAGTCAACGCCCCTTGATAAGCTGTGTCCAGACGATAGTCGCTCAAATTCGACACTCATTAGATATTATTTGCTTCGAAAAGCCGAATATACTATTTTACGATGAACTCGATACACATAACATACACGCTATTACTACTTTACATAACATGTACAGAAATATACGCAGTGGTACATTACATTTACAGGAAAATACGCAGTGAAAATTGCTATCGGTGCCATTACATCACCCTTTACTTCTGTACACGATTCAAATGATATAAAAACAAAAATTTTAATGCTGAATGTCATTGAATATGGAACATGGGTAAAAACATTCTTCCTGCGATTATAGCAGCTCTTATTTCTGCAGTCCTTAGCAATCAAAATTATTGCAATTTAAATACATAAATATTCACTGTGCATATTACTTTTTCTACAATTTTATATCATGTATATACCTTAAGGCGTAACATATAAGCATATTATTCTCATGAAAACGATCATAAAAAAGGAACTTTAATTCTATTCAGAAGACCGAAATAATACAGTAACTATACCGAACTCAATGCAGATAGTAACAGGAAACTTGAAATAAAGAGCTAAGTTATATCTTGTAGTAAGGAAAGCAATCTTGACGTCATCGACCTTCAAGAATAATTAAATTTGAGAAAGTGCCGCAATTTTGGAGGTTTTCACTTTTTATACGAGGAAACAGGTTAGGAATAACGTTGAAATGCTAATTTGAAGGAAAGACGATCTCCATTTGAAATCGATAAAAATAATTCCTGAACTTATAAGGTAAAGACAAGAATATAACCGGTAAAGAGATTGGAAATAACACAAGAATTTGCCTCACTTTCGGTAGTCGTTGAGAACTTTGGAATATTACAACATATCTCGATAAATATACATATGTTATGCAAGCCATGAAAAATAATATATCACGCGACAATTATTAAAGAATAACATGTTGCGGAAGATAAAATGTGGTAACACCTAGAAGGGAAAAAGTTTAAAAAATGGTAAATAGCTTCAGATTATTATGATAATAGATACAACCTTGAGTTTTAGCCAAAATGAGACTTTTCCTGATTTGAGACATTTTATAGATGACATAGGTGAAATCGGATAACAAAGTTTATTTTAACTTTTCTTAGTAATTAGCCGTTAATCGTTTATAACTAGTTTCATGTTATACAACTCCTATTAGAAACGCCCTATTGACAAAGCCAAAGAAGTTAAATGAACTGAATAAGTATAAGAACAAGTCTTACAACATCAGGTCTCAACATTCACCATCAGTTGCTGAAAATATCTTGAAGATTATCGCCAACTAAAAGCACAGCCAAGGAGCTCAATGTAAGCAAATTACATTTGCATTGTTCAAATGTGGTTCATGACACTAGCAATGCTTAGAATTTAGAAAAAGGTAAAAAGAAAAAAGGCCTTAAAGATTACGTTAAATTTAATAATTCTTAGGCAACTTATAGTGATTGAATTCCTTTTCATTTATCACCAAACGATGTCGCTTAGGAAGGCAACTTCGTTCAGTTTGATTCTTATAAATTCTTCTCATATAAAAACTTCGTAAAATTAGTTTCATTAATCGACAAAGATGTCAGTAAAGTCTTGCCTGAAACTATTTTCTGTAACGTAGAACTTGACATCACAGAGTTAACATTCTACTTAAGGCGCGTTTCTAAGGAACTCTCTAGAAGATGACAAGGAGAATCCTCCATTCGTCAAAACGAGATTCGGAGATGTTAATCCTTCACCTACACAGAGATAAAAGCATCTGAATTCAGCAGACCGTTTACTCAAACAAAGGAGGTTTACGAAAATTTCACCGACCTAAGTCACGTATTATGATAAGTACCAGATGTATAAAGGCGATAAAACACAGGCGCTCAGCGTAAAGCATTTTTTATGGCAAAAAAATATTTTCGGTTCCAGTGATTTTGCCCTTTCTCCGACCCTCGCGTTTTAATTGCGACCTACGATTCCTGGAGGAAAAAATCGTCCCATATAAAACGTGACTACTTCGAAAAATCTCAGCGTGGCACAGAACGGTAACCGGCCTACGCTAGCCAAATGACTCAACAATCGAAACAAGAGAACTCGGAGCGGAGAAAGTTCTCTCTGAGTTAGACAAACACAAAGCACTCCGGCGGAATAGAAGCCATTCGCTGAAAAAAAAGCTGCGCAACTTATCAACTCATCGCGGCATATAAATTCTAAAAAGCTGTAGCGGTTAGCTTCGAAGATAATCCTCCCTTTCCGAATATGGCAACTTAAACGATATTCTTCCGGCGACAATTAAATAAATGAATGGATCGGGTCTCAATACATCGCCGCCTTATCTTTGCGAGGGCAGAAAGATGAGTAGCGCCCCGGGATAAGATGCAAGGAAAGGGATGGGAAAGGAAAGAATGGGGAGCGGTTGAGTAGCAAGAGGGGGGATATATGGAGAAGAAAAAGAGGCTGTTCAGAGCCGAGGACATGTAAATGGATTGATGGGAAATCAAATTTTAAATATTCTTATTAGAGCAAGTCCACAAAAATACATAATTAAACCAAAACGCAAACAAATTTTATACCATGAATTTAAATTTAGATGAAAAAGCGTTGATAAGCTTTATAGTACTCTCAGATGGACTTAATTTCACTTATAATAATTACTAGCAGGAGAAAAGTACGACATGGACCAATCTTATATCCCCAAAAATCAATACATCAGAAGGCAGGAGATATTATGAAACGATGACATTTCGTAGAATTTTTTAGCATACCCGAATGAGAAAAAGGAAAAAATAAAGAAAAAGTAAATTAATTAAAAATCTGCTGTCGAAGTCGTAGCTCGAACGTCAATCTCCAGGCATTTCATTAGGAAATTTCCCTTTTAGTTGGATATCACTTACAAAACGGTCTCATAGGCCATGAAAGGTTAAGGGAAATACGATATCAGGAAGTATCGTTAAATAACAACATATTTCATAAATTTCAATCGGCACAAATGAAACGAGCTTTGATATTTTTGGCAAATGGCCAAATAAAAAACACGAAACAAGGGTTAGTAAGAGCGATCTCAATGACGTCAAAAAAGCAGCCTCTTGCGAAAATACGACACCAATATTTCCATCTCGAAGGAGGAATAAGAAATAGAAATGAAGATTGCAAGACGTGAGAGGATGTGAAAGTAATCTATTTATCTCAAATAAGAATATGGGCGAAACCAGTCATGACTTATGTCAACTACAACTTAAGAAAGCTCTCTATGCTATGAGATACAAGCACATCACTGAAAATAAGCAATAATACACGAACGAGCACCGTGTGGTACGCGAAACTGTATATTTCAAAAGTAATATACCGTAGTGAAGGAAGAAATACTTTTGTCTACACTAAATTATAATTAATTACCGATATGGAGTAAATAAAGGCTTGCTTACAGTACTTGAAAACACATTTATAAGCTATTGAAGAACCATGTTTTCTTCGTGAAAACTATTTAGTTAGTCTGATAATTTTTTACACGGTTATTATTTACATTGATACTGCCCTCGAAATTCCCTAACAAGCTCAAGCTTTCTCCGGCATTTGTCTTACTACATCTTCAAACAAGGGAGCGAAGGCAAAAAACAATCATCCTTCTCCATACACTATGAAAATAACCTACTCTCGCTTGACATGCTCAAATCGTGCAGAGAATGCTTTCCCTCGTTGACGAATCTTTCAGCCAAGAGTAGAATCGATGATGATGCAAAAATTATTTCAAAACACAATAGACATCCGAATGTCCGGACTTCATGGAGCCGAATCTTAGAAAAAATAACAAGAAGGCCGATGACGAAACGAATGTCAAACATTAATTGATGTATTTTGAGAGTGTATAAGAATTAAATCGAAAGCATTGCTTAAAAGTTGATTGATGGATTTAGGGACGGCTTTTATAAATTTAATTCCATTTATTAGAAACAATCGCCAAAAAATGTTGAGCACATAACGTTTTTGTTTCCCAATTATTACTTGAGATAACATTAGGCGAATGTGAAGTCAATACTTTCGCTTCTCGAAGGTACTCTTCCCTGGAGAAAGACTCCACTGAATTACAGCTTAGGATTGGCCACTTGGTTTGCGATATCAAATATTTGGCAAAATAAAGTAGTTTAGATAAGATTCTATAGATATGACGATAAGAGAGGAGGATTAAAATCGTGATTTGAAAGATTGAAGATCATGTAGATAAGAAATAAGAAAGTATCAATTCTAAAGAGATAGCAATTAGGTATTTGGTGGTTTCTGGCCTTTATCTTTGGATACTATATATAAGATAGAGAAACATTACGCTCTTTGTGAACTGGAGGATATTCTTCCTTACCAACTATTAGTTACTACGACTCAAAATAGATATAATCTCCCGTTAATAATCCCCTCTGTTTTGCTGATGCAATAGATTATAAGATTAAAACATCACTTGATAACATAATTATAACTCGATTTCCTGCAATTAAAACTGGAGTTCTTACATAAGCTTGACGATAACCGAGATAAAAGTTTGATATTTGTTTCCATAACGATAAATATATCCGAGTTATTTTATGAGAGTCCAACAATACATTTAATGTAATTCATAGCGTTTTCTCACCCGACAGTCCAAATAGAACCCACGGCATATATATTTTAGCGTACATTGTATATCTTATATAGGAATAATCAATATAATGATAGTATTAGATGGGAAAAACAGACACACCACGTTAAAGGAGAAACAGACCAGAGACACTGATTTCAGCAATCGATGCAAAATTTTGGACACACGTACCCAGGCATGAACACACTTAATGACGAAAGTTCCATAAGCACCGTGGAAGCGTTTCATTGGAGTCTGAAGAAATGGACCCTGGAAGATAGAATCCCCTGAGGGGCTCGACCACACCCTTTGCACACCCACGTGCAAAAGGACGAAAAGCTGAATGAGGCGGGGCACTCGGACGACCTACACTTCTTACAAGTCACAAATCGCCACCTAAGACTTAAGGAAGGCAGACCATCGTCCGAAAACAACCACTCGGAAAGACGAGTTTTTTACCGTTGTAAACTACCATAATATTTCCTAACAAAAAGAATGGTATCCTAACACGGTCTTCAATCTAGGATCCGCGCGCAGATTATTTCCTATTTATGAGATTTATGCCGGTTCGATCTTGATAATGGGTAATATGAGAATGAACCTCGCCGTAAATTATTAGCAGATCGAACGATAAACATAGCGGAGAGTAATAAAGCTTTGCAGTCGCTTTAACTCAAGGAAGTTTTAAGTTATGACGGATGAAATGAGTAAGATTTCAAATATCATTCTATTCCATGCTTTCACACCTCTAAGTTCCGATTATGCTAGTTTAGAGATCATAGTGAGATTAAAAGAGAGATTGTTCAGAAAATATCAATGGCAATGCTGAACTTGAAACATAAGGTAAAATATTATTATTAATTATATTATCAATTAAAAATCTAAAAGTATAATGTATTTCTTTAAATATGAAAGAAAAAAGAATATGGAAGGAAATTATGTTTGACTATACTCAATAATTTCTCCTCAGATTTTAACCGTTAATCGCTAATACTGCAATTTATTACGAGGAAACAGGAACGTGACTTCGATCTTCAGAATTACTTGACACTGTAGAAACTTCGATACATTATTTAATTAGACATAACATGACAGGATGCTGTTTGCTGGAAGAGTAGAAACAAAGAGAAATTTAAGGCTTCAAACAAAAATGAAAAGGGAAAATCAAGATAATCACTCTCTCACTTTGCTGTAAATTACATAAAATAAAAAGGAACGTTTTAAAGGAAGAAAAATGTTAGATAAATCACCATTAACATTTAATTCCTCGATAAATAGGAAGCTGAAAGTATGTCAAAGTTATATATTATACAATATTCAATGAAAATTCCATTAGTTCAGTTAGAAACAAGGAAAGGGTGGTATGGAGGTATATAAGTATCTTTTAACACACCTTTAGAACTCTAGAGTTACTACGCTCACGTCAAAAAGTAGCTCAAAGCTTCTAGACAACTAATTATCAAGCAAATCACCGGAAATGTACCTTTAACTCTTTAAGATTCTGACAACCAAAGAGATTGGTACCCTTTCAGTCATAGGTTCAAGACAGCGTTAGTTGACCCCAACTTTCTCTTTAATGCCCCTACTGTTTCGCGTGCATGCTCCAGATACGATTGTTTGATAAGAAGAAACCATTACGCTCTTAAATAATTTAATTGGGTCAGTGCGATACTATTGCGTAAAATAATAAGTCGATTATATTAGCAATTACTTATAAAACGCATCGTAACTAACGCATTTTTTGCTGCGGAACAGTTATTTCCGAAAATCTTCGGTATTCAAGCTATAAGAAAACCAACTCGGGTGATCAATCATGCTCTTTAGAATAACTTACAATTTTAACGTCATACCGCAATATTTTCTCCTGGAAAAAAGAAAAATATTCTTTATCAAGATTTAAATTTGAGTAAACAGACTAAGTGTTCGGCTTTCAAAGCAATTAACAGAATGTAATGAAAGGAGAATTAATATCGTACGGTATCTATCATATTATGCTTTACCACACTATTCGAATCTTTTTGCATACAAGATTCATAAACTGAAAAGGATAGGTTACAGGCTGTACACAGCGAAAATTATAAAGTTTGAAGTAAATTTAAGCATTATCATTAGGGCATCCGTTCGCCAACGTTGTCCATTTTAAACACATTAAACTGTCTACGCAGTGCGTACGACCGAAACATTGTCTTTCCAAAGATATTATTATCCTTTCCTTCTAGAAAATTGATACTTCACAATTAATTTTTATTTACTCGGAATTTAGTAAGTGCTAACTGCATACTTCTTTCTTAAACTATGCAATTCCTAAGTTATTATTAAACAATCGAAATCACTGTATTGTTATTTGCGACTTCTAAAGATACAAAAAATAAAATAATTTAAATGGACATTACCTTTAATTCAATTACTATGAATTTAAGATGTGATTGAAAAAATTCTTACTAATTCATTAAGTCTGAATTACCATGATTCCATTTCCAAAAGCCAACAACTGGAATACGAGCCAAGGATATTTCTTTAGACCTTTCATTCTAAGCACCCAGCAATAAACGCAAATGAAATCTCTAATGACCGAGCTGGCACGAGCCCACAGCCGCGGCTTTATTGAATAACAACCGTAACCAATTCCATCGATTTGAAGCGCGAAAAAAGGAAAACAAACAAATTTGCGCATTAAGGAGAACATACCGGTGAGGTAAGAGTAACTCAAGACACCTCTTTCTAAATAATAACTATGGAAGCCCCGACAAGAGCGGGCAAAAAACGTCGAGAGATAACCTCAGCACCAGTAGAGCATGCAGGGGGGAGGAGGGCAAGTTGGGGGCACTCGTATATCTGTCGAGTAGGGCGAGCATGCAGCCCGGGCGTGGTGGAGAGGTATCCTTAGGAACGATCGAGTGCGTGAACCCCCTCGCACACTCAATTACGTACACAGCCGCCGACCTGGTTTCGAGAGAACCATCGAGGACGAGAAAGGTGGGCAGCGGGCAGTGAGCACGACCGGCCACCACAAGAAGCGGAGAAATGGAGTGGTTGGGGCTGGGAGGGGTGGGCCGCGTTTTATGGGGGTTGGGAGGGAGGCGGAATCGCGTAATACCGACATGCCAGCTTCCAATAGCTCCCTTTCCCTCAGATGGCCCACTCGCTCTCCTTCTTGCCTTTATTTATGTCCGCGGGGACGGAGCGAAAAATCCGCCTTTGCACCGCTCGGATTTGCGGAACGTAAATTTCCGCCGATTTAACTACCTCAAAGGTTATTCGCGTGAAATTAACGATAGTATACAATGAATCGATAAGCTCTGTTCCTTCATCGGGAAAAACTTTAAAAGCGGTTAAGTACGGGGATCAATGACAGACTTTAAAATTTCGGTAAAAATTTTAGCATCCCTGCAGATTGGAGCGAAAATATTTTTGCTGTATCCATGATAGGATTAAGCTCATAATATTTGCGAGTTAATTACATGTTTACGTAAGACACCTTTTTGTATTTTCCACTACTAATTAATTATTCCAGTAAACATACTTATCATATGAACTGGACAGATAAACCAGGAATTCGGATTAAGAAAAAAAATCTCAATTTTGGCAATAATTTAACAATTCACATCATACTTCAAGTTATTTCACTTTTTATGCGAATGCTGTTACCGTATCTACCCTGCTTTATCTACTACTGGTCTACACTTCGCTTCAGAGTATGCAGTTCTATGATTAGTGCTTCACATCTTACACTTCTGAATGAATCAGAGACGCAGAAAATAACATTTGAATGTATAGAAACTCCTTAAATTTAAAGCTCTGAAATGACAAAAGTAAATGCTTTGTTTCAACTTGAAAATATCTGCTTCTCATTAGCTTTGTATTATTGTACAAAATAAATATTTATTGCATCAGTGGAAACTGTGTTCACATACTGGTGATTTGTTTTATTGGAGTTTCGGAAAAGTAACTACTAAAAGAAATACTATCACGGAAGGAATGATAGCCTCTTACTAAGCCTCGTAAAAATCACCAAGTGAATGATTCTTTTAGAATTCTACGGATGTATCCCACAGCTCGTATAATTAAACGGATAATTCTATATCTGTAATCCAACACGATAAAAAAATGATCTTAATCACCTTTTTCACGTGACGCAAGGAAGAAACTCTTGCAAAATAACATTTTACTTTCCCTCTGGTCTGACTTTATTACTATGAAATGGTAGGGGAACAGGAAATAATTATTAGAAATTTCTCAGTAGTTATCTTTTTCCTCAAAAGTTATTAAATATTTCTTGTTCATGTTTGATATAAAACAAATTTATAGAAGGTGTAAACAACATGAGAAAAATTAAGCAGTCTTGTATTCTCAAAGCAGGACTTTCTTTCATAATTATAGACGAATAGAGTTTCCGTGTTTCTTACACGCTGCATCGACACCAAATTAATCTACCTTACCCTACGCTATTAAAATACGACCGAACAAATTTCCGGCAGGGATAAGGTAAAAAATCTCAGTAGGCGATTAGAGAAAGGAGTAAAACAATATGCGCAATGGGAACATACCAGTTTTCTCTAGGTTGTTAATCTCACGGAGAAATGGCATTAAGCCCAAATCCCAACAAAAACTAAAACCGCCTTCGTGACATAATGATAGAAACTCCACCTGGGAAGCGGAAAGCGCTATTGCCACCGACGACTGACCTGGAGAACGAAATTACGAGTTGCGTTCCCGATCGAGCAACGTAAGTGACTACAAAGAAATCGGACAACTCCCTTCCACCGCTCGCAGAGGGCGCGGATTTTCACTTTCATCCCCCTTTGTACCACCCGAGAGAGCTGCTTGCGTTTCCGCGCCGTTCTAAAGCCCGCAAATGGGCAGAAAAAATTCCTTTCCGCGTTCTTTCGTAAAATGTTCTGGGCAGCGCGGGGGTCAAGAGGAACAAAAAGGAAATTAATGTGCACGACCGCGATCCGTTCTAAAAATGAAACAACGCGATAATCTCGGTCCTCGGCGATTCCGCGTGCCATATCATGCGTACCGAGTTCCCGTTCTTTGAGGGGCCACACCCCTGAGATGCCGACCACACATCGCTTAAAACCAGGGGCCTTTCCATCACAAAAACGCTCTCTCTCCGGAGAAAAAATAGTGGTCCAGGGAGAATTTATGACCCGAAGATGTCAGGGCAGCAGGAAACATAAGGTGACCGAAATTCGAGAAATGCATGAAAGCTGGTGCAAGGAACCCATTATCGCGGAACGAAGGTATATTAAGTGCCGCCATTAATATAAAAACCTCTTTTCTTACAATAATGTGAACTGAGATTGACCTGCATACGCCTACCGAACAACACCGACACCGGTAGGTCATTCTTACTCAATAATAGTACATTTTCACTTTCCAAAATAAATATATTTCACACCTGAAAACGTTTTGAGACTTCAATATCTGGGGTAATGTGGAGGGTTGAAATGTATCATTCAAATGCAAGGAACGAGTTCTGAGGAGGGTAATGACTGGAATTGAATACGAATTCCGTACAAGTGTGACTGCATCAGTTTGAAATTTGAATATTTAACTGATAAATAAACTCAATCCCCTGAGGCTGAATTCATAAAATGTCAACTGGTAAGTGGGATGTAGTAGGCAATGAGTTTCAGTTCTATTTTCAATTAACCCAATGCGGCACGTTCCATTAATCATTATGAAATAAAAACGTCTAACTGGAATGCGATGGGCATCTGTGGCAAGCATTCCGATAAGAAAGGTGGATAAAATTATTCCATCGTTTCTGGGGTCAATAGAGCACATGAAGAACGTCGTAAAAAAGCCGGGCTATAACTAGATGCAGAAAATCTACCTTCCATTAGAAGAAAGGGCACCGATTGTCCTCAAAAACTTTACCTTGCATACTATTTGAGGTGAGATACATAGAATACTCTCCTATTAGAACAGCTTATTACACAACGTGCAACTTGAATATCAACGTGCTACACACGATAAAGAATGCGATAAATTTTACTAAATATGAACCTCAGGAGCTAGTTGATGGGTTTAGATTAGAGGGTTCTCAAACTTACGACCTACAGATCCCTTTGGAGCTCATTTTACGGTCATAGACCCCATCTATATAACCTCGTATACATATACATATATATCGTGATACATATACATATATATCTACTTAGTTCCATACGTTTTCTATTTCAATTCTTACATTATTATAATATAACCATTATGTAATTTATCGAAGAATGCAAAAAGGTCGTTATTTGTAGTTTTGACAATAAATATAAACAAATGGTATACGAATATACTTTTGAAGCCATCCTGAGGGTACCACAATCTAAAGTTGCTATTCATACTCCATTGACCCTCATTCGAACCATAAACCTTACTTGGACCCCCTGCAGATCGTGATGAACCCCTAAGGGTCCTCCTGAACCCCTTAGAGAACCCCTAGATTTAGGCAACTTGGATCATCAACCTCCTTCAACCCCCTCCAGGAAAAGGCCACCAAGAAAGACATCTATGGAAAATTGACCAGGCATCATTACTTTCCGTATCCCAATCGAACTCCAATATCGTTCACCTTTCTCAGTCGCTCGCTTCTTAGGGCTTTATACCCCACCCATCCACCTCTCCGCCTTTTCCTGTCTGCCAAACGACAGACACTTGGCATTCATCCAGAGCCACGCCGCAGAATACACCAACCTCACACCAATCCGCGCGGCGGAGTGAGTGACCGAACCATAACACTCCTACGAGAGAAATATTTGCTCCGGTGCACGCGGACCAGGGATCAGCCCGGTGACTTTTATGACTCCCGGGAAAAGGATTTTGATTGCTCCATTAATATTTGCCCTAATCCACTTTTCCCTTCCCTACGTCCGCCGTGTAAAAATTAATGCTTTCTGGTAATTAAGGAGAGGGGAGCTATAAACGTTCCTTTTTACGATGTGTTTATTACTCGGACGACTCGAAGACAGATAAGACATCCTTGTATGACGGGAATAAAATAAGAAGACGGGACCTACATTACTTTTCGTGTTTTTCCACTCGCCATCACGTCTTATTCGGTGGTACTTTGACTTTTGTTGGCCGTTTCGAAAAATCTGCATGTTTTACACGCGGAAGAATAACACGTGCCGACGAATGTTTCTTGGTCTTCGGTGTTCATTTAGAGATTTTATACACCCATGGCTCGGCTGTGATCAAAGATTTTCATTAAATTTTTTTATGTGGTGAGTAGGGTCTTTGGTGACTTTACTTTAGAACAAACATGAACAGAATGGCGGATGAAATACCGTACAACACTTTCATGGTTTCCATTATTATGATACTCATCAAACGATACATTCTAAAACAAAAAATTAAAAGAATATTTGGAACTCATTCATGTTTTATTTGGATTAAAACTGCATTCTTGTTGATGGAACATACAAAATATAGCAATCACGAAAAAGTAAACCTCTTTTCCCGAATAACAGTAATAAATCATTACGAATGTCGTAAGATAGTGCTAAATTACTTTCTTGTAATTTAAAATCAGTAATCTGGAAAGGAAAATTTTAAATTAATATATGATGGAAAAAGCCACTGAGATTCACGATCCCGAAATAGTCAATCACTTTTATTTTGAAAGCAGTCTCACAATAGTCTTTTCATACATTTTCTGGATGAATGCTTGAGGCCATCTACGAACAATTCCAGAATATGGCCTTGGAAGAGATCGTCCTTCGAAACTATCTGAGGAAATACTTGGGTATGTTTACCGTTTTCCATCATACATGTTAGGTTAGCGCAGAGATGAATATATGAATAATTTTACCCAGGAAAAATACTATTCAGATAGGATTCAGCCTATAAATATTAACGAGATAAGAGAACGAAAGTGTCTTAAAGCCAGAGTTAGATGTAAATGATCTTTAATTTCGAACAAAATATTTTACCAACATGAACATAATCGACATTCCGCATTATATTCCGTATATTTTTAGCTCCCTGTAATCCGAACTAAATATGTAGTAGTAAAACGATGTATATACAATGAAGTATAATATAGATATTGTTTCGTTCCGTCCGTTCTCTAGGGCGGTCGTGTCTACTCTCGGAATGGTACCCTGCAATTTCAAATTACAACAATTTTTTGGGAAACAACATATCTTAACTACTAAACCATAATCTTTTCATAGCTCTTTAAATTAAACGTTCAATTGACGGACTTTAGGACTGTCATATTGCTTCATTTTCCCTTAAGATCAAGCATATCACTTCACGTTGATATTTTTTGCGAATGTAAATTTTGAACAATGGATTTTTAAAGCACCGAATAAAAATATCTAAAAACTAACAAAATGAGATCCACAATATTCCTTAATGGTGATTTCATACGAAGTTTTGTATATAGGAGTATTGATAATTTTTTGTTATGTAAAAAGGAGCGGATATTTGGCCACGCAGAGCATATGAAATTTAAATTCAAGATGAGAAAGACGTTCAAAGAGAAACAATACATCTGAAACATGTTACAACATCCTAAACAGTCAATTATTTAAAAACGACGATGACCCTGGCTCAGTGGCCTACTTTCCAAACTATTGAAAACAAAATTTAGAGCCTGCGAGACTGCATACCTACAAAGCCGATGCAAATCAGGGCGGGGAAGGGAATTAGCTTAGAATGACAGCGTCTCTGGCTTTTAAGCAACAGCCCTTAAGAGTTGCTATGCTTTGATTCCCCAGCCAATTAGAGAATAAACGGATTCCGCGTCAATTTCTTCTGAAATATCTCAGCTGATTTCAATCTTACGATACAGAATTCACGTAGCTCGATCCAAGGTATTATCCTCCTGGAAGAGAGGTAGGTCGTATCGCATTTGTGTGGAAATTTGTGATAATATAGAAAATACGAGCTATTCGAAAGAAAGCATTCATATCAACTCGACCACAACTAAATAGCAATCAAAGTACACTTAATAGTTTGATTGAAAAGTGGAACCATCAACGATCAAATAAAAATTAACAATTAATCGTCTTCCCTTGAGGGATTACGCCTTAATAGACCAGTTACAAATAGAAGGAATATAATATGACACCCACTCCGTTTATACTAATAATAACTCGGTACTGTAATAAATAATATCAAGTATTATTACGATTATAATTATCCAATACATTTTATTAATGATTATAATCCATGGTTGATTTATTTGTTAAATTCTCATACTTTTCTTTTCTTTTTGGTCTTCTCGTCTTTTTGGAAGCGAAAGTATCAGGCTCAATCCTTCTAAAGTAAAAGAAAATGAAAACCACACCTTGTAGTATTAATGATCCAAATATCGTAGTTCTCTTAAATACCTTCTAGCGAAATAATTACTTTCAAATCAAACTAATAAAAACCAAGTTAAAACCAAAGTACATAATTAAGAGCGATTCACATACTATTCCACGGTAGGAATACGTTCAACGATTTACTAAGACAACAATACTGTAGAACGTTATTTTGTCCATAGGAAATCACGATCCCATATTGCAGCAATCGTGAATTTCATAGTTTTTCTAAACATTTTTGATAGAGGTATCAA
The DNA here is from genome assembly GCA_036926295.1 of Pachydiplax longipennis. Taxonomy (NCBI): domain Eukaryota; kingdom Metazoa; phylum Arthropoda; class Insecta; order Odonata; family Libellulidae; genus Pachydiplax; species Pachydiplax longipennis. Next base: position 55,522,203 of record JAVFKF010000004.1, read on the forward strand.
AAGTATCACGTGATAAATCTCAATTAATCAATTAAAGAAACGAAAGTCAATCCACCCGCTTCGTCAGACCTTGACGCGATCAACATTAGTGGAAGAAAAAAAAATAGTCTTTTGAATCAACTTATCAGCGCCAAAGATATCACGCCCATCTCAATGGAAGCGTAATGAGAGTCATTATAATTGTGCCATAAACTGAGTCAAGGTTTAGGGAGTCCCCTTTTCAGCTCCGTTCAAATCAAAAGTCAACTCAAGTGAGAACAGCGAGCAACGTTTCCGCCAAATCAATTTGGCACAACGCCTCCGACAGCCAAGCGAACGATTATTTTTACGTTCGGCGCTTATCTCCATTCTTTTCGCTTCCCATCCGACGCATAAGCGTGGCCAGAATAGGTTCTGTGACAGGGAGACCCTGGTTCGAAACGACGGCATTGTGGGATATCGAGCGAGATTATCGAGGCATACTCGTGGAGCGATAATGGGTCGGATAAGCGAGACTTTTTTTAATTCGACAGCGTCTCGACACGAATATATTGGAACGATGAATCTAGGAATGAAAGAGGAGGGATACTTATGGTAACAGACGAGGTACGGAGAGTGGAAATGATTGCTATTGAGTGACGTCAAGGGGAGTATAGCTAATGGGACACAGACTTGTGAGGCGGAAAAATATCCATAGGTACAACCTAATTGCAAAAAAGGCATTTTTCTCGAGTTACATCACTTAAATTGATGCAGAGATATTCATTACTAAACACACCGTTCGCTAAATTACAGTTAGGAATTACAATTAGAAGATCCAAAATATCTCTAGAATGTATCAAATAGACTGATTAATACTCAAGCCACAGAAAAATCTATATAAAAATAAGAGTAACAGTAATATTACCTTTAAAAGCAATGATAATGTAGTGATAATAATAAACCCAAAATTAAAAGAGATCAACTGAACCCTAAACTAAACCCCAAATTCAAAAAGAGAAAACTGGACACCTTACACCCAAATATTACAGGCTGCTGAGAATAGGTAAACGTAGGAATGAGTTTAGAAAAGAGAGCAACTCAATATATAAAACATGCATCTGAATCATCTTTAAGATGAGAATTAAATCTAAGCTCATAGTTATATGTAATCAAAATATCATTTAGAGCAGAGGTAAGTAAGCTACGACTTTTTAGGGGTTTCAATGCAGCCTTTTCCTTATTTCCACGAAAAAAACGCACGTATTTAAATAATTATTCCCATATCGCTTTTAATAATTCAGCAAAAATAAAATGTAAAATTTTCCACCTAGGTTTTCTCTCCGAATAACTATGTTTAGTTTTCATTCGTACAGTTTCGATATTTTCGATTTAAGCCATATGCCTTTCCAAATTGGACAGACGATTTCATATGCAGTCTAATAGTTTCTAACATGGCAGAGCGGTATATGCGGTCTTTATGTTAAAAAGCCTTCCTCTGATCTAGACGAAACAGCCTTTAGGAAAAAATTGGAAGAATTTCCAAAGGGTTACATAAGTTTAGATGCAAGTTTAAAGCCCGCTCTTAGAGCACCTAGAGGAGGGCATTGGGGAAGGGAAAGAGATACGTGTAGCGAGAAATCTAAGGCACACGTAACTTCACAAAGAAAAATGCAATGACGGTAATCGTTCTTAAGAGGCGCCTTGTTTTGCCAGATACTTCGAAATGTGCATTGCGTGCGGGGGTAATTTCCATTTGCGCCGTCTGGATTAACACGATGGCTATTGGGGATAAGAACGGATAGTTTTCCCGGGGGAATGATCCAAATAAGTCGAAGGGGCAGGATGCATTACCAATTCTCCTTTCACTTGCCCTCTTCCGCGCCGATGACCGGACGGTGACCAACATTCCGGTGGCCATGGTTTCCACCCAGATCTGGGCGAAATAACAGGGAATTCAGGATGATTCTGGAACGAATTTCGAGAAAATTGCCGCCCCGAGGAATGCAATAAAGGAGAGAGCCATATTCGCAGTGGGGCGAACGAATCGACATATGGAGGCTGCCCTCTTGATCTTACTATTGGAGAAGGCGCAAAAAAGTCGGTAGCGGAGAGGCCGTAACGCCACTTTGCAATCCATGTGCCCACGCAGTTCTTAGTTAACACCGCGCTATTTGTCTTGAGTCAAAGGACACCGACGAAAAGTTGCCACCAAACCAAATGCCTATTAATCAGTGACGGTAACAGGTTGGGAAAGAAGAAAACCTTCAATATTCCATGAGGCCGATCACAGAGAGATATCGGCCCCTGCAGGAAGACATAAATTTAAATTATTCCGCAACGGGATGCGGTGAAGAAACTTATGGAGAGCATTGCAAAGATAGGCGAAAACTCAGATTCGGTTCAACGAATGAAACGCAAATATCTTTATGCAAATAATCTGCGCCAATATTCTCATATATTAATTCACGAGGAAAATTGCACATTTAAACCAAATAAATTTCACAAGGTTACTAATAATGACTATTGTCTAGAGGACCAAGCTGATGGGTAATAGTAAAAATTCTACTTTGATAAACTAAAAGAAATATATCGGAGTGGAGTTACACTATCAGTGATCCCTATGAATGAAAAGTTAAATCGGTTCGTAAATTTCGATGAATTACTGTGTCCAGCGGTATTCCTAAGGTAACTTCAAAATATGTTTACATTAACAAGCTATTCCAATAGGTCTATTTTATTTGAGAATTTTATTTCTGCTGATGCGGAACAGTTTAAAATCGTGAAAAAGATTATCATATGCAAATTTGAATTTCAAAGTAGAATTGATTCTATCCTTCAGTAACGCCCTTGCTTTTCTCACGCTGAGATGAAAGGAAACATATAGGTGAGGAAACGCTGCCGTAAAGTGAAATTATTCAAAAAGGAGATATATTCACGAAGGCTGTTGTTTCCAAACTTCCTATTGCCATCTCCTTGAAAACTTAAGGCGTGGAACTTTTATTTAATGATGCGTTTTGGTTGAAACGGAAGACGATCTAGAAATTTGGAAACGAAAATGATTTTTAACAATATCCTTTCTTGTGAATTCGAAAAAACTATTTGCATGATTAATATAGCATTCCGTCAGATATACTGGCTTTTCAAAGGCATCAAAAAACTATTACTGAAACCAAATAAAAAAGCATTATAATTTAAGAAAATAAAAGAGGGTAATACAAATTACGCAGATGCAAGGCTTTAAAAGATTATGGAAATAAAGTTCCTGCTATGAGATTTAAACTTCCGATACTACTGAGGTATGTCGATACTTTGCAAATTATAGCTCTATTTTATTAACAAACATCGATTTCTTCATAATTCGAGATTAGCTCACCGAACAAGAATGTTGTATTACGCGGCTAATTTAGATTTATAACAGAATTAAACGGTGCGCTATGGAAAACTCTACATCATTCCATTATGTAATTTTCTAGATCTATCTCTATAGGCGTATAATCTTACAAACGTTGGAATGGGACTGAAATAGCTTCATACGTGAAATAACGATCTCGCCCTGCTAAACCCGCTATTTACGTGGCATAGCGTATGATTATGTGCAAATATACGCCCGCGTATCAGCCTATTCGCATGTGATTGCTTACTTTCGCTTTTTTCCCGCGATCTCATTAAGACTTACTTTTACTTTCTAAATCGAAAGCTCCGCTACAAACAAAACTCGAGCGCCAAGCCCCGCGAGACAACAATAAAAATCGCACCGAATTCGGACATGAAACAAAACGAAAACATGAGGCGAAATAAATCACCGAAAAGGTTCATTAAAAGCGCGAAACCGATCTCAAGGACCGCGAGAGAGCGGAAGGCGTAAGAGTAAAAATTAAGGCGAATATCCATCGGTATGGGACAGGGAAAGGTACGGCGATGGGCGGGATACAGATATCGCCTTCGGCGAAGCAAAAAAGGTTCATATTCCCGCATATCCCGGCGCGGGAATTGCGACACCTGCCGGGAGAGCAAATCTTCCAAATATGGTCCGAGCGGTCATTCCCTTTTTACCCCAGATCCTCCCTTCCTTGGTTCGACCGCGCCTTCCCTTCCTCTGATCGCGAAGGGCGCGCTCTTAAGCGAATTCCCCACCTACGATGACCGAACCGACAAAGAAACTGGCCCGCCGAGTATGCACCACCCTCCGCAGGATATCCTATTTGAAACACTGCGAGAATTTCGTCGCTCATCGTCACAGTTCTAACGTGGGAAATGAATGTAAAACTGATTTCGAAATATCCTCCACATTCGTAGATATACGTAGAAATAGCACCTTGCCATGATCTGCAAGGGAAGGAAAGCCTTTGTTAATTAACGTAGACCCAATCGGTCTACCGTGACACAACGGTTTGCCGTGAACAACCTCTTGGTGCCGAGTATTCGAAGGTAACATAAATTTCGAATTTTGCTTGTCCAGGCTTCATTTGCAAAATATTTTGCTATTTAATACGATCTCGTAATAAAGTAGTAAAATATGTTCACTCTCACACGCCGTTCCCTTCTTTTTCAAATTCAATTCACCACAAAACTTACAACCGTGTGGTATAGGGCGCCGCGAACTTACGATAAATACCTAAGTGTGTTATGGAAAATAAGGAAGCACTAGAATGACTAATGCGATCTCACAGGCTTGATGGTAGTCCCTACAGAAAACGATTTAGAGTTAACTATTGTTATTTCAGACCGTAGACCACTGGCTATTTTGGTGTAGTAAACTATTTGTTGAGAGTACTAAAGTTTGAGAAATACATCATGTTTTTCCTTCCTTGAAGTGTCTGCTATGTTTACAATTTGAAATCTGTAATTATCGAAAGCAAGATTATGTAGTAGAGATAGGTACTTTCGTTATTAAAGACAATTTCACATCGGTATTTTTCACTTTTCATTCTAAGTAAGGTTTTAGAGAGCACACCAATACCTAATGAGTTAATACCAAATACTTACTCTAGAAAATAAATTTAATTCGCTTACCCATCCCCTGATATTTTATAACCCTCAAAATATAAGTACCAAGAATGAAAAAACAGAGGGAATACTTCGACAGAAGTTCATAGATGAGATTTCAGAAAATATAATCATGACATAAAAAAATCGAAAGTTACGTATGATGCAACTAACAAGATTATTTTAAGCAAAAGACGAGTCCAAGGAGAGCAAATTTAGGCCCATTTTGGAAAATTCTTCTTTGCAAAACAACGTTTATCTTTTCGGAAACCTATTTCCAAGGAGTGCTCTAATTTACACGATTTTCAAATCGTTTCACATATGTAGGTCATTGTCACCAAATTTTCCATGCATCTTACATCCAGGTGGATACAGAAAATTCACTTTCAAGAGAGGACAATAGGGTTACATTCTTTAAAGCTTACTTCTTTTAAAGGTTACTTGAAATTTTCTCAGAAAGTTTCAACCTTGCGATTGGCAAAAAACTGTCTTTCCTTAAATAGACATAAAAGAGGTGGAAATGGTCAGTGACCGCATTTCCAGACGAGAATGCAATTAATGGATGCATTAGGTGTTCGTACGTGAACTGGAACTAAATGTTACACAATACCCTCGATCGATACATCCATAGCCCTTCACATAAATAAGTTACTGAGAGGATAATTAAATTAAAAGGAGAGGCAGTAATAAAATAGATTGTGGTGTAGTGCCACTGAGACGAGTGTTAGAAGAGCTTAAAACATTTCAACATCTACTTTGAGAAAATCGAACGTTTCGCTTTCATAGATATACTCCAAATTAGCCAAGGATTCATGCCAAAACAATTCCCATGCTACGAAGGTAGTCAAAAATCATGAATGATTATCGACTAACTGATAATAAATGTGAAAGTATTAATTATGAATACCCAACTTTTTGAACGATCGCTTTGGTTTTTTTAGTTTAATGTGGGTGATAAGAGATGATGGAGTTGTTGAGATGAAAGGAAATAAAGGTTTTTAATCTATCTGCTGAGCTATCTAGAATATTTCCAGTATCTTACAACATAATTGGTACTTACTAAAACACTTCATATCTTGGGCCCTTTGAATGATCCTAGACTAGCTCCACAACATAATTTACTATACTATATCCAATTAGTTTCTATATTTTAATAGGATAAATACAAGGTTAAATTGCATTTCCTACCATGCTTTTACTCTACTTCATAGTAATCGCTTGATTCTATTATCAAACATAAAATTGATAAAAGGTTCTGAGGCGTGAATGGGAGAAAATGGTTACTTCCGAGTAAATAAAGACAAGATTAAAAATCCGTTGATAGTGAAACATGAACGGCTGTGGAAAAATAATACATCACCAAAGCTCAAAAGTAAGGACAGAAGCTCGATTTTCATTCGAGAAAAAAATGAGAAAAAAATTATATTTGACAGTAATAGAATGAAAAATGTTATTAATCGTGCTGCACTTACATCTGATAGCCGATAATAATTTTAACTTCCATGCCATAAAAAAACTTTGCATTTGATGAGCAAACGATGCATTTGATGAGCCAATATATACTCTATGTAAGAATAAATTGTGGGGAATTAAAGTTTTAAAAAACATCCTCTCCATCCGAAAAATGCGAGGAAATGCTCGCTAAACATGACCGTATGAATCCCTGCATGAATTAATCGAGAATTAAGTTTCTTATAATTAAGAATTAAGTTTTTTGATTAGTTCCAACTATGAAAGCTTAACAATAGCATCGTAAGATACCCTAGTAAGAGTTAACGCAGACTTAAGCTTCCTCGGTGGGTTCACAGAGACATTTGGGTCGCGGGGGTAGACACCGACAGGAACTTGCGTCATCGCTCATTATCGGCCGCAATTATCTCCGAGCTCGTTTCGCGTCTTTGTACGAGCACGTGATGGATGATCGCTAAATCCCTCCCTTCCGCGACACTCCCTCTGCGACGTTAACCGGGAACTAGACTGACCAGCTCCGCAGGATACGCGCCGCTTGACGGCCAAGTAAAATGATGCGGCCCGCTACGAAAAACCGCACGCGCTAGCAAACACGCGGGAGAAATGGAAAACAAAAACCGGTGCGTAGGTGAGGAGACGAAAACATTCACATTTCAGCGAGTTATAAAAAAGAGATACTACGCGATGGCTAAGAAAAATCGTTGGGAATAAAAGAAAGGAAAACGCTACTCTTGCGAAACGTGAGGGCCGGGACCTTATGACAGAGACCAGCATATCGATAATCTGAATGTCTGCAGGTTATCCCCCGGACCACACTCTTCTCGGACCTTCTTGTATTTGTTACACTTTCACTTTCGACTCTCTTCCTCCGCCCTCAGAGCGAAGCAGCGCCGGCTAACGGAACGTCTGCAGACCAGCGCTGTGCTGAAAATCTTAAATTTAAATACATTAACCTTTACATGTTATAAGGGGTTAAATAAGGCGTTGATGCGCGAAAGACTTAGCGAAGAATAGAAATTTCTCAAACCTGAGTTAGCGATGGAAATATTCTGATGATAAGCTACAGAACGAAATATTTTCTCCTAATGATGACATACGCTTGAACTGAAAACATCTGCGATATTTTTCAAGGGAATTTATTCATGTTAAGCAAGATAAAAGAAATTTATTGTACTACTTGACAGACTAATAAAAGGTGAAAATGTGATAATATGATTACTATTTCGACTAAGTGGAACAACTAATAACAGAAATACGAGTAAATAATCGATATAAACTCAGAAAAATATATACTCAGAGAAGATCAGTGACAATTATCTGCTGATAATAGAGAATGTCTTATGTTATAAAATGTAATTTTGAATATTTGATCTAGAGCTTCTAAAATATTTATCAAACGTTCCTAAAATATAATATATTAAGATTGGTTTGAACATTTGAACACTAATGAACGCGGGTGACATTTACCATTAATATGGGAGGCGGAAGAAGATCCACATAGATGATTTTTGAAACAGGCAATCTTAGGTCACTGATTCTTAGCATTTTCAGCAGCTGGTATCCCCCAGAAGTCTCGAAGTGGGTTCTGCCCATTGCAAATATTTGAAATGCTTATATACTACTAGGAGAACTAAAGTAAGAAAAAATCATAAAAGAAAATCTTCTTTATTGTCACTGCAACCATATGGGAAACAATTCTATTTAACATAACGTCTCCTAACTCCAGAGCTGTATGCATTGCAAGTTAAGAATCACCATCTTAGTAACGAGCAGCTCTATTTAGAAAATAATAGAAGGATATTTATGTCATAACTTAAGACCTGCCAAAATGTTCACACAATACGGTATACAACAGTTAATTGGAGAGAATGAAGGTATTAACATTAGTGTCACCTTAAGGCATAAGACGTTACCCAAAACCGCTGGGCAGGGAAAATTTCTCCAGATAAAAGGGAATAGCTTAATCATGATATTCGTCAAATTTAACTAAATTAGGATTGAATAATAGATTTGGATTAGACATTTCACATAATTTAAACAAAACTATACGTTAAATATTTTCAAAGCGGCAGGAACAAAAAACAATAAACTAAGCATACCTAAAAGCTATCACATTTTCGTCAGTACATGCACCTTTTTGACCGATTCAAAAATTCTGTGTGCAGACTACTTCACCCGAGGATGACAATGATACGGATTTATGGGGGAACATGTAGACTCCACCTTTTGGGCAATTGGCGATGCGCTGCGAAGGAATCTGCACGACGCCGCATCCTTACACCGGCCACGCGCCCCTCCCACGCGAACCCATTCATGTCGGGATGATTTGGCGCATGCGCATGAGCCAGGCCTAAACTACCTACGAATGCAACCCCGTCGCGAAGATCCACTTTGCGGGATTCCTCTGGAGCGTCGCCAGCGGAGGAAATGATTGCAGGAACCCGCAGAGCGAAACGCGAGTTCGATCCGGGGCGGATAATGCAAAAATCGACTTTGATGGATATGCTGAGGGTATCGCTTCATCTTAACCATCTCGAGCACAAATTTAATTTGAGATCGGCGGAATGCACTCGTAAATTATTTTAAGATCTTGGTGGTAACTCAGATGCATGGGACAATCTCCCACTGACTGTAAAAAAGTCATAAAGATGCGACGACGATTCTGTGCGAGTTCCTAGAAAGAAAATGGCTCTTTCGAACGACATTTTACATTCAAAGATGCACCGCAGAATGCTCGGAGACATCCATAAATTAGGCCGATAACCAAATCGGAATGACATAAAATTCCATTTGAATGTGCTAATGGAGTCCAGAAGATTATGAGATATATTTTGATTAATATCTTACAATGGAAGACAACATCCTGTTCGCGTCAGAATGATCAAGTTCTTATTGTTAGATAACTGTACTACCCTAGATGAGCGACTGGAAGCCTAACTTTTGGAAATTACAGACATTCTCGAGAATATAGAAATAAGATGATCCATAAATTATAAGTTCACGCTCATGAAGTCAACTATCAACAACATTACTTGAATATATTGCCGTATAACATGAAGATGTCACTACTTACACTTTTGATATCGCTCTTGATTTATCAATGCTTAATTTTTTTAATTTAAATATTTAGTCATATTGGAAAAGAGAAGAGGATTCCGTCTTCAACAATCAATCTGAAACAGTAACCCCCTGAGTTACAAAAGAAACAATAGCAATTGAATAAAAGGCCTACCAAAATATATAACAGCTTAATTGCAGTATATTTATTTACTTATTACATTCAATAACGGGTATCCAGGATAAATACTATTCTTCGCCTTTATTGGAATTTTCTGCTTCTATATAATTAACCCATAAATAAGACTGGGGAAAAAATAAATGAAAAAATCGTTTCTCTCTACATTGTACCGAGAGGTAATGAGAAATTATTTCATTCATCGAGGCATGCTTGCATGAACATTGTTTCCTTTCTTATTATCAAACAAAAATCTACCTCTGTCTTTTCCCATTAAGACGCACCTTTGGAAAGGCAAGTGAAAAGGCGAATCTTTTTCAAACATCCGAATAGTTTCCTTTGTCACAACAATAATGAGTAATTCCGTCGATTTCCTTTGCGGCTCGTCCGCTGTAATTTCAGGAAGGCCCTATTATCACAAGAACACGAAAATGACTGTCTCGTAAAACTATAACCCACTTTACGACTTTTTCCGAACCATTTAACACCTGAACGTCCGACACTAAAATATTTATCTGTTTCGGCGGCGTTTTGAAATTACTTATTTCCAAATACACACGCATACGCGAGGAGGCGTAAAAAAATTCATTTCGTCGGACCGAAAGAGCGGAGGACGCGAATAATCGTGTCATTTAATCACATCCTTCCATAAAACGCGGCGCAAAAATAAACACCAAGACTTGGAACCTCGTTTTCTCATTTCTGGAGCGAGAGGCAGACACGAGTGAAGGCATTCGAGATCCAATGGGTTTGAAGAACTCGCGGTCGAACGAAAGTAAAACACATAGCATTAAACTCGACGACGGCTTGGCAACGAGAATCGGGAGCAATTAGCCTCAATCTTTGCCATCGAATATTTGAGAATTTGCGGGTCATAGCACCCGCCTCTCCCCTGCAAATCAGACTGGATTCCTGAGGTACTGGTGCTACTTTTTCGGATCCCCGAATTCGGAAATGTTCGACTTATGATTGCTTTGATCGATTCCCTGTATTTGCATACGAGTCCGTTTTAAATGTCACGGACTAGAAAGCGGGCCATGTAGACCAGGTAATGCAAGGAGCTGGACTGAAATTATGACAAATGTCACTGAATTTAAGAAGTACTTAATTGTCACCCGGAAATACTGCATTGATTTAATCGAAATCTATCATGACTGATTCTTGGAACTATCACTATATCATTGATAACTATCACTTTATCTGAACTCTAATCAAGAAAATAGTAAACGAATGACGAAAGAGAAAATTTATTATTATAAATGTAATTATTATTTATTTATTTATTGTAAAAACGCTGCAATTTGGTCTTTGGACCAGGTGGCAACGGTATATTATTATAAATGCAAGCGGCGGAACTATAGATTATAGAGAAAAGATTGAGACAAATACGCTACTAATCCTAACTAACAAATTATAATGTAAGGAACTGCTAAAGCATTAAGATGGATCCTAAATAATTAATGTTCCACACCTTTGCATTCCATTAACTGAGAACATATAAATTTTCTGTCATAATTAACAAGTATAAATCAACCGGTATATAAATAAATAAAATTTTTGTTACGATTCCAAAATGCATTTAAGTAATATATCTTAATTATTTATAATGATTTGATTTATAAGTTAAAGATTTTCTTCAAATATGTTATGTTTCATCAGAATTCTGTTTTCTTAAATCTTTCTGGCTACAAAAAAAAATTCAAAATTTTGTTGATACTCCTTGGTACTTTGCTCTTACATACACACGTTTCAGTGATAATTACAGAATACACTTCTTCAAACACATTTCTGTAGAATAGTGGGGGTGTAACTGGAATGAGAGAAAATAGAGAGGAGATTTGAGCAATTAAAAGTTTTACTGGATGAAATAAAGAATAACTTGGTAATTTCCACAGAATATATTACCAAGTTATTCTTTATTTCATTCAATGAAATGGCTTTCCACGAAGTACGGCCAAAAACGATTGATTACATAAAAGTTTTACGGTGAAAAATGTTGATAAAAACTATGTATAAAAAGAATGTAACAGGAAATTTTCAATTAACATTGTATTCCGAACATTTACCTCTCGTAACCCTTGGATACCGAACCAGAATTCCAAACTCACTTCCTCATCTGCATAACTTAGCTTGGGGTTAACGTGCTATACTAAAATCTTTGACCGTTACCAAATCAGTCCCAAAAACGAGTGGCGAAATTATCCGCAATAAAAGATGACACAATTTCGGGCACCGAACCGAATTTAAGATTGCAATCGAAAACCAGTTACGTGGCTTTCCATAAAATCAAAAAAAAACCGATCGCTCAGATTTCTTCGCCTTTATTCCAGAGCGAATGTAATTTCGACGCCCAAGTCGAGCACCTGAGGGTAACGAACACTTTTACTGAAATTCCGCACAGCATCACGTAAGCATAGCAACCGGATCACAATTCGCTACAAACAGACTCGTTTGATTAAAAAAAATGACTCAAGAAATTCCAAAGAGATATTAATGGGAACGACAACGGAATTTCGTAGAATTTAACAGCTACAGCATTCCGTTTAACACAATTGAATCACGAAAGGGCACTTACGAATTTTCCAGGAAGAGGAATTGATGTATTTATAACCAGCCGATCTTTGGCATTTAGGAATTGGAACAGTTCACGAGTTGGCACATACCCTTGGCAAAACAATATATTATTCATTCGAGAAATTACAATCTTATTTTTTTTTAATCTGGTATTGAAAGTAATTTCTTAAAATGTCGACACAAGTCACAATGTTTTTTATTCTTCTTACAGAAAGTCTCAAAACGACTCTCGGGAGACGGCCTGTATCGAGTTTTCTTACAATTGACTGAGAGATGAGAATATGATATCTTCGCTCAAAAAATATACGCGTAGGTATATGAAAAATTTTCCATTACGAACGCAAAAAAACGTGCGATTTGAATTAGGCAGAATGTGGAATGAGTGAGAGGTCAAACCACATAACTGGCATTTGGAGACCGCAAGACGCGGAAATTTAATAAATCATCTTTCGCGGCGGACAAAAAAGCACCTGGTTGACCGGGAATGAAACTGAGGGGGAGACAAAGAGGTGGAGGAAAACAACACCGGCCCAGTCACTGGCTTTATGGTGCCAGCGGTGACGTCAAAAGTCACTCTTTAGGAGACATGAAAGAGAAAGGCATTTGGGAGCGGGGATAAAAGGAGTGATAGGGTTTGCAAGAAGGCGAGGAAGTGTGGCATACGCTGTCCTACTGCGTTGCGGAGGCTGAGAGGGAGATACGGGGGAAGCAACGACCTTCCGCAAAGATAAATATCGCAGCTAAAGGCCAAAAATATAAGCGGTGGTGGAAAGGAACGCTGGACAAGTGATCCAGTTATGTCAGAGGCAGTAACTCAACTAGGAAATGGAGAGAAGGATTCAGGTTGCAGAAGGGCAGAAAATGAAAGGGTCACAAAAAACGAAGGGAAACTGCTTGGGCAGAGGTAGTATTACCTCACTTTATGTGCAGTAACGAACCTTAACTGGGAGGTATATGGTAGTTTTCCTCACAATGCAAAGCGATCTGTATTGTATTGGGAAAAATTATAGATGAGTAAAATTCGACGATGATTATCTATATCTGTAACGATGTCTCTGCGGGTGAAAATTTATCGGTTTATCGTAACGGCAAAAGCTGCTCTTGTTCGAAAGCTGACACAATAAATTGTTGGCGACGAGAATAACCCGTCATGTAGCGACCCAGAAACGATCGAAGAATAAACATGACCATTAAAATTTTCCAAAATATATTTACAGTATAACACCGAGTTTATCGTTATTTATCGCTGGGAGCCGAATATTTTTATTGTTTGACAAGTAAAACGAGTGAGATAACAATCGGAGAGGACGAAATATTTAAAGTACTACAGATTTTTACGAGCGGCCATAAATATTCAAAAACTTCATACGGACGAATGGAGGAGAATATGTGCATTCGAATGCGAATAATATTACGATTACCTTTTATGAAGATGCAAAAAGTAAGAGTAATCGTGATCTGCAGTTGCATAAAGAAAATGTGTCCCTCAGACAATGCATATGGGCGTATACGTAAATTTATCGTGGTATAAATTGTTAAAAAAACTGCAGATAATTAAATTCAAGTTCCAGAAAATAAAACGAAGGAATAAGCATTAAAGTTATCTCGTGTCACGAAAATTTATTTTCGGTGAATTCTAGCGGTAATAATTGTAGAAATGCATAAGGAAACGATTTGTCATACTCGAAACTGAGCTTGGACGCACATCTAACTCATTCTCTCCGTATACCGTTATATCATTCTAAAATGCCAAGACCCTGCAGACCATTAAGATAGTAAGGGTTGAAATGAAATTTTCGGCAATATTAAGGATCGATGTAACCATGGAGTAGGGATAAACAATCGATTCTAAACAGAGTCAATCTTCTCCAACGGGATGACACTTGGTGATGTAAAGCCGACGAGGAAGCACGTGTAAATGGAGGCAAGTAAGACGTGTCAAGAGTAACAATGGAATGGGCGACACGCCAAAATGCAACGAAGACTCGCATAGACATTCAATGACTAGCGTCACGCATGCTGCAAGTGCTTCGGGCTCGCACAAATTTAATAAGCACGGTTATTAACTCGATTCTAAAGGAGAAAAATTGGTGTGATTTATTGACTGCGCTGGGGAATCTAAGAATGCTTAATGTTTCCTTTTCACATCATCTCGGATTCAGACGAGAAAATTGCTGTAATTTTGTGCAAAAGCGTTTACACCTAATGGGCTGTAAATAAAACATCATACCCGAGTGCTCTCGGTACATACACTGTTTATATAGATTATCTTTGTAATGATGCGCAATAAATCAAGTCTGACATTCGGTCAGTTTATCAACATATAGTTGTGTATAAGCGTCGAAAGGCTTTGGTGCGATAACTTTTATTTACTTTCAAAGAACAACCTTAACTTACAAAATCCGCAGCAAGATGAGAAAAACTTTAGAAACAGAACTCAATTTTCCATCAAATAATTTAGATTTGATCAAATATAGCGTTGGCAGCATATTTTAGAAGATTGGAATAGATTTATAATGGATTAAGCTTATTTATAAATTACATAAAAGAAAAAGATAAGAAAATAATTTCACTAAATATTAGTAGCTCGGAAAAAGCAAACACTCCAACCAATTTAGCATATATGAATATTGACGAATTAAGAGCAAAAAATGAATGGAATTATTAAATAACATCCTTGTCAACTTCTTCGGATTAAGCTTACATAATATATATCAAAGAAAAGATAAGAAAATAATTTCACTAAATCTTAGTAACTCGGAAAAAGTAAACTCAATACAACCATTCAGCAGCGATGAATATTGACGAATTAAAACTAAAAACTGAAAGGAATGCTTAAGTGGATTTCCTTACCAACTTTTTCATTAGAGTGGATAGTGCGAAAGTAATTAGTGATGTAATCATTCCGTAGGAGAAAAGAAAGGACTAATTAGCGATTAGGGAAAAGATCGAAACTGGAATTTTCTAGCCGGCAAAAAAGCAACTTAAAGACCCGAGTTGCAACACCATACGTCCATCGATGCAAGAGGGCAATGAGGTGGAGAAACAAAGGCATTGTCTATCGAAGGAGCTCTCCACCTGCTACGCCTCAAGAAGGAATTACCACGATGTCATTTGCCTTAAAAGGGGAACTGCGGCGGGAGAGAGTGAAAGCGGACCAAAAAATATCGGACGAAATTAGGTAATTCGGAGAGGAGACAAAAATATATCGTCCGCCTCGTAACAGGTTCGGTAACGTCAATAGTTTTACGTTCGAATTCTCACGATCTCATATTTATGGAGCACAAGACTCCCAAAGGTTCTGTCTTTCAGTCACTCTCGCAGCAAAACTTTCCACGCCCATTCAATCTAACGCGGACCTCCGATTCTGTTGAATAGACCAAAGCCAGTTTTCCCTTCGGAGCCGCACGACAAAAAAGCGTTTCCGCTTTTCATCCGATCGATTCCATCAACAAATTGAAACCGGCTATCTAGCCAGGTAGAGAAACCCAACACCCGGACAACCGTAAATTTTAAGGTCCAGTCTGACTGAATGAAAAAATTTTGCCCACCCCGCACTTGGCTTTGAAAAAAGGACGACTTCGTACGGACGGAATACCGATAAAACTTGGCAGGCGTCATACCTCCTAAAAAATCGCAAGTAGCCGAAAATTTTGCAATTTAAAACGACATGAGCGGAGGGAAAATACGGGGGCAGGTCGTAAAATATAAGAAACGGCTCTACCTGAGAACCGATTCGCAACTACATGGTCCATTAGTTTTTGAGCACAAATCGTTTAGCTTGGGGAGATTAAAAAATTATTTGATCGAAAAACAGTTTGGTCTTCCTGCTTCTCACATTTTCAAACATTTTAAATGCAGTCAGCCGAACAACAAGCCGAAAATCCCCGAGGTATTTTATGTCTATGCGCAATAAATACCTCAGGACGGGAGCGAAACTCGAATTCCGATTGAAAGCTCAGACCCTATAATTTAGAGCGAAACAATTGAATGAAAAGGAGTTTGACCCCATTCCGGGAGTTGACTGATCGATCTCACCACCCTGGTTATTGTACTTGACTCCTGATGCAAATACCATCGCTTTGAAACCTGCCTGGAACGTGGATGAGCTTATCAATATCGAAGCTCTGCTTTTCTAAAAGAGTGAACAGGTTTAATGTTTGGCTGAAACTATAAAAAGCTAAAGAGCTGGATGACGTCTGACCCCATTCGAATGGGTTACTGACCCTCTCGAGCAAGCTGGTTGTTATCGTGCAGGCTCCTGGCACAAAGGTCATTGGTTTGTAACCTGCCTTGAGCGCAAAAAATTTATGTCCATACCTCTAGTTGCGCGTGTGCAGATATATCGGTTTATGTCTACTTCACCCATATGCCCTCTGGTAAGAGTTTATTTGTATAAGTAAAAGAGGCAATTTATATATCCCCGTGCGTGCCCACCACCCGAAAGATACTTTTCCAATCTCAAGAAATCCCGTAGCGGAAATATCTAACCATAAGATCAATCAACCTCGGTTTCCTCTCCACAACCCAATGACGGAGTCAGAGCTTCTAAATGCCACAAAGAAACTTAGAAAATCGGCCAAAATATGACTTTCTCCACAAATCTCCGCCGAACTTCGCCTCCCCCGCCGTCCCAAACTGACCCTCGCAATGACCTTATAAAGACCATCGCTTCGCGTGACGGGAGTAGCGGGCGCTAGCGAGGGAGTACAAGATGCTGAAGAAGAGAAGAAATATAAATGTGTTCCTTGTTACACAACGGCCGTTACCTCCGAAACTCCGCACTTAACAGCTGTGTCAAGGAACGGAGAAGGGCGAGTGAGGTGCCGAGTGGGAAGAGAAGAAGTGAACGCAGCTTTCACTTTGACGGCCATTCATGCGTTCTCGGGGCCCCCGGGGAAAAGGTCCCCGGCGGATAGGAGTGGTCCTGCAGAGAAAGAGACCCTCGGGGCCGCTTAGCCCAAATTTTGGCGAGGAAACGTTGGATCCAGTGCACGAGGAAGAAAGGAAGCAATATCATTCGAGTGGAACTCATTATGTATACTTTCCAAACATTCCCTGACCATTCGGGTGGGAGTGCCGCCAACGTTTCTCAATGGCAGAGAATAATCGGAGTATGCGCGCCGTACGATCGGGCAGGAAATAGGTGATGTCGAACTCTTTCATCATCTGATTTCCTAAATTGCGTGCGCTCCTTCAAATTTCATCAGTATGAGCTAAATTTTCGTAGAGAATAGCTATCTCAATGGGTTAATTTAAATATCTAGATTATAAGCGGCTCGTGAGGGGAGGAAAGTAGCAACCTATCATTTTAATCATTCCATAACTAATGTATATGATAAACTGAGTAAAGAGTTTCCTATTTCTTAGGAGGAAACAATACAGGATTAATTATATAACTATCAAGAAGTCTTCGGAAAATGCAAGATTTTGCACATTCCGAATACAAGATTTTGCGCAACAAAGTTGTAATGAATCACGATGAAATGAAAACATCTGTCATATCATGGATTGAAATCTAAAATTGTGTTGAAGAGGATTAAAGTAATAGTTAGATCTTTACATAATATTATTAACTACAGGAAAGAGAAAAAGACTACTACTTATCGTCACTACTTTAGTCACTACATATTTAATGCATATTAATTTGGAAATGCTATCAATTTCGTAGAGAGAGAGAAAATATTGATGAATAATACATTTATGTATTAAGTAATACCTTTACACGCAATAAATCAACCTCTATTAAAGACATTCAAGGAATACGAAAGAAAAGTTATTAATTTATCAGAAATCACAGAAGAATACTACATGTACATCGTATAACTCAATTTCTAATACATTGTTTAATATTGATACTATAAAAATCGAACTATATGAATATTATTACACAAATTTATGTATTTAGGCTAATTAGTTAAACAAATAAATGGCTAGTTTCTCAAAGTAATTTCGTTGATTAATCCTACAACATTATTCCGCTTTCTCCAAAGAAGGGTGAATATTGGAGTAGAACCAAAGATCTGCATTGATGGAAAGACTACCCTCTGGAAATCTAAATTACTAAACATCACCCCGAAAAAAAATTGGCAAAAAAGACGAGGAAGGAAATGCCACTCGCATCGCTAAACATCAGCGAAAAAAGTTGACGTAGGAAAAGAAGTGAGGCGACAGGACTCGTTTCATTGACCCGACCCTTCAAATCGACAGAAAAAGTCTTTCCGGGAAGAGATTACGCTTAGAGTTTGGGAACGAATAGAAAGTGAACGCGGGCTCAGAAAATGGATATTTGCTGAATAAACATAGGGCTGAACGGAGAATGTATTAAGTGGTTATAAACCGTAAAGGGTGCATGATGGATAACATCAGAGCGGGAAACCTGTCAAGAGTGCTCATGCTCGACCTCGTAATAAATGCTTTGCCATTTTACATCGTCTTGCGGCTACTTGAACAGAGTGCAAAAGCTAAATGTTAAAACGAGTAATAATGGTATGTTAATTGAAAATTATTACGTAATCTACTAAAAGCTTAGCTTACGTAATACATGCATTACTTAGTCCTGTGCGTTACAGACTTCTACAGCTTAATATTCGGAGTACATGAATAAATTTACATGTTAAAAATGAAGTGCCAATTTAGCTTAAGGATAGGATATGGAATTAAGAAGAAATTATACACATTAACATTTTCTTTAACCTTCTAAGCACATAATTCGGATGTATATTCATGAGCTTTCTGAGGTAATTCCTCAAAGGAACTTAAGTATGTGGTCTAAAGTTCATGCATACACTCAAACGAAGTTGATTTGAGAAACTGCGTATATGATAAAACTTTCATTTTACTAATTAGCAATAACATTTCAATTTAATTACAAGGTTACTAGTTAGAAAGGTCGCTTCCTGCTAAGATGATCACTCGAAGACGTAAATATAGAGTAACACAGTCGATAACGACAGAATAATAAGCTTTAATCTGCGTAACGAGTACGACCGGCATCCCATTGATTACTCTAACCATCCGATTATAAATTCCACAAATACGGCCAATAACTACTGTGTCGCTGAATTTATTGCGCTGAGAAACCATAAAAGCGGAAATATTTGCATGTAATGAAGGTTTCGGTTTGATTATCGCCATCTATCACGCTGATACCCATCAATGGGGAAAGATTTGTTTTGATTGTCGAGACACGAAAACTTGTTTATGACATTACGTCCAACTTTAAAATACAAAATTTCTAAAGTTTGAGGGGAAGAGACTATAAAAGATTATTTAGGACGTGCGAAGTGAGTGGAGTTAGAAAGTGAAAGAGGAAAGGGGATAGATTGATACTGACAGTGACAGTGTTCGAGCGAAGATGCCGGAGGCTGGCGAAGATTTGTGACCTCCTGGAGCATTTATCACGCCGGAAGAAACATCGCATAACCTTTCTCCATTATTGCCTGCTATAATTCCGATTCCTTCAATATCCGCATTCGTGGACCATATATTATCACCTTTAGAGTTCCCAAATTTCCTAATAGAAAACGACCTTCCGAAAACATCGATGTTCAAGACATTACTGATGAATTAGATACCTTTTCTTGCAAAACAGATAGAGTTTTCGAGCTTTCCCTGAGTTCAAATTTTAAACACCGACGTAAAAATCGTGGAACAACATTTTTCCAACTTTGCTGCGTATGATTGTTTGTTCAGAATAAAATTATACTCTCCAAATTGGGAGTATTTACAAAATTAAATAAACACGATGTAAACGATTGCTTTTATACAACGCAAATGTTAATAAAGCTTGAAAATAGAATTTTTCTTTCGTGTGTTTTTAGTTGCGATTTTCCACAAATTAATTAAACTCCTTCGGCTAAAATCAAATACAAGGATTGAAGAATTTTCTTCGTTAAAGTTTTAATTTTACCACCAACTGCCACATCACCAAAAGCAAATCAGTCACACACTAAAAAATATAGACTGATGAATTAAAACCATACCCAGAAGGTTTTACGCATGTGCCATCTCGAAACACTTCATAAACGGTAGATTTTCAATATTTTTCTCCCATTACTTCTTTAACCTCATTTTTACATCAAACTTTAATATTTAAAAGGTATCATAACAACAATTACAACAGAGAAATTATTCATAACAAAGTAAATCAAACCATTCTCATCAGATTAAATGCCATTAATATCAATGGAGAAAACGATAGAGTTTAAGGATTATCTTGTTTCAGTAATTATAAATTGAAACGCATGTCTCAAAAATTATTTCCTAAAATCCAAGAAAACCTTCATAGCATCCTTTCAGGTCACGTCCAAATGTTTCCTTTCTCAAGGGACACGTATAATAAGTAAATTATATTTGAGTATCACACAGGAAAGGTTCCGTTTAATACCGATTCAAAGA
Source organism: Pachydiplax longipennis (assembly GCA_036926295.1). NCBI lineage: Eukaryota > Metazoa > Arthropoda > Insecta > Odonata > Libellulidae > Pachydiplax > Pachydiplax longipennis. Next base: position 55,542,829 of record JAVFKF010000004.1, read on the forward strand.
TCACCCAAGAACTAATTAACATTACGGCGGTAGATAACATTTGTCACTCGACCGAAGGAAGGTAAATGAAAAGTGGACGGAAAGCTGGCACTGGAAGAATTATGTCATAACCCCTCGCTACACTTCCGCGCTCCCATCTCTCTGAGGCGAGAGATTGCTCCGTTTTCCCGCCATGTAAATGGATTCATCCTATCTTTCGCATTTATCTTTTTTATATAACAATGATCCTCTTACATCAGACCTTGATACCATAATACAACCCCGGAAAAGGATTTCTCCTCAAACTTTACAATCCCCGATGACGCCAGTCGTACCATTTCCGCTCTTCGGAACGCATTAATATAGCAAACGGCGCCTTGAGGGCCCAGCGACGCCGCGGGCACCTAACCCCAAGCAGCCCCCCACCGACTCAGTGAAAGCGGCCAACGTGCCTCTCAGGGCGGCGATTCTCCGACCTTTCAGACGTCCCCACACCTCCGTATCAACCCGCGCTTTAACCCCTCGTTAACGCACCCTTTCCCTCTTCAGACACTTGATTGAGCGACATTTTTCATTGCCGGTGCATTGCTTCGAGTGAATGCCAATGCTGTGCTCGATTGTCACGCATGCCTATCGGAAATTCCCGAGAAAGGAGACGTGGCCTGCTTACGCCCCCGTACCTCCACTAACAGTTACGTTACAGTGACTGAACTCAGTCTGAGTTGTTGATTTCGATATCGAATTTTACCAGGTGGTATGGTATGCGAATGCGGACAGATGAGGATGGGGTGCTAGGAGAAATCGAAAGGAACTCTGCTTTATTCCGCCTTTAGAAGTACGAGCAATGTGAGGGATAATAATTCGTCGGAACTAATGAGTGGCTGAATTTCACATGTGAAAATAAAACAGAGAGTTAGATACAAACGTGCTTCTTCGTACAAGATGCGTTCTTATTCTTTCCTTTGATGAAGAAGGTATACAGGGGAATCAAAATGAATTGTCTCCAATAAGAAAGATACTTGGTGAAATCTCATGATTAAATAATTATTTTGATCACAAGATCAAAAATTGTCTCGAATGTTCCGTCATAATTTTCTGCTATATGATGTACATGATTCGTCAAGAACTATCTCAGATTTATTTTCAGAAAAATAACGAGATTTGCAATTTGAAGTGATAGACTACAGGAACTAATTGTATAACCGAAATGATTAAAAGGTTAGTAATTTCAATTACATTTCAGTCTTAAAACGCAAAGTTAACTCCAGAAAATCATATTTAATAATCTGTTAAAAAATTTAATCAGACTACTCTGCATAAGAAATTTATAAAAATTTTGTTACTTACAAAAACATTAACAGTAGCAATATAAAAAAAATAAATGTCTCATTCGAAGTTTGAACAAAGGAAATTAGGGAAAAACTGAGGACAGTGAGATGAAATAGTGGGAATTCAGCAATTGATATCTGACGTTTCTGATGAAACTTGCTCCATAACGATTTCTTCTGTGCAGCAAAACTTATCAATGGTAACATTAAAGAATCTAAACATCCGAGAATGAAACTAATAATAATCAACAGCTATTATAATAAGAATTTTCCAAAATTGTGCAGAGAGCCAATTGAAATCAAGATTTACAACTGGTGCTCGAGTTAACTTCTAATTCAATTTTAGCGCCAAGTTACGTAAATATCCTTGCAACGTTACGAGATAAAATCATGGAGTACAGGCACACCAAACAAAATCGCCGAAGTGCGTTCAGTGGAAAGCAGGGACATGCTCACCACTATTCGGTCAGTCGATCGTGCAACTCCATGAAAACGAATTTCAAGGATAATATCTCTACTACTCGGGCGGAACTCAATTTTTTGCATCACAGCGGATAGTTATCCGGAATGCCTCCTTGGCCACCTGTGTCAACTAAATAAACTTGACATGGACCTTGGCGTCATTGACGGAATTCGTACGTGTAATAGATTATGTGACACCATGGTCAAGGTGTGATTGAAAAGATTCTCAGCGTAGATCAGAGAAGTAAAACATATATCACGAGTTACCGATGTAGGAGTTGCTAGTATGCATCATATCTATCCGAATATGAATTCCATCAAAGACGGAATTTCTTCACTAAAATATGAATATAGTTAGGAAAAGTTTTCGATTCATTAACGCTTATCATATCTATAAAGGCTTATTTGGCGTACTGATACGGATTCTAATTTGGCAGTAAATACTAAAAAACCGTAGAGAAAGTTACTCAAATACACGAATAAAATTTTTACTCTCGAAAAATGCGAAAAAATAATTATTACGGAATACGAACTACCAACATCAGCTACATACCCAACTGACACCCTGGCGAGAGGACTGAGACTAGATTTTTGATACTTATATCGGGAGATATCTCTCAGAAGGCTTTCCAAGTACAAAAATATATGACTGATTTTTCTTTAGCCAAATATCACGTGATAGGCTGTATAATTATCCTTGCCAGTTCACTTAAGTAAAATAAATGCCTCTTTATTTTCAGAATTATTAAATACGTAAATATTAAATATATATTATACGAGGGTGGTCCTTAATACGCAAATTGTATATATTTGAAATATAATAATAATAATAATAATAAATCGTCTTTATTCGGGCGAGATTGAGACTGAAAAGTCTCTTCTTACATCTAACCCTAAAATATCAGACTAGCCTTTTACCTTATAAAGAAATGGAAAGTGGAAGAGAAATGAACTCGCATTAGAAGTATCAAAGAGTAAATCTCAGCGTTTCCACTCAGTTAAGTTTAACTTCTAAAATGGTGAAATGTCTCCCATGATGAATAGTGACGGGTGACAAAAAACGGGAGTTACGTACGGCAAACGAACTCACAGTTATCTCGGCTATACAACTTTTATGAGAATAATGCTCCCAGTTGAAATGGAAAGCGTAACCAATACTATATTTCAACTGACCGATTGAAAAAACGATCTTAATCTGAAGAGAATGGAAAGAGATAAAAGTGTAAATTGTTTCTCATTCGTAATGGCATCGCCTAGAGCGGAGAGGCCTTGGGGAAATCACACCCATCGGATGCAATTACCGAAAACTGGGGCACCGTTAGGAGCCTAACGAAAGCAAAACAAATGACGAATAAAGCCGATAATAACTGAGAAATACAACTGAAAGATTGATGATCTAATTAAATAAGCGGAAATGTAAGCAATTTGAAAAACTACTATTCGCTATTTCATGTATTTGCTGAACGCTGCAAGCGATACCGCAGAATAAGAATTTGTCACTTACTAACTCTGACTGGCAAGCTGTTGACAGATTTATTACGTGTTTGATATCTCTCAACTTGCTCCATAGTATATCTTTCATATACCTGCCGCGGCGGAAACTTTAATACGAGTGAGGGCCCTTTAACTAATAAATTCACTAGTGATAAATCATCCAACTTGAAATTATTCTATTAGAATGCTTTGAGGTGTAATTTAATTGGAGTCCGGCCGATAGAAACGCTGGAAGCGATCAATTAAATGAAGTTTCTGAACAATCCTTTTTTAGAATCAGAATCGAATAGAAAAATAGAATCGGAAAGCACTTAAGAAGAGGCAGAATGGGTTACAAATACCGGTCGAGTCTATTAACACGTGCAACATATCTTTTCGTTGCATTAATCATAATTTTCGCATTTAAGCAATTTGAGATATACAGACGTCTAGAAGAAAACGAAATATAACCCAAAGAATTATTTCTTGATTAGATATTGATACTTTTCAATGAAACGTCTGAACTTTCCGGTCACTCGAAGGAAATCAGAGCTTATCGGATATTTGAGACCACGTTTCGCGAATTTCCTGTAATTCGTGCAGGTTCTTTGATGTCAACGATAAAATTCTCATGGCTGCAGAGATATTCAAACTGAAAAGCGAGGGTTCTTCAAAACTTCGATTGAGACACGATCGTGACCAAAAATCCACAGTTCATGCCTCGCCTTCATACCAAAAGATCATTCACCGTTTCTTCCCAAGCAAATACCCCTTGTTATAAACCGAAAAGAGGCTAAGGAAAGGAGAACAGTTCTCCCACGCCATCAAGTAGCCATAATACTCGCTCAAAGTTAGATTAGCATAGTTTTCACTAGCAAGCATATAATCTTAGACATTTTTAGCACGAACTATGAATATAATCTTGAAAAGAGAGCAGTTTCATTATAAAAGCGTTATATATATTTCGATATGTCAATTTTTCACAAATTCTGGTTTTAAAAATATCAATCAGTTTTTAGGAGGACCCGAGATTATATTTAGTTCGCTAAATTGGTCGATAGATTCAACAAGCTGATATCGTACAAGAATTATAGAGAGCTGAATGCTCTAATCTGCAGCAGCCTTCAGTTTGGAAACTTCTTCGCAAAAGATGAAACAAGTTACGTAGCTATTGCATCAGCATAGACCTTTATAACTCTTCGGTAACATACAGTTACCTCCGAAGTCTCTAGAATTAAAACAACGTGAGTGACAGTTAGAATAAAGAATTGCTGAAATGTGATAATTTTCAATGAAAAAAAAATCCTTCTCTTTTCGCAAAAAAATTCTACCTCATTAATGCAGTAGAAAAGTGAAGCTGACAAGTTGACCTAAAGTAGAAAAAAAATCTTTAGATGAAAGAACCCGCGCAGCGTTATAATGATTCGCCTATTAGGAGTGGACAATTAAATAAATAGTATCCCAACCACACTCAAAGGTCGCTCGATTGAAAGCTGGAAAGAAATGTCACGAAAAGAGAGTAGTAATGCAGATTGCGTCAACAGTTCCTCCGCAGACCCACACTCCGCCCTCACACGGACACTTGGGGAAGTAGCTGGGCGATTGCCAGGAACAGGTGCAGCGTGTGAGCAGTAGCCCAGAAACCGTCTCGAGAGATATGCAGCATATATTATTTCGCCGCGAAATCAACGTGCACCGAAAAAACTTTGCAATACATCTACCGGAAACCAACAGCTTTACTCTTGGCAGATTGACGTATCGCAGTTGAATAAGTTGAATCGCGTAACGTTTTGTCGCGATATATTACGCGAGCGAACAAGTCTTTATTAAAGCAACTCCACTCTATGCCTCGAGCGTTATTCGCTCTTAAGATAAAAGGCTGAAGGGATGGTAATCTCTCGGAATATAACAGCTATTTGACGCCGACTCGAACCTGTTTCCTTGACGGATTAAATTCAAACCATACGAGACAGAGTACTGACACCACGATTTTCAATCTTTGTAAAATTAAAAATAAACACGGAAGCGATCGAGTAAAAGTCCAAAGGACGTCTAATTATAACCTACTTCCTTTTTTACGGCGGAAATCGTGAGTTAAATTCGACTCGTGTTTTTTCACTGAGAAACTTCGAATCCCAAAATCTACATACTCTTAAAAATATTTGATGTAAGAGATGTCTTCCATGTTACGCCCTCTCTCCTTGAAAACGGAAAGTATCTCATTATTTAATAAAATAATTTATAAGTTAATTAATATTCTAATATTAGTACTATTTAACTCTTTGAATAATAATTAATTATATATTAATATACAGAAATCACGCGGCATTTAGATTAAGTCTTAAACGATTTTCTCTTATCAGAAAGAAGAGATTACAATAATAAAAAATCTCATCATTCATAATCATAAGCTATACATGTAATGGAATTACGTTTTCTTTGATTTTTAGTCTTATGTATAAAAGCAAATAATGACCTTACGTTATTTGGCATAATTTTCATCTATCTCATCTTCTTCCGACTTGATACCATCATAAAGTAATCTTAATGGTCGCTTTAAAGACTAAATGAACATAATCGAAGCTTGATTGGAGTCACACTTACAAGATAACGAGCTGTAACGTTTAACAAATGTATCACTTCGATATATTACATATTATAAATTCAATTTTATATTCCAGGGAGAATGAAATTTCTGACAAATATTTAACAGACAAGGAACTAGGTCGAAACCAAATAGAAAACTTCCAAGAAAAACAATCTCATTCTAATAACTTAGTCCGGTAGTAAGCTCTATTCCATCAAGAGCGAATCCCATTACATTTTCATTCCGTTATATAATGGAAATTTCTACACTTGCGTCAACAGTGAATATGCATCACAACCAACGCGCTCAAATAAATGCCTTTAAATTAAAAACGTGACTCAGTACGTCGCTTTCAGAGCAGGGAAAACGTTTCGCCATGATCATTAAAATAAATTAGAACACAAGATATGGACAAAACTCCGCAGCATTCTCATTACCACTAAATAATGATACGCATACTTTCGTTATCTCCTCAGAATGCACGAGCTTTACTACACTTATCTGCACTCTATCAAGACCAAAGCGGTCTCGAAGAAATCCTGGGATAACAGACAGCATAATTCAACGCCTCGAGGCGTATCTATAGATTCAGGTCACGGCATCACCGTCCATTAAGATGTGCCGGCATCACTCAATTCTCGGGTGATCCTGGCTCCGAAGCAAAACGAATACTGGCACGCGAATGGAGGGGGAAGTTGGCGATAACTTACAGAAGAGCCGAAAAGACAATGGGTGTAGAAGGAGAATGCATTCTAATTTTTCGAAACAGGAAACCCTTATTCTTCTCCATTCGTTAGCCCGCTCGAAAGGATCTATGGAAGCTCTTCCATTTTTTCCCATTGAGGACGACGATATTTATAAATTATGCAAAGATTCTTTTGTCTTCGAATGCAAAAAGTGGCTTTTGCCTTCCCACTCACAATCGCAGGTGAAAGGGAGTCGACTTAGAAAATACCTGACCGTACCAAAGAGATGTTGATTCGTACGTGGAAGGATTTTAGTGAGGGAGTGAAGTTAAAAGAAAATAAATTTTCATTCCGTTGAAGCAACTGGCTCTACAATGAAATATAATCTTAATTTGCATTTCAGCGAAATTGAAAGGTACCTTTTAGTAATGATATTATGATTCCACCATAACAGCAATGACAACATATGTTGAACAGAGAGGTTTTATGTGGATTTGACACTTATGTTAGAGCTAACGAACCATATATCATTATTCTCATTATTGTTCATATAGTAGTTTTTTACAAAATACGAATTTATGCATATCGATTTCTACTTCTTTTTCTAATCTCAAATTTTATTTCCTTTCAGGGAACAGTATCTCTTCAACGTATTCGAAGTGATAGTGTCGACGCTGGAATCGAAACTCCAGAGAATAGAAAACCTGGACAAAGCAGTCGAACACCTGATGAGAAGAGTAGAAGCGTTAGACTCTCGAGTCACGGACAATATCGACAAGACAGAAGCTGTCATTTCCAAGCTGCGTTCCTTGGACACCAAACTTTTCCAAGGTCAACAGCAGCCTAGAGGTGGAAGAGGGATCAATCTCCAGAACAACAATGCCGTAGGGAACGGCAGTCGAGGAGGTATGACGCCCGATGCCAGGGAAGTTGTGGAAAACCTGGACATGAGATTAGTGTCACTCAACAAAAAAGTAAGTGACATCGACAATAAATTGGTGGGATTGAAAAATCAGCTGGATTCGAACTTTCTCCCTGCCGACGACATCAACGCGGAGGCAAGCGAGAAAAAGGCCACCAGCATCGACCTATCCAAAGTTATAAGTGCGGAAGTTATGCAGCACGTTTCCGATGAACTGGAAGCCCTGAGGACGACTACGGCGAACGTCGACCGCAAACTTCAGTTCCACATAAACCTCGTCTCGGAGAACCTCGGAAAGATGCTGAACATGGTCACGGAAGTACACGAGGCGGTTGTCGAACCCATCCCAGTAACGCACCGCAATCGCAACGTTACAAATCCCACGACTCCAGGACCGTCATTACGTACTGGAAGTAAACTGGACCGACTCGCCAGACAAATGAACCCCATCCTCACAGTTTCCGAGAAGATGGACGAGGTGTGGGACGTCGTGGTCGGCACCAAGAGCTCCGTGGATGACCTCGTACCCAAATCTGACGAACTGCTGACCCAGACCCAACGTCAAGAGAGGGCAATCAGCGACATTCATGCGGATCTTAGGCAGAAAGCTAACAAGATCATTCAGAACCTGGATCTCGTCGAGCAGAGGCTTAAGAAGCAAGAGGACGTCTCCAAAGACATAGTGACGCTGGCTCAGAGGCCCGTTCCTGCTGAACTCCTACTGGATCCCACGATAGATAGGCTCGTCGAATATGATCCCACAAGATACGCGGCCGTAAACAGTCCGGATGAGGTGACCGCTGAGACATACCCTCCTCCCCACGGATCTTCTCCCGTAGCCACCACGCCCTCCGCACCTGCCGTGCCTTCTCCCGCTGGGTCCACGACGCCCTACGCCTCTTCGCCGTCCTCATCTACAACGGCGTGGGCATCGGCTACGACGTCGCCGACCACCACAGTTGGAGTAGCACCCGTGTACACGTCATCTTCGGCATCACTTCCTCCGTCCACTTCCTCGACGTCCACCTCCGGTCCAGCGACGGTCACGCCACGCAGCGCACCGAGGAATAGAGGAGTTATCTTCCCAAGCGTGAAGAATAAGCCATCTCCAGCGAACACTACGTTTACGACGGACCTCCTCGCGAACATCAAGGACGTTAAAGTAAGTTGAGCAAGAATTTATACTTATGCACTTCAATTGTACTTGAAGTCATTGGCTTCCAAACCTTTCTTTTTCTGAATCGCTTCGTGAATGTAGTTGGTATATGATGTGGAATAAGCGTACCAAAGGATTTACTACAAATTTTTAATTAAAATACATGAGTTAATTGACTTCCAAAACAAGTCAGGAATGATCTCGAAATAAAATTGCGTACGAATCAAGTGGTTTGACACACATGGAATTCACTGTTGTTTAGATTGACGCCCTAAGATAGGCCAAAAAGAAACTAAAAATGCGATACTTGTCCATAGATGATTCATAAAATACGCTAGGGACGATGTATTATGTCCTTTAACTTCTGACGCTCATAAATAGGAAATATTTTTCCACACAATAACAAGGAATAAAGCAATTTTAAAATAACTTGATTTCTTTTATGCCTCACCGTTTCCATTAACAGAATCTATAAAAAAAGTAGCTGAAAATCTCTGGAAATGTAGATAATAATCTGCTTTCAAGGTAAAATGGTAGTAAAAAACTGATCATAAACGAATGATTTTTACATCCTACAATTATAGAAAAATTAAGGGTATCCATAACTCGTTAAGATCATAACAATATTCAGGTAATAAAGAAATATATAGAAAACTGAATAAGTAAAACAATCTCTGACTCACCAACATAAATATCAGAATCCCAAAAATTTAACAACTAATAAAAATCGAATAACCACCAAAAGAATAGCTAAAAATTTCGCGGAAGTAAGAGCTGAATCGTCAGCAGCTTTTAGCAGTTGGCTGAAATGTATACAAATGTTAAGCCATAAAGGAATTTGGGAACCAAGCGAAGGTCACGGTCAATATTCGCATTCTGAAATGTGAGAAAATAACAGAGAAACATCAGAATGAAAATGAGAATGGCGTGAGAAGGTTAGAGAAGCAAAGAAAGTGGAAATTTCTCACAAAAAGGCCATCCATCGGTAGATATTTCATGGGAATGTAGGGAAAATAATAGGTCGATGTAATAAAGAAGAATTTCTACAAAAAAAAGACTTCAGGAAATGTGGAAGGAAAAAATAAGAAACTTCAAAGCGCTGGATTACTTAATTTTCGATTACAAAATGTCAAACAAAAAATGAATCAATCCTAGAAATCATAAAATGCACATTATTGTAAATCTATAACTTTATACTATGCTACTACACTATACATTTCCAAAGGTAAATATTGAAAACTTAAAAATTTTTAGCACTACATTTCGTCTTTTATATACATACTCGAAGTTAATTAATCTATTATCACATACATATAATTGATTTACGGAAAAGGAAAAATTTCAATAGATCAATTAGAGATCAATATAGAAAAATCTGCGTTTCCTACACTTCTGGTGTTGATAACGATAGACGTAGAGCCTGTCATCTTTTGAGAAAACTTCCCCTTTCGAGAAAGTAGGCTGAAGAATTAGGCTTAGAGAAGGTCGTAAAATGCGAATTGGTCGGGAAGATTTCGACGAGTAGGCCATTAAAAAAGTCGCTAAACTTTTCAATTTCAGAGATATTCCTCCGTTTCGGGCCACTTTTTAAAAATTTCATACCACGTGCGTCATCATCGGTTGGACAATAAACACTCCTGTTATCATTTTCTTATAGACATTTCCGCTATTAAAACGAAAAAGCAGATTAATGGAACCGACACATTTAAGTCAATTTATAGAAAGGGTTTTTCTGTTGCTGATAAATAGTCGATTTAGGAAGATGGCCTCCAATGAAAACTACAGTATTTACAATCTATACTCAAAGAAATCAAACGACGACAAGATGTCAACTAAACCGGTTTTCCAACTTTAATGTTTTATAGTATTTGTTCTCAGAACGACAGCAAGGTTCGCCTGATGCCCGTAGATCAGTAACTTTCTAATTTTTCCCCAAACAATTTCACGTCGAAATCTTGAGCAAATTTGGTAGAATAATTCTCAGATATGTGAAACTTAATTGAGAGGAATTCGTGAAAAGGCAACTGATTAGAAGTCACATAGATTTTAGCAGTACTTACAAGAAGAGACTGATGCTTAAGGAGTCGAGGTGAATAGTGAATTTAGAAAATAACTATCACTGCGATTTACACTTAACTTTTCTTCCTCGACAGATGGCTCACTACTGCCTCTCATTTCTGCTGAATAGCTTCTCTATTAGGCGAAAAATTTTGAAACTGAACAGTAGGCTACTGTCGCTAGAAATTCATTATGCGCCGATTTTATCACCCGTGCTATCGCCACCATCTCAAATGTCTATCTACAAATCTAAATTCCTTGAAACATCTTTTTCTGTTGGACGAAGAATATAACTGCCATGTGGAATCGAAGTTATTCATGCCAACCGGGTAACCACATGCCAAAAACGTCAAACAATACCTGGCAGCCATGCCTAAGATAATAATTCTCACATGCTGAACATCTATCCCGGCTTCTCCTCTAAGAACTGCGAACGTCACAAACCGACAAAACACAAGCGAAAAACCGGCTACAGAAACATCACGTGCGAAAATGAGGCCGGCTGGCTATCAGGTCACTCCGGCTACGAGTGGAAAAACCTTGGGTTCATGCGACCCCTAATCCTATCGAAAGAAAACTTTCCCAGTTCGGGAGGAGAAAATGTTGATGCGTTTTGGGACCCAAATCTCCTTCAGCCTCACCTCCGCTATCGACTAAACGCACGGTGCGTGGGTGAGATAAGGCGAGGATCGACGAAAGCTGGTCGCGAATCCGATTTCTTCGTTTCCAACAAATTCGACTACAGGCAGGAACGATCGAAAGAATCGCAACGACAGACGAGTGAGATTGTAAGGAAGGCGAAATCCGGGCATCGAAAACCACGAAATAACGAGTGAGCTAAGGCGAATGTGTGTTGAAGATATCGCGTCATTGCTCCTCTACATTGCGAACACCTGTAGAGAGGAAGAGCAGAAAAGAGAGTATCAAAGCAGTGAGAAATATTTTAGTGTGACAGAGAAAAGGTTAGGGGAAAGTGCAAGGAAAGGTTACAGTGCTTTGCGGCAAACGGATAGAAAGCATGCGGTATAGAGACGTCCTCGCACGAAATGAGCCAAAATGACAAATGCAGCTTCGATCAGTAAAAGGCGGAAGTCGATAAATTGATGAGAATAAATTCATCAAAGACTAACGCGCTGATTAGTGTTATGAAAGGAGGAAGCGATGGTAGATGATTTCTTCATGATTCGACTAAACAGGGACGCAGGCTCTGATATAAGGCTTGTTTGACAAATGAGATTTTCATTTCTCCATTATCATTCACTAAATGAGAAAAACAAATCACCGAAAGTCAATCGAAATAGCTTTCACCTTTTATAACTAAGAGTGTTTACTGATAATGGGCTATATTAAAGTGACCATGTCACAACGCTGCGTGAGATTTTTTGCTGAAGATAGCATTGACTCTGAAAATTAAAAAAATAGCAATAACAAAATGTTCGCCAGTTAGATATAAGCAAGAGGAAGTTTTCAATGCTTTTAATAAAAATAGGACTGTTTCGTTTTGGACTGAGGAAAGAGAAACAAGATAGATGGAAAGAAGATATTGAATAAAAACGAAAGGAGAACGAATTTCTAACGCTCCATCATCATCGCGGTTCTTAAGAATAAGACCAAACAAAACGAAGTCCTGAGTAAAGAAGAAACATTTCAAGTTGCAGGAACAGAGATAGTGAAGCGACGAGGAGCGCTACATGATTAGGAATACTTTTTGTTTTCTTAACACGCCAAATAAGCTACCGTGCGAGATTAAACTGGAAACGGGGTTTTATCTCTCTAATTTCTTCCTTGAGATTATTTTAATTAGTCGCATAATCTTAGGGAATCGACAAAGCAACGCAACCTGAATTATACACTGTACCTGAACTATATTACAATTACTCGCTGATGTACAGCAATGGATTCAGCCTATATCTTCTTCATGAAACAATGTATCTGTTTACGTTAACGCTATCTAAAATATAATAAGACGCGCATTCCGGTATATTTGTGTCATTTAAACCGCCACTTACGCAGCTGAAAATGAAATGCAAACATTAAGTTTCCGCGCGAGACTTTTCGCGACGCCTTCCGGTAGCGAAGGGCAACTTATTCCGAATGGAAATATATTCGAACCTGTTTATTCAGAAAGACTTAACGCTGCCTAATCCGCCACACCTCATCGACGAGAAAAGTAAAACGAAATCTTCTAAAGGCCGTCTTTGCGGGCAATAATCTCTAAATAGCTCTTCCTCGTTTTCAACGCAACGTCTCGCTCCGTGAGAAATTGGAACGCATATTACTCGAGGGAAAAACAAAGAAGAAGAGTTGATAATCTTTCCGCATAGGCAGAATGTTGCTGTACTTCGTAGTTATCCCACGAGTCCAAAGAAATACCCAGGAATTCCGCGCAGTCGATTGGACTGTAAGTTTGCGCAGTTCTCTGAGACACCGGCGACTGTGGAAAGCAGGAAGACGCTCTATGTAAAAATGCATAAAATCTCGCGGAACGAGGAGAGCCTTCGATGAGGTCCGCAGATAACGATTGAAAGCTGCCGTAAGGAAATGAGTAGGCTTTGCGTTTTGCCATCCGCTCCCCATTCATTTTTCGCACGTCCACGAATATCTGCGTCGTGCCTCTTCCGATAATTCCAAGCTTAAGGAACATTATTGAGTCCCCAACCGACTGTTAATGACATCTATAAATCAATCACGGATATTGGTTCAGTAAGACACGCACGAAGACCGATTTCATCATCTGCGGGAAGTGATTGCTGTGACCCGCCTTAAAAGGCTTTCACTTTCGTTTAGGACGATGGCAGATGATTATAACATTTTAAAACGTGCTCTCGGCCTAAATTAACGAACTTGATTCTTCCTTGATTTTCTTGTCGACGCGAGTCTTCCATTATCTGCAGAGTGCTTAATTTTCCGCTTGGAAGCAGGCAAAGAAGGTGTGGACAACTTAACTCCTTCATAGTGACATTGCTCTTATACAAATCACGGATTTGAAGGGATGAAAAGTCGAACACCTTAAAAACTGTGCAAGGTAACTAAAAAGCAACCTCTACAATAAAAAACTCGGTCCAATTCGCGGAGAAGTTTACTTTTAGGATTGATACACATCCCAAGGCGATGCCTGACAGAGAAAATACATTCACGAAGGACCCCAGAGTGAACCCGGAAACGTTCATATTCGAAAGAAAAAAGATACCGATAGCAGAGCCTGTCAACAAATATTTCTGACATCAAGGAAGTTGTAACTCATAATTCTGTGAGAAGAAAGTATCCATTATATGAAATTAAATTGAAGAAAACGATAATTTCCGAATTTATGTCAATCCATTTTTATTATGAGGGAAACAGAAAGAATTCTAAATAATAAAATCAAATTCTAGCCAAGCAACACCAAGGTTCTGAATTCGAACTATGGTTAGAATACTGCTGTTTGTGAGCGTGTCTTAATAAAAAAAATTAATTTTAAAAGAGTGAGTGAGTCTTTAGAAAGGTGTATTTTTCCTTAAACTAAAATACGCCTATTCGTCATTACTATCATTATTTTAAAATAATTATTACATAAATCAGTTTTAATTTCCTTCCTAAATAAATAATTTCTATGCGGAATAGCTACTGGAGAGTAAAAATTAATTAACGGTACGGAAAACAAGTCTTAATAACTGGCAATTAAGCATTATTCAGCTGTTTTTCTTCCTACCAGAGGTAATTCCGAGATAACATTAAAATATAAAACACTTTCTTGACATATATGCTCAATACCCCAACATAATTGAACTGTTGCTTTTTCTGTCATGATAAAATTATTCAGCAGATAATTTTCTCTTACATTTATGTGAATTCCAAAAGATTATTTTTAAACACTTTCTCGAGGAAAAACGGACTCGAAAAGTCTAATGGCACCGTGAATCGAACCTAATGATATTCTCATTCCTAAAACAAAGTGGGCAATACAAAGTTCCCAAAACTGAAAAAAATAATTCAATCGCATAGCTTATTTGGCTAAAGTAGTTATCTGAAAAGAAGAAGATACTGGGTTCGATTTCCCGTACCGTCAGAATTTTTTCTTGTGATTTTATTTCCCTAGGTACACGCCCATACATCCAAAGTTACCCTATTCCTTTTCGTACACCCTCTCGATTAAAGATATTACTTTTACACACCCTCTTCAATACTCATTTTCCTCTTTCGAGGGGCAAAACTACAATAAGAACAATTTGAATAGCTCATTCTTTCGTTCAATCTCCACACGAATTTTAAGTGACGTTCACTCACGTCTTCGAAAATGGCACGAGACAAAATCGATCCAATTCACACCTGAAGGAGGACGTGCGATATGTCTTAACATCATTTATTTAATGCAAGTCGTGGGATGCAATGCGAGAAAGTGGGTCGCTCAAAAATATTCTCCGTCTATGAAGATCGAGAGATCTACCGAGCAGCATAGCGAAAATGCACCTGAGACGTCGTCGAGATACATGATTTACGACAAGGACTACTGGAGGGAAGGAGGTATAGGTAGAAAGTACTACTTAAATGAACTCTATATCACTCAAAAATTAAAAGGTTTCGAATCAACGATTCGGAAGATTCAAGCTCCGCATTAATAGATGGAAAATACGATATAAACATTGAATAAACTATTTTATTCGGAGAGATTTTGTGATTCTGATACAAATTCTTTCCGTATACTTATCACAATGAAAAATACGTTTATATTAGGGACTGGAGGAACACCTTTCGGCATGAAGAGGGTACATTTATCAACATCAAGAGTAAAGTGAAAGGTCTACGCATTAAAGTATTCTTTCTTCAGAATTGCTGTTAATTGGTCGCTTCGGCTACCGCGGTAGGATCAATCTGAATATAATTTACATTCTTACTAGATGACTTAATTCATAGCCAACTATCGCGTTCCGTTTTTCTAGTGAATATTCAAATTATCCCACTTCGCGATTTTATCACGAGAAAATTTAACCTATTCGCAAAATTATTCTTCGATTTAGGATAATGCATGTAGACTTGTCCTAAAAGATTTTTAATTAATATAAATACTTCTTCAAAAAAGTTGAAAGGAAAAGTTCCAGTTGGGAACTTACTGGCTACAGAAGGTAGTGAAAGCAAATGGTTTAAACAGAAGTGAACATTCAGTCGTTAAACTTCCTCTATGTTCCATGAAAAAAACATCTTAGGCCATTTATGAAACTCCATTATACTAAATTTTGGCGATAAAAATTGTTATAGACTATATATTGACAAAATTTGATACTGATGATATTGATGAAATGATATTTAACTTTCAATTTTCTGTTTCCAGGGTTATTCATGCGTAGACCTCCTCAACGCTGGAATGAGGGATTCCGGAATCTACTACCTGCAGATAAGAGGCACCACTTATTGGTACTTGAAGGTGTACTGCGAACAGGATGTAGCCGATGGAGGATGGATCGTAAGTAAATCTTTTATCACTATTAATTCAATTCCTTTATTGACGGCCTATTTTAAGATGAATAAAAATTATTCATAACAAAAAAAAACAAATTAGATGAAATGTATTACATATACACTTCGAAGAGAAACGAATAATTTGAAACTGCCGAAATAAGGGCGAACTTAATGTTTTGATGGTATTAATGTATTCCTACAGTTCCGTTTATTTTCTCTGCTTATCATAATGACTTGTTAGTTAACCAAAAACAAGTATGTCAATGGCACAAACTTTTTAGCCGAACATTTTTCACGAGAAGAGCAGATTTCCCCGTAAATAGATTTTTGCGAAATTATGTTCGACAACACTAAAAGAGAAAATCAGGCTTGAACAGCGTGGAGCTCCAAAGTTGAATTTTTAAAATGAGGTAAAAAGTGCGACAACAAGGAATGCAAATATAGTTAAGTTGGGCGTTACGCGGTCAATGGGGAGTTCGTTGGTGCCATCTACAAAACTGGTTCCAGACCAAACTGCCTCCTTAAAGCAGGCAGCGAAGCAATGAACATGGTGCATAATGTGACACATCGAAAATCTGCATGTAATACGAATGAAATGAGAAGCTTGCATCGAGTGTAAACTATCTCGAGACAGTCTGTTAAGTGAGAGTTTGGGTACGCAATTTAAAAGACTGTTCCAGAAGATATCGAACAACTCTTGGTTCAAAAGGAATGTTTGAAAGAATATTTTTGCCTACACAAACTCCTTTATTTAAGAGGTGCTTTTATTGAGCGAAAATGGGTCTATCGCAAATCAGTCGAAAAATGCTTAGCATTTCATTTCAGAAAAATGCCGTTCGGTAAAAGTTGTCGCCACTCCGAAAAGACAAGGCACTCGATCAATGTAAAATGAATTAAATGCTATGCATAAAAGGAAACATAAAGAATTTCTTTGATAGGTTAATCAGCAATTATAGACGATTCGTCTTCGATAATCACGAGATCCGGATTGAAGTAGAACATTTTCCTCGCCTAATTTTCGTAATGTCACCCAATGTTTTGGACACTCTGTTATCTCTCTCACATAATATCTTCCCAAAAATTCTAAACTTAGAAGAGCAAAACCAAGGAAGATAAGGTAATTTGAGAAAAAAAGGAGAGCTGCAAATCCTATCAATAAAGAATAAAATTGTCGCAAAACATTAAAGAGCCTATCCATACCTAAACAGGAGAGAAATAAGAAATGACTCTTTGGTTTCAATGGTAGAGATATTCTCAAGAATATAATACTGATGTCATCAGGTGATATCATTTCTAAATTAGGCAGAATTCGGATGTGTTCATGAATTATGTAAAGATTTCCAGCAAAAAAATCGAAAGTAGGTATATGTGTTAGGTTACTTGAATACTCAGCATTCGAACTGAGAGGAGAATAAACCTTGGAGAAGACATTATTTACAAGACTCAATGATCAATATCGCAAAAAAAATAGACTTTCGCGAGGAAAAAACGCGAATATTGTCTTCAGAGCTTGCTTAACACCTCAACTGGGACAACATAACAATTCACGGAGGAATATTAAGATTAATTTGCTTTGTACGTTTATTTTCATTTAATAATCATGATGCCTCTGTTTGAATCGAAATGAGCAGTAAAGCATTAAACACTATATATGAATATATTTAATATCAAAATCTTCTGACAATATGAGTAATATACCATTATTTCGCCTTTTAACGTCTGAACACGAAATAGGCCTATTAATAATTTCATCCTTTCAAGAAGAAAACCAGAAAAAGATTTAACTTTGCAATAATGATGATTAAAAGTTAGACATTTATAGTCAATGATAATGAAACCTTTAATATTTATAGTCAATCTAATGAAACATCGTATTGAGATACTTTTGAGCTCATCATGCTTAATATACGAACATGGAATGCAAAGATAGAAGAAATGGCAAAGAGAGTAATTAAAGTATAGTTATTTAATCTATAATTGTTTTCACGCCGATATTTTAGAATATCCCGTCTCTTTTATCAACATATCAAAAAAGAGTCTAAACAACACCCAAAGAGATTTTTATTAGGGATAAAATTCACGAGGTCTGAATGTTAGAAAATAAGATTACTTGCGAATAACATTAGGCGTCGTGGGACGTATAAATGTTCCCGGATTGAGAAAAATAATAAAACGACGGGGAAGGAAAATAGATGGAGAAAGAATGGGGTGAAAGTCGGGAACCAATTGAGACGCGAACTTTCCCCTCGAACACACTGATGCTGTGGTTAGGATAGGTTACCGAGCTACATCAAATATTATTACTGGAGAGCGCCACTGACTCCTGAACTTAAGTAGAACGTCACTTACCAACTAATCTTGTTAAAAATAACTAATTAATGGCTTCGATTTTTTTAAAGATCGACCATGAGGTGTTGTAAAATATAATGGGAAGTGAAAACAGTTCATCGGATACAGAGATCGCACACTCGACCATTATCGGCAGCTGTCTTGTCTAACAAATGTAAATTTGATACTTGGAATTAATTATGGCTTTCCATTAGATAAATTGCCCAGAGGTTTTTCTCCGATCTGAATACAAAAAAAATCAATTGAAATGCACGTGTTAATAATTTGAATTAACGGGTGAACGCCATTTCCGTTGAGATGCATACGATGGGCAGATGAGAAGATATAAGACTACTCAATGACAGAGAATAAGAAATAATATAAAAAAGAATTTTCTGCAGTTAGCTGCGCTTCAATAACAGCGATCCGAGATGATGGAATCTTCGATGAATTAAGAGCTCACTCAACGCGTCGATTCCAGCAAATGATCGAAGGATCAGCTAAAGCCATAAAATGGCTGATTTATGGCAAAAGGAGATCCATGCCCACATCGTTGATTCGATGCACCGCTTATATTAAAGTGGCTGCAGAAAGCTGTCCTCATAATTCATTATATTAATCAATTACAAATAATTTCACTCGGACGCCACTTTTTCTGTTGAATTGATTATCGGCAGAAGGCAGGCAAGACGTTTGACGGGCCAAGAGTCATGAATGTGAAAGTAAATCAAATTATGGCTGACAATAAATCATACAAAGGCCTACTAATAGCTTAATACATATATTTTTACGTTCGAAATAGATCAGGAGATTCGAATGTGAAGATGGGACTGTATGACTAGTTCAATAACACCTAAAAGACCCTTCATAATTTTGATTCGACGTTTAATAGAATAAACGTATTTTCTATTGGTGTGAATATTGTGATTAAGGAATATATGGGAGATAAATATTGACATTATTCTTATAATCCAACTGAGTTAAGGGAGTTCTTTAAATACCAACGCTTTTTTTCTATTTAAAAGTTACCATTGTAAAAACACCAGCGTTTTAACGATCCTAACTAATAAAAATTTCCTTTAAATATAATTTACGTCATATTCATTTTATAATTTTTACTTCAAAGAGGTACAAGAATTACGATTATAAAAATCACTCAGCTAATCAAGCTAAGTCAAAAATATAAAGAAAAATGAAGATAAATCAAAATAGGCAATCTGATTTTTCCTAGCTTTCCTTAGTTGTGAAAATATCCTCATTGAGTAAATACAAAAGATTTGATAACATTCTCTCAAAGATTACTATAATTTCCTATTACTACTAAATTAAGGCTTAAATCCAATCCTTATGTTTACAGGTTATTCAGAGAAGAGACGATTTGGGAGAGCCACGTGAGAACTTTAACAGGGACTGGAATGATTACAAAAATGGATTTGGAGATCCCAGCAAAGAATTCTGGCTTGGAAATGAAAACATATACATGCTCACCAATAATGAGGAGTATACACTGAGAGTGGAGTTGGAAGATTTTGAAGGCAACAAAAGGTGAATGAAACTGTTTAACTCTTTGGTAAAAATAATGCAAATGATATACAAGTTCCTGAAAATTATACTTTATATAGTACCTATTTATATGATTACAACCTACCAACTGAAATAAGATGTTGTTCTTTCTAGATATGCCCAATACTCACACTTCAAGATATACTCAGAAGCTGAATACTACAAATTAGAGATTGATGGCTATGAAGGAAACGCAGGGGATTCATTGAATGACCCTTGGTATGGCAGCAACAACAGTCCCTTCTCTACATACAACAGGTAAGAATTGAAAAATTATAATTTTACCAAAATTAAACTTTTGAACTTTGCACTGAATGCAAGATGATTGTAATTCTGTTTTTTAGATACATACTATATGAAGAGAGAAATAATGTAACATTCTCTTCTTAACGTAATGCATTGTAGCTACTATAAGGAATCAGAAATTATATTTGAGTATTCAAGATATAACTACACAGCATATAATCATAAATTAGAGGACAAAATCTTTCTCATCTTTTCAAAAGTCAATCACTTGTGTGTCTATTTATCTGAAACCTACTATTTTCTCTACATTAGAGTGTGTTATAGTTATTACACCAGAATTTAATGAATTATCTCAATTTTTTATTTAATAAATTATCTCAAATTCACTTTTACTTGACTTAGTGTTAATAAATATCAAGTATAGAGGTAATATATTGAATTTAAAGCAAATATACTGTAAAACAAAACATTTTAATAATCATCTTAATTTCTTCCAGGGATAATGACAGGTCCAGTCTTAATTGTGCATCTATGCTGAAAGGTGGATGGTGGTGGAAGTCCTGTGGAAGGGGACTTAATGGACTGTATCTAAATGATCCACAGGATCTCACAGCCAGACAAGGTATGATATGACATTTAAAATACACAACTGAAATCTATTTAAAGAGAATAACCCAATCATCACACAAGAATAGATCAATTATTCAAGTGCCTTTCTTTAACTATTTTTTACAAAGCAATTGAAAATTCCCTTCAACAGACAGGAAATTCTCCAATCACTTGAATTTGAAAGACAGCTGTATAAAATTCCTAGATTTTTACAGCAGGAGCTCCGAAAATTAAGAACAATTTTACTTTTCTACCAACACTTGAAATGTTTAACACCTGCCAACCATGAAAATTATATGATTTATTGGTGAATTATCCTGAAAAGACTAAAAAAACAAAAAATATTTCAAACTGCATAGTTGTAAAAAAACTATGGTTAAGAACTGAATTTTCTTAAAGGCTTCAACTTAAGATCTCTGATAAAGACTTATTTAAAAAACATTATGAATAATGAATCTCAAGGTGGAATGTCAATAATTAACGGTGCTTAAATTGAATATCAAAAAAGTGTGTGTGAAAATGATCAACTGCTTTACCAGTATAGAAGATTGGCAAATGAGAAAACAAGTCTTCCAAAATTAAAATAATTCTTTATTTTACTTAGCCATACAAAATATTGATTTAATTTTACCATTTATCTCTATTTAGCAACAGTAGAAAAATGATAATATAAATCAATCCTTCAAAATATACTGACATCAATGTTTTATAAGAAATTAATATCAATATTTTTATTCCCATCCTAGAGTTCACTGATTGCCATAAGCCATTGAAAAAAGAATTTACTCACATAAATTTGATCTACTACAGTTTTATCAAGAATAATCATTTAAGGCTAATAAGGAGCTTTTTATACCAATGCATAGAGATATCTAAGCCAATGCCATAATTAATTTCACCCAAAAAAATTAAATAAAGGAAATTCAATATGATCCCAGTATATTCTAATATTTCATAATTTATTCTCTTTCCAGGAATCGTATGGTTTAGATGGAGAGGATGGGACTACACCCTGAAGAGGGCCAGTATGATGATAAAGCCAAAAGCGACATTTCCCAGCACATGATTCTAATTAACAACAATGGTACAAGGCTAAATCACTTACTACGCAGTGAAAATGTCTCTATTCCATTCTGAAGGACAAAGCAATTAGTTGTATTCGATGAACTTACTACAGCAGCTTATCTTATGAAGGAATTTGAGAATGACTGCCATATTCCATGAGTGAATTATTAGAAAATACTAGTGGAATAACGTGTATGAGAAAAGAAGTTTGAGTTGTTGACCATCCTCAGCAAATTCAAAGCATCGATAACTTGCTATCACCTGTACACCACAAAAAAGCACTGTATCTCCCAATAGCCTTCCTCACATCTAAAGAAGTGCTTTCCTACTGCTGTGTAATTATAACTTCAATGAAGTAAAACTGAACCAAATATGATAAATTAAATTAAATGTTTTGGCAGAAGAAATTATTTAAAATATGAAATGTAAAATCTGTAAAGAAACTGTTGTACATAATGCTACGAGAATATAAATGAATCGTTTAGAGTAATGTCGCAAAATTCTTCCATTATGTTGCAACATAAACTTCAAACAATAGTTATACTACAATGTTTGATTAGAGCTTTCTAGTTCTTTTATGTTTCATACTTAAGTCATTCATTACTATAGCTAAAATCATTAAGCTCCTTAACAATTCCAGTACAAATGATGTGATGAAACTATTAGGAGTGCTATAACTACTCACATTTTAGGAAACATTTATTTTCAAGAAGAACTATTAGAATTTATCCTCCAAAATAGTTCACAAAGTTTATTTATGACCCACATGAAGTCATTGTACACTTTCCATAAAAATAAAGAAAGCAGTAAATATCACAGACAGAATCCCTAAAATTTGGTTATGAACAAAAATGAAACTGGTGAAGGTTTGGCAGTAGTAATTGGGCAGTATTGTTTGGTTTGTCCTATATATTTTAAGAAGAGATGAAGTTGATGTAAATATTGTGAAACTTGTATAAAGTCTTTTTTTGTACATACTCATTGTTTTAATTTTAGCTTCTTACTAGTTTAAAAAAACCTCCATTTGTAAGCACAGTAGGTATCCTAAGCAACAAGAGGCTAAATATACCTAAGAATAATTTAATATTAGTGCTCCTAAAATTAAATGAAAAATGTATAAAAAATGAAGGTTATCTTTTGGTGAAATTCAGCATATGATGATGAGTTGAATTTATAAAGACAGCATTAAAGATAATCTACAAAATAAAACTATAAAATATTTGAGAGTAAGACAGAATGACTTTGGGGGAAGTTAAGATGACAAAGTTATGACATAAATGTTGAAAATAAAAGACATACCTGATGAATGCCTCGGTTTATTTGATGATCCAATTTCTGCAAATCCAAATCTTTCCTCTCCAAGTAGATGTTGTCTCTTCTGTGATTTCTTTTCCTGAAAATGGTATACTATGAACAATATTTTTTCATAACCTCATATCATGGTGATGATTAATATTCAGAAGATAATTTGGTAGTAATTTCATTAAATAACACTACACTCATGTTTTCTGAAAAACATAATGGGCAGACTTTAAACTCTTAAAGGGGGTAAAAATATTGAATTCATATATGAACAAATTTCATTGTTTCTGCCATCAACTTATAAGACCGTGCAATACTTCAGAATATAAAAACATTTTCTCTAAAAGCTAATGTGATATTTTATAGTAAAATAATTTATTTCTTGTGCCAATTTTTCAATACTAATTCACTAATCACAATCAGCTTTAATGTAAGACTAAAATTATTATAACATTAGGTGTGCGACAAAAAACTGAAACTTTAAACAACTTGAACAGAACATTTTACTTAGCAAAAAGAAATTAAATGCACAACTGACAAAAAGGTTAATTTCAGATATAAATTTCAATTCATACTACAAAACGTACATCAATAACAATAAAATTAATTTAATCAAAGCAGTATTAGTTTATAAAGCCATTATATCATATTTACAATAACTCTAAATTATTTTAGAAATTTATAACATAACTTTTATAAATATTAGTTTGCTACTTTTTTCACCACATACAATTCCTTTTACTCAACTAATATTATTCCATAAACACCCGATTTATTCTGAAGAACTGTAATGGAGACTAAATGGGAAATAGATCAAAGGTTCTAAACTGAGAGATGAAGTCTTTTTAGTGTTTCTTTAAAAGTGCTCTGACAGCAGAGGTCATTGCACTTATATAGGAGGGAATTCCCTCATAGGGAATCAAACCCAGGACTACCTTCACCAAAGTGAACGTGGCTACCCATGAGCCCACGAAATCTTTTATCTTTAATTTTGTAAATCTAAATGATGATGAAACTTTTGACTATAAACAAAAAAGACAACTAACCTTCTTTGACTCTCAATTCAAATGTCTATTACTTGACTTTGATTGACTTCACTGGGATAAAAGTTTTGATTAACCAAAATGACAATCATAATAAAGGGGCTTTTATAATTTAATTAAATTTTTAAGATTGGAGAATTAAATAATTACATGAAGAATCATAAAATTTCTGCTAGAATGTTATAAATTTTTACTTTCAGGTGATGTCTTAATTAAGACACCGAAAATCAATACAATATCAACATTTACTTCTCCTAAAAACAATTTAGATATCTACTCAAAATTATTTTGATGCTGAAAAGCTTCATAGTATCAACATTTATTTTCATTGTTTATTTCATGAAGGAATCCCAAGGTTATTTATTTTTAATGTGCCCCAAGATATCTTTGACTTAAAATAGAGTGCCTTACCTGCTTAGCTCTCTGGGAATATTTTTAATTTTTTCAAATGACAAAGATATCATCGCGGAATCTAACTTCCTTTCATCAAGTTAATGAGAATAAATGATACATCTTCCATTGAGAGAAGACATATAATTCGGCACATTAGAGTAGGGAGTTATAAGAAGAACTTCCTTAATTTGAAGTAATTATTAAGAAATCAAGAACTGGATTTAAATTCTGAGTCTCTCACCAGTACTTTATTAGTTTGTTATATTATTATTATATGACCTGATAAGGTTTAAGAGTACCAGCTTACCGAAAAAATATATTCAGTCCAAACTTAGACATGTTAGCTTGTGTAATTCTTATGGTTGTATCTATTGCAACACTGAATTGGAAAATATAGGATGACTTGTTTTCAAGAGAAAGAGCAAGAAAATTCTTTTTGTAGACAATAAATTATATTTTTTATTATGATGCTATCAAAAGAACATCGAGGCTCTTACAATTAGTGTAATAAATTTATTTGATAGTTAAACAAAGAGCTCATACTCAAGAACAAATACACATAACAAAATACAGCATTGTGATAGGATCCATGCGCAGAAATATTGATATGATCCCTGCATCCATAAAGACAAATTAATCCAGTGCCCAAGACTGGAGTTTATGCTAATTACAAATGAAATTTACCTGAGATTCCTTGACGATACTAGACGTACATTTTAGCTTCTACAAAATAGAGTACATAACATTACTCAATATCTACCCCAGCAAGCCCATAACTGAGCTTTCCCACTACAATGTCTTGTAGTTTTTGAGAAAACTCATACTATAAATAGGAAATTTACTATTTTGATTTAACAATTATACAGTGAAACCTCTCTTAAGCGGACCCTGTGTAAAGCAGAAATGTCTTACCTGGAAAAAATTTCAATCTTGGCATGTGTCTATCACTAACCCTGTATTAAGCATAAAACTGTCTTATCCAGAAAAACAACTGATTTTATTTTGTTTCACTGCAAATACCCTTTCCTATGCAGTCTTAAATTTTCAGACTATACCTAAAATCGGATAAACCTGGAAAATGCATCTACTCAGAACTGAATTGTGTTTTGGTGAGATGAAATATTTTTGAGTAATGAATTTTACATTCTACTTTTAGCTCAAAGTCTATTAACTGATTTTTCTATTAGGATAATAAAAAGAGGCATAATAATTATATTTCCCTTCATATTTTGGAAGCCCGTCTCTAGTAGCAATTATAAAATTTATTAGTCAATGGACCTTACATATTAAGGCGTAAGACATCCTCAGATCTACAAATTAAAAGAATTAAAGATAAAAAAGTAAAGAAACCACTGCTGTAAGAAAAAGAAGTAAATTAAATTTCAAAACAGCAATCATAAATATCATCTAAAGAATAAAAACTATCACCAGTGAATAGTTAAAAAGTTAAGACCTAAATCTTTTCATATTCAAATTATAAGTATTAACAGAAAGTTTGTGGAAAGGTTGAAGGCTTTTAACATTTAAATGGTTACAAGAAAACCTTGCAGAGAGATGCATCCAGGTTATACCTGGTATTAAAACTATAAGCATTGGATCTTAAAACAAAATTATCGAAATGATCCTTAATGTACAATAGAATGTAATAAACACACTGGCCCTAAATAGTCAATTTTTAGACTTATGAATCTGGGCTTAAATGTTTCTCAAGAATTTAACCTTGATATGATTCTAATTCCCTTTCTTTGTAATAGAAAAATATGCCTAACATTTGCTGCATTTCCTCATAACAGGAGGCCATAACTAAGCCATAAAAAAAAGAGCAAAGTAATCACTTTTAACATGCTCTTCAGGTATTTATTATTTCATTTCCTTAAGACAAACAGTTATTTGGAGAGCTTGCCACAGAGCAATTCAATATGTTTGTCCTATCAGAGTTGGTGATGAAAAAGTATACCAATGAGTAAGAATGAGTCAGTATAGCAGTACATGCAGTACTATTACATGCTTTCTTGTACCTGTATACTTTGTTTGAATTAGATATACATAGATTGTTATACCTTTCCATAAACTTAATTTCGAGGATTCAGAAAAAAGTTTTCAGTCACAGAGGAATCTGTTAAATTCTGTGAGTATGAAAGAAGCCACAGGGAAAATTAGTCTACATCCACATGATTCCTAAATCAAAGTAACTCAATGGAAAAACAGCTGGAAATTTTTTGATTCTCTAAAAGCCCAAAAAAAAACAAACAAAAGCTACATTCATTAAGTCAGAATGAACCACACAAGTAGAACATAGTATCACTAATACATTAGGAGCTTGAGTAAAATTATTAAAATTCAATCCAAAATATAAATAAAAACCTGAAAAGAAGGTAGCCATCAGAGGATTAAAATTGTGAAAAAGTGAGATGGAGATCTAATTTACGCTGACAAAACAGCATTGCCATGGAAATGGCTAAATGATTTGCAAATCTAGCAAACTTTAATGAAAGTATTTTGACCATTCAAAATTTCAACATGTTTAGCTAGTGACTACAAATCAGGCATTACCTACAAGCTATTAATTGCACCCACTTACTGGTAGAAGGCAACAGTGTGCAAGAATTACATGTGTAAATTGAATACGTCTTCAATGACTCATATGATTAGTAGATGCAATATGAATAGGAGAGACATGGTAATGACAGGGTAATGAATGTTTTTGTATCCTTTAACACCTTGATGATGATTAATCTACTGCATAGCATTGAATAGTCAAATTCATATTATCACTGAGCAACATAAAAAGGCAGTTACAATAGCTGCTTATTTTAAAATTATACATTACTAAGGCTTACAAATCTCTCCATCAAAGTATCAATACTTTCTAATAAAGAACATTCTGAAAAAACTTCTTCGGATAATGAATCATTATTAATTCACAATGATATTAAGTGAAACTCTAATTTTAAAATGGTCACTAAGTTTGGACAAAATTCCACGGTATCATGCCAAATGTAGTAACAGAGATACCAGTATTCCAACTCTCTAATTTCTCAAAAATTAAAAATCGCTTACTGGAAAATAAAACTTATCAGGAATAAACTATCAATAATTTATTTTCCAAGCAATATGCAACTTATCAAACCCTACGCCAATGATAAGAATGAATAATTTACGAAGTAGCACATTTAAGAAAACATAAATTACCTGTGTTTATTTAGTCAGTAAATTCCAAATGAAGAGAATTTTTCAATATGAAGAATGCCACTTCCATGTGGATATAATTAACTGATAAAAATGATAAAACAAAATGTTATTATTGAGTAAGCCTTCATTGATAGGATATTGACAATTATACAAACAACACTGATATTGGAATACTGCATTTACCGCTGAAATAATTGAAACAATTCAAGATAACGGATACACGGGAGAAGATTATGACTGCCACAAATAATTGCCGCCAACACTGCCTCTTCAGATCACAAGGAATGGTTCAGCTGTCACAATTTTGAAAACTATTTAAGTTACCTGAAGCCGCATTGTTTACATTTAGAATATTTGAAAGATAAGATTAACGCTATAAAATGTTCATGGAAAATGAATCTCAAAAAATACTGTAAGTTTCTCTTACCTTCTCTTCCAACTGCAGATATTTCGCTAATTTCCGGGACTTCTCCCGCCGAGACCCATTCAGTTTTTCCGGCTCCATTGATTTAATCTAATCCGAATTTTTATGGAGATTTTTCCGTTCAACACTGAAAATTCAATTAAACTGTTGAGTAGTAAAGAACTTCGAGAGTCACTGAACAAAAGTCAAAGATGAGAAAAGTTAGAAATCAAACCCATGATCAAAATAAGGCAATTCCTTTTCAGATTGTAAAGAACCAATATTTAACCGCCGAATAAATACTTTAAGTCTTCCCACCTTGGTTTAAGTAACTCAACTACTTTCTTCTTTCCTCAGAAAGAAATACACTAATCATGATAAACCAAAACAAATACCTTCAGCAAAGACACCGGATCTTCTGTTTACATATTATGAACCGCTGAGGCAGGAGCAACATTCCTGATAATCAAACCCATTAGGTCATTGAAATGACAAAAAGGGAGTAGTGAGAATGGAAATAAAAATAAGAAACCAAGGAGGATAAAATTCTTTGGGAGTCGAGTTCACCCAGTCAAAACAACATTTCAAAGTATTGTCGTTACGCATGCCCCCTGCGGTTGACTCGTTTATTTTGAAACACAGGACTAGCATATAGCGAATGAGCGGAATA
Source organism: Pachydiplax longipennis (assembly GCA_036926295.1). Lineage (NCBI taxonomy): Eukaryota > Metazoa > Arthropoda > Insecta > Odonata > Libellulidae > Pachydiplax > Pachydiplax longipennis. Next base: position 55,571,730 of record JAVFKF010000004.1, read on the forward strand.
TACCGAACAAGATAAGCTCTCAACGCGTTGATAAAGGGGGGAGGGGGCTCATTTAAAAATGTGGATGAAGTTTGATTGTTTACTTTCCTTGGTGTGATGTTGAATTATTCTCCTAATATTTTACATTAGAAACTAATATTTTTATAGAAAGTATGGAGGGTGGCAAATGGAACGATTATCATCGTGTTGCATTTACTTTAATGAGTCCTCTTTGTAAAGAGATAGTTAAAGAACCCAAAGAAGAAAATCTTTCTAAACTCAAGGATTTAGTGGATGGCATTCTTCCTGAGCCATTACAAGTATATCAAAGATATATTTGTTTACCTCTCTGTGTTTCTTTGGTTAAAAAGGAAGTTAGGTAACACAGAAGCTAAATATACATGCCTTGTATTTGTCTAGTATGCACTCTTATTATGTTAATTTCCATGCAGGTTAGAAATAAAGCGCCATGTGATTGATGCCTTGACAGCAATCTTGAAGAAAACGGAAATAAGAGATTTCGACCTTTTCTTCAAAATTTATACTGAAATATTCAAGGTTATAAGTGATGCATCTTATGAAAAGCCAGGTAAAAAGTATTCCATTTCCGGGCCATATTTTGTTGCTGCCATGTGTGATGAATGAGATTTTCAAATTAACTTTATTTGATTACTAGTTTTAGTTCCGGGATGCCCCGAAGAGCTCAAACTTAGTGTGATGAACTGCACCACAGTGCTCATCACAAATGCTACTGATGAAGTTCTCAGAGTCTTTTACGCTGAAAAACACTTGCCAGCAATAAGCCATGGAATGTATTTTTGTCTGTACATAGTGAAATCTGAATTGTTTTTGGACTTAAGGTATGTTCAAACATTTAACAGCCTCTGATGCAGTTTTAGCAGGTTTAATTATACGTTTATTGTTTTCCAGGGTAGCAGCTTTAAAGTGCCTAATACACATATGTCATGCGCATGTTGAATTGAACTTTGTTGATGTGAAATTTAGAACCAAATGTCGCAGTGTTCTCATGCATTGCTTACCAGGGATAATCATAAATCTCGGTAAAGCTATATCTGTTGATGAAAAGCAGAATCACAAAGTGACAATGGTACTGGATTTTCTTGTTTTTTTTGGAAAATCTGATGAATATTGGTGAAAGTTACTGACGATAATTTTATTTTCAGCTCGCTATTAGAGCTTGGAGTAGAATAACTGCAATAGTAATGGAAGATCAGATTTCCTGTGAAAATTCAGACGCAAAGAATGACTGGAGGACAGCACAGTTAGAGTTAATATCCTATTTAGAAAAGGAAAAAGAGAAGAAATCAGAATCAGAAAGTAATAAAACAGAAACTAGTCTGGGTGTGCTTAGAAGCATACACCAGACAAAGGAATGGTATGCATGTGTTAGCAAAAATATGCTTCCAATAGTTGAAGTTATATGTCATACACTCTTTTCAAATTGGAAGGTTCGTAAAGAAATGATGCTAGCAGCTGAGAATCTTCTTCTTCATTGCTCAAGGTAAGTAGCTAATAGTACCAATTTAATGATAATCAATATGGCTTACTAAGAGCAAGGGAAAGGTATTAAACCTTGCACAGATAGCTGACTGGCTGGAAACCCATTAGTTATATACTTTTATTAACCCTAACCGTATAACTTTAATTTTGGAATATGTGATGTGCAGAAAACAAAAAACTTATTGTTATGAATTTAATAAATTTTCCTTGAATCCAGATTAATTGACTAATTTTAAATAAAGGATTAGCTACTTTCCATGCCATAGATCTACCTTCAGAGTATGTGAATTTAAGTGATGTAGAAAATACTAGATAGAGCACAGTCTCTGTTTTCCTATTATGAAAGAAGTTATGGAATGAAACTGCACATCTAGAGATGAACTTACAATCGCAAGGATATATAGAGGTGAAAGGTATGCACTTTACATTAGGTCAAATCTAGAATTTCCTCTACACAGCTGTTGGATAATGCAGGTTCCAGCCCTTAGTGGGCTTCCTGAATGCCTTGCAGGCAGGGAGTTCAACTTTCATGAAAGTAGTTCCTGGCTCAATCACTGCTGGAAGACCATATTTGAAATTACCCAAGCTATTGAAGCACTTTTAGCAGTATTATTACTACTACTTTAACCCTTGGCCTTGGCAATATTTTTCCCCTCTGTTTATTCTTGTATACTCTTTCTTGTATCAAATGCAGCTTATGAATGGCTAAATTTATGCATTATTATACAATGGCTACATTCAAATGCATATTTTATTATTACTACATAATCATTCTTTTCAAAATTTTATTTGAAGATGTTTACTTTTCTTTTCTCAAATAATTAGAAACATGAAGGAATGTGTTCCATCCTTAGTTGAAATGCTACTTATTTTATCAGAAGATGAAGAAGCATCCATATCTGAAATGAGTAGTCTTATATTATCAAGATTTTCTAAAAAACTTGAAGGATCGTTGGTGGAGATAATGGAAGAGCATTTCCTCAAAGTAATGAGGAAGCTTTGTGTCATCTCACAAGGTATTGATAAAATTTTAGGGAATAAATGAGATTGATGACATAAATTTTCATTATTTTGCAACTAATAATTGATAATGCTTTTGTTAGTTTTGTCATGTTAATATAATCTTCAGGTGTGTCCTGTGACACATCATGTAATTAGACTATGTCAAGCCTAATGTGATTAAAATTTTAGGGGATAAGGTAAAAGTAAGCACTCTTAATATATATTGAATATGAATTTTCACAAATTTAGGTGAAGACTCCTTGAAGATGCATCTCAGTATGATTTGTGGATATCTTAATTTGCTTGGAAGCAATTTAAAAAGAATCACTAAATCAAGTACTCACTTGAATACCATATCTTCAGCTCTTATTCGCATGATCAGCTTGGATTATTTTACTGTTTCCCCTTTAGATGACTGGACTCTTGGTAAGAATTGTTACCTTTGATGAATTGCACATTTTAATGAATTATGAAATAAACTCCATTTTGTAAATCATGAATCTGTTTTAGAGTGGATATATATTTATAATATCTAATCAATACATATATATTTGTTGCTTATGGTATGCTTTAGTGAGATTTTTGTAACAAATTTCAATCAGTCAGTTTACCTTTCTGTCTGAGAATTTAATGTTTTAATAATGTCACTACTTTCATTTTAATTTCAGGTACAAACAACATTGATTTACTCAAAAGTAGTATTCCATGGAAATGTTTTAAAAATTTCAAAGACAAGCAAATATTCTCCAAGTTTAGGAAATTGTGTCATTTACTGAAACAGAATAGTGATATTTTAACTATATCTGATCACTTTCTAATGAATTTCCTGCAAGAACCTCATGACAGAAGAGAAATAACGCTTATAATCAATGAAATGTTTTCCTGTGGTAAGTTAATTTAGACATACATTTAAATTTTTAATCCACCTTTTGTATTTGTGAATCATAAAGTTGGAATATTTCTGAAATGTCAAATCAAACAAAAACTATACTAAACCAAGTAAAATTCTTTTTGTTTCTCATTCTCTGCTTGATAATCACTTTTCTGCGACCTGTCCTCACATTTTATGTTGACTATCATAGAGAAAGATTGCCCTAAGGAAACTGATGGAATGCTTCTGTTCTTCACCAGTCTATATTAACTTTGTTATTATGTTTTGTTCTGTTTCCGTGATCTTCTTTATATAAACTTGTAACATAAGCATGTAATTTTACTAAGCTTAGAAGAGAATGAATTTTGCATGCTATGGTTGATAGGAATTTTTGTTATTATTATGAATAACTGAAATAGTATATGTAAAATCTTTTTGTTTCAGAGTCTTTATCAGAAAAAGATGATGATGTATCCATCATAAAAAGAATTGTTACCACCTATCTTGATCCAGGAATTTGGGAGGATATTAAAATTGAAGACTCTGAGCCAGCATTCAATAATTACACTGTAGCTGACATACGAAGTAGAACAGTCCAAGCATGCTTGCTGGTAGAAGGTCTTGGAATGATTGGGAGGATAGCCATTTCTGAAAAGCTTAAGCCCCATTCACTTGATGTGTGGTTCTATCGAACATGCCTTTATCCAATCTTAGAAAGAATTGGACATTCAAGCCCTATGGTATCAGGGGCTGGTACATTGGCAATGGCTCATATTTCACATGCTACAGGACTTTCAATAGCTACTGTCATTCAGAATAATTCAGATTACTTAACTTATCACATAGTGTTAAAACTTCGCCATGCTTCAGAGTTCAGTTCTTCTGCTCCATTGCATGTTTTAGCTGCAATTCTTCTTTATGGAACTGCTGACATTGTTAATAATTTGGAAGAAGCTGTGACAAATGTAAGTTCAACAGGTTATCTACCATTTATAATTCAGTTTAAAAAAGTTTTAGCTAGGCCTTTCATGTGAAATTAGTTTTTTCATAATGAGTAATGTTTCAAAAATATTTTTTCTATTGAAGGAAAGAATGAATTTTTTCCCTTTTTTGTTGTATTAGTTTTTTTATGTTCAGGCTCCTATTGATTCTAATGTGATATAATTCTTCAGTTTGATCATTTTTTATATTATAGCAATTTTCTTACAGATTGTGTCTTATGGACTTAGGTATGAAAGTAGTATGAAGACCAATGATTGTTTAAAGTGCATGTATCTCTTTACAAAATTTGTGAGAAAAACTAGTGATGAAAAGAAAAATTTTCAAGAAAATGAAAAATCTGATGCAGAGAAAAAATTATACCTCAAAAATGGAAAGGTAGATACACTTCCTGAAAAAGGCTTGGGAATTGTTACTCAAAAGCTGTTAGAATATCAAAGGTATAAACTGGTTTATTCAATAAGCTTCTAAGTTTTTGCAAATGGGGAATATTTTCATGAGTAATTTATGCTTTTTTATGTAATACTATTTAATTTAATGATGACCTCTATCATTGATTATGTGATACAGTAAACTCCTGGTTATATTTGAGTATGATTTTTATCATTCCTTATCAATATTTTCTGCAATAATTTTAAAAATATTCCAAACCTAAAAACATATAAGTATTTTTGTGCTATAATACAAGGACATTCATAATACCTTTTCTGTAGTGCTGTAGGAATATGACGTTATCATTAAAAGTTTGGTGGTCAGATGAGAGAAAACTCCTAATGAGTCAATAAAGCAGTAAGGGATTGTGAGTGCAAACAAAAATAAATTTGTTAATGAAAGAAAGAAGTGAAAATTTAGACTGCTCAAGATTGCTGGTTATTCATGCCTCTTCTCCCCATCATTTTCCTCCTTGGTTTAGAGTTCACTGTATTTCATTATTTGATTGATTAAAAATTATCATCACGTCCTTTATTCAAATGTTTGTCTTTTTATCTTAAGAAGTTCTCTAGCTATAAATTTCTTAAATTGTTGCATCAAAGTTTAAAATTATGTTAAAAAATTATTTCCCTTAGAACTAGGAAATCAGCCAGTGACTTTGCTGGTCAGTGCATGGACTATGAGGATGAGCCAAAAGATTCTGAGGAAAATAAATTAGATAATGAAAAATCTGAGCAAAAAGAAGTTTGCAAAGAGTTTCCAGAAGATCCCAAGCAACCTCTTCCTAAGCATGCTGATTTAACATTGACTGTGTTGAAACAGTGCTTGACTTTTCTTTCCAGTGCGGAAAAGCAAAGGAAATTGATGGTATGTGTATACTTTTGAAAAATACTGCATCGTATACACTTATATCTTTGCAAAGTGTAATCTTTTTGTACTATAACAAATTCTCTTCATCATAACCACTTATTATTCTATTTACTATAATATTTAATTTGAATCAGTGGTTGATTCGTCAGTGTTTAGATAATTTGAATAATTTTTATATAGTCCTCCCCAAGTAGTTGACTAATATTCATTTTGCATGAAATGGAAGCTAATCTAACAATAGTCCTAAAGATTCTTTTTCAATTGTTTTAGGCTTTGGACATTCTTTCGGAAGGTATTTGGGTCATTAGTGACTATAGAGAAGAATTACTACCTTTGGTTCATCAAATGTGGGGGCCACTCTCTGTTCAATTTAATGATACAAATCCATTGGTCATGGATCATTCTTTTCATCTCTTGTGTGTCATTGCTGATGTTGCTAGGTAAGAATTCATTTTTGTCATTTCTGGATGGTAATATCTATCAATGAACATAAAGAAATCCACAAATACGATTAGTTTAAATCTCAAACTTTCCAGGGATGCCAGAAGCCAGTGCTAAACAACATGTCATAGATAATTTCAATTCTCATCTACGACTGACTCTGAATCATGCCCTGCCCTCTGTCCTTCCGACAATACCATTAAATGTTTTGAATCCCCCAGATATTCAGGTAGTTAATATGTTTGCATTTCATGAAAATGGCCCCAGATTTGATTCTTTATGGGGCCATGATTCAAACTCAATGTCATGAAAAATTGGAAGCTACCTGAATTAGTTGGCAAGAAAACCATTAATCCATCATAAGACATTAGGGGAGTTGATGCACTGATCACATGTCATCCAAAGTTCATGAAGACCCAACCTTATATGAACTGTTATGCATTGGATTTTAATTTTAAATCATTAAATTTTTAGTTTTCTTCTGTCTTAATTCCCTGTTCTTCCAGTCTTTTTTCTTACTCATGCATTTTTTGTCTTTGTCCTTTGTATTGTCTACTAATTTATTCTAAGGTCATTTCAATAAAATACATGGAATTTTCCATTGTTTTAACCTTTTATTTCTTTCAGAATATAATATTTATATTATTGTCTAACTGTTGGAGCCAGTATTTGTTTATTTTCCCATTACCTTTTGAGTTATCAAGTTTAGATGTTAAGTGCCTTTCTTTGCCATGTACCTTTGTAGTACCTTAATGTATGTACCTTAATTTAAATAACCTTTTTGTGTAAAGAGTACTTTTAAGCAACTCTGAGTGACTTTTGATTTTGATATTCATTTTGATATTCACCGTCTTTTGGGAAAGAATATGATTATTAGAAGTCTCATTACTGAGATATATTTAAAAGATAGTTAGTTGGCATTTGTTGATGAATTATTTTCTTCGTTTCAGGGATTTTATTAGGAGTAGAACCTTAAAGAAAGTATTGCCATCCATAAGTAAATTTTTACTTAAACAAGCCAATTTAAGTATAAAAAAGGACTCAGGATCTGTTTATAGGTAAAAATTGGATACTGTTTATATTTATGTGGAAATTAGTTTAAGCTGAAAATGATCTTTGACTTCACTCTCAAATGATCAGTAATGATTCCTTTGTGGAAAAAGTTCCTTTTAATCCATCTTTTCTTTCCTATCAATCTCTTCTTTGCAAATATGAAGTATATTTCTATTTTTCATTCCTTGTAACTCATCATTGAATTTTTTTCCTGTTATAAGTGATTACTTTTATAACAATATTGATAGTTTTAGTTCTTTACAAAGAGAAAATATCAAAGACATGTCATGTTGTAAAAGTTCTTTCATGTTATGATTTAAAGCTAAACAAATCATCTTTGTCTCCAGTTGGAAATTTCAATTTTGGTGTTTTATTCTGACAATATCTACTTTTAGGTTTAGTCATGAATACAAATTACAACTCAGCCTTTTGCAAAGATTGGGAAAACTAGCCTCTAGTTTGGAATTCCAAGAACAAGATCTTTCAGAAGTTCTAACCTGTACTGCTCCATATTTAAGCTCTCTACAACCTCAGCCATTGCAGGTAGTATTTATGATTATGCTAAAATATATAGCCTGAATTTCATCTCTTATTTTTATGTTATTAAATATTTCTTGATAATCTCAGGATTACTTTCTATGATTCTGACTGCTAAGGAGTTTGCAAAAGAGAGATACAATTGACCTGTTGTCTTACTTGCAGCTAGGGAAGACTAGCCTCTCAGACAGTCAATGATTAGTAATTTTCAAATTCCAACTCATCAAGTATGATCACAGAAAAGATATTCTTAGATTTTATTGACCTACTAATCTTAGATTTATTCTCTGCCTTACATTCATTCCTTCTTTTAAAAAAGGAATTAGGGATATCTCATAAGTAAATTCAGTGAAGAGTCTATATAAACTCCAGGATGAACTTTCAATGATAGTATTTTCTTTTGTGAGAATAGCGAAGTCTAAGATTCGAAAAAGCTTTTAATTGTAGACGTATCTTTCAGATAATGGCACAAATCTAGCTTATTGGCTTAAAAAACCTATTAATGTCCATTTAAATTTTTAAAAACTGCTCTTTTTGCAGAAATAAATTCCCTAAAATTAAAAGTAGTCAATTTTTATTATAGAATTTTATTATCTTACAGAATCATATTACAGCCATGTCTATAATAACAATTATCATTTTGTTAATCATATAGGTCCATAAATCATTGGTAAGTGAATTATCAGATCATAATATGGCGATACCTCACTATACAAGTCTAATTTACTCTTTTACTTGGTTTGTTATTTGAAATCCTCATACATCAAAACAAACTTCCCCGTAAGAAATAATGGAGAATTCGTTGATGCATTCCAAGCCTTGAGGGAAACACACTATGCTTTTCCTTGCTAACTAACCCTTTCTAATTAATTGTCATTCATGGTAAAATGTGCCTCATGTGGAAACATAGAAATACAAACACTAGCACAATAAGAATACATATACTAACACAAAAAAAACATTACATTTGATTGATGTGAAAACCTGCTCAGAAAAGGGCTGAGTTTTTGTGTGAGTTTAGTGCTTGCTTAGTGAGGTATCATTGAATGTACACAATTTACAGTGTGCTCATTCTCATTAATATAAAAATTACAAGTATTTAACATTGCACTCTTTCTATTATTTGATAATTAAGTAAAAAACGAGGTAATTATATACACTGTAGAATGTTTAGAAGTAAAGTAACCAAGTACATGTAGAATGAAAAGATGAAGTAACCTATTTTATATAAGATACATCACTAAGTGATTGAGCGAACAAGATTCAGCAGTCAAGTGCTCGATACATTAATATACATAATTCCATTATAGAGCTGTATAAAAATACCAAAAATATACTGTATACTGAAACACAAGTATATATTCTTATGGCTAATAAAGCTTACAAGGAGTCTACACACCGTCGGACGCGATTTAAGTGGTAAGACTCGGTAATTTGATAGATATCGAGTCAAGATTGACGAATCACCCCCAATGTTGGGTTTTATCTGTGATAGTTTTCACGGAAAATGAACTTAAAGTTTAAGCAAAATCGTCAGCAATTTTATAATGCTAAGGGTAGCGGGTTTCGCCAGAGGAGCGCCTGGCGTAGTTGCATGGTGGCTGCTTCCGAAGTCATTATTGTCGGGTTCGAGCCCATCTGCCGAAAAATTTTTTTCTTTAACGTAGTCTTTCGTAATCTTAATCTATATCTGTTTTCTTCTTTTGGTGAATTTTAAACTTATTTTCCGGAAGTTATAGAATTTTTACCGCGGTGAGTCACCCATTTCTCCAAATTAAGCGCAAATACTTCTGTCCGCATATATAAGCGTGCTTGTGAATCCTAATTCCTGAAATTTGAAAATTACAATACTAGAAAGGAAACGCAGAGAAGATGTTCCCGGACGTGATTCCATGCCAGTGAACTGAAATTTTGCACATTTCAATTATTATCGATCATTTAAATACATAACTGACTTCCCAAAGAAAGGATATGATTTAATAATAAACTTACCGGTTATGCGATAGATCAAAACAGTTTTTCTTCAGGTCCAAGACGAAAGGAAAGCAGACGATACTAGAGCTCCGATACTTCCGAAAGACGGCATAAAACTAAATATGTAGAGACATCGCTCTCTACAGTGCGTTCAGAGGGAGTAAGTGTCAGGTAGTGCAATAAAAGTTGCCGTTAGAACGAGCAGCTGGATGTAGGAGAGGTTTGAAAATAGTCCTCTGCGTTTCCTTTCTAGTATTGTAATTTTCAAATTTCAGGAATTAGGATTCACAAGCACGCTTATATATGCGGACAGAAGTATTTGCGCTTAATTTGAAGAAATGGGTGACTCACCGCGGAAAAAATTCTATAACTTCCGGAAAATAAGTTTAAAATTCACCAAAAGAAGAAAACAGATATAGATTAAGATTACGAAAGACTACGTTAAAGAAAAAAAGAGAAAAAAATTTTTTCGGCAGATGGGCTCGAACCCGACAAAAATGTCATTTTCATTTCAAAAGTTAATTTTCCGTGAAAACTATCACAGATAAAACCCAACTTTTGGGGTGATTCGTCAATATTGACTCGATATCTATCACATTACCGAGTCTTACCACTTAAATCGCGTCCGACGGTGTGTAGACTCCTTGTTAGATGAAATCAGTAAGCATGTAAGATAGGGTGATGACTGACTGAGCATTTTGAAGACCCTCTAAAAGCAAGAATAGTTTTGTGAAGCAAAAATTTTACTAATATAAATTCCTGCTAAAGTAGTAAGTAAGTTTTACTGAGGATTATGTCTTATTACTGATCATAGAACAAAATAAAACTGTTTGTTTAGGACCAAGTTTGTTATACAAGTTTGAATGTAGAAAGCTTAGATGAACAGTAAAGAGGTTGTATAAAGTGCTCTCGGGTCTCCAACCGGGTTGGAGACCCGAGAGCACTTTATACATCATATTCACCGGGAAAAATCTACTTCTTTCTAGTAAAGAGGTTAGTAAACTTAAAATATCCAATCACTAACTCTTCTGTTTAATAAATAAGAGATTTTAAGGCCATCTTTTTTAATAGTTATGAATGGATAACTGTTTAAAAACTCTCCTCTTGAGAAAACTAGAGCAGTAGACTTCTTAAGATTCCTTCATATTTGAGCTACGTATAAGTAAACTTAAATATCATTTTACATTATATGAGTTTTCTTTTTTTTTGTTGCTGGAACTAAAATATGTTATCTTACCAGAATTATCTATAAGCACTGCATTCAACTAAAATTGGATAACTTTGTTTTGTACAAATGATAATGATTAGCTACATCAATCAGTTTCTTAGTTAATTCAAATTAATTCAAACTAGGATGCCTGTATTTCCACCTATGAAGAGATATGCACGATAAATGAAGATACTGTTTGGTTAAAATTAGCCTACATGGGAAATTTTTTTCAAGATTTAAAATCTCCTTCACCTGAATTCAAAATTTATCAAGTAAGTTTTTATATAAATATTTTATAAATTTTTACAATTTCTAAAATTAATGCTTAATTTAAAAATTAGCACAACTGTAGTAGATATAGATAATTTATTGGCAGTTATTCTTTATTACTGTTGTTGTGTAAATTTATAATATTTTTCATGCAATAATAATTTCATTAGTTATAATATTTATAATTTATAAAACTAAGTTTATTATAATTTTTAATTAATACAGAATTATACCCTTTCTTGTTTTTTATCTTTTTGGTGGAAAAAATCTTATTTCAATAATCACTAAATACAACTCTTTCAGGTGCCAAAGCAAACTCAGTTTGGTGAAGAATACCAACAAAATGTCTCCAAACTGATCTATTTCATTGAATGTAAACAAAGAAATTGACCGAGTACAATTTTTATGTAAATCTGTAAATAAAATTTAATAAAAATGTAGAATTAATATGTTCTTCATTCTCTTTTCTTTTTTATTATCCCTTATTATTTATCTCCTAAAGTTTCTATTAGTATATCTTCACAGTGGACCTGGATCAGGGAAATAATTCCCTGTAGAATATTAGTCTGGTCTTGTGTAAACTTAACATTCGATTGGCCTATTCTGCATTATTCCAAAGCCACCTTTCATATGGAATAAAGCTTTGGGTGCATGCTGCAGATATGAAAGATTTGTTTACTGTGCAAAATAGGTCTATCAGAATCTTGAGCAGATCTGAATCCCTTGTCCACTGCCATCCTCTGCCACTGACCATCTACAGTTTAAGTGTGTACAATCCTTTAACTTATATAAAAAAAGAACCTCAACTTGTACATCTGCAGGTCTGGCATTCGTAATTTTAATACAAGATCCTATAATACTTTAGATATACCACTTATAGACTCAGTAAAACCTTTTTACAGTCTGATAGTTAGTGTTTTAGAATGTTTAATATACTCCCACAGTCTGCCTTTAGCATTAACTGTAAAAAATTCAATGTGATTGTTGAATGATGGTTGTTGGCCAATCCTTTATATTCCAATTGAAGCATTTAAATAAATTTTGTAGATAATACAAGGTATATTTTTGTTGGATTTATTAAAATGAGATCTAACTGTTATCTATTGTTAAAGGAATGAGGGTAATTGGACTTTATCTTGACCAAAAGGATGTAGGTTATATGTATATTTCCTTATAGAGATGCTGAGTGAAGTTCAGCTTAAATTTTACTAATACTGTACCCAGTCCCGGATATATATCTGCCATACCTGAGTGCTTCATTTATTTTGGGGCTCCTACAAAATTATAGGAAAAAAGTTCTGTTCGTCAAACGGCAATGGCTTTAGATACATATTGGGTCCATAAATTGCCCTGTAGCATATATTCAGATCAACACCTGATACAATTTTCTATTGAAAAGAACGGACTTATAAGGGGTCCCATTACCTTCGAAAGCTTAGGGCCTCATCAAACTTAATGTTTGACTAGGCCATGACTTTAATCAACAAAATATGAGGAATTATGATATGAATTTTTCATTTATACAATATTTCTATTGGGCTTAGCTAAACCTTTGCGTTTTTCCACAGCAATTATATTGATATCATGAATACTGCGACGAATCTTTTTTTTTATGAAATTTTGAAATATCATATGTATATTTAGGTTGGTAATCTTTCTACTTTATCATAATTTTTTAACACCCTTTAACGGGATAATAGCTGCGAAGTAAATGAAAATTCACCGCATTTAATACCCTCTTTCTGTAAAACTATATTTCCAAGAAGTCGGGGCTTCACTTTCGCTGTTTATGAAGACCGATAAAAGTTATTTAAAGGTTGTAATAAAGAAGTAAAGAAATGAATTAAATTTTTAATCAGAACTCAATTTTTTCCTCTCATTGATCGATTTTCTGTTATCAGAGGGAAAAATTGCATTATAAAGATTAAAAATAACCACAATCCTTGCAAGTAATAGCGTAATTTATTCCTCAATGTTAATTTTTACTCGCTATCGATTCGTGATACATTTTGGTATTTCAAATGAGTTGGGTGTTAGGCGTGTTACTTCAACTCTGTTCAGTTGGTATTTCAGATAGATGTTATGATGGCAGTATCAGAAATGGCACGACAGAGAAGCTCAATAATTTTATCTTTGGTTTTACTTTTAAGTCAGTTTTGTGTAGGGCGTATTCATAAATTAGAAATACAGGTGAGGAATTTGATCAGTTCATGAGACATCATTTTAATGACGACTTATCTTTAAACTGACATTTTCCTGGATTACACCGTATGTCATTTACTAAATGTAACATTTTCTTATTTCAGAATGACGTGAGGAAGTATATTGCCTTAAGCACATTTGGATTTTATGAAGGAGGTTTGCTGAATGTGAAATTGATAAATTTCCATGCTTATCCCTTCAAGGATTCTGCAGTGGTAAGTCTAGAACCACCCATTCCTAGCCTCCAAAGTAAGAATAATAACCCAAAATGAGTGAAAGAGCCATATCTTATGATATTTTTTCATCGTGTAGAAGTAGAGCGGTATTTCGGACTGTTTTAGTCATTACGAAAGACGTTTCGCGGAACGATTCGATGAATCATTATTTTAATTTATGTTGGATAGTTTGGACTTCTATAACTGGGTGATAAGATTCAGAAGGAAAACCTGCTGTTAAATCTTGCAGTTGTCGGTTTACTCATTTTATAACCTTACGTATGAGTCTACAAAACAGGTTGTATAGTTATCATACTGATACTATGCCAAGTGACGCAGTGTGGACTGACACATAATGTTACATATTTTCAAAGATAAAACGATAAAAGTTGACAATATTTTGAACCAGTATATTTTCTATTACAATTTAATTCGTAAGATCATATTTTCGAAATGTATTGTTTTGCGTTTATACCTATGGGAACTTAACTGAATTTAAGGATGGGTGATTTGTACTGAATTAGTGCGGCATCCATTTATGTGCGTTATATTTAATTGAGAGTTAAGTTTTTATAGAATTGATGTTTTTATTTACTTTTTCTCCCTTCTCAATACTTGCGTGTATGTTGGTATATGCTTCATCCCTAAACTCTCTTAGGAGTCACTTTCTGTTTTATCTTATTTCTTAAGTTCATATGCTAATCATAATAATGACTTCTTCGTAGTGCTGTTAGAAATTTATTTTAATCGATACGTATATGCGGGTCTTATTACTTAGTCCTTATAAAGTTATTCGGGGGGCCAGTCGGTCGGACCATAGACTACCATGGGGCTTTGCCGGAGCTAATATTTTAAATATTGCACTTATAATTGCCTCTCTTTCCCGCTTATTAGTACTCTGCAACTTTTCTCTACATGTACACTCATTTACATTTCTTGTTGGCTGGTAAAGTTATATTAAAAATGTCATAGTCTAATATTCTGCCATATTTTTGTGTATATTGCGGATGATTGTTTGAATCCTCTGAGATTTACTTTCATAACTCATACTTTAAGTCACAGATGTGATAATTCAGTGAGGAAGTACAAATTTTTATTTCTATTTGTTATATTTTCAGTATGGATTTAGTTTGGATAGAACTGTCAGTGATGCAATGAATCCATACTTGGATAGCCATCAAGAGAAATGCCTTCTTCAAGAACCCATAAGACATGATAATAATGGGGCTGTTGTATATTTCACCATGGACTTCAAGAAGAAACTGTAAGTTAAAATTATAGATCGAAACTATGAGATCTAGCTAGCTGATTCAATGAAATAAGATTGATGTGCCTTTGAATAGTGAATATTATATCTGTTGGCATAAGAAGTCTTAATAGTGCAAATTATTTGTATTAAGGACAGTAGAATATATATATATTATTTGAACGTGAAGTTCATTATGAATTAATTAAACTTAATTTACTCTGCTTTGTGAATTATATACACTCAGTAGTTTAAATTTACAAAATACTGAATTGGATCATTTGGTCCAATATAATCTTAAAGTAAAAAAGTATATTTAGTGGATTATTTTCATAATTTTCTTTATTATTTATCTCATATGTTCAACTGTTAGTATTGTTTTACCAGTTATGAAAATTAATTTGTTTATGCCTCAATAATTTTGGGAAATTTCTTTAACATAGATTGCAGGTAAACTGTAGCAAGGATCTTCAAACTATTCACATCTATAAAAATATCAATCATATACCAGCATTAAGAGCTAAAAGGGATTCAGTAGTTTCACAGTTAAGCGACACTTCATTATTCCATCAAAGGAGAAAACGAGATGCTGAGCCAGACAATACTCACTCTCCTGCAGCCATGCCTCGCTCAGGTAATACTTTTATTGGGTTCTTGTCTTAACTGTGTAGTAATCTATACTTTTTTTAATCAACAAAAATTTATGAATAGGTTAAATCTTCAACGTTTTATTCAAAATTTCCATTTTTGTGTGTCTCATGTGTAAGTTGACCCTTTATGTTACTATAAGTAATACTTACTACTAGAATATTCCCCATCAGAATTTATGGAACTAAATTTAAAATTATAAAAAATTACCACTTATTGCGTACTTATGATCTTTCAGAATAATCAAGAATATCCATCTCATTTGGGTAGATTACCGGTTCTCAATTACTGACATCAGTACATTTAATGTTACAATCATCAGTTAATTTAAAAATATTTCATAGCTTTAAAATATTTAATCAGTTTTATAGTCTGTTTGCATTAAGGTGGCCAATGAGATCTCACTATAGGGGTTATAAGTGAAGGAGAGGAGGGATATTTGAGAGATCACTGCCCACCATATGTCATGCACTGTAAGCAATTTGTTACTCAAACATGGGAAGGCTAGTAACACTTGTAAGGTAACCAAGTAAGTTGGTCAGTCAGCACTGCCTCCCCTGTTTTCTGAATTGAACTATTTACATTAGAATACCAGCCACCTTAAGCCAAGTGGTATATACTTGTCGTAAAGTCATATGCAATCTTGCAGCCTCACTACAATAAGTCATATATTTTTGTTGCTAATGTCAAAATTACTTTACAATACCCAAATCAATTTTCAGCCAAAAAAGGTAAAAGCTATATGCCACTACCCTGGAAGCAAAAATATACCATATGGTGCATGTATTAGATTTTCAATTCTTTTTACAAGTATATGGGCTAACATGAATTATGAATTATACAAGCTTTTCCAAAAACATTGAAGAAATTTGAGTATTGATTTTTTTAAAATGTTATAGAAATTTGGAAAACCATGGTCACCAGTTCTCCTGCTACCTGGTCCAGTATCCACGATCATATTTCTGTTTAGAATAACTGAATCATGTAAATGAAGAATGTTATTATAAGCTCAATTTTCAGCAGAATACTTTTGTTTGTCAAGGTTTCTAATGTAGATCTTAGTATTCATTGCTTAGATTGATGACTTGGAGTCTTAATTAGATCTTGTGATACATTTACTGTCAAGGAAAAGAGTAAGTTTGATTAATGAATTTCTTTTATTTTAGATCGCCCAGCAAGGGCACCGTCAGCTGGCATAACAGGAAACTGTGAAGTGATGCCTCTTCCCATCACAATGGAAACTAGAGATGGTGTGAATTATTATAACGCAAGTGTAAGTTAGTTAAATATCACTGTGTTCACCTTAGCAGCAATCAGAAATACTATTTGTTATTAAGCTTAGTACCTTTAAAATACAAAAGTTTTGTTAGTTGTGCTAATTATTAAATCGCTTTGAAACTTGAATCTAGTTTGAATTCTAGTTGAACCGGGCTCAGTGGTGGTAATTTGCGTATCCTATTTCAAATTAAGTTTGCTCAAGCTTTCAGATTCTTGTAGTACTTGAATTTGAATTTTGTTTCAAATTATTGAATTTAGAACCTTTTTTCAAAAATTTTTATATTCAAAGAAGGCAGGGGAAGTAATATTTTATATAAGAAGCTGAAATTAGATAAATATTTTAAAAATGTGTCTTATAACTAGAAACGTTTATATCTGCTCATTAAGTCAATGTGACAGACTGTCTATCCAAATACTGGGTGTTATTCAGGGCATGTTAATGTGATTAAATGGATGTTGGTCATTATGCAGACATATTTTCCATGAAAGGATTTGATGTTCTTGCATCAAATATGACTAAGCATAAGATATACATCTTAATCATACAACCTTAATCGTATGGTTAATGCTAAATTGAACTGTTTTGCTAATAGCTGTGTAGGCAGATTTAATTGTTCTTAATTTGAATTTAACTGATCAGTTTTAATGTGGCTATTGAATTGAATTTAACAGATCAGTATTAATGTGCTTGTTATCTCATTGTTTTTGTAATAGCAAACTTATGAAAGCATGCCAGGGCATATCACAGTCATTTTCAAAATTTGGACTGACAAGTATTGAATTTTAAATCAGAAATAAAAATTTGTAAGTTTTAAAGAGGTTTTGACTCTGATTCTATATGACTTTTACTACCAAAAAATCTTTATTCTTTCTTCTACAGTTTGTGATGTATGTAGCTACTAAGGAAGAAGAAGGACTGTACAATCTTTATTTTCATAGCTGTCCTAATTATGGAGATGAAGAAGTCCATTTAGACTTTTTGGTAAGATCATACTATCATAATTGCCTATTATATAAGAGAATTGAATCTTAACAGAAAATTGTATGATTTTCTGTTAATCGTTAAGCACTTTCTCTCAAAACTTACCGAACAGTAATACATGGATTATTTAAGAATTTTTGTGTGCTTATAAAAGTGTTTTAGAATAAAAAAACACCAGCATTTTATTGATTAAAAAATAATACCATCAACTCTAACACTAAAATGGTTTGAAATTCCATGAAAAAATAACAAAAGAAGTGGAAGTTTCAAAATAGTAATGGTAGTTCTGAAAGGAAGACTAACAATTATCCTTTAGTGTTGTTGCAAAACTAGAAATTCTCTTTGGTTATTATGTAAAACTGAAAATAATGACTAATGTTCAATTGTATCTATGATTTCTTTTACACATTATTTAATTTTCATCTTTAATTAATTTTTAAGTTAATCAAAGTGTGTATAATTTATTTTATGCAAACATTTTAGATTGAAATAGAAGAAAAAAATAGCGGAAACTACTTATCTGCTGGAGAGATGCCTTTGCCAGCACTATACTTCATGATGGCCATACTATTCTTCCTTTCTGGTTGCTTCTGGGTTTTTATTCTGAGGAAGAGCAAGTATGTCACTTTTTGTCATAATAATCAGATAGATTACTATCCTAATAAAATCTGAGATACTTTAATAAAAATGCACAATTCCAATGATTTACCTAACTTATAGCTGTTTTCTTATTAGTCATGTATATTCTGTCATTTAATTTAAAAATAATTATTCTCTATAGGAAGTTCTGTACACACTGACACACTCACTTTTTCCTTCAAGTATTATATTTTAATCTTGCATCAAACTCTAGTATTCTTTTTAGAGATGATTCCAAATAGTTGTAGCCAAACTTCTTTCAATAATAAGATAATATTCTTATTCTAGTATGAAAGTTCCTGGGTTAACGAGAATTTACTTTAACTGTAAATGATTGTAATATCTAGCCATAAGAGAGTAGAAAGAAGTTGTATCAAAATAGTCCACCTTGGAATTCAGCAATAAAACTTTCAATTTAGGCAGAATGTCATGGATTTGAATTTCATTAACCATTCAGTTTTCATTGCAATTAGAAATAGAATTGTGTATAATAAATGGTACTCAAACTAGGGATATCGTTCATTCTTAGATGTAGTTAAGTTTAATATTTTATTCGTTACTTTCTCTCTATTATAAATTTTATAGAAGAATTCAGGGTAAATTACTCGTAATAATACTGTGAGTTAAGCTAGGAACTTGTAACTTATTATCCTATTTTTGGAGATTAATCATTGGATTGTTTGATTGCCTTTAGAGCTGTTACTCATAATGTTTTATGTTATTTTATTATATTTAAAATCTTTTTCAGGAATCAAGTTTTCAAAATCCACTATCTCATGGGACTGCTGGTATACTTGAAGTCTTTTTCTCTGCTGTTTCATGGCATCAACTATCATTTTATTCAGACCAATGGGGAGCATGTTGCTGCTTGGGCTGTGTTGTACTATGTCACACACTTGTAAGTAATTTAATGCTTCTAACCAAAGACTGGAAATAATCATTTTTGCTTGAATTTAATCCCCTACAGAGTAAAATATATCTGAATTATTTTATTAAATAGTTCATCATTAACCCTTTGTCATGTGTGGGATCAATATTACCATAGGTGATATATTTTTCTTGAATGAAAGAAAAACTATTGAGGATATCTTGGGCAGTTTTTTGCATTTTTTTCCTTCTTTAGCTCTCTGGTACTAATTTGGGAATCTCATAAACTTTATTAAATTATGGTATGCCATTTGAGTAGTTACCGAACAAACAAATCGAGATCCCAGAATGCTTGAAAGCATCATATATTAAGCAAATCTGTGTCCAGTGAACACAATCTTTTCTTAACAGCTTTGCAAAAATTGCGTTTTGAAGAATCTGTTCTTATTGTTTGTAGCCCCACTTTTCCGATAATAATTAGCTCTTGATTTACCTACCATACTTTCATTCAGCATGGAAAAGATAGAAACATTCTTCTCTTGGACTTTTACGTTGATATTGTTTATTATATTTTATATTGAGTATCAAATATAGGGAAAAATCATGTACAAACTCATTGAACTAGTGAACTATCAGAGAGTTCAATTATTAATAAGAAATGGTACAAGGAGCCAGGAATTGAAATTTCTCAATGGTTTTCTTTGATTATTGTTTCAGATGTAAAGGTGCTGTGTTATTTATAACTATTGTACTTATTGGAACTGGATGGACTTTCATAAAATACATTCTTTCTGAAAAAGACAAAAAGATTTTTATGATTGTCATACCACTGCAGGTGAGTTACATGCCTTCTTTCTCTGCTCTTTTGTCCCCAGTCTTACAGTCACTTTCTCTACACCATCTCCTAATTTCATCTAATTTCAAAACTTGATGTTTTAAGTAATCAAAATGTCTGTAGAAGTTAGTATATTTTAGCTTATCAAATAATATCTATATAAAGTATGATTGCATAAAGCTCCCTCTTCCCCATGAAAAAACACTAATATTGTTTGAAATTTCAAGTATCATAAATACTTATCTTTAGGTAAATATCATGTGTTAATGACCTTGGTGGTAGAGTGATTAGCATTCTACTGTTCCAATGCCAAGGTCCTAGATTTGAGTCCTAGTTGTGAATGTTTGTGTTCATCTATTGTTGGATATCTCACTATAATTGTACTATGAATGGATAATTGTAGGAAATTCTAGATATAACTAAGTCATGTATATAGGTCAATCTTTGGTACAGGCCATCTTTCATATCTTTTCTGATTAAAAATTTTTACATTTAATTTCCAATACAAATTATGTTAGTTATCAAGTTGGATATAGTTGACATTGATTAGTTCAATGCATAAATCTTTATAATCAATAAAAGAGATTCTGAAGAAGGTATTCTCAAACCTCAAATGATATATTTTATTTAAATGGCTATAAAAACATCTCTTGTGTTATGATTTATTTGATATATTTTGAGGTTCACTCGAAGTTTTGGTTTCTCTCTATGTTTTGCTGCCTATATTGCAAGTATCATCAGGATTCAACATTGATGGTAGTCACCCTGTAGTATAGACAGCAATTACTTATAATCTTGATATATTTGCCGATACTAGGCAACTATTTTGGTATCTCTTTTGTAAGTCCTGATACTGTATAGAACTCATTAGTATTCTACCTGGTGGTTTTCCATGATTCTTTAGAGTTTTTAAAGAATTCAAACATGATAATCGGTAAAGTTGTTGGTTTACCTCATTTGTTTTTTGATTTATGACACTTAAAAATTGCATGTTTCAATTTTTCTAGGTACTTGCAAATGTTGCTGAAATTATCATTGAAGAGTCTGAAGAAGGTGATTTAGAATATCGTACTTGGAGGGATTTGTTTATTCTGGTGGATCTACTTTGCTGTGGAGCTATTCTCTTCCCAGTTGTTTGGTATTTAGTTTTCTATCTAAAATTTGTGTTTATGCTTGTAGATAGAAGCTTAAAACTACAAACTTGTCTTATTTTCATAGGTCGATTCGGCATCTGCAAGAGGCTTCACAGACTGATGGAAAGGCAGCAATAAATTTAAGGAAGTTGAAGCTTTTCCGCCATTTCTACATTATGATTGTGTGTTACATTTACTTCACTCGCATAATTGTGTATTTACTGAGGGTAAGTTATATTTTATATTTTAGTTGGCTTACCTTTGCTACTACTGAGAAATCCAAATATTTGTCCTCATAAACAATAATTTTACTCCTAAAATTCCATGTAAATGTTACGAGATCTAAACTTTATGTTCTGATGAAATTAAGAATCAATGTAAAATTTAATCTTCTCAGCTATTAATTGTCACTTACCTGGATTTATCGTGTTAGGAGCTTAATCCTCTCTAATATTGAACTATGCAGCTAAAATATCAGATAATAAATTACATTTACTCAGCAGTTGGATGGAATCAGGACCCTTATTGCTTAATAGATTATGCATTAACCATATAGGAAGGCCTGGGTTTGACTCCTTTGAAATTGAGTAGGCAGTTTCATCTTATTTAAAAAACTTTTATTTGTATATTTGTATATTTTTATGACTTTGGCTATATATAAAAATTCTCTAGAACACATAATTCACTCTTTAACCTTCAGACTATCTTAAAAGCAATTGTTTTTATGTATGAAGTTTAGTATCTAATATCTCAAAGAATATTGTGAATGATATTTGAATGAATGAATTATCTTTGCTCTTGATCTGTGATGAATTTATTTGGTAAAACAAATGAAGAGACAAATTATAATATTAATCCATTAAAATATAATATGCTCTAGTCTGGCTAACTTTTGACTTTTTTAAATAAAGTTGGACTCAGGTCATGCTTTTGGCCCAAAATGCAATGAGATCAATCAGGCCAGTCTTGCCTCAGACAAGGAATTTCAGTCCGTGCAGACCTCTATTCCAGAGACCTAAGAAATACATTTTCTCAAGAAATTCTTCAAAAATGTGTTTGCCACATTGAATCAAACAAAGAGATGTCCTGATTTTAGTAATTGGGGTTAAAATAATTTATAGTAATGAGATCCCTTGGGGACTGTAACCCTTACTCTACATGTTGTGAATTTAATTACTGCTATGATGGGTTTCTTGTGTCTCCATTATAGATTAACCAAGCTATTTGAATTCAATTTTTAAATTCTAATTGTTTGTAATATTCACATGGTATCCTTATTAAAGGTAAAATGTTTCAGTTTTATTTTAATTCTAAAGTAGTTATTTCACTTTTTTAATAGACTTCTTTGTATGCAATTTTTTGTGTAAATCATCAAGCTTATTCAACATTCATCTTCTTCTTACTTGTGGTTTAAATATCATAACTAGAAATCTATTTTCAAAGTTTGAGTGTTCAGGAACCCAGACGCATACTCTATGCAAAAATATTTGTGTTCTTACTGATGTTAAGCAAAACAAATATTTGCTCAGCATCCCCTCTGTTTTTTTTTTTGTTATACTTGCCTACAAGAGCTAAGAATAGAGCCAGTTATGTAAGCATTTATGGATTTTAATGTTTTCCTATATTCTATTTTTGCAGATCACAGTCCCCTTTCAGTATGAATGGTTGGATGCCATGTTTCGTGAAATGGCAACCTACGTCTTCTTTGTTCTCACAGGGTATAAGTTCCGCCCTGCTTCAGCAAATCCATACTTTCAACTGGCACAAGATGAAGATGAGGAGGAAGAGATGGATATTGTGTAAGTAATATTTAATGAGGCATTGCTGTTTTTAGTTTTTTAACCCTTTCGAGACGGCCACATTCTCTTAAAATCGTCTCCTGGACACGGAAGCATTTTTCGACTAAGATGTTGGCAGGTATAGAATTGAACCCTTCTGAGTCCTAAGCGGGGTTCCTTCCTCGGCAACCGCAATTGGGGGAATACTGTCACATTCCCTTCCACAGCATGGGGCCGCGGCTACCTAAATGTTATTGCTGACGTTTTGCCAAATAGTTATTTTAGCAGTAATTGTCAATATTAATTTGGAAATTAAAATCTTGTATCTTGCCGACTATGTACAACTTTCAAACGAAATTTTACCGTTAATATTAAGCTATTTAGTATACTATTATAGTGGCAATGATGTAGCATAGTTTTTATATTATAATATCCTAATTACCTTAATATTAACGGTAGAATTTCGTTTAAAAGTTGTACATAGTCAGCAAAGACCAACATTTCAATATCCAAATCAATATTGACAATTACTACTAAAAGAAAATCTTTCGCAAAACTGTTGCAATAACATTTCATTTTCCGCGGTACCATGCAGTAAATAGGGTTATAAACGACCCCGGGGGCTGAGTTTCCTCTTTGTGGTGCAGAAGGAAAGGTCAGAAATCCCCCAGAAAAGGGTCAGAAGGGTAAGTTTATAATATCCTAATCCTCTGAAACTGCATCCACACGCGATTTATACCTGCGTCGTCTATACATGACAGCCGTGTTTCTGCGTAGGAAAAATGCCGTCGTCTATAGCCGACAACAGTCTCGAAAGGGTTAAATACTTTAGAATTTTGTTATTTATTCATCATATTTAATATTGATTTTTCACCTATTTTCTTTCAGTGTAACACAAACTGGACTTACTGAAGGGCTGACTAAGATATCTCGAACCAAATCATCCAATCAGTCACCAGAGGAAGATAAAGAAATTCTTCTTTCTAAAAGAGAAAGCAGTCACGAGTATGACTAGATTTTAAGATTCACGTGAATGGTGATTTATTCCTTGAGTGCCTTTAGGCCAGTTGTTTTTCACCCCTTGCAAAATTTCCCACTTTGTTTTTTATCAAACGCAGAGACACTGAGTGTGCATCCTGTTTGTTTACTTCATGTCTGCATCTTCTTCTCAGCTGTTTGTAATCCATCATCATTTGAGGTCGAGCAAATGATTGTGATATTCTGAAATGCCTGGTCTGATTCTGTGACGCTAAATTCATGCGACTATTATGCACTTAAAATATTCTTCATTTCTTTTAATTTTTCAAACTTAAGTTAAAATCTTTCAGTTTTTAGTAGTACCTGAAGGAGAAGAATGACTTAATTTACTAAGTGTAACTAGCACTTAGCAATGTGCTATTTTTATAATGATAAATGATAATTTTTTGTATGCTTTCAGTTTATTCCACATCCAGTTGTATGTGATGTTTATATTGAGTATGTAAGCACTCAAGGTATTTTTCTGATCCTGAAATGGGAACAATTTTCAATTAATTTTGAGATTGAGTGCAATTGAATGTCATCTTTATTAAAGCATTTTAATGTGTGTACAGAGAATTTAATGGCATATATTTATTATCAGCAAGAATATTGTAGCCCTAAATTTTTTTCAATAAAATTCACTTCCATAGATTCTAGTGGTACATTTATTATAAGTTGGAAGAATTGTTAAATTTTCTTCCCAGAAATATAGTCAGAGGGTTGGTGATTGAAATATTTTTCATAGCTCAATGGCGGGTTTACCAACAAGTAACCTTTCCAACTATTTTTTTCTCTTTATTGATTTGGATCATAAATATTTATTTAGCCTGTGTGTGTACATATCCTTTAAAAATACCGAAATGACAAGAACAAAATGAGGTCAGCCCAATCTCATTTAGTAGATATTTGAGAATTTGGTAATCCGTTAAAGATTGCTGTTAAGCCAAGAAATGGTTTTTCAGAATAGAAAATCTATAAAATACATCAATGCTACACCTGCATCGAGAAATTCCCAAGATAAATGAGATCTGCAGATCCTGTAATCAACTATAGATGGCTCTAGAGACCCAATTTTTCCCCATGAGAAAATCATTTTTTTGCGAGAGTTTAGCGTAAAACCTGGCTAAAAAATTTTGGTTGTGACTGGGTCACATGCCACAGTAAGCACCCCTTACTTTAGACTGTTACATAATTTACCACTTAGAATTCTAATTACATAAATCTAACTAAATACCTGGATGGCTAATATCAGGATGGACGAAGGAAAGCAGGTCAAAGAAGAGTTTTAGAAGGGAAGCAATACAACATGGTTTGCTAATGTGAGCTTATGAAACAAAGAGAGCAGTTATTTTTACAAAAGGAAGAGAGAAGAGTACATTGCTCTCAGACTTAAAATAAGAGATATAACAAAAGGGTAGGAAATGAATGAAGAGATTTTCATTACAATTTGAATTAAGGGATGTGGCCTAATTTAGTGTACCATTCAATTAATAGCCCTGCCTAGAACCTTCTTTAACAAAAATATGTATAAATATTGAATTTTTTATAAAATGAAGAGGCAAAAGCACTGAGAGTATAAAAAATTGTAAAATCTGAATGAGAAATTTTTGGACAGCAGTATTGCTAATGGTGCTGGAGAAAGTTATGTATGGTATATATGTGGCTATGGTATGTATGTATCAATCACAATTCGCTTCTTTGATTTTGAATAAAATTTAAATGTACTTCCTTCATCACACAATCCAATTGGGATATTATTGACTTTTCTCTTAACAGATTGCCCTTACAAGCTGGTGATGTAGAAATTATCGTAATCCTCTAGGTATTGATGGTTTCCACTTTATATAAGGCTGAGAATCTCTTATTCACATTATTGTGGATCTGTTTGAATATTAGAATAATTATATGATTTGAACCGATGAAGCTTTGTGTATATGAAACTTACTGATTTATTTAATTATTTTTAAATTTAAATTATTTTGTTATATTTATATTATGTCTTGTACTTCCTCTTACAAAATTTAAAGGCTTATTATGCAAAGAAAACCAGGATCATTGACTAGATGAAAACATTCATTGAGAAATGATGGAGAATAGCTAAAAAATTGTGAGATATAAAGTGGAGGCAGTGGACAGCTGAGGACTGCATGAAACAATGTATATTTAAAATTGATTAATGAATAAAGAAAGAGAAATGTTTGTGTGCTTACTTTGTAAATTTAATGAATAAAGACCCTGCTGATACTACTCTAATAGTGTCATTGGTGAAAAATAATTATTAGTGCGGAAGTTTCTTATATCTGTGCCATGGTCTTCCATAAGGTCCATGGTTCCATGGTCTTCCATACCCAATACAATAACTGCAAAATTATCTTATATTCGGGAAATAAAACTGTAAGAAAATCAACAAATATATTATCATTCATTTGCATAAAATATTCATCGTAAAAGTTTCGTCTGATAAGCTCATGCCTCCATGTCTTTCTATCATTTTATATTTGCCTCTTAAAACCTATAGGTAATATCTTATTGGCGGTTCGCTAGTTTCAGGTCCACTTTGACAGGAAGGAACTCCGTTCCTTGAGTCAAGGAAGACCCAGATATTCCTTCCTGTAGATAGAAACACACTAGCGGACTGCGCCGCCATATTGACTTAGTCATATCTTGAGGGGTGTGCCGGAGTTACGGAACGTAAAATTTCAGTTTGAGTGATATTTAGATCCCAAAATTTGACCATTACTTAAACATAATGACCGGAAGGTTACCCGCATGTGTCATCGATGTTGGAACTGGGTATGACTTACTTGTGAAGTTCTCTTATTTAATCCTATTTCGGCATAATAACCTAACGTGTCTCCTGCTGTGAATATTATGATATTATGCATTAAAACGATATTAATACGTTAAAGCTAATGCCTAAGTTTGATATATTATATACAAGACCTATTCATAGTACACTTAAGTTATTTTTAGCTAAAAAGTCACTTGACAACATTATTACCAGGTATACCAAGTTGGGCTTTGCTGCCAACAAGGAGCCGCAGTTTATAATTCCGTCGGCTATTGCTATAAAAGAGACTGCCAAAGTTGGCGATCAAGCAATAAGAAGATTAACTAAAGGAGTTGAAGATTTAGATTTCTTTATAGGAGATGAAGCTTTTGAAGCAACGGGTTACGCTGTAAAAGTAAGCATCCGTTTCAGTGGTCGCCATAAACTATCTCGAAAAGTATGCGTCATTACTATCCTTTCGTTTCCGGCTTATTTCAGTACCCTGTTCGCCATGGTCTAGTGGAAGATTGGGATTTAATGGAAAGGTTTCTCGAGCAGTGTATATTTCGTTATCTGAGAGCGGAGCCAGAAGACCACTGTTTCCTGTTAACCGAGCCGCCTTTAAATACACCGGAGAACAGGGAATATACAGCAGGTACTCGTCAGGGAACGCTGAGTATATCATAACTTGACTGCCGTGAGATTATTCAAGAACCGGAACTTAAATATATGACTTTTTTCAGAAATTATGTTCGAATCATTCAATGTGCCTGGATTGTATATAGCTGTTCAAGCTGTTTTGGCTTTAGCCGCCTCTTGGGCTTCTAGAACTATAGGAGAGAGGACTCTAACAGGAATTGTTGTTGATAGTGGGGATGGAGTAACCCATGTTATTCCAGTGGTAAGTATTTCACTGTAAATAAATTCAAGGTGGACTATTTGTCATAATGATCAATTTCTTTCAAATAACCTTTACAGGTCTTTCCAAGGTATTTATACACTCTTGTATTTTCTTTATTTTAGGCTGATGGCTATGTAATTGGTAGTTGCATCAAACACATACCTATTGCTGGACGCAATATTACGTATTTTATCCAGTCACTCCTTCGTGAGAGGGAAATTGGAATTCCCCCTGAGCAATCTTTGGAAACAGCTAAAGCTATCAAGGAAAGATTTTGCTATATCTGTCCAGATATAGCAAAGGAATTTGCTAAGTATGATAGTGATTCCTCAAAATGGATGAAGAAGTTTGAAGGAATGAATTCTGTTACTAAACAGCCTTTTGTTGTTGATGTTGGCTATGAGAGATTTCTTGGACCTGAAATATTTTTTCACCCAGAGGTTTGTAATGTTTTCACATGCGGTTTATTTATTTCAGTGGAACCTGGCTTATAATCTTTTCTAAGTCTGTGATACTAAACACACGATTTATTTTACAAAATGTTTGACTTAAAATTCCTTTATCTCTCTAAATATTAATTTTTTAATGAATTTGTGAAGAGTATCATTTGTTGCTGAATGTCCACGAATGCTCTATTTATATGGATTGGTGACAATGGTTTAATCTTATTTGACTGTTATGTCATAGTTTGTCAGCAGTGATGACTACAAGGAGAATAATAGTGGCAATGAATGAAATTAGGAAAATTTTCTTAGTTAGAAAGGAGATATTGTATGATTAAATTCTTTCAAACAGAAAAGTATATTGCAAAAGTAGTGAATCCTCAGCAATTAGTTAAGCTCGGTCTTAATCCCATATAATCTTAAATTGTCTTTCTTTCTTTTTTAGTTTTCAAATCCAGACTTCACAACACCCATTTCAGAAATTGTTGACACTGTAATTCAGAATTGCCCAATTGATGTCAGACGTCCCCTATATCATAATATTGTCCTATCTGGTGGTTCAACCATGTTCAGAGACTTTGGGAGACGTTTGCAGAGGGATGTCAAAAGAGTGGTGGATGCAAGATTGCGACTCAGTGAACAATTGAGTGGCGGAAGGATTAAGGTATGGCCATTATATCAGTTGAAGGAAATCTATATTATTTAAAAAAATTCAAGTATTAGTTCTCATTTATTTGATATTTACTAAGTTTATCTATTTTCTTTAATAGCCAAAGCCTATTGATGTTCAAGTAATTTCTCATCATATGCAAAGATATGCTGTGTGGTTTGGAGGTAGCATGCTTGCATCAACAGTAAGTACTTGGTTCTTATTTCATTATCTGATTTGGTCTTAACAGCCTCTTGAATGTGAGAGTATAATTTATTCTCGAAATATTATTTACTTGGAATATCAAGTTTATTTCTGCTACGAGTATGCTCATTGAAACCACTGATGATATGATTCTTGTTTTGAATCATTGAAAATAGAAAGATTGACAATGTTTAAAGAAACTGCTGTTTCAGAATTTCATTAAATGGCAAAACCAAAGATGGCAAAAATACTTGATAGCTTTGAATTCGCTGATATTATTATTACATATTGATATTGACACCTCAATAAGATGGCGTACTCTAATTTTTATATATAGGTAGGTATAATATGCCTCCATTCTGACCAGAACTGGCCTAGTTTAGAACTGACTAATCTTTCTTCTTGTCCCAATTTAGACGAAAACTGCAAATAAAACTAAAATTGGGTTATTCAGGAATAGAAAAGATAATTTACATAAAGACTAAAATTAGATGACATTGTTAGTCTGCAGTCACTGATAGTGTATGGGAAACTCATAGGAGTTATTAAAATAAAGTTTTAAGACAATGTTCTGGTGTTGTCCCAGTTTATATTACTAAACTTTGAAATAACCCAGTTTGTTGCCATCAGAACATGTTAACCCTAATTATTGGTTGATTTAATTGAACTGTTATTAAAGAGCAATATTAAATTTTATTGATATATTTACTATCACCTTTATATTTGAAATTCTTTTGGTAATAAATTAGCTCTTATGAAATGAGCAATGCACTTTACTATGAGCATGTTTCAAAATATCCTTGCCCACCTATCTTGTCTTTTGACTAAATTTATCATTGTAAAGAACCTTTTATCATCAAGAATGCATTGTTGCAGCAATGCATATTATTTAAAATTGTAAATTATATTCGTCTTTTGTTGATAGCCTAAGATATTTGGACTAATTTGATTAGTATTCTCTTCATTTGTAGATTTGTGAGACTGTATCTTTGTTGTAGTTTATCAACAGTAAAAATTTCAGCATGTTATTTGTAATGTATGTTTTCATCTATACTGAGATGAAATATAATCTCCTAAGTCATAATTTCAGTAATAAATTTATATTTGACACAGAATTACTTCTGTTTTTCAATGTGTCTGTCTTCTACTTTTGGATATACCAGCTGATTTCTCCAGCCCTTCATGAGGTATTCCTATTCAAGGTTTAAGATAATATTGGCTCTAACCATGGGTATGCTCCAATGCTGGGATCATTTTATTTACAGACATACTGCTACAGCTGTTACGTACAGTTTTCTGTTATCTCATACTCATCTTTCGCCATAAATGGCATTAAAAAGTGATCCTCTCTTGCAAGGAATATAAAATTTTAATATTGGAATTTAATTCTAAGTCTTCAAACAGTGCTAATTTGATATTCTCTAGCTATATTTCTTGAGCAATGATAGGCTGTATAAGGTCATGTCATCGGCAATAAAGTTTAGCTTTTATATTATATACTGGGGGAAAGTTCTATATTAGCTAAATTTATGTGAAAGCATTATAATGTTGTTCATAATATTATATGGGATGATTTGCTAACAAATATCTAATTTGTTCATAACATCTAACATGACTCTTCTGAGTTTTACTTTTTCTTATGGGCTAACTTTTTCAATGATATGAGGAAATTTTAAAAGCTTGCTGGTAAATATTTACTTTTTGGATGTATTCAGCTTGTTTGTGTATTCAGAATCATAGATTCTTTGAAGAAATATATTTTGTTGGTTTTGATGTTGAAATTAGGATTGTGACTGTCATCCACACTCAAGGGAGAGCAACTGCAACATAACTCATGATGTTGTTTATGGTTGCATACTCACACTTTTTTCTGTAATGAAAGACCTCAGTTTTCCTTGGCTGTTTCTAGCTCTATGTTTTCTCTAAGCTTAGATGTTAGCTCACCTTCATATTAAATTTATTCATGAAACAGCTCAAATGCTTTAGCACTTTTCAATTTTTCAGTCAAGCTTCAATAGAAAATTTAATAAAATGTGATTCCACTCTTATTTATTTTCATTTGGCTCATTATCTAATACAGAAATACTGATGGAAGTTTTTGTTCATAAGCCAAATCACTATTCTGTTCTCTTTCAAGATTGCTCTTATGAGTCTGATAAGCTTTTACTGGAAAATTTTTATAGTAAAAAATTCTGTTTCCCTTCCATTTCATTTATGTTTGCCATGGTTCTATAGTGTTACACATGTATGGTAACTATTTTGCACTTGAATGATCACACAGTCATTTTTGTATTTGAGGATGACTAGCTTCCTGAATTCGATATCTTAATCTTTTGATTGGCAGCTAAATGTCTTACAAGCTATTATACCCAACCACCAGAATGTCAGAATAAATTTAGGTAAACTTGGAATTTTAAATGTTACTGCAATTCAATGATTTTATGAGTGAAAGACAATTTAATGATTATTAGCTTTAATTTATATAAAGTAAAACCAAGTCAAGATGCTTTTATTAAGCGAAAGCCATGTTATCAGCAGGTTAGCTTTACAAACAGGTTACAACTTCACAACTTTTATGTTGGAAAACAGAAGAGAAAAGTTTTTTGGCTCTTTAATTTTTAACTAAATACATTGCACCTCAAAACAGAAAGGAAGATAGCTTAGAGGATTAGAGGTTTAACCATAGAGATTAAAGGATAGAAAGCTTAGTTTATTTGCTGCAGCTGTAAATATCTTGAGTCCATCATTGTTTATTACTGGATGCCTTCTTGTTACATTTTAATAAAAATGGTCTGCTTTTTGTTCTAAAAGGTTGTCTTCCTTTGTTGGTTAATTTTTGTAATTTTCACTCTAGAATGAAGCAGTTTTTACCAGATAAACAACCAGGGAAGAGTTATATTTTTTTACAGATGTAGAATGAGGCCATTACAATTGAGTACAATCTCTCTAAGACTGCATTCAGCTCGTCACTGAACGCTGCACTACCACACTGGTTTATTCGATATGTTTACCACTTGAGATTAGAATGAAACAAAACCCTACCAAGCAGTTTTTAAATCTAAAGTTCTACTCTGAGACTAAATTGATGGGAAAAATCTCACCATCTCACTCCACCTCAGACTTTGTATCAGCTCCAACAATGGCATAAAGAAAAATACTCCTTGGTTGCAATATGTTTTTGGTTGAATCTACTGATATTTGTAATAAAACAAATATATTTATGTTACTTCCTTTAGCCTTTCATCTCCTCTCAATGTCCAGGAAACTCACTTCTAACCTTATCTTTCCCTGCAAACAAACTCCCTCTCCTTTCATTTCCTTTCTTGTCAGTTTCTTTTCTTATCTGTTGAGCTTACCTTTTTAGTCTTAATCCATCTTAAGTAAATCTTACCATTTATTTTTTTTTAAGTGTACACATAATACGTCCATACAGGAAAACACTCCAGACTGTGGATTTTTTTTATTTTTACATTTTTCTTCAACACACATCAGAAGTGAAAGCTACATAGAAACTTCTTTGGCTCTATCTTCCAATCTTACTATATATATTTCAATTCTAAAAATATGTATCTTCCCCCTTACGATAAAACATAACCTGAGATAATGGTCCTTTTACCATGTTTTCATTGTTCACTTTTATTGCTAATGTAGAATTTCTACTCTTGGTGAACTTGGGAATATTTTGGAAAGTTTGACAGCTCAATAATCATGCCACTCAACCATAGATTGTCTTACTATTTTTGGTATATTAAGACTTCCAGTCATTTGTACTCTGCTTCTTTTAGATGTCATCTTTGAAATATCTAAAATTATACAATGGCATTAGAAGATTCTTGGATTTCAAAGTTATGCTTAATCTTGCAAAGTTTATTGCAATCCAATCTAAGAGACAGTTTAACTTTCTAACATGCTGCACTCTTTTATTTAATCTCTCTGTTGGAAAGTCTTAAAACTGAACAAATCCATTCCAGATCCCTATGTACAAGTTTATATGTAGCATAATTATGTATGCTGATATCATTATCATTGGGATAATAGTTGCTAATTTATTGAAAGAAATATTTTTATACTATTAACTCAAATGAAAGTATGCATGCTTGAAACAAACTTTCTATGCCAAGGCTTTGTTAATTACTTACTGTTCTTTTTGCAGTAAGAAATCTATTTTATATAATGCTTTCATTTAGATGAGTTCATCAACTTAATGTTTGCATCACTAATTTGTGTTGATAAACACATGCACATATACTAGTTTCTTTACAAATATTCAACCAAATATAATCATTCCACTGTAAAACATGTTTAAGATGCTATACCACTTAATGCTCATTTTCTTCTGATCCTGGTCCTTTTCACACAAAGCATATGGTAAAAATACTGCTCCAGATGCCTTGCTTCCCCTTAAGGCATGGTTTTTCCTGTCTCCAGATGCATTGCAACCCACTATAACCAGTCATTCTCTTTGTTTAATAGGCCAAACTTTTTTTCATCATCTGTGTCATCCTCTTACACTTAGCATTTTTTCTAGAATGGTTTCTATGTAATTTCATCTTTGGAATGGCTAATATTTTGAGAATTAAATTAATATATATCAAAGTAGAACAATCTCCATCCCACTGTCAGAGCTGAGACAAACTCTGAGATAGAGTCAGTTCTTATTTATCACTTTTGTCTCACGATCAAAGAACAACATTGGATTAAAAATGTGTGGAAGTGTTTCCTTTCACTGTGATTTCAAGTTGTAAAAGATACTGAATAAATGAGAAACGAATTTGTGATTGTAATTGTGGAGAGATTATGCTCTTTGATGCCATTTTCCACTGCTGTTAAAAAGAAATTATCCTTCTCTGACTTCATTGTAGAGTGAAAAATTATTAAAATTGAATTTACTTAAAAGCGAACTTCTTAAAAAATATGATGTAAGGCAATCAGTAGTTGCATGATCCATTTATTATGTCATCCTGCTTAAGGTATGGTTTTTGCTGGGTCTCCTGAAAAGCATCTTAGCCAGGTTTAACTTTAATTCTCTGCCTCTACCCTAATTATCAAAAAACATCAACTTTCATTGATATAAACCTGTGCAGTAAGTGTTACTTTTACTTACATTTATTATGTAAGACAGGGATATCCTGTGTGCTTATCATTATTTACCAAGCTTGTCACATTCTCAAGAGGTCCCCCACCTCATTAACTAT
The DNA here is from genome assembly GCA_036926295.1 of Pachydiplax longipennis. Classification (NCBI taxonomy): domain Eukaryota; kingdom Metazoa; phylum Arthropoda; class Insecta; order Odonata; family Libellulidae; genus Pachydiplax; species Pachydiplax longipennis. The sequence goes on from JAVFKF010000004.1 coordinate 55,605,894, forward strand.
ACCAGTTTTTGTTTACAATCAACAGCTGTTGGTTTTGTTACCAAATCCTGAAAGCTAAATAAAATTGTAATCTCTGTGTGACATTTTCCGTTAGATTAAATTCAGACCCTTTGATCATGGTTTCAAAATGAATTTCCTAGAATATTGTGCTTTATATTGAAATAGTTCAAGCCCCAAACAGTCTTTTATTTCATGGATAATTATTTGTGATGAATAAATTGATTTTATTCAAGTTTTCAACTGGCTCATATATTAATCTTTCGTGGGATGTTTTCCCTTTTTGATTGCTCACTTATACAACAAATCCTTTTTAAGTTCAACCATCTCCATTGAAAACTATATTTACTGTGTACTAATGTTCTTCAATCTAGCATATAGTTACGTAAATACTGAAAAATGTACTTTCTGCATATTTTATTTTCGGTATTCATTTAATTTAGAAAGTTTAAGATGGTATTATTGCATAGTAGTATTGCTCATATTATTTTATGCATGAATGCTAAGTTTCTTTTGTAACTATTTTCCTCATCTTGAATCTATTTTTCCTTCTTTGCAAAATGTAACTTTAAATTCATTTGCTGAAAGAGTTAAAGGTGACTTTGCATGTAAATGTGTGCACCTAGGAAAATTTCCAAGAAGAAACAGAAATGAAAAAAATCTGACAGGAATCAATACTGGATCTCTTAATTGTCAGCCAGTTGCTTTAACCATTAAGTCTTGCCAGAATGTTCAGACATTCTGTTGGGAAGACAAGTGGGCAAGTGTTTTTGTCTAACTGTAAAGCATCATACACGTTAATATCTGCTTGATTTAGAAAATGGTATTATGTATGTTGAGGTAGTTAAAATGTTGTTCATGTATAATTAGATAAAACTGGTAGATTACCTTTATTTCCAAAAACCATTCTACTTAGCTTTCCAGAAATTAGCTGTTAAAGATTTAGATACCTTAATTTTACTTTTTCTTTTAGTTTTGTCAACCTCTATAATATAAGCATTCCATTCTATTGATTTTTGTATCTTATTTTCCATTTTGATTCATACAAACTATGTAAATTTTTAACTTATCTTCTTATCTTTCTTCTGTAAACTGTTGAGATTATTTTCAATCCAAAATTTGTTTGTGCTAGAGAAGTTCCTTTTATCATAGGTATCCCTAGTTATTTTTTATGCTATTTTGATTTTTATTGCTCATTTTCCATGTTCCTAGGCATTGGATTCAAAGTACTTTGCATTAGGAATTTACATTTCTCTATCTCATTAATTTTTCTGTATTTTGTTGAAAAGTGTTTTATTTAGGTTGTAGGTATCCAATTTGTTTACGAATTTAATATTTCTTAATTTATAATCAACTAACTTAGCTTTCACTTTATGAAATCTGGATATATTATTCATTGTGAAAATTTCATTCAACCAACAACAAATTCAAAAGTAATGCCTTTCATTAACTATAAAATTTACACTTATCGTGGGAAATAAATTTCCATTGATTATCAATGTAGTGGGTTAGTCTTGATTATTTGATGGGCTTTCTTGAATATTGAATTACGGAATAATAAACCTCTTTAAGTAATTATTTGTGTTTCTTTTGATCAAAATAAAAATGATGAAATGCCGAGTTTATCTGTAAACAGTTCATGTGTTTTACAAAGGGAGGGTTTTACGGCTTTGAATCAGTGGTTCCACTTCCAGAATGTTTTACCCCCAGTTATAGGTTCAAAAGATTCTACTGGTAAAATATTATTTGTATAGTTGTGAATTTAATTTTTAAATTTCAATGTTTTATATTCTAGGAAATAATGCAATAACTTGGTAAAGTTCTACTAAAAAGTTTACTTTGAAAAGTACTTTTTTGTAGAAGTTAATCAAGTTATTGCATTATTTCCTGTTATGGAGTTCTACCAAGTAAGGGCTACCTCAATTGATTATGTTTTACATTCTCTTACAGGCCTACAAAATGTTAAAATATTTTTTGAGTTAGTTCTTATTCATTTGCACATTTCAGTTTTTGTTAGAGATATTTTAGTAATGATTATTATTTATCATTTCAGCCTGAATTCTATCAGGTGTGCCACACTAAAGCTGCTTATGAAGAATACGGACCCAGCATATGTCGGCATAACCCTGTTTTTGGCACAATGACCTAAACCTGGGGAGCCTAACTAAGGAATACAATAATAAGTGGATATGTGGTGCTGGGACTGTGTGGTGCTGCAGTTTAAAAACGTTCGAGGGTTGTTTGGTTGACTGACTGTTAAATAAAATTTAAATATGTACATAGGTTAAACTGTGAGTGGAAAATGTGCTTCCTTAGGGAAAATGAATTTTTTAATGGCATGGTATTAACAGGAAGATGAATCTGAAATATTCAGATCCAAAGATTTAAAAGCATTGGTGAATTAACTCTTGGCACAAATTGTAGATGATTTCAGGTCTTAATATAAGATGTTTGAGTTTAAATGTTTATTGCGCTCTAACTTTGCAATCTGAAATCAATTAAAACATTCCAAGTTTGAAGTTTAAGATTGCTGATGAAACATGGGTCATCATAGTTCTTTTCTTTGTTTATTAGCCATTATTTTACAATTTTAAATTTATATAACAGTTAGACTCTGATGAAAAGAATATGCTTACCAAAGAACATCGCTTGATAGCCATTAATCCATTTTAACTTTATTTTTATGCTACATGCTAAAAGGCAATATTAGTTTATTTAGTGAGTTTAACTATGCTATTATTGTTTTGAAACTATCATTGATAGTATTAAATAACGTTCTTATTAATTATTTTTATAATTTTGATAAACATAATTTATCCTTCGCTGCTTAGTTATTATAGATAACTAAGGTACATAATTGATTCCATACCTTAGCTCTTGATATTCTCTGCATTGAATTTTAAAAGAGAATATCCTAGTTATCTTGGGATCTCATTTTCTTACTTTTCTAATTATTCTACATTCTCCAGTAATTCTTAATATAGTTATAATAAAACTTGTTTTATTACTTTGTTGATTGTTTATTATCAATAAATTCATTGTATTGCATGTTGAGTAAATGGAAAAAGCACTAAAATTATTTAGTTTCAGGTATCAATACAAAATCTGCAATTTGGGAAAGTTGGCCCAAGATTTTTTATTCGGACACAATTTTCCTTGTTAATATAATAGGTATGATGAGACATTTGTCTTAGTATTCATAAAGAGATTGTAAATTGGATACTATACTGTTCCTAGTTCAGTCTGCTTAATGAAGAACAATGACACATGGTGAGCATTGTACAGTATACCTTCTCTTGTCTCTAACTAGAAACATAAGTAATTTTCAGAGTTTTTTGGAAGGTTTACATTTTATAAATGTTTGCCTATCCATGAATGAGTCAATTTATTTTGGTGGTGACTATGTAACTGATTAGGAGTGTGTGATTTTTGAAAAGACGATCTAGTTGTCCTTGTACTAAATTGCTGGATTAAACTAATTAATCCCACTGCTCAAAAATGGGAATATGAGTTTGAAGTAAAAGTTGAGAAATTTTGACATTTTTTAGCATATTCTCTATTTCAGTCAAAAGAGCTGGTGGTTTCCTCGGATCCCTACAATTCTTTATCGGTTGATTTTATTGTGAGACATTCTAATGCCATTGATGGCCTTTGACACCAAATGAAGTGTTGAATATTCCACTGCAATTTCCTATAAATATGATTCTTTTTATTGGATTTCTGTGTTTGATTTCCATCCCAAATAAATTGTAGACTAATGAGTGTCTTCGTCTTTATTTGTCTTTATTCCTGGAAGAGTATTTTCTTACTTTACCAAATGAACTTTTCAGTTTGGCTACAAAGGCTTAACTGTAATTACATCTAAAATATGTAAGATATGTTAATGACTGTGATTACTAATTTTCAGAAATCAGATTCATAGCAAGGTCATGAAGTAATATTTTTATAATTTTACCAAATCTTCTCTGCATATTTAGCTAATGGATTTCAACGGAGTTTCTTTTATTTTTTATTTATTTTTTTATGAAAATAATTATACTGTCAGCAGTTCTATTGAATGAATACTGGATGAAGTAATATTTATGAAATTCAGGGAATAAGTTGTTTGTCTTCAGAGGGATTTCCATTCTTTCCTCAACTCCCAAAGGCTTACTTTCTTTTTGGTTTGGTTGAATTTGGAATTCTATTATTTTTCATTATCCTGCAACTTGTCAACTTAAACTTAGAAGGATACACAACAAAAAAGTACTTAGACGAAGTTACTTTTTTATATGGTATGGCAGGCAATGTGTACTTGGGTGAATGTGTTGTGGTAAAATTAAACTGTTGACATCAAGGGTTTTCTATCTCATTCCTCCTTGGGTGGTTACCTTAGCTTCTTTTCTGGCTCTTTACACTCAAATGTGATAATTTGTTGTCCATGTCAGAAAAATAAATTCGATTATGAGGAAATGCTTTACAGTTGATGCTGGAAGGGAAAGGGAACTGGAAGATAAATAAGAAAGGTGATTGGTTATGGTGAAAGATCAATAAGGTAAACCAAGAAAAGGAAGGATTTTTTGTTGGCTTGCTTAAACATGCTCCTAGAAAAACCCAAAAGCATTATCAGTTGTGAAAATATCATCCAATTTTTTATAAGACTGCATCCTTTGAATCTTCACTTTTTTGATGTAGTTTCCTCATTATTGAAGTGTTTTTGTGAATGTTAGCAGCAGATTCTTTGTTCAATAAAATAGTATTATTTCGGTGTAAGTTGGTTCAAGAATGGAAGCTTTGAATGAAAGCGTTTAGCTTTTTATCCTCTCCATTTCTTTCTAAATGCCCTCTTTACTGATTCACCAGGCCAATTTGCTGAAGGCCACTCTGCACAGAGTGGTATTAGCAGTATTCCAGTTGAAGATTTGGTGAGGATGTGAGATTGTTTCATTATTCAATCTTGCATGTTTTTAAGCTACTGCCATCACCAACCCATGGAAAGAGTAGCAGTAATTTTCATTAAATGAACATCTTTAAAGAAATCCTGCATAACTCTTTTCTTTACATATTTTCCCTTTTAAAGTAACCTATTCACTCACTCCGAATGTGACCAGAGACTATGTTTAGGGCCAATAAAAAACCTTTTCCTTCTTGTCGGTCAAGGGGTAAGCAGAAAATTGCATTTAATAGTTTCCAGATGTAGAGAGCAATGTATGGAAAGGACATAAAGTATGAGGAATGAAGGAAAGTATGTACCATAAATATCTCCCATCTTTTTCTGAGAAAGGATTTGTAGGAGTTCAGTCACATTTGTTCAGTCATTTTCACAGCAATAGTAGTGAAAGTTTTCTATGATAATTAGTGTCTGGATCATGTGTGAAATTTGAAATTTTGTTCTTTCATGTCAACTAATTGTGAGGAGAATATTCTAGTCTTATTGGTCTCAACAAGTCAGCTAAGCTGTATGTAGGAAGTTTCATGCTATAGCTATATTTTGGCTGTAATCTGTGTATGAATTTAAAAAAATTATCATATCAATACCATATTATAAAAATTCAAAGGTTCAATGAAATTAAGTTGAATATTTCTCTTCGTTTATTTAATTCATCCCTTTCTTTTCCTACATCGTTTCATATAATTAATAGTTACTTTAAATCGCTTCAGAATAATTGAAATGCCTTTTAGGATGAAACTTTATCATGAAACAACATGAATAAAATGTATATGGTTCCAAAGAAAGCAAAGACTCGAATCATGTTCAAAGAAAAATTTTGTGAAATTCGAATCGGGTAAGAGGGTGAGACTAATTCCAATTTTGATGGCAGTCATCATAGGTCATTCAATCCGTAGATTGGTTGACTGCAGCCCTCCATTCCTCTCTATCTAAAGCTAACTTTACTAAATCCTGATATCTCTTCTTTCCTATATCTCTCTTTATTTGGCTAATATATTCATCTCTTGGTCTTCCTCTTGCTGCTTTTCCTTCTATTTTTCCCTCAAGTACGTTCCTAACAAATTCATTGTGTCTGATGATATGTCCAATCCATCTGGTTCTTCTTTTTCGGATGATGCTCCATATTGTTTTAACCTCTTCTATTCTTCTGTATACTTCTTCGTTTCTTACCTTATCTGTCCATTTGATCTTCAGCATTCTCCTCCAGCACCAGGTTTCGAAGGCTTCTATTCTTCTCTGGTCCGCTTTCCTAATGGTCCATGTCTCTGATCCATAGAGTGCCACACTCCAGACGAATGTTTTCAAGAATTGTTTCCTTGTCTGTAATCTTATATTCTTTGAGCATAGTAGTGGCCTCTTCCTCATGAATGCCTCCTTTGCTTGGGCTATTCTTCGCTTGATGTCTGTGGTACTTCTCCCATCCCATGTTATGCTACTTCCAAGGTAGGTGAATGATTCTACTTGCTCCAATTTCTCTCCTCGTAGGGTAATGTTTGCTTTCAATTTTTCTCTTCCACATATTAGGATTTTTGTTTTCTTTTTGTTCACTTTCATATTATATCCTTGAATAGCTTGATCTATTGCATTTAGGGATGCCTGCAAATCGCCTTTATTTTTTTATTTATTTTTTTTTTTTTTGCTATTACTGCAATGTCATCTGCAAACCGAAGCATGTTAATTTCTATTCCATTCACCTTAATTCCCTTCATGTTCATTCCTTCTATTTCTTTCATTGCTTCTTCTAGGTATACATTGAACAATGCTGGTGAGAGGCTACATCCTTGTCTTACTCCTTTGTTTATCTTAGTTTCTATTTTCTTGCCATCTCTCATCCTCAGAGTGGCGACTTGGTTTTTATACAATTGGTAGATTATTCTTCTGTCGTTGTAGTCCATTCCTTTGTTTTCCAGTATTTGGAACAATTTGTTCCACTCCACATTGTCAAAAGCCTTCTCCAAGTCTACAAAAGCCACATACACTGGCTTGTTGACATGTATCATCTTTTCTATTATTCTCCTTAGGCATAATATGGGCTCTCTTGTTCCTGTGCTTTTCCTGAATCCAAATTGGTTTTCTGACAAGTTGGCTTCAATTATTCCTTCTATCCTCTTGCTTAATATTCTTGTGAGTACTTTGGATGCATGTGAGAGCAGACTCAACGTTCGGTATTCCTCACATCTCTCGGCTCTTGTTTTCTTTGGTATCGCAACCATTATACTCTTCTCAAAGTCCACTGGTAGTCTTCCACTTTTATAACTGTCCTTGATAATTTCAAACAGGGTGTCTTTTGCTTTCCCTTCAAGCGCTTTGACAATCTCTCCATTTATTTTATCTGCTCCAGGTGCCTTGTTTTTCTTCAAGTCCTTCACTCCTCTCTCGAATTCACTTCTCGTTATCTCTGGGCCTCGCTCATCTTCATCCACCTCACTTTCGTTTTTTAATATATCTTCAAGAGGTTTTGGTCCTTGATATAATGTTTCAATATAGTCCTTCCATCTCTTTCCTATATCTTCACTTTCTATCAGCATATTCCCGTTCACATCTCTGATGTTGTTGCATGTAGTTTTTCTTTCTCTGAAGTGGCCTTTTACTAACCTGTATGCTGTTTCAGTGTTCCCCTTCCTCATGTTTTCATTTATTTCTTCGCAGCAGCTTTCAATCCATTCTTCCTTAGCTTTCTTTGATTCTCTTATAACTTGGTTCCGTAGTTTCTTGTAGAGGACTCTCCCATCTTCACTCCTCGAGTTCTTGTATTTCCTTCTTTCTTCCATAAGTTCTCTTATCTGCATTGTTATCCATGGACGTCTGGTATCAGTTCTGTTACTTACGAGTAGCTCTTCCGCTACTTCAGTGATTGCCTTTTTCAGGTCATTCCATCTTCCTTCATTGCTTTCATCACTCCTATACTCTTGCTTTTCAAGCTTTTCATTAATGGTTGCAGTGAATCTTTCTCTGGTGACCTTTCCTTCCAGAGCTTTTGTATCCCATCTTGGTTCACGTTTCACCCTCTTAATCTTTTTGTGGCGCAAACAACTCTCCATAACTACTAAATTATGATCACTATCTATGTCTGCACCTGGATAACTCTTGCATTGTTTCACTTGGTTCTTATATCTTTGCCTAACAAGGATGTAATCAATCTGGTACCTAGCTAAGTCCCCTGGCATCTTCCATGTATATCTTCTACGTCGATGTTGTTCAAATAGTGTGTTCGCTATTACCATTCTCTTTTCGTTACAGAACTCCACTAGCCTTTCTCCCCTGGTGTTTCGTTTTCCTAACCCAAACTGTCCTATGCTGCTTCCATCTTTTCCTTCTCCGACCACAGCATTCCAGTCACCCATAATAATTAGATTTTCTTTTGCTCTGGCTGCACTGATGATTTCTTCGATCTGTTCATACATTTCTTCTATTTCTTCTTCAGAGTGGCTGGATGTCGGCATATATACCTGCAATATCACTGTGTCTGTGGGCTCTGCTTCTAGTTTGATCATCAGCAATCTATTGCTGTACTGCCAATAAGACTTAACTCTTTTTCCCCATTCCTTCTTCATTATGATACCAACACCTGCTATCTTTCCGTCATCTCCTGAATATATTATTCTGTGTTTGTCACTCCAGAAGTCGCCTGCCCCAGCCCACTTTATTTCACTAACTCCCAAGATGTCTAGTCCTAGCCTGTCCATCTCTATCTTTGCATTTTCTAGCTTCCCACAAATTCCTAAGGATCTTACATTCCACGTTCCTATCCTGCACTTATCAGACTTGACCGATGTACCCCTCCCAATGGTCCCCACCCGGAAATCCGATTGGGGGACTATTTTACTTCCGGAATATTTCACTGGGAGGAATGCCATCATGTCATAGTTGAAGATGCAGGGCTGCATTACTTCATGGGAAATATAATTGGGGTGGTTTCCCGTTGCCTTCCCCAATAAGGTTTTTTACGTGACCCCATCACTTAATGGCCGCCCCTCTGGGGTACAGACGCCTTTGTAGCCGCCTCATTGAGGTACAGACGCTACGTGGACTACCTTTCGTCTGGCTCCTACCCTTCGACCTATCTGGCATGGGTGACCCTGCTAGGAGCAATCGTAATTGCTCCAGCCAGTACAGCTCTAAGGATCCTCGGAGCACACAAGCCCTCCCACCACGCCAAGGTTGCAGTCCAGGGGAGGGTTGATGGCAGTAAAGAGTCTGAAAGACTTATTTCATCAAAATCCTTCCTACAGCTTTTCGTGATGCTGTAGCAGAAAGAAAGGAAGTCACTTTAGACAGACAAACTTTGAAATCGGCTGTAAAAGAATCGGCAATTACCATAGCTACCGCTTTTTGGAAAATTTATTCCATGTATAGACTGTTACAGATTCGTTGTAAGTGTAATTATTTTTTAAGGTAATTTATTGTTCTCTTCGTACATTAATTTATTTATATACAAAGTGCATTTTAGTTATATTTTCATCAAAATTTCGATCTTAATCCTTATGTGCACATTCTAAAATTTCCACTTTAAGGTCTACTAACACCGGTGAGGGAACGAATTTCGCGCGGAACAATACTACGCGGCGGGATGCCATTGCTTGCAAAGCGGCGCTATTTCCGCTCGGCGGAATACGGAACCACAGCGAACGCATTTCAGTTTGCTGCGTGCACTGTTTACCGCGAATTACGACTGATCAAACACAGAAGATTATTGAGAAATGTCAATCGCCGAAGAGTTTATTGAAGATGTTAAGCACTATCGTCTTCTTCATTACGTTGAGCACCCTGATTGTAAAAAATATAAGGAAAAGGGTCAAATATGAGACAGTTGATAAGCGACTTTGATCGACTTTATAGAGTCCTTAACATTCTACCTAACTATTATATTTGTGTAGAACAAAAACACAAATCCTTTTAATGGTATCATATTTGTAAAGCAAAGTATATGTACGTTAATACCCTGCCTTTCTGTGAGTGGTAGGAAGAGAAAACACTGAAAGTTTCAGTCATTTAGTTCAGTCAGAAAGACAGTCTAGCGTTTTCACCGTTTCCTCCATGGATCATAACTACAGACGTCAAATCTTGATCTTGCTCTCAACTGGATCGTATCGCTCAAAGCTCTGGCCAAAGAAATTAGCATATCTGCAGATATATAATATTCATGCAATTTTAAGTAGGTAGGGGAGCACGAAGACCTTACTATATTTTACCTAAATTATCTCGCGAAATAAACGAACCATGACAGAGAAAACAACAAAGTGACCCAAAGCGTTGCCTTTTTTCTCCCTCTTCATTTAGTGCTCAAGAGCCGACACAAAGTATGATATATTTGAGCGCAGGATACATCTGTGAGAAGGTAAACAGTGCTTATGCTATCGTCCTACATCACTTTCCAGCAAAGGTTGGTTTGATAAAATTTTGTTTCTAAAACAAAGATACTTAGGGGGGACAAAGTAGTGGAGTGTCTGGAAAATAAACGCCGGTATACAGACACTGACGCAACCGATCTACTTTTTTGGAGTTGGCGCAAACCATAAAGTCAATTTCATCTCGTAGGCAGGCGTTCTCAGGAGGGCGAACTTCGCTCCCGCGTCCCAAGCCGGTGTGTGAAGACCTCGCCGAGGAGCGTGCGTCATACTTTGGAAATGACCATGAATGGCTCACATCTTGGCTGCTAAGGTTCGAGTGTTTGGTGATGGTTGGGGTAGTTTTTTTTAAACCAGGGGTAAACAAGGACAGTGAAGGACACTCGCAAATTGTACAGACGAGTCCGAGTACTCAGAAAGAATGAATTTTATGAAAATGAATTGGGGACAAACTCGATCAGTACTGCATAAATATAGTAAATTTATCGCTCGCTATACCCTTTGCCTACGTTAGCCCAAGACATGAGGCTCTCAGAGCATATGGGTCGAGACGGTTAACCGATTTTGATCTTTAATATACACAAATTAGTTTCAGATAAAGTTTAAATTTGCTTGGACAGTTTTTTAAAATCTCGATAATTCTCAGTTTACGAACTGATCTTAGCTTCCATTATTGTCTCGTATTCTTCTAGCCTAGTCGACTTTTATTAAATTCATCACTGTCACTTTATAATTACTGAAAAGCAGGGTGATGCAACTTTCAAAAGGCGTAACGAACACGGAGCGTTGTTTATTTCATTAAAACATAATTCGAAACTGGTTTAGTAACATTGAAGTTTCGGGGAAGATACAGTACTTCAAATTTAATCATTCACTTCTCATGATCACGTATTATACACGTCATTTGCTGCGATCTCTTCCGCACGTGGAGAGCAAAGAGTCAGTCAGATAGCAAAGTGTACAATGACATTCTACTGCGAAGCTAGGAACAGGAAAGCTGTGTTTTGTTCGTCGCTGCTATGACGATAAATTCCTAACACATGAGTGATAGGTGAGGAAATGCAGGAAGCAATTTGGAAGTTGACCTTTTCTTTCCAATTATCTCCTCAGTTCCTCAGCAGCCAAACGTTCTCTCTTACCCCAGTCACTGTACGTTTACGTTCTTTTCCATCAAGTCAACTTGTGCCATAATATTGACCAAGTGATGCACATGCTTCTGACTCTACATTTAATGAAAATTTAAACTAACAAAACCTTTTGTAAGCAATCGTAAAATCGCGAGGTAGCTTGCAAGGTCACGGAAGGGACGTCGATTCTCTTTTCCTATCTCCTCCGAAGGAGCTCCACTCAACTAATGAATGTTTTTTTCCTCCTGCTCCACCTTTTCCCTAAATAAAATCTTGTAATATGAGATAATTTCACAAAATAATTACAATCTGCATATGCGTTTCAATGGGAAGGAAACGCTCATTATCTAAAGTACTTGTAAGATTGGAGGCTATTCTGAGTCGATATTTTATTTTTCAGTTGAAATTTCCAATTAAGAATTACAGAAAATTCTTAATAAAAGATTTAATCTCCCCCAAAAAGTAACAGTGACTGATAGGGGGTTTTTCTCGAAAATCGGGGGCGTATGATCACGTTGCTTTATGCCCCATATCAATCTCTCCAGTCACTTCCTCATTCCTTTCCTATTTCCGGGGATCGATTTTGCCTATTCTAGAATTACGCCGTCTGATCTAATTCCATACCTTAACTACATCGCTCAGAAAAGAGCTAACTTCGTCTTACATAACCTACCTCTACGGAAGCTGTATTGGCATTGACCGATTGGCCCCTTATCAGAAAATGAATCTCATTCTTAAACTAGTCATAAAAAGATAGACTCCAATTGAGTGATAACATTGGCCTGCAATCATCTGATTTCAAGACACGTCCTTTCTTAGGAACGGGAGTTTAGTGTGCTTTTCTCTACGACAATAGGACAATTACCTCGTATACGATATAGAGCTCGTCAACGAGATCGCTGATTTTGTTATTACAGTAGACAGCGTTCGCTCGGGAGATAACATTGAATTAAGGAAGTGTTTTCCTTGACGGATAATTGATTCTAGTCTAACTTTCCTTGTACCGTTAAATTAAATAAGAGGATAGTTAGTTATTAGTCAAAGGAATACATCGTAGTTAGAAAGGGGTGATAATTATCAAATAATAATTAGAGAATAGCTATAAAGCCATTTTATTTCCTATACATCACCTGTCAAACACAAATGGCAACTTGGGAGTTGGATATGTAGATACAAAAATATGCCAGAAACTTTTCCCTCAAGAAATTCACACGAATTTATAAGAAAGGTATAACGCAGGAGCTCGAGTCAAGTATTTCTATCCATTCACTGTCCCAAGTAATAATTTTAATTCGTACGCTATGTATAACCAATGAATATAAATATCTGACAAGAAGACTATCGATTACGCTCACTGATTCACAGGGATAAGGTTAGCTCTATAGGTATGAGAAACTTAAATGAAAATTAATTAGGAAAACGTCATCTAAATTTTTCATACAAGTACAGTCTGTTTTCTAATTGGCTGAAATTTGAAAGGCGTTACCGCGATCTAATCAGGTTTCTTTTGTTTAAATTTCGCGTAGTGTTCAACGAGCTTCCGAAGAGCAAGCATCTGAGTGTCTTGCGTGTAAGTTAATCTCAGGTAAATGGTAATTTTGTTGATAATTTTGAGAAATTTTACATCCATTGTCACCCTAATTCGTCATAGTCAAATTATTAAAATGTTATTTGGTAAATCTTAATATATGTACTTATGAAATGTCTTATAGTGATACCGATGTAAACAGCTCGTTAGTGGGGAGCTTCGATCTTTTCATCGTGACCAAGAGGATGACAGTTAATCTTTACAGGTAGTGCTATCCTCGAAAATAACAGGTACAATCTTCCGTTCACCTTCCTTTACTTTTGGTGAGCAGAAAACTACGTTGAGGTAAGGTTGTTGGAACGCTCTGTTCTATTAAAATATAATTTGACCTTCTAACGTTTATACTGAATAATAAATGTTTCAATTCTGGATCTTCCAGTGCGAAATTCGTTAAGTGAGACACCTTGATTTTTTCACGACAAAATTGTTTCGCGGCTCCGTAGTTTCTTACCATAGTATTATTTAAACTCATATCAAAATTATATAATACACTTCAAAAATTCCTCACTGTTCGATTCAACTATCCAAATTTTAACGAAGGAAAATTTCATTGGCTAACTTCTAGTAAACATTCTTTTGTTCCGAATAATTCCCGTGATTTATATACTTGAAAGATATGTCGTGTTCATTTCGTTCACATTCCAAAGCAATATTTTTCATTTCGCTGAACCTTGCTCATTTTGCATGAGCCAATTTTAGGGAGGTACTTGTTTTCTGTAACGCGTTGCGTAATCTACATCTTTCGATGGCTGAAGGCTTGCGGTGCTTCTAACGACGTTCTGTCCTCATGAGAATGCATGCGAAATTGTGTGAAAATACGGGATAATTAATTTCCCTTTCTACTGCTCTGCTTTATCTTCTGGCTATCGCTTGTTTGAACTAATCTTTTTTGGAGGCCTTGATTCGGGTTTTAATTCCTGTCAATCCTAAAACTTGTGTACAAGTATGCAGATTTCCACAGGCATACATTTAGATATACTCCAGCCCTCGATCATACTTCTTAACTGTTGAAATAAATGTTTTCTTCATTTACAATACGTTAAAATTGTAACGAATGCTATGAGAAGGATACTCACCGTCTTTAATTCTTACATTAGAATACTGGAATGTTATAGTTAGATAAAGGGAAAATAGAACAGGCATTAGAAAATGATTGTATTATCACGTTGTTTATTGCTCGAAAATCACTTTCTACATTTGCTCTTTGGTCATTTAGCATTAGTTTGATATATTTTGAACGTTCGATCTGCTTATTATTTTTATGTTTTGAATGTATGCATACATTCAATCAAGATTAGATTACAGCGGTCACTCTGTAATTCAATTCTGTTATTTAATTGAAAGAGACAATGTTAGATTCATTTATAGTTTTTCTGAAAAACAATAGTTGTTTTTAAGAAGATGCAAAATTATTTTTTTATTAACAGTGAGCCACTTCCATTTATTTTTGTAAGAATATATTGTGATTATTTTCATAAACAAGTTAGCTCTGGCAGGTAAATGTCATTTGACGATCAGCATAGAAAGATATTCAGTTTACTAGATTCATACTCCTTGCATCTGTGTTAAAAATTATGAATTTTTAAAATTCCATTTATTGAATTACAAAGTATGTATCCATCACTTAAATTTATTACACAATGTTCTTTCACGTACCGTATCATATTTTATGATATCCTTTAAAATTCATGTGCGTTTATAAATATCTGAAAGTCACTCTTCTAACTTTGCATTACATACGCGCTGTATTTTGCGATTTAATTTCTCGCCTGATCCTTCTGATAGTAATAAAATATTTTACTCCACGGTCTGTTTTTTCTTCTTTCTCACTTTCAATTTCCACTTACAAACCATGGTTGGTTTAGTGTAAGCGAAATTGAATTTTATAAATGGACATCATGGATGTGTTTACTATCGTGATGCTTTGCAATTGTACATCATGGTAACATTTGAAGCTAATGCAATCTGTGATGAACGTCAATCAAGATTGTAAATACCACGGAAGACTTGAAAGAGGATTACAATGCGGTTTGTTGGAGTTAAAGATAATGGGTATACTCTATGTCAAATATACAATATGAAACGAGGCTTTAGTATGTAACTTTTAATTGTTTTACTCAATTGTAGCGACTGGTCAGTGAGTGGTAAGTTGCAGAAAAGTGAAGCAGCAGTGGATCTTGCTCACTCCATCCTGGAC
Source organism: Pachydiplax longipennis (assembly GCA_036926295.1). Classification (NCBI taxonomy): domain Eukaryota; kingdom Metazoa; phylum Arthropoda; class Insecta; order Odonata; family Libellulidae; genus Pachydiplax; species Pachydiplax longipennis. Next base: position 55,621,081 of record JAVFKF010000004.1, read on the forward strand.
TCAAAAGGTAAATATATTCAAGTTTCTTTATTTACGTTATTATTACAAAGAAGTTTTATTAGTAGTGTTATGGTAATAAGTTTTTTGACAATCTATTACATCCCGTATATTATGTATAAAAAGACTATCTTCTATACGTAAACATAGTGTTGTCTCAAATGATATCATAAACATCCCTCATAAGCTTGTATATAATTTGGTAATACTAGTATTTCCGTTACGATTGGGTGGCAATCAAAATTTCATTTTAGCTACGTAACTTTTCCGTTATATGCAATGGTCTAAGAGACAAAGGTTCTCCAAGCAACGACAGCGGAAAACGTCTAGGGCGATTCCCGCGAAACGGATAATCGCTTAGCGGTCACCAGTTATTCAGAATCCCTAATGCGCATTTCGAAAGCAATGCTTTCATGATCACAGGGGGTCCAATGTTGAAAGCATTGCAGTCGAAGTGCGCATTAGGGATTCTGAATAACTGGTGACCGCTAAGCGATTATTCGTTTCCCGGGAATCGCCCTAGACGTTTGCCGCTGTCGGCGCTTGGAGAAACTTTGTCTCTTAGTTCATTGACCGCCGAGTTCCTTTTATCTTTCTTCTATATACCATGGTGTTGGTATTAGTCCATGTTATCAGCTAACTATTAGCCCATTCATAGAAGCTTGTGTGAAGTTCAAGTTGTGTGAATATTAAGGGAAATTATACGTAGCAGTAGTAAATAGTAGTATTCTAAAATTATTCATTTCAACGTTTTGTTAATAGCCACAAATATACGGCTTCTTACTGTTAATGAATTACAATCTTGTCCCCGAGATGATTTTTGAGTGTTTTAGCATTGAAATACTGCCAGATCGTTTGATTTGAAGAATAAATATATTATAAGCTCAATATTTGGACATAATCAGTAGATTAGAAAAAAATTATGGATACATTTGGGGTATCCGCTGTTAGTATTGAACAATATTTCTGAGTTCTCTTTTAAAATATCCCAAATCTTTATCACTGTCTTCTAATAATAATTGAGTATCAATGGGAATATTTATTACATCTTTTTACGGAATTTTGCGGAATGAACAAATTTCTTAGTAAAATACTAATGGAGCAGAGCAAGTTTCTAACCGATTGCAGGGTTTATTTATTTTGCAAAATTTAAATAGTAGGATTCATTTTACTTAGCCGATTCCAGTATCATTAGACAGTATATTTAAAGAATATTTGTATTCTTATCGTCAATTTAAGATTTCTTGTTCTAATTAAGCTGAAGTTGATACAAAATGGAAAATTTCGTCAAAATTCGTTCTTTTCGAACGACGTCGAAATTTGTCGTCTGGACGACATATTCCATTGTTGGAGTCGAGTTTGTTTACTTACTCGGAATTTTCAAAAAATGCGTTTAGAATGGTGCTGTAGGGAATAAATGATGATATATGATTGGCTTTTATCTACATTTCAATTTGTAATGTTAACATATTTATTGATATCTTAATTTATTTGCTTTATAGAAGGACGAGTTTCACTCAGGGTTTGTCAAATACATTATTGTTCGTTTACCCTTGATTATTTGATTATCGAGCACGCTTATGCATATTAAAGGTACATTCAATTTTATGATGAGATGCCAATTTTGTGCGTCGCTGCTAAAACTCAGAATCTATCTCAGTGCTCTCGTCTTTTAATTTACATCTGATTCCTAGACATTGGAAGTTGCCGATTTTTGCTGGAATCGTTATACTGTTGATCTCAGTACTAATCTCAGTAACCATGGCCACAAGCCCAAGTTTTATCTTTTGCCAAGTTCATTTTTTGCTTTTGGAATAACGCTCAGCAGATAAATGGTTTCATTAAGATTTTTTATCGAGATAATTATTTATACAAAAATTAAAAAAAGCTGGAATAATTAATTAAAATATTAACACTTTTGTTTCACGACAAATTTTTATACGATATTTTAATGTTCAATGAAATTGGCATTATAAGTATTGATTCAATTTTTTAAAATATTTTCGCTATCGAATATATAACTTTCGGAGTACGTTATCAAATAATTCATCTATTTCTTCAATAACCGTTCATATTTTAATTCTATCAGGATTATAATTGCTTCAAATTATGAAACGACCTTAGTCCACCTGAGTTTCTGGACAGGGGCTGTGTCCCGTAGCACTTTTGACCCACCTCCCTCCCATCTTCTTACATTTTATATCGAGGGAGACGGTGCCTCTGCCGCTTGATAAGAGCCCCGCTAATGGGCTGGAGTACGTACTTTGCCTCCGCCACGGAATAAGGGTCTTGAGCAAGGGGGAGATAAGACAGTGGGGCGGGGGCAGAGAGGAGGCAGTTTAAGGATCGGTGGGGGGAGTGGAATGGGGAGTAATATTCGGGAAGGGTAATTGCAGAGGAGAGGTCCGCTAAGATGGTGGCAAGAGAAGATGGCGGTCTCTGAGTGATGGGAAACCTCCGCGCTCGTCCCATTCATTTAACTCTCCTCCTAATATTCCTTTTTTCTCCCATCCTAGTTTTACACTCCATTAAGTATTTGAGGCGCGATACGGAGAATTTATCCCTCGCCCACCGGCGCTCTTTTCTCTCCCGTGGAGAAGGGTCGCCCGAAGGGATGGGAACGCAGAGATAGGCGATCTTTGTGGAAATGGAAGGATATTTTTTCTTCAAAGGGGCGGAGAGGGGTTGATTTGTGAGATGGAGGTAGCGTTTGTGCACACGGAATTGAATCGAGGGTGGAAAACCGGGAGAGAGATACGGTCAGCGGAGTGAAAAGGTCTCGGTTTGTGACACATCAGCGGAGCTCTCTCTTTAAGATTTGCCCAGAATTTCTTATTTATTTATTACCTATCTTGAGTTTTCTACCGAAATTTGAAGGATTATCTATTTTCAACTGCTTTTCAGTTAGATTTTAGGGTTGAAAGCAATATGAGCACAAAAGGTATACCTTTACTTATTCACGATAGAAAAAAGTGCACGAGTACGAAAAAAATCTTCATTTATTTCCCGGCTGAAAACTCAAAAAAGGTGATTTCTGAATTATTCATAACCAGCTGATAAAGTACGATGGTGATGTAAAAAGTTTCCGACCCCAGACAAAACATATCGAGAAATGGCGAAATGTCGGAAAATTTTCAGACCACCCATGTATGTATCGTAAAACAGAGACAACTAGCTTGGTCGCACATGAATGCAAGATGTAGATCATGATTATTTACGAATATCTCGGTTATCATATTCCCTTCTTTCGAGAATACTTGTTTTCACAAGAAAATTGCCTTTGGATTTTCCGTTGTGATTTAATTTTTTAATCTGAATTTAACATATAATGCTTGCAGGATATCAGTATATTAATATTTGTTATCTCAATATTCTGAATGATTGTTGAATTGTTGAAACCTACCAATTTTCTCTAGTAACGTAAGACTTAAGTTTGATGGGAGCTCTCTCTATCTTTAAGATTTGCCGAGAATTTCTTATTTATTTATTACCTATTTTGAGATTTCTATTGAAATTCGAGGGATTAGCTATTTTCAGCTACTCAGATTTAAGGGTTGAAAGCAATTCAAGCGCAAAAAGTATATCATTTCCGCCAATCCGACAATGAGCATAGACAGACATAGAAATAGACGATGGAACAAGTCGTTTTAAGGACTCATTCTTTCCGCGAACAATACGCGATAATTACGGGCAAATAAAGTAGCTCCATCTTTCGGTGTTAACACTCCCTGCCACACACCGAAGGGTGGTTAGCAGGGTGTTTATGTAGATGTAGATTATTCTTGATAGAAAAAAGTGCGTGTGTATGAAAATAATCTTCTCATTTATTTCACGCCTGAAAACAGAGAAGAGGTGATTTTCGAATTATTTACAATTGGCTAATAATGCCTGTACGTAAAACAGAGACAACTAGCAATATCGCACATGAAAGCAAAATGTGTGAGCAAGACATTTACCTGTCTCTCGGTGATCATTTTTGTTTCTTACTTGTGAGAATATTCATTTTAACAAACAAAATTTTTTTGGATTTTCTGTTGTGATTTGATTTTTTAATCTGAATTGAACATATAATGCTTGCAGAATATCAGTATATCAGTATTTGTTATCTCGATATATTGAATTATTTATTGTCGAAACCTGGCAATTTTCTTTAAGACCCTAGTTTACTCCTATGCGTGACTTCTGCTCCTGATCGCAAATTGTCTTACATACAGCAATAATGAATACTTCATATGAGTTCTAAGGTGAATACCTGATGCGTTTTAAAATCTGTTCAAGCTAGAAGTGCGACAAATGAATTATTTTTAGATATGATATGTCATACAATCGTTGTTCACTAATTTGTAGTACTGAATAATCAAAGACGGGTAAGAGTAATTACTCTGAAAATACATAAATGAATTGCACTAGTGTGATTCATTCTTCAACTCTTCCATATTTAATTTATTACAGGCTGACTTTTGAGTCCGATAAAGTTAGTGAAGTTCCACGTAGCTGTTATATTAAGTTTTAATCACTATAGTTAACAAGTAAAATCTCTCAGCTTAGGCTACAAGTAGAATTTTAACCACAATCTTGCTGAAGTAGCATCATATTTACATCACCATTCATAAAAACAAGTAATCTTACATCAGTACTTCACTCCATCGCCATTTCCTCACCACACTTCCTCCGTTTCTACACCACTTCCTCGGAATTTCAAAAATAAAATCTTATACGGCGTTATGAACACAAACTAAAATGGTAAAGAGAATTCCTAAATAAGATAAACCTATCATCTGTTCTGCATTTTTTGGTTACATATAAACAATCATTTTGGACACTGATCATCGAAAAAATGAATCCCAGGCAAGAAATAAATAACCCTACCACTTACTTACTCACAGTGCGTATAAAAAATACGGAGCTCCGAGAAGGAACAATCTTCTATACTTAGTAATAATCAAGGAGCAACCATCCCAACATGACCGTGGGTTCCACAAGTGAACCGTGACAGGCTGTGGCGAAATCCCATTTGGAATACATTACGGCGATTTTAAATATCTTTTTTATTTTAAATATCTTTATCAGGCCTACCCGAAAACGTAGATATGTGTAACCCTGCAAGTGAACATGAATATATTTTATATATTTTGTATGAATATTTTATATAGGCAATTGATCATTTCCTTGATGATCCTTGTTTCAATGCTAGAGCGCTATTTTTCATTCTATTATACATTTTGATGCCAATACACATCTGCCATAGTGTTTTATTCGCAATGGATCATGGATGTGTTTACAACCGTGATGCTTTGCAATTGTACATCATCGTTAGATTTGAAGTTAATGCAATCTGTGATCGACGTTAATCAAGATTGTAAATACCGTGGTAGACTTGAATGAGGATTGCTAATCTGTTTGTTAGAGTTGAACTTAATGTGTAAACTCTATATTAAATATGCGATATGAAATCTGGCTTCAACATGTGACTTTTGTTTGCTTTTGTCAATTCTAGCGACTGGTCAACGAGCAGCAAATCGCGGAAAGTGAAGCAGCAGTGGATCTTGCTCATTCCATCTGGGACTCAAAAGGTAAACACTTTCAAGTTTCATTACTATTATTACAAAGAAGTTCTATTAGTAGTATTGTGACTATAAGCTTTTTGACGATCTATTACGTCCCGTATATTAAGTACATAAAAAGACCGAATTCCATATGTAAGAATAAAGTCGTTTCAAATGATATCATTACCATCCCTTATAAGCATGTATTGGTTATACAAGTACATATAAATTGGTTATACAAGTGAAAATTTTCCTACATCCGTTAAGATTGGGTGTCAATCAAAATTTCATTATAGCAGCGTAACTATATGTACCCTTTTCGTTAGATATAATGTTGTTAATAAAGTCCATGTTATCAGATAACTACTAGCCCGTTCATAGAAGCTATTCAAGTTGTGTGAATAGTAAGCGAAATTATACGTAGCAGTAGTAAATACTATTCTAAAATTATCCGCTTCGACGTTTTATTAATAGCCACAAATATACGGCTTCAAACGGATAATGAATTCCAATCTTGTCTCCATGACGATATTCGAGTATTTTTGCATTGAAATACTGCCAAATCGTTTGATTTGAAGAATGAATAGATCATAAGTTCGATATTTGGACATCACCATTAGATCAGAAAGAATTCATGGAAAAGTTCGGGGTATCCCCTGTGAGTATTGAAATAACATACCGGAGAAGTTTTTGGAAAAAAATGCCGGAACACCATTGTTGTTATTATTATATATGAGTAGGGGTATTTGTGACCTTTATTCGTAAAATTCTGACGAACATGCGAAGTTTTTAGTGAAAGGTTAACGGAAACGAGTGAGCTATTATTTTTGCAAAATTAAAATAGGATTCGTTTCAGAGTCGAGATAAGTATCACAAGAAATTTGCGTGAAATTTTCTACTCTTATCCTCGTTTACAGATTCCTGTTCTAAATAACTCAACTGTTGATATAATATGTAAAAATCTCGACAAGATTCGTCATTCGAACGACCTCGTCCGGAAAATAAAGTCCATTGTTGAATTCGAGTTTTCTTAATTTACTCGGAATTTTCAAAGAATTGTGTTTTACAGTGGTGCTATACCGAATCAATGATAATAGATGAATGGCTTTTTATCAGAATTTAAACTCGTAATTTTTCCAGTGTTTAACCATCATATATGGACAGCTCTCTATTATCGCTCATTTCAGATGATAAGCATTCTTTACATTATAAATATAATTTTTTACTTAAATACAACCTCGGTGAGCTAGAGTTTGCATGGAATATTGTAAAATAAATCATCGCTGTGAATAATGAAGTGATTAAATCTATCTATCTTAAACGAAATTATTATGAAATACGAAAATTAAATGTATCTATTTTAAACGAAAACCTAGATAGATGCACTTAGGTCAGAGATATTGGATTTTCCTCTTTGCAAAAAAGTCTATTGTAGTATATCCTGTTTTATCAATTACGTCGGAAATAATATCAACTATCGATAGCACGAAGTATCTTTACCGATTTCTTCTGAACTACAGATTTATTTTCACAGTGGATTATTTATTGAGAATATTTATTAATGTTTATTAATTCATTTGCATAAAAAGGATGAATTTCCCTCAGTATTTGTTACTAACATTGTTGTTTGTTTACCGTTGATTATTTGAATGTTGAGTTCTCTTATGTATTATGCCAAATATGTGTGGGTGGTTGTGCTTGACGATTTTGCTCAGTGCTTCTTTTTAGCACTTACTTTATTAATATTGCTGTCCTATTCGTCTTTTTTCGAATTGTCTTGTTCGGAATTAATGTATACGTTTTTGGACGCGCGGGAAGTTACCGGTAATGTAGAATAAATGGCAAGAATTGATGGTCAATATTAGGAAGAGAAGTCAATTTTCTGGGATTTGAGCAAATCGATGACAAATCTCTGGGTCCAAAAATTCGAAAAACTCACTGCTGTTACAAATTCAGTCCGATATTGCCCGTCACAAAGGGAACAGTCGCATAGTGCTTTGTCAATATCAATTAAGCAAAAAAGTAAGGTCAGGGAAAAAATAGGGAAAATTTTTTGGGAAATGCTCGGCAAAGTTAGGTATACAAAGCAAAATTTGAAATGTGTTTCATGGTTGGGTTTCCATGTGGATTTAATCCTGTATTCTTTTTAATTTCATCAAGTCAACTTCTTCGTCTTTGTTTCTCAGTTTGGATCTTTCGTTTACACATACAACATGATTACGGATATTACACTTGCATCATAAATACGGAAGTGAACGATTGTCCGTCAAAGTGGTAAGAAAACTACGAAGTGACAGAATGTGTTTTTCGTTGAGCAGATAGTTATTCCTCTTCCTCGTAAGTTACATTTTTATCTATTGTTTTGTTCCAAGTCCAGGCTACAGTAAGCTACAACTAGTATGGTATTTATCAGTTTTTATTCCCGTTGAGAATCAACGGGGAGTTCTGCTAGTTATATCTAAAATTTTCTCCTAAGGGCTGCAGTTGATAGTAGGGAATAAGAACGAACGATACGGGAACAATTGATCGGGCTTCCACCGTACTTCGAAGCAATGATTTTTATTATTTTTTTTCTAAGTTACCATTACGTTCCCCGGGGAATATGGTACCCCAAAATCCATATTCCGTTGTCGATTAGAAACTTATCGAAGCAGCAATGTAGCAGACCGATGAAAAAACTCCGATATTTTTTTCGAGAGTCCCGTCTCCAGCAGCTAGCGCCTCCACCGAGTAGTGGGCGAACTTCTTGGACGTGGTGCTCGTGGTAAATCTCTCTCACCGCCTGTGCTGCCTCAAACGCGGTCAGACGTGGAACTACTTAGACCGTCTCGTTCGCGCGGGCGAGACGACGGCTCTTCCTCCCTCAATGGGCAGTCGACTCCCCGCGGCCGACGCTGAGACATCGTGATTACGAGACGCGTGATCTATTACATCACAGCCGATTCGTGATTTTTTTCATCTTCCTCTCGGAGCCTTTCCTGATCGGGCGTTTCCGCTCCTTTCATCCTCCAAGCACGTCTGCCTGCGACATATGCCTCCGTACACCGGCCTCCAAGTCAGGCTCAGCCGCCGGGAACGCGGGTTCCACTCGTGCAGCGGAACAAGACGCGCCGCCCGAGGGAAGTGCTTCGAAGCAACGTCCGTCCCGTAAGAGATACCATCTACGCCGTCGTGAAACTGTAAACAGCGGCGATCACCCGTGCGTTTTCCCGCTTGCTATAAATGAACCACCTTCCCGAAGCAGCGTCTCCGATCTCCGACGCCGAACGCCGAGAGGTGCCGGGCAAACCCACTTCTTCGTACGCGCTAGAGATCTCCTGTTGCAGTCCGCCGGGGAAGGCGAAACCGCGGCTTTTCTGAAAGGATACCGCCCTATGGATAAGTCGCGGATTGTGTTCATGGATTGAAGATGCTGTCGTGGTGATTGATCGGCTTTTGTTTTTGCTCCGCGCGAGGACCGGTGTTGATGGTTCCCTCAGTGTTCAATGTGTGTGTTCATAATCTTCGACAAGTCGCGCGACTCGTGGCTTATCCCGGTAGCCGGTGGGCGCCATAGGCTGGCGTCTTAGTTGACAGTGCGAACGGATACGCCTTCGGCAATCAATCACGCCGACCCGCCCCTCTGCCAGGAATTACTCTCTCGCACGCCGGCACATCCCGTCCCTTCCCCTTCAACTCCTCTGGCACATTTTCCACCTTTCCCTCATTCCCGGACGAGGAATTTACCCCCTTCTCACCCTTTTTAGGCGATATAAAAAAACGCAAACCCTTTTCCATTCCTTCATCCCCTTGCGACGATCGTCGGATCGCATTCTTTCTTCCCCTTCAGCTGGTCTCGGTGGTGCGGGATCGATTCCCGACTCGGTGGATGTGTGTCTGTGTGGTGTGTGCCGGGTATCGGTTCTTTGGCTCGAACCCTGCTCTTCTAAGAAAGGAAAGTGACCGCCGATTCCTATCTCCTCTCTTGTGGAAACTATAAAACTTAAGTATTACGGAAGATCGGCTGTTTTTCCAGTTCGCGTCTCCCTCTTCCCAATATTTGGTTGACTACTTGCCACCCAGAAATAGTTGTGTCTGTGTTCGTTAGTTTCATCTCGTCGTCCGTTCCCGTTTTTGGATCTCCACCAAAATTCTCCGGAGAAGAGCCCGCTGGAAGTTCGATACCGATTGCTCCATCCTCAGAAGAAAAGGATTACGTAAATAATATCATATCTGGTGTGTGAGTGCGTGATACTTAAATCATATTACGTGTGCAAAATCTGCCTTTGTTAAGAAGGCCGTGAAAAAGTATAAGAGAAGCCTCTCTGGATAGTTTTTCGGGGAAAATTCGTTGCGGAAATCATACCTCTGGAGCCAACAACATGGATGTGCTGCCTAGCGGGAACATCTTCAGGGAGCTGCAGGATATCCACGACACCGGTTATTTTTCCGCTCAGCCGTCGCTCGAGGATCATTGGCAGCAGGTAGATTTCTGTTCCGTTATCATACCGTTCCTACCGTGTACGATACTGCCTTATCTCCCCACGTTATCTGCCCAGGGCCGGATTTATAATTAGGCGCAATAACTGAGGGCCTCGTCTAGTGAAGGGCCCTTATGAAGATTGCAATTTTTTAATAACACGCTGTCCTTTCATATGAATAAATTTTTTTAATCTGTCACCTAACTCAGATTTCTGTATAAAGTGTAAATTCTATCCATACTAATCGCATTTTAGTAATATAGGCACTTAGAATCCAATATTTTCTTTTCTTACCATCAGTGTCAAAATGTAGTATTCTAAATATTTCTTTAAAAAAATATGGTCGATTCTTTTTTGCAGTAATAATTTAAATGATATACGTATAATTTTATAAATATATATATTTTGCTAGGTGTTTGGTAGGAGCTTTCCATCGCTCTTTTCTGTTTCGATATTTTCTGATGAAGGTCTCTGTTCGGTACGCCCACGGCCTCCGATAGCCTAACTCTGCCCGTGCATCTGCCACAGATAAAGCACGCAACAGCTTGCACCTTACTCATTTTTCTCGCGCTTTGTAATCTTACTTAGCGTTGCCCTTTTAATAGCCCTTCGGAAGCACTTAGGCTGCATCCGAGACACTGACATTCTGACACTCAGGTAAACAGCGAAAACCCCTTTAAACGCGCGAGCTTTCGCCCAACGCGGTGCGCGGGTTGTCTGCCGGCTTTAGGCGGTGAAGGTAGGCGTGCTCATCCTCGCTCTCCCAGAATTTCGAGATCTGTGTCTTCAGGCTGTCTTTATTGTTAGCTCGTTTTCGCTGCAAGTACCCGCACAATTGGGAATTCTTCGCCCGATTTTCGTTAAATATTACAAGAAACGGAAAATTATGATATAAATTTCGAGGGAGTGAGGAGGTATATTCTCTAAATGCTGTCGTTTGAAAAGTATATATGTTTAGGATTTCAAAGGTATATTCTTAAAAACGATCGAAAAATAGTCGTTTTCCGTCTTTATATTACGTGAAAGAATTTAACGTGCCAGGAGAGGAATGAAACCCAACTTATCGTTTGGGAAGAATAAGACTCAAGTGGAGGCTACAAACGTGAATTTCGTTATTTCAGCATGTTTTATAAAGCTTATTTAATAGTTTTATTGAAGGCATTACTGCCGGTTGATTATGTGATCAGAATCGTATCGATGGTGCATGTACACTAAGCAAGCTGGGACTATCTTTTGGGTGATTGGGAACTATCGTAAGCCTTTGAAGTTGAAAGTAGGAAAGAATTACAAACGAAGATTTAAGATAAAATAGTGTATTTGTCTACAGAAAATCCTAAACTAAATTTATTTTTGCTATAGAAAGGGTGAAATTATTTCGGGTGCGTTAATTAGTCATTCCGTACCATGACTAAAATACAAACCTTAAGCACGACTACAACTGTAAACATACTTAGAGTAGCTTGAGATTGTGAGAATGCAAGAGGCGAATAATTCGTCTCGCTCTCGTGGTCGCGGATTTTTACGGTGCCGTGTTTTCCTCTGGAAATAGAACTGCTTTCGCCGGACGCACTTACGCAGTCGGAATCGTGTGCGTGACGGGCCCCTGTTATACCGCACTCATTGGTAGGGCCGTTTGAAGCGGTTCCCACGCAGTCAGGTGTGCAGCAATCCGCCCCCGAGTACGCATCGGTGCCGTCTCCGGACCGCCGACGTCGCCCATACCGCTTTCCACTACGCCCGGTCACGCTTCGCCGCTCGCACAACTTACTCGCGGTTCCCTCCTGCCCATTCGGACGGAGCTACTCTAAAAAATTCCCCAGTCACTATTAAGTGACCCAATAGAATCGGCAAGCTTTTTATTTTAGCTATGCACCCCGATGGACGCTCGCGATTCGTTTGTAACCCTTGGTGTGTTTCCCTTTGTGGAGGATTTTTTTGTTTAAATGAGTGTTTTAAACTAGTTCGAAGTACTCTGGTGGTTCTGGGATTCAAGTCTATCTCATTAGTGCTACGTTTATTAGAATACAGCCCGAAAGAGCTATCGTTTCGTGTATTTGTGTGAAAATTTAAAGGTACTATTAGCGAGATAAAATTCGTTCTGTATATTCGGTGATTGGCACTGAAAATGCCTATATTCAAGGATATTGAGCGTAGAGAAAGAATCAGATTAGCAGCGAAGAAGAACAAACGGTCTTTATCGCCAAAAATTTCCATACAGTTGTTTGCTTTCTTCGCGTAAAAACGCACTACTTTTATGTGTGTTACAGAGTGTTCTTTAATCGGAATAGTTTCATTTATGAAGATGCAGAATACATCTCGGAATTGTGAGTTCATACACGCCAGTCAGTGTAACTCTTCGAACAGAGTTGGATATGATGATTTACGAGATTAAATACGTGATTAAATAATTCGAACGAGATATAATATGTAAGGACGCATTAGAAGTAAGCTTTAGGAACGGTTTATCGAGGCGAGATGTTTTGGTTGTCTTCCTGTGATCAAATCAATCAGTTAATCAATCACTGATTCGCTCGGTATGTTCCAATAAATTTAATTGCAGTTCATCTTATTTAAAGCTTGGATCAAAAAGTTATTAGACGCTTCTTAATGCGCTTGATTTGAATGTCCGCTCCGAAGTTCTTCTTCCAAAGCATAGGATGAAAAAATGGGCAATGACACATATGATGCTCAATTTTTACTTAAAACTCGACTGCTTTTCTAAAGTTAATTTTTACTACGGGTGATCTCTTCCACTGCTGTGTTCTCGCACGTTACCCGCTTCTTTCCTGTGCGTAGGTTCGAGGACGAGTGTCTCAGAGCCCAACTGACGTTCTTCGTTGACCCCCGCTTTTTCGGCCGCCCTCACCCACATCTCTTCTTATTTATTGCATTCTCGCGTCTGGGACACAATTACTTATTATTCAGGGAGCGAGCTCAACCCTTTGTGACTTCTTTACTCCCTCCATGGACGGACTTATCTTCGGGTTCCTCTACACCGTCTCATTACTTCTTCCCTTGGTATCTTTGGGCTCTCTTATTCAGTGGAAGAATTAAGGTTTCAGATGCTTCTATGTAAGCTGTCTATATGTCAGTAATGCGGCTAGTCTTTCCTTGTCTGTCGGTGCCGAAATCTAGTGCTTTGTCATGAGTGAGGACAATCATATGCATTCATCCCTTCCACATACTCGTGGTCCATCGAATAGGCTTATATGATTCATTTTCGGTGAAGTTCCTTCTTCTGTGTCAACAGATTTTTGATAGTGGTGAAGAAATGGTATCAACAGTACTTTTTCATTTGCAACCAATATTTCTTCCTGTTTAACCTTAGGATTCACCGTATTTTATAGTATCTAAGGTCGTCCTTTTCCCGTTTTACGCACAAAAATATTTTTTTAAAGGTATTCTGTGTATTTAAGTTGGTTGTATTTTGTACGTGGTACTCTTCCATTCATTTTTCCGTAAAAAAACAAGTGATAAGATGGAAAATGCGGTATCGGAAGCTCTCAAAGTTTTGATGTATCAGTTTGATCCCACAGACTCGATAAGCATCGAAGCGAAACCTTTTCCTTAACTTATTTGTTGCTATCGCGTCATTTTGTCTTTCACCTTGTGTGATGATTTTTTCCCTGGGATCGGCGGCGATAAGAGCGGAATTTCACGTAATACTTGATTAAGATGTTTGTCTGCTTTCTGCGCCGAAGGTTTTTGACCAAGAGACGGAACGAGATTAACTTGTCACCGGCAAAAAAGGCTTAAAGCGCTTGGGTGGTTTGTATTTGATGTGCTCCATAATCTTATCATCAGGAAGTCGATTGACGTCCTAACGGCGCCGTTGAAGTAAAAATAAATTTTAAGTAAACAGTTGGATCCATTGCTACAGTGACAACATAATCGAAGCGTCGAGATTAATCGCGGAGTCGCAATGAAATCATCAAGAAATTTTTTCCTGCGCTCAAACGAGATTATATTCTTTTATTCTTTGTTATTTTGAGGGTAGAAACGATGAATTGACGGGGTATCTGTGATCGACACCTATTGAAACATGGTTTAGTTCCCCTAAATCCATAAGCTGAAACTTATCCTGTTATTCCAATATTTAAAAAAATCGAAAAAACCGAAAAATCGCACTAAGGGGAGCCTTGCGGAATGTCGTAGCATTATTCTCAATCCCAAGGAAAAATAGACTTGAGAAAAGTCTGATAGGACCGGAGATCGAACCCGGGATCTTTCTTTATCCGGGAGGTTGCTTTCGCCAACTAAGCTAACTAACCAACTATCCAGCCAGAACCTTATCTCAAACCGTTTTGGTAACTTTGCAGGCAAGGGCAAATGTAATTTCGTCCGGCTATGCGGCATCGTCCACGGCCGGCAGTGGAGGCACCAGTCATTCCTAATCCTTTTCATTATTTCTCAAAATCCTCCGTTGGAGCTTGAATCCAAAACACCAGAGAATAAATCCAGATCCCTCGCACAGACTGAATCTCAAAGCGACTAGGTAAGGAGAAGTATATTCGAGTTAGGCGAATTCCTTCTCGATCCGACGAATGCAACGGTTTTTTCCTCGGAATCTTGTTATGTGAGGTCAACGGGACTGCGCCGCCATGGAAAAGAGAATATGTGTGTGTTTGCACACGAACGTTGCAGAGAGGAAAAAACCTCTGGAGGAGTTGCGAGCGACGTTTCTTGGAACGTTATCTGTCTCCTTAATGGAATGTGGCAGTCCGATGGGGTAGAGTTGCGTTTTTCTCGGTCATGGACTTACGAGTTTGAGAGCGGCTATGGAATGAGAGGACGACTGCACTGGCCGGCTCATTCCAAAGAAAACTGCATTTGCAACTGCAGCGTAAATAAAAATTTTGGTCCTCCGGCGCGGATGTATCGATTGCCAATTTATCCACCGACATAAATCAATCAAGTAATCCTTCGAAACAGTCTGGTTTTTATCACCCTCGTATTATCTCTAGATTCGTGTTCCAAAGATAAAATTTTGTAGAGTTTATATATTTTTATATAAATGGTTGAAAACTGTGAATTGAGAAAGGATGCAGGATATAGCCGTACAAATCTGCTTTCAATGAAAGACATGGTGTTGTAGATTAATTAAGGATTTGTCATTTGCAAGAGGTCGGTTTTATGTTTAGGGCGACTTTCTTTGCTCACACTCGCTCTTTTACCCTCGTGATTATGTATTATAAAAAATCCGGAATTTTGTGCTGCTATTACCATGCTTCATCTAATTTAGTATAAGCTACAAAATGAAATTTTTGCGGTGGAATTATTTTATTGAGTAATTTAGTAAAATTCTGAAGAGTTTGGTGAATTATTTCAAGGGCTGACTAATTATTTTGTAGCAATTAATGTCTTTTATAATTCTACATTCCTTATAGCTCAAAATAAAACCTTTGGACGCCTCTTCTTACTATTGGTACTCTGTTAATTACATTAAAAAAGAGGCACTCCTTTGTGGAGTAATAGGTATTACTTTTACGCTATCATTTATCGTGGAATTATAAATAACTATTATTTCATCTCTTTATCTTTAAAATTTTCATTTCTGTGATAAAACAAACATTCCTGCAAATAAAAAGTTATGTCTAATACGATGGAATGCAATCAGGAAAACTAGTTTCCCTCTATTTAAGGAAGTTAAAGTTATTTTGAAAATAAATGTCTCCTGATTTCACGAGAAGTGGTGATTCACGATTCACAATAGATTTGATATCCAGGAAGCTTAGTGTGAGTTTATATAATTTCCTTTTTCTTTAAAAGGACTTTTTATGTATGAAATTCCGAGAAGTGATCACATCTCTTTGATTACGTTCTCCTTTCGATATGAAATCTAATGCAATCACAATTCATTTTTCAAAGTACGTACAGAATTAATTAAAAGATTTTCTCAAGGGTTTAATAGTACCGTTCGCCCATTAGCCTTTATTTGGAACCATGGGAAGCATTTGCTCTTCGTATACTTCGTATTCAGAGGATGTCGAATTTCCCGCTAGAATGCTGAAGAGACAGATTTTCATCTCCTTTTTTTAATTTATTTCATATATATAAAAATTAACATTTGTATGTCCGTATAAGTTTTACTTTGTCTGTATCAAGGATATGCATCTTCAGTGAAGGATTCCCATTTGGACGCCTTTTGCACTGTTCTGTCCAGCAAAATCAATGAAAGACTTTTTGATTACGTGTCGATACTTTAGGGAAGAAATTCTTATTTCGAAACAAATTCTACAAGTTGTAATTTCGACTTATGATAAAGGTCGTGAATATTTTCCTCATATCGAAGTTTCAGCTCAAAAGAATGTTGTAGTTATTGTCATTATTTTTCCCATTTGAATTAACTCTTATTTGTTATAAGTATCTGTATCGATCTGTAATCAGTGATGGATTTGATTACGGATTCCAATTTACGTTTTTGAACAATTTCATTGCTAATATGAGACTGTGGTGAAAACAGAAAATTTATCGAATTATATTTTCAGTAAGAGTTTTCCGAAATCGAAAATTCGGTGTCTTTCACCTGGGAGAGAAAGATACGATTGCCACTGTGAAATTTTGCTTGTTTAGCCCTCTATGCAGCAATCGAACCTTTCACAATTAAAGTTTATTTTAGAGCATCTTATATTTTATTCGTCGCTGCATATACTTAGATAAAAATTCGGGAATCAGTAATGGTAAGATTGTCAGGGTTAATTACTTCTTTAGTTATGTTTTAACCATTTATTATATTTGTAATTATGATAACATCTATGGTTGATTCTACAAACAGGATCTGTTCTCAACCATGCGGTACGTTGCATTCCTACTACTGATGCCCTTGTGCCCTTATGGAACTCGTTTGTTTGCAACACCATCCATTGAACGCATCGATGCCCATTGATGATAAGGATTGCATGCATTCATTACATTCCACAGAGTAGCCTTGACTAATAGAAACAATGCCATTAGCTCGTTTCAATCCTATCGATTCATTCGAAACGGGAAGTAGACGGGAAAATGAGTCGGGAATAATGTTTCTTTTTTTGGCGCCTTCCAACGCCACATTTCTCCTTCCATTTGTTTCTTTTCGTAGCCATTTCCTTTGCCGCAAAGCAGTAAAAGCCTTAAGCGGCGCATATCATATCATTCACCTGTATTGACCCAAAAATATCCTTATCGTAGGAAATCCTCCATTCGGGGATGAGACCCCTTCGTAAATAGTAAAAGGAAAGCCGTCGCTAAAGGAAAACGATTTCATTTTTTTCTGGCGGATGCGTGGTATTGCTCGGATCGATAGAAATCTCTTTTTCTTTCAGAGCCGCTTCGCTAACTTCGTCAATCCATCGTCATTTATATTTCCGACGGAGGGTTTGTACGGAGATGCTTCTCTTGGTCAACTCCGCATTGCCCTCTTTGGAGGAGGTCAGAATGCGGTGTTTTTGGGAGCTGCGTCTACGGTTGCGGTTCCGTACATTTAGAAGTCGAGGGGAGGGATTCCAATTTCATTAGGGGCGGCTATTTATTAATGTTCATCCGGTGCGATGCGGGCTTTACTGTAACACAAAGCGCTGCAGATAAGAAATGTATTACTGCATCGGGGTTCACCTATATCTCGCTCAGAGCTTTTTCTACGGTAATTCCTGCATATTTTGCTTTCATTAGAGGTTAGATCCCTCTTGTCTAGAAATTAATTGTACGAAAAATTATTCCATTAGTAGGAATCGTTAAATGTTTAAGGTGAGTGCCAAACTACGCCATACTGTTTGTTAATTATTGTAATATATTCATCGCTGTTAGAGGAACGATGTTTTATAAGGACTGAAAATGTCTTTTTACGTAAATAAGTTTAAAACTATATGTATAGGTTCCTTCCTGTCTAGTAGATCCTAATACTTTAGCAGAAAATGTATATTAGAATGTTTTCGTTTCTCTAGCGTAAATCGTATGAATTTAGTCTGTAGTTCCTTTTATTATCAGCTCTTTTTTCCTTGTCAGTAACGTTGCGGTATAAATTTAACTCGCGCTTTATGCGGAACACACGGCTAACAACATCCTTGTAGTTTCTTCATCTTTCGACATTCTTCCCCAGTAATCTGTTTTCTCCTTGGCCAGAGTACATTCGTCGTGCATAGAATTATGTGCGGCGATTCGCGGCTTCTTTAGCGTTTTTCCTCTTCTCCGAAGTCTTTGATTCATCGAGTGACTTCACGAGCCTTAAATAACGACGTTGCCTAGTTACGACGTTTCTGCCGATTTCGCCATAGCCGCGAATGCGTAGCGACTGACATCACCGAACATTGCAGCACTACTCAAGAATCGTTTCTGATACCGTGTAAAGCCAACTGTGCCCAGGATCTCTTCTTACGGAAGTCTTTATTCCAGAATTATCCTTCCTCTCTCCGTTTTCAGCGCATTTCTCTCTCTACTCTCTTCGCTTTCTCGTGCGTCGAAATTTTCGCCTTGGGCTCCCGATTCTTTCTCTTTCTTTTGCTCCAGAATGGTTTACGCACTTCATCGCGTACTGACTGAGAAAATCCAAGCGTGTTCCTGCGTAAGGGAAGCGTATTTACGTAAGACGTGCTCAGTTACAAGAGAAAATCAAGCACTACCTTCGCGTGTCAATATTTACGGTCTTAAAAAGTCAAAGGGCGAGGAATTTTTAGAAAATTAAAAATACTAGTAGTTGCTTGGGAGCACTTTCTACCCTTCCAGACTATTTCGATTTTACGTGAAAATTTATCTCAACATAATGTAGCATCCTAGCAGCTGGTACAATAAATGTATTTAATGGGAAAACTCGAGTGATAAGTCCTTTTCATTTGTTTTATGTGCTCCTTCTGCTGGTTGTGAATTTGGAATCGCTGTCTGCCGTCAACGACCCGGACCGAGTATCTCAAGTTATTGGGTAGACTTTTATCTTCCCCCGATTCGACTTAAATTAGTCACATCATGTTTTCTTTAATCGGAGATGTTATGTAATAATTCAGAAATGTAATTCATGTGAAATAGCGGAAGTACCGGAAATGTTCCGTTGATATATGATACTATTGGTCCAGTTCGGAGAAAGTTGCCCGTACAGCTGAAATTTCCTGCTAAATCGAGTTTATCTACTCAAATTAATGAACTCGACGCAGTGTATTAGTTTGTTTTCCTCAATTCGTTGATTAAAAGACCGCATTATTCTTTTTCTGCTCCATTCCCGAGGATTTCTCTCGCAGGTTTGTTTAGCTGAAATTACATTCTACGTAGAGGAAAAAATAATTTTTAATCCCGTTTTGATTGCCTCTGAAGATAAAAATTTTAACTGTGAATTGCTGAATCACTCGCCTGTACTAGGATTTAGCGTATCCCAAAATGAATTATCCGAACCTCGTTCTAGTTTTGTTCTCTATCTTTAACGAGCCATTTTTTGTGAAACTGTGCAGAATCTAAAGGAAGGAAAAAATCGGCCATCTCCTGCCCAATGTCGTGGTGAATAGATCGATCTAAGAATGCATAGTATGTGATTTACTCCTACCTTTTACTCCTTACCTCCTGAGTTTCAACAGATTCCTTGATCATTTCCCCAGCTATTTATTTGATACATTTTATTGTTCTTTGCTTTCACCCAACACTTCCATGTCATTTGTTTTCCAGCTAAGTAGACTTGATAATTGTGTCTGATGATTATCTTGCATGGAAAACTTACGATATAATAAAAAAGTATGGAATTCTAGACGAAAGTTTAAATTTTTATTGACTTTAAGACCAGTTAATAATTTATCTTTCCGAGCCTTTTGCCAATGTAGATAATATCGTAACTGGGTTACTGTTATAATATTACGTTGCGTTATTCTTTTTCAGTTCGCGCTTGATAAAACAAAGAGAGAAAAATTTCGGTCCATCGACAACGAATCGTTCCTGAGGTAGCGACTTTGTTTGCAATGATTACTTCGCTGAATGTCCGTTTAGCCTCAGCGAATAGCGGAACATGCGAGAAACGAAGAAACCGTAAATTCGACCATTTCTGTTCACCCTCGTAGTGGGTTTGAGGAGTTTTGGGAATAAAGTGAGTGAGTTCGTATAAGGACCTTTCGGTCGCCAAATCGCTACAAACAATGCTTGATCGATACCTGTCCTCTTATCTGGTCGTTACGCGGTGGAAGGGTTGGCTGAAGAGGTTTCAGGATTTCCAAAGACCTGTTCCCCCGAAGGGTGTTCTTTAATGGGGTGGGTTGTATTAGGTGAATGTAAGAGGGAGGCTTCTTGGAAAAAAGTGTTGTGCGATGCTCCCTCTTTTTGAAGAGGTTTTTGATAGAAAGATGTCTTTAGAAGAACCTCATGCCATTGTTTTAGATTCCATCATTTTGATTTCAAGTCGAGAATGTGGGACTATGGGTCGAAAGACGAAGGAATACTTTTGCTATGTCATCAGTTATATATAATGAGACGCAATTTTAAAAACGAAAATTGGAAATTAACGTTTTCGTTAACTTGTAAATTAAAAAAATATCTCACCATTATATTTCTTTCATGTATTCTGAATGCATCAGGAGGGATCCGTCCTTTATTTAGCACCCTTTGACGTATCCTTTGGTGGATATAAAGATACTCTTATGATAGGTAGATAAATTTTACGAATAGTTATTCAAAATGAAGTGGTAATTGTTCGAAATCCATTCTCTTTATTCCATACAATACGGCAAGAAACTGTTCTTCATCCCTGATCAGTCGAAGGAAAGAATTTGCTGTTTTATTGCTGAAGGTAATTAAATCAGCATCCCCGGTCCCTTTCTATTCGAGAGGTCACATTCAAAAAGGTCGTTAGCTCTTAATTTGAGCCATAAATTGCCTCGTTAAATTCAATTATCATTGCGAAAAGCATTCGCACGCCCTCCATATCCCCGCGCTTTTGTTTGACGGAAACCTTCATTAGCCAATCGATTTTCAGATTCATAAATTTTTTATTGGTTTAACTTTATGGAAACATATTTTAGTATCGGCGGGCTTTTGTTTCCGACCGTTCGTGCATGTAAGTCGAATTTTGTGCTAGGCTGTGCAGAAAACGAACCGTTCGTTAGGTTATTTTTACCTTGAGAGCCTTTTTGCAGTAGCCGATTTACTAACGGGACTATAAAGAGTTTGGGATACTATGAGCGCTTTTAACTTTGCTGATTATAGAAGTAACGGAAGTGAGAACTAAATAAATATCGGATCTTTGGCCTGTCTATTACATCCAATTGTCAAGTGCTTCCCAATCTTTTTTCTTCCACGGCACTGAAAATTCTTTTTCTCCCTTTGCTGCTTCCGATTCATCGGAATTTTATTGTTCTTCTACTAGTATAAATCTATCTGAATGAGCTCGAATGTAAATTTAAAAAAGTGGTATCTCTTAGAAAAAATGCAATTTTTCTCGATAGTAGAAAAGTATTGTCCGGTTAAATTGTTTCCTGCTTACTTTCCTAATTCAGGTAGAAGTTTTAAGATTAGGGTTCGGCAAATTTTAATGCAGGTTTATTTATGGAATCGGAGAAATCTGAAAAAAGCATCAAAATTTAATGAATTATCACTTAAGGAGAGGCAGAAATCTCGGGTTTTACCGAGAGGACTTCATTCATGGTATAAATCAGTAATGCAAGAAATCTTTACATTTACATAACATTTACATAAGGACCCTGCTAACCGCCACTGGCGCATGGCAGGGGGTGTGAAACACCGAAATTCTTCAGAATCTCAGCCTTTTAACGGTAATAGTAGTATTGTGAAAAAGTACTTCTACAGCTGAGGTTATGTCTCAGAAATAGATCTTAACCAGGAGTCGAACCCCCGAAAAGGCTTCACCGAAGGCGAACGCACTACCCTCATGACTATCTGAGAACCCTTTTTAATGATCGTGTAAATGTCAATTCGCACTAGTTTCGGTTTTATTAATCAACCTAAAACGACTAATTGACTGGAATGAGGCCTCTACTTGATTTGAAATGAAATTTTGATGTTTAAGATTGATTATGTTCTTAAGATTTCGTATTAAACAATTTATCTCAGGACGATGTCTATGGTTTATCGCTGCTCCCACCCGCCAAATGATTCAGAGCTGTACGTTTCGAACGGAAGTCGTAAATTAAGATTAGATTGGCGGCGTTGAATAATGATAAATCACCTCTTCCGCAAGATGTTTGGAACGCTTGCCATCTCTCACACACGAGGGAAATGGTTCTCAGTTCGAAACCCCCTTGATAAATTGAATCGACGTTTTTCTATTTAATAGCAGTGGCACAGCCGAGTCCTTTGCTCTAGGCGTCATATATGACGTCAGGTAAGTGGAGTTCAGTGAGCATTCCCTAAATAGAAAGGGCTTCTACATCGTATGATCGGCGATGAGAAAAGACAGAACACGATGTAGGGATTCTATTGACCTGCTGTCATGACTCCCATCCAACGCATGCGGTTTCACTTCCAGTATCTTATACCACTTGTGCGGTCGTTTGCGAGCATTTATTATGGTATCATTAGATGCCGTCATTGATACCCGATAATGTAGATTGGCAAATCATACTTTAATGGTGTATTTCTATATGATAAGAGTGCGCAAGTGTCCTACTATCTGTCAATAAGGCTGCTGTAATGCGTTGACGTTCCAATTCTTCGGCGAATTTTGATTAAACTCTGGAGCAGTGATGCCAATTTGGGTTTTCCTCCGATGGACGTGGCGGCATTTTCTGTACCTCAATGAAGGAATTGTCATTTAGCGGAAAATTCGGGAAGAAAAAATCAACGATCAAGAGCAAAGTGCAAGATTCTCTATCGAGCGTCACGATTATATTAGAGTAAGCTATAGAGGAAGGATAAAGATTTAGGAGAAATAACTTAAGAAATTTTTTTAATCCTCTTTTCAGTTCCACTCGTTACAACTGGCTTCCTTTTAGATATTTTGTACCGTAGATGCAAGCTAACTAAAATTAGTGAATGTATCTTCTGAAAAATAGATACGAACGAAGAAATAATTTTTGTGGTTAATTTGGCTGAGTTATTTCTTTAAATTTGGCTGATATTTTTCCTGGAATATGGCTATATTTTCCTTTGACGGTAATTTTGGGTTTATTAAACGATCATTTTAGCGAATTTCTGACTTATTTTGCTTTGATCCGATCGGTTTTTCAGATTCTAATTTGGCAGTTCTGTCTCATAGAGCGTTACCTGGGAAAATATTTTAGCATCCACGGATGACTTAATCCTTATTTGAGTTCTTCGCCTGTTATTTTTTCAATGATTCCATTCTGACTTGTCTCCCTACGATTCGGGACAACAAAATCGCGTTCGGTTGGTTCAATGAAACCGTGAGAGACAGGCTTTACTCCCAGGCGATGGTACTCGAAGAAACGAAAAAGAATATTCCATCATCGACCAGACCGGAATATGAGAATCGATTTCTCGCGATCGATCCTTGGAAAGTGCTCTTGTTATGGCATCCTTATTTGCTCGCACGGCACGGTGCCCTATCCCGTGCATCAGCAATGCTGTCCTAGATACGATCCTCCTTATCCCGTGCACGTCTTCCCTAGATCCATACATCCTTTTCCCTTTTCTCCTTCCCAATTGCCTCTTCTTAAAACACCCACGCACTTCCCCTCCTCCCAGGCTTCCGTTGCAACGCTAGAAATAGACAGTCTGGGGCCAGCACAAGTTTCCGGCTATGAGCTTCCCCCATCGCCATTCTTTGCCCACCAAAATTCACTCCTCCCTTCTCCACTTTTGGTGTGAAGTAGACGAAACGAAATCCCGTCGGAAAATTGGTTCCGGAGGGGATGGTCAGGAATGACGTTCGATGACGTCGAGAATGGGGAATGGAGGAAAAAATATGAATACACTCTTTAAGAGAGGAACAAAAAAGTCGTAGAGTAGGAGCGATGGAGTTGGCCGTGGCGGATGTTCGCAGCGAATGAATGAAAGAGTTTGTCCCTTTGTGGCGTTGGTCCGTCAGCTCGTCCCTTACTCGCTAGCGGAGGTTTTTATTATTCGAGAGATGTCTGCGATGACATCTGAAAATAGCTCATCCCTCGGGGTGAAGGGATCTCGGTGGAGAAAATTACGGAAATTCTTTTGGATCGCGCGAGAAAAGATAAATAGGATCGTTCGATTTGATGGAAGAAGATGACATTTTAAACAAGAGCTTTGATTATGCAGATTGAGTCTATGGGAATGCTAATTTTTACGTTAGCTCTTTATAGATTTACACTTTATCTTAATAATTTGGTTAATTTCAATTTTGCGGAAACAGCTGCTGGTTAAATTTTATCTTTTAACCTAAAATCGAGCGGCAGTTGTAGTATTTTCACAAGGTGTAAGTGTATTATAATAGATGTAGCATATTCTCGAAGTATAGAACACAAATTAAACATATGTATTTGATAATGTTTTTTTATTGTGAAAGATAACAAAAATTTTTCAACGAGAGATATTTATTTGCGTAGTTTTTTCAAGGAATCATCTTCCGAATCGCATCATTTATTCACATTTTGATCAGAATCAGGAATTACTTAACATTTCGTTAGTAATTAGGATATACCGGGTTTAACGTGCGTTGAATTTATTATCAAGTAGTGTAAAAAAACCAGCAGCCTCTTTTATATATACATATTTGAACTTAAATGTAAATACCTTTCTAAGCTCATCGTTGAGACACAGAGATAAAATGAAAAGATGAAATAAGTAAATTTACTTCAATTCAATCAAACCCGATTAATTCAGACTATAACGTTTCGATTTTTTTCCTAAAATTGGTAGACTTTTATTTGATTACTCTGTACCAAAGGTTTACCGTGCGAAATTTGCGTGCAGAGCGCAGAAAAGCTCATGTAAAAAAGTTCGAGGTAAGTCTCTATTTTATATAAATGCCATTATTTTTCCTCATTCACGTTGGCGAACTCGTTCGTAAAGCCAGAGTATCATCAAAGCGACTCATCACCTAAAATAGCTGACCTATAAACGTGTTCTTTCAACTGATAAAGCTTATCATTCAATTCAGACCGTCTCGAGAGGCGATATGTCTCTCGGAATCGACCGAAGGAAAATTTTTCGTTTCCACTTTGCGATAATATCCATCTCAGACTCTAAGTATTTAAATTCGGCGCATAAATCTATTATTTCCTTACAATTGGAGAGCTCACGGTATTAGTAGAATTTATTGGGAACGCGTTGTTCGGTGTCTGGATGTCGAGAGGGGACCTTGTTCGACGAGGGATCCCTTTAGAGTTGTAGCTCTTGACTTGCCCGTAGAATCGTAAATCACTCGTTACATTCCTCGATAGCGTCGCTAGAGCTTTCGATTCTCCTCAGAGAGGGTGCTGATTCTCGCCGAACGAGCGAGCCTGCTTTGGACATGCACATTAACGGTTTATCCTACTGATGACCGACCCATGCTGTATCCTTTATGAAGTCTTCGCGTCTCTGCGTGACCTTTCGCGTTTTTATATGAGAGGAAATGCTTTTTCCAATTATAAACTCGAGAATCCGTTTTATGCTAGCTAATTTGTTTTTATTCAGTTACTGTTTTTCAACAAAGCTAGGCTCGTTTACAAGAAAAAGGTGCTGTACGTCCTGAGTGAGAGGAAGCTGATTGAGATTACGTATTATTTTACGCAGATGTGTTCTCAAAACATTTTCAAATGATGCAGGTTTAATGAATGTACCTCGGCATAAGAAATGTGTATTTAACGGATGTGGACGTTTTAATGTTTAAAGGCCTTTATTCTACCGATTTCACAATTGCTATGATAAATTAATATAACTAGGGTCAATATCTATCATCTTGTTTATTCTCTCTAGGAATTTGGCGAGCGATTACTACGAAGCTTTATTCAAAAGCACAAAATTTTGAAAACGAAATCATCTTTAGAATTAAAATACATTACGTTAGACTCGATTTTATTTACAGCTCGACTGATATGGATGTATGCTTATCTTCCCTAATGATAGCGCTTGTACCGATTTCGCTGTGATACGTTAGCTTCTCAAGAGATCAATCTCAAGTCCCAGGAAAATTCCACATGTTTTACCCATCAGTAGCTTCCTTTCTCGGAAACCGATATTGCATAGCCCTTGTGAAGGTTAAGTGGATGTTTCTTCGAATTTATCTCGTAGCGAGTAGAATTTTATGAATTTCTTTGAATATTTCAGCTCAACTGCACTCTTTACAGTCCAAGTAATTACTCAATTTAGACGTCTGCACCGTAAAACCATGTAACACCAGGGCGACGTTTTCTCGGAAAAATTTCGTATGCACGGAATCGCGAGCTGCGCACGGCAGATTTTTTTCATCTGCAGATCGCGAGGCGAGACGCCGGCGCCATATTTCAGAAAGAACCGTGGTCTCGCCCGCTCTGACGTTTATGGATGATGTTCATTCATATGAAGCAAGTGGAAGAGGAGGTAAAGGGACCGGAATGACTCACCAGTGACAGTGTTAGCCTCTCCGCAGCCTCCTTACATCTTCCTCGCTCCAGATATCTCCTTCCACTCATCCCCTTCGTCTAGATCGAGTGTATGTGTTCCACATGCGATGGAGGCACGGATCTCTTGACGACTTCGACCTTAGGCCTTCCGCTGTTTTATTCCGCCACGATTATGATTCATATTTCTTTATCGCCCTTTATTTTCAGGCTGTGCACCCCGCGGCTCGGATACTTAATCGCACGTCGAATCTGCGCTCAGGTCGAACGAAATTTTGATGTATGGTCCCCCGCTGTAACGAGATTAATTTATTTGACGTTCCAAGATTACTCTTTTCTTGCTGCATTCACGTATCGGAGTTTAAATTCGGCTGGGAGATGAATGCATTAATCACGCCCTGGGGATGGCGCAACCGCGTATCTCAGACTGTTATTTTAATACGTGGAAAAATTTGGCTTATGAATAATTCTCAAAACTTTCTCTTATTCGCAGGAATTGATTTTTGTATTGCTTTGGGAACTATTTTCCCAGCGTTAGAGGGTTGCTGGTGAAGGATTACGAAGTAGCATTTTAAAATCTTGTATAACTAAAGTAAACATTCATTCCAAATAATATTTGTCACCGGTATATGGATTTCTTTAAACATATTTTTTTCTTTAAACATAGTTATCTTTTAATACCACAATGACGTACGAGGGTGGTCTGAAAAGTTACCGACCCCAGATTTTTCAGAAATCTTCAGAAAATTTTCAGAATTTTTCAAAAAACATGTCGAGAAATGGCGAAATGTCGGAAACTTTTCAGACCACCCATGTATATGTTTCAGTCTGATTGTTAAATTGCGGTTAAAGCTAGCCAGTACGAATTTTTAATTTTAAACAGTTCCTAGTATATTAAATCTCGGTTTATCCTTAGCGTTTCATCCTGAATTGTATGTTACATTTCTGAGGTTCTTATTTTCCTCCGCACTGACATGCATTATCTTTCGGATTAATTGTTAACGCTACAGGAAACGGTCCAGAGATAGTCGGATAACGCATGTGACGGCAGAACTATGTCAGTGACGTTCACATTTTTTCCACTTCCTCATCGAGTAATTCTCTCCTCTTCTTTCATTTTCCCCTTTAACCCATTCATTCCGCCCCCTCCGACATGCACTGGCCATGACGTAACCCTTCGCTGTCCATAAACATCTCCTCTCTTTTTTCACGTCCCTCCCTTTCCGAAGTTACGATGCCGAGGCTTATTCCAGATAGCCTGTGCAAACAAAAAAGCCCTTGTTTTCCCTTCTTTCCCGCATTGACTAATGAGCTTTGCTGTCTTGTTGTTCTTCTCCTTTCGAAAAACAACCTAATTACCTTCTCTTTGCCCTGTTTAAGTTTTTTTGTCGCTTCAGTTACCTACAAAGACCCACTAAGACATCGTTCGGGGTGATTTCATTTCCGAAAATATATGAATTCGTTCCTATCCGGCGTATCGGTTTCGAGTTTGCACATGAGGATTCGTCTTAATTGCTTTACGTTCGGCTAATTCTGTTGTGTATAATTAGCAGTTCGTCCGGAGTCGGGAGAGAAAATATTTGCGGAGTGACCGCTCTTAAAATCGTATTTACTTCAGTGAGTAAAATTAGAGATCGTCGATGTGAGACTCGAGGGATATTTATGCTCCAGAAAAACCTGCCGGCAGCGAGAATACCTTCCTCTAAAAATTTAATTTGGCGATTCATGGATGAATTCCCGTCGACGTCGCATACCAAGTAGCTTCCTTCCACGTTGGTCAGCAAATTTTACTCCTTCCAGCCACGTTTCGAATCAAAACGGATTTTTCTCGGAGTAACGCTTCGGAAAGTGAAACCACGTCGTAGAGATTTAATGACGTTCTTTTTTTTCATTCGGACCGGTTGGAATAAAACGTCGTCCAAGTTGGAAGAGGGCTCGTCGTAAACTGGGAAAAATCCCGTTGCAGGACGCAATAATTGGAACCGCGTTAGGAAGTTTATTTGGAACCGGTTCTGAGAGAGCGGCTCTTTGTTTATGGCCGAGATGTAGGAGGTTTGGTGCATGAAATATACATCGCCCGAGGGCGGAAGGAGAGCCGGCGGAAGTCGTATTTTCCTCCGCGATTCTCCCTTTATCGCTGCAAGAGGTGAGCCCTCTCCAGTGACTCCTCACGCACTTCCGATAATCACTCTTCGCATTCGATTGCGATCTCCCCTTCCTTCTGCAGCACGCGAAAATCCGCGCCGGTACGAATTTTCCCGCGATCGTTACCGTTTTTAATGGCGTTGCTCCTTTTTTCCCAATTCGTCATATCGATTCCTCCGGGAATGGATTCAACCTTCTATTTTGACCTTGGTTTTGAACTTATCGCTTCACAAAAGGAGACCTTTTTTTTGGAGTATCGGCGAATTCCGTTTGGTTCCTAGTCCGGGAGCGGATTTGCAGAAAAGTTCGATCTTGTATAGCATCGGACGTTTGCCTCTAAAGGTTCGCATGGAGTAAACCGTTGGATCGAACTTCCTCATTCCAAGAAAAGAGGATTCACTCGTGCAAACAAGGAAGGATGTGCAGATGTAAGATCATACTTTCTCGCTATGAAAATTAGAGGTGAGAAAACCAGATGCAGCGTCCCTTAGGAGCAATGCTTTTTGTTTTCTTTGGCTCACTTACGGATTCACTCAAGACTTGCTCACTTCGCTATTCGCTATTTTATCTCTATCAGTCTAACATCGGAAAAGAATACATGAAGGGTAAAATGTTTCATCGACAGCATACCATATTTTTGTGTTAGCGATTTACCTCTCCACTCATTTCTGTATTTTGAATTTACGCTTCCATAAGTTTGTTTATTTATTTACATTTCCTTTTTTCTCTCTTGATACACTCGCTGCTTTGTTAAATCTGTTTATTGTTGAGGGTTCGTTATGAAGACCTGCTGATGGTTTATGAGCATTAAATACACATAATTGAGGTATGATAAACAAATTCCCATTAAATAGCAAGCTATCTAGCAAAGTAAATCGCACATTTTATATGGAACTTGAACATGTTACAATCGGATATTACATGATGCATACACGCTGGTGAGCCGCGGAACTTGGGTTGGGATGTACTATTATGGTGTTCTCAATCGATTGCATTCCACACGGTTAAGAGGAGAAATTTTAACTGGCAATTTACCTTTGTATTTAGCAGGAAATTCTGCGTCGATTAGGCCAGACTCAAGGCAAACGATAACTCTAACTTCATTATGACAACAAGAATATATTCTTCATTATAACCACAAGAATATAAGACTGGTGACGAATTCGTTTATCCTAAACCTAATAACTCTCCTATACATCGTAATGAAGTTTTGTTGTAGGTGTGAGCACTCGTCTTAGTTTTTCAGTTTCTAATATTTGCTACTTTAATTTACGCTTGAATGGGCGTTTATAAGTTTCATTTGGGGGGTTTCCCAGTTATAACTTCGGATTTCAATTAAAAGAAAATTCGAACAAAAAACTTTCCCAGAGTGACCACAGCTTCAACGCTGTTGGTATGTCAGGAATGTTATATATAAAATAAAAAAGGTGTTGACCTTTCATTCTGAGTGTGGGAGCTGACCTTGCAGTCGTTTTATTGAGAATTCGACCGTTAAAAGCGGTACCGAGACCTTTCGCGACCTTCGATGCCGTTTTATCTGCGTATTATTTCGGTTAATTTCGCTTTACAAGGCTGGATAAGGATTAATGGCGAGGCCATATATTAAAATATTTAATATTCCTTATTTACCTATTAACATCAAATGTGTATCTGAAATTCACTATCTTAGGGCGTACTCCTAATAACCTGGTTCACATCTAACAAGTAAGTATTGTAAGTATTTCTGTTTCCGTTTGCGAAACTATAAGTTCCCGAAATATCGTTCAGTATTTCTATTAGAAATGAGGTTAAAGCTTGATTAGAGATTGGGAATTTTCCGAATATTGTGAAAAGTGCTTCTACAGGCGAGACTATTTTGAACTTATTTATTTTTTTGCATTTTGCACATCCCGACGGGAATTGGACTGCCGCTTTCAGCAAAGGCGAACGCGCTGCCTACTTGGCTATCTGGTAGCCCGAATTTTTCGATTTTATTAATTCTTCAGATAGAAAATTAGCAATCGAACCATTTCTATGCTAAAACCCAGTTTTATTGGCTGTTAAGTATCTTTAACGTTCTGCAATATTACTGACGTCAAAGATAATTATTCTCGTTAATCGAATTTTTCCTCTGTCGAGAGTAGTGAAAACCATAGGAATTCACCGAGTTTAATTATTTAGAAGCCGAAGGATATTTCTTTGGTTCGTGTGGATCGTCCATAGAGTTTTCGCTTCATTGAATTAACTTGACGAGCTAACAAGGGGTATCAATTTACCTAAGTTGTAACTTAGAAAGCGCTCACTGCGTTTAGTTATGCGTCGCGTTGTATATACTGTACTCCTTCCTCATTATCACAACACGAGAGGCACAACTCGTAAGCTCCTTGCGTCATCGCTGCCTTCGCCAAAATGTTTATTTTTAGGACTTCCATGAATCCTCCCTCTTTTTCTCCATCGCCGCATGTTTTGCTCTGAACTTGTGATTAGTTTTGCGGTGATGGAGAACGCTTTGTGGAGATCAGAAGATTCCAACCTCTGCTCTTCTCCGAAGGCGCTCATCGCCGCCCTTCGGAACATACTTTCTTTCTCTCCCTCACTTCCTTTTTGCATCTGTCATTTTGCTCGTCTTCCTTCTTTCTTGTCACTCTTTTTCCACTTGAAGAACACACCTAAGCGCTCTGGCACATTAATGGAAATTCCAAGGAGTTTTCAGAAGCTCAATTTTCAGCGGAGAGAAATACTTCTCAGGCGTGTAAGGTTATTTTCACTAATATTTTAATTAACTTTTCTATCCATCTGTCTTTTTTATTAAAAATTCGGAAAAAGATAGGTTGTCGAAAGTTAGAAATTCGAAGATATTAGAATAGTTAAAACTGTTCAAATTGGATCCAATAAATCAAGGTTTGCGGAGTCGAGTGATATCGGAGGCTCAGAGGATGAATCAGGTACGCTGATGATTTTTTACTTTTCTTTCATAGAATTTCTGAATAAATAATTATTGTTGTGAAATAGCTCCTTACTTCTGGTCACTACAAAATCAATTCAAAATGGCCGGGTGTTGCTTTGTGGAAAGCCATAGTAATAATGGAGAATTTCATATTTTTCCACGCGATATTTATTTACGAAACTAGTCGCAAAAATGGAATGGAAAACTTTGTAATTTTAACTAGTTCGCATTTAGTTTTGCTAATGATTTTTCGTGTTGAATATCAAATTTTTCCATCATTACTACAAAATAAACTAATTCGGACAGGATATTTAGGTCTGCCTTGCATTCGCACCTCTTTAAATTCTCGGTGGTTGTCTAGGTAAATATGTGTGATTACAAAATGCATGTAGCATATTAAAAACAGTATATATGGAAATATATATTATAATTAAAGAATGATAACTCAGAAATCCTGTCATGTCGTCTGTAGAATAATAGGTTATATTCAGTACGTCTGTTTTTTATTTAACTGTTTAGGATATGATTGATTAACTTAATTTCGAACCAGCGATGAAGAAATGGCTCAAAGACTTACAATGAAGTTAATCGCTCCATCTGTCTATTTGAAAAGAAACACTATGTGATTTCCTTTCTACTCTTAACCCAAAACTGTCAATGGAAGCGCGGCGATTTCATTAAAATGCATTCATCTGTGAGCGAAGACTTGCTTACCCCCTTTCTTTAGACGTTTGGCATAGATATTGAAGTCTTCGGCACTTATTCAAGCGGCGGCTTTTTCACGAGGTACTCATCCTGAGGCAGTGGTCGTTAGGCGTCAATCGCTTTTACGCGCTTGCCATTTTAACGACACTGCAGATGAGAAATGATTTTTAGTACTTGAATTGCGTTTCGAAGATTTCTCTCCCAATATCTTTCATTGGGATTTAAAGTCATCTCTTTGGTGAAGTACCTAATACTATTCTGATATTCAACCGCATGCTGTTAAACAGTGGTGCGGCCCTTAGGATACATCTGGACTTTTTGCGGGTTTATTGCGGTCGCTTCCTGAAACAAATTTTAATTTATATCTTTATTAAGTTACATAGTTTTTCCCTGTATTTTTATCACGGAAATATAAAATATATTAAATAATACTCAACATAGATATATTTGAGTAACACATTCATAATCCTTCGTATGATTTCGATACTTAACAAAAGTAAAACCTTTTCAACACGTTCTTGTTTTGCAGTAATAAGTCGTTGAATTTCGAACATACATCTTTGTCTTTATGTAAGGATCGCTAGCATATACCGAATGGTCCATTTCTGCTGCAGTGACGTACGAAATACTTCACCCTCGTTTTGTACAGCAAGTGTATGTATGAATGACTGGGGGAGTGAAATTATAAACAGTAAAAATGGCATTTGAATATAACATAAAGTTTATTGGTAAAAGATCGGCACATGCGACCTTTCGATGAAAATGTTTCCTCACCTCTAGAACAATTCATAATGGTAATCAGTCTGTACCTCGCTGTAGCAAAGATACATACTACCTTTCTATCTCCAGTTCTCTTTCCCTTATCTCATTCCGTCATTCTCTCTCATTCGCTTCTCATCTTTCGCGCTTGTCTATAACCGTTTGGCGCTCAACGGCTTGTGTTTGATTGAGCGTAAATCGATATCACCCCTCCCCCACCCCCTTTGGCAGAGTTGATTGTTGCACCACGAGAACGCCTTGCGATGCTTAAATCCACTTCGTCCTTGCGTACGTTCCTCTTTTTCCTTTAAATATTTCCCTTTGAGTGCACTCCAGCCCAAGCGTGTTTCACTAACCGTTGACTCATTACCCACTCTTTGAACGTTGCTTCAGGTTCGATTTCGAAAACTCGGGCGGAAAAAACACATTTGTTTCTCGCCCTGGGATATGATTCCTCTTTGGAATATGGCGAGTGCACGAAAATCGAGCCCTTAAATTTTAACGAGGCGATGTTTTATTTTCCCCGACAAAGGAAACGTTTCCTTTTGGTTTGCTCGTAAATCGGCTCTGGAAGTTCTGGGCTTCGGCAACGCTTTCCAGTTTCCATTTGAACATTTTGGGGGGTATAAAAAGAACAGAATTCGTAATTCGGTGTTTATTGGGGTCATATTTTTTCTCAGTTAGCGCAGCGTCGGCGGAAATTAACACCTCAAGAGGTTCATTTGCGCCGCTATTCTTTAGGCTCGGAAATTTGTAATTTATCCAGCTGAGTAGATTTCGGTCCCCCTGCACTTTTGGTTTTAATGGAGGAAGAACTTAAGATTCTAATTTGGAGTTATATGCCACCAAGATTTTTATCAGGATATACCTTAAAACAAAAATATGATCAGGCATATGAATCCCATTTCCTACCAACCAGGGAAAAACTACTGGGAGACTTGTGCATAATATACAATACTCGTTGTTCCTAGCCATGGATTGCGTTTATTTGTCGAAATACTGAATTTTTATATGCACAACTAATTCTATGAAACTGATGATTTTCAGTATATGGATAGTGTTAAGAAGAAATAAATAAAACTTTTTCTGAATCCACAAATATAATTTGTAATATAATCACCGGTCTCCTATTATTATCTTATGAAGTCATACAAAAAATTGCTAGTGATATTTAAAATTATATTTGTGCACTCAAAACGTCAGTGATTGAGAAGGAGAGTATAATGAATCTTTTGTTCCTTGAAATTTAATTTTTTTAAATCTCTGAAACTGATTAATTTTGATTGAACGCGTTTTTATTCTTAAAGTAAAAACATGCCTCCATTGCAGCGCCAGAAAAAATGGTGAAACATATCTAAAGCAGAATCTGCCCAAAGTGGAAAACTGTCTTATCCGAAAAAAAATCGCGATCTCAATGGATTCCGCTTAAGACAGTTTTAACTGTATTTTTTTAGAAAATATCTTCGGCGGATCCACTCTGAATAGTTGCTGATTCGAAACAGTATTCACTTTAACTAGTCTCAAAAACTCTCTTATTTAAATATCACGGCAATTTATCTGCACTTCCATCGAGAACCGCAATATACTAGAAGCACTTCTGGCGGGTGCATCTCGCTCCGGTATGAGATACGTACTAGGAATTTTGTGTACGTTCCGCTCATGAGAGTAAATTATCAGGCCGGAATGAACATTATGCGAGAAACGTAAAGCATACAGATCGCTCGAGATGCATATAGATGCTCATCGTTGCTTCAAATGTAGATCCATTATGATCAGTCTTTTTTTGCCCATAGTATCTTACTCATTCGCCATCTCGTTCACGTAGAACAACTTTGTCATCCAAACCGCCACTTCATTGGCGAAGCCATGCTTCATTTACTGCTTCTTCGTCTCCCCTTTTTTATATCATCCCCGTGTACATACTCAAGGAAAGTAGCTGTGGGGACCCCAGTTCCCTTCTTTCCCCTCCTAATCCTATTATTCGCCTCACGTTGGGACAACATTTCACCTCCATTGCGTCCATGTATCGTCGCATGCTTTTTACGTGAATTTAGATGCAAATTTTCCGCGATGTATCCGACATGCCGCCGGGAGCGCTCGCATAAGTCCTCATCAAAACTTTTATGCGTCGCAAGGGATACTTCGTGCGATTCATTCAGATCTTCGTCGTCGATATTTTTAGCTAAACTTCGGTCATCGTTGTTAACGGGAGTTTCAAGAGAGGATGGCGTATATTTTGAAGTTAGAAAGGAGGAAATGATAAGCGATACATGGTTATTTTTTAACTCGATTGGCGGATGTAGTTGGGATTTCCTCTGTTTGAATCCACATAACCCTTGTTATCAAACCGATTAAATCATGGATGTCGTGGCACACCCACAGTCTCAAAAAGCCATGAGCTGATGGGGGGGTCCAAGATGGAGTGCTAACTTGAACCCTAGGAATACCCTCGGCGATGGTTTGGCGATTCAGTACAACAGCATTTCTCTCTCATTCCGTGGATAATAGTTTTCCCTTGGAAAATCATAATCAAGGTTCGTGTTGCAATATTAAAGTTTTATAAAACAGTGGGGATCTCTATGATTTATTAAGGTTTTCACATCCTGCAATTGGTGCTCATTCTTCCAAAAATTTGGGAGAGATGTTACCATAAAGGAGAATCATAAAGTTATTTTATAGGGAAAACTTTACCAAATACGAAAAGCTCTGCATGATATGTATTCGTCGATATTAAGTTCAGCGACCCTAATTTGCTATAACCCACATTCCGTGGAAGTTTGGAGGCTTCCAAATACCCCACCAAATCTTCAAATTACCGGTTAAATTTGTAGCTTTCAGAAATGCTTTAAAACTATTCTCTGGCATATTTTAACAATGTTTAGTTTGGGAAAAATCAAACCTATTCTTCCACATAATCCCTGCTTGTGTTACCTAATAAAGCAGCGATGGAATGTTAGCATTAATGCCATCAACAAAACACTACAAACATTTCCGCGTAATTTTTTGATTTTCCAGAGAGCAACCCTTTCTCTCCCGGAAATTCTGTTATTATTTACTATTCCGCGACGCATCAGATGAAAGAACGCTTCGAATTCCATTCATAGAGGGCGGAATGCTTGCGTCTTTATTAAGGGGAAACCCGTGCGGAAAATGGCAAGACATTTCTTGCTCCGGGCGGAAGCGAGGCTGAATAGCAAGAGTGAGTGAAGAGCTGCATATCTTCGGAACTGTTATCGCGTTACGTAATAAAAAATTAACTCGCTCGTCGTAACACGGTCGTCTGTACCTCCGTCCTCCCCTACGCTTTTCCACTCGGAAGCACCTCCACTCCTTCTGCTGCCGTGTCCGTGCACGAAGGGGAACCTGCAAAAAGTCATCAATCTTTCAGAAGGGGAATTCCCCACGAGACTGCGCGACCATTCTCCTCTCTCGTGGCACCAGAACTTTTCTTCATTAATTTTCGCGCTCTCCGGTAATTCCGTATTTTTACGAAGTCATTATTGGTGGGTCGTGTTTTTCACCGGCTACCGTATCTGTGTCTGGCACGCATGTGGAAATAGGTGAGGGATAAGTGGGCAGGCATGCTCTTCAAGACATTTATCGCGTGTAAGTTGTCTATCTCGTGAAATATGGATATCGTCGGGGGAGCTTCCGCTGAAATCAAATTAACGCCGTGGAGGGTAGAGGGTAGGCGTATTTCGTAAGTGAAAACAGCATGTTGTTCATGGTGAGCACAGATGATAAAACGAATTTTTAATTCGTTGATTTTCCGAATTTCCGCCGTCGTCTAAATTTGCTTCGTAATTTTCAGAATGGGACTTTTTCTCATCGCAAGAGAGCAGTAAATTATCAGCAGATGATCTTCAAAAAAATACCCTTTTGACAAAAATTAAAATTTTTAAATGTATTTTGCTTGTTTTTCTTTTTATGATTTATGTCAAACAAAAGTTGTTTGAGAGAAAAAAGATTTTTAGATATTCTTTTGCAATTTTTTCTTAATGTTACAGTCTGCTTTGCTCAAGCGTGAAAATAAATCTTCGATTTGACAAAATGTTAACTTTCTGATACACCTAAAGATATTTGTATATTACATTTGTATACGTCCTTCTTGAGATTTAAAAAAAAATGAGTAGCAAGTAGAAAATCCGCACGAGATATTGGATCTCTTAAGAAGCGGACGAATGGTAACCTTTATAAGGAATTGGAAGAAAATAGATGAGTTAGAAAATTAAAAAGCAACGGAATGCGAAGTGATTAAAATAGGTATTTTATAGCTTCAGAACTCTTTTTTCTTAGGCTTACGTCAGTGACCCATATAATCATGTGCAAGTAAAATCCAATGATCTCTGCCGTTCGATATCAGAAGTATTTGAAAAATAGTAGTTGGGCAATCTACCATTTCTTTTCCGATCGTTGCACGTACACGAAATAAATCGATCCTCGTTCTCGCGGACGGTTTTATTTGAATTATAATGTATCTTCGCGATTTGCAGTTTTTTATTTCGAATCACGAGTTCAAACATACAATTCGGTGAGCTTTAACGTGTGCCATATTTCGTCCGTTTGGCCATGGGTTTGGATCGAGGCGATCTTTTCCAACTGCAGAGCCCTGCCCATAAAAATCACGTTCGAGCGATGAAACCCCGAAAATTGCAATTAATCAAAGCGGTTTTTTTCGACGGAAAGCGCTGGTTTATTTGCCTTGCTAATCATTTTTGGCTTTGGCCGAAAGTTTTGATTGATGCGCGCGTGGTCACTTGTGCGATACATCATTTCCAGATATATGCCGCTTTCTCCTCGTTTTATTTGAATAAATAAGTTAATAAAACGAATGTGCGTGTGTGCCTCGTTGGATTCCCCGATATACTGCAAATATTTTTATTCGAGAATAAAAGTTTCAAGGAGTAATTTCGAGTTGTAGTCTTTCGTTAGTACGCTAGATATATTTTGGGTTCCAAAAAACGGACTTTTGGTAATGGTTTGGTAATCGATGCATTGCGGTGGAGTAAAACAATGTAAGTTGTGTCGCTTCTCATCTTCATTGACTTAAATGAACGTTCGTAAAATTTTTGGCAATATTAGCGCATATAAAATGAATCGATACGTTTTGCCCGATGAAACCTTGAATTTCGATCTGACAGGATTTTTATCTCTCTCGTTTAAATTTAGAATTACGAAAATCGCGTTTCCTTCCTGGATTGTTCTATAATGAGTCATCTGGAACGAGGAAGGAAGGAGCAAACGATTCTCGGTCGAAATTAGTTTTTTCCGCGGATGCGTTGCAATATTCTCTTACCACTATTTTGCAATTTCCTAACAAGATAAGGAACAGTAGAAAAAGAATGAACCTTTGCGTATATTCCACAGTTATTTAAAATCCTTTAAAATCTATTAATGAAAAAATTAAGATAAAGGTTTATTTAATTTCTACTCGTCCTTGTAATGGATTTCGATACGGTAAAGCCATACAAATGGATTTTATCCATAAAAATATTTTTATTCGTTCCTGTAAATCTCCCTGTTAAAACCTTTGGGTGTGAAAATTTTTTTCACTCTCGATTTCTCTGTTGTAGAATAAGTGGTATAGAAAAATGACAAGTTTCTCCAAGGGATATGGTATTTTATTAGTAAAAGATTATGTTGCCGCAATGTTCTTTCAATTTAATTTTTCCACGGAAAACACATGATTAAGTTTTAATTAAAGAAAAAATAACTGCTGCAGTTCGAATGTACAGTACAGTATTTCAGAGAATTTGTAACCATGAAGCTCTATAATGAACGTATCATTATTCGAATAATTTCTTTCGATTTTGATGAAGTATGAAATTTAAATTTATCTTCAGTCATGTTGTCATCAATAACATTGTATTTATCAAAAGGTGTAGTTAAAAGTTTTTAAAAATCATGAGTAATGGTTTACTGTCTTAGGCGTGTATTAAACATTCCGCTCTCGGTCACAAAAATCTTCAAATGTCGAGGGTATGAATCTTCCTAGAGACGCTTAGATCTACAGCTGCCTCTTGTTACGAATTCGTCGAGTTTTTTCACAAGTAGGAGAGGGCTGGACTTGCGGAAGAGATTAGCCGAAAAAAAAGAGCGTGACTGTTTTCCGTAAAGAAGTAAGGCTGGACAAATTTTATTTTTATTCTCGAAAGCACTTCCAAGTCTCTTTTATCAGGAAGTTTCTCTCTTTGCGAAAAAGTATTCAAGATTCGGAAGGCGTTGCGAGGGAGAATGAAAAACCTCTCATGGAAATTAGGTACAAAAATTCCCCGAGACCTTGCTTAAAGGCCTTACTGAAGGCCATTTGTGCAGTGTG
This sequence comes from Pachydiplax longipennis, assembly GCA_036926295.1. Taxonomy (NCBI): domain Eukaryota; kingdom Metazoa; phylum Arthropoda; class Insecta; order Odonata; family Libellulidae; genus Pachydiplax; species Pachydiplax longipennis. The sequence goes on from JAVFKF010000004.1 coordinate 55,660,350, forward strand.
CACTTAGGTTAAAAAAGATCTCGCATTAATTTTCGGGTTAACTGTCGCCAAAGTGCCTCGAGGAGCGGGTATGACTGCGCATAATAATTTAAGGATGTGCGATGCCGCTTTCTTACGTTGGTTTAATCCTACGGTTGAGCTTATCGCAAAATTGGTCTCAAGCAGTCGTTAGTTTAATTTACGTTTAATTTCCGATTTTGCGTTTTTATTACGAAATCCTCGATTAAACATATTGCATTGCAGTAAAACTATGGAATGAAGTTTGAGAGTTTAAATTCCAAACGAACATCATTACGTTTAATTTTTTATCCAAAAGATTGTAAATAGCCTAAATTTGCTAGAACTTGACTCAATTATCACCCAAGAAGATTTCTGTTTCTATAATTCAGCGTTTAATTGCAAAAGTTTTAAGCCTTTAGGTAGAAATGACTTTACCTCTCATTTAAATGTATTCGTGAGATAACGACTGCGCTTTTCGTAATGTTAATGAAAACGTTTTGCCGAGAGCTATACTTAATATAGAAATGCATGCGAAATACTAAAAGTAGATGATAGAAATGGGTGTTAAGCTTCACCAGAAAAAAAAGAATAGGAAGTGCTATGGAGCTTTGCTGGAAATAAGCTCAATATATTTGGCTTTGGTATTTAGTTTCGTAATAACAAAGTCCTATGTTGAGAGGCTCGCACATGAAATCCTTTTCAACAGACAATCCAAAGAAAATTTGTTCATAACATATAATATTAATGATATGATATATAATATATGATTATAATAATATTGATCCTGTACTCTCATTACTTAGTAATATTTTTAAAATTAATTATCGCGAGGCAAAATTTCCTATTATTACCTTCTTAGATATTTCCCAGATAAGTTTCCGGCTATTCCTTACTATTTTTCTGACAAATTTTCATCAAAATCGACTTCTGTGTTCTTCTTTTCTTTCTATTTTCAGAAATGATAAATTTTTATACTACTCGTGGAGTTATGGGTTGTCTCATTCAAGCTTAAAATTCTTTAGTGCAATTTTTCTTACGTGAACTGTGCATTGCAGTTTGAGATACATGTTTAGCTGTGACAGTAATGTAGTGTCATTAAGAGATTTTTCTAAGGTAAGATTGTACTTGCTATACATATACTCGGACTGGCGAGAAGTTATTTAATAGGATTTTTTTGCCATTTATTTTCTTTTACTTTAAGAGTGCGTAAAGACAAGAAACGTTGCTACCTGAGATCTTTTTGCGATAGCCCTATTGAAGAATTTTTAATAAAAGAAGGAAGGGTTTTAGAGCCTTCACGGAATCAAAGTTCACGAAAGATTCCACCGGCGTTAAAACTAGGGCGAAATTAAGAAGACTCCTTTTTTGTTTCTTTTATGTATAGAGAGGAAGGGTTGGGATCCCAAAGCGGCTTCCCGTGTAATTAACTAATCAGCCGGTGCGACCGAAATTAACGGCAGATAGCGTGGCATCCCTTGGGACCTTGAAGGCTTTTTGTGTACCATCCCCTCACGCCTCTCTCCTCAAACTACCGTTTTTCACAATAGTTTGCGTGACCGACATGTGGTCCGTGGCGTCACGCTTTATTTCTCCTTCTTTTGTAGTAATTTCCTACCTCACGGGCAATCCTGCTACCTTCTGCAGACCACTTTTTAGTTCATTTGGCGCCCACCCAAGGAGGTGGCAGCGCTCTCCTTCTCCGAACCCTTAAAAAACTCGCCCTTGTATATCTTTTTTTACGAAGGCTTGTCAATGGACGAACAAGGCTGTTGCTGGTCGTGAGCTGGTGTGTTTTTGAAAGAGATGGGGTTTTTGCCTTTCCCTTTTTGTTACGGATGAATGACTGCTGGAAGACCTTTCCTTAGTGTCGGCTTATTTGAACAACGTTCTCCCTTTCTCTTAGCCCCTCTACGATGATGAAGGGGAAGCTGATCTTTTTACGGCACGATGGAGCACTAGCGGTAACGTTCGCCGCTCCTGTTCCGTCATAACGATTTAATCTGAATAATTTTTGTGGAGAGGCTGCGATGGGTGACGTAATCCTTTATTTTATATGTCTGACGTTGATTTTTGACCCTGCTGAGAGGAGTTTGAAGAGGATGATTTGCAATTTGATGGCTGTTTGTTGTGTGGAACGAGTGATTCAAATATATATTTGCCTTTCCTATTAGAGATATAAATCTCTCCTTATTTGAGTCGATTATTTTACTGCAGATTCCAGCCTGTAATACGATTTCTGTTGGTTAAATTTATTTAGCATGATTTTGAGAAGTTCAGACCGCTCAAGTGGAATTTTTAAAATGTTAAGGTTGGGGAAAATTCTGTCTTATGCTGACGAAATTGAGTTTACTAACTATTAAGGAAGGAATGCTTATTGCTTTTTGTCGCGTGTATTTTAGAACCAAAAGTAAAAACACCAATCAGAATATTATAATTAATTAATTTGAGCGTCAAATTAGTATGGAATTAAATTTAATACAATATTAAAAATTTTCAAATTATTTATTTATTACTTTATTATTTTCACCAAGCTCCATCAAGTCAACTTAGACCACGAAGACATTAGACGTTTTTCTTTCCGCAGCTCTTCTATTTAGCTTTTTAAAAGTAGGTCGCTGAAATTCACATTGAAGGCTTTTATTAATCATCGGTAACAACTGATGGCTTTTTCAAACCATTTCATCCAATTTCATTTTTTACCACTTTTTTAAACTTTATTTCTCAAATTATGAACTCAATCGTTAACAATAAAGGCGAAGTAGAAATTATTGCATATTTCTGCACATTTCATAAAATGAACCAAAAGAATCAGAATACGATAACCAATATTGATATAAAAAGGACGCACAAATGCGGGCACGACGTAGGAGAGTTTCCAGAGTAAAATATCGTTCGAAATGCATTCGACGTCTCCTGGCGCATATGCCGACGGCGTTTTATTTTCCTTCTTTTCTAGTTTCCGGCGACGATTCTGCCGTGACTCACCTCCCGGTAAGGAGCGCACGTAGTCTCATTTCTTCCTTCTTTACCCCTCTGGGTACTTTTACAGTCCCTCGAACGCATTAGCCGTAAAAAGACTTGCACATAATAAGGGGTATGCCCCCCAACGTCCGCTTTCATTCGTGCATTTCGCCTGCAGATTTTTAGAAAATGATTCTGTGCTACACTTAAGCATTCAACACCTGATAGTGATGATTAATTTTATCGTGGAACGATCTGTAAAGCATGATCGTCTGCAAAAGTTAAGCAAATTAATGTATAGGCTGAATAACGAAGGAGATTTTACACAAAAAAGTAAATCCCGCTATAGTCCAAGTGACGCTAGAGTTTGCTTTGATGGTTCATTTAAAATCTAGTTCCAATCTGTTCAAATAATATCGATTTTCTTTACTCAAATATTTCAGAGGTCGTGAATTTTTCAGAGCCTAATTTTTATATTTGGAACATAAAAGTGCTTTTTTCCTGATATAATGTGTAGAAATTAATTTCAGTCAATCGGGAGAGTGACAATCTCATTTAAGTAAATTATTTTCGAGAATGTTTCCGAGGAGATATTCCATTCTAAATATCCTATATAAGAAAAAAATAATATGATTGTTGTTGCTAATTTTCAATCATACTATAAGAGTATACATGTTCCTCGAACCTTCACCCTTTGCTTTGTTTTCCTGCTCTTGTTTCCTCAGTATCATATTTTTTCTGATTTTATAACATATATGTTGCCGTTTGAGACCGGCTGGACCCAGTCACCGATTTTCTCTGAGCTTTCCTTGTCTCGAGATGTCCAGCGTACTAACAACTATCTTGTAAGAAGATGAAACACTCCTGAGAGTAACGGTCACGGCAGATTCTGTGTTCTGTCTATCATGCTGTTTAATCGTACAATCCACTCTCGAGTCCTTCCTTACTCCCTTTTTCAGTGCTTGATGTTGGATGTACGACTATTTTTTTATTATTTTACTATTGATTATTCGACTGGTGATTTAGCTATTTATTCTTCGAAACGGACCGTTGAGGTGATGAATTACTTGATGGGCTCGCTGATTTTTTTCTCCTACCTTTTAGCTGGGCAAATCCTCAGCAGCAGTAGTGGTATCGGAAGTCCCATATGTAAAATCGATCTATCATTTTTTCATCTTAACATATTCCTTGGTTGGAAAAGATAGTCGTCTTCCATCAGTGTAGCTGAATCAATCATTCTGGTTGAAGTAATTTTTACTAACCAAAAAAAGCTGGTTTGAATTTTCGCGGACCCGGGACCTCAGTGTTGGAGCGTTAGCATACTAAAAATAACTATTAAATAAATATCAATTGGAATATGTGAGACATTTTTTCATAAAATTCTGTAGGGTAAACGAAGTTTTTAGTTCAAGACTAACAAAAGCGAGCGAGCGACTAACTGATTGCAGGCTTTCTCTTTTTTGAAAAATTAAAATAATAGGACTAATTTTATGTTGCCGAGATAAGTATCACAGGAAAATCTCGAGTAAATGTCTATTAATTACAATGCAATGAAGATGGTATTTATCTCTTTCTATTCTCTGTTCTCAATCAACGGACTGTACTTAAATTATAGATCTGCGAATTAATAAGCTCCTGAAAGGTTGGCCAAATCGATGAATTCGGAATGGAATATACATGCCTAGCAAATTAGAAATAAAATATGCTTGAGTTCGTAATAATTTAAATTTGTAAATCTTTCCAAACTTGTTTCCATTTTTGATACATTTCACTTGTAAATCATTTCATCTCTTTTATCTCTCTCTGTCTTCATTTCGAATTCACCCTTTTTCCACGCACAATTCGACTCATTATATTCTTGTTTTTGAGCGAAACTTAATTCAGCGGACTAACATAAAATTAACTGTTTTCCGTCGATAGGAAACTCATTATCAGTCTCACATATTTACTGCTTTTGTTTTTAAAACTTTGACGCAAGCAATGCGTTTTGAAATTGGAAAGTTTTTCCATTATAACTCGTTATTGGAATGAAATTTATTTCCGAGATGAAATTTCCAGATTTCAGACTGATGCAATTTTTCATTTCATTTTTAAATGAATCACTCATTTCGAGACTAATTGAAGGGAACGAGTTTCGCTTCTTCAGAAAAAATCCTTTTCTTCCACAGTGTCTCTTTTTGCCAAATGCCCTCCAGCGATTACTTCCCTAATTTTTTGCCTTAAATTAAGGCGCGGAATCAAAAATCCCCTTGGCTTTGGTACCTATCTTTCCTCTAGAGATGATTAAAGCTGTTTTGGTGGCTAAGGTGTTTCTATGGTTGCCCAGTTCAGATGCGTTTGATGTCATTCTCCGCGAACTGAAATATAATTTGTACCTCGGCGTAAATGAATTTGTATTCTCTCGGGCAGATTTAATTACTTCAGTTTTTTAAACACACTGGCGTTGGAAAATCGTGGCGGGTGCGTTCGTTATCACTATGTGCGCTTGGGAAATGTAAGTTGACAGCTCGAGAGAATTCTCTTGAATGGCATTTCGAATAAAACCACTGGTTTTTCTGTGGGCGAAGTCCAGATGAAAAGAGTGTATGAAGTGTTTATTTCGGTAGCGAATGTCTGGGTGGAATATAGGTTGGGAGATTGGAAGACCGAAATTTAAAATGAACGAACGTTGAAAGTCGACGAAGAGATGAGGTATCCTTAAAAAAAGCCCTTTTTACGTAGGTTTTCTATCGATTAGTTTATATTTAAGCGTAAGGCATGAAGTTTAAATAGTCATTTTTTAAATTTATGGTCGTTTCTTCATCTTTTCCCTGCAAATTTGCATTCAGTCCTTGCAAGTAATTTTTTGCGGGTTTGTACGAGTGTAAATGATCTTAACGTGAAGAAGATGAACAAGGACAAGATTACAGCAATTGCGGGTGTGAAAAATCATTATAACGCACTGTTTCCGAGTTGTCCGTATTAATCAGGGATAAACTTCGACTTAATCCGAATGGCATCGTAGGGATGGAGTAGAATTAAGCGCCGAGAGAGAAGAAATAAACGCAAAAAAATCCATGAGGAGAGGAGAGTCGTTTTTAAAAATGTGAGAATATTCCTCCCTTTTTCGAGCTCTGTGGACGTGTGCGGCATCGGGTAGCGTCGTTGGGTGGGGGCACCGGAGGGCCTCTGGTTCGAGATAGGGTGGGGACGGTGGTGCGTGTGTGCGGGGTGTCGCAGGATGTAAGGGCTGGTTAAAGGAGAGAGAGAGGGATATCCTTGATAAGCTGGCTCGAGTGGAGGTTGGGTTGGGTGTGGGAGGGGAGAGTGCGGATCCGGAGGTGTCATCCTGCCGTCGCTGGGTCTGAATATGGATGAGGCATTCCCTCCGGCTCCTCCCTCTCTTTCTCTCACTCTTCCCTTCCTTCCTCCATTCGCCACAAACCTCACAACTCATCGCCCACCCGGGAAAAAATTTCCTCTGTCCCGCGTGCGTGGAGAAGTGGTGTACCTTCCCTCTACTTTACCCCTTGGTTACCTTCTTTCATCATTACCTCACCCCTCGGTGTGGCATCGCGACGCGAGAAACAATGGGACATTCTTACAGCAAGTGGATCGCAGCTGCGAGATGGGACGTATTTTATTCCTCTGTTTGATTCTTCCCCGGCCCATCTTGATTCTACACACCGAGATAGTTTCGCGGAGCAAGGAATGGAATACGTGCGTCGGCGGGTCGTTGGCTTACGTCATTTTGCTTCGAGATGGAATGATGACATTTGCATGACGACCTATTTGCGCGCGAATCTGTTTTTTTTTTCGGATAAAGCGTTGCATTCAATATGAGCGGTTGTCAATATCCTATCGCTAGGGCATTAGGGTTCAGCGGAAGTTGTTCGGCGGACAAGAGGGGGCGATATTTTTTTATCTTTCTTCCATTGAATTTGAGGCCGTATTCTCAGAAATTTTAATGACTGTATCATCTTAAATCGATGGTAAAATTAGTTAATTTATGTTTCATCTCTAACTCCCGAGTACCCAAATAAATTTGGAAATTTTTTTATTGCCTAATTTTACAATTAATGGTTATCAAAGAGATAGAGATTATTCTGATTTAATATGTTAGTACTTAAGCCAAATTAAGTTATACTTTATAGCAAACTTTTATCGTGGAGTTTTTCTCTGATCAGTATATGCTTTAAAGGTCGTAAAAGTAGTTTTGAAAACCTCCAATTCAGCTTATTCATAAAACCTACATCAAATCAGTGCAGGAGAATTTTATTTCAAACTTCTTTTATATTATTTGTAAATCGTTAGATTTCTGTGAAAAAGAGTTGTACTGTTTGTTTTAATTTCTATCAGTTATAAGTAGAATTATATTAAGTTGCTTCACATTTGGCTTCATAAAAATGTGCAGACTTCAGGCGAATATTTGGACTCACATTATTGTATTTTTGGAGCACTTTGCGATTTCATTTGAAGATATATTCACTTCCCCAAAAATTTGATAAAAAGTGATAAGTAAAGAGTAACTTGATAATAACTCTCTGACAAATAGAGGTTACTTGTTCATTATGACATGTATAGTATGAAAAGTCAATCTCCATCAATTAAAAGGGAGGAACTGAGCAAAAATATTTGAGGAGAATTCATTACATCTTAGATCTATTACTTAGGCTCCAGTAACATATTGAATTCTTGATTATGAATCACGGGTTTTTAGGTTCGCTGGCACCATTAGCTTCCTTATGTAATTTTATTATATACTATCCGAAACTTTCAGAATGACTGAATCTTTCGAATGAGCTGTTATGGTTCATTTGAGCAGGAAAAAATTGAATAATTAATTAGGAAGTTGGGGCAGATATGTTTGGGCTGAATACCAAACTCGTTCTTTAATTACGTATTATGTGAATAAAAACGGTTTATCTCTACAGAAATTCGAGTGAAACGTAGAAGCAGCAAGAAAAAAAAAACACAAAATACCCATCCCATCATTACTAGGCTTTAACTCGCTCTCATTTTAACATGGAATATACAATGGTCGATCGAATAGATGTTTCCTCGATTTAATACTTAAGATCAACGAGAATTTTATGCTCAAACTTAGCCTCTAAGGCGAATAAAATCCTTTTATTACAGCCTTAATCATCCGAGCTCCAAGATGAGTATTTCTGACATTAATATTTTAGTTTCCTCTTTCTAACCTCCCTTTCGGAATAACGAGCGAGTTTTAGCCCGTATTAAAAATCCTTAATCTCCATCAAATTTGATCGCAATATTTCTTCCGCCATAACGAGGGCATAAACATGACGTATTAACCTCCTTTAAAAAAGAGAAGCCGATGAATGGGACGAAAAAATACGAGCCGACTGCGGGCAAAATTTAGGAGCGTTTATATCGATCGTCCGTTGTTTTTTGCGCACCCCACATTCCTTAACCCGGCTAACTCCAGGACTATCACTGGCGCACACACGCACCAACCTTCTCGAGCACCACCGTGTAAACACTGCTGGAAAAGCGGAGGGGAGAGAGAGCGCGTTATTCTGACCTTGCTCTTTCGCGACGTTCCATTTTTTCCCGACGTTGTAAGACTCCGGAATGGGAATCCTTTGAAGTGCGTTCGGCGGGCGTTGAACCCGCAATCCTTCCCCGAACGCAACTCCCGCCATTTTTCCCCGCTGAAAACTCCGCCAGACCTTCCAAGCTCGCGGAAAAAATATCATAAGGGGCAAAAACGGAAAAAGAGTTGTTATTTACCGGCTAGGATGGCCTCAGGTGAGGTTTTATTCGTTTAGATTCCTGTTCGCGGAGTTGGAGCAAGGTGGATTCTGCCGTGGCTCTTTTTAAGGGGTTGGTATCTGCTTATCCTCTGGCATGTGACCCGATTTATTTCCTTCTTTTATCAGCGGGAACTCATTCAATTAGAAGCGGCGAGGTAGCGCCATGCTCTGATCCTTCTTTCTCTCCCGTCGTGGTATTATGTCTGCGTCGCTATAGCTTTCGGGGTCGCGTCGAATTCCGAAAAATATATACAAATGGTGAAGAGGAGAGAACAAAAGATTCTCTCAAACTCGGCGAAACCCTCCCTCGCTCGAGGGCGAGGCAAAAATATAAACGATCTTTCTCTGGGTTTACTCTTCTCTGTGTGTCTTTGTCGCTTCACGATTTTTGCTCGTTTGTATACTCGCGATATTTTTGCTACGGGAGCGGTGTATGCGAGCTTGAATCAGCCATATTGGGAGTGAATATACGAGAGGAATTTAACGGATGCTTTCTCGTATTGTGCGGAAAGTTTCTTTTCTTTCTCGTTTGCGTGGAAGTGGGCAAACTAGTAGCGAAACGGGCCGTACTTAAAATTGGGAAAGCCTCGGTTTGCCCTGATAAGAACTTGACGTTTTTCCTCGACTAAAGTAAGGCATTGTATCGCGTACGAAGTTGTCCAAACACCTGAAACACTTCTGCTTCTGGGTTACGGTTCTTGATATCTCAAGCGACGGTGCTGTCTTGCTTCAACTTACTTATCTTTCCATCGTACACGAGGTGTAAATACTACCTTTTTGTGATGTATTTATGTCTAGCAGACGGTCATAGTCCGATTATTCGACGTTATTTTATCAATTTGATGGAATAATTTCACATTTCAATAACTGCTAATGTTCTCACTGAGAATTTATCATGGTAGAATTCTGGAAAGTTGACATCTTGATATGATTGCCATGGTTTCAGTACCGGATTGTATAGTTTTAAAATTGTTTCTCTGTATAGACGCTCCCTGTTGCGTCGATTATCCTTAGTGAAACTTAATTTCCACTCTCTCTTCTTGGTCTTTTGTTAGTTTAATGTTTGTTCTTAATATCTCAGATAACATTTCTTGGTCGTCATAATATCCAAGTCCAAGTCAGGATTGTCGGTCGGGTGGCACTCAACGTTATCTTTGGCACCCAAATTCAATTCAAAGTACTGCTTGGAGGACATTGCCTCTTGGATAGACTTTAAAAGACATTGTGCAACATTTTTTTGTATTTTAAATCCATAATTTCGAACATACCTTGAAGGTTAGATATGTTTTTAGGAAGATAAGTGACATCAAATGATGTTTTCTCGTTGATTTTTAAGTGGCGGCAAATTAAAATTAACAAACCCAAACGCAGCAGTTTCATGTCCTTTAAGAGATTTACGACATGATTAGATCATCAAAATATTTGTGGAAGTATGTCCAGAGGCAGTATATTATGAAAAACACACTCTCCACCTGACGTTTATTTTAAACAACTGCTTGATCATGGAACGGAAGCTTTTAATACAACCCAATTAATTAATAGAGATATTGTTTAGAATTTCGATTTGCTGATTATTTCAGGAAAGTAATTAATCCTCTACGAAGCTTATTTTGCATTTTTTTTAAAGCCAGGCGTGCGATTTATCGAGGTAAATCCTTCTCGGTTAGTTGTAATCTGCCTTCCCAAGTAATCAACTTCTTCACCTAATAATCTAGCATTCCACTCTCTGTTTACGGCCGTTGTTGTTGTCGATCGTACACCTGGTCGGTCATTGACTCGTTTTTAGGTCGCTCTGCTAGCTTTTCTTATTTTCAAGGACGAGATATCCTCAGACGACTGGAATTGGGTCAACTCGGAACTGTTAAAAAAAACCTCCTTTCGAGGAAGACGTTGACACCTACCGTTTTATGATTTTCTCGGAAATTAATATCGTCTTCCTCGAAAAAAAAGCTCACATATTTCTAAAGGAATACCCGTTTGAAGAAAGTGAGAGGTTAGGAACTTTTGAAAAAGATATCATATCAGCTCCTTTCGAGTTAACAGACGGAAGGAGGCTAATGTAAGAACGGAAGCGCTCGGTCGGGAGCAGTCGAAATCAAGCGTATTTTTCTCATTTCCCTTCAAAGCAAAACCTCCCCTCCGTTTCGACCATCCCCACACCAGCCTCGCGAACCCCCCATCTCTCCCCAAGCACCCCCAGCTCCTTCCCGAGGGAAATCTCGTGAGGGGATGGGTGTATTTTTCCGGGAAGGAAGCTGATGGTTGGCTTCTTCTTCTTTACGCGTCGGTTTCTGCAGCCGTCGCTCGTGGAAAGGGAATGTTGTTCCTCGAGTTGGGGATAGCGGTTCCAGAGCGAGCCGATGAGGGAGGAGAGATGAGGGGAGGAAGGAAGGGGTCGCCGGGAGGAAATGACGAAACTGCCTGTAAATGACTACGAGAATTGCTCTCTCTGCCATTTAAAAAAGGCACGCAGATGCCGTACCATTCGGTTTGTGTATACAATGTTGCAGAGTCGAGCGACGAGTCATGCTCGTTTTAGAGTTAAGCAAGCGAATCGAGGTAATTTAATGTTACAAAATTTGCGACGCAGTGGGAGTACCGCGAAAGTTATTTGACTAATGCTAGAAATAACTGTGAGTTATGATGACTTCAGTGACCTAAATTTTGAAGTGATGCTCAGTAAAATGAACTCGGTAACAGAAAGGTCAGTCAATACGAAAATGAAAATCTTAGGCTCATTATATTAATTAAACCCAAAATTTAGCGATAAACAGAGCTGAACGTGATGATTTTCTTACACAAGCTGGAAATTTAACCCTTTTTGCAGATTTTCAGTAGCTAATTCAATTGAAAATTTTAGAATTGAAGGGAAAAACTCTTCGTTCACTTCCACTGCCAAGTATTTTTTTTTTATGGAAGTTGACGAAGCGTTTTATTCCCATTATTATGGCCGTCCGCGAGGTAACGCTTTCCCACAGTTAGTTTAAGGCGTTTATTTTACAATTCGTCGGATTCTATGATTAGATGAGGACAGAGTTCTTATGCAACGTAAATCATTTCAGGGATGAACATAAACTAGGAGGTTACCCCAGTTAATCATTCATAATTTTCGTCTCTCTTTATTTCTTTTTTGAAAGGTTTATTTGCATATGCGTTGAAAGCTTTCGCTCATAATTTGACTCTAGCTACGTTCTTAATTCATGATACGTTGGGCAATGCAAAAAATTATTTGTTGACTTCTATGAAATTCGTTTCTTGCCATAGACACTAAATTACTCGTTAATCAGGAAGTCAAAATTTGGTTTCATGGGGTGAATTAAAGACTGCGGTTGAAAGACTGACGACACATTTTGTCGAATTTTCACAACGGGAAGAACTACTGGATGAATTGAGGTATAGTATCTGAGCCGGACTGCGGTTTCACGTCCTTTTCCTTCTTTAACTTCCGCTGTCATCGTGGAACCGCTGCCTTCGATTTGAACATCTTTTTGTCTCCTAGAATCGTATTCTAAGAGAAGCATTCCTTGCGTTTAACTATAAGAAACGTTTTACATTTCTTAATGGGATAAAGGCGATGTACAGAGTTAATTATCTTATGATAACCTTGGAGAGAATTGGCGAAATAACGTTTCGCGACTGTCCGTTATTGTGGAATTTTTTAAAGTACGGGTTACATGAGGCAAAAAATCATTACGGAATGATGGCAATAATATCTTATTTATATTTATACAATTTTCATGCATGATATTCTTAAATAGTCGAGAATGATCCACGAGAAACAAACTGTGCTTGAAAATAAAGAATATTTATCTTTATAAATATAATAACTATATGATATAAATATATTTCAGATGGATCCTAAATCCCTTAATTCATTATCAGTATCCTTCACCCATCAATATGTGCATTCCAGGAAATATTACGTGTGACGGTAACATTTTTTAACAATTTTAAAATTCTCCATTCAATTTTCTTTGGTTCTGGGTTCTGCAATATCCTCAATCTTTTTTATCCTTCGGCGATAAGAAGTAATTACCCAGAAAGCATTGCTGTAAGTCTCTGTTCGAGGAGATTGCGAAAGTAGACCTTCCTTTACCATCGTGAGGTTGGTTTGGTCCCTCCGCATGACATCCTTTTGATGGCGGCTCCGAGACCGCTTATGTTATCTGGGACTGCTGCGGTGAAACACGTGAGCGGATCTTGAAATTTCCACGCACGAGATAAAAATAAACGTTAGTTCAAAAATTCTCAAAAGAAATTCAATTGTCCTCTCTTGGGACTGAATCTTAAATGTGGGCTCGGGTTAAAGTTCTTTCCTTTTAAAATAAAAGCGTGGTTGAATGAAATCAATAGAGCATGGCTTCTGCCAATGGACACGACAGCACGACATTCAGTAATTGAATGGTAATTATTATAAAAGTTTCCTCAGATAAATGAAGCTTTACAATGCTTCCGGCACTTTGATCCATAATCAGTTTTATCGCACAAGGAAAATCGTAACAAGGAAAAGAATGTCATAGAGTTCACCTGATTGCATAAAGTGCTAAACAGGTTATTTTGTTCAGTCGAGGCAACTTCTGAGATTAGTAAATTTCGAATTTATCATTTCGTTTAAGAATTTTGAATAATAATTAGCATAGATTGAATACTGTGGGAGAATAAAACAGATTGAACATCGAAGTAGCATTTTTAATTTGTGAGGTATGTGATTTTTAAATTTGTTTATAAGTTGGCTTTGGTTGTTAGGTTGGTACCCGAAGTTTATCCTCGTAATAAACTAATATATAGAACGTTACAACAATTAAACTCCATTGCATCACAAAAAGCCTCATACCAGACTTCGTCATTCCCGTCACCTTTGTCGATTAGGAAGTTAAAACTTGCTTTCTTCGTAGACTTCGACAGGCGAATCTAAACTCAGTTATACGCGAATGGATGTAAGTAGTCTTCACGTCCAATCCTCTTAGCGTGCAGCATTTCGAAGATACTACTCCACTATCTAGTCTGAAGGAGAGGAGTGGTATTCTTTCCCAGCCCACAACTTTTAGATTCCTTCCTAGCAGTCCTTTTCTCTTCTTGGCCCAGACGCAGGAAGAGCATCAGCATCTTACATTTCTTCTCCAACATGTAAATTCCATTAGGATCTTCGTGGCAATAATCGGAAATTTCTGCTAGTCGCGCTCTCCCCTCTGGTCCTTCCCTCGTCTTTTCAGGCCCCCAATACCTTTTCCTGTTTGCCCCTCCTAGGCTGCTGCCGCTGTCTAGAACTATTCCGCCCGCCGTAAAACAAATCCCCGACCGATCCGTATCTCCCATCATCTCTCCCCATCTGTTAAGAAAAAAGTCCGGAGATGCTAGGGAAGAATGTATACGGAGAACGTTGGCAGAATGACTAAAGGAGCGGAGGGAAGAGAACGCGGAAAAACCACTAGGTATTCATTAGATGTACTGTAATCAATGTAGGTAGAAGAATTTGGCATTAAAATTTCGCCTGCATTATTATTTGGAGTCTCGTTGACAATGTCATGCCAAGTGGGCTTCTCCTTAACCTAACCTTATTTGCTATTTGTTAATTATATGGATGTGTCAAAGGGAAAATTAACAGTAAGTCTTAAGATATGGTTTTTAGGGGCAAAATCTGCTAGGTTATGTATAGATTAGAATTTCTTTGCTAGAGAAATATTCTCTTTGCGCAGTTAGGGGATGAAAACACTGCGAAAACAAAGATAAAACTCTTATTGATGCTCTAAATATTAGTAAATTTAACTCTCGGTAGTAAATATCAGCTTCTAGATGAAATGATCCATAGTTATAATTACGATTAATAGGATTAGAATAAAAGAATTCAGCACATCTAGTCATGTATCTTGGAATTTTAAAATTGCGCTTTTTATTAACATCGTTACCTCTCTGTTTTCAAGAGGGTGAATGGTTTTCTGTGTCGATTTATTCCATCTCTTCCTCCAATGTTGCGCCAAGGTTTCCCTTCCACCTGTACTGCGTACTCTTTTTTCTTTCTTTTCTCTTTCCACCAAAGTCTTCCCATCGGAAGTTCGAGCCAAGAGGGAAATCGTGTTATCGGGAGGTTTCTTGATGGCATCGGTTTCCTTAAAAAAAATATTTTTTCCCCTCTATATCTTGAGGAGAGATGGACTTTTTGAGTGCATAATTATTTTTATTTTCGTTGTTGCGAAAAAGCACTGCTCATTCTTGCCCTCCAAATTCTTTCAATCATTTTTATTACTCTAACCTCAAGGGCTAGGGTTTATGTTTCTTACTGAACCAGATTTTGGTCTATTAGGTTGTACTACGGAAGAAATCGATTAAAAGTATCTAAATTTAATGTATTAGTAGTTTTAGATTTGCTAAGTAGTTTGTTATTTTGATTCGCATAAATGTTATCACAAAATATTATTGTTAAGTGTGACTTCGAGCGTAATTTAATTCTTTTTAATTGTGTTTACTTATTCAACCAATGGAATTTCGACGGTTAAGATTGCTCTTTTATTGAAATTTTTGTACACATTAAGTTTCCAAATATCCTTAGGAAGTGGATGAACTGAATTTGAACGACTTATTTTAATTTATTTGAATTCATAAAAACGATATGACATCACCGTATCTTAAGTTTAAGCCCTGCGAGTGTGGCATAAAGCGTCGTTCATTGTTAATTTGTTTAATTGATAGACTTTCTTTATGAAGGAAAAGCCCTTTAAGAAATTCTGTATCTAGTACAATAATTTTAGTACACATCCAGATAATTACATGTATGTCGGAGATGGTTCTAAAGGACTTCGTTTATTCAATTCCGATATGAACTCTCTCCATACAGCTTGAAAAAGTTCCTTTGCTTCGATGCAGATGTAAGGATAATGTTGAGACGAACTTTTTCTTGCGATTTTGAAGATGATGAATGTCATAGTGAAGGGAGACTATTTTCGGAAAGGGACAGGCAGAAGCAAAAAGAGAGTCATGGAGGATATACACGATATAGAGGAGGAGTGCAGTGAATAGGCTGAGGAGGGTTTAGTGGAGGGATACGCTTTCCGGAGCTACCGAAATCCTCCGTACGCGACTAGAATTCTTAAATCCTATTGAAATTGGTACACTCACCTCTCCTTTTTGTGAAAACATGTAGGTAGACGTATGTAAGACTCAGACTCATGAATATACAAGGTTTACTTCTCAGGTATTAGAATGTTTTTGGTACCAACCGACATTTATAGATATAACTGCAGCAGATTAGTCGTCTTTTGCACAATTTTTATTTTTTATATCAATGTAAAATATCAATGTCAATATAAAATATTTTAATTTAAATGTGTAATCTTTTGGCATCCCCATGGTTTTTTTTATTAATTTTGTGAACACATCTCCTAAAATTCAATACGTTAATCTGTCAAAGCATTCTTTGAATAAAAACTTAGGTTCGTACTATTTGTCCGATGTCCCTAATGGGTTTTAATACCCCCGAGACCCAAAAGGTGGTATTGCATTAAAGGGCTGTTCTTTTATCCCTCGTATAGAAAATGGGGAGGGAATGGAGACGAGTATGGATTTTAGGTATTAGGGGAAAGCAGGGTACGGTGTCCTTGATGGTTCTCAGGGGTGGAGGGGCTATCCGGACGCTTTTGGCTTAAATAAATGATGACTCTAGTTGTATTACTTTGTTTGGCCGAAAAAGCTCAAATCTGGAGTCCTGCTTTACTCAACATTACGTTTTACTATCATTTATTTGGCTGTAAATGATGCATAGTTGTCATATAGTGAAGTCCTTTGGTGACAGTTTTTCTAACGGAACACCACTTTCTCTTTGTCGTAAAGCATGGTTTATAAACCAGCTTAATCTTTAGGTTGTAAGTTTCGCTCTATATAGATAAAAGGAAAAGGTTCGTGCACTCTAATTACCAGAGCATATGCAATGACTCTCGGATAAAGAATCTGTAATAGGAACGTGTTTATGAGTGATAAATATTGTATCATAGCTTCCAATAACAAATTGAATGGGAATTACTGGAAATTTTCTTATCTCCTTTCTTATCTCATTTAAAGAATGTGTATTTTCGATGGACGTTTGAGGAAGTGAACGAAACTCTATTGTGATCATTCTGACAATGAAAGACAATAAATAGGAAACAATTTCACCACATGAAAGATAGAGGGGACAAAGAAATACTAATCATATTATTTGAAAGATACTTTCGAAAGGATGAATAAGAATTTTAATTGTTAATGTCTTGCAGTTTATAAGAGCACAGTCTGGTCCTACCGCAAGATAGTGTGCTTTAGTCATTGACTATGGATGCGGGAGACTGATGTGATCATTCCGCTCGAACATTTCCAATCCAAAAGAACCGTAAAACCCGCAAGAATATTTCAATAACGCCTCTCTCACTTATGTCCAATCTCATGACAAACAAAAGGAAAAAGCGTCTGACGTCCCTATGTCGAACTGCAAATTGATGAATGCTCCTCGAGATGTAGCTGCGTGCCGTGCGTAACAAATGCAGGGAGGGATACGTCGAATTCCCTTGGAACCGTAAAATAGGAACTACGTGACGGGAAATCGTCTCCGGAGAACATTTTTGTCGCCTCTTGTCGCGTAGTGGCCGGATTTAAAAAATATCCCTGTGCACGCATATCTATCATATTTTCCGCCTTTCACAGCCCCACGGCTTTATGAGAACGATGAGTAGTGCAGGAATGTGTGCAATTAATCGTCCGTAATTCGGGCGGAATATGAATCATGATATTTTCTGGGATTAAACGAGAGAGATTGGGTATTTCGCTGACGAAGTGCTGTCTGAGAATTCGCTCTATGCATATGAGACCCTTGAAATTAAGAGTGAGCATTAATTAATAATTCCAAGTTGAAATACGGAATATTGTGGAAACTATTTTATTTAATTATATTTTAGTATTTCACCCGCTCGATCATTTAAGAATGAGATAAGCTGAATTTCACAAACACAGATAAATTAATGAATTTAATTACCTAGCGCATAACCTTCACATATTATTACTCTTAAGACGCCGATCGACGTGTGGCAAGAGCTGTAAACATCCTGCGGTTTGTTTGTTCCTACCCCGAATGGTTCACGGAAAGAGTTCTTTGAGCTATATTTCTTTACATCTTTCGTATTTTTCGCACATTATCGGATCGACCAGAATAGCCTGAAAGTCGCATAATTCTTATTAAGTCTTCCGTAAAGGTCTTTTTTCTTAGTTTATTTAGCTTTCGTAACCTAGCTTCCGATATCCTTTCTTTCAAGTATTTTCAACCATGCAAGAGATCGTTTTTGAAGCGTTTGAGGTCTTATCTTACGATAAGAAACTTCTAACGCATCTTATCGCCTTGCTTCTCCGTATTTCTGTTTAGAGTTCGTTTACGTTAATGATTTTCTGTTGTCATATATGCAAAATGTCATGTCATCTTCATGTTTAATTTTCAGTTTTCTTACCATCTCAAAGTAAGTTAGTGACATCTCTTAGCGAAATCTAACTATGGAAGCATCGTTTCGACTGAGCTTAAAATCCGCACCATTTGCTCATTGAGTGAGTTAGGATTTCTCGTAGTATGTGTTTAGTCGAACATAATAAATATTTTAATAACAACAGAAAACTATGTGAGAAATACAGGAGAAGATTCATATAAGCTCTAAGCCAGAAAGAAGTTTCGCTTATGAGCATTATCGAGATGGAGCACTACAAAAAATTGACGACTTTCGTTGTAGTACGGGTAAAACATTTGAGAGCTGAAATTCATTCTGGTTTTCTTCCTAGAGTGACTCTCTACTCAGGGAGACATGCAGATTAATGCAATTTTATAGCGAGAGAGCTCATTGAATTCTAGCACAAAGAAGTTTCTTTCCCACAAAAGCTTAGCCTTGAATGTTTTTCTGCTTCTTCATTTCCTGTACATCGTAACAGTTAACGCGAAATGTGAATTTCCTTTGATGCCAATGAATACGAAATCTTTGTTTGTAGGTGGTAATCTTTTTTATCTTTCCGGTGGTAAAGCTCTTTCATCGGTTAGTATTTATGTACGTTTTCTTATGAAGGATATAACAACGATCAAGTGATTATATTTTGTAATTTCAACTCAGCCATAGTTATCCTAATTAAATGCATTTCGATGTATTTAGTCTTTTCAAAACGATCTATTAATCTAGAATTATGGCTTTTCGCGAAACCAATATCAAGTTATTTCCGAATTAGAGAAAAAGCGCAGTCGGACGAGCTTGGGATCAGAAATGCATTTAATGACCACATTTTCCTGGCAGCCAAATTAACAGACATTGTTTGAAGTGACTATTTATAACTAAGAACGTTTTGTGACGTGACAACCGAGCATTCGCTGGAATTTTCCTCGCGCTATGTATGACCAATGCTGGAATAGGAATGAGACGAGAGCTATCCTATTTTCAGCACTTAAGTAACCGTCATAAATCAAATCCTGGAATGCATTTCTATTCTATTTCCCGATTTTCATTTCTCAGCTTATTATATTAGCTTCCACGTATTCATTAGGCAACACGGTCACGGATAAAGGAAAGATTTTCGTCTCACCCACGTATTACGATCGGATTTTTCCAGTCGCTTCCCTCCTCTCAGGTATTCCGTCAGCAGAGATGAGAAATCACTCGTATGACTCAATAGGACGAGATCAACGACAGAATGCACTTCATCGTTTTGATAGATCGACTCATTCAGATTTCCTTAAAAAGGAATCGATGTGTTCCCTAATCGACTCTCCATCGATTACCGTTTCTATAAGGGATGAGTGAGTGGAAGACGAGGAAACTAGGCGAATGTGGTCTTTCTCATTCGTAACTTGGTTACGTCCATGACGTGATATGAAAGGATGACTCACGCATTGAGACATGCGTGGGCTAGATTACCTTTATCGACCTTGCGTGTTGCAATAGGATGACGCCGTGCTTGAGCGGTTTCACTCTTAAGACCTGCGGAGGGTGCGGAAATATCCGCGGAGCACTTCTTCTCGCAAACGTGCGTGCTCGTTTCCCTCATATTTTTCTCGTCGCGCCCCTCGTCGGGAGCGATTTCTTTGAATGGCACGTTCTCAAACACGAGTTCCACGACCGAGGAATGATTTTTCCTTCATTATTTGAGGCTCGATTCAAATCTTTCGCTATGGTGTCATTCTTTCGAAGCGTGATGAGTCTTCGGTTCGCGGAAGGTGGAGTGTTATCCCGACCCAAATGCGGAACGTGAATGAATTACCGTCGTGGCGTGCGTACACGAACGCGGAATCGTCGCAAGGTTTTTGTTTGGTCAGAAAAGGATCGGCGGCTGGAGTAATGCGTCTTTCGACGTCGAAGCGCTTTGCTCCTGAAATTAAAATGAAATCCCATGGATTTGGAACGCGGAGGATGTTGTTGGATTCGACGTAATAATCTTCAATTATCAGCTGTTACTTTTCTTTCGAATACCACCAGCAGCTCGTGATGAATATCTACGAAGTCTTTCTTTTGCTAGATATCAGGATATATACTGGATATCGGAAAAAAGAAAATAATTTTACAGCTACCTAGATTGCTGTTTATCTTATTTTTATAAAATTATTTCATCTCTCTCTCGCTACCGTTTTACTCGTTCAAAGGATTTATTTTCTTATTTTCAAGGAAAGTCTATTGGTGGAATAAATTAAATTCCCCAAATCAGCGATTTCGGTTCCCCTGAGCTATCTATTACATTATCTATGACCCTTGTTGAACGTATTAGAAATAAATTTTAGTGTTATCCATAGAACGAACATGAAGGATTGAAAAAAAGCACCAGTGTAAATTAGCAAAGAAATGTGACTCTTGGAGTCGAAATTTTAAATACTAAACCTGAAATAATTTAATACTTCGATACACTTATTTACCCCCAATTCACCATTCTTACTAGATATGTTTCCCATTCGTCCAGGAGATATGGTTAGTCCAGGTTTGGCGCTCTCTTCCTAGAACAAAAGAATTCGATCTACATGATCTTTACCAAAGTTAGAAATCTCATCACGAGATAAAATCGGTTCTAAATGAAATATATTTCACCAAGTTAGAAATCTCATCATGAGATAAAATCTTTTCCTATTAAATCGCTAATTTTGCTTAAATTTATTTCCACTACCACTCAAATTTATCCAGATAACAAGGAGAGATATCTAATCTAAATCTAAAGTCACGGTCGGAATCAGCAAGGTTGAAAAAACATTTTTGTTATCTAGTGTTATGTCTCTGAGATAATATCTATTACGGTGATGTATCTCTCTGTTTCAGTAATACTTAAAATTTTTTTCATCCGAGAGAAGTTGAATTTTGTTGGAAGTTTTCTTGGCAGACAAAACATCAACGTAACAGCTCTTCTCATTTTACACCTGTGCTCCGAACGAGCGATGGGATGCACAGTATGAGCAAAACACCTCGAGCCACACTTTGACACCTAGACAGTGATGAATTAGAAATAAGAGAGCCATTTCCCCCTTGTTTTTGGGGTCAACATTTTTAACTGTCTTTCGGCTTCTTATTTGTCTCGCTTTACGTCTCTCAGGTAACCAATTCATTAAAAGTCTTAAAAACCCGTTTCTATCTCGACGTTGATTCCTTCCCTTCTGTCATTTTCCACCCAGTCATCTCCATCGCTATCTTTAGGGGATGGATTCGGTACCTTCTTTATGGAAATGCGCGCATCAATCATCTCTCTACAGGGTATTCTGACGTCAAAATCTCTATTCAAGTGCATAGGCGTTGTTGGTGATTTACTGAAATCTTTTGTGGCAAGTGCAGCACCCTAATTTAAATGCTCTTTTAGTGGATTGTTTTCTTATAACAAATCACTATTTTCAGTCATCGTAGGCGTGTTAGAATGAGCTTATTTTATATGGACTTCGGTTATCATTGACCTTCCAAGCAATTTTAAATAAGATGAAGCTTCAGATCTACGACGCGTGGTTGAATGATGTTCTATTACCTTAAAAATTTCGCATCTTAGGGTAAATATCTGGTACATTATTCCTCTTTTTATAGTCAACATATGGTGGAATATTTGTAGCTTTAGCTTGGAGTTAAATTGGAGTTTCTAAACGAACGATTCACATATGCATTTTCTATATGTTAAATTTTCTAACAGACATATACGTCAGTGTGTTTGTGCACGTATTCTGTACGAAAGGCTATTTCTGGTTTAGTTTTCTTAATATTTTCACTTTTTCTCGTAATGAAATTGACATTTTACAGTCTTAATCATCGCATACTCTGACATTTCTTCAATTAAATAACCATCTTGTCTGACTTCTGTTCCTTCTTTAAAAAGTTAAATCTTCACTCTTTTCTTCTTCTTCCATATTTGGGTTACTTTCTCTCATCTACTTTCAGCCTTCAACGTTTCCTTATTACATTCACACACACCTGTTAGTCTTGTAATCAAAACAAGGATTTTTTACTATTCTTTCCTTAATCACCTGATGTTTATGCCGTCGTAGGTAAAGTTAACACTCGACAGCGCAAGGTTTCAAGCTCCAATACTCCTCTAATTGAGCTATACGTGTCGTACTTAGAAGATAAATCCGGGATTATCCCAAGAAGGGAAAAGCGAAGAGAAATGTTTAATTTTTATGAATGCAATATTTTCTCACTTGAGATATATTTTACTCAACTCATGAGAACGGCATTTGTCGAACTGTGGCAGGATTGGAAGATGTATGCCAATGCAAGCAAGTAATCTGAAATTTTATAGTGAGGGGGAGAACTCTCGATCAAAGGCGAAGGAAATAGTGGAATTTCTGTGCATTGCGGTGGCAGCGGAAGTGGCGTGAATTTTCAGTCGGTAGTGAGAAATACAAGAAACGCACGTCGACATGAATTCGTGGATGGAGCGACTCCTGTTAGGAAAATCTGGGTCGAAGGGAAGGCGCATTTCGTCAAGGATGTGAAATAATAGTAAATGCGGTCTTTGGCATGCACAACAGTGCCCTCGGGCCCAGCGAGTTACTCCAACGCCGCATAAAAGTTCCTCCGTCGAAAGTGCGCAGGTTTCTTTGTTTCTTATTTTTTCAGGGAAACCAGTTATGCTCCGCAATTATCTTGAATTTTTTCTCCATCTTTTGCTCATCGCTTTCGAACCGACTCTGCGAGATTCGGCTCTCTCACGCCATGGATGGCTTAGCTTGTTACCGCAAGGTCTGTCTTCCCGCTCCTTCATCTCTCTCTCGCCCCGCGGGGGGCCGTTTATGAACGGCCGGTTTTTCATCGCCGGATTTCGTCCGAACCGCAGAGTAACCGAAGGCCTCCTCTGAGAATTTTGTTGAGATGGCGTCTGGATTACGGGCCATCGAAACCGAGTTTTTGTAGCTGCGGATTCGTTGATCTTTTCGTTTCGGATCATTTTCAAGCTCTCTTATATGGTCATGCGAGGAGAGCATCACGCTCTTAGTGCCATTTTTCGAGATGCTTTTCCGCGTGGATACGGGTAAAGCGTGGTTCTGCGGTCGAAGAACTTGTTTAACTCGAAATTTTTCTTCTCCGTGTCCCTTATTATACGAAATGTTTCGATTTCCATTGCTATCCCCTCAGAAATGGTTTATGGAAATTGATCAAGTTACCGAGTGTGGTTTTTACATGAAGACTCATTCTCTTTGTTTCATAGAGATCTTTCTCAGAAGGTTTCGTTCTGCTTCATCGTTATGGTTTGATGTTTTTCAGGTTTTGTATTAATTTTTCGGGTTAAAAATTAATTTTCAAAACGATTCTTTTTCTTTGTTAAATTCAGTAGTCTCTCAAAAGGCTAACACATATTTTAACCCAAGAAAAAGTAATTTGAATTTTCCCTGTATATATATCTATATATATCTCTTAAAAGTATAGTTCTTAAAATTTTTATCTTCTGTATATCTTGTGTGCTTCAAACGATGTAGTTTAAAACACACTATTAGAACTACAAGTAATTTAAATTCAATGGCTCAAGGAAATCTATCGTGATATTATTTTATATTACTGTTGTTAGGAATCTTGCTGATATTTATTTATCATTAATGAAAAAATTACCTTTTACATAATTATATTACCTTTTATTTATTTAATTGCGGTACTCCTCACAATTATGCGGAACAACTATTCACTCTACTTCATTCCTTCATCCATTTTTTCAGAAATTCTCTTTTACTGTATTGAAAAATGTCAAAAGGTCATTTGATTTTTATACTTGCTTTAAATTTGGAATCGGTTTGTGAGATCGAGGAACAAAATATTCCGACCATAAAAATTAATTTTCAAATGATTTGACAATCGAAGAAAATTTATGCATAATTGAAATAGTTAGCAACTTCCTTTCTTATTTAGCAGAGGGCAATATTTATCTGTTCTCAGAGAGTTTATTGTAATTTTTACCAGAGAAGCAAGTCTCAAAGAGTTCCTTTGTACGGGATGGATGTTGTGGAAGTTTTACGTACTTGCGTCTTTTCGTAAATATTCCTTTCGTGAAAATTTGTTTTCCTTTGATGTTGGAAGTAATATGTATACACTTTTCCTTGCTTTCTCTATCTGTAATGCAAAACGGAATACCTGGAGGCATAAATAATTGTTCTTACATTGCGGGGAACAGAAATTATGAGGGTAATTTATCGTCACTATTATGTCTTCCTCCCTCCATCCGTATAAATTCTTTCCTAATCCGAGGGAGGAATGTTGTCGTCGTCTCGAAACTCGTGAAAAATCTCTCCTTCCACTCAAGTTACGGTTCCCACATCTCTCTCATCCCCTAGAATCCTCTCCGGCACCTTCTTATACACTTACTGTTTCCTGTTTCTCTTTCACCTTGACTATTGGGGCTGAAAAGAAAATACCTTCGCAAGTTTCTATCTTCCTTTACGCATCTCCGCTTCCATCCTCTTCCGCACGTCTCCTTCTTCCCTCTTACCCGTTCTCTTACTTTTTCTCGGACGTGACTGGGTTTTTCAAGTGGTAGACGCCATTGCTGATTACTGCGTCTTTCTCATTCCGATGCTTCCTTCCATCTTACCTGCGACCACCATCGCCTTCTTCCTAAAGTTTTTATACTTTTCTTCTTCTTATTCTACGCCATTACGTATGCATTTTTTATTATACTCCCACCCTTACGGTATAACCTTACCGGGATGGAGATAATTTTATTTACTGATTTCTTTTTTATGCTCGTGCTCATCGCCGGTCCAAGATTGTATACTTTTTTATCTATCCGGAGATTTCAGCATACGCTACACCAGTCGAAGCTCATATCTAATCTTTCACAGCGTAAGTTTTTTTTTCGACGTGTTAGTCGACACGTTCTATCGGCGGACAGAAACGTAGATTTTCCTCATCATCTTGAGGAAGTGGTCGAACTATGAAGTTTTAGGGGATGAAGTTGAAATAGTATTAACTAAAATAATTTGCTTGAATAATTTGTAGAGATCTATCAGAACAGTTCTGGTGTACATGGCTGTATTTCCAAGTGAAATTAGTAAGTTCAAATTACGTATGAGTATTTTGGATTTTCGAAAGTTTTGAATATGGCTTTGAAGACTAAAGAGATTTGAGTCAGGGAGCAAAAACGATGAAATACTTTGAAGAGTAAAAGATTCTTTCAGATTGGCATAGTTCTTTCATGAACTATATCTCAAGAAACATCTAAAATACTATGGAAAGTAATTTGATTCCTTGCTCCAAGAAATAAATCGTTTCATATAATTTGCTATTCATTTTAGATTTTAAATTTTTTTCTGTTATTAATTATCTTATTTATTCTTATGACTTCTGCTTTAAATCGGACGCAATGGATAATGTATAGTCTGAAAGCTCTTTTTGATCAGGGGTGCGTCGTATAGTGCAGCAAGGATATCAATTCTTAGAATGCCTTAATATCTACATTTTAGCGTGGTTCCTCAGTTTCAACTAGCAGAATAGAATGCGCGAGACCAGTTATCAACTTGTTTTTAAGTTAATGTCATCATCAGTGAGTAATACCGTTTGAGTTAATTACTATTTCTTGCCCTCATTCAAACTTTTTTGCTCTCTTCACTAGAGATCGGTCTTTCGGAATTTTCATTACAAATAAATTGCCTTCAACCCAAATTTGCATCCCAGTTGATTTCCCATTCGATTTCCATCCTTGGTCCTCTCTGTTTCATACCTCAGTATTATTTTATTCCGTCCGCACCTGGAAACTCAATCATAGATTTATTTCCACTTTCTCCTCTTTGTATGTACTACATTGCTACTTCTTTTGAAACCATCCTATCAGATGGCCTCTCATTCAGAAACTTACTCTTTACAGCCGAATCCTCTTTGCTCATGTAATGGTGGTTACGCCTGGTTTGAATGAGGATGTGGTTAATGGTTAAGCGAGAAAGGACTTCATGATAGAGGGACAGAAGGCTCAGTTTCAGAAATCTGGCGTCACGGACTATTTAAAAACGTAGAAAATGAGAGCGTCGCGGACCTGTCTCGCATATTAATTTAACGCACGTTTCCCCCGTTCTTTTTCCCTTTCCCTTCTCATTATTACGTGAATGAAGATCACCAAGAGGCATTCCCATTTTTTATATCCGCCGGAATACGAACTAAATGCATTAGCCCTCGCATAAAGTTTTGTCTTCCGAGCGCCATTTCCTCCTCCGCAGCTAGACGGCATTTCTTCTGGGATCGCTTAATCAAAAAGGCTTTTATTGTGAATTTATATGAGGACGACTTTAAAAGGCGCTCATACATCACTGCTAATGGAGTTATTTTTATTTATACACCCTTCCCTCCTCTCGCAAATTAATTCTAAATGACGCAGCGCATAGTGACGTTCATTTCTTTTTCCACTCTCCGATTCCCTAATTACAATCGAAGAAAAAAAGCTCGGAATTAATCACGGGAATGCGCGGTTTAAAAAATGGCATGTATAATCTCGAGGAAATAGAGTGTAATCTGTCAAAATCCCGTTGGAGAGTGCCGCTGATTAGTAAAACGAGCAGGGGGTTCGGAAACTGGTCTTCAAGGAAAGATCGAGGGGGCAAGCGCGTGGAGTGGAGTGGGAGGTCGTTCGATGACGTCACCACTTTATTCCGTTGGGTCACGTGACCGTGTATCATCCGATCATCTTTTTTTTTACACTTCCCGTAAATCACGGGAGATGTATCATTCGGGAAGGGAAGGAGAAAAGACGAGGCGAGAGGATGCTTGTTCTTTGGTCAATGGATCGCTCTCACCCTCGCCCGCATCTTTCAAACGATGCCCACAGCGTCTATGACAAACAACCATCCCTTGTACTCTTTCTTGAATTAATCCTATCCTCGCCGTACTCTAAGTGTCTTTTATTAATGGCTTTCGAAGTTTATTCTGCAGGCGTATTTTTATACCCATATGCGATCGCCCTTTCACATGTGCCTTCCCTTCCAGCTTCGTGAATTTGTGTACTGTTCTTTTAGGTGAAAACGATTATGATATTTTATTTCGAATTCGCTTATTAATTTCATGAGATTCAAAAGTAGCCTTCTGGCCAATTTCATTGACTCGTCTGACAAATAAAAATCACATTACTAATAAATATGATAAATAATATACGAGACAGAAATATCATTGTAACAGAAAAGAGTAAAAAAAACGATAGGAGTATAAATTATATAGGTTCTTTAGAAACGTTGGTTACGCAAAGAAAATGGAAAATTAAGTGAATAAAAGTTAAACTTTTCATTGCAGAAAGATTTATGTTTGCATTTATTCAGAGAACTAAGACTTTTGATCCTGCTGTTGTAAAATACTTTAACGTTTTGGAGTAATATTGATAATTAAAAGACTAACTCTCTTTTGCATATGACAATGAAGTCACTGTGATCTCATGGTAAACTTTGCGGTAGTAAAACGCTCTATTCTGGTTTGAGCAAATTTATTTTTCTTATGACTAATGTACTACGAAAACATCCTCAAAGAATTTTGTTTGATTAAGGGAATCATAAAAAGTGCCGAAATTCCTTAATTTCTGTGTAAAGATTCTTAGGAATGATGATAACGCATGAAGTCGGACAGTACCGAGGATAAGTGGATTACTCTCAAGGAAAGCCATTTGAAATAATGTCGGCGATAGTTCCATGCAGTCGGCATTGTCCTGGGTGGTGTTTTGGGTGCAGGTTTCATCCCTCCAACGCATAGAACAAATTAGGTGTACGTCGGCGCATCGTTCGGGTCTCGCGATCGGTGATGATGCGTTGCCGATTAATCCTTCCATTCCGATGTTAATCACGGCTGCGGTGGTGTTGGTCGTGCACCAAAGGCACCGTAGGAATGTTGATCAGAGCTTGTTGCAGTGATCAGATTAAAGGCTCTCGTAGCAAAATCATTCCGGGCAGCCTCCATTGCCTTCTCTCCCAAAATTCTCATTTCCTTCAGTTTTTATTCTTCAGAATGCGGGCAGAAGTGGAATGTTTTGACTTTGTGCCTATCTTTGTATAAAAGTAACCGAAGGAAAAAGTACAGAAATTGATACTTGTTGAGCTTTATGGTTGTTTTATACATTCGTGTATGGTGATTTGAATGATGTAGGGGTATCAGTTATATGCGTTGTTAACTAACTAGTGGAATGCGCGCCAGAAAAGGCATAGAAGAGAATATTTTTGACTCTCAAAACGCCGGTGGTGCTATTTTTGTCGATTTTTTTCTGCAAAAATAATAAAACATAAAATAGGTGAATTCTATTACTTGATAAATTTATTCGTACTCAAGATAAATTTATTCAGTCATAGATGATTCTTCTACGTCCCAAGACTGTCATTTACGTAATAACGCAAACAATATTTCTATCACTCATCACGCTCTCTCACCCCATCTTCTCCAAAGTCTCTTATTTATTCAAAGAGGGCACTAACTCTGATTACTAAAATTATTCCTGACTAAAAAATTAAAAGCCTTGGAGGTCTTCATTTAAGCGAAATTGAGACTAGAAAGTCTCTTCCTCCATTTAGTCTGTTGTCAGCAGTATTAATAGAAACATAAATAATGGATGTATGAAAAGAAATGGAATGTAAGAAAACCTAAATTATTGTCTTAGAAAAAATATCCACTGCAAACATCCACTAATCATTCACTAACAGATAGAAAACATTGATTGATGACCATCTCTAACTTGGTTCATTCCCGAAAGTCATTTCGTATTAATGATATCTTTTGTATCAGCCACGTTCATAAAGATTGTGATGTAACTTCCCCGTTGACGATGCACAAATAATTAAAGTAACCGACAGCGTTGAAGCGTATAATCGAATGGTATGCATAAAATAGTTAAACCATATTTCGCATTAACGTTCACGACCCATCGTCGAGGGGTGGATTCTGAAACGAAGTGCGCCGCGATCGAGGTCGAGCCCAACTCGTAAAATAAGCAGTAATTTCATCGGCAGCTAATTGCCGATGTTACTTCGCCTGCATTCGCCGTCGTAAAACGATAAAGATAATATTTATGCCCGTTTGAATAATTCAAGAAACGACTCATCCGAAGAAGACGGCAATTTCTTTTTATGTCCGATATCGTCACATGCGCGGATTGCGCTTGATCGAACCGGGCGTAATTTATCGCCGAGTGGAAAGTAAACGTGGGTTTTTTTAATTTGATTGCGACTCTTTATGGTGGCCGCGATGCTTCGCGCCTTGTTCCCTACGTTGTCGAGCGAAAGTGCGTGGGATCGTAAAAAAGAGGCGTTCTAACGGTCGTTTAATTCATCGTAATCTCGCAGACTTTCTCTTTTGCTGAGGATGGACAAGAAGGGGACGATAAGAGCGAGGTTGATTTCTAAAGTATCGGCGCGTTTTTTTGTGATTCCCGTTCAGTCCGCTTGAAAACCAATTGCGGTGGTTGTGAGCTAAGCGCTTTGTATGTCGCTTTCAAAAGAGCGACAGTAAGAATCATTCATTGGGCCTTTTCTTTCGATATCCTGTCTTGATGTCCTCATCGCGTACTCTCTTAGACACTCCTACGAGCATTGCTTTTAATTCTTCGCTTCTCTTTTCGATTCTTGACGGGTAGCTATTTCCCGTCCCATGACGCAGCATCCTCTTTCTTCTGTACTTGCCCTTCTCGTGATGTATTTCCTCTTTCTTAACTGGTCTTTGATGTAAGCACGGCGTTGACTCATGCTGTGCATACATTCCGCATTCAAATTATTTTGAGCGATGATTTCTAAGAGGTTTCAGTGTTTTAGGCTAGGATTGCTGTTGATTTAGTTATATTCCTCGTACTCGTTTATAAGAGTGGTGAAATATGGCCTTTTTGGGCATTTCATGCGGCTTTTTCGTTATATACTGAAATAAATGAACGTTTTCAACGATTCATTATCCTATCTCTGTAGGTCAGATGGAAACGAAACGGGGTATATTCTAATACGGAATGCTTGATGATTAAAGTCGTGTTCCTTCTAACAATTTCAATGCTAGACGGTATAAATGCAGGCATTGTGACTCGTATGGCTACATAATTTGGACACATCCGCGGCCCTATGGTTTCTTGTGTGACCGAATTGTATGTACATACATTTTCCATACGAAATTCCAACGGTAATAGATTCCCCACATCTAATTTTACATTTAAACCGAATGTTAAAGTAAGTTACATCATCCGCTTTTTCAATCACATGGGTACTTGGTAATTTCGCTCCTATTCTATTCGATGATTTCCTGTATATCGTTGTCTAAAATTCCCAAATACTATTAAAATGATAGCGGTACCATTTTATAAATGTGAGCTTATCGCCGTTAAAGACTCAAAAGCAGCAAATGTATGAGGAATATATGCGCGAAGAGTCATTCAGGGCTCATAGAAAATAACATTTTAAAATGGATTAATTGGGTGGAATCGGTTCCATAATGTTCATATTTTTCTGTTTTACGTTACTATTGTAATAATGTAATCGTAACTTTCTCATTTGGCTAGTCATAGCTTTACTAGAAGCTCCACAGTCGCCTTTCACTGTATGATATAATACCATCGCATACAGTTTATTCGGCTTTCGAATGTAAAATGGTGGATCACTTTCTCATAGGAGCTCCCAAAGTATGGCTTTACTCTTGGATGATCTCTGAGAGCTATGAGGGAGTAGCAAACCGACTAAATTGCAAGAGCCGTCGCCTGTATGCCCTTTTGGCCCCAGGGTCGTAATTTCTTCTTCATTTTTCGGAGTCATGTAACTCCAACGACTGAGCATAAAAATTCTATGTGTTCCCATTTCGACTCGGATTCTTTCGAAAATATAACCACGAAATTTCATTCCTGCATCGAATGAGATTTGACGTCCCCGAAAACTGTTGCCATTATTTGTTGGCACTCGTTCCACAGTTATAAGGAATAGACGTCGTAACGTAATGCCCCGGATAAAGTCACCGATTTTATTAGCTGAACGGACGACTTTTGTGTTTTTATCTTTATATTTGTTTCTGGATTTCATATTCCTCTCCATGAAGTAAATTCCGTGTCTCTCATACAAACGGAGGCCTATATAATTTGGATCCAGAAAGCTCGAAAGAAATCCTGTAAATCATGTTGGTAGACTCATTCTTTATTGACGCATAGACTAGCTCTGCCTCATTATGAAACGTCGTTCAACGTTTTTCAGCTGTGTATTCAGTCATACTATCAAGTTATTACATTTTTATTTGGTTCATGGGTGATTAGAAAGGAAAGTGCCGAAATATTCTACGAGAAAATTATTCATTCATTAGAAATCTAGTGTATTGAAATTTATTATAATAAAACGATTTTGAAGTTATTATTTGAGATAATTTTTTTAATTGTTCAATCAATCATTTATATCTCAGTGCTCACGCTAAATTTTGTCATTTAAATACTTTATGTCTTTTCAATACTTCCTCAATAGTTTCAACCTATTTTGTAGTATATTATTTCACTTAAATATTTTGCCTATGTTGTGTGTTAGTTCTCGTAAACAAATTGGTTGACATTGCTTGATTTAAAAACAATTTAACGTGAACATCGAAAATAAAAATAAAAAGCGGAATAAGTGAAGAAACTGCGATCTGTTAATAATTTCAAAACATTTTATCTCACTGCATCAGAAGCCATGGTGTTAACCAATTCGCCTACCTAGTGTATTACTTCACTTAACTGGAAGCTGAAGATGAATAAACTTCGCGTGCACCGAAGTTCCATTCGAAATTCTAATTCAGCCGAAAATTGTCATTTCCATTTCGTTTCCCTTCGATGCTTTTTATCCGGTTTACTTTCCTGACAAAAGGAACGTGCTTCGCAGAGGGAGAGCAATGAATTATTCCCGATAATATCGGTTAATGCGAAAAAAACCTTCTTCAACGTCTGGAAAAATATCTCGCGGAGACCGCAATGAAATCAGACGATGGGCTGTTCGACCTCCGACGACCTCAGGAACGCAATTATCGTTTTATCCCGACCGCAAAATCCGCGTCTTTATTGGAAACCTTCGATTCTGCATAAAATGAAAAATGGACGAGAAAGTCGGGCCTTCTAGACGTCCCATACAAATCCGCCGTATTTTTAATCAAATGAAATTTTTTTAAGGAGGTCCGTTTTTATTCACGGGACATTCCGATCATACATGCCGGTTTCTTTCTCCGGATGGTAGACGACTGTGCTCGAGGTATTACCGCTCGCGTGGAAGAGTGGCATTAAGGTCTGCTCTCAATGTATCCAATCCGATTTATTGTGTTTCACAGTTTAACCCAACTTTTATGGATCTCTCAATCGTCTCTGAGCTTTATTGGAATCTGTATCGCTAGGAATTTTTCGCTGACGTCGAAAATTTTTCGCGGCAGTAAAAAGATCCATTTCAAACCATATGTATTACCACTTTGGTTCCGTTCCCTCTAGTAATTCATGACGTTTTGATGGCGCGTTTTGTATTTTTTCCTCTCGGTTTTATTGATCTATCTCTCGTAAAGATGTCTAGCGTCCTGAATTTTGTATCGTTTTCTTTTGTTTTAGCTTTTAAGTCGAGAGATAGCAATATCGCATTATCATTTATTATCCCAAAGTAAACGAGAATATAAAATTAATAGTTATCTACTTACTTAAAAGAGCACCCAATTAATTTATTTCTTCTTTTAATTCATTTACTATACTTAATCGTCGAGAGAGGCGATGAGTGGTGAGGATAATTATTCCTTAGATTAAACAGTCATATAGCCTATTCAAGAATTGGTGGAGATAATTCGCCTAAGGCTAAGATATGTGGTTCAGAAAGTTTTCCGATAAATACTTCCTCCTTTAGGCAGTCCTATTAATTCTATAAGCTTAATGAATCTTTCGATCGCAACAGGTGATAATAGACGAGTGTTACGGTGCATTCTATTTATGTAAAACTATCCAATTTTCTAAATATTTATCCTATAGTTACAGATTGTGGAATGATGAAGATACTTCCATGAAAACATTATTTATAAAATGAATTTTAATCGAAAATATATGCTCTCGTAAAATTTAGCAAGTCGTGAAATAGTGGATATTTTTCAAGTATCCGTTTCAAAAGACGCCTGTATGACACCCAGCTAGGAACGCCAATGTACCTTGTACGTTAGCTGAAATACATTTGATTTTAGAAAAATCTATTATCTGCAATAAGTTTACACTGTTCCATCGAGTAATAATTATCTTGTATTCGAAAATCTATTGATTTTCATGAGAAACTAATATGTAAAAGAAATAATCATCCTCTGGATTCGGAAGAGAGAACCAATTGAAGGATTTAGATATACGAACCAAGATTTGAACGATTATTTTCGGAGTATTATCAGAATGATTATTTTGTAGTTTTTCGGCTTTGTTTTCCCATTCCACTATTATTAAGTTCAACGGCCTGTAATGAAAGTTTAAAGACCTTTTTACAGCGCTAAATCATTATCCGCATTCGATATTGCACGATCAGATATTTTCTCTTCTAGCCATCGAAGAAGATAACCCTTTTAAACAATCTCTTTGAAGGCTAGACATATTTCACATCTATTCTAGATCGCTGTAAAACGGGTACCCTTTATGAATATAAGTTGCGCTTTGTTCGCGAAACGACGGAACAACAGTTCATAAATAGCATTGAGGAAGTAATTTCGAAGGAAGAGGGCAACGGCTGGGAGATTACTCATCGATGCACTTTCGGAAAAAAGAGTTTTATGATAAGGAAGGCTCGTTGTAAGGGAGGAGAGAGCAAAAGGGAGAGATGGAAAAAGAGACAGATGTTGAGTCGAAGGGATAAGGGAAATCGTTGTGAGGCGGCAGACTGAGGGTAAAGGAAGCAAAAATAGAGAAAAATATAAGTGATAGAGGTTAAGTGAAATTTCAGCGGGGTCTCTCAGGGCTGGTTGATGAAGTCTGGCGATGCCGTAGAAAATGTAAAAGTTCTTCCCGAAGAGGTCTATCTCGGAAGGTTATAGGCCCCTTTCCATCTCTTCCGCATTTCCAAAGATCCCTTTTCTTCAAAACCTTTCGCCGCGAGTGGGAGGGAATGAAAAGACAGGAGCAAAATATGG
This sequence comes from Pachydiplax longipennis, assembly GCA_036926295.1. Lineage (NCBI taxonomy): Eukaryota > Metazoa > Arthropoda > Insecta > Odonata > Libellulidae > Pachydiplax > Pachydiplax longipennis. The sequence continues at coordinate 55,694,569 of JAVFKF010000004.1, forward strand.
AAATAGAGAAGTGGGGGAGTTGAAAATATTTGCGTGTGGCCCACTCAGACATCCAGATACTCGTGAGATAGAAAGACGCGGGGGGAGACGACAGCGAGGGCAGAAATAAAAGGAAAAAATTCGGGCCCTAAAAATGGACGATTTATATTTTTCCCGGTATTACAAAACACTCTTGTCTGCGGGTGAACCGAAGGTCTGGGGGTTTGAAGGAACGGGAAGGTAAAAGTTTTTTTTTCGGAATTGGGGTGGGATTTTTCGTGCTAAGGGGATGCAGAGGGAAGAGCGGGGAAAGATACACGTATACGGTTTCTCTTCTGTGAGGCTTTATACGACGCTCAGGGCCTGGAGGGGAGGGAGATTTATGTGTGCACGAGATTGAGTCCGGGGGGTGCGGGGAAATTGATCCATGTGGCCACTAAAAGAGGCGATGGAGAGAGGAAACGTATCTTCTCAACTCTTTCCTTTCCAAATACTCTTTCCTTCTCCACTTAGCCTTTCACCTCTTCCTCCCCCTTCATGTAATCCCTTTAATTATCTCCATGAGCAGAAGCATGAGAATGCCTACCCAAATAAACTTGTTTTTCTCATCCAAACATTGATTAAGTTGGTCTCTTTGATTTTGTACGTTGTATTCAGTCTTGATGCTGCCGGAACAACCTTGCAATGTGGGTTTAAATCAGTGATGGCTTTAGTCTGTTCTGTGATTCTTACTAAAGCCAAATCATTCTCTATCGCATCAATGTAGTCCACTGATAAGTTCAGCAGAATTTTTGGCCGAATGCCTGCATTCCTTATTATTATATAAAGAGGAGCCCCTCTGTCAGAGTCCAGTTATTTATCGGGTTGACATTGGTCTCTTTTATCATTCATATAATCTCATCTCTAATCCTCCATCGTAAGAGAGCCCTTTTTCTCTCTTGTCTTCACCTCATCTGTTTCTGCCCCAGTTCCCTTCGTTCTGCTTTACTAGAGAAAATGGGTTCAAATATGTACCGCAAAGGACCTTGAAATAATGCAGGAGATTTAGCTCATGAAGGTGTTCGTATATTCACCAGCGCTGCAGCTTGGCTGGTGAATAATATCCCTTGCAGTTAGTTATGGATTGTAAATTTTTATTGCGAGATAAATTCAGCTGCATTCCTTCCGGTTTAGGGAATATTTAGCAATAAAAAATGACCTTACTGTTTAGAGTTTGGCAAGGTCGCCTTTTCTCCAAATATGCATTAATAATTTAAGAAATTTATGGTTCACATTATCTTATTCCTGGAAAGCGTTGTTTAATTAATTTTGAGTTGATTACCACCTGTGGTGTTCGTAGCAAGTGCTTTAAGCAGTCTGTAGTTTATCAGTATAGAAGAATGCCGTGATAGTTCCATTATTTCCGCCATACTGATTTCGCTTCCTTCAATATTTGCTTGATTGACGATCTTATGTTGTCCCTCTGTTTTGTGCTATCTTTGAGTTTTCAGTTTTTTTTGTATTTTTATCTAACTGAAACATTTATTCATCAATATCATTTTAGAACATGTTTTTCTTTATTACCATGCAATTATTTTCAAGTTTGCTAATGGTTGGTCGTAGACTTCAACCAATCAGAAGCCTCCGAAATTCCCAGTACTTCCAGTTTTTACCTCAGCTTCTAGGAATATCACTGATCATATTGTTGGAAAAATATCCACTTATAAAAATATCCTCTTATTCCTCGTTCAGTTACGACTCCAGTATACTTGGTTAAGAGTTTTAACCTTTCATCCATCCCTCGGTAACTTCATCGCAATAACCAGTTGAGTCACAATTGGCTCCAAGAGTTTTCGTCCTCTTTCCTTTATGTGTCGCGGAAGATTGGTCTCAGGGAAGAACACTAAGGGGAAAAATTCCTTGCCCTAGCTCCCTTTTTATGTGTCTATTTAGGGGAAATGTTTCACCGTAGAAACTCGTAGTCTGTCGCCGGCGTTATTGGTGTTGGGGATGGATGCTTTGAGTGGCGTGCGGCGTTCTTGAGTCAATCTTCTGGAGATGGATAGGCAAAAAAGGGTCACGCAAGGATAACCCGGGGTGTCTAGGAGCAACCGGAGGATTTTGCTGACGGAGGGACTCTATTCCTGCTGCGGTATACTTGAAAGAATGCTTTCCTTTTGTTGTTAGTAATTGGAGCTTGGGAATGAATAAATACTCTGCACCAAAGCTTAAAATTCAAAGAATTGGGAAGGTAGATTGACTCTTGTTAATTTCTTTCACGATCGTTTTAGTTTATCTTGTCGTGTTTTGTTTTGGAAATTTCGAAAAGGAAAGCAGAGGTTGCTGTGGCCTATAATGACGTAGTTGTCTCCCATAGAAATTAGGAATTGATATTCTTATTGACTTTCGGTTAGTTTCATATTAAAGAGTCAATAATAGGAGCTGAAATTATGATTACAAGCTTTATTTTACTCCAGCACTGCTGAATAATTCTATTGGACTCCCTCAGCTGGGTAACGTATGAGCAGAAAAGAAACTGTAATCTAGGTATAATTAAAGCACGCGCCAAAGTTTTAGTACTAGCCGAAGTTCCCTACTTTTAGGGACCGGAGATTTCGCTATTCCATCGCGACAAATTAGCAGCCATCCTCTCATAGCTGCGTACTTTATTTTCGTGCAACCAAAGCCGCAAGTCACTATAATTTTTGTCGGGATCTGATCTCTGTGAATCAGCAGTCCGGAAGAACGTGCGATAGACTGTTCGCGTCGTTTAAAAAAATGAAGAGTCCAGGGACGATGGTCCTTCCTTGACTTTTTTATGGGAAATTGCGGGGATAATTCGTCGCGTGTTGAGAATAGTGAAGTGGGGAAAAGGATGGAAGAGAGTTATTTTGCGAAAGAGGGCCGAATTGGGGGTAGTGTTTGGGGTCGTGGGATAGGAAGTGGCTGGTTGAAAATTGGAGTGGGTAGTCGATTCGGGATATCCCGTCAGCGCTCCACCGACACCGTGAAACCGGGGCTGTAACTCACCTCCGCGTGGGCAATGCATCTAAAACTCCCCCGCGATCCATCTCCTTCAACGATTCAGAGCGTTCATCAAACGGTATGTTTGGCCAGAACCTCCTGCTTTGAGATGGGGAAAGGGTAGTACGATGGCCGCGTGCTGTTGTACTGTTAGCGCGTTACGTAAATCGATCCATAGCTCGCTTGGTACCCGAAGGTACGGAGAGAATTGATAATATTACGGAGAGGTAGGGTATGTCCGGATCGATTTTCAGCTATATGGCGGATTTTTTTATTTTTAAGCGGTAGATTGGTGCTTTTAGGTATTGAAAACATACCGGAATTTACGCTGATTATCATGATCGAAGTGTTTATCACATGATGTTTTACCTCTGTGAAATTCGATTATATCGCATCTCTTTGTTAAAAAACCTTCAAACTATTGGTGGAATTACCAGCCATCATGATTGGATATCGTAATGATAAGAGTTAGAATCAGTAGATCGATAATGTGGAGAAGGAGCCAACTCAAAATTTAAGGCATGAAATTAGTGAATTTTTAAATCTCAAAATTTCCGGATATTTTTTCAATTTTCAACCAAAAAAATTTTGCAATTATATTTGAAATTATGAATTAGGAATTACTGTAGGATTCGAAATTTCGTACTTAAAATTTAAAAGAGGCTCTGCGCCCGCGCAATTCATCTAATAGCATCATAAGTATTTGAAAGCATTCCTTCCAATTTCACCCTTTCATTCTGAATTATGTACTTATTTACGCTAAATGTAAATGAAATCTGTACCTCCCTGTTTTTGCTCGTATTACTCCTTTCATCCGAATCGAAACTACGTAAAATTGCCATATATTATAAGACGTTCTCAGGACTGCTGCTGTTGTGCGAAATTCAATTATAGCAGCCAAAACACCAACCTGGAGAAACAGCTCCATCTTGTGCGATTCTTTCTCTGCTAAAATATACTACGCAACTCGGATTCTCTCGCTTTATCTTCTCAGCCTTTTCGTAGAGTTATCAAACTCGCTAATGAGAATTTACTGCATCTCATCCGCGTATCGGAGTAACAAACTTGACATCGAAACGAAGATGAATGGTTAACTGCGGCCAGGGTATCGAGTCCCAGAATCAGGTTCGCCTTAATGGATTCGACCTGCTTTCTGAGGTATGAATGATTGCTGTCGTTTTCGCGAAATACGCATAAATCGCATACTGTGATTGAGTTTAATGAGTCCCGAAGTAATTTCCTGTGGAATTATCCTAAGAAGTTTTTCCATCGTTTCTTGCAGATGTATGGAAATACTACTGTTCATATCTAATTTTGCTGTTCCCCTCTATACGTTGAGAAGCTGCCGTTTTAAGCGAAGGAAATAGTTTCTCAGTGTTTCTTTTATAGATTTTCATGCACAGTAAGAAAGAGATGTGAGAGAATTAAATAAAAGCTTAGCTTAGCTTCCTTGTTCCCATTTTAAAAGTTCGAGTGCGGTAAAATTTTCGACAAATGATTTTCCTTTTGCCATTTCAAAGTTTCGCAATAAGAGTTCTGAAAAAGGAAATTGATGAAAAATATACGGCAAGCTAAGCTTTAGGAACCTTTCTAAATGAGAGTTTTGCAATTATAATTGTTTTTGCCATTCCGAACAAGTTGCATTTTAGCGTTACACAGACAGGAATATTGAAATTGATAAAGCGCAGAATATTTCTCCTCCTCAAATATAATTAAACTAATAATTTAATTAGGAATACGATTAGACAAGAATAATGTAAAAAATACTTAGTCCATCAACCATGGCAGAGAGATGGCTGTATCGGTTTGCACCTGGGGATGGGAAAATCCGCGTTATAAGTGGGTTTCAGAGCGTCGTAAGTGGTGCATTTAACATTATGTTATGTTAATGGGATCGGAACTAAGATAAAACGTGTATTAAACAGGAGCATATTAAACGAGTTTTACTGTATTTATACTCGTTAGTTTATTGGTGTTTAATGCGGATTGATTATTTGATGGGATGGATACCCTAACCCCTGCAATACAGATTCATGAGTGACCTACGTGCTGGACTAGCCTTTCATATGAGCAACACGTCCGAGATATGCATCACCGTGCACTTGGTACGCCTCTATCGCCATCTCTTCGGTCACATCCGTCTCCAGATCGCCGCCAGCACTTCATTTCGGGTCATTTGCAGTTCGCTCGTCGATCTCTTTAACACGTGTCACCCTCCCAGCGTCCCTTTCTTCCGGTTGCCGGAGCGCCGTGTTGTTTAATGCGAGAGCTAACGACGTGTTTTCGCCCGTGCGCTAATTTCTAGAGGACGCATAACCTTGCGGAAAATATCTCCGACGCCGTTTTAGTGAGAATACCAGTGTTACTTGAGTGTTAATCACCTCACTCTCGACTCTTTGTCCTTCGCGTGCGGAGACTTTCCAGAAAGCCAGCTGTATCTTTCACATGATATAGTTATAGTTCGATCAAGAGAGATTGTAGAGGAAGAAGTTTTACTTTGGAGCAAAATGCCCCCCTATTTAGTTGTCATTGCGAAGAATTTAATTTCGGCCTTTAAAGATAGCGTCAAGCTCTTCGCTTAGCACTTCCTTTTGCTGTGAATGTCTTAATATTTTCTTCCCTCCGAGATTCGATGCTCTGTTTTTCTGAATGCGCCCCGGTGTATTCTTTCATTTTTTTGTTACCCATTGCGTTTTGGAATTGAATTAGCGACGAAAGCGTTAACCAGCTGAGCACGAATTTAGGAAGCAATATCCGTGATGGCGCGTCTTTCTCTTTATTTCTAGATCAGAGCTACAGTGGATCGGAATTTGAGAAGAGGCGTGTATTGTTTTTTGAGAATTTCAGTCAGCCATATGGAATGCAAGGGCTAGATGTTTTCGTTGTGAATTAGACGCACCTTCACGGATTTTGAGTGAATGGAGAATAATAGGTGTGACCATTGTCCTTGTTAATAAAGGCATATGATATTCCGGGATTTTCCTGTTGCTCTTTGCATTCCAATCCTGATTCTCAAGTGCGATGAATTTTTTCTTGAATTTTGGTGATTAAAGATATTTTATAATTGACTAAGTTTAGCATCATTTTTGAAAAATATTCGATGATTTGAACTAAAGCCATGCCTATCTTCCGGTCCGGTGGATGCACTGCACTGGTGGACTAAATAGGGCTAACTTACTAAAGTAGGTCCTTCCATACTAAATTCCACTTCAAGACTCGCCGAACTCAATTATCAAGCGTTTTAAAAAAGTATTTCTTCCGGTCTCCAACACCTTATATGCACGTTTGATGTCAACGCCGTCCTAGAATTACGTGCAATCAAACAGTTGCTCAGATTTACATCAGCTATAGCCCAAAAGAAATTATAACTGCGCTTCACTAAATAAATCATCCGACCCTTCAGTCGTCTTCGTCATTACGGCACGCACATTATTAGACCAGCATCTTTTCGAGTACATTTCTCTTCAAAGGTTCGGCTAAAAGGAACATCGATCAAGATGGAAATTATAGAAAATGATGCGGACCTCACAAGAGCCGAACGAGAGAAAGTTGAAGAGGCGTTCCCCCAAATTCCTCCTCACCTCTCCTTCGCATCTTCCACGCATTCCTCCTCTTCCCACGTTCCCAGACTCCAACTTCCGACCCGATTTCCCCATACGTCACCAAGGAGAGCGTATTTACTCAATGGATTCCATGGAAATCTCGCGTGTTTACCAAGTGAGGGGCTGCGAAGCGAATTTTATCGTTGCTTCTTTTCCAAGTCGGTGGAAGAGGGTTACTTGGAGATAAGGCCGCTGCAATTCCTCTAGTATTATATAGGATCGATGAAAAAAGCATTTATCTCCATCCTTTCCATCTCCTAAAGAGATTTCCTTGCGACCGATTCTTATCCAAAAATACCTTTTAGACTCGCTTTGACGAAGACTTGCGAATTCATTCCGTAAGGTAGCAACTCGCCTTTTGTTACGGTGTTGTCTGCTTGATGGAATTTCCAGCTACCGTACCTTGATTGATGGATTATTTTTCTGCCTCTTAGGACAGGGTATTACGTGTTTTATTTACTGTCGTCTCAGTCTCGTTCATGGCTGTGATGTTTTGAAAATTTCTGAGGTATGAATGATCCTGATTAATGGTATTAATGTTGGCCTCTCCTTATCGAAAGCTATGAAAGGTGTTATTCCTAGAGTGTTGCCCTTACGTAAACTTTTTCCACTTATTACATTTTGTCTCGGAGACGAAAGCGGGGTTAACTACCTCACTCACCATCTTGGCTAGTAACCCTTGATTCCTTCTCCAGAGCTGATCGTACCTTATTGTGGAGGATTTGAGGTACAAATCGGTCTTAATGAAAATTTCGTTGATCGGATCATTCTAAAACTTTTTATTGGAAAATGCGAATTTAGAAATTGTTGGCTTCAAGAATTTCTTCGATTTATTTACGACTTGAATAGTTGACTTTCTTAGCAGAAACTCTTTTTTTCAAATAGTGATTAGGACTTTGAAATTTTTATATTTTAAATCAATCACTTAAATTGTTATGCGAGAGAACCGAAATTAAAATCATTCTTATTTATTATTCAATCTGTGGCTATATTCTGATTTCCTCCCTAATTTACTCTAATCATACTTCTGTATCCAATTCGGAAGTAATCAATCCAGCTTATAATAACAAGATTTGTACATACATTCAGTCATTTCATCATAGTTAATAAATTGTAATCCTTCATTTCTCTAGATTGCCGTAGCGCATCTGCAGTTCTTTCGTACACTTATTCGCAAGAATTCCCGCAGATTTAATTTACCACGCTTCCGAAGCCTCTCCCGTGTGTTTCACCAAAATAATCCTCATGTCTATTTGAATTAGGTCTCTTCCTCACTCGCATCGCATTCAAAATGAGCGAATAATTCCGGAGTTACAAATAACGCGTGATTGGCGAGACACGTAATTTTCCAGCCTTAGATCGGATAAAAGAAAACCCGCAGAAATAAACCGGGGTTCTCCCTCACGCCAGAAAATTAGCGGTCGTAAACAAGTCTCCCCTGCATTCAATCGCCGCTGGTAACTCTTGCAGTTCAATTTCGCTCCGTTCGCAGTTCGAAACAAGCGATGAGAAAAAGACGTAGCCGGGATGTAATCCGTCAGTATGGAGCATGAGGAAGGAAGGGATTCCCCTTTTACGTGGAATAGTCCGCCTGTAATTTGATTTCTCGCTTCATTGGCGCGACATGGATGCATACGATAGAGTTTGTGAGTGCTCGGTTGGACGACAGAGGGGATGGAGATTGAAGGCAAGGAAGGGGAAGGAAAATGAATGGATGAGTAAGGGAGTGAAGTGGGGGAGTATAGGGGAGGGAGAAAAGTAGGGGACAAACGCTATAATATAAGTGAGGGGTATTTGTTCGCTATGAGCGAATATGAGAATTATGGGATCGGGAAAGGGTAGGGAAAAGTGGCCGTGGGGTGAGGTTTGAATTTTGCGGGGCTATTATCGGCCCCTAGTTGCGTCTTTGCTAGATGGGGGTATTTTGGGAAGAGATTGGCAGGAAGAGGAGCAGGTCGGGAAGAGGGAAGATTCTGAAGTAATAACGTGAAGTGGAGATGTTACGAGGAGAGTTATGGGGTTGGATTGGGATTTATAATATTACCCTGTTACTTTAAGAGTCCTCCTATGAAAATTGATGGGGAGCTGGGAAGGTTGGGGGGATTTCTCTCTTTTCGGAGGCTGAGTGCATTTGGAAGTATTTCCCGTTACGTTTACCCCGAGAAATATTTGTCTTCGGTAATGGGACAAAGACAGACGATTTCTTTCTCCATCTGCGACGATTGTCAGAGTTAACTGATTCTCAAGCGATGGGATGGCAGCGTAATCAGTGAGACGATCCGGAGAAATTGTTTTCTGTCTAAAAGCGGCGCTATATCTGTCATGTTGATACCTCTTGCCCTTCACTGCACTCGCAGAAAATAAAGATGAAGCCGTTAGATGCGTTTTTGTTGGAATATTCACTCGGTGAGTAAAGCTCCGCTTGAAGAGATTGTTTCCATTTTCGATAGGTTAAAACTGTTGTTTGATGTCAGGTATGGAGAGTGTACGTACATTATCATGTTCCGCATTGTTCTACCGTTGGAATGGTATTAAAAAGAGGTCGGTAGGAGAGGAAATGGTAATTTCAGTCTATCGTATGCGAATGGGTGTGTTAAAAGAGGAAATAAAGTGAGGAATCCGCGGGAGTTATGTGAAGGGCCATCGCTGATTTTCTGAATCGCATAGCGTTTCCATCGATATGTGAATTCGCTGGTATTATCCTATTTATTGCCCGTTACATTCCGGTTCGCTGGAATTCCGCAAGTTTGTAGGAAACTTATGGATACTATTTTCCGATATCGCGTGCCTTATTGCTGCGTCAATGATTCCCGTTCGTGCGCTGGGAAAATTCCATCTCTCGATTGCGGAGGAGCTTTGAATTGTGGATCAACCGCTGTGAAATATCGTTTAAACGCATATGTCTTACGCGCGAAATCCCCGCGCAATTCCGAAAAGAGTATTACCTCCGTTTAAATGTATATGACGCTCGGGAAATGATCTCTTTCGCGATGATTTTATCGATACCCTCGCTCTAATCACTGTACTTTATTTTTATGTCTTTACCATTTAATTTGCTCTCTAGTCATTCCGACTTATTGTATCACTTTTTAATGCTCTATTAAAATATGGATTCATAGATTTTCATTCATCATAATGCGTTTGAGGCTGCCGATCCATTAAAATTCTGTCTTTACATCCATACATATTACGGGACTCGCGTAAATTATCATCCAACGGTTAAATAATTTAATTAATTCATCATCAATCTGATACATGTGTTATTCCTCTACCTAATGAGTTTTCTTGTTAAATATAATGCTTCGTCATGGATTTAAAATTCATGGGATTATGGACTCGTTATTTTATTCGCATTTACGGTTTGAATAATTTACCGGACTCCTGATGACTTAAGTGCCATTAATTTTCACTCGATTTTAATTATTTTTCTGCTCAGTGTGTATTTTCGAAATCATTATCTTCGTTATTAATGATTTTTATCGCAGTTTAAAGCAATTCCAAAGTTAGAAATTGATACATGTTAGTATGTATGTAGCATTAATAATACGCTCAAGGTAAACAAATACTTCAGGCTTAGAGTTATTGATTTAATGAGGCAGGAAATCCTTTTCATGACGCGATTAATTAAATGAAACGAATAAGAAGATAGTTTACGTTTAATTCCTTATAATTTAGCACCCATAAAGCCATTCAAAGGCTGTTGAGTGGGATGTTAAATATCTTTATCCTAGAATATAACGTTGTGCTCAATAAGCGCATAAAGTAGTTTTATGGAATTATGAAAGCATGACCTAGAGACTGTAATTCATCCACTCTGAACATAGGAATCAAATAATTCCATCATTGAGAAATTATTCACAAAAACATTCCCCATCAATGATAAATTAATTTTTCCGATGACGAAATCGATCTTTTGAAGGTTTAAGCAAGATTTAATTATCCATTCGCTATTCTCGATTTATTCGGTCACTCAAATAAACATGAATTACGATATTTATATTTCCCTCAGAATTAACGAGTCTACTTATCATACGCTTTACAGCTATACTAGCGGAAAAATCTCGCCGAATGAATCAATTCAGAGTTCAAGATGGTTGGTTTTGCGAAAGGAGATTTGATTGATAGTGATCTGCGGAACTCATGAAGCGAGTCAATCAGCATCACGCGCCAAGCATTTCAACAGCATGATTATCCATATTAGCCTCTCTCCCACGTCCTCGTTCGCTCAATCTAAAAGTATGTTTATTTTCCCAAAGGGGATCGCTATAATGACATTTTAAAACGTTTCACAGAAAATGCTGTTTACGGGATTTCACGTGCCTTCTAAAAGGATTCTCAAAGTCGGCTCGAATCGTACTCGCCATTAATGGAATACAAGTGGCCGAGCGATCGAAGCGATATCCTCTATTTCCGGGAACTCGGATGTCCTCCTTGCAACGCGGATGTATAACGGGAGGGAAGAGGAGATGTCTCCTGAATCTCGATCAGTCTTTCTCTTACATATGCCTCTTTTTGTCATCTTACAAGATGGATATTTTCAAAGTATCATAGCGATGTCACTTAAGCTCGTAGTTTCCACCTCCTATTCAGCTATTATGATACGTATCTTTTTATATATACCATGCTCTACTGTGTGGTAAGTTTAATTATCTGCAACAGCTTCCTTCTGTTTCCATTATAGCTAAGGTTCTTCGTCGAATAAAGACTAATTTTTATGTAATTCATTTAATTTTATGGAAGTCAAATTTTTTCGAGTAATGCAAATCTTTTATTCTTACACTCTTTAAGTGGTATTTTTTGGTTCATAATTAACGGTTATTGTTCATTGCAATAAACGAAGAAATCGTATTTCTCTTTTTTAATCGTGATAGTGCATAACTGGATTCATTTATATACTTAATTCAGAAAAACGTTGGTAAATTTTAAAGGCAGCGACATTTCTCTAGCTTGTCTACTTTGGGTCCCACAAGTGAACGTATATTCTTCGTGAGCTGTATATTACATATTCATTGTATTATGAAAATAATAGGTATAGATCTTTGTTATATTGCAACTTCTCTTGCCGAGTGCTTTTTTCAAAGCTGGATAAAAATTAAATTGTCATTTATATTATAGTTTTACATCAAAGTTTTGGAGACTATTCTGCTATGTTTTATGCTCGAAAGTTGAGTTTTGTTCGATTTATTTTCATACGTTTCCTTTCTATTACAGGTGAGTGCTTCAATTGGTGTAATTTGGTTACCTAGCTGACCAGTGGTTGATTGATAATTGTGAGTACTACTATTTTACCGCTTTTGAAATAGTTGTTCAATGTAGCATGGACTTTTTTACGTTTATTAAGTGTGAATGAGAAGATTTTAAATCGATATAAATGCTGATCGCAAGTGATTTCTTCTTGGCACGATTACTTAATTTGTTGATAGGATTGGAAAACCTCGGTAATTTTTAATTGCAAATATTGTAATTATTATCTTACCATTCAGTGAACGTGATGAATATAAGGGCAAATAGAAATTTGTATAATTCGTTTGGGGGCTAACATAGCCGCATATTTCACTCAATATTTGGAAAAATATTTAAGAAGGGTCGATAAATTGCTTGAAATTAGTTCACGATTCTTTCATTAAATAATTTTAAACAATGGATATCATACTTCTTTCCCGTGACTGTGCTCATTTCTATGTACTGATTTTAAGATTTTTTGCTCCGGAGAAATTGAAAGACGTTAATTCAAATCCCAGGAAATACTTGATATTTCTAGATCATTAGCTCTCTGGGAGCTGTCACTGACTCATGTACGAAGCAAGATTGCTTTTTAAGGAATCACTCCTTTAAAGCGCTTCGAATATAGGCTGCCTCCCCTCGTGGCGAATTAATCAATCCTAGGTCTCCTGCGTGAGCGAACAATTGCGCGAAATCGCACGAAGTACACATAATACATCGTTCGGAGGAATTTCCTTTCCGCTTGGCGGGAGCCGCTTCCCGCTTCGAATTATAATTGCAAACGGGGTCGGTGGGTAACTGTAAAGCTGGCGTAAAATGATCGATCGGTCACTTACAGGTGCGGACGTGGAGTAATTAAAGTGAATACGTGACGTTGTAGCTCGAAGGACGTCCCAGGAGGTAGTGAAAGTGGTTTGAGCCATCGTCATGTGCACGCTTAGGATACTCGTTTGTTTTTTCTGTTCATCTGTCGTCTCTCGGTGGAGAAGCCCTCCCAGTTCCTAGTGTCTTGTTTCGCTTGCCACCACAGATCGGATAGGCGGTACTTGTACCGCCACACATGCCGAGAATCACTGCCAAAAGGGATACTCGATAGAGAAGGAAGGAATCGAACTCCGTTCGGATGTTGGTTATGGAGAACAATCGCGTATTTCTTCGACATGAATGAAGTGAAATCAAGGTTAATGTGTTGAGTTACTCTATTGTTAGGTCATGTCCTTTTACCCTCCTTTGGTTGAGCCCGCAGACATCTATAGCATTTAGTGTGAACTTTAAAATCTCCATAAGGTTTTATTCTAGCTTTTTATTGCAATGATAAATTATAGCCAGATTAATGTTTTATGACTGTTAATCCCTATTTTACATAGTTAATTTGAGATTTAAATGCGGAATTAATTCATTCAGAAAAATATTCCTAATTAATATTAATAATCCACATAAACATTGAATAAAAATGTTATTTGAATATTTAATATCTCAGTTCCGTTAAGGTTTCACGAAAATTTAATTCTCAATATATTTTCATAAATTTCGTAATTTTCCGTTGAAGTATGAAATAGTTATGCTTCGTATGTATTTACCCAAACTCTGTGGTTAAAGCGTTCCTTACAAACTCGTCTAGATTCTAAATATATTTTTTTCATTACATCGTGTTTTACAGTTGAATTATTTCGAATCTTTTGCTAGAAATGTTTCATTCTAACAGCAGACTATTTTTCATATCTATTAATCGCTAGCCTGAATCTCTTCAGTATCTATCCAAGGTGCCTATGTTGTTTGGAGTGACTTCTATCACGTAGGCACAATCCGAGAAACGCGGGAACTGTGGAAACTGCGATATTAGTCTCTCGCCCAGGGAAGATTCTTGGCAGAGGATGCGTTCCTTAACTACCGATTTCTCCTTTTTAAAAGTCGCGTTAAATATATTATTTATTTTATGATGAGGCCACAAATGTTTGTCTATAATCCGAAAACTTTAAAGGCCTCAGATTCTTATAGGTCCCTCTTGTCTTCCCCAAAGCGGCACACCCCTTCACCTCGTGTCTCCGCATTCCTCTTTTCTATTCTACTTCCTTGTCACTCTTCCTCCCCTATTCCTTTCCTCCCGAAAAACCGCCCATCTCGCGCTCCTCTCTCAGCTTCCGTTGCGGAAATAGCATTCGATCCCATCTCCAGACACAAAACGAAGGGTCTCGCGCCTCATAACACACCTCTGGGAGTGTTTCGTCTGTAGAGATGCCGACGCTTTTTTCTTTTCTTTCGACGTGTGAAAGGAGGGGAGCGGCATGCATTTTTGAAGGTGGGAGGGGCCGGAGAGGTATTTTGATGTCGAGTATGGTAAAGAAGTAGGAAATGGAGATGAAGAATGGAGAGAGAGATGGGTATAAATATGTTAATGCTTCCTGTTAGCAGACAGCGAACGGAAACTGGCTGTTGCAACGACGAAAATACACCCGAGTCGTTAATAAAGCATACTAAGGAATGTGGGATGAATTACTTCGTGGACCACATTTTTGTTCACATCCTTGATCTCATCGTGTTTGCGACAAGGATTAATAAAGCTATTTAATAGTATATACTTAAGCTCTTCTTTTTCTTTTGCCCAAAATTTGGTGTTTATTTCGCTCGTGGAAAGCCGCCCAGTCGGGAATACTTGAATTCTTGCAGCGAATTCTTGAACAGTTTTATTTTGTCGTTATTTGGAAATACATCTTAAAGCTAAATTATTTCATTATCTTTCGAGAAGCATTTTAGATTAATTTGTTGCTCAAAAGCAGCAGTTAAATTCGAAAATACGTAGATATTCTTCTGCCGCAGTTCCACTACTTTCTTCCGTTTCTTCAGCTACGTTGCTGTTTTTTTTATAATGTGTGCAATCATCTACCGGTCACTTCCTGAAATCAGCAATGAGAAAATTACTCTAGATAGGGGATTCGCTATAAATTACTCTCAATGACTTTCATGAAAGCATCGAAAGAAGTAAAGAAAAGAGTAGATAAGGTATTCAGCTAAGCTCTCTCTCTCCCTTCAGCTAATCTCAGGACGAAGGCAAAAAATAGGAAAACTAAAAAATTTCGGTCGTAGCAATTTCAATCGTAGCATATAAACGATAAATTGCATCAATATAAACTATATGTATATAATCGGAGAATCAGTATCGTCTCCTAAATAATTAACTGTTTGTGAAAATACTTGTGTTAAGACGTATCCATGAGTAATCTTTACAACACAAAGGACAGCAACGACGATGATGACATTCGTATCTGAATGAAGGTGAAATTATTTCGTGTAATCCTTCCATTGGGACATCAATCCATTAATAATTCCATCCATTAATTCAATCAAAAGAACGCCCTTGATGTGGAGATTTCCTCAATTGAGGGAGTGGAGGCCAGAAAAGTGGCTCAGGGAACCCAATGGGCTTTTCTTTCTCTACCTTGGCAGCTTGAAAACGGAGGCAAGGGATCTCTCGGTGACGAATGAGTTTGTGGCGAGATAAATAGAGTAACTGAGGAACGGAAAAGGTTTGGGAGCTACTGAGGGAATACCGAGGGATTCGGAGATGTTTGATGACGCTCGGAAAGCTTTGGGAGATTTCTAAGCTGAAAAATATATTCATCTTTCTCTACGTGTGGCAAAAGGAAAGGGTTGCTAAGGTAACGCCGGGTTGGTCACTATAGAAACAGGTGAAGTGGTTGGGTTCAAACCATCCAAGGGAGTTCACAATCTCGTTCTATTATTCAGCTCTTGAAAATTTAGGTACATCGTTCTAGGCCATGAAATATCGCGATTGTTGGGTAAATCACACGTGTGTATGTACCCTAAATTTCTTTCATTTATATTTTTAATTCGCCGGAATTAGTCGAAGAAAGAGTTCACTTTTACCAAATGCAATCATTTCCATTCATACCTACTCATATTTTCGTATGATGCTGCAAAAAGTGATGGAAACCGTTAGGAATATAGTCCTTTTTATCAGTTTGTCCCGAACCTAAGGAAGTATTCAAGTTTCCGTTTATAAATACCGAAGATTTCTCATTTTTTATGGTTTCGGCTATTTATGCAGGATGTAAATTCATCAACAACTGAATCTCATTCGTACTTTGATTCGATTCACATCTTATAGCCCATCATCGAAAAGAAAACGTAATCCATTGATTTATTATACTATATGCTTCGAATGGTTTACAATGTAGTGATAACCTCGTTTCGTTACTTTATGAGGTTTTTAAGATGCCGTTTTATTTTACCTCTTCGCCCTTTCTGAAGGAAATTCTTCAACGTTAGCTTAATTCCGCCCAAGGCGAACTTAGATGAAGCAAATAATTTTTACGACGTGTGCTTCTTAATCCCACTTAGAAAAATGCTGCTTCGAGGTGTTGAGAAAATCGTCAAATGCCTAGATTTTCAAGCGTTAGCGCATTTCATAGAAGTGTGCAAGAAATCGCATTAGCGAGGAATATTTTCCCCATGCGGCAGTATTTGAAACCGTAATCTGCAAACAATATCATTTCCCTATTTCTGGTGTCGTAGAGAGATTCTTTATGTTGCTTATTTTTGGAGTATTCCAAGTAGCCTTTATTAACGTGAGGTACTTGTTCACAACTTTTTGTACGTGAGGAACTAAAATTGTATAAAAACGACAATGATTCAGTTTTATCTTGGTTTTAGCCCTCCTCTTCCACTATGCGACATGGTTTCTTTTCGTCGTAATACGTGACAAATAGACTATTTCAATATCTTCGGTTTACACGTCCCTCCTCATTCCCTTTATTCTTATCGCCATCCTCTCGGAAATCTCCTTCGAAACGCCTATAGGGAGGATGAAAGTCGTCGCGCGTAAAAATAAACAGGCGTCTTATAAAAGAGGGAAATAATTTTCCCGGCCGCCCTCCGAATTATTGGAACCCTATCTATATAAAGCTTTCCAAGTCTATCCCTTTTTAATCGCAGGTAAATATTGGGGGCTCAGAGTTATGTTGCGGACGTGCTTCTTTGCCTTCTTTCCCCTCCTCTGCGGAGTTTTATCGCAGGAATTTTTGTTTGATAGGCCGAAGCCTCGATCGAGTTGCTTCGAACCGAAGTCAATCTTCGTTATCTTAATCGTCCGGCTCGTTCCTTTCGGATCTCCACCCCCAATTTCATCGGGGCTTCCTTTTTTGCGCTCTGGAAGGTGACGTTTATCACGTGTTTTTAATCTTCGAGAGGTGTTTCTCTTCCCCGAGGTATTTATTTAAAAATGTTTGCTCGGGATCGGGAGAGCTGGTTGGAAAAAAATGCGATTGCGTCTACGTCTTCGAAGTATGCTGCGATCACTGATTCACCGATCACGTTTGCAGGTTCTTCCTGCGGATGTTTATTTTTTTCGAAGTTGTTGCTCTCTATCATTTAGGATGACCGATTGGGTTTTATCTCAAGGTGAAATTGTTCCCCTATGGATGCTAAAGATTTTTGAATAATTGCACACAAGATTTGTGTCTATTATTTACCTTCCGATTGTGCAAGATATTCATTGTTTTTCTTTTTTGTTTCATATTTTGCCGCTATCCCCGTTAAAGCTCGATAGGATCCCCCTTATTCTATGGTTATCTTTATAAATATGGAACAATCGTCACTTTATGCTATCAGGCTTAAGTTTTCATTGAACTTAATTTTAGTGTGGCACATTAAAACATAATTCTGTATAAAGGGTACTTTTCGTCATTGGGATAAATCAAATCTATACCCAAATTTTATTTAGAATGACATGTTATTTCCTCTATTTTTGTGATATGTAGATATGAAATCAGAAAAAGGAACTCTTATAATGTTACGATACTATTTAGTCAATATAAATATTTTCGCATTTAATTCTTCTTTTCCATTCACTCCGTTTTTATAAAATGTAAACGATATTTTTGTAATTATAGCGAACAAAGTCTACTAAATCTCTAATGCGCCTTAAAATATTTTGAATCTTCATATATATGGGAACTGTAGTTACTTATAATAGTTCTTACACAGTGTTGTCGATTAGATTAGCGAAAACAACTTTGGGAGTGATGTATACATGATTTTCGAAGTTGTCAATTATGCCAACTTAAGGACTTTACAAACGGGGAGTTAAATTGAATGAGATTTTCGTAGATTTATTTTCGAGCGCACCAGCTGAAAGTTAAGATGAAAGGAAATCAATTAAATTGGACCTTCTCAAACCGTTCCACACAGAGTAGCCCCAGATGTCCTCCAGAGAGTTTCACACAGCATCTCCATTTGCGACTCTTTAATTCTGACGAGTGAATAGCGTTGCGCATTCCTGTAAAAATTTTGTCATGTTTCTCGAACGCCTCTTTGTCGAAAATCCGGGCCTTAATGAAAGGAAAAACGCGATAAGTGCTCTAATCCCGCGGAATTTATTTCCGACCCACGCTAATTGCGGGTGTCCTTCCCTCCGCAGCGGAAGATGGGAAAGCGCGAATCCCCTTCCTTTCTCCTTCACCCATTTCCCTCCAATCACGACCTTCCGATTGCCGTACGCATACCCTAACCAAGCTTCCCGTTGCGGGCCGTGCGTACGGCCCCCCTCATCCTCCCGCACTATCACCATGAAATGAGGCCATATACATGTCAAAGCGGCGTGATCCTAATGAATAAATTGGCAGACGAGACCCTCGTCAAGCTTCCTCCCGCGCCAAAAACCTCTTCCAGTGCTAACCTTGAGGGTAGGGATGCCAACTTAAGGGGAGCCGATTCGGGGAAATTTTCGTTCCATGGCCTAAATGGTTCCTGCGCTTCCACTTAACTAGGTGAAAGTAATCTCAAGATAGAAGTGTTTGGTGTATTCGAGCATTGATAATTTAAAGTGCGCTCGTGGAGATGTTAAGTATCTCAAGCTAATTTTATTGCGACAGTGGGCAAGAGCTGATATTATTGCTGCGATCTCCTATAGAGATATGCACGGATAAAGATTTCCAGATCTGCTCTTGGACCGTATCCCTAGGGTTACATATCCATGTCTGTGAATGATCGTAGTTTATCCAATCGTGAGGATGCCCGGGTCGGATAAACTTTGGGTGTGCAAATCTCTACTTTCCATCTCCCTACTCCATTATCTCACTCTTTTTATTAAATATTGGAATAAGCATATAACATGGGGAAAATTTTCTTCTGACAACCATGTGATGGTACACCACAAGTAGAAGTAGAATTTACTAAGATAATTTTTAGCGAAGCAGAGGGGATACCCAGTTTACTTAGTTCCATAATTTATATTTCTTAATTAAATTTGTTACTGCCCCTCAATTTTTGTCCGTTTTTCATTCTTGAAGCATCGGAGTATTATTATTGTGTAAAATACGATATGTTCAAGTGTCTGCCTTCATGCAGGTTCTTGTATCCCAACTTGAATCGTATCCATGGACTTCATATCCGTATTAGCAAAAGATGTTGGTTCTCCGGCCGATTTTACCCGCATGAAGAAATTATTCGATGTCGCCCGAGGCTTTCCGTGTTGATATTCAAAGGTTGGATTAGATAAACAGCGCGTTTGCAGATTTTTAATCTCTCATACCCTGGTTGTAAGTCTGGCAATATACCTAGCAGGATAGAAACAGTTAATTGTTATCTCGGATTATTTCTCATGGTACATCGAATGTATTTAAAAATATTTATATTAATATCTTACTTTCGAGGACCCCTCTCTTGCGTTAGAAAATGTGTAACGTTGGAGATAAATAATTGTTAGGAGAAGATATAAATCGAGCTTGCAAAGGGAGAATGAAGTTTAATGAAGCATTTTTAATAGTTTCGACTTATTTCGAAATTAGCTGTTGTAAGTTATTTCATTCGTCTGACATTCGTTTAATTACTACTTGTTCCTCAAAATTTCTAAAATTTATAAATCTTAAAGAAACTTCTATGGAAATATCTGCTCTTTAATGAGTGAATTACATTCGCGAGGAATATTAACTCGGAGCTTTACGCAAACCTTTCCAAAAACGTAAAAATTATGTACCGTCATATTTCTCAGGAATGAGTTATATAAAAGGATGAATGAGTTTAATGTCTGGAGTTATCAAAGTGCAAGGAGGTTTAATAGTATCCTGCGAGAGTCATTGCAGATTCAGAGAAGTTGGCTGCTCCACTTGAGAGGATGGAAAATGAAGTGGAAAGGGTTGCGAGCGTGACGCGGAAGGACACCGAAAGTTGGAAAGCAGTCAGGAGCATGAGATGTGGCGGTGTAGATGAAGGAGGATAAAAGTCTCCTTCGGACCACCGCTTGGTTTTCTTTTGAGTCTTCCGACGCTCCTAAGGAGCCGAGGTTTGAGAAATGAGGGCTATGAATTCGGCGGAAACTTCTTCAGCTCTTATCAGTGGAAGAGGGGTAAAGTCGACGGCTGATTTGACATTTGTTCGAGGGGATTAAGGAAGAGGTTACGAAAATGCGACGCTAATGAGGATTCTTTTTGAAACTTTTTATCTGTTCATTACCTGCGTTGTCTACTTAAGGAGAGGGGCAGCGAGGCAAACGTTTGGAGTTCCATCTTTATTACGAGGAATCGTAGCTTTAATGGCATTTCATCCATGGTGTCGTAGGGGTGTAGAGGAATTTTAGGTCTTAAAATGTTATTCTTTTTACTTAGCCTTGGCAAAAAAGTACTTGTTATTTAATCTAGACTGAGTTGAACATTTCCAGATTGGATTTACTTATTCATCGCCTTCAAAATTTTGCTAAAAGAAATCGTATTTTGTTACTCTTTTTATATGGCTGAGAGTAAATAATAATTAATGATATTTTGGTCGTAATATTCGGAGAAATTCTAAATTAACCACGAAATTAATGGACAAAGCTTAGTATACAAGTAGTCACTATAGGAATTTCTTTTAATTGTTTATGTTAACAGAATGAATCGATAGCGTCCATGCACTTAAATTAATCCCTATTGCTCTCTAAATACTGAACTGAAGACGTAGACGATGATTCCGATTTTTTATATGACTTTTTATAATTCAAGTAACAATTAATTCCATGACTTCTTTTTTCTGATCGATAAACACTCCTGGTCACATTTAACAAATAAATTTTCTTTACGCTATTAATTGAGAATTTTGATACTGATGCGTCGGTAGAAGTGGTTGTAGGCTTGATCAAGATGGTATCCCAGTTTTCAAGATACGGGTTGACGGCAGAAAGGATATCAGGCTGTAAAAATTACCTCCAAAACTTATCAATTTGTCATTAGTTTTCATTATCAACCACCTCATCAATATCATAAGGGAAAAGGGTTAAAAGAAGAGAATAATTACTGTTACTGAATTTATGTTTCTGAATCACTGAATATGTTAGATCCGTTCAATGACCAAGGAGAGGAAAAGTTCAAAGACCGGCCTCAGTGGTTTATGCTTGGTATTTAATTTGCGTGATATATATTTCAAGCCTCCTATGCGTGATTTCATAGTTGTTTGTAATCTATTTTCTCCTGTCATGCAAACATCCGTTTAAGATTGTTATCTTGTAGATACTCTGCATTTATGGCCTAAATACTTCCATGTGAAAGTGAAAAATTTTATATTGATCAGATTTAATGTTGGTTAGAGCCCGACAAATTTTTATCTTCCATGAAATTCGCTCATTTGCTAGAAATCGCTTTCGTGGGAAAGAATTTTCTTTTTTATTCTAAACGATAAAATGTCGTTCAAAGATTTACTGGCGCCAAAGTATTTTCTTCTTGCAAGCACGTAATTCTGATCTGAGTGAACCTTTTTTTCTCTCTGTCACGTAATTTCGTAAGAAAACTGTGGTATTTCGTCTGTTCTATTTTTTTCGTCTATTTCGAAGTATATTTAGTTGAAGTTGAATTAAGACACTGAAAAATATTATAATTTTAATGATAATTGTGTATAATCAATTGAAGTAACCGTTACTTGGTAAACTCCAACTCCAACAACTATACTAATTTTTGTAGAACTTTACCAAGTTATTGCATTAATTTGTAATAATATTTATAAATTCTTCATTTGTATGAATCATATTAGAATTACTAGAAATAATTAGAAATTAAAACTCAATTTAATTACGATAATAAGGGTTAATAATAATATCAACATTTTCGTTTGATTACGAAATTGAGGAATTATTAGTTTTGCCGTCAAGCCTATAATGTTATAATGAAGAGTACTGTTTATATATTATGAAGTAGGATTTCTCGTTCTAATTCTTGTTATTCATTCATTTCTTTCTCGTGTCGATCTTCTTGACGTTGTCTCAAGCGATTTAATATTTATCATCCGTCGTCGTTGGGCAGAGAGGAATCATTTTCACTAACTTACGTCTAAGTAGATGAGGCAAAGGGAGGTCATCTCATCCTCTTGAAAGTGCGTCTGGAACATGTTCCTTATGCTCATCTCCGCCTTCTCCTGTAGCCTCTTAACTCCCTTACCCTCCCAACATTGCGGGCCGTCAAGGATAGTTCTCCGAAAAGGCGATTACTGCCCCAGCATGACCCTATACCACCCTCGCACCAGGATTTCATGAGCTTACCCCTTATATCCTGCCGTGCTTGGTTGAATCCCTGAGCCCGCAGCTTTCCCGCCATGACCCCTGGAGATGACTCGACAGGAAGTTTGGTCCATGGGTGGGTTGAAGTTTGAGCTGATGTCAGTAGTAGGGAATTTTCTTTACGGCCCTCGGAAAAATGAGGAAATAAAAAAAACCTGTTTGTCTTCTCTTTTACAGTGTTGCGATGAGTGAGTCCCTCTAAAGGACTTGTGTGACCATTATTGATACGTGCTTTTTTGCTTTGGCCTGCATTCTTGGTGGAAATATCTCGCCGTCTCTCCGGGAGATATTAACATCGTGATGCAAATGTGCTTAATAGAGAGCTGCTTGTAGAGGGCATTACGGTGTCGGTCGGGATAAAGGAATAAAGTGGTAATTATCGATCGATGGAAAATAAGAGGTTTTCACGGCGGCTCTAAGCGATAATTAGCTCGAAAATTCCGCGGCAAAAAAGAGCATACTTGGTGGAAATAGGTTCTTTTCGGAATTTGTTTTCTTGAATAAAAGGAAACTGTGCGAGCGGAGAGCCGAGATGCTTCTTTCCTTTAAATCTAGAAATCCAAAGTCCCTGTACTTCCTAAAAATATTGTTTTTCCTTCGATTAGGCCACTATGTCAGCCATAGATTTTAATTTAAATTTACCGGAAAACTAGCAACTAACCGAAATATGAAGTTTGAAAAGGTCAGGATCCCAGTTAGTTTGATTTCTTTACCCATACAGTTTTAGAAATGCAGGCATAAGGGAAATAGATGCAAACATGTTCAAAATGTCTATATACTGATGATTTTTTTGTTTCCTTGGATTCCGCATTATTCACAGTTTTATTTTTAATTTGATCCATGCTATATCTATCGAGTAAAGAATATTCAAGAACAAATTTCACACCCGTTAACACAAGTAACTTTGTTTCTTGGTAGATTTAATGTTTTATTTCTTCAGTCAATTCCCAGCTCTTTCCCACTCTAAATCACACTCGAAGTCATTCCTTACGTTAATTGATTGAATATGAAGCCCAGTTATTATCCTAATTTTGTGAAGAGACTTTTTTCGAGCTCTAATTTTACGGAAATTTCCCTCGTGATTATTTTAACAGCCTCATTGAGTAGGCTTTTAGAACGTGATTCATCCTCTAAAGTATTTTCAAGCAATTTGGAGAAGGTTTTTGTTATCTTTTTTTTGAGACTATTTTTGTTGTGTTTATGAACCGATTACTTATCAGCCAGAGCAGTAAAAAGCTAGGGAAAGACCTTGCACATTTAGACCCTCATTGCTAAACTAAGTGCTCTTCTCTCTCTCAAGTAATCCTAGGGAACTTCATATAAAGAACGTTAAGTGGTGCTCCAGTCACGCGGTCTAGCAGTTTTTTTTAACTGTTTTTAATGATTTTCCCCTCGCTAGGGTATAAGGAAGAAACAATATTCTCGCTGTGGCGTAACTCGATGAGCACAAGAGGATATGGGCAAGATGCAGCGGCGGAAAATAGAAAGAAAATCAATTCTATTTAATTAAACAGTGGAGATTTTAAGAGATGAGAATTTTACCTTCCTTCAGTTTACATCTTTCTGCGTAAAGGTTCTATAATATCGTATCCGATACTCTAAAAAGGTAATATTGTGTTTCTTGGTTCCTTCACATGATATACTTTCGATTCGGATCTTAGTTTTAATAGAAGGGGCCAATTAATAACTATAGTTTGAAAATTGTATGTTTTGATTTGATAAACCAAGGTTAATTTTACTCTAAAAAACTACGCTATACACATAATCGTTATTGTATTCGTTGATTTTGTCATTTACGATTCCATCTTATTGTCATTCTTCTACTACACTGTTAGCTAAATCTATTTCCAGTATACAACTCGCTAAAACTTGATATCCTAGGTATAATTGTTTAGAATATAAACTCTAAAAGTAGATTACCTTGAATGGTATTTCGAGAAAGTTGATGATCTTCGTCAGAATCAAACTTCTAAATCACCACGAACCGTCGTTAAATATCGCTTTGAGAGATTGGCTTTTCTATCTCGCATCTTAACGCCATCTACCCTAATATTGATAAGTCCAACTTCCGGGTAAGTTTTTCCATATGATTTAATCCACCAAAACGTCATCTCTGACGCCGACCTCAAGTCCATAACTGTCCAAATGGGACACAATCTTCACTTAATGCCATATGCTATGAGATCCCAAGTGCCTCTTCGCCATATTTATTCTTCACATCTCCTTTTCTGTCGCTAATTCCCAGTGATTTCCTCCTCCGCAGCGGTCATAACATTTCACACCCAATGCAGCTCATGCCCTTGGGTTCCCCTAATGGCACCTCCCTTCCGTTCTCCCCCATCATCTCTGTATCTCGTCATCTCCTAAGCACTGCATGCATCCCTTCCTACCACCGAGGAATCTTTCGCCTGATGACTCCCTCAGAGGAGAGATGATTCCAGACGAATTATCGAGAAGGGTTACAAGGCCAAGGATTCGTGTCTTTCAGGCCAGTCATTCTATCTAAATTGTTGTAAATCAATCTGACCTCGCGTTCCAAAATGGTTGTCAATCTTAGATCTAGCTAGGACTTGAAAAATGTAACGGAACTCTCCTTTTATTTTACGTTGAATAGTTGGAATATCAATTGAATTATCAGTCTAGGTTTTAATTTCTACGTAATGGTAGTATCTTTAGCAACTTTTTTCACGCAAACTTTAGTGTCACTACATCAGATCCCTTTTAAAATATTTTATCAAACGGTTGGTATTAATTTCTTAACGCCTGCAAAGGCATGTGGAGTCTTAATTGTTGATGAATTGAATCATCAGCTTATGCTTTCCTTGAACTCGGGTACTATCAGTTCGGTGAACTCTTCACCGGCTTTATGCAGTTTTTCTCATTCCTTTTGCCTTTCAAACGACTAAAGACTTTCTTAGGTTATTTCTAGTACGTTTATTTACTCTGTATAAGGAAGTACTTATTCTAAAGAGGCGTTTAAATTTCTTTGGTGTTACTTCGCAAAAGTATTTGACCACCACTTGCGAGTAAATCAGTACCCTGAACGCATTAGCTTTTCGTCGGGGGAAGATTAAAACCTTGCCACTTCTTCCTGTAAAAATCTCGCGTTAATTTATGCACTTTGGCGGTGACAACTCCTACATTTGCATCCGCAATTCCATAGGCGATCTACTATTCAGCGGCTGTGTTTGCAGCTTTCATTTGAACGCTGTTTGCGATTAGGGCTTAAGTAAAAGGTTCCTCTCTTCATTCCGCTGCGCTTAGACAGGAAGGGCAGATCGTCTCCCGGAATGGAGGGCTGTGTCTTCTTCCCTCCATTACCTTCCGAGGGCCTCTCCACCTACCCATCAACCTCTGCGCTCATCACTATTCCTCATCCCCTTCAGACTCCCTTATCCGTCTTATACCCTTAGTCCTGAGAAGTCATTTCCGTTTTTCTCCGCCAGAAAGAGTATTTTTACATCGTTCCCGAGTCTTTTCTCAACACTGGAGTCTTAGTCAATTACCTAGCCTTAATTCGGTTTGCAGCGTAATAGCTTCAATGAGGATATTAGCAAGTGTAATCAATTAGTACTTAGTAAAAAACAATTCGAACTTTTGCCGAACATCTAGCGCAAAACAGCGATAAAATAATTGTTAATTGTTTGTGGAGAGATGAGTTCATTATAGATTCTACTGATCTCGGCTCGACTTTGTGGTAGTCATTCATAGTAACTATAAATGAAACTAAATACGTATACCGTACCACTAAAACAGTACCACTAAGTTTACTATGAGTTCATTACCAGTCATCCAGATCTCTTTTTAAATTTTCACTTTTCGCAGGTCTTTCTTCGTCTTTTTATCCAAAATTTTCAACGTGAACAAATTTACGATGCTTTGGAGCTATGATGCTACGGTGATTGAATTCGTTACCTTTTAGAATTCACACTACAGTGTACTAATTAGTTGGAAAATGTGAAACTAAAAGGTATATATCTCTCTAATATTGTATTCTTTTTGTAAGCTTACAAAACTAATCTGAAAGATGCGATTATTAAAGCTGCACATTTGTTTTAATTTTATTTATCTTTGCGTGAAACGTGTTCAGACTTTGTCATTTTATCTGTTTCGCGTGTCTACAGATTAGATGTCGATTAACCATCGTACGTACCGGTTATCTCAATCTACTTGAATTTATATAGGCAATGAAAGTAATGCTTTTCTTGGAAATAGTTTATCGATTACTTTGTTCATTAATTCCTAACCGATGCCTTTCGTGATAGCAAGATTTCCAGGTAAAGCATTATCTTATAACTGTCATTCGACGTGCACTTTAAGCGATGATACTGATTTATAACGATTATTTATAAGAAGGAAGCAGATAAAAATATTGAATCAGTGAGTTTTAATTTTGTAGGATATCACCGTGCGCGTTTCTTCTTCTTTGGCTTTATTTTAAAATATATTTAACCTGCCCTACCCGCCATTCTTAAGGATGTGGGACTTAAGTGTGGTTGGCATGCGAGTTTTCCAGATTTCTCGCGTTCGGCTTTTTCTTGCGTTTGTACTTCACGACGTGTACGTACTATTTGTGGTCGACGTCGACAAAAATAATTCGTCTACTCATTCTCCCCTTCTCTTTTTCGGCTGCTATTGTACGAACCCCTCTGCTGCTTACTCTATATTTTGGTGCGAAGTTTTTTTCCCCAAACTCTTGATATATCATTTTCTCTTGAGGGTAAAAGAGGATATGTAATCTTAACGTTTTTAGTATATTTTAAGTTTGTTTCCCTACGTTTTAGACAAAACTTATACATTTATAACGTCTTGTGGGTAAAATGACCCTATGTTGTTTTTTAGTAACTTCGAAGGTAGTGGTATTGTTCACACAGACTTATTTCAGAAGCTTTGTTTGTCTCTCGCAAAGGGGAATACTCTACATCGGGATAGCACGATGATCAATGAGAATGTTTTGTTTTTGCGTAATTTAGTGTTTTGAATGAATCGTCTGAAGTATACAGAGATGATAATATGAAATTGCACCTTGGTTGTTAAGGAAATTCGATCTGATTTACTTATTATTATTGTAATCTCATATTTCATTCTGTTTCTTTTCGTAGCACTTTTTAATGACAATTGCTCTATTTTGATTACCAAAATTATTTCATCATCATGGTGTTGACGTTTTCGCAAATGTTCCAAAATAGTTCGATATTTCATTTCGTAACTCTCTCCTTTTTCTTTATATTGGTTCTGTATATCATCTTGTTGCTAACATATAATATTTTTAAAATTAATTAAACGTAAAATAAAATTAATTAAACATAAAATATTTTTAAATAGCTTACATTACATCGGATAACTAACCAATAGCAAATAAGACCAGACCTGGAAACATTTTAACCGTAATATATGTATCTTTGAAGCAATACTCGATTCTTCAACAAAAACAAATGAGGTTCAGTTGCGATACCTCTAATTTAGCCTTCACTTCACCACCTAGCATCGCATAATTGAATACCCGCATTACGTCTGGAAAAGCACGAAGTCGGGGCGAGTAATTTTCTTATTAAATTCACTGTTCTCTTTCTCTCTTTCCCTTTCAATCCTCCCCAGATCTCGATTCAATTTCCTTCCTTCCTTCATCTCTGTGTTTGCGTTAATTCGAAAGGGCGTGCAGCTACCTAGAGAGAGGAAAAAATAATTCGGCGGCGGAAGCCTTGTTCTGCTCAAGGCGAGCCTACAGAGGAATAGGAGCGAATCGAGAGAGGCAAATAATGGAAGAGAGTGGATTAATTTTTACCTTCACCGCCGCTGTCATCTGTTTAGCTAACCACTCGCGTTCTTCGCTTCCGCCAATGTCTTTATTCCATTTCTCTTTCTGACTCCCCTCTCATCTCCCCACTTGTTCCACAAGAAGCTATTTTCCCCCGGTTTCTCCATGCGCTCGTCAAAAAATGCGCGTTCCTTGTTTTCACTCTTTTTGCGCGTATTGTTTTTCTCTTCTTTCCCAGCACTTATCCACTCTCATTTGTTTGCGCCGAGGTGGGAAGGCGGGTTAGCTCGCGCTTCAATCCGCCATACACAACCGACCGTTAAAATATTTCTCTCTCTCTCATTGTCTCTTTCTGGTCCCAGTGACATATCTTCCGCTCTCACGCCCACAGTGCCTACGGTTTCGGAGTATTATTTCCCTTTGGTGGACTTGCGATTTATTATTTTTAGTTTATTTTTACGAAAAGATCGTGGACAGATAGTTTCGTTACTGGGTCTCCATCACCTCTGTAAACCTTTTTATCCATTTCGACCTATTTTCAGTTGGAATAACATCCCAATCTTGCCTCACTTCTTTTGATCGGTGTATTTTTTTTAACGATGGAAATTCTAATGTCACGGATTTACTCTTTTCGAGAACGTTAAACAATGAAGGAAAGTGTCTTGAAGTATTGTGTAATGTTTTAGTTTCCGTGGGCGTGAGTAAGCAACGTTTTCATGAGAGGATATGTCAACTCATCAAGGAAAATCATGAATGGATGTAGAAACTCTGGGCTGGAATGCTTTTATGAAAGGGGAATTGAATCGCTTCCTACGTAGAAAATGGAAGCATTAAATCACGTTAATCAAATGAATGGGAGATCTTCATTTTATGTCGGCAACTGAATTTTATTTTTCGAAGAACGAGGAATCAATTGCTAAGGAAAATGTCGTAATTACCATTATTTATTGCTGAACTGCATTAAGTCTTACCCCTGGTGACTATCTTTTACATACATTATACTTATATACATGCCCAAAACTTGTATGCTTAATCATGTATTCTCTAATGTAAAACACACCTTTTTTTGTCCTTAGTGCTTTAAAACATCGGGTGCGGTTTAGGTTTGATTACGTCATAGATTCGTCATCTAAAATTCATGACCCTGTTATTCACGTAACAGCCCTTTTTGTATGCAATCATAAAACCTATCCAGATGTGTTAGGATATCTACTACGGCAAATAGTATGTGTCTTGCAATCGCATCACATTTCCCCTCTACATGGCTTTCAAAACTTGGGCGCATCTCGTTAGATTCGAGAACGTACTGTACCTATTACCTTCCCGCGAAATACAAAATTACAAAGCAGTAAAGGCAAAGTTGCCTAATTGCAAGTTTTCCTAATTCAGTAAGCCCTTACATATATCTACTACGTACTGTATGTCAAGAAATCGTTTTTACAGCCATTGCTTATGGATCATATTTTAATGATATATCCATTCATTGTCTTCCCTCTTTCCATTACTTCTTTCCGCACTCTCATCGCGCGGTTTCCTCTCACTTTCTCACCCCCCTTTCGCTCGTTCCTCTGCTCAGATTTTCCGCGCTTCGTATTTTGCAACACCTCCTGTCAAGTGGAGGAAATGTCGAGGGATCCCTCTGACTTTCGCCATTATTCCCTGCGTCCGTGCTTAATCTGTCGCCAAGGCTGCAAAACGACTTCGCCCACCTCTTCGCATAACGTCCGCACGCAAAACCAAACCGATTTGGCCCACAGCTCTCAAATCTCCTTTTTAAAATAACGTTATTCAAATGTCGGGGAAAAGCCGTCCGAACATCACGACTCTCTTCAAGGTGTGTGTCGTCGTTATTTTTGCGGAAATGAACAGCAGGAAACAAAAGATCCCACAAAAGAGTTGCCTATTTCTTAACCATGTGTATTCCATTCATATACTATTATTTTCGTTCAGAAAAGAGGCTAAAAATATTTCTCGCCTAAGTTTTTCAAATAACAAGAATTGGGACCGCTTTTTCTTATCGTTACGGATTGGCCAAGGGTTTTCGAGATAGCCTAGTCCCTAATTCGACCCTAATTCTCACTTCAGCATGAAACCTCTTTAATGTTGATGCAACATAAGAAAGATAGTGCTAATCTCCCCTTCAAGTGAAAATTTCTAGTCGGAAACTTCAGATAAATGTATCATGACCTATTTCAACTGTACCGTTATCGTAAGATAAAGCGACTTCACAGAAATCGAAGAAGTTTTGACGTTTAAGGTCGTTGTCTTTACAAAGGGCGACGGTCCACACGAAGAGGAAGATAATGCAGAGTTCGTTTCGAAGAATATGCTCCAAAGATAAGTGCAAGGACTCAAGAAATCAAAAATCTGTACGAATTATATTCCTAGTTTTATGAGGAATTTTCAAAGGATGAATTACGGGTCTGCGGGTTTCCTCAGTGAATTTGAAGCATGCAATCACTTAGTTGTGGGCCTTGGTTACCGGCCTTGGTGGCCGAGTGGTTAGCGTTCTAGCTGCGCTATTGCTCGGACCCCAAGGTCCCGGGTTCGAATCCCGGCTGATCGGATTTTCTCTGATCAGGGAATGGTTGTGTATGTTGTCCATTGTCAAGTTAAATTATCGCTATAAAATGGCATTAGTATGCTGTATGTGATAAATGAATAAATAAATAAATAAATAGTTTACGCTGGAAATTGGTTATATCCAGTGTAGATGTATTTTGCAAGCTTAAAAATTTCCGGATAACGAAGAACTGTAAAATTTACTATTCTCTCGGGTGAAATATTTTCATTAACTTGAATTCGGATCGTTGGGAAAAAGTATCGTTTTTCTCATTTCATTGTAATCTGGTTCTTGCAGCAGAATTAGATTAAGTGGTTAACCCACTTTTCAAAGTGCGGAGACAATCCACGGATACAGGTATTCAGCTGGCGCAAATATCTAATTCGAAAGCTCTGGCAAATTTTTGCCATCATATCACTCCCAATGGTGCACCCAAACCCGATTTCCTTTCCGTCAAATTTGTCTCTCATAGCAACGGAACAATCTCCCTCTTCCCACTCTCTTCGTTTGTCGCTGGGAGCACCGGAAACCCTTCCGTTCTAATCCGAGTGCCTCAGTCGTTAACGCCATTTTCATAGAGTGGAGTCCTCCCTTTTTCGCGAACAGACTCGGTCCTTTAACACATCCCCTTTTTCGCTTCGGACCAACTGGAGTTGCCCATGTTTTCCAGCATCTGTAGCCATGGACCCAAGTTCGTAAATTTTGCGGATTTTTTTCCAGCGCCACGTCCAACTTTTTGTTCATTAAGCAGGGGCCGATTTCTTCGCGATGAAAGGTTGGCGTTGGATAAAGTTGCTTAATTCCTTCGCTTTCTGTCTTGTAGGCGTCAATTTTTATTTGGTTGTGGAAAAGAAGGCCAAGTTAATCGTTCGAGCGTGTTTTTGTCATCTTTAATTAATCTGGAAAGGTTTCCACCAGCCAAGAATGAAGCCTGACTTCTATTAGTTATATTATCTCATATTAAATGCTACAAAAAATATTCTCATGAAAAAACACTTCAGCTTATCTCTTGAATATTTTTATATTTAATAAATTAGCTCTGTTTGAATAAAAATAATGTAACTTAGTAATCATCGAATGGAAAAGTAAGTTAAAAGTAAGAAATAAAGATAGAAAATGAATGATTAGGGTTGCTAGCTTCGGAAACATGGCCGTCCTGAGGCTGTTGTCTTAATTGTGGACTTTCTCTCTTTCGACTTACATTGTAACATTTTCGGCCTCAGTCATTTCTTTACAACACTATATATATTGCGATATAGCTGTTCTAATTATAGTAGTCGTAATTGTAATTCGTAACCTCCGATTTCAATAATTCTAAAGGCACTATTCCTGAGTTATGTTTATGTGGATATCTTAATTCTTAGATCTTACTCATCGTCTTGCCAGCGTGTCTCGAAGAGTGAAACTACTACGATTTATCGTTTGGTTTTAGTCCTAGGCGTTTGCAAATTCTCGATTTATTATTCTTATTCTGACTTACTTATTAATTATCTAATTTTCACCTATTTACTAATAATTTATACAATTCTAACTTAATTATTGTTTATTAACTAAATCTTATTTACTTACCACTTAGTTAATTGTCACTTTTTATTTATTTACGCCCCTTGTCGCACTCAGAGACAGTTTTCTCATTTGATTGTTGTCTGGACTCGGCCGTGCGAATGATATATTCTGAGGTTTTAGAAAAATTTTGCGAGAGGAGATAGTTTTTAATATTTGTGAAAAGCATGTTTCTCTACCAAAAAAACGTGAAGGTTAATGTCATTGATTTGTATAAACAAAAGATGAGTGCTAGCTTGATGTAGATGAGAAGATTAAGAGAAACGTCTCGAAGCGACGCATGAATGGAAGTCATGTTTTAGGGCATCAACTCTCTTTTCTCGTTTTCTTCGGGAGTCTCCTTCATCTCTCGGTTCCTGAATCATCGCAAATCCTTTACCAGGGTGACATCAGCCTAACCCATCTTCAATTCCTTCGTGACTCTTGTCGTTGTCACGATCGCACACCCTATCTACGTGTCATACGTATCGTGTCTGGAGAGAGGATTCCTTTCTTATCCCTCAGCACAGATGCAAGAACACTCCCCATTAATGCATCGCCGCATATTTTCTCGGGTTTGAGCTAATGGGGCATTATCGCGCTACCGGACGTGTGTGGTTGCTCGTTTCCTCTTCACGTGTGCCTATCGTCTTTACAGAAGGTTTTCCCGAAATAGCTTTTCCAGAAAAAGGAGGAGAATAGAAGGAGCAAAACGGATGAATAATTCCGGAAGTACTCGGTCTAGATTCGGCCATCCGTCTTTTGCGGAATTGCTGCTTTTAAGACCGCCTCAATCTTTCGCTCTATTTACCTTCCCGGAGCGGTTTTACTTCTCTAGTTAGGATTCATTGCCGACTGTTAAAATAGTCTCTTTGTGCTCTTGGGAGAATGAGGGATAACGCCTGTGATTGGCTGCTTTTGTCTCTCCGAGGACGTTGCCTTATGTATTACGTTCTAGAGGTAGTTTAACGGAGTCGATGGATTCTTATCGTTAGGATTAGCGAACTAATTATCTAAATAGCATTTTTATCACAATTTTCAGAAGTTTTATCTCGCTCTTTTAATTTAGAGAATCTGTTATGTTAACTTTTCCCATTCTGGTGAATTTGGATTCGATCTAAACTTGGAGTAACTGCAGTTTAGATTCCTGCAATTGATTTTACTGTAATTAATGTATAAAGTAATTACTTATTCTGGCCTAAAACGCTTTACCTATGACTGTTTATTACTACTTGTCGTCGGACCAATGCATGCTACTGGTTTTAATAGAATTAAGTTTGTGAGTAGATAAAATTATTTAATCTGAATATTTATTTTGATATTCTTTATGGCAGTCAGACTTTATATTTACAATTTGAGTTCAAAACAAGGTTCTAACTAATTGAAAAAAGAGACACTATACTCGAACTCGAACATATTATATTATCGTGTTATACACATAAGTGTCGAGCGTCATTTATTCATAAATAATTCCAGTGCATCATTTGTGAGTACATTCTTATATCACTATTAGTTCTGTACCTTCTGGAACTTAGAGTTTTTCACAATTTGTTTAAATACTGAGCATCGTAGATTCTAAAATAAATGAAAGAGATGCAAGAGCATTTTCTTATCTCGACTGCGCTTTGGCTTTATATACCTCTTCATTGATGTTTGTTGCAGAGTGTTCCGTTAGAACTTCAGGTTTTCTCCTCATTTATATTCATCAAGTTGGTCAGTTAAGATATTACTCGGTCCGTTTTCAAAGAATTGCCTCTCGAAATACCTCTTTGCAAGCCGTCACTCGCTTCACTAATTCACTTGCATCCCGCTCGTGCGGTGTCTTTGCTTTCCTCAACCATGTTACGTCCATTCGTTGATGTATGCATTCGTGTATCGCACGAGCGGAAACAGAAACTGATTGCTTGCCCCACTTTAACTCTTTCTGAAAGAGATGCTTATGCAACAGTTTTAAACCCCTTTATCATCTTTCCCAATCCGTTCATCCTTACAAACAGTCCAGCTTTCTCGGTTTTCATTTCTCGCATATCCGCTGGAGCTCTTTGGTCTCTTTGCACCGTCGTTCGTGCATCAGAAATCACGCCGTCGCACTTACGTCACCTTGCCCTCTTATCCTCCTTCGGTTGCATTTGCCCACGTGTGCACCTTCGATTCTACACCACTCTTCTATTCTGTGAGCACATCCAGCTCTGAAGTCTTACCTCTATTGAAGTCTCTCTTTCCTCGACCCATTATTTTTCTTTTTACGTGCCTCCAGCCTAATATTGTAATAATTTAGTTATTTTTATTTCATTATTTTAACGTCAGATTGCTTCGCGTGAAGTTAAAAAAGGAGATGTTAACAGATATCAGGTTCAAGGAACGAAAATACCTCTGCGAATACCTTTACAAATTTCAATGGATAATCTTAAGGTGAGCCATAACATATTTACTCATTAATAATTTTCCCATAATTTTCATGGCAGATCTAGGATCATTTAAGAGAAAAGTACGCAGGACGCCGTATCTGACGCTTTCAAGATTTTCAATTACTGAATTCCTCGAAGCGACCTTAATATTGCTGCATTACACAGGAGTAAATTGGCATTGATAAGAGGCGAAAAGAAGAGCTTCAAATTGATCCGCAACTTCCTTCATGGAAAAGCTTGATTAAGTTCTATTCTCATCTGTGTTAGTACTTAAAGTAGCTGCCTCTGAAAGAATGCATGTAATTCAGGTATTTTGGCGCATTTAGCGACCACCTCTACAAATGCTCTTTAGGATATAGAAAATTTTAACGCGCTTCAATTCCCCGGGATATGTTATTGCTATTAGTAACTAGCGTTCTATCGTTAATGTTAATTGATCAATCAACGTATACGTTATATCGATCATGGAAGCTTTTATGTACAGTAATAGAACGGTGTAATTTAGCCTTGGCTCAAACTCTTTTGGTACACTGAGCAAGAGGTATTTATGGGGCACTTATCTATAAATTTTCAGTTAACTTAAAATTCATTAGCTTTATATTTTTTTCAGATCCCTGCCGCAGTTGTCATATTGCACTTACAGCTTCTATAATCAATAGACCTATATAAAATATAATAAAATGAAGAGCTTTTGAAAACAAAAGTCGACTCCTTGTAATGACGCTGCCACAGGCAACGCTGGATTGCCTATAAGTCCGGGCCTCCGCAAAAATATAACTTTAGGCTATAAAGCGTAGGAGTTGGTATCAAGTTAATTAGTTTCCTCGACTTCCATTTCGTCCTCTTCTTCTTCTTCCCACGCCGCGATGGAACTCGGCCAATAATCTCAAATTTTTCGAAAACCGTACGAAAGCGTCGTCCTGCGAGTAGAAAGTAGAAAATGCCGGCTGCATAAAGGGGTGTTGCACAAGCAACTGCGCTGACCTCCATACTTTCTTCTTATCTTCGCTTTGAATGTCAGTCATGTCGGAAACTCGACCGTGAGTGGGAGACCGTATAGAGAATTCATTCCATTCGATCGTCTAATCTTTCGCTCTCCCTTTCCCAATCATTTGCGCTTTTCTCCCAATCGAAGGTTTCGATCCCTTTAGCGCTTTATTATCAGGAACCAGCCTCTCTTGTTTTCTTCTGCTTCTTGGGTCGATTAGAAGGAATAGGGACCATGTCTCTTCTGCGGGATATTGGAATTTGTTCCGTCTGAAGGAATAGGCTCAATCTATAACCACACACTCAGCGTCTAACTTTTTTCCTGATTCTGTTTCAAGTGAAAGTAAAGAGCTGTTTTATTTGTTTGGTATCTCAGGATAGGTTTATTTATCAAAGAAATTTTTTCTTTATTGATATTAGGTTTGTAGCCAAAGGTTCGGATACATTTCTTTATGCATATTTTCATTTACAAAAGCTTAGAGGAAATAGTACACAGTAGTTGGAAATATATCTCATCGCGGTGTTTCTTGAGCTCTTTGGAATGAATTAAATTCTAATACTTGATATTATACATAATTGTTCTTAATATTTCTCTTATTCGCTTAAATTAATTTTAAAATATCCGATAATAATCTTTAATTATCTCTATTATTACTATATGCTATATTTTATAAAATCAATAGGTATATATTTATATATTTAAATTATGATAAGATAATATTGTTTCCAAACCCATTGATAAAGATTCTGCTATAACTTGGTGACAGTATCCTGTTCACAAAGGAATGCTTTTCTCGATCATTTCATAACGGAACTCAAATCCTGCAGCAAGATTTTTAATTACCTATGGCTATATTCCCGTGGAGAAAACTGTTAGATAAAATATAAAATGAATTTCGTTTTCAGTTTCTACCAGATTCTCAAATATTAGTTCTTCCAGATGGCTCGTATATATTTAATTGCAGTAGTTTTCAAAACGGTAAAATTTGAAAGGTATTGGTGTAAAGCTCGGAGTAATTAGCCTAAGGAGACATGCGCACTTATAGCCGTTGTTTTAGCATTGGTGCATTTAGCTCGGCTGATTTCGTTAAAATTCTTTCCTCCGTTTTGCATTACAAAGATCTTGGAGCGAGTGCTCGCGTGCTAGCCGGCGGCTCTTCGTCGGACGCGGCGATGTTACGGGAGATTTCGTAACAGCGGTTTATGTACTGGGCGGCTCTTAATCTTGCCGGTTTGTCCCACTCTCTCCGCTTTTCATTTTGTCGTTGGCTCTTTTCCACGGCTGCGTGTGCTTTTCGGTCGATGTTCGTGGAGCATTCTTTTTCCTTGAGCGTGGGCGATCGGAAGTAGGCAAAAGGTAACATTTATCGCACATGGTAATGTCGGATTATTTTCTGGTTTGTAGACATGCACAGGAGCGCTTTCTGTATCTGATAATCGCATAACATAGGTACAACCTTGCGAATAGTCGCTCACGAAAAATCTCATGAGACGATTTTTAAATAGATTAAAATGCAGTATCCTGCTGAAAAGAAGAAAAAGCTAAAATAAGTGGTACAAAATCCTTATTGTGACTGCCTATACATTTTTACGGGTGGAAGATAGCGGCTATTGAATTCTGAACATTTGAAAGAATGTCGACACGAAATGTTTGTCGATGTAGTCTACTTTGCTGAAGTTTTGAGTGTTTCTGTGAAATCAATATTCGAAATTAAAATCTCTTAATATATGTTCTGATTCTCAGGGAAAATACGCTCTAAAGAGTATTTTAAGGCAGGGGAGAGTTAAATTGAACGATTCTCCTAAGTGTTTATTTCAAACTCAATCGTCTAAGGTATAGATATAAAAATGTTTTATTTCCGTGTACGTTTTCTATTCTTCGTTTATTACGAGGGACATTATTCCTCCAGTTATTGATTCATCAATGCAGAGATTTTTTCAATTTAAAAACGAATCACATGTTATGACAGAAAGTGCCCGCGCTGAACATTTCCCCTTTTTCATTTTCGAAGATATTGCTCGTGCCCTTACGTCCAGGGCAACCTATTTATGGCCTTAAGCTGCTCTATTCCACGATAGCCTTCCATTAAACTTTTATATTTAGACCTGCAGTCTTTCGATATTTCTTCTCGCTATCGCCGATTTTGACCCACTTCCAATTCCAGGGTTTTATTTTCCGTTCACCCCACATTTTCCTGATAAATCGTCGCTGCGATGAACGTAGTAAATTGCCCTGACCAAGTTCAGCAGTTTGGCGCACGCCCTGCCGTACCTTATTCGGAATCGCCACGGAATTGGGCGGAGTTTCCGAAGACGTTTCCTTTCCTCCTTCACTTTTGTTCTCTCCATCTGTTTACTTCCTCGAATCGCCTTTGTGGACGTGCCATACCTCGCCCACTCTTTCCTTTCTTTTTTCCCTCCCATTGCAGTTTTTTACTCTTCCGCTTCTCTTTGATCGACTTCTTCCGCTCTATCACCCCCTTTTACACCCTTCTACCACTCAGTTACTCCTGTTTCCGTTATCTTGTAAAAGATACCAAATTCCCTTGGAAGGAGTGACAGTCAGCGGATCGCATTCCTAGGAAGGAAATGCATAATTCTGTAGGAGAATCTCACTTAAAGCGGCGATGAACCTTTATTTAATCAGCATCTAAATTTTCCCAATTAGCCGCCTTTCTGTCCGAGCTGCGGAAGCTGAAATACCTTTATTCACTAAGCCGCATGCCTTTCTGTTTCCGTAGGACTGATAAGTAAAGGGGAGTTCGGCGATATTCTATATGAAAATCATATTAATTTGTGCCCAATATCTCTAGGGCCTGGCCAGTAGGCAATCGAGTGAGCGGTATGTGGTCAGAGCGACTCCCACAGTCATCGTATTTTCTAGTAGGCGTTGGAGCGCAATTCTTCAGTCGACTTCCCAATAGTTTCTAGATGTTCCCCGTTTTGAATGGAACTCGGGAATCTCTGTCAGGCTAACTCCTTTTTAATCTATAAGCCAATTAAACTAATGACTGGCTTACTACGATCCCTTTCAGTGCATCACGATACTGAAAATATTTCTTTATTATCTCTAGGAATGCATATATGCTTGGCGCAAGAATAATATAAATTCCTTTGGTGATGTTCAGGGATTGCAAATTATGCTAAAATATTAAAACAGCGATGATGTTTCGGCTATCTTATTTGAATATCACAAGCCAGTTTTGTTTGTCTAAAATTAAAATATAAAACAGAAAATTCTATTTCAGGGCATTAACTACCGAACAATAATTGAGATTTTTTAGCATATTTAAAATCAAGACATGAAAAATGAGACTCGTAGCGTTTATTTTTGTAGTAAGAAGTAGTTAACTGACGTGTTTCCTGTAAATCAGCATTTTTTTCACCTGAATATAATCCTCCGTGACTTCCTTTATGACTCCACTCCCTCCAATAATTTCCGTACGACCATTCCCCCTAATCTCATAAACGAACTTAGCTTCTAAACCGCTTTCGTTCCAAGAATAAATTTTGGCGAAGATCTCTCGACTTTTTGTGCCATAACATCCGTTCGCATCGTCCTCTGCATCTCCCTGTCCTCATCCCCTCTTTCCGC
The DNA here is from genome assembly GCA_036926295.1 of Pachydiplax longipennis. Taxonomy (NCBI): domain Eukaryota; kingdom Metazoa; phylum Arthropoda; class Insecta; order Odonata; family Libellulidae; genus Pachydiplax; species Pachydiplax longipennis. Next base: position 55,733,766 of record JAVFKF010000004.1, read on the forward strand.
TTCACTTGTTCCCATGAATGGAATCTCTTGCTTGTCTCCGTGTTTATGCTCGCCCCTCTGTGTACGTGTGTGAAGTGGTGTGGGAGGTGAGGGCGTATGAGGCAGCCCTCATTTGTTTTCTCCCTCAGTCTACTCCTTCATAGTTTTAGGGGGAAGTTTATGAGACTCGTTTACGTTCAAAGGGACGAACTCGCGTTAAATTATTTGCCCAAGAGGGGAGTGTCATTTTTTTCTTTCAGCTGAGCCACTCAAGAGAAAAACTCGTTTGCGTCTTGATTTGATCTTGCGAGGAAGTACACGAGCTAATGGAGGTACATCCTTGTTCCTTCTTTACGCTTCAAGTAGCTATCGAAGGAAATTACAGTTGAAACTTATTTTTCTTAAAAGGTTCAAGAGGGATTTCAGTTATAAATTCTTCAATGTAATGAAACTCACTGTTAATGCGCATATGATCAAGTTCTTCGAGTATTCTTGGAATCTTATTGCTCAAAGTGTCTTAAGTTTTCGAGTAATACGGTGATATCTTTATTGGATGCTTTAATATTTCCAGAATTCTTTCAATTTCTCTGTACGAACTTTATCGTAGAGTTTTCGGAGAAATAATTTTTGAAGTTGAAAATTATAGGAGGCTATTCCAACTATTTTGTCACGCTCAAACAGATACTTTTTTAATTTGATACGGTAGTCAGAGATGTATTTATCAATAGGTGCATAAGGCACTGGCTGAGGTCCTCATCATTAAGTATATTTTTTCGTAAGTAATTGTAAAATCTTTCGGTGGGACTACTAAATGGTTCTTGCCGTGAGGACCTTCACAGTAACAGTGAGAAAAATATAATTATATACTTTTTAACAAATATTTTACTACACAATCGCTATTACAGTTGACGCAACCTGACCGCGCAGGAAATTTAAATGGAAAAAGTACAAATATCTTTACTCACCTACCTTTGAGTTTTTTATAGGAAGAGTTATGCCTTTAATACTCGTACACATCCTGGAATCATCACGAACGAACTGCTCTGTTATGAAAGATTCTTCAATTTTTCTTGCGCCATCGAGAGTTTTTCAACGTCACCGAACACGATGATGCAGTGTCATGATCTTTTATATTCTGCTTGATTCTGTTGATGCGGGTCAGTTAGTAAGCATTTTGGCAGTAAGCACAGTTTTCTATTTTATAAAATAGTATCGAATAATTGAGTTATAATGATAGATTAGGAAGATATGTAAGCTAGTTAGATTTGTATGTACGTATTATGTCTTGCCTTGTGTGTCTGTAGCTAGAATTTGATTACACGCGATCGGCACCTCTTCGCAACACTTGACAGTCTTTACAGAGATATCTTCGCCGAGGAAGCGAATGTGGCTGTTTTGTTTACGTAGGATGTTAACTTAAGGATGCATCTCACCGTTAATTGCTTCGCCAACTTGAGAATCCCTTTTCCGTTCACATTTACTTATCGCGACAGAATTTCTTATCTCGTTAAGACTTCTCTCTTTGGCCATTCGGGCGATTTTCGTTTTCTCCCAGTTGCAGCGATGCACCGTGCCGCAGCACACCGTGCTCAGGACATGGCTTTGGGGCTGCACTCTACACGTCGCCCCCGCTGTAAACATTTCGCCCTTCGGGTCGAGTAAACAACTGGCGTGGATTGCGAGATGTTCGATGCGGGCGAAGTGCCGCAGGGAAGACGTGGGTGTCGAAAGGAAGGGGTTGAAGAAAGCGTGGAAACGCTCCCTGGGAACGTACTTAATGATCTTCCTCGACTTCGCCTGAAACGCAGAAATTATTCCACCGGTTTTTTAAAGAAGAGGTTCTGTTGAAGGTCGCTGAATAGCGTCGGATGAGAAGAGATTTAACGGCGACTCCGACTGGAAAAGTGACTTAAGATTTTATTTCCGCTCGACTCGACCAGATTGGATGAGTCATGCGCTAACCTAGGTTTTTACGCCGACGGCGATATTGCAAAAGGTACCGTTCTTGCGCTGCGAATAAATAGTTGTTCCTCTACCTGAAGGTCTCGGTTGTTCGAAGCAATCTTTTTTGCCTCTCTAAATAAAGACACATTACGAAGTCTGGATATCGTGTTTGCTCTAGCCGTTTGAGGTTAATATTTACCATGAGTATGCGGAGGAAAATCCGTCGTATTTGTGTTACTTTTCGAAGAAACCGGGGAAGGGTGAGCCGTACGAACTTTCCCCATTTCATTCTCCGCCTGATGATATAAAAATATGTGCTGCTATTCGTCATTAGGTATGGAAAAATATATCCATTTTTTCGCTTGATTATGAGTATCATATCCGCATTTCGACTCCATATCATTAAAACGATTCCATAAAAGAATCGCTTTGATGATAAATCTATCTTTAACACTTTTTGAATTTTTTATAATTAAATGAAATGTTTTCATGAATGCATTCATTCGAGGATTTCATTTGCCTTTAGGTATGAAGTAAAATAATGGTATCACTAGTGAGATTTTAATTGAAAGAATCCAAAAAATGACTATTATTTGCTAAGTAAGCGTTTTTCTTATCTTTGCTTATTGTTTTCCATTAATACTCATAGTATTCTGGATGTCGTCAAAAATGTAAATAAGAACCACTTCCACTTTTCCGTCCAGATATTTATGAACAACAAATCGTCCGTAATATGCTAACTACTGATTCAACTGATTTTATTTTTTATGAATATTAACTGAAAACGAAGTCTTTGTGAAGGTTAATCTTTAAAATATTCAGAATATTTCGAGGAATGTTTAGTTCCGAACAGCTCTCTAAATACTATTTTTTCATAATTATTCACATTTATTTATTTTTTCAGGTAAAACCTAAGATTCTTTTACTCTTGATGGCATATTTACGCATTATTCCGGGTCTCTGTTTTGGCCTTCTTTTTCATTGTTCCTGCGACACATGTATCATCCGACACAAAATTTGAGTCGTAAGGTTAAGTGAAGAGAGACCCGAACGCCCTGAGTTTGTTTTCCTTCCTTGAGGCTGCGATGATATGGGTCAACAGCATGAGAATGAGTCGACCATTTAGTAGCTGCGTTTCATTTTCGCGAAAATATTTCTCTTTAAGAGACTTTTGGGGTAATTCTTTACTGCTTCAACTATTATTATTACCCATTCTTTTTGAGAGCGATTTTTTAATCTATTCTCTCTACTTTATTACTAAAAAAAGGTTTCTTACCAGCGAATCATTTGGCTCTACGGTTGCTACATTCTTCTATTACTGGTCCTCGTACCATTTCCACGAATTCAGCCTTACCGGATTAAGATTTTCTTTATAATGGAAGAATAGATTTTTTCGGAGCAGTAGCGCTACGACCCGAAGCAATCCATTTATCTATTTCCCCCTCGGACTGAAAACATTATCTGTTATTCTACTCAATTAAGCACAGATTATACTTTTACTAGTTTTTCAAGCCTTTTTGTCCTTCTTTCGCCTCAGTTCTCTTTTGGTAAGAGCATTTGCCATACTCTTTTACGTTACCTTTGTTTCCCAGCCATTTAGTGTAACAAAGGAATGGATTTCTACCAAGAAAATTTTGGTGGCGAGGTATGGGGACTCATTAATCTACCTAAGGGACAATTTTATTCGTCTTATTGCTTTCTCATTTTATGGGCAATATTTCACGCAATGGGAGCACCACGCCGGATATGAGGGGTTATTTCCAGGTTGTATTAAAAAATGGTTTCACCCCCTAACATATATTTTAGAAAGAAAATTTATTCGAACCCACTTCTAAGCCTTCGGTTCTCTCTCTCTACCAAAGTCTTCAAGGTGTAACTTTAACTTCTTGGTGGCTTGAAACAACACCTGAAATGTTTTGAAACTGAAATACATACAATCATAACGAAAGGTGTTCATATATTTCTGTATTCTCAGAACTTTCTCCTCCTTAGTAGCAAATTTCAACTAGTTCCATGCATGCATATTCTCCGCGCAACACTTCGTCTTGAATTTAACTTGCTTCAATCTCAAACTTCGCAACTTTTGTCCATGCTCCCCCTCTAACTGTCCCTCATTCTCATTTTCCCCGTTATTCCTTTAACCGATGCTGGTTGCATCTGCCTCGAACCCTTTTCCTTCATCTCTTACAGCCTCATTCCTCCCTCGCTACTTCTACCTCCAGCGTCACACTCCTTGATCCCGCGGTCGTAAAACTGACGACTGCCCATTTAAGGGTGCGGTAGATTACCGACTCCCTCTTCCCATACCCTGTTCTCCTGTCCTTAGATGCGGGGTGGGTTGTAATGTGGGGGGAGGGAAGGCTAGCAAGGACTGCCTGATTAGTAGCGTGGGATTATCGCGGACGAGCAAGACAGACACGGCCGTTCTCCATTGCTCGTGCCATCTCTGACTCGCTCTCTTTCTGTCGTCTCATCGTACTCCCCTTCTGCACAAGTGCTACTACATTACAGCGCGTTCGAGGAGCTTGCGTTGGATGTTAGTGAGTTCAAGGAGAGTCGTCGTGATCGAATCCAAAGAAATCCGCAGGAAATGATTTGGTTGAAAAATAATGTCGCAGAAAAGAATTATTCCAGCATGTCATAGCCTTGGATTGATAAGGACTCTTAAGTTGAAAAGTATTTTATTTTGAATGGTGAGGCTTGCATTGACTATCAATGGGAGAGTTATTTCGGAGCATTCTCTCAATGTTCTCATTGCATTATTATTTAACTCTTATTAAATGATGATAAAAATATTCCCAAGACAATGTTTGAATCAAGTTAATTTCAGTTCCCATTTTGGAATTCAGATTAAGCGTATCATTAAATGTTTACTTTTAGGGTAGCAGAATAGGACAAGGAAGTGATGAAAGAAAATTATTTAATCAGGTAGTTCTTATTTCTCTTTTAGCCTCCTGCTTTATTCTTCGCTGCTTATTGTAATTTATCCTCATTCAAGCCGTATCAGCAGCGTTATTTGAGTAGCGCAAATCACCCTCTTTTTTCCTTCGGAGTATTTTTCCACGTAAAAGTTTCCTTCAAGCTGAAACATGCTCACGTAAAACTGACGGGTTTAGAGTGAGTTTGAATTTAGGAGAGAATTTCATACATGGCAAAGATAGCAAGAAGGATATGATAATGGGAGACTTAGCTCGGACGGATTTTTCTCCGCTTGATGAGAGGAGTCACTCAAGGTAGCGCTTTGGGCCATAATTTATTTTTCACGCCCCTTCATCTGGTGTAGTTAAGCCTCGAGCCCTCTTTGTTTCCCTTGTCTCTTCCCCATCTCTCTCCTCACCGAATTCGGTCCTCTTTCTCCTTTATCATTAAATCTCCTCTTCATAGGCTCTGGTTAAACCTACAGGCTTCATGTTTTTCGCAATATCCTATCCTCTCAGTTCTTATTCTTTCTTAATAAGTTATCCTAGCACATCAGTTATTTTCTTTTACGCATTATAGCAGTTTGAAGCTTACACGGAATGACTCTTTTCACGGAGTAAGCTTTAAATGGATACTTTAGGAGAGAAGCTCTTGAGAATCTTTAGAAATTAAATTTGCAATAATGATAAAACTACTCCATCAGCATTGAAGGCACTGCCCTATTCTCTCTGGTGAGGTGTAGGGGTATGAATTTTTGTTTTGTTGAAGTAATAGGTTACTTTCTCTGGTTAGCACTCAAGGCGATACATTACATGAAAAATATTAGACTCGGTTGCTGCTTTTGTGATTCACATTCTTGGAAAATAGTATGCATCCTTAAAAGGCCAACTTTCAATTATATAACTTGAAATTGAAGCTAATACATTGTTTTAAAAATTATTAAAGGTGTGGAAAGTAAAATTCAATTAGGAATATGGAAAATATACATACATACAAATATACATATTTGATTTCATTCTATTTTAACTTACATTTATCTATGTATTGGTTCTTCGGTCTTTGGTAATGCCAAATTTCTGATTCGAAATGATTGATTCATAAAATATGCTTTCTTTTAGGATAATCCTGAAACTGTGTTAAAGTATGGCGTTACAAATTTTTACCGTTACAGATTGACAGAATAAAATTTTCGTGTGCAAAAGGACAGTCATGAAAGTACTCACTCCCAACCAGCATATGTGGGCAAACATGATGAGTAGATAATACTTATTGTTAGAAGCGACTATCGACGGATTCGGAGTAAAATGTGAAAATGTCGATAAACTTTAATCATCAAAAAATTTAGCTATATCACGTATTACCAGTTCCAGTTTCTCGGGGTATGCTGAGGTATATATAATGGATACCAAAGTTCTTATTAATCAGATAAAACGTCAAAATCGTCTCTCATCGATGATTTTCCGAAGGCGAGGTCGTGGCTCATGGCAAGGAAAGGGTGGGAATCGAGATAGAAGGGGACGTTGCTAAGCATAGACCGATAGGGCGCCTTAGTGAAAACAAACCGGGTGGAAAAATAGAGATGATGGCATCGTCGCGGGGAAGGGAGTCTTTCTAAATATAGAACTCCTCTCCCATTCCCCTCCGACACCTCTCTCCCATCGGTATCCAGAGATATATATATATTTTTTTTCTGCATCCCGCCATCCAAGTTTCGTGCCTCCCCATATCACACGTCTCGCACGCGACGAGATCGCTAGACCGTGAAACGCGACTCATTTCGCTCTCATCGCCGTTTTTTTTCCTTTCACCGGGAAAAATTCGCATGCCGTCAATAGCGTGCTTTCGGTGGAGTCGAAAAAAGGAATTGCGGACGAACGGATTCCCTGCGAATCGTTCCGAGAATGGAACGCCGAGTCCTGCGGTAGCAAAGTGACCCGATTCGCGTCTTCTTCTCGCGAATGCCTCGCGGCGGAGTCAAGGGGAGGCTGACCAGACTCAATGTCTGGATTCGAGGTCCGCATTTCTCGGATGAGATTCCTGCGGGTGCATGAATGCTTCGTTTATACGGTTGAATTTTCTTTTGGCCGATCAGCAAAATTACCAGTTAAAATATTTTCGTACTTGAATTATCTTTCTTCTTTATGATTGTGATGCAAGGTACCAAATTTTTTCTTACATACTAATAAATGCCATCTGAAAATGCCGTTAATCTGAATAAATTCCAAATCTGAACGCTTGCTTCGATTTTATATCACAAGCTGATGTGGAAGGTATGTGATGTGAATTCATATTTTTATAGGATATATCTATTCCCATTTTTAGTTGTCTAAGAATCAAATCCTTACATGGATTTGAATCGGGAGTATTAGTTATCATCCGCTTATACAGTCCTCGAAAATCACTCACTAATGTTTTATTTTAAGAAATGGTTTGTTTTTTAATGGAAAAGACATTAATTCACTAACACAATATCTTTTATTTCATTTCATAAAAGACAATGCTAACTATTTCGACCATTAATCATCATCAATTTTCTCGTAAAAAGAAACTGCCTTGTACTTTGTTTACTGTGGAAGAATTAATATTTGTTAAAACTCTTAGTGAATTAACGTCGTTATTTTGTCGGCAAAAAATCTTTCACAATCCTTCCGCATCATTGATTTCTACTTCGTGAATTATTATCAAATTTTCAGTTTCATCTCTAAAAATAGGGACATCCGTCTCAAAATGATACCCAGAAGAGTAGTGGTCTTCACTTTTCCGGTTTGGAATTCTGTTAAAAGAATAAAATGTGATTTACCGATCCATCGCCTCCACTTATCCTCACGTGGATATTCCCGTACCGTTTTCCGCGTAATAAAACAGCTCGATCGACTAAAGAGCAATCTCGGATGCTATCTTATCGTAGCGTTGCAACAACAGAGGTAATCCCTTAATCTCTTTTATTTTTATAGAAAGCCTCAAATGTTTTTTTCAAATGCCTTCCCTTAAATGAGATGTATTTTTTAAAAGAATTAAAAGAGTATACTCATCCAGAAATCGGCTCACGATTTCAAGACTCTTATTTAACTATCCTTACTCTCTCAGCCCTCCGTCCTTAGATCCATCCTCAGCAGTTCTTTGTGAATCGTCATGATTAGTTGAGGGCATTAAAGCATTCTTTTACCCTTTATCATGGGATTTCGACCGATACCCCCGAGTAATGTGTTACTCTTAAAACCTGCACTTTACAGCTCCGAAATCTGTAAAGAAAGGAGAAAACGATGTTTAAATCGTGACCGTAAATTAAGGGAAATGAACCGGAAGTTGTAGTTCGGTAGAAATATATGTCCTTTGCCCTCTTCGAGGACCCAGTCTGGATTCCAGACCTAAGCACAGCAGGGTGATAATCTTCTCAGGATTTTATTTTTACTGAATTGTTCAAATGTAAAAGGGGTCGTTTGCGAGAATTTATTGTCTTCAGTAATTTATTACGCTAAAATTAATTATCTTCAGTATTCAAAATCTTCGTTTCTATCTTTAATTGAAATAGAAATTAGAAACGAAAATGAAAGAGAGGCATAAAAAAGCGAAGCAAATGGACAGATCAATTTGCCGTTGATTGTTATAGTGACTTCCTCAATAATTCTTTATGTTCTTCGCCCACAATTCTCAAATTCATCCTTGATCGGTTTTAAAATTTGAAATGCATTTACGCATGTAAACAGAAGTATACTAAGTAAGTCAGAGTCTTTGGCAAAAGCTTATTGAATCTGTATCGTGGTTGTCCAGCATAATGAAGTTTCAAACCGAAGTTTGGAGAGTAAATTTGGATCTCAGATACTAATATCTTTATGTACAGTGGGGGAATAAATTATCGCAACACTTTGCGAGCGCTTCAGTCGGAATTCTCAGAAACTACTTGGAAAACTACTTAACACGACTGACTGGCAACATTGAGAAAAGCCTCGAAAAGCGGTAATATTTGAGTCGGAGTCTATAACGTACTCAAAATTTCTCCTCTTCGATCTCTTCTTAAATCCTTCGCGCGATCTCTCCTTGAATTCGTCGTGTTTATCTCGGTATTTCTCTTTCACAGATATTTATCATATTTATAGAATAAGAGTTTAAAGATATATTAATTACTATTCCAATCTTACATCCACAAAAATATTTGGATAATAATTGGGACTTTATTTGTAAATAATGTTCGGTTGAAACGTAGAAATAAGGACGAATTAGGTTAGAGTGGGAAAACACGACGTCGTGATTCTTATCTTTAGCGAACGCGATATTTTCGATCTGGAGAGTAAAATATATATTTTACCAAATTATAGCGAGAACAGATGAACTGTATTAGTCTCTTTTTCTGGATAAATTAAGGTGCGCTAATAAGACAGTCATCTAGGTAGTTTGGTTTTTCACACGGCCACACGTCTTACTGCTGATCACTGTATATCAATATAAATGTTAATCTTCATACGTCCAGTTCAAACATTGGATATTCATTTACTGCGATCGACTTTCCGAGGGCAATTTTTTATTACACGTCTTAAGTTTTTCATTCAACGATTTGAAATCGTTAAGTCGTCAGAGTAATTACAGAGATGGCACATTGGCACAAAGTAAAATTTGTATTTTGTCAATGGAGTATAATTTTTCCATAATTTAGTCCTGCACTCGAAGGAAATTCTTAATGGAAATTTATTTACACCATTCGTTTCCTAGAATAGGTGAAATCTTTGTATGTCCGGAATCGAGAGGAAAAATACCAATTCCAAAGTTAAAACAAACAGGATTGCATAAAAACCGAATATATTTTGCGCATATATCGGACTTTTCTTACATTTTGCATCAGCGAGATCGGTGCCCTCGGTCATTGCGTCATTTGTTTTCTCGTAGAAATGCATTCAGTTTTCGATGCTTCGCGAGGAAAGTCTTTGACCATATATTGAGCACTTCAAAAAATTGCAGGCGCGTAGTTTTCCCTTTCGTGCTTCTATCAGCTGGACTAAGGACCCTCCCGTTTACAGTCACCCAGTGGAAACTATCCTGTGCCTAATTCAAAGCTCCTTCCTAACCACGGGGCTAAGGAAATTAGATGTTATTGCACTCGTAAAAAATATTCCCAAATAACATTATGATTTTAGCGTATTTTAGTCAGTGAGGACATTCTAACAGACGACCCAATTATTTAATACAGAAACGTATTTTATGAACGTCTGACTGCATTAGCCGTATTATACTGCCATAATAAAATAATAAACTGCTAAAATGGACTTCTCAGTTTGTTAGAAAATGTCATAATTATAACCCATTCCTAATTAAGAGTTGATTATGTAGCTGCTTGACGCATCTTATTGGAGTATGAAGGGCACGAGTTCGAATTCCGCTCAAATTAAATATGCATGTCAACTTAATCTTCTCTCGTTAGAGAAATGAACGAATGTAACATATGGTTGCCAAATATATTTATGCACCCCTGTGATGAATATATATATATATATATATATATATATATATATATATATATATATATATATATATATATATCGGAGGAATAAAATTCACTATGGGAAAATAATCATTGGGTTTGAAGGTTTCGGAGCCGATAATTCTAATTGTCGGTCAAGAACATGTTTCGTGTGTCAGCGAAAATTCCTCTTCTACCACGAATTCGAAGTCCTTCGCTAGAAAGAAGTGTTTTATTTGACAGGGCTTTCTGATTTCTCGAAGCACGATGAACTTTTCGCTTCCAGTGCACCGGGTTTTCGAAAGCCTATGCGTCACTCACAAAAACAAACTGGTCATTTGGCAAGGCAAGGAGCTTCACTCAGGCTTGTTATTACTATCACATCATTGATGTCTTCACGTCGAGAGACGGACAGCCAACAGCTCAAGTGAATCTTTTTCATTTTTAAACTTTAAACAGAAGTATTGAGAACTATTGACATTTTTTTGTTTATTAATCATTGTTGTATAAATCATTGTTCGCCTAAAACAAGGTCGATTCGCGAGTTCACAATTTCCAATGTTCTCAGCGGTGATTCCATACCGATAATATAGATTTAGATATTAGATTTAGATGTATATCCCAAAAGCTACCATATGCGTGAGGTAGGAGGTGTAATAACACCATCATCACTTATTCTACTCTATTAGTAATTATCTGTCTTTGTGATTACTGTAACGATTTTTCAATGGTCGTTACTGGTACTAAAATTTCATTTACTTCGTCTTTAAGTTGTAAACCGATGAAGCTTTTGAAGAGCTTCCGTCAGTTATTAAATCTTTTCACCTGGAGCGAATTCCAACCGAGGGACTCTAGTAAAGCCGTAACGCTGCAGTCGAACCTGAAATCTTCTCCAGCGAAACGAGCAACTCTACGCTGGACCATCTCTAAATCTGAGACTAAACCTACTAAATATCGGTTCCAAACCGCAGAACAGTATTCCAGACTCGGTCGAGTAAAAGAAAAATAAGCTATTTCTTTGACACTCGATGGGTGTAACAGAAATAGCTTATTATTCCTTTAAATTCCCTCAGCTATCTACGATCTTTGCACTCTATTCTCACTTCCTCTCGCATTTCGAATATATTCATTAAAAGATAAGTTACTGCTAAACTGACTTCCATGTATTTGTTGTCATGCACTAACTCTACTGGATGTTTCGAAATTTGGTACTGTGCAAGAATAACGTTTTTGGAACCCGTGAAACACATAGCAACGCATTTATTTATTTTTAAATCGATTCGGCAAATAAACCAATCTTGCTCCTTACATTAAATGCTAGGTCGTTAATGTTAATTATAATTTGTAAAGAACATCCTAGAAAATGAATCTATATTACATAAGTATGATAAGAGCGTTAATTTAGAAGGTTTTAGGCGAAGAAGGTTTTCGTTTCCATGTTCATATTGACACTTCGTTCAAAAAATGATTCTTTAGCAAATCGACTGCAATAATATTTAGGTTTGCGTGAAGGTCTTCGATTTAGTTTAGGCTTTTCTCAACCAAAAGCTGAAAAACGTTTTTAAGTCCCGCAGTTATCGGCCAAAAAGGATAAAGTAGTTAACCTAGAGGCCCGGCTCCTCCTTTCAACAAACATTATACCACATCATGTTCATTAATTCTTTTGGGTGAGGAAAACTATCGCGTCCATAAAGGTCATATGTTTGTTTTTGTGGGATACTCTCCGCCGGGGAAAACTACAACAGGCGCGAAAAGGTGAAAAAAGTAGATGGTCCGAAAAAAGATTCCCAAATAATAATAATTTGTCATTATTTATTGGGATCGTTTCAGTCTAAGAAGTTTATCTGAAAAAAAGCTCAATTTCTAAAAGGGAGATGTATTTTATTGATCTCTGACTTTATAAAATGTATAAGCCGAGGATTTACTAACCTAATAATATAAGCTAATAATAAAAAATTAATATTGAGTTTTCAATTTGTGGGAAAATATCATAAATGTAGCTACCTACTATGTAAGAATTGGTTGTGCAATTGCCAGACGTGTCTGATCGGTAAAAGAAGGGTTCCAGTTCCATTTCCGCTTGTTCCTTCCATTAAATGAGTTTTTATGCTATTTTTTTTATTTGCAAAATGAGCGAATGTAAGATATGATTGCTACATACCATAATGTAATCCTTTTCTGAGTATATAGGTTTATCATAGGGATGAAATTCAATACGAAAAAAATCATTTGGCTTGAAGGATTCGGATCTGACTCTCGCTATCGTCTGTCAAGAATGTGCTTTTCGCGCCTCAGCTAATACCTCGTCTTCCAAGGATTCGAGGCTCAGTCGTTCACTGGAAAGAAGTGGCTTTTGGCTTATATTTTAAAACCACATGCATTTGACAGGGACTCCTGATTTCTCGAAGCCCGATGAGGCTTTTCTTTCAGTGCAGCGGGTTTTCGGAAACCCATTCACTATTCACAAACCGGTTCTAACGAATGGTAGCTTTTCACGTGCTTATTGGTGAGTAGTACTTCATAGAGGTTCACGTCGATAGACAACGAATACATTCAGTGCGAGCAAAGACAGTAGTTTTGTATTTTTAGGTTGAGAAAATCCTACTGTGAGGAATTAACGTTTGTGGATGATAGCTATCGCACTAACGCTTTAGATACGTCATTCATAAAAATTGCTAGTTGCGTCCCACAAGGTCTACCTTTATTGAATCTGTACTGAATCTGATTGATTGCTACCTTTTTGTAAGAAAGTGCATAATAAAGCTTGCTATAATATGCTCCATTATTTTGCAAAAAAACAAAGTCTATGAAATTGATCTATAATCATCTGGTCACTCTTAAGCGCCGGAATGACGTTTGCTTTTTTCCACGACATTGGGACCGTACCCTCATTAATTATTTTCCGATAGAATTTCTTGAGAAGAGGAGAAAGCTCATCTCATAAGGTTTTTATGAAAACAGCGGGAATTCCTTCTGTACCGAGCGTCTTTTTCCTATCAATCTGTTGCAATAAATTTTCATTTTCATCAACTTATATCTCTATGGGACACATCTCTGAATCGATACGCAAGAAGAAATCGTTAGCTTGGCCATTTTCTACATTGAACCATTTCTGATAGTGCCGATTAATTAAGTCAGCCTTATCTTCCGATTTATTTACGTTAATTCCCTCATCGCTATGAGGCTAGGCACAGATAACTGACCTCCACGAGTCTCACGCACGTATGACCAAAATTCTTTCTGATCGGCTCCTAATGATTCTAACAGGGTTCGAGATCTATATTCCTGGTATTCTTTTCGCGCTTCTTCCTTAACTAGCTTTCGCACTTCTCTATAATTTTGTCTTCGAGCTCATGGTTATCTCCGCATGTTTTGAGTTTTCTTAATCGCCAGTGAATGACTCTCTTCTTCATACGCAATGCTTAGTCTTCGTCCTTCGTGGCTCTTTAAGCACGCTTTTAGTCGAAACGTATTTAATTAAACCTTCTTTGATTTTCCGAAGGAACTCTATCCAACTATCACTTACTGAATTTACATCCGCAAAGAGAAAAAATCATCCTTGCACTCGTTAATATAACCCTTAACTCTGAAAGATTTGCTTTGCAAATTAAATATACTTGCCTCTATGGCTAAAGAGATTTAACCGTAACTACTTTCATCCCTATCATTATAATACCATGGTCTGAAATATCGTTAACTATATCAGGAGTAGTTACGGGAGAGAAGTGGATAGTTAATCTAAAATGTTTGCTTGACCCGCACGAGTCGTTCGAGTTTTCATCATATTTACATTATCTATAGCATGCTACAAAAAAGTATGAATTAATTTTTGTGAAATTTTTTCTCTCTGCTAGTGTTGGAGCAGCAGCTAGAGATTTTAGATAATCCCAATTAAGATGCGTTATGTCAAAATCTCCTCCTACGGCAATGATTGGATCTTTTAAATGTCTCGCTTAAAGCAATATCTTCGCCTAACTAACTTTTGTCTTGTATGATTCTCCCGCATGTGCTCGTCGTAATGTTAAAGAATGCCGCCTTTTTAATTACGTAAGATCTTGGAATTCACAACAATTATTATTAGATTTCTCAGTTCGCACATTAAATCCTAAATTTGGAATAAACTTATCCTTTTTTAAGTGAAATTGCTTTTCACCGTTGCAATTGTTTCTATTTTTTTGGAAGTAACCTCATGCATACCATTTTGCCTATTTACGTGGGTGTTTGTAACTATTCTTACTGTTGAATTACAAAGGAACTTTGTCTACGTAAATTCGCTCTCATTTAAACCGCTAAATTACGTAGTAAACGACACTAAAACTACCTGGTCGGTCCTCGTGAAGGGAAAGGGGGGCGGAAATTTTCCAGAACAGTCCGTAAAGTGGATACTAAGTTTATTAAAGTATAGAATAAAAGTTGCGTTTGACGCTTAATATAAGTATGAAAATAGCCTTTGAAAATATTTAAGCGTAGAGAAAGCGAGATCTATCAAATTGGATGTGAAAATTTTAGTCATCGCTATGGAGAAATAAGAAAAATAAATCCCGGTCTCTTAAAAACTTCTTGCATATGATGACCATATTCATTCGGCTCATATCTAGTAAACGATTCTTGCTACAGCATAGTAGTAGAGCTGTGCATTTTTCAGATATGAATGAAAATTATGCTAATGAGTATTTATCACTCAGTCTAAGCATCTACTTTAATTGGTTTTACGTATTCTGAACGATTGAAGAGACATTATGAAGCTAATTTCGATTGCATTAATCCTCATCAATTAACTGGCTGTAACTTTCTTTTATAATGTGTTGAAATTAATCGTGAATATTACGAATTATTACATAATCTCATTTACGTACAGCCTGATGGAGCTGAAAAATGTTGATACCGTTTCCACCACCTAAAAGCTAATAATAGTGATACTAATTCCTGTCAATACGTTAATTGCTAAAGAGCACTAAGAAAGAATAAACTCCCTCAACACACGGATTAGATTTTATCGAAAGGATATATTTTCTATCTTATGCCGTGGAAAACTACACTGCTGGAGAGGAAATACAAATGTAAGAATAGGGCATATCCTAGTGATTTCTGTATTTGTTTTCTTAAATGGTTAATCTTATTCGCGAGAATTATTTTCCATCAAAATTCAAAGTATTAAAGTATTTAACCGTTAAATTCGCAAGATAATACCGCAAAATCTTCATTTATTGTCTGATATTCCGCCATCAAATACTCTTGTTTGTCATTATCCCTCAGCGTACTATAATGACATTCTAGATAACTATTTTCATTGCGACAAGCTTTGAACGACAAATAGCAAAAAATAAAGGCAATGAGGCAAAGCCAATATTAGGAAATTTCGCAAAGGTGATCGTAAAAGTTTGAATATTGCGGTTTTTACTGGCTCGATTCAGAGTTGCCGAATTGTCGGCGGTAGAGTGTTTTCAGTTAGTTCCCGCGTAATCCGCTCTCTGACGCCAATTGGTGTTGCGATAATTGTTTCTCCCACTGTACATGAAATGTAGCAAATCTGAAACCTTAGAAAATCATTCGCTAAAATTGTCCCTTGCATAATAGCATCCTTGACTAAAACTTAATTTATTTGTGCTTCATGGCGTAAATAATCTTCATTGATAAATGTTGTGCATATATACGAAATACTTCTCTGTGTGGTGGTATAATTTAACGTAATTGTCCAGCGTGTATTTTGAAATTTCTCTTGGGGCCCTGCAGCCAAAATGGTTAGAAATCCTGATTAATACCGTCTAATCCACCGTCTAATCTCTTAATCCGGACTGAAAGCGGAAAAATTCCTGAATATACATCTAGATTTCTTTAAAACTGTAGAAACTAGATAATATTTCTTGTTGTAAACCTCTAAAGTTTAACTTCCAAATGCTCTTTTCACTCTGCATTTATCGCAACATTCTGTAATGCGGTGACAAAAATGCTAGATCAGTTATCCAAAAGAATTGATGATGAATATCTTACGCTCGCGACATGCGACGGTGGTGAATTTTTTCACATCCATGCGATGAAGTGAAAAAGTCGAACGTTGATCCTAGATTCACAGCGTAAGGCGGAATACGATCCGAATAATTGCAGCACAAGATCACGGAAACCGCCGATTCCGCCGTACGTGATGGCAGCGAGGTAAACACCTCTCGGTCTCCTCCAAGAAGATGCCGACGTGACTCACCGTGATCTCAAACTGTTTACGAAAAGTGCTGTTCAGGTGCACCAGAATTAAAACAAATCGTAGCTGAGTCGGATGAGCACCTGGAAACGTGATTCAGTGTCACATGCGAGCGCCCTGTCTTTCCGAGCTATCAGGATTATAATTTTTAGTCCGCAGTTTGCGCGTTTGACGTTATCTGTCCCGGTTGAAGATGGAATTTTGGAAATCCAATTATTTCGTCCTTGTCTCCGGTGGAATGTATCTCCTTACGTATCTGGAGAGAGCCGTTTTATTACTCAAACCATATTCATTCGCTACGGGGAGATGTTTATGCTCCAGGACGCGCGTTATTTTTACTGCTTCATACTTTATGGCATTTTTGTTGCGATTACATTTAGTAGAAGTACTTCCCGCATCATCGCTGTGATTTACGGGGCATAAGCTAGCAGTAATTATGTCGCTTCGGGTTATCTTCACCCCTGAACATTTCGGGAGTCATAATGTTTACATAAGGCAAACTTCGTAAAATCAGACCTGATTTTGTCTCCTTTGAGTTAGTATCTTCTCTAATTAAAATTGGATAGACCTCGGAAAATTTACCGCCGGGTACATTAAAGTGGATGTAAAATTTGAAACTAATTCATGCTAATTTGATTCATTTATTCGCTGGAAGCGGCGGAAAGGTTGGGGAAAAAACGCCGAGTGAATGGAGCAGAATCGACTCGAAATTGCACGCAATAAATGAAAAAAGGTATCCCTTTCAAAATGGTAGCCGAGACCAGAGATTATGAATATATTACACCGCAGATTACAATATTCTTTGCACAATGAGAGCGCGGTCCGGATGCAGGATAAAAAGCGCCGTCGTGAGCTATTTTTCCTTTGTTTCCAGCAATTGTTCCATTGTCCTCCCTCTCTATTCGAGTCACCTTCTCTTTCTAGCCAATTATCACGTTGCGCTCGTATCTGTTTCTCTTCCTCTACCGCTTCAAACTTTCAGCTTTTATGCCAGCTTACGCTCAAGTTTGAATCACATTTCATCCTCTTCTCTCTGTCTATCTTCATCAAGTTTAGTATTTTCATGACATCTCTGCAACATTAAATTACAGCATGATTTCAGAAACAAAAATATCTTGCTTATTATACTGTCTTTATTAAAATTTCCGATTCGTTCTATTTCAGTTTCTTCATCCGTAGTTATATCTATATTTTATCTCTTTAAGAATAACGGTAATAATTTCCACCCTCATTAATTTCATCTTTTACACTTAAATATATCAATAAAATCTTTACCAAAGAAATGAGAAATTTAGGTACCTCACAAGATCGTTAAGGGATTATATACTTACTTATACTGCCTTTAAAGATACATCTTGTTTACATTTTTTCGACATTTTAGCAGAGAATAAGCATTTTATTCATTATTTTGCATTGATATTTTCCTTGGAAAGGAGCTATTCTTTGAATTTTCTCGGGAAAATGGTTTTAAAAATTTTCACCATATAAACAGGAAGGAAAGTAAGGATTTTTACTCCGAGATACATGTACGAGTCTTTGAATAATTCGCATTCGGGTCTTGGTATGTTAATACATTGTTTTCACCTTAGATTTTCTGAGATTCTTTCTTCTTTATTGTGTTTCCTTCATTGTATATTTCTAACTCTCTACTAACATAAAATTAACGCTCTTTCACCGTATCCAATTAACTTCTGCTATCTCGATCATTATTCCTTTTCCTTTCTCACCATCCCGACTTTTTTTAGTTATAATAGATCTTTTCCCCTTATTCCCCACCTTTCTGGTATCTCTTCCTCTATCCTTCCCTTTTCACTCTTTTCTTTCTCTCACCTCATTATTTCTTTCTTCCACATTTATCCTTCCCCATTCCTTTATGCCTTCTTTTTATCCTCGTGCATTATTTCGCCACCCCATTCTCGACCTCCGCCTCTCCTTCCTTTCTTCTCCCATTCTTTCTTTCCGTCTCCCCTTTCCCTAACAGCACAATGAAAAACTGCTGGGGTTCTCAGAGTTAACCGCAAAATAGTGGAAGATTCCGCGTTCCATTCGCTGGTTCGGGTGCGTGGCGCCCGGCGTATTTCCGCGATCCTCCCTTCCCTCAGTGAACCACTCTTTTTTCCCCCGCGTGTCCTAACTCTTTCAGCGGAGCGCAACCCCTTCCGAAGCGGAGGTTGGTATGCGGCGATCGCTGTTATTCTTCTCGGAGACTGTTGGTGTCTCTTTCCACGGAGGCATTCGTAACGTGCGCCCGGAGCGAATGCAAACACCCGGAAGTGAAATATTTCGGGGGATGCACGGGGTATTGAGGTTATCCGACGCCTGCAGTTTATTTATTTTGAGGAAGAAATTTCCTCCACTTTCGACGCTGCTTAGGGTGCATATCTTTTCGAAGCTGCATTAAAAGCTCCGTTTTTGTGGCGTTGATGGCCGTTGGAGCGGATCATGCCAACACAAATAATGTTTGTATCTCTTTATACCGTGGAGATGTAATTGGTGTCTGGCGAAAGCTTTACAGCCTTAACTATTGCCAGAGAGGAGAGAGTGTAGAGTAGGGGCTAGCGGATTCGTCACTTCTCCGTATTTAATAGGTGACTAAGATGAGGCCGAGGAAAGTGTAGGTCTATTCGCCGAAATTTTAAATGTGACTTATTTCTGGGTAGGTTTAATTCTCAGAGAAATGTGACTAAGAGTTAATATAGTTAATGACCAAAAGTTTCTGACTGATTCAATTTTTACATTCCAAAGAAATTTTATATGAATCGTAATTTTGGCATTTGCGTGAATATTCAGTTTAAAGCTCAACGTCATGGCTAAGATATAAAGTATCTTTTGCAACTTCAGTTGCAGTACTTTAGAAGGTAATTTTATACCAATGGTCTCTTCTCATTGCTGGCCTAGTTGGCGTTGGGTTTAGCGTGCTTGGTTCCAGAATCGAATTAAAGTCAGGGATTGTTTGTATCATGTTAAAATTTAAGGTTTATTCTAATAGTGGCCTATCGTAAGGCTAAATATGTATAATTGTAAGATTTCCCTAATTGTAGATTGTAATCTATTCTTCATTATTACTATTATTATCTTCCGGTAACGGTTATTTCTGCTGATTTTGTGTTGAGCAAACGTTGCTTACTTCTATCTGGCTTAAGAAGTGTGCAATACTTATGGAATAATTTCGATCTTGGCCTTGTTTTCGCTTCACTAGAGGGTGTGTGCAAATCGAGTTCGAGCATCACGCGTGAGGTCCTCCACCATTTGATACGTAAAGAGTTTTGAAAGGCGATCTAAAAGGCCGCTCCATTTGTAATGGTCTGTTTACTCAAGGCTGCAAGAGTGAAATCTCAGTTCAATCTCATCGTTATAAAGCACTATCCAACGTTAGAGGAACACTATTAGCGATAATGGCGTTCGTTTTAATGTGGTTTATCGAATTTTTCATAGAGATTCATAGTATTGGAATGTTACTGTACTATAATCGACTCGAATTGTTGAAAGTTTTAGCTTCGTTTATTATATTTTGAAGTAAATGAATTTCTCTTTCTATGAGTAAAAAAATCAATTAACTTATGCAAGAATTCTGAAAACAGTAGCGTCATACATTGTCCTACAGGAATATCCGAGCTGTAACAGTAGGGGAAGACTTTCTTCTTGTTGCCCAAACTCGTATGAAAGTGTTAACATTCATCTCACGGAAGTTATGAAACCGGTGAAACCGACATTGATACGGTTTTTATGTATCCGAAGTTTCATGTTTTTAGGAAGCATTGAGAAATTTGGTCAATGGAATCTTGGAAATACCAAGTTTCCTTTTTTAACACACATAAAAAGAGACCTAATAATTAATTTAATTCAGCTATATGTAAATATAACTGCAGTGAGCAATTACTATGTTTTTTTTCGCCACAATTACTTGCCAGCTGCACATTTCCGAAATGGCAATTAAGAACCAATGCAATACCTAGGAAGGAAAATATTTGTTGGATTAATTTCATAAGCAAATATAATTTTCCACTGATACTATACAAAATTTCTAAGACAGGATGTATCGACAGTCTTTCAAATTATTAAAAATTTCTTTTATTGAGAGCATAGGTATGATTTCATCTTTATGTAGTTGGTTTTTCCGTCACTCTTATCATCAAAGGGTGTTGCCCTTGAGATGCTTAGTCTTGTATCTGTTTTCGAAAGGAAAGAGTTTCGTTTATTTTCTTTTCGATAATGTTAGAACAAGCTATCAAAACTGGTGTTGGTCGATGATATTTGTAAGCCATATTCTAAGATGTTTATTCAGCGATAAGATGTGATCTTTATTTATTTTTTATAAAGGTATGTTGAAGGCGGATCGGATGCAGCTCACGCTTTTTTTTTATCATTTTACAAACATTCTATGAGCGTTATTCTTGAAAAGAGAATTGGTTGACGTCATAGTCTTCCTATTTGCTTTAATGAATCAGAGATGTCTCCTTTATACCATATAAGTTATTAGTTATAAGTTTTATAGTTATATAGTTATAAGTTAATTTTTGTTGGATAGTTCCAAATAATTAAGTAAAACTTAATATTTTTCTTTTGATTTTCAGGTGAGTGCTGAAAGTTCTAGAATTACTTTATCTTCTTTCGCTGTGCGATACCATGCGAAGTATGTAAGTATATCTAACTTTTAGACTTTATCAGTATCTTAGTGATAAGGTATGGGTTTTTTTGAATGATTTTCTACTGTACTAGGTACTTATGCTTTAACTTAAATCACCGTATTCTCGCAGTTGAACTTCTGGCCAATTGACAAAAATATAAATTTCATTTTACGTATTGTTTCGATTATTGCAGAGGAATATTTTTATTCATCTTTTTTATACTTTGGCTAAAACTATATACGTAGATTTATAATCCATAATCCGCAAAATGCTTCGCAAGACAGCAATGATTATTTCATATAAAAAAAAACGGTAATCGATTAATATTATCGTGTATCAAATTTTTTCTTCCATTTGGTATGTAAGAAATGAGATAGGGTATTTACTGAGGAATTTCTATTCTTTGCGGGTATCAAGGCCATGGAATTTTTTCTAGTACTTACTAACGCTGAATAACTGTATTGATATTACGATAACAATCAGTCACTGAAATGTGAATACATTTCATGGGGAGAAATTATTTTGAAAGTCATTGAGATCGAACTTAAACTTATTTTTATTTCACAATCACTAATACATTCTTCGGTCGATACTTGATGATATCAGAGATTATATACTTGATTTTACGTCTGAATTATGCGTTACAGAGCCTAGTACAGCTTATTGTTCGTATTAAATTGAGGTAGAAGTCCAACTCTTCCGCTTTCTATGCTGTCTTCCTGAATGAAAAACTCTGATCACTCGTCTCACATTCTGTTGGATGAAGTCCTATTCATGTGATGCTATCCAGCGAAGCTTGGAGCCAGAATCAATTATCAGGGAAGGTTTTCTTTTACCAAGGAGAGCATACGAAGTATGCAACAATAAGTTGCGATAGTACCCCGAAAAGAAGATGAATAGCGAGGTTGTTCACTCTCCTCGATTAATTACGCACTCCCTGGCATTTCGCACGGGTAAACTACAAGTGGCTCAATTCTTCCGTTGTGCACCTCGAAGGTGTGTTTACGTGTGCTTGCTCCTGAGAGTTGTGTTATCGGATACAGCATTTTCCGCCTTGCGCCGCGACAAAAAAGTGAGGGCTTTGGGGAGAGTTAGTGGGCAGCCGGTGCATCGCATGTGTGGATCGCGGGGGCGGAAAAAGGGGGAGAACCCGCGGTGCGCGCACTTGATACAACATCGAAAAACAAAAAGGAGAGAACGTCACATGGTTGCGTGAGACTCCGGGTTTAGAGTTTCCCCCCCACTGGCGCACTTAGGGTCGCAACCGGTTTCTTGACCCAAAAAGTCCACCAAGTTCTCCTCATTTCATGTATTTCACACTTACTTCCTGTCCCTCGGATATCCCCTCTTTCTTATGCGATACTTCATACTCCATCGACCCGTTTCATTGTCGCTTGTTCCTCAACGTAATGAAAAGAGCCGTATTTGCCTCGGCGACTTGAACCCTATCACGTCACTTGCGTTTGAGAGCAGACGTGGAGATTTTTTAATTTATCACGCCATAGGTTTTTTTCTGCAGAATTTTCTTGAATCCTAAAATTAACAGATTGTCAGATAATGACTTAGTGAGTCAATATTTTAAATATAAAATGGACGGTTGGAGAAATTACTCACCATGATCAAGTTATTACATGACAAGATTGACGAATGTGATGCTTACAAGAAATGTGAAGGATTGTTCCAAACATTACTTTTTATTCATAGCACAATTAGAATTAACTCATAGGAAACAGGAAATAGTAAAGAACAGTTTACATTTACTTTGTCTTGATATAATCTAAAGATTAATAAAAGTACTTGCATTTTGGTCCAAATCTTCTTCTAAAGCATTATTCTATTTGGACAACATTTACTAATACGTCAGCATTAGTGAGCAGCATTGGATTTTCGGACGCCTCACCAACCCGATACCGAAATCCATAGAAACCTAAACAAAAGGCATTTCCCAAGATGAAAATGTTATGGTCCCACGAGATCAAATTTCATAACCAGGCGATCAAAGGCCATCTTCTGGTCAAATCAGTGGACCATGCAAAATTTGGTGGTCGCACGAGCAACGGTCCGGACTTCTTTAGCATATGAACACGAATCCATAGACTCCGGTTTTAAAATGTCTGCTTCAATATTCCTGTGTGCAGTGCGAGTTTCTCTCACATAATTATGATTCCGAAGTATTTTTCTTTGGTGTAATAAAGATTGTAACTTATTCTCCACGCGATATTTAGGCATTTTCGGCTTAAAATTGTGGTATAGTCACCGCGCTTTCTACAATAGCCACGTAACCCACATAATAACCTATTATATAATTAAAATTACATTTTCTCAGCTGTTTATTTTAGATATACGTTTTTAAAATACTAAGTAATATAAAAATGACTTATGATTATATATAATCATGAGAAGAAATTTGTAATGAATTGTATAATGATTAAATAATGTAACTGAATTGAATTAAACAACGATTTCCATGATATAGAACACTTAACAAAAAAGCAAGCACAATCTTTACTGATGAAACGATAAGAAATTATTTTACTTATTTAGAACAATGCATCTTCAGATCAGTGGATTGGGTAATTTTAGTTGATTGTTAACTAAGGGCAATAAGTGGCGACCTTTATCAATAAATCGCCTTGCGGTAACTGTAGCGGAAAAGCTTCTAGTTGTATTAAAACCCGTTCTCATAATCGCGTATTTTACCCCGTGAACCTCAGGTGGGAAACAAAAACCTAACGGCAAGATAAGATAGGAAACAGGAAAGCCATGGAACGAAAGAGGGCAATCCTCTCTCCCCTTCTCAGTGACTTCAGTCCGATTTTTTGACTGAAAAAAACTCCCACGATCCTGTATTTTTAACATATTTTTTGTCCGTTCCATTTCTCGCACTACTCGATCGAGTGCTCCCTCCCAATGCCGCCCTATTTCCCTCCGATTCTCTCCCACAGAATCTCCTCTTTCGATACTTCTCAGCCTACTTTTCTGCCACCACATTCGCACCCCTCAAGCACACCAACAACGTACGCCTTCTCAGTCTCTTTCGCAGTCCTCATCCATCTTGTGTCACTGCATTTTGATTCCGACGGGATGCCAAACCCAATTCATTTGTTTTCCCTGTTGTGTTTTCTATTCCTCTCGGTTTTTCAGTCCATCGTAACTCTTCCTACTTCCGCGTTTTCCTCTATCTCTGGCATTGCAGCTATCTTTAAAGATTTCAGGCTGGAAAGGGTATTCCTCTGGACTGCTAATTACTGGGTTCGTGATTGAAATCCAAGGCCGAAGGTTTTAGTACGATGTCTCGGTTTTCAATTAATCTGACCCAATCGCCTATTTAATCTACCTGTACCTACATTTCTTGCAGCCAATAACTTTTATTCCTTGGTTGAGGTGTCTTATTTCTAAATTAACTTAAGATGACATAAACGTCTCATTACCAGGCGAAATTTTGGGAAATCTATCACGGGAAAAAGGGTATAAGATTGGTACGTTTTCTATAAATATGTTTTTTCAATAAAAAAAGTAAAAAGATCGTATCATCATCATAAATATGGCAGTCATTCGCCGGAACCGATCATCTTGCTTGTTTAAGGAAATAAACTGTGAGAGGAATTCCTGTTTTAGTTTCCTCTTTCATATTATTTTCTTAGATAGTATACCGTACGTGGCAGCGAAGAGTATCACTTGGTCCCTTGTCTTCAGGTCACTGATTTGGTTTGAATGGAATTCAAAATTCGCTAGAATTCGCTCTACAATTATTATTTTTCCGTTGTGTAAGTTGATAAGCCGTCTACACCATTTTTCGAATTACATAGGCTAATTTCAAGGTAGTTATCTCATGTCAGTGTAGTTCGCCACTGCTACGTACGCGCTGCTCAGAATGTTCCATCAAGTTTTAATTTTGCTTCATAAGATTAGCATTTTCCTGAAGATTCCAAATATGTTCCTTGCATTATACGTAGTAAACGAAGGAAGTTATTCTGTCTTCGTCTTCCATCCTTCTATTCGAAATTACTTATTGCTCAAGGAAAACCTCGATTTTTTTGGCTGCGCCGATTTTAAAACTTCGGTCATTATTTTTTTAAACATATCTTTTAATATTTTTATTTACATCAGTGTAGTTCTTCTTACCGAATTCTGAACGATTTTCGCGTTCTTTTTCCCTTGGACCCTATACCACCTAATTTACATTGATCATTCTTACGGATCTGCTGGAAAATATGTTTGATTTTTGTATGCTAGACGAAATTTGAAAATTAGAAGATTTTCCTTGGGATAAAAATAATGTCCATTCACTCGTTTAAATGAATAGTGTTCGTTTTCGAAATAATCCCGTTATTAGTTAATTGTTGGAATGATCACTTCGTAATGCTAAATTTAGGGAAATTTGTCCATTCTCTTACACTCTAGCAAAAATTATCTTTTTGCTAGCACAAGATGCGAAGTACATATATTACCGGTTTCAGTATCAAAGTGTTTGTTTTATAAAGTTATATCCGTAAATGTTTTATCAGTATAGAGCATTAACATGATAACAATTAGTCGTCTTAAAGCAATTCGAATGCAAAATTCAGGTCGTGAATCAGGCAGGATGCTTGCCATTTAAAAATCCTTTTCATTCCTTATCCACGTCCCTTTTCTTTCTTTTTGTTGGGCCTCAAGTTTCGCGTTTCTCCACAGTTTATCCTTGGCGCCTCGGCCGCGGGGGTGGGGCTGCGGCCGTGACCTATTTTGCCCTTCGCACAGCCGAGGGAATATTCACCCCCACGGCGTGCTAAACCGCATATATGTTTAACCTTAATTTTGAACTTCTTTCCCCTTTATTCACGGCCGTAAATGAAACGCTTGACAGCATTATTAATTCAAATACAAGGGTAGGGGAAAATATAAATATGTATTAATAAAAATAAATAAATATAAATTTTCTTACATGCACGCAAACATTCTTGAATGATTCCTCTATCGTAAGACGAGTTAATTTCTTTACTTTATCGTAACGATAATCCTTCCTCAAATTGAGGATCGGGTGTGTATTTCCGTAATTCTCATTTTGTCCCGGAGATCGTATCATTTTTTCCGGATAAGAAATCTCCGCATAAAATTTAGTGCGCAATATTTCCCGAAATTAGTTATGGAGTTAATTGCTTCCCTTTACGACGGAAGAAATTGCCGCAGTTTCGTGCTTTCCTTCGAAGTTATGGTATTCTCTCGCTCCTAAGTGTTTATGAAGCCTTAATTATGCGCCTTCGCCGCGAAAATTCCATTTCATTGATTCATAAGCAGGAGAACATATCCATTTATAGTTATGGGGAGGTTGCGGAGCGCTGCGAGAGGAGAAATTCCGCATTGTTGTGAGATTAAACAGCAGGCCTCGCGGTAAAAGAAGTTTTCCGGGTTGATTTACCTACCAAGTTTAATTTAACTTTAATGTAGAAATGATATTTCTTGTACCTCATCCGTTGAGCGATGGTTTTCTTTGCTTTAGTCCCAGCTTCCATACAATATTGCCGAGGAACACCGTTAGCAATCCTTTTATACCCATTAATTGCAAATGTGATTATTTTATTTACACCTAGGAGAAGAGCCGGAATTTTCATTAACTACCTTCCCTTTTGTTAAAGAGAATCTTATCTTTATTTTTTAGTCATCTTTCTCATTTTCGTCTGCGGAAATACTTCTCCTTCCTCAAAGCGATAATTAACATTTTACGACTTTTTCCGCACATTAAAGTCAGATCATAAAAGTTTGTCAATTTATAGGTTCCAAGCTATCATTTTTTCGAATATCTTGGGTAAAAGGGCAGCGAAGTTTTATATCCTCGCAGAGGAGCTATATTTTTTCCTACCGCTGGAATGAAGTAACTGTATGGATTAGTATTGGGGGAGAGAAAATTTAGATAGAGCGCTTTTAATCAGCATATTGTTTATTCAGTTCTTTAATCCTGTATGGAATAATTTGGAAAGATATCATTAATAAGGATCGTGAGGCCTTTCTTCAGTATCAAGAATTGAAAGAGAATTATTTCTGACAAAAATTTCTCACCCGTGTTGAGGGTGATTGCAAATTTATAAAAAACAGTGCACTTCCATATCCTTTACGATGAAAGTTATAGTCATGAAATACAATTATGTTTTTATGTTAGACATACAATATGTTTCGGATCTATTCCTGGTAAGTCGTTTCAATGTCTCGTTAAACGATGATTATTTGTAGGTTGTCAGTGAAGCGGAAAATCTTCAGTCAATCTTCCTGGATTAAAATGAAAAATGAAACAGTAGTATATTAAGTACTAAATAAATGGAAAACATGGAGGCTTTAGCTTTATTAACACTAATTCGTTCGTAAATAATAGTTCCCATTAAGGTAAACAATCAATAATTTGCCTTTCCGTTGTATTTATCCTAAAGAAAAAGGTATAGACATTCTATAACGACGCATTTTATCAGCTCGAAGCGTAAATTCATTTCCTTCCGTTTATGCTAGCGGATCTATTTTTTTATTTCCCGGCGTTGCTACCCGCAAATCCAAGGATCCACCGCTGGACCCGATATCGCTAGCGGTTGGAAAAATAAAAAAGTGCATCTAATCGATAATATTCTCTCGCTCACCTCCGCTCGTACCTCCATCCCATATCTTCCTCCCTTTTTTCCAATCTTTACTAACAGCTTTTTGCATTCCCCACTCATTAACATTCTTCATTAGACTCCTTGCGATCCGAGGAGGTAGGGATGAAAATTGATTGGATATTCTATGACTCTTCTTTTTTGCCTCATCTGAAGAGTTTTTGCTCTTACTTGCATCGCAAAAAAGAGGACTATTAGACTCACTGCTCGAAAGTTGATTTCCGTAAGCAGATGTGGGTTAGAAAAAAATTACCATCGACGTCCAACCTTTCTTTTGTTGATTTTCTGTTGTGAGAGTTTCATTAAGGGAAGCTAAACATTCCTTCTGCAAGAAAAATATACCAGAAAAGAGTCCGGGACGTTGGGTGTGTGTTACGTTATGCATATTAGTTTCCTTGTTTATGTAATCGGGATTAGTTAGTCGGTATCCGTATACCAAAGCTTTGCGTTGATGATATTTTCCAGTTTATTCCTTCGCAGTTTTTGCCGAAATATTTATTGGTGGATCGGATATTTTCCTCGCATAACCCTTTCTGCTTATTTTCAATGTTTGTACCATGCTATACTTCGTAGGGAAATTGCCAAATAATCTCCCTTTTCATTGAATGAATTCCAGGGCATGCCTATAAATATTAGTCCAAGTTATAATATGAACATCGTTGACTGATGATTGAATTATAAATTTTATGAAGTACTCCCTCCATATCCGGGATGCTTATTTTTATTCACTTTATTATTGCCATAAATCGTCGGTTGATTGGAAAACATCAAATCAAAAGACACCCCCTTAAATATGAAGCCACCGCCAAGTAAATATGCATGAAACTTTTTGAAACAGTTATTTGTTCAAAAATCTATGCAATGACGCACGGTCTCTTTGAAATCTCTAGTCTATTAGGATGAGTAATGAAGGGAAAATATAGTCACATATGTAATTTATAATTCGAATCGATGTCCATAAGATTAGAAAATAATCGACAGAAATGATGTCACACGTTTCTAATCTGCGCAATTATCAATTTTCATGGTGCATTACAAAACCTATTAATCCCTTAAAGCAGAAAATCTGCATAACGTAAT
This sequence comes from Pachydiplax longipennis, assembly GCA_036926295.1. NCBI lineage: Eukaryota > Metazoa > Arthropoda > Insecta > Odonata > Libellulidae > Pachydiplax > Pachydiplax longipennis. Next base: position 55,762,581 of record JAVFKF010000004.1, read on the forward strand.
AAAACATGGCTCATCTCTGAAGCTGTGTGACAATTTCATGAAAAGTAATTTCATGTCATTCGGGCATATGGGTGATTCGCGTTCAAAGGTTTTTGTGTTTGGATAATTTACTTCATTTATCGAAGATTAATAGATGAGCCAGATAAACAGACGTAAACATGGAAGCGACAATCAAACTGGCTGTTTCTAATTTCGGAAAATGGGAATGGCAAAAAAGGTTTTTGCTCTCCATCAGCTTAAACACAAACGCTGGAATCCCTCGCATAACTCTGTTTTCGAATTCGGAAAGTAATTTAGCGAGAAAATTATCCCTCCGAAATATTTAAACGCGTATTTAAGGGTAAAAGCGTTTGCAAGCAATCGGGATTATTCATCGCTTGCTCGATCACAAAACTTTTGCGTAACAGATTGTTGTCCCACATTAAAACCGGTAGTCATTCGTGAATGTATGCAGTTCGTTAATTATAGTGCTCAACGATGCACATGTCCCATCCAATAATTAAGTCGAAATTCGTTGTCCCGCGCAATTCTCTCCCCGACTCCGTCCCGTAATTTATGATTTATTACATACTTTTTACCTCGGATCCGCATTATCTCTATCGCTCGCAATATTTCCATTTAGAAAATGCTTTACAGATGCTTAGACTGAGGGAATGAAGAACGAGCCAATTACAATCGTTAATTCTTCTGTTGGAGGATGCAATTTTACTTTGTCGTATCGAACTTGGAGAACTCTCATTCCGAATGGATGTTTCCGCGCCAGATCATCGAGCCCATAATAACTACGGATGGTCATTCATCTCTCTTCAAAGGGAAGTAATGAGAACACGTATAAATCAATAGACATCCCAATGATGTTATCACCCCTTGCTTCTGCAAATGCGTTGTTACCACTACCACCTCCGATTACCTTATTGAGACCTGTCTCGCATTACTCATTTAGTCATATTAACAGGAATTTCTCTCTTTTCTCGTTTTACTGGTTTTACGTGTTTAACTTAATCAGTAAATTATTCGACTCTCTTTCATTTTGAGCATCCATCGTCAATTTCTCTGAGCATGTTTGAAAAAATTTTACATCACGTTTAGAGTAGACGATACTAAATATATTAGAATTAATAATAGGTATAACAAAATAGATTTAAATTTTAGGAAGAACCAAATGAATCGCTCGAATTCCTCAAGTATTAGGTAACGGTTTTTCGAAGAAATTTTACGTTTAAAATGAAGGAACGTGCGGTTTTGGTAAAAAAGGTATGATGTAAGTAGAAAGGAATACTAACAAGAAAGGCCAATGATGTGGTTGAATCGTAAAGTGTTTCGACAATTCTGAAAATTGCTCGTACATTAGAATATCTTGCGAGGCTGTCCTCGAAGTCGGACCGTAATATGTGTTACATATTTGTCATCAACAAATATTCTCAGAAAATGAGACCCACTCTACTTTCGTTAATAAATCATTTTCGCATGAAGTTTCGTCGAATTGTTTATAAATAGTAAGTATATAAAGTTTGGAAAAAGCTGTATGTTTCAGAACTAGAATTATTCAACCACATCTCCGTTTAAAAACTTAGGTAATCTTTCCCCCGTTTATTCCAATCACATCTCTACCTCTTACAAGATCTTTAGCTGAATTTTTTTTATGTTATGGTAAAGGGTGAAAGGTGACTTTCTTTTCCTTTTAAAAGCTGCTTAGGTTTCCTCTATTCTGCTCCCTTTCTTTCTCTAAGTGCCTTTTAATCCTCTTCTTTGCTTTAAATCACCTTTCTCGGCCCATTACCTCTCAGGTTTCATCTTCTCTTTTCAAGGCAAACCCATTCTCTTGTCGATCAATTTCTCGGATTTATTTTACCGTTTTGAAGTTTCTTAAAACCTTATCGAACTTTTCTTTAATTGTAGATCAGAATGTGAAATAGATTTTGGTTTGCATATTTCTATGGGAAAGAATTCATCGCAGTGTATCTTTCTCAAGTGATCTGTCTATTTGTATAATGAGCACATCTCCTCTAGATTACCAACGAATGATTTCGATCCAGAATTAATCATTTGAGAAACTGATATTCCTAACGCAACTCAGAAAATAGAATTCACTATGGAAGTAATTTCGTAAAATAAGCTATCGAAGGCTTCTAAATTTAATTCTAAATTCTAACGAATTCTAAATCTTCCCGAAAGTCGTCTTCCATTTCTTGCGCTTCTTCTCTTTCCCTATTCAATTTTCCCCCTCTCTCGCCACATCTTTCACGTCTTTGTCCTCTCCGTCATCTCCTATTTGCATTACTCTCGATCAAACCGTCTACTTTCCTTGCTCTGCTCTCGTCTCCTGCCATTCTTCGTAAATCCCACCTCCATTCCCAACTCCTTTCCTTTTTGACTACAAAAAACTATTTTTTCCTCCGAGTCTCTCAATTATTCCGTCTTATCCCCACGACGATTTAATTTGGTCGTCTGCTTCGCTCCGCATATATAAACACACCGCTCCGTTCCTTTTCCCTCTCATATGTCTCTCCAATTTCCATCCATTTTCCCTCTTGTCATTTCCTCCCGTCTACTTCTTTCTCCTTCGTAACATCTGTTCCAAATGGATCCGCTGTGGAAATATCTCCATCAACGTTTCCTACCAGTCTTTTAATCTATAAGCTAATAAATTCACATGTGTCTATCTATACTCAATGTTAAATAGTTCGAGAACGTTTTCGTGCTTGTCGATTCTTTTGGAATCATCGTACTGCTCTTGCATTTAACTGTCGTTTAAAGATAGGACCCATTATCATGACGTATTCTATGGAGTTAAACTTGAATTTGATTTACTTTAGTGGTTGGAATTTCAAAATTGAGAAATCGTAAAATTTTTTAGTCTGATTACTCTTTATTTCGAGATTTATGTATACCATTTCATACTTTGTTGTCTATGGATTTTTTTTAGGTTTAGCATAAAATGGAAACTTTTCGGCGGCTTTATTATAACTGAATAGAAGACACCGATTGCAAGTATTTTTAGGACTATCTTATTGATACTAATTACAGTCGGAGAAGGTAAGAAAAACCCATGTGAGAGAGTGATCGTCTTGAAAGATTTGTCGACGGATAGTGTTGTAGAAGCTTTTAAAAATTACATATTTTAAGTTTATATTAACGAATTTCAGCTAAAAATAAAATAATGTGTAACAGATCTCGGCGACTAAATTTTGTTGCACGTTACTAACTGTTAGCAAACAAGACGATAGATTCATCGAACGAATCGTGTATTTCTTTCGTGCCAAGGACTTAGATTATACGTTACGTCTAATTACACTGTTATTCAGCATTCAAATGTTATTGCGACATCAAAATTATTCTTAGTCTGTTATATTTTTCACTATCTTTCTTTGGAACGGAACAAACTGTCGCAACCGTCTTCACCCGCGGATTTCCGCTGCCTATCATTCTTTTCCACCCTCACTTTTAGAGTACATCCCTCACGTCGCCGAGGTGAGAGTAGACGGATAACTATCCACACTCTCCATTTCTCCCTCGTCCAGCACGAAATTTACTTCCCTACCTCATCCCTCCCCGAAATTCTCATCTGCCCATTTACACCCCCACAGGGAGGGAGGGATGTTCCGGCAGATAGGAAGGGAAGGGGATGAGGAGAGACCCCTCCTCTTGTTGTGCATGTTCACATCGCATTTCGTTTGTCACTTATCTGGTGACAGTGGCAGGTGACGCGACCTCTCCCTCGTATTATAATTCATTCAACCCCCTGGAGCACATTTCGCTCCCTCTCTCCTTTCCTCTTTCACTTCTCCTCTGTCTTTCGCCCGTTCCCTCTGTATCTCTCTGATCGACACAATAGCCCTCCGGGTGCAGTCATCCGTCAGAAAGGGTGCGGGAGAATCCGGTTGGATGTTTGCGTGCGTCGGGCAGATTTGTGTGTACGCGATTTCAGGTGCGGAGGAAGGAGTGGGTCCCAAGGTTCTCTCTCTTCTTCTTCTTCCTTTCCTCCTTTCTTTCCATTTTCTTTTCATATTTGCCTCGACGCGTTTTCTTGGAGATTTCTCTCGTGTATTTGCGCATATCGAATCGGTCTGGTTACGTTAAAGGTTTCTCTCAGCCTGACTTTGATAGTGAATTTGATTCTTCACACTTTGGCGGGCGCCTGAATGGCGAGCTGGATTCGTTTCATTCGACGCTCTGTTCTTCCGAATGTTTTTGGGTTCATGTAGGAAAATCAATAAACCTGGCGGGGAGAGGAATGGGTAATAAAAATTTCATAATGTTGCGTACCGGTCTGACGCGGATTCTAAAAATCTCCCTCGATATTTTATACGTGTTTATACGCGATTTTAGATTTACTACGATTTTAAACAATTCTCGGTGGCTTGGGCTTATAAATATGGATTGTGAACATCTAAAACTAGATCGAGTTATTTTTGTAATGTTTATCAAAGATTATACTCTGCTGTAATTTTAGGTATAATCAGTAGAGGATAGTAACTACTGATCGTTTGCATAAATAACTGGTAATTGACCTAAGTAACCTTTACTTTATGTTAAGTTGGTTTTTGATTTGCTTATACGCAATAGAAAATAATGGTGTATTATGCAATTATATTCATTATTCCTCTCCGAATGAATATCGCAGCCCTTTGACGATCTAACCTTGAAAATATTAATCGCGGAAGGTGTGATACATTTCCCGCGAAATTCCCCTTATAGATTACTTTCAACGGCATGTTTAAGTCGCAGCTTTTCGCTAACGAATTTATCGATATTGGAAACATTTTCATCCAAATGTAAAGAGATTCGAACGATTGTCACGAAACGTCAGTTCGGGAAGCAAAACCGACACGTCAGAAGCCAAAATAAAGACTTCTCTTACGGTCGAAATAGCCCAGGCGAGAGCCTACTTCCATGTCCGTTCCTCGTGTTCCACGCCATCCCCACCCACGAAAAAAAAAGATGGGAGAATCACAACGTTCTTTCGGCATCCGTTCCGCAAAGTTTCATTTAAATGTAATCTCGCCCTCTCCTTCCCCAAAAAGCAGTCTTTATCCATTTCCCGTCGGCTCTCTCTCTCCTGTGCGTTTGCGGAATTAACGAGAGTTGGTATGCGAGATAGAGGGGACGACGTGCATTCGGACTGGGGAAGGGGTCACGCACGTCGGGGTGGTCACATGCACTGATGCACTGGAGGGAGACGGGTTCGTCCATTGTCCTCCTCTTCTATTAGTTATTCCTACCCCGAAGGAATTGTCGGGACTGTCATTTTAAAGCGTGCGTGTGTCAAGGGGAAGACGCGTGGGGACCGAAACAGGGGAGTTTTAATCAGCAGAAATTGTTTTAGAGATGTTGCCTCGGGCAATGCGGAAAGTTTGGTCTAAAAGCGTAGTGTTGAATTTGCGAAGGCAGAGGAAATATTGGCACAGATTTCTGTTCGAGATTAGTATTCCTCACGGTTTTGATATCTGGGAAAGATGGGAGCTCGATTTTTCATTCTGTGAAGTTTTCGTTGCTGTATTTTATCATGTTAACTTCCGTCCTGCTTTTGAGTTGATAAATACGAAATTTTCAGGTCGGTCTGTTTTTACTACTTCATTTTGTAATATTTCATTAATTAACTCGGAATATTAGATAATTTGAATAGAAATGGAAGGGTTGATTAATATTTTTAAATTCATTATTATATTACAGTCTGAGAGTAATATAAGAAATATTTAAGAAGGAAAGGAGAAACTTTAATCTTTCTTTTATCGAAAATTAATTTATTGTTTCTCTATATATATAATGTTAAGCTAAGTAATTTCTTCGTACACTGGGATTCGGATATTTATATCTCCCATTTTATTTGATCCGCCTTTTGTTCTTTCTGTACAAATTAAGTGTAAAATAACCTAATTTTTATGCCTCTTATTCTTTTCTGTTGCTACCTCACGGAGTTGTAATTTTCTATTAATGTATTTACAATACATCGTGTTGGATTCCAACGAATATTTATATACTTCTGCTTTGTCGGAAACCTTTTAGACAAAACATCTTTACCAGTTGCTACGCTTTTATTCCACATTAATTTTACAGGGATATTTTTAATTTCCTTTTGTTTTCTTTGGGCCCAGACTGGATATGCGATTTCAGAACAGGTTTATTTTTTCTGGTTTCCCAAAGCCTATAAAAACAGAGCCGTGCTCATGTTATTGATGATTTAAAAATAATATTTGGATTTCTTTCGGATGCCAAAAATCCTTCTCCTCAGCGCTACCTATATCGAGGAGGAGCCACCCAATCGGACGCTTAACGATTTCCCTTGGGTCTGGAATTATTGTTAAATTCCACCGCTTAAAGCAACCCTACGCCCTTTCATTCGACCCACGCTGTTTCTTTTAGGTGCTCATGCATTCAAAACCCTTGTTAGGTTTTCTTGGAAGCTCATCCTCCTTTTTCCCAAAAATTCCATCCGATACCCGCTCTCGAATTCGATTTCTTCTCCCTCCCTGGAAACGCAACAATAGTCGCTAATTGTTGCAAAATGGGAATCCTCGAGGGAATTACGTTCGACTCATCCGAGTCTGCCTCTCGCATTCACTCCATGAAAGATTGATATTTTCCGCCGCTCGGGCGACAAAACGAGATCGGGCTCCGCTAATCAAATGATCTTTAAGAAGCTATTTTCCGGGGAAAAGGAATATTTTCTCGGCGGGACTGCAGGAGACGTCGGCGGGAGGAGGCGTAGGAGTCTCGAATTCAAACGCAGAGTGGATTTGGAGAACAGGGAGCCAAAGTGGAAGTTACGAATTTACGATTCCATCAAAGCCGGTAAATCTGTTAGCGCGTCGCGCAAAACCCTCCTTCATTCTCCGCCCCCCTCGTGGACCCAATTTCCCCCTCCTCCGTGTCTTTTCTCCGATCGCACGCCTCCCCCAGCCTCCGGCAACATTTCCATGGCAGAAATAAATACCGATTACTCGAGCTAATCCCTGCCATTTATCCTCGCGAAAATTGGCAAGAGTGAAGGCGGGGAAGAGGGGCAATTTCTGCTGGGCCATTAAGTCTCTCGCTCGGACTCCCTCTGCATCGCTCCCCTGTATCCCGTCTGGCACGCACGCACGCATGCATGCCCTTCTGCGTGACTTTTGAGGCCGACGCACAGGATACGTGTATACCTCGAAAATATACGATGTCGCCGGGAATAAAAATCGGGCCTTTTTCATTCCTTTTCGGTCTCGTTTCATGATGAGTATGTGAAGGGTTACAAAAATGAGTCAACGGCTGCCAGTTGGCGCCAAAAATGACTTTTTTCTGTTTTGACGCAGAGGAAATGTCATTTTTGGTTTTGACTGCAGTGTTCAAAGTTTGCGGGATGATGAAGAGCGTGCACGTTCCTCTCGTTCGGTACTGATATTTTAATCTTCTGAAGCCTGTAATTGCCATTTTGACGTATCATCACGTAATTTTTAATAATCTCTCGGTCCCGCCGTCGAAGTCGTAATGCTCTGATATGGTGCCAAGGGTAATGGTGATTTCATCGATTGTATATATATTTCCTAGTCTAAAAAATTTTAATTTGATCTTTGTGTAAAAAAACATCCATCTGATTTTCTGTGTCCACTGGGATATAATAAAAATTGGGAAATTTCATCTCAATTTCAGCACTTTTATTATTTTTTACACAAAAATCGGACTACGATGAAAATCAAAGCAACTCACTGCAGAGGAATATTTATAGGAAGTAACGGAAGAGTACTGCTTGAGTGCTGGAAAAGATTCGGTACCTACTCGTTCATACTAAAAATGCCGTGCAGGATCATCCCTTCTTGGTTCGAAGCTCCGTCTCCCTTTATATCGTTCCTTTTCAAAATCTCCTCCCGTGTGACTGATTTACATTCAACATAAGCAATTTCGCGATCTCAGAAACAATGCGAATACCTTAGAAATAAATGAATCTCTATATTCGTGGAGCGGGACGGATAAAAGTCCCTTCAAAATATTTCAGACTAGGAAATACGTCGGATTAAGATCCAAGTCTTAGAAAATGATTCCCTTTTACGTAGAATTTACATTCATGAGTCATATAGTTTCTAAAGCAAGAGCATCATCTCTTTGCATATAATATCTCCCATATCCTTATCATTTTTTATTTTAACTTGTCATGCCAAGGATTTGAGTTGTTTTTAAGAATAGATGTGATAATGCTATTTTAAAAAATTACGTAACCACCGTTCGCTTACAACGTCCATTAAATTAATATCCCAATATTTTTCAGGAATTAAAAATTTATTGACCTTTGAGAAGCTGAAATTTCAGAATTCAGAAAGAAATTCATTGCTGAAATTCGTACTTCTGCCGTGAATTTGTGATGTTGATCTTTATTAAAGTGAATTTTCAGGGAAATAGAATTGATTGGAAAGAAATATTTCGCGAGATAAGATGATATAATGTTTCAAAGACTGAATCCAATGGAAAATGATGTCGAGGAAGCGAGAAAGAGCAATTATTAGGATTAGAATCTCTCCAGGTAAACATTGTCCGCTCTGCCGTACTTCTCAATCATTCTGTCCGTTATCTGTGCATCCGAACTGTAAACTACTGCATTCAGTCTCTTTACTTTCCTATATTTCCGCAGAATATTTTGCCAGCAGAGCTTCTCATGCCAACTTTATGTTCAATATCTACCAAAGAATGCCCGGTGCGGTTGAGGCAAAGTTTTACGTCAGAAACGTCAGATCCAGGGCAAAAATTAGGCCTTTAGCAAGGGCAAGCAAAGCATCTAGGCATTCGCGAGATAAGACGAGACGAGAGAGCCCTGCGTATATACTCTTTCACTCTTGCTGCAGATACGTAGAAACTTGCCTTCATATAATTTTGTATCTGGGTGCCAGAGTTCTCAGAGCTTCCCCTTATTAGAAATCTATAGTGAACCTTGACGATGATTGCATTGGGTTAGCGGATTTAGAAAATTTTTTCAGAATTACGTGTTGGATATAGTACGTCAAAAAATTAATTCTTAGCTTGAAGGAGCGAATGCATATGTGTTAAAGACGGCGGAGCGTTATCAACATCATTATTGTTCCTATTATGAAGTCGTGTAAATTTAGTCGCAATGAAGATTTTATTACGAGCTTGATTCTCAACTTTAATACAAAATATGTTTTTATCATCTACGTATGTATCATTATGCAAACACTTTCAATTAAACCTCCAGTGACATCCATACATCAGGCAGAGATACCAATTAAGAAATTATTGTCTAAATCTTGCGACGAAATCGCAAAATTGGCAACCCTGACTACCATGCAGACCGCTCCCCCTCCCTTTTCTCTACCTTTTGATTGATTAATGAGTCGCTGTGGCCGGTCGCAATCCGAAAGCAAAGGGTGTTGACTGAGGCCAAACAATCCATAACCTATCTGCCTCACGCTGTCCCCCTCAGCGGATGACCTCCCTCTGCATTTCGGTGGTCGTCGAGGGAGGGAGGAGCGATATCAAGCGTTGGGCAAGGTTTTGGTTGCCTGTCGAGGCGGACATTCCGCCGAGGTCATGTGGGACTCGGGTGGTTGTCGAAGTCGGAGCTGTTTTTTCCCCGTCATTCCGCGCTTTTTTTCCGTGAGATTGGGAAGCCCTCTCTCATCCGCCTTTAACATCTCATGATACTGCGCCCGTATTTTTGGCCTCCGCCGTCACCTCCGGATCAAAAAAGAAATAAATACAGATGAAACGTGAAAATAACTTTCGCTTCTTCCTGCGCTTTCGCTTCCGGTTTGTTATTCCTGGATGCGTGACCTCCTTCGGCGGCTGAAGGGAGTAAGTGCAGGAGCAGAGGGAGGACTGGAGATAATTCTGAACTCCAGCTTTCGTTCGCTTCTCCCCCTTCACTCTTTTCCTACCTCTATCATTAGAGTAAAACCCCTTTAAGACGCTCCCGCTTAAGACGTTATCCCGCTTGATACGCGCTTTTCTCCAGGTCTCTTTCACACGAAACACATGGTAGAAAATCCGTTCGAAAAGCCCTGCTTCCCGCTTAAGACGCGGATTTTCCCGTTCCCAGATGCACTGCAACCAAATTCAGCCGATCATTCATCATAATCAACAGTCCAGAATTTTCTTTACATCATCTGATTGACCTCTAATGCTTCACCTTGGCTCTAGAATAGTTCCTTGTATTTTTTTCTTTTTTAGAATTACTAATTTTGGGGGAATAAAATTAAGTCATCGCGAAGTAGAACTATCTACATTCCAATATCGCACCCGTTACGAACTCTCTGATAGAGTGAGATTTTCTTTGTCGCTTTTATCTCACAATCAAAGCAGAACGTTAGTTTAAAAATTCGCTTGGAGATATTTCCTTTCGTCGTATTCTTTGTACGTATATATATTATAAGTTGTAAAACCCTCCGAATAATCCAGAAAGTGAGTGCAATGTTTTGTGGACTGTTGAGCGTAGTTTTGGAAAATCGTGCTGTTTGATTTTCTGTCGCCCCAGCTGTTAAAAAAATTTCTTACTCTCCCTTAATTGTCTATCTGGTAAAAACTGTCTCATTTTAGTGTAGAAAATGACCAAAATTAAGCAATTAAATCGATCTCTTTGTGCAAGACGTAGACCATTAAAATGTGTTGTAATGCAACCAGCGTTACTCTCTAAGCCATCCCGCTTAAGACGCGGTTTTCACTTTGTCTACAGAAAATCGTCTAAACCGTGTTTTCCTGCATGTAGTATCCGGCTCAGTGATTACCATTATAATAAGAATAATATATTTTAATACCTCATAACGAACTCTTAATAAACCGCAAAATATCTTGCAAAATTGAGAACATTATCGGAAATTATTACACACCACTGTGCCGCAGTAGGCTGGGTAGTAAGCGCTGGTATGGGGATATGAGGTAATGTGCAGTCTGAAGTAGCTGATGTTGATAACATATCTCGCTCTCATGTCTTGCATCCCTCTTCTCAACTCACGCTAAACTCTCTGTTCACATCTTGTCATATTTTCCGCAGCTGCTCTTGCCAGCGTATGCCCCCTTCCACCTGTTAAATTTTTAATTGGTCTTAAAGAGATGGAAAGGTACTCACTCTCCTGCAGATTTTAGCTACGGCAGAAAATCAAAACGAGTGGGAAAACGTTTCTGGAAACCGTTTGAAAAAATCATTTCTCGGAATGAGTTCAAGAGTTTTCACCTCTTCGTTTAGCTCACATGAGATTTTCCGTTTTTCTTCACTACGTTCGGAAGTTAGACATTATTTATTTTATAGATTTATATGTTATCATAGTATAATTTATTTACTATATAAATATATAAATTATCATCATTTTTTATGTGGTAAATTCGGGGTTTTTATCTTCTTCTATCCGTACTGTTTCTTGCTCTCTTTAGTTACAAAAAGCTCGCTTTACTTTCTTATTTTTTATAATATATAAAATTCAAGTCTATCAAAGTCTTTAGAAAAAACAGTAACTTACAGAAGAGATTTTAATTGGAGCGATGTCGTCGACCTCAAGGTGTCAACTCCTTTGTGGAATCGGTCAAATTAAAAAATGTTATGGTAGTTCGTGTTTTAGTGTAGTTGTTCTTTCCACAAAGACCTACTCGATCATAGTGATTATACTTTCTTCTAATTTAGCGTTACAAGTAAGTATTTATGCCTTACATGTATGAATAGATGCAGAAGTGCGATTGAACTTTTGAAAGAAGACGCAATGAACAAGTGAAGAACGGTGAGATGAAATAACGCGGCGATCGCTACGCCAGGTGACGCTCGGAAGATTAAATTCGTTTAAGATTAGCACGGCAGTTCGCACCGTCGTTGCTCGCATCATCGTCGAATCAGCACGGTGTCGCAGAGGCTGTTCGATGCGGGGAAGAAACTGCGGATTTCTCTCCCATTCCTTCACGTTTCAGAAATAAAAAAGATGACTGAGAGAGTAAACGTGCTGAAATCGGGATGTTTTTCTTTCTCTTTCTCTCTTTCCATCTTGGGACGATAAAAATGCGAAGGAACGTGGAATCGAGCCCACGGAAGAAACGGGTGCCAGCCATCCCCATTCACTCCTTCCCCTTCTTTCCCTCCCAAGTCTGTACCGACCTTCCCTCCGCCCCTTTCATACATAATAAACGCTCATCCAACTTCTTCCTTTCTTTCTTTTCTCCCTATTTTTCTCCCCCGTTATCTCGCTCGTTTCTGCCCACTCAGTTGTTTTTGGGTGCGCTAATGAGCAAGCTCTGTGCCACGGGGTGGCTTGCGCGTTTTCTTCTCATCTCCGCCTTTCTTACAATTATTTTTACTCCGGATTCGGTAAGGCAAGGTAGGAAGTCAACTTCTAACAGCCGCCATATTATAATCCTGTTTAGTCTCCATTCCCTTTATTTTGTTTCTCAGGTGTACGTTACGGAGGGTTTGAAGGTGACGTGTGATTCGATTCGGTCGCGATTAAAGCTGATTCGACGTCGGAGAGGCGAAAGTAATCCTGATATTAATCGCCTTTCCAAGGAGATCAAAATGAGAGAATCTTCAAAAGATTCAATCATCAGGAACGTTGGAGGTTTATTACACTTCATGAATTGCTGCTATATATTCAGTTTACAGTTTGGAATAGTTGACCTTCATTGGAAGGTTTCTTGGTTTATAATTTCTGTCTACTTTCCTTAAAAATTGTTTTGTTTTGAGGTTGTCTAAGGTTAACGCCATAACTGTGTAGAACTAAGATTAGCGACAAGGACGTTTGGTAGAAAGCTCTGAAGGTATTCATAGCAGTTGGGTCACCGTACGTATTCCACCCAAGAAATGAAATTAAATATCACACTCTTTCATTGCATTTTTTAAAATTAAATGTTTAATTTTAGCGGTAAAAAGTTTGAAACGGATTATTGTACCGAGACCGGGCAGTTGTTTAATTCTATGACCAATCGCTGGTTGAAAATCGCTACTGATAGTGGAAGTCTTAGAAATAGAGTGAAATTATTTTTGAATTTTGTATAGTTAGTATCTCGTACTGCATAACCTTGACTTATTCCAAATGAAAAAGTTTATCTTCGGAAATAAAGGTGGTTATTTCTGGTGATATTCTAGTGCGGCAATCATTATTCAGCTACCATTTGGGTTCCATTGATTTTATGATGTGATATTTTAAAGAGATGGAGTACTTTGAGAATTTAGTTCTTTTGCATACGTGCTCATCCGCTCTAATTCTTGGAAAAAACGGTGTGTGTAGGTAGTCATATTCTATTTAGGCATTTTACCCCTCAATAATGAGTTTCTGATGTTGACCGCGGGACATTGTAGGCTTACTACAAGCACATGGTGGTCCGAGCGCGTTTTACATTTTTTGTCATGTTGAATAAGTCATACCGAAGATTTGAAAAGGTGTTTGGCGTTGAAAACTGAATGGCGACATTAAAATGTAGTGTTAGAAAAAACGAAGAATGAAAATATGCATTCTTACTATAGTATATGTGATGGGAGTAGGTGAACAAAAAGAGGGGATTCAAGCTAGTAGTGAATTGTACATACATTTCAAGAGTTGACGATTTTCTTTCTCGCCTCTCACGCTTATTTCTCCATTGGAGAGGAGCGTTTTCGAGGTGGAAAACGTGGAGAGGTGTGGGAGTAGAGTTAGGGCAAGGTGAGGATATCGTGATGCTCTTAAGAATATCCTCGCGAGCGGAGAAAAGCAGGGCCGTCGCTGCCTCCCCTGGGTGCGGAGCGCCCTTGTTTTGTCGCTGTTGTTTAAGGTTTCTGGAAAGCGAGACGGAAATAGATAAAGAAAAACACGAGAAAATGCGCTAGTGTGGATGATTGACAAGAAAAGGAATCTTCCGCTCAAGAGAGATTTCAGCTATTTTTTCGCGGAGACTTGGCATGAAAATGGGCTTCACGGGAACGTTTGAAACAGGGTCTCTGTGAAAGAGAGCATTGAGGGTTATGACTTAAACGTTCGCAGTAAATTCACCCTCTGGAATGGGGTCGAGATTTGCTCCGGAGTTTCATTTCAGTTTGACAGAGAGTTAGAGAAACTCGGATTATTTTTATTTTTAACCTTCATTGTGATTTCAAATTTGAGTTACTTCTCGTATAAATTATGTCGATGGAATGTTGAGATATAGCAGCTTTATGACTTGGAATTTGTAAATTTTTATTATTTGAAGCAATAGGCAAATTCATTACTTCGTGAGTGTCACCTGTAACGGGATGAATTACATTTTTAAAGGTGAAAGCTTCATGGAAAAAAATTCTTTAGAAGGATAAGGTAGAGGTAAATAGTAATTATAGGTATGTGTTTGTTTTTTAAAATTTTATCTATAGGTAGAATTCAAAAGGTTCTCGGAATAAATTTTACGTTTTTTCAAGCCATCTTTCGAATAAGAAACTAGATTCTTTAAAAAGGAGACCGAATCGTTTAATTTCTTTCTATGGTAGGACCATTTGTATCCTTGACTTTTACCCTTTTCTTATCGGATAGTGCTTTTATTCCTTTCGTGAACTGCATATTTATAAGGCACGCAGACTATTTTAAGCCCCGAAAATACAACCAGCATCATCCATAATCTTAATCAGGATAATTACTTTTCAATTAGCTTTTAATTACCCTCCATTCGTAGCCAGAATTCATTATCATCTCAAAGAATATTTATTCGAGCGAATCTGCAAGATATTCACGACCGCGATTTATCTTTAATACGCTAGAAATTCCCAGGATCGAGCGCCGTGCGCTTCCAGCGTCTTAAGAGCACGTCTCCAACTTAATGGTTGTTATTGTTTTTCACGTTTATAGGAGTACGTGTTTATTTCCTCACGGTCTCTCACCTTTTCCTTTTACTCCGTGCATTTTGTTTCTGCGCATTCTCCGTCGCTATGAGGAGACCTAAATTTGGATGAGAACGCAGCTCGTCATTAGCGAGTATTTGATTTTTTTCTCTCTCTCTCTCTCTCCAGTTGCACGGGCGAAGCGCGCGCGAGCGAGCGAACGGCGGTGGGAAGGGAAACACGTAAAAAAGGTCGATCCGCAAGAGACGAAAGACATTTTTTCCAAGGGATTCGGTCGCATAGGAGGCTTTTTTTATTTTGATAAACGACAGAGGTGATTCTTTTGGAACGGAAGGAGGGTGATCTCTCCCTCATTTTTAGCCCTTCTCTCCTTGAGCCATGATTCTGTGCATTGTGCTATCGTTTATCTCCCGGATTGTTAATAGTTTTGTCGGAAACAGCTATTGCTTAGATCAGTTCTCTTAAAATCACGATCTGATTGATATAAGTTTACTTTGTCTGGGCTCTCGGATAGCCCAGTGAGCAGCGCGTTTGACTTTGGCGAATGCGGTCCGGGGTTCGAGTCCCGTCGAGAGCCCGATCTCAGATATCGAAGCTTTTAATAATACTAATTCTACAGTTACTCTATCTCGATAGGATTTGCTTCATGGTATGTGATAGAGTGATTAGCCTTGTTATTCATGAGTTGGTATACAATTTGTATTATCTTCTACTAATATTTTTGAAAAAGATTTTACTGTCGCAGAATAGTGATATAAAAAAATAAGCATTGTTTTCTATGAACATCTTTTGAAGGAGATTACCCATTTTCTGTGTCATCCTTATTCATTCATGTGTATTGTATTATTCATTATTATTGAAATCTAAGTTCTCTATAATCATTCATAATATTCATTTTGTGAAGATAAGTCCTTCGGAAATGTATAGTCATATCTTACATGTATGCTCTCGAAAAGTTGAGTCCCGTTGAGTTGAATCCCTATTAATTTAGGAAAAATCAAACATCTGAATTAAAAAGAAATTATTCCTTATTTAGTGGAAAAATCAGTTTCATCCTAACTGATTTTATGATATTCGAGTAATTTACCACAGTAATAACTGGCAAATATAAACACGTCGCTTTGGGATATTATGAAGATTTGTCTTCTCACAGTTGGCATTCACGAATTCCTTTTCACGAAGATCGGTATTTGATTTAGGTTTCATTTCAACATAGCATGACTTTCTATGGCATCTCTTTGCCCCCTTCGAAATCCGTCCCCTACCGGAGCACACTAAATTATCCTCTTCCCCTACCTAAATAACAGCGCGACAACTTGAATGCGTGCGTCGAAGAGGATTTCCGGATAACATGAGCGTATTGAAGCTATTTGTGTTTGCGCTCATGAATTTGCGCGACTTTTCGTGGCGGGAGCTCATAGGAAGTTTGGGGTGCCCTTTCTCTCCTCTTTTTTCTACCTCGAAAGTTTTCTCGCATCAAGAGGCGATGCTGCTCATGTGTAGAAAAATAACAAGTCGATAAAGATCTCGGAGAAATATTTATGCTTCCTCTGGGAAAGTAGAAAAGAGTGGCGTGGAATAAATTTCTAAGCGAGTCTTCATCTTGTAATTTTTAGTGGGCGTAAGTTTGTTATGAGTGGTTAATCAAATCTAGATGGCAAGGATCTACATATGTATCTTACTTTCGTCTTACTCGTCTGGGGGTACTCTATTCGGATGGTTATGATCATCATTGCTGCTAGACTTAGTAAAAGAAATTACTTCATATTCAGCTATTCCTCTTAAACACGATGAGCAGCGCTTAAATTCCTTTTATTTACTGCTTGATAAGAATTAGGACACCTACAAGATGATTTCTATTCTTTATCCTCAAACCACGCTTTTCCAGCAATTTCGTGATACCCTATTATCATCCATAATAGGCCATCACGAAGTATTTTAGAAAAGAAGAGGTCCTCTTTTAGCCTGGAGTGTTCATCGTCTTAGTTTTGTGTATTATGAAAGAAGCGCTTTGTATAGATCATTGTTAAAGATGATAGAACGTTATGAAGGAGATGATGGAAGAGAAATTAGGGACCTAATGGAGAAATGAACAGAAAACTGTTTCAGTGAGTGGAAAAAGCAGGAGGAATAAAGACATTTATCAATATCACAGGAGGGGATTTGAAACTAGTAACTCTGATATAACATGCTATTGTGGACTATTATGGAAACCGAAGGAAAAAGGCGGATAATAGTAATGATGGTAAAAAAGGCTAGAAATAGTATGTGATTCTTTTCATCATGTTGTATATCCGTCGAAAACTTTTGATGTAGTTACACATTGAATGGAAGAACATGTTCAAATGTGTATTTGCTAGTTATTTTTGCATTGAAAAATGATGAATTCCTTCGTTTTAAACACGAATGCGTTGTTTTCCTTCTTGTATGCCTTTTCTTTGCCGGAACAACTAGACAACGTTGTGTCATATTTATGCTGATTTGTCAGCTGCCCGAAACTTGCTCTGACACAATTTAACAAAACGTGAAGAAACTCCTCTTAATATATACTGAAAATAAAGCATGGGGATCATCTACTGTACAAAGAGGTCAAGGACATGTTTCAGCAAAATGGGAGTGAGCTATGCATGATGACAATTTAAAGAGGCCTTGCTTGAGTGGTGGCTCAAGAGCTCGAAGGAAAGAGCGTTGAACGAGCGAATAATACATCCATTTTAAGAGACTTGTGCCAACTGTATTAGAAAAGCGTTTTCTCGCTTGGAAAAGATGCAGGAGGAATGAATATAAAGGGGATTTTTAGAGAAATATTCGCCAGAGGAAATGGGGATGCGAAGGAGGCATTGACAGGCGGCCAACCGGGATTTGAATGCAACAAACTGCAATGAGTATCATGGCGCTGAAGAGGATGTCGTTTAATTTCACGAGGACGCGAAAATGTCATTTCAGGATCGCCCCTGTGTCATCGTTTCTTGTCATGAGATGGTTTCAAAAGAACTTTTTTATACATACGAGTTTGAAATTACGTTTCAGTTGAAATTTAAGTGAAACGTTTTTATTTTTAGGCGCGGAAGTGAAAGGAACAGCATAGGTATGACTGAAAATTATGCTGCGATTGTAATAAAAAGCGTGACTGAAGAAATTTAGATCAAAAATCATTTCTGGTTCTTTAACGGATTGGCTCTGATACGGATTTTAAAGGATTCATTATTAAACGAAAGTTGTATTCTTTCATCTTCTTTATAATGGTAATCAAAACATGAAGTTTATTTCCACGAAGTCGCGTATTATTACTAGATACCAATCGTAATCCCTTCAGTAATTAGCAAGATGTTGATTTAAAATTAGCAAACGATGGTAAACGTGATTCAAGTTACATGTGTACAGAATGTATTGTGATAGCGTGAACTTCTGTTATATTCTTATTCTCAGATAAGAGATCTCCGTATAAAACTCACATTGAATGTTATCTGTTTCTGTTCATATAATCCTTCGTCACGCTCAACATCATGCCCCAGGTATCTCATGAGGAAAAATGATCGGTGAAATTCTCCCTACATTTAAGCAGAAGATAAAGAACTTGGCTTTCAGCTGCAAGGTAATTGTAATTATGGTAATACGATCCAAGAAGAATGAGGTTAACAAAAGTTGAATTTTATAAACCATGAAGGCGGTCCCACCGAATATAGAGGAAATGTATGTGTATGTGGAGAGTTCTCCGTTTTATTTACAATGGATGGAGAATTGAGCGAAACGAATCTCACTGCGGGGGCTGGCACGAAAGAATGGTACAGGCGTGGAGGGCTTTGGAATAACGCATGAAGCGACATAATGTCTTGGAGTTGGAATGTAGGAAAAGATTTGTAAAGGTAGCTCTTCTAAGCGGTCCTGGCGACTGTATGTTAATAGCCACTCCGCTGAATATTAACTAAGTTCTTAATTAAAAAACGTTTAATGATGATATTAACGGACCATATAGTTGAAGATTTTTTCCGATAATTGAAAATATTAGTTGAGTAGCATGTGAATCGACTTGAACTTAAAACCCTCAAAAAGATACTGTAATGATACGATTTATTCTTTATAATACTGGTCTATTCGATTATATCTTGTCTCGGATATTTACAAAACATGAAACATGAGCATGAATTTAGACTTCAAAAATATTTATAGGAGAGAATGTACTAGGGGATCAGGTTTCAACCCAATTTCCGTAAACATTAGTCAATTAGGAAAATTGGGAAACATTATGCTTTTGGTATTCAGGCTTAGTACCTTGATTCGTCAATCTGCTAATTAGCATCTCCGTTCACAAGCACTGCAAATGTTTCCAAATGACGAGCATTATGCAGTGGGTTAGAAACATCAGTTGTTAGTACGGTCGACTAATAGCAGTTTAGAGGGCCAATAAATATGCGGGAATAAATAAATATGGAAATCCTCCAATCAATCGATCGCAAATATGGGTTCGGAGTGTAGCGTATTATTTCCTCTCGGCTACGTTATTGGATTTCCGGACGATTTTCGAATCCTAATTGTTAATCAAAAGCCAGAACGAAATTTTCCCGAGGATATTTATTTATGGTCTCCCCGCACGAAGTAGGTCAAAAGATTTATGAAAAGATATGAACCAGAGAACACGACCTTTCCCCTCTCCAGACCTTCATTTCGCGCAAGGAACTCCTAATAAACCCATCGACTCAGCGTCCGAGCTTCTCCGCCAACTCGTTGATCTCCGAAACTTCTTTTTTATTTTTCAACTTCCTTTCGATGCCTGGCGTCCTTTCCCTCTGGCGGTAAGCGGAGTGAAGCCCATCAAATCCACGCCGAGTCGGACGTCGCTTCATGTTTTTTGATGGGGATCCCTCCTCCCCCAATCCACAATTTGAATTGCATACGGTTCAATCGGGTACGGGGGAGTCAGGGGAGTTGCTCGGAGTAGTTGGCGGAGAAAGGGTAACCGTTGGATTGAGTCGGGAAAGGGACCTTTTCAGACGGGTATTTCTCTTCCTATCCCTTCCTATTACTTTGCGCCACGACTTTCTTTTCTGTTTCTCCCAAAGCCTCTCTTTCTTCACTTGTTACGCCATTGTAAACTCTTCGTTATTTCTAATAAGTTCACTTTGTGGATTACTTTTTCCATATTTATATATGACAGATCTTAAATATTCTCCGAGATATTGGGAAGCAAACGGTAACATAAGGTTATTTTTTCTTCTCGGAATATGCGATATGTTGTAGGACTTCACCTGTTAAAGGAATATTTCCTCACGGTTTCTGTTTCTTTGCCCTAATTCCATTAATTCATAGGATCCGAATAAGTAATCGGAAACATTAATAATGTTGTGTGTTAACACATTTTTTTTCTATATCCCAAAAAAATCACTATTTCGTATGTCATTCCATCAATAAGTAAGTAAAAAGGTTTAAGCCACAGACGTTTTATTTTCCCATGCGTGGAGTCTATATTTTATTATATGGATTTTCTAGACATAAATTAGAATGTTCGAAATACTCGTACTAGTATTCTACTGATTTGTATAATTAAACTGGCAAGGATAGTGACAAAGAAAGGGTCAGTTAAGTTTTAGATTTTGAGAAATTCCATATACATCCTCTTTCTGTCCTACGGTGGTATAAATGGGAATTTAGTAGTCAATATAAAATCTTGAGCGTATTTTTCTAGGACTCGCCGACGAAAAGTTAGGGACCACCAACTCTCAGGCAGCCTAAAGCGGCAGTGTTATTTCAAGTCTATTGGAAACCCCGAAAAACTCAGCGGTTCGAGTTAAAAAAAAAAATGCTTCCGCTGAATAATGAAGATTTACGCGTAGAAAACTCTAGAACTTCGGTGTTTAAAGGACAGAGACGTCCATCGTATGTTCTGTGTAAATAAGCGAGCCGTCTGCTCGAAATGATACACAAAACTGGGTTCCCACCTTTTAACTTTTTTAACCTCCCCATTGAAAAAGTGCATTTACTCGGAACTCTGCCGTTACCACGGATTTGCATGAATGTAAAAAAAGCCCTTCGGTATACATCCTTGCGAATGCTTAGAAATAGACTTTTAAAATCCCTGGGAAAAGTTTCCAGATGTGGAGGCGATCTATATATAGGTTTGGAGATTTATTTGCCGTGCCATTAAGTTTTTCGCGTCTCCCGCAAATTAAGCCGACTCCAAATTTATTTCGTTTTCACCTGGCATAACGATGGAATTTATTCATCTAACGTTCATTCATTCATCGGAAGGCTTCCACCCACTGTGGAAGCAAAACGCTCGTTCCAATCTATTTTATGAATCAATGTATACACTTGCAGATGTGTTTGCTCGAAAATATCGGATATAACGTATTTTAATTACTTATGTCGTGACATTTTCGGTAATGCTCATGTAATGAGTAGTAATGCTCACCTTCGAAGTCAAAGACTACGTATCTTTGCCATATCTTGTGGCATTTAATGCTGATGTGAACTGCTTAATTTCGGATTATTTTTATTCCAACTATTCCAGTGAATCGGGAACATCTTCTGGCTTTCGTATATAGAATACCCTACTTTAGATAATATGTAATAATAACTAATATAATCATTTTGGTATAGAAGAAGTAATCTACTGTTCTCTATCAATTTTTTGTTTGATATATTCAGTACCGAGCTCTCGCAGTTCTTGAAAAGATGACTTTAATACTTTTAGGGTTAAGGACACCCAGCTGAGTGATCCGTTGATCAATGAGGTACGTGTAATATAGCCGCAGTCTTATCTATCGGACCAGGATTTGTTAATCTACGGGGTATTTCCTTAACAAGATGATGCATAACGAGGAAATTTGGCTATCTACGGTGATCTAATGTAATTCCCAACCAACTATTTTTATCGAGTCTCTTCATCTGTATTTTAGATCTCAAATCTCTGTTTATTGATTGCGCTGAGAACTGGAAAAATGAAATTCGTAAAGCGAAAGTTGTTGTTTGTGAGCGAGAGGGTGTGGTTTGATTTTTATTCAAGCAATATCAGATTGCTTGTGTGCTCTCTAAACTACAGCGAGACCTCCCGCTTTCCAAAATTTTTTATTCACATTAATTCCATCAGGTGAATCCAGATTTCCCAATCGAAAAATGGAGAATTGGAGTATGCATCTCCTCCGTTAGATTTTAGTATAACTGTGAGAGAAGTTGGTCCTTTGGTTGGCGTAATTATCGTTGCATTTCCAGCCAGAATGAACTCTCGTATAATTTCATTTATGTTCATGTATATGAGCGCTCTCCAACGCCGCCTTACTTTTAAAGATTCTCCGTTCGCCGTTAATTTACAAGGTTGAGCTTTGATACAGGAAATGTTTGAGTCCTTGGGAAGGTCAGCATTTTGGCCTTGCTTGAGAGTATCGCGGTTTATCTTATAAATCGTTAGCAATACCTTTTATGAAGCAAACCAGATAATTTTAAATTTTAAACCATTTTTAAATAAATGGAAGATTAAGGAAAATTTCCCGTCAATCAAGGATTCGTGCAGTAAACCCAAGCAATTTAAACTTAATTCGGAGAAAATTTTAATTTAGATTTAATCAATGTAAATTTTAATAATTCTCTTTCGTATCTTCGAGTTCCTTCAGAACTTTTAATTCTCTTTGCATGTGCTCGAATAATCTCAGTACCTCAGCCGAGGCAATTTCGTGTAAACTCCAACCTTTTCAGTGAGATATTTTCAACTATTCAAGAGATTTCAATGAACAAAACAGGCCGCCAGATCAGCAGTATGAGAGTACTTTCATGCCTATTCGGTCATTCTTTCTATTTCCAGAGTAATTCATGTACTCGAGTACTGGTAAGAAATCTAACCGGAAACTTAAACGAAAGGAAAGAATTGGCACCTCCGTAAATGCCTCATCCATATTTAGCGTGATCCGAAAAAATGGCTGACCTAAAAGGTCTGATAGATTAAGCGAGGAGAGCGATTATATCCATCATGAATTCATTGACGAATTCTTGCCATGTTCCCCTTTCTACTTTTTCCACTGCATCGTTCACGAATTCATAAAATAAGACCAGGAGTTCCGATCGAATGCAAATCCATCCGTCGTGAACGTCCATCGCATTGAACATCATTGGACGAACCTTTCCTTTTTTCACAATAAGGGGTTCCGTTCTTTTTGCGTCTATTTTTATTCCATTCCACTCTTTTTAAAGTCCATACTTGGGGCCTTCTATGAGCTACAGCCAAATTAATTTCCTTTCAATTCTATTCACCGTAGACACATGGCTTGCACCCATGCATTCTTCTAACATGTTAAGGTGTTATTTCGTCTTGGATGTTGGAATATACGTTGTTAGCTGTGGAAATGTTCTCTGATCCACACGGTGTGTGAATACATAACCTTCGTGGTGCTAGATTTCTCCTTTGTCTCAACATTTCAATCTAAAATTACGTATTTTCTATTTTCAAACAATAAATCTCTTAGTGTCAATTTTATATCTAGGTGGATTGATTCAATAATTATATGTGAAATGAAGAATGAATAATCAGAAATGGAACTAGGGGCTTAAGTAAATTTTTTGACGTACGTTTTAGTTATTTCAGAATCTTTTCATTTTACTCGATTAAAGTGCTATTTTGTTTCATTCGAAAATTTCCTTCTTTAATTAGTTTCATGCTATCTTTCTATGAACGAAATTTTATCACAATATTCCTGATTCGTACTCTCAGGTTCACGTTTTCAATGTAGCATATAGATTCCTCATTTGTGATATTTTTAGCCACTCCTTATTGCCACATGATATTCACATAGGAAAAATCCGAATACCTTTAATGTCTGGCTCTATGAGCGAAGAAACTAATTACGCTGTTCCATTTTTGCTCTTGTAATTAAAAGGGACTACCCTTTTACACTTTTCTACTGATGTTTAGAAAAGCGAGAAAATGGTTTTTCTCTAATCACATACTATTACCTCCTTGGTAGCAGTATAATTGCGTGCTTAAGTATCATTGCGCCCATTTTGAAACTCCCGTTTAAAGTTTCAGCTGAGCGCTAGCAAAATTATACGATGGATTGAATTTTTAATCGCTCTAATCAGACTATCCTCAGTCTGAGTACCTTCTTTGTACTTAATTTCAATTTTCGCTTCCCTTCATGGGCTCTTGCAAAGCCTTTTCCCCGACATTCAGCCGAATATACTATGTCTGCAAAGAATTTCGGTTTTAAAAGACGCTCTCAAATGAATATCGTCCGAGTCCAAGCGCTGAAGTTTAGCAATCGAGACCAAGAATGTCTCAGGGTTCATCGAATCTCCAAGCTACAGGAAAGAGGAGGAAAGACTAGCAGTTTAATGCCGAAAGGAGGAAAATTTTTATAGGGGTTGGGGAGCGGAAGCCTTTACTGCTTCTTGGGCTGAGAAAGAGAGAGTATTTTGCGTTTAATTTCACGGTCGTGAGTCGGGTGAGCTGAGGTCGGTCTGTATCACGCCGTCTTTCGCAATGGCTCGGGGTGGTTTTTAGGGGGTAAAGTGGTTAACAAGCCTCAGTTCTGTGGTCCCTACACTATCTGCTCTTCTCATTCTTTATTTCTCTTACCATTGTTTCCCTAATTCCGCCCACCATGAAAGGCTGTCCTTTTTCTCGTTCCAGCACCCTTTCTTTCTCGTCTCTTACTATTAACCCTTTCCCTTGCAGCTCACCTCACACTTTGTTTCAGATATACTTCGTCCAGCCTCATGAAGAGACCACGTAACTCTTATGTCACCGTGTATTCCTTATGGGAGAATAGCGCGCGATGTTTGTACTATCAGAAGTCAATTTTATTCTATGCTGATTGTCTTCAAAATCAATTATCCCCAATCAATCAATTAGAGCTCGCACCATAAGTACTCCCTTAAGTAATATAATGATACTATACCAATTTACAATTAGTATACCATAAGATTTACGTGGTCTCTTCATGACGTGGGACGAAGTATAGTAGGTTGAAATTTCATTTCCGAATTTTTCGTCCTCTAAGCAAGAGAACGAAGTTCATGTAGAGCTATCTTCATTGAATCAATCTATATCACTTCCTATCTTGTACGATTATAGGTTGCTCGAAGTACATAGCCACTCTGCTTGCTGACAAGCTGCCGAGGTACTAGATAATATCTTCTGATCGATGTTCAAGAGCACCTTTATCGTTTGCATTTCCATTTAATCTCAAACAATTTGAATTCATACATGGAAATGTTCTCCTTTTACTGGAATATTTAGCTGCGATTTTTCCTAATTTTCCATTCCTCGCCAATTGTCGCCTCAAATTTTCTTTTCGAGTTCCCGTATCTGAGAATTTAAAATCCAAATACAGCACGCAGAGTATATTCCAAAATCCGGAATCCAGTACCTAAAAGTCAGTGTTCGTTACATATTTTTTTGCAGAGTAAATCTCTCTTTTCCCCAATTATTTTATTCGTCAGTTCTTTGGGAAATGAATTGCTGGCCTTTTAGTGGAGCAACTCATCGTATTGCCTTGCATCAGTATAGTCGGCCTTGATGTTGCCAAAGTGCTCGGCGGTTCCATTGCTGATAACAGCCAACCTCTCTATCCCTCTACACTCATTGTTTGTTGTAAAGTGCCGTATTTACTCCCTTTTTTGCAGACTATTTATACCCGTCTTAATGGATTCTTTTATGGCGAGTTTTCATTTTGTAGTGTGCCGTTTACAGCGCGTTTGAGTAGTAAGCCCCACGGCCCCATACTGTTTACGCCACCACTGCTGTGTTTATCCCCAAAAACGCCTTTTTTCATCGATCCCTAGCGATCGGAGTAATAGTTACGGCACAGCAATTTCGGACAACGTTTTATCCCTCTCAATGGGCTTAGTATAAGGTCACTCAACTGATTTTATTATATTCAGCCCTTCGTCTCGTAATTGGTGAACTGAAAAGGCTTGTTTGTTTTGCTTGATGAATTTTTTATCGAATTTCGAATCTTGTTGATAAATATCCTGCAAATTGGAAAGGATTGAAATATTTTTGTTTCCCTTAGAAGAGAGAAAAATCACTCGCACACTTTTTTTCGTTTTTTGTTTAGCCCTCTCTCTCTCTCTCTCTCTCTCTCTCTCTCTTTGATTTAATACCGACACCTCATCGGAATTATTTTTTATAAATCGACCCACTATGAATGTGGATATGTTTAGTCTACTTTTTTACTCCCCTTTCCCCAAAAAGATCTTATTTATGGTCCAACTCCTGATTATTTTCAGAAAGCTGTGTGAAATTATTTACATCATTATAAATTGGTGTAGATTTGAATCAGAGTACTTGTCCCACTTATTCTGTAAGTGCCACTCTTCATGCATTTATCGGGCGGCTGAATAAATTAGGAGGTGGACGGACGAGAGCTACTTGACTTTAATATTAAATAGTTAGTTGGCGTTTTTTTGCGAATACTAAAATATCACCATACATTCCTATCAGTTCTTTATGGTGCACTTGATTTTTACTCTGTTATCAATCTTTAACATTCATGCGGTGCAAAAGTTTTAGAGTCATGCCTGGCCATTGGGAAGCTTACATGTAATTGTAGGAAATAGGAATTTATCCCCTGGTTTATTTTCAAACAAAGCTTTTCTGTTGATGCTATTAAATCACTTTTACATCTATTCGTCATTGCATTCTAGCAAGTTTCATTGTTTCGCGGATAGTTTTTAGTGAGCAGTTTATATTTTACCAATTACGACATTTCTATATTATGGAGTCGGATCTATTTTTATGCCTCTATATCGCTTTTATTGCCCTCTCTCCGAGGAAGGCGTCATCGCATATGTTTACCATAAGCGGAGAACAAAAAGACCTTTCACGGTACTTATTTCTTCGCCTTGTATCAAAGAGAATGATCGAGCGGAATTGCTCTTTTGAAACCCGTTATTTTTTATACGGCGAGTGTGACTCATCGAATCGAATCGTTTTTAAAGGCTACATATCACCCCTTTCCGAGTCGCATTCCGTTGGCGTCTCTTTCTCTTATCACCCCCGCAAAACTTTCTCTTTCCCACCGGACGCCCATTCCCTCCCTGCAATCCGTCACTCAACTCAACGGCATTAGCCGTGTCTTCCTCGCCGAAGAGTTTTGTAGATGGAGATAAGATGGTGTAGGAAGATGACGAGGGAAACGCAACAAGGAGTCCATTCGAAGAAGTACGTACGGTGAAAGCTCATGGCCTCTGCGCAGGAGTAATTTTTTGTTGGAATTATTTTTTGACGGGTGGCTGAAAAGACAGACGCGTTTAGGCCATGGCGCGCGTGCCTAAATTGGTATGCGATAGATTTTTTTGGCACGCGGAACTCTGAACGAGCTGTCCTTGTTATAAACTCTTTGCCATATCCTCTGTTAAATTTATTTTCTGTTTATAAAAAAATATGAATTTGGATTCCTTAGTTACTAATGTTTATTTTTAATCTCGTCAATAACGACATATTAAGACCATGGTTGGGGTTATAACATATACTATGTCAGCATCTCACACTATGGACTGGCACCAAATTGGCATACATATACTTTATTGCATAATATATGATGGGACTTTCCCCTCCATTCCGTGCAGACAGGGACCACAAGCTCTCACAATGACGTGTATGTCTTGTCTGAGCTGGTTAAAGACGGTACAAGTATAAGAGACAATTCTTAATGTAGACTTCTTTCTCCCTAATTTTTAACTCTTAGCAAGGTCTACACCTCATGGGGCTGTATTTGAAGAAATGAAGAGGTTCATGTAATCCATTAACTGATTATAATTATTGTATCATATTATAGTTATTATATATTATATCATCTGTCATATAATCAGATCATCATAGTAGCTTTTACCGAGCGTATATCTCTAAAGGAAAGGAAAAAGCGATGTCAAGAAGACATTTTAGTGTGACATTTTCTTTTATTCCTATTGTTTTCATTCAACAAAATTTTATATATTCTATAATTATTCATTTTATAACCAAAAATAAGTAATCAGGTGAAGCAAGATGAATTATTAAAAAAGTGAAAACTCATAATCGAGAAGCATCTAGGGATAGTTTCAAAGTGTCAAAGATTCAGAAAAGGGAGGATTTCAAATCTTCACTAGATATGTAGAGTAAGTGTAACAGGGGTAGCCACAACCCTCCCGCCTGAGGGCGGCTGAAAGTCTGAAGTCGCTTCTGTTCATCGTTACTTTACATCTTTCGCGCAGGTCCTCTTTGGTTGAGGAGTAGGTGGTAGTCATGACGCATGGGAAATGAGGCCTATCTGACGCCTCTCCGAGACTAGGCTCTCCTCTCTCTTCACCGTTTTTTTCACCCTTTCCCATCAGTCAAGTCTCCGCGGTGGAAGGGCTGGAATCCTATGGAGTCGTCAGCCTCTCTTCCTTCTTAACTATGTCGGGACCGCTACTTGGTCGTTTGGGAAGACCGTTACGTCTCTCTCTCTCTGTTTGTATATGGGAATCATACGTGTGTGAGTTGAAAGCGACAAGTTACGAGCGATAACCGCTCTACTGAGACGAGAATTACGTAAATCTTGTTGCTACGAGTTGCGTTTTATTTTGGGATAGAAGGACTATTTAACGGCGAACTCGTATGATTGCTCTTAAATCTCGTCACAACTGGCTGTAACTTTCTATTAGTTGTTAGATCAGTTAAACGAAGGTATACTCGGATTGGACGTTGATTTTATGCTGTTTATGTTCTAGAGATACAAGCGCGTTAGTAGGTTGCGAAATAAGGTGGAATCTCATATTATATTACACATTCTTTTTGATGCAATCCATTGCTTAAGGGTATATTTTATGAAGCTGATAGTTGGAAATAAGGAGCTGCTTAGGAACTGATCCTTCAGATTCCATATAACGGCTGTTTTCTTTTGGGTAATCTTTAGCACAGTCGTTTTAGGCTATTAATAACATTGCCATAGTGACATTTAGTATTCCTGGCGTGTGATTTTCTATATGGACTGACTAATAGTCTTTCGTCATTCGGAAACATCTTTAACTCTCCAATAATTGGAATTATCGCTCTATTCTCGTAAGTTAGTTGTCACTGTCAATTATATCTAAGCGCAGATAATCCCTGTAATGTTTTGTAATACAAGATGGGATCTCTCGTCACCTAATTAGGGACTTGTAGCTTTAGTCAAGGTTCTGAATAGGATATTAAACAATTTTCTGGTGACCATTAGCTGCATTACTTTCATTGTCACCGCCTGCGCGTTGATCAATGAAAGTTTCTACTGGGCTTTTTGTTCGCTTACTATCGTTCAGGTAATTTTTAACTCATTTCCCGAGTAAAGTAAAAAACTTTTTAGATGTCGTTGACTCCAAAACATGTGATACTATTAGTGTGCGTATCTTCTCCCTCATGAAAGATCGGCTGCTCTTGAAACAAAGAGCGTTTGCATCTTTCGTTCAAGGGTAGTTTTTATTCCACCCGTCCTCTGCTACATCCTAATCATCGGTGGGGAAAAAGGGTTTTGCTTGTTATTTAGGCGATTTAATCCTTTTTGCCTTTCCTCTCCCTTATCGTCCTTCCCCTCATCCGCAGTGCAGTCGGACCACCAGCTTCGTGGTCCAGATCGGAGAGCGGAGTCGTTAAATCAACAGATTTCGTTTCCGTAGGGATGCGCTCTCTTTTTTCCATCCTTCCATTTTCAATCGCTGGCTTATGGTCGTCGGATAGTGAGATTTGTAACTGTATGGTATCGGAGAGGGAAATAGAATGGCCATGGATGTTTTTATTACTGCGTCTCGTTATTTTTTTGGAGTGGCTACGCCTCGTTCGAGTGACTGTTTTCGTCGCATTCGCTAATCCGTCTTACTTTATGCGTGTTTTACGTGAATCTGTACTCCTTATTTTCACACCTTTTGATGTTGTTTCTAAATAAATCCTCATTTTTTGTTCCTTACATTGTTTTCTTGCTAAATCACCTCCTGTTTGTTTCCTAAAAATAAGTGATGTATGAAGCTTTGAATTCTGAGGGAGGGGTGCCCTATTTTCTGAAATCGCAGATGAAAGACGTATTTGCTCCTCTGAAGCAAATATGATACGAATGTTTGAATCTCTCTCTGTTGGTTTACGAGCTCCAATGAACTTAACAGTGTGTGAAGGATTATTAGGAGGCCAAAACGCCAATATATCACAAGCAAATGCATAAAATAAATAAGATATTTATGGAATTAACTTTTATCGTATTCAAAGCATAATTCAAAGCATCATCAAAGACTCTTTGAATGACCATTTCAATTGTACGTCTAACAGAAAAGGTATTTCAATAGTAGGAAAACATGCCATT
Organism: Pachydiplax longipennis; assembly: GCA_036926295.1. NCBI lineage: Eukaryota > Metazoa > Arthropoda > Insecta > Odonata > Libellulidae > Pachydiplax > Pachydiplax longipennis. Next base: position 55,792,593 of record JAVFKF010000004.1, read on the forward strand.
TGAGCACACGCTACTGCTTGTTTTGTGTATAAAGCAGTCTCTCATATGGGGCAATCCTTTAGGAATACAACAGCCGCTGCGGTGCTCGGAAAGTTTGTCATTCTCTATATTTAACGGATGAGTTAAAGAGATAAGACCTGTCTCAAGTAAAATTTTTAAATCGACTCCGTCTAATTCTTAGCATTTTGGTTTTATTTTCAGATAAAGCTTTCAATAGTAGCATTCTACTTGGTGTATTTAGAATTCGTATTCATCTTTCCTTTCTTCGCTTTAAATCTTAAAGCCTTCTTCTGCGTAAGCTCTTTCGTAAAACATTAATCTTATGTCGCAATGAGCACCTCGAAATAAATTCAACCTTACCCCGTGGCATAAGTGAAAGGAGTAAATTTCTTATTCTTATGCACATACTTGGTCACGTCCGCAAGATCCAAAGATGGATACATTTCGCGAACTCTCTTTGCCAAAATCTCCGTCGCGATATCGCAGTGTTATGCTGGATTCTCAGTAGTCTCATATTTACGTTTCTAGTCTTGTATATTTACATATTTTGCCGAAAATGTCGTTTAATTGCATCTAGTCATCTGGTCCATCTTAACTATCTTTCTTTCTTCGCTAAACTGCTAATACTGGTTGATTTTTTTTGTAAAACCTTACTTCGGATAGGGGGGAATTATTACTCTTCGCATTGATACGTTAATACACTCAGTATGTTAGATGATCTTTTTCAAACTCAATTATGAATTTTCTACAATGCAGACATACATCATATTAAGGTTCTCAATATTTTGGATCGAGTGACCACGAATTAGAAATCTAACCGGCTCATATTTTGCTCATTACAACCTGCGAGGTCTGTCATGGAATATATAAAAGCTGAGAAATCCTTATCATTCAAAAAAATACAAACATCAGGCATCCGCTCTGATATCGCATTTGAATTTTTGGGACGAGGGATCCAAGATAGCATCAAAGAATTTTTCTTTCACAAGAATAGGCCAAGGGAGTTTGGATTTCGTTCTCCCTCCGGAGTTACTTGTCAATGAATTCGCCTACCGGATCACTATTTGCACCGGACTTTTCAGCATGATCTCTTTCGGAAATATGCAAGCCATATGGTCACTCCGGCGCGAGTCATCCTTCCTCCTCCCGTCCGCGGCGCCACTCTCTCCCTCCAGAGATGAACATCGCCGATTGCACCGGCGTACGTGTAAGTACACCTTTTCGCAGACATTAATCAGCGAGAGGAGGTCGCATAAAACGAAATGGAACCTCTCGGCTCCCCATTATGCCCCGGCCATTGTTCCTTAAAGGTGCCGTCCGCTCACGGAGGGACGCTGCCGTTCGCAAACGGAAACTCCTTGAAGAATAACCATCGGTGCAGGGTGATGATAAAAGGATACGAACAGAGGAAACCCGCTCTCTCTTATCCCTTCGCTATGCGCGTGAATTTTTGTTATGCCGTTATCTGACTCCCCAAAGATTTTTGATTTTAAATAGAGCTTGTTCAATCGATGTTTTTCATTAAGGTTTTGGACATCGGACAAGGTTATGGTGTTGAAAATAAAAATAACGATAAAGCGTCTCTATCAGAGCGAGCTTGAAGTTGATGAGTCTTTTCTTACATCTAACCCTTCGTCAAAGTTCAAAGGGAGATAGCTTGAAAACAGTGCGTAGAAGAAAATTAATCAGTGGGTTTAAAGAACTTATGGAGAAAAGTCATATTACCCCACACTAAAAAAGTGTAGCTTTTAAAGAGGATTATTTAGGTGTCCACAGTACCTCTTTCGAATAATGGAGAGTTATGTGTGGGATATCGACCTGTAATATTTTTCCTTCCAGTTCTTCATAACAAAAGATTGCGGTTTGGTTACGGTTTCGTTTCTACCAACGTAAAACCTCTCCGAAAATTTTAATATTAATAATATCATCAGCTGAAATTTGGTTTAATTATATATAGTTTCCTTTATTTACATTACATTTTTCTACATTTTAGAATCAAACTTCGTATTGGTTAGTTTTAATTCGTAGGTACATATGGTTAACCTTCCTTTAATTACACATAATTAGAAATGAGCATTGTTGGGAACCGAAAATCATGAATGAATAAATGTCAGTGTCTAGTTTCGGTTCGGGTTCGATTTTAAATCCGTCACCAATGCCGTTTTTTATGGTTTCAGTTTTTGATTCCATTCCGGTTCGATACCCTGGATAAGTCCGCGGAAAATTTCTCCGAGCTCTAAGTTTTCGTCCCGGAATGTTTACGCTAGAATTAGGGGATTTTTGGGTAGTTCATTTAGGGCGCGCAGAGAAGCCTCTGAGGTGTCTGAGGATGGGTAAGAGAGCCGTGGAAGTGGAACACCTCGTCTTAGATTCCTATGAGAAAAAAAGGGTGCGATGATGAAGAGGGGAGATGGTTTTTCGATCTCTCTTTTTCCTTTCCCTCATCTCTTTTGTTTTGTCTCCTCCTTCCTTGGGGGTACGTCGTCGGGGTAACGAGTAAGTCCCTGGGGGATGTATGGCGCACATCGAGAGAGGGAGGGGTAAAGGGTGCGGAGGATGAGGAATTAAAAGACGGTTTGCGAAGGAAAGGGGTTAGCGTACTATAAATGGGCATTGCAGTGGCGCTGCCATCCTATGAAGTTTGCTCCAGCGACTCTGCCTAGCGCACTCTTTAAGAGTTCCTTTTCTCGCTGCCCTCGAATTGTTTCACAAGACGGATAACGGGGCGAAATGAAGCGGTTGGGCGGCTTGATGTTTCTACGATTAGGGGTATTCGGCTGGATTCCGAAACGGAAGTATTAAGTGTCTCACGCTCGAGTTTATTCTAAAGTTGGCCTTTACCAAAGTTTTTCGTATAAAGAAAAATGTATACGTCGTATATACATTCTATTGTTGGAGGAAAATGTATGTTTATCCGAAATTAAAATTAACTCCTACAATGGTTAAGCTGTTGTTTTACGTCATACTTGACTGACTTACGTTAGAAAAGACTATTCCGTGAGGGATCATGGTAGAAATACTTTGCACCAAATAACATAAAGATAAACAGAAAATATTAATATGACTGGGACCCGAACCCAGGCCTTCAACTTTCCAGATAGATAACCCATCGTTAGATGTTCAGATTAGCCGTTCTTCTATTATTTTTTTACTGTAATAATTCGAAATTAAAATTACCGGATTAATATTTAATAACATGTTAATCGCTTCGTTTTCAAGTAAAATTAATGGTGAATAATTATTTACTGTAGCATTATAACGAGTCAAAGCTATATTTCACAACTGGACGTAGAATGATCGGTGTTTATTTTCACATCAAGGTAGCGCTTACAATTTTCCCTTATCCACTTCATCGCGAAAGTGCAACTAGCAATGCCTTTCCATCTATTCACAGTTTCCCCTACACACACACACGCGGTGTAATAATTCCTTTCATCCTCTCGTATTTATTCAAAGCTCAACATTCTCCTCTGATGCGCATAATAAGTCCGTTTTATGCCGGTAGAGTGGAGAGTAATCTCGAGGCATGCTTTGGAATTGAAACGCGTCATTTAATTCGGGCATTTCATTGCATTGCTCTTTTCACGAGGCAGAATTCACCTCAAGATGCTTTTCCCGTGTGCGAGAGACGGAAATCCTTGCTCTTAAAATAACAGAGGGACGGACGCTTTAATCTGGGGCCCCTTTAACTCATTCCCTGCATTCTGCGGTTGAACGGCCCATATTCCCACTGTCTTATGGAATCATCTCCTTTCATTTCATCGCCTCCCTTGCGACGCTCCAAATCCTCCTCTTCTAACATCCACTAGCATCGATTTTTCGCCTCACTCATTTTCTCTCTTCTCCCTCTCTCGCTAGCTTAATATTTTTGCTTGGATTCCATTCTTCCTTTTGCCCTCTGATCATCCAGTTTACTAGTTCAGAGTAGCAATTATTCCAGCAATGCTCATTGCCATAGTTGTCTCTATTTTTCAAATTTTTGTGCATGGAGAGCTACTACAGTTAGGTTTAGATAAGGCAGCTGTGCGATTCTAAAGATATATATGTTATACATAATATATGTTATAAATTTATGGGTTTCCTACGTTAAATGGCAACATGAGATTCATAATTCCGTCTAGTCATTCATAACTAGAAATACCATGAAAACTTATGATTACCATATCCCGATAGCAACAAACCGAGGTATTTCAGATTTTGAAGAAATTTAAGCTTGAAAAAAAAACCAGCAAGCTGTTTTAAAAGTTCCTTTTAGACATTTTTACGAGTTGGACTCTCTTAATGAGTAAACCGACAAAAGGAGCTTGATGTAGACCGTATTTCCTAGGCCGAAATAGTCGCGGGACGTATAGTAAGCCTATAAAAAACTGGAACCTAGGCGCCCCCTTCTGGGAAAAACTCTTCTTCATCGCCCATTACAGAAGTGGAGTTTATTATGATAGTTTAAACGTTCTAGAAGGCATTTCCCGGAAGTTTGTGGAACTTATGATAGCATTCATGTAAGACGTTCGAAGTTTCTTACAATTACACCCAGCTGATTTATAACATTAATGTTACTGAAGCATTGTATTTCTACAATCGTTTACTGTGATCTGTGTTCACCTAGTTTCATTGGTATTTGTCATTCCAATATCCGACCATGCTTTTTTATGTGCTTGCTTACGAGAAACACTTTCTTAAATGTTCATGTTAAACATAATAAGAAACATTAAATGCTCAGTTTATCCCGTAATGAAATTATTCGTCTTTGTCCTTTTCTTCTCCCTTTATGCCGGCTGTCTCTTTCTCGTCTAACGTCCCTTTCATTCCGTCTCCTTCAATGTTTTTCATCCTTTCTTTCAACGTCTTAGCATTCTCCTCGTTCCAATCTTCGTTTTTATTTTCTTTTCGCCTCGTATCCCTTTCACCATGAGTTCCGGTTGCGTCCATTTTCCCACCTTTCATTTCTCTCCCCTCCTTTTTCCTCCATCATATTTTTAACTCTCTCCAAGATGTCGCTCTCCCTTCGCTTTCTTTAATTTTCCTTTTCCTGTCTCAACGCTTCCCTTTATTATTGCCGTCGGTTCATTACTTTTCTCTCTAGTCGAACATTATTTTGGAAGTGCGCTTGCCCGTTTTTGTGCTCCTCATGCCTTTCTTTCTACGTTAGCATTTTTCCTTCGCATCGTTTAGTCTCCCATGGTCAGTTCAAGGACGTTCTGCTCCTTTTGTAACTAAAGACCTGATTTGGTGGACCAAATTTAGATCCATTGCTTCAACGGATTGGCATAAGATGATGGGAACGGGATCTCATAGCGGGGCTATTGTAAGAGGTCAAAAACATTTTAGAAATTGCTTGCTTAATACTATGTACCTGACACTATTACTCCCGGATTTTTTAATCATTTGTTGAGTATGCTACTTTTCATTGAGCTGAAAGTTGAAACTAGGATCAGGAGTCTAAAGTTAACCCGCAGAGTTACATAGGGCTTATTTAAATGTAATATTTTCATTGTAAAATTGCCCGTTGCGTAATTTTTTTGTTACAATTATAAATTCTCTACTTTCCCCCTATGGTTAGAATTTTGTTCTGTTTTATGATATCATCACTTTCTACAATGCCCTTACTTTTTACGGAAATGATATGGATATCTTAAATTATATTCCTATACATCTCGTAGATTCATATGAGAAAATAGCGCTGTATCAAAGTGACGCTTTAATTCGACAAACCATAGCTTTATTCCTCATGCAAGGTTCCAGTTACAAAAAATTGAATCTATTCAAGTCTTCGAAAAGTATTTCGGCAACAGCGTTAGCTTTTGGAATGTACATTTATTAACGTTTTTACAAGATGAGAAAACAGTTTAAAATTATGGAAGTTTCCTCTAAACCTTTAGTTTAATGTATTTCTACCAAGACTTAAATTTTCGTACCCGATAAAATATATTATGTTGTTCATGTTTTGATTGTATCAGCGTATGAGTAGTTGTAAGTCAATTATAGACCATACATCTTATGAAAACAAAATTCAGTCGGTTTCATTGGTAAAAGTCCTTAAAGTTGAGTAATAAATATAAATTACGTCGTAGAATTTCGAAGAGCGACTTACCAGAGAAACTAAAATCATTACCAGATGTCATTCGCACGGAATCACCTTAACGCCGTAGCGTCATTCCTTGTTTTTACAGCGTCGCCAACTTATTCGAACATAATTTGATCCACCGCTCTTCGCATACACGATATCCCTCAGTTGCAGATTTATCCGTTCACCCGTCCTCAGAAGCCGCAAATGTTTTCTTCGACGGAAAGGGTTAACAGCACGTCGCTTCTCACTCTCTTCAGTTTCACATCTGTTCCTCTCACGTCGCTTCTCTTCTTTTGGGTGTTTTTGCTTTTCACCAGGAAAAATTCCTCTTTTATTATGAAATATCTCAGGGTTCTCGGTAGAATACTCTCTCGTCATGATAGCACCAATAGATAAAGATGCTTATTTGGAACCTTGATTTGTGCTCATCGATTAATCTTATCATTAATCGGAACTCATTCGCTTGTATTTTAGATCTTAGAGAGTAATATTGTGTGAACTAAATTTCGAGCCAGTAATCGTAAGAATGAAATACATATACGCTAAATCTCATCGGAAATCTAAGAGCCATATTATACGGTTACTCGCATGTGCTTGAAATGTTTTCAATCCTCAACAAAACCTGTCTTCATTGAGTCGCTGAGACCCTTTAACTTTTACATGTCAGCAATAGATATTTTCCTTCAAAAATTCACTGAAATGCACCTATTTTTGAGAGTACGATGGTGACATAGATGTTTTCTTGCTAACCTCAGAGATTTGGCATGTAAATTTCAAGATATGAAACAACGTATTTTCCGACCAAAACAGTTTTCAAGGTGATCTTGCACATCAAAGTTACCTTTTTCATTCAGTATGAGTTTATAATTCCTTGTTATATTGGATATATTTATCAATTAATACCCATATGGAATTAAGGAACTCAGGCAGTGTAGTAGGGCTCAATGAAATCCTCCTTTAGAAAGGCCGTTCGAAGGATTTTACGTAATCATGATGCATTCACCAAAAGGAGAGCGAAGTAATAACAGTCGTGGCAGAAACATGATTCAGGGAAAAGTGCAGCACATGGTGGTTGCGTAACGTAACCAGAAGGGTAAGTTAATCACCGCGATGACAAAGTCGACAAATCCTCTCAGCATCTTGCTGAAACATGATTCACATCTCAAAAGAGAAAATAGCGGTGGTTGAATCTGGGGAAACTTTCATTTATTTCAATGATTCCTGATTTATTAAATTTCGGAAGATGATTCAGATACCATTCTTATTCGAAATTCGAGTTCGGCAATCTCAGAAGCTTTCAGGTAACGAATTTAACTGAAAGATATTATAATTACGATGAAATCAAATAAATATGCTCTGGCGTTACTTTTTGGAAAGCCATAATAAATCAATAAACTTAGTTTATTTATTCAATTATACTTAGTTTATTTAGCCTGAAGATGTAAGAACCTCTTATGAAACCGGTCGCGAAATAAAATCCGTAGAAAATTACCAAGTTTATTAATTTATTTTTTTACGAAGAAATCAGTTTATTGAATTTTAAAATGAGGATTGATTTATGAAAATGATCAAAATTCTTTTCAATACGTAGGACATACATCGAGTTAAGATAGGAAACCGCGCGAATTTACATCTAAATTTTATCTAATACTTTAGGAAGTACCGCTTCGAAGTCCAGCATCCGTAGCCGCTCTTTGCATTGCCAGGATAGCATCACTCGGATTCCTGTCTGTAACTCGCCTAAACACTTTCTTGCGAATAGTCGCTGCAGAAATACCGAAGTTTTGGTTGAGGTCGAAAATAGCTCGCCTTCACTCTTTCCCGCCTGCGATTACAGACTCCGCACGCGAAAATAAGCTTCTTAGAGCAAAGGAAAATCCTTTAAGAAACGACATTACGCTTGATAAGCTCTAAAAGATGCCGCATAATCGTCTCATGAAATGCTATTTTTTATTATTCTGATGAGTCTTCCATTCACTTGGCGTACATTAAAAAAAGGACTCGTACAGTTCGGTTCCGTTTGAGCACTTCAGTGATTGCCCGATTACCGTAGCGCAACGTGTTTTCTTTGGTCTTTATATGAAAATCCTGCCGTATGACTGTTCACCAGGTATCAGAATCCATAATTAAGTTCCTGGAATATTCAACCTTCGCAAGGTAGTCCACGACTTCATCGAAAAGCACCTTCCCGTAAGAAAGAGCAGCAAAGCTATCGCTGAATCTTGTGTCGGCCAAACACACGGGTCTCCTTCTCGGAAAGGCTGTTTTTCGCTTCCCGGAATGAATTTTTTACGATTTCCTATCCGGCGGATATTAAAAGAGAAAAAAGTGGTCTCTGCTTGTTGTTTTTAGAGTCCCTAACCTCCCCCAAGAAGTGACCGAAATTTCTAGCAGGTCCAATCTTCCCTCCCGTTCCTTTTTTATTAACGGGAAATTTCGCTCTTAGGGAGTCCACGTTTTTCCTGGAATCTGCCTCCCGACACTTCCTTTCCCAACCCCTCCGATTTTCAGTTTACACTATAACACAGCGGAATATTTGGAAATTTCCCTCGAATAGCGTGAGCAGAACCGACAACGCAGCCAATTCCCATTCCTCTCCTTTATGTATGCATCGAGGAGACAAAGAGAGTAATAAAAAAGTTTTTACCCGTTTCTCCCGCTTTTATTTCTCCTTTTTTAACCCAATCCTCCTACTTGTCGCGCGAGGCGTCGTCATGGGAATATCTCTTCTCCTTCTCAGTCCGCCCTCACACCCTTCTCACCACTCCTCCTCCCCCGCATCTTTTTCTCTTATTTTACTTTCCTTCATCCTTCCTATCTTTACTCTTGTACTCCAATCGTTTTCTTCCCCTCTTTTCCTTCTTGAATGTATCTTTAAAGTTTCAATCTTCCATCGAATAAGAAGCATGCATTATTACACAAATATTCATTTACATGTGAATACTTACCCTGTAAACAACCATTGGACTATGGCAAGGGTTGCATTAAAACTAGTAATTTTCTTTTTTCTTTCCGTTATTCTCTGAGACAAAAACGATCAAAAGTAACAATTTTTTTAGCGATTATTTCCTTGTAATACAGTGAAACCTGTCTTTGCTGGATTCAATTTCGATATTTTTACAGATAAGATAGTTTTCCGTTTTACCCAGGTTTCACTCTATTATACTTTATCCTTGCTTTGTTCTCTATTGATTGAATAAACTCCTCCTAATCGTTATTGAACTCTCCGAAATGTCAATCTAAATAAAGTTAGATGAAATTTACAATTTAAAAAAGCATAAATGATTGACCAGAGCTTGTTTTGTGTTAGACTAAGACAAATCTCACCAAGTATTGCTTGAAAGATGTTAAGTTTTCTTTAGAGTTAGAAGATAACAACATTTGCCTTATCGAAGAAATGCGTAGGAAGATTTTCCGTTTCATTCAAATCATTTTTTGTCTGATATTACGCATTTTCTTTATCTCGATCTCTATTTTTTCCTTAATCAGCTATCATTTTGTTCCCATGAATGGCGGCATGCGTTAGGGACCCTCTAATCACTGGATTCCTTAGCACGTTTCCCTCTTCGTCATAAAACACTTTGTTTTAGCGTCCTTTATCCCTCCCTTCCCTCTATTTCTTACGCCCATCCGCGTGCCAAGCCCCTTTCCCTTTCTTTCCCATCCAAAACTCCTCTCATTTTTCCCACCACAAGGAGTCTCTCCCACACGTTATAGTGTACGTGTGTGAGCTAAGTCTGGCAACATGGCTAGCGTGTCTTTTTCTCTCTCCGCCCCCTCCTTCACTCTCTTTTATACAGCATGTCGGCCTTGGTGGACTTCGCGGCTGCTTGGACGTCGTTTCCCGTCTCCGACTTTCCACTGGCTCCTTCACTCATGCCCCCCCTTCATCGCCCCCCCATTCTCTTAGCCAAGAGACGCTCATCCCACGCGTTCCTCAGCCTCCATCCTCACATGCATGCACGCTCACGCACTAACCTCCTCCATCGCAACTTTTCGTCACGGTGAATTCGTCACTGAGGCGTTACGGCATGATTTATGGAGGAAACTGCTACATTTCGTGAATTTTGCGCTAATTTTTTATCTTAAAATTCTCCACAAAGGATGCGCGAAGTCAAAGAAGCTAAAAGATTTAGGTAGGATGTGGGTTCATGCGTAGGATTGCCATACGTCCTGTTTTAACGTACTGGCCTGGTTTGGAGGGTGATCTCGATGAATTTTTCGTCCTGTACCAATATGAATGAAATCTCTAATGAAGGATGTTACTTGAGATTCAGAAATGTTAAAGATTAATGGAAATAGTGAAAGAAAAGGATGCACTGATATTGGTTTTCCGCTTCATACTTACCATCTCATAAATTTGCCAAAACCTTAATTTAACTTTCCGGTTTTGTTCCGATTCAAATATCTTCGAAATATTTTGTTTCTTTTGTAAATAATTTTCCATCATAATTCGATAATTCTATTTAAGTGTGTCATTACTAAATCAGTTAGATAATACGCTATCTTTTGAAGGCAATTATACCTTTGAGATAGCAGTTGCATCTTAAGTTGCAAAACAAAGATTTTTAGATACATTTCACTGAGAATCTTTTCTCAATTTGAAAAAATCTTGCGACAGAAATTTCATTCAGTTCAATCAACTAGTTACAAAGCCTCTACAGTTACGGTGAGATACATTTGGTATATCTCACATTTTTGCTTGATAACTAAAATCAGGTTACTGTGATATTATTTTCTCTTTCTTTTGTCCTTTTCTAATTTCCTAATTCTTTTATCTGTAGGGCAGGTTATAATGGAGATTTAATTAGTCTGGATGTTCACTAGTTGTTCCACTTGAGTTTAAATCTTGAGTTGAAGCTGCTCTGCGCCGCAAAGGCCCCCATAGGTTATATTCCATCTACCATCGTTTACTGTTCTATAAATTTCATTTTGTGAAGTAAGCTGATCTTATGAACGTATTTTATCCTGGAGGATGTTCGGGATAGTTAAGATGATGCATTGAGATTTAGAAAAGCTTAATGTAACCTATATTCAGTTTTCCTTTTCTAGGAACTGTTATGATCCATTACTCACAAACAAACTTACAAGCGTGTGAAGGAACGTTGAAACTTTTTAGTATTCCCTGTCATTTATAGTCATGTAAAATGATCCTCTCGAAACTTGGGAATCTTTTCCCATTCTATAGTTAGATTCGCTTCGGTGCAGTAAAAGTCAGCTTTTGGGATCGTTGAGGTAATGTACTGTTGACACATATCGGTGGAATTATTTTTAAATCCAGTTACAAGATCTTTCTTACTGTTATGCTCCTCAGCAAAAGAAGTTTCCGTGCCGCGTTTGTTCTTAATGTGTCACGTCACGAGGTTCCTGGTAGTAAAAACTTACACACGTCAAGGATTGAAAGATATTTAGTTATCCTAACTAGGGAATTATATTTACGATCTGTTTTAACGTACTTAGCCTATCTATGGATAGATATGAAACATTAAATTATCCTGAGTAGTGTACAACTCTACGTTTGCTCGTTATTGATATCGAAATATAGATTTATATTGAGTTTATAGTGAAATGGTTTTTAGAATTTTTCATAATTTTATTATCATCACTACACGTTGGTAAGGTTCAGAATTCTCCAATTTTCGAATTTTCAACCGCCTTGAGCTGGTAATGTTTCTTCATCTCTTTCTCACGCAGTTATCTACTACCAAAGGGAAAAAACGACAATGTCGATGCAAGCATTTCCATCTCATCTATCAGAGATTTTATCGCTTGAAAGGCCTGATCGGTCGCCCATTTAATAGCCGTCGTAAAATGAACCTACAAGTTCACCCCATTTATCTCCATCTCTAGGAAGTCGCATAATGCGGATTTATCTCTCTTCGGAGGAAATTTTAGGGGCAAATACATGCCAATGCAATTTCCGAATCCGCAGTCTCCGAGTACGACTTCGGCGTCGTTTTCCCCTCAGCCAGGTGGTCGTTGGTTGTTGCCCTCATGAAGCGACTCTTCAACTTTAGCATCTCCGCGATGTTCTCACCCCTTCGAGCGATGCCCCCCTCGCCGACTCCCATATACGGTAAGAGCGGCGAAGGAGCTCTCTGCGATGGAGTAGGAGTCCTCTCGCTGTATCTGTTGGCGGATGCGCGTGTGTTGCAGAGGCCGGATGGGGGACACTTGCTGTGGGACGGCGTGGGCGTCATTTCGGGGAGGGTCCCCTTAACAGCGCGTGGGCGAGGTCGGAATAATTACAAAGAAGGGCAAGGAGGAATGCAGGGCAGGACCCAACGGTTCGTATACGAAGCCCGGAGAAAAAGTTTACGTCGGTTACGTAATTTTGGGTCAACTTCTTTTAATTGGGTGAGGTTCTGTTTCATGGTAATATCAGCCCGTCGCGTTAGGTCCGCTGAGCATTTGTGTGGAGTACCGTTAAATGAAGGAAAGAGAAAGGAACGATCTCGTATGTCATATCTTCCGGTCTGTATTTACATGTCGGAGCTAATACTTGTCATTGTTAGTCCCTGGAAAGATTCGAATTGACAGCCGTTATTGAGGACTTGGGGAATTTTCCTTGAGTTTATTTATGCGATTTTCCGGCCTTGATCATGTTGATACATATGCTTCGTTGTTCAGTGAGACGTAGTATTTATATGCAAGCGGAATTTCATGGTAATCGCGATAATGAGTTAGCTATTGAGATAGTTGCTTCTTTCGATAAACTTATTTATTGACAACTGAAGATCATTGAGGGATGCACCTTTTATTAAATTATGTATGTATTTCATTCTTGTCTAAGTGTGGGATTACTATTTTCTTTCATTTCTTTTTACTACGTAAACCGTGCAGTATTTTTTGTTTACATTTGCCTGTCACGTCTGTTTTTAGGGACTGTTTTAGTTTACAGTCACAATGTATTTGTCTTTTATGATTTGAAAATTGATATTTTTAGACACATATTCTTATTATTTACGTGCGATATTACCGTGGAATGCATTTATAAGTATGTAATTGAAATAAAAAAGTCTGAATCGTCTATCTACGATCAGAGCAGTTGTAGAGCTGAGGGAGTGATTGGAAGATATCACATGACATCGCAGCTTCAAACTGAGATTGATAGTGTATTTTCGTAGTTTCGAAAGTACTCAGAAGGAAAATTTACCAAACTGTGAAATCATCATACTTTATCGGAGCGTAATTTATGCTCCCTCTTTTTAATAGGTGTATTACGAGGTTTTTACTTTTCTCATTAAGTTGTGAATATCCAGAGCCTTATACCCTTTTCTTTATGTGCGTCAGACCATCCTGTATCACATTTCCTTGCGGTGGGCGATGAGGCTGAAGTTAATATTAATCCCTCGGCATCTCTTTCTCCGCTCCCTGGACAGGTGGAGTGGATCACCGTTTCGGTTATGTTCGGAAGAAAAGCTGTGGGGACGCGAGGGTTAATCTCTCCTAACGAATGGCCACAGCCGCCTGAAAGAAGCGTCCTCCCCTTGTCCTATTCTTCTCGACAGCGAAGTTTTAAGGCGTCTCGCAGCCATTAGTCTGCTGCAAGAACTTTTCCTCGAAAAAATCCCACCCTCGGTTTATCGAGATGATAAAGTGACTCCATGACCGTTGAACTTGCCTTTTCTCTCTCGTGGACCGATGCGTTCTGATAAGCTGCATCTAAAGGCATGCATTATTCCCACACTTGGTCGGGCATTCCATTCCTTCATTAAGATACCGCTGAGGAGCATGGAAATTCCGGCGGGGGAGTTTCTCATCGGTGCCATCTGGTCAAGAAATCTTTTCCTTTCGGTCACTCTTGATTCGAAACTAGGTATTTCCTTAAGTTTATGCAACCATCTGAGTACGAGTATACAATGTTATGGAGTATGAGAGGGGAGAATTTGTTGTGGAGTGAGGATTAATTTTTTTTTGAAAGAATCCTTGGCAAGAGAGTATATCTGGAAGCGTTCCTAAGTTTTGTAAAAATATCCTTTTCTAAATATTTTCTTTCCTAAAACTCCTTCACATTGAAACATCTAAGCAATACTCCCTTCGAATTATTTTGAGTCGACCATTAACGGCTAATCCTGAATCGGTGTTCTCATGGGATCACAACGTTGCATCACAATTGATTTCCCAACGCTCGTATGCACTATAACCTGGTTATTGAGAAACTGATAACGAGCATCTCACCATGTATGTGAGTTTAAATTGTAACCTAAATTTATGAGACAGGATCATTCTTTAAGTATTCATCAACCGATATAAAGTTTAAAATCTCTATGAAAATTTTTTCCATTGTGCTTTCGGTGAATCACCTCTCGATAAATTCTTTCCATAAAAGTTCAAAGACTGATCTATAGTAGGTGATAGTGAGGTTACACAAATTTCCTATATATTCTGATTTTTATTAAGCGGAGGATAGTTACTATATCTTTTGAATTTTGAAAAATAGTCGTCACACGTAAAAAATTAGCGAATTGATTCTCAAATAGAATAAGTGCATACAAAGTATTTTCTGCTTTATTTGACTTCGAATCGGAATACTGTAAGGATAAAGGAAATACATACTGTTTTAACGTGTGAAGCTTAAGTATGAAAGATAGTGAACACTCGTGGTACAAAGATACCCCTGATATGAGCATGAGTAATAGGTAAGATCACATCTCACCATGAGTGCTGTTTCGCATATTCTAAAGCCAAGGCGGCTGTACCCCCTCAGAGTTAAAAGGTCTTTTCCGGGAAGGCGGACCCTCTGATGTCCCGTTGTTCAGACTCGGTTCCTTTATTAATGCAGCGAAATAGTGTATCAGTAGCTTCTCTTTCTTTTTACCGCCACATCCTTGTTTAAGCATTTGCCATGCGAGAGATGGAGAAAAGACTCAAGGCTTCTAGGCGAATTGAGAGGAATGCAAATGGGAAAAGCTCATTGAATTGATATTGTGGTTGAATTTTGTTATTATCAAATACCTGCTATAATTATTAAATACTTGTTAAATACCTGCTAAAATTCGCAAAGGATACATTCATCTCAGATTCGTTTGCATTAATAATATTATAACATTGCAAGAAATTCGTTTCGCCAGTAGTATATGGCTGAAAGTTACATAAGGAAGATAGACCGTTTTCTTTTTACAGTGAAGTCTTTATGTAGAATTATTTTTATCGTTATGGTTAGGATTGTAATTGCTGAAAATCAAACATTTTTCTCCAGTTTTTCATTGCAGCAACGGTTTCTCTACAAGGGGAAAGTTCTCTTCATCCCCTGAAGATGATCACTTAATCTCTGAAATTGATAATAACTTTGCAAAGTCCTGCTATGGAGAACTTTAACTCCATTAACTTACAGTTTTTGCCTGATTGTTTTCATTATAAATTAAATTTATTAGAATTATTTGGAGGCTAACAATTGAGGTAGAGTTAAAGAATTGTCTTATAATATTCGATCGGAATCATCTCGAATTATCATCCTTAAGAATATAACATAAGAATATAACATTCCATTTCTTTATGCCATCCCCTTCATACACAATTGCCCTTTTTCTGATGCAGAATTGCTCTTAAAAGCGAGGAAGTCTGGAGATATTTCTCCTTATGCATTCCGGTATGTATAAAAGGGTACAATTGGAGGCAAAGAACAAAGCGCCAGTTAAGGAAGTAAAAAAGTAGCAATAACAAACTCTGTATCTTAACCCTCTTTTCCTCCTCCTGAAAATAAATACTAAGGAGAGGCAGAGTGAAATGGATAGGGAGAATGTGGTTGTAAGCTAGTACGGCTTTCTCTCCATTAATGAGACGCGAGGCATTTTTCTGCCGTCTTCCCTTCTTTTCTTTTGCGTCTACTCTATCCCTTTTCCTCTTCTCACTCTATTTCTCCGTCCCCTTTGTAATCAAAAACTCTTAACGCGGTAAGAAGGAAATCTTTATTTTTTCCTCCGCTTCCTCTTCATGGCGAATCCCTCAAAAATAAAGTCTTTCCATCCCTAACGACCGCATTGGAGGGGCGGAAAGGGGTGTAACCCAGAGGCGAGGTCTTGGCTCCGAGAGGAGGAAAATGGTCCTTAAAAAAGTCTGGAAGAAGGATAGAAAACTGCCGGGAGTTCGGAGGGGGCGTTTATGGTCTGCTGTGGAAATGGGTTAACCGATGAAGAGAAAATTAAAGTCAGAATCGAATGGGGTTGTTAAATCGCGAGAATTCTTTTATTTCGAGGCGTAATGGGAGCCAGAAGGTATTTTTTGATTAGTCTTATACATAGGTTCGGGGGGATTTTATGGAGTTTCCCCCGTAGCTGGAAACCTTGTAAGGCGTCTAATTTATGAAAGCATTGTTTCTTTTGATGTCGGCTCGAGACTAATGAAATAGTCAATTGACCGCAACTTAATTTCATTTAATTTGACGACGAGGAAGTCGGCTCGTGCTTTGTTGTCGCTAAGAAAAACACGTTAGCGAGACTTCTGAAGGTTTCAGTTCCTTCTCTTTGGTTAAGGATGTATTCTTGGCTGTTTCAAAGTGTACGAATCGTGCATCGATTTTTGGTCTGTAAAAGACTTGGGGAACCATCTCTTCGGCAACTTAAGCACATTTATTTTCTAATAAGCTAAAGGTGAAAAAAGCGAAAAATTTAAGTTAAAGATTAAGGAGCTGAAATCCAGCTTCCAAATGAGTTGATTCGAGGAAATTACGGTGAAGATCGAGGATTCAAACTTCGCGAATTCCCCGAAATTTTCACCGTTTTCGAACTAACCGATTCTTTTTTTTTCGTGTTTTAATGTAAGCGCAGATTTGCCAAAAAAACCATTCGGCTTAGAGTTCCTTGGGAAAGGAGTCTCAAAATTGAAAAAGTCTTTCTTTCCCTCCGCCCGACACCGTAGCTTGGAAATCGCGACAAGCATCAAGCTGACAAGGAAGGTGCATTTTATTCTAAACGAGGAAAAATATCCCAAAAAGAAAGACAGATCCGTTCAAAGAACCAATCTCTGCCGGGACACTCGGAAGGAGACTCGGGAATCAACACCGAGCCCGGAATAACTTTGTCGAGTCGCAACTTATTCCGAAATAGGCGGAGCGGTGACGTAGATAGAAATTCGTGACCTCTCTAAAAGCTTTAAGTTTAGGTAAGGGGAAAAGGAATTCAAAGGATATACTTACCGGAGATGGAAATTACGGCGGGGAATAGAGGAGCAAAGTGCACTTTAAAAAACGAAGGGGTGGTGGGTGGGGAGGAATGAAGAGGTAAAGGGGGAGAAAGCTTCTCTCCGCAGCTAATGAAAAATGAGGCAGTTGTCAAGGAGTGTTAGGGCGGAGGAAGTTTTTGGAGACAATGGGTTGCTCGGCTAATGGAAGGGAAGCAGCTATGGATCGCTTTCCCTCGATTTTTTCCCAAACTCCCCCTTACCTCTCTTACGCCTTACTTTATTTTTGCTTTGATGCCTCCTCCTTCGCCCTTATATTTGACCAGATGGTGACCATTAGGGTCGGTGGATGTGGAGGGGATTGTGTTCCTTTTCCTCATATCCTTCTTCGCCAACTTCTCTAAAACTTTCCGTTTCGTCATTAGGCACTTTCCCGGTCTCGCTTTATTATTTTTCCGAGGGAGAATCGAAACTCAGCCTTTTCGCGCGAGTGCTGTTGAGAAACATTTGGTGTTTGTCGGCGTTTCAAGCCGGGAAAGAGTTACGAACTCTCCTCCTTTTTTCGCTCCAAGATTTCTCCGATCCGTTTGAAGAAATGGGCGTAATTAAATGATGCGTGCATGGTTCAGCGGTCTCGCATCCGTGCAATTTCAGTAGCTGTCTTGTTGATTTTATGAAAGAAATATCACGGTTGTCCCGTAAGAGTTTCCTTTCAGACCACCACATTGTTTCAATAGGGATAGCTGTCGGTATTCTTTTTTAGGAAGTTGTGATATTTTTCGGTGAAAATATTTCTCTTGTCGAAACGTAAAGCGTCGGGATCATTCACAATAAATAAAAATGATTCACACTTTTCTGGATGGAAAAAAGACAGGAATCGTATTTCACCAGAGAACAAGATCGTATAACTGGTTTTAATATATTAAATATCTAATTTAACATGCTATATTTAATTTATATTAAAACAGGATATATTTTCCCTGATTAAATTTTTTTTTCTTTCATCTTGAAATTCCACTAATAATAATTCCACTCCTCTTGAGTATATACTTTGCTGGTAGATTTGATACCGTGAACCACGTTTTCAGCAATTTTCGCTTAGCAGTGGTTTTAGGGTAACAAACGCAATGTTTGTGAAGGTGCTTACGTCAAAATACTGGGAGCATTTTCTTCCCGGCAAAATTATATTATTCCAGTTCCTTCCTCTGCAATGACTCACCAATCCTTCTCCACTCTTTCCCTCGGATTGAAAATTTAAAAGGCCCAATTTGTAGTCCTTCCTTCTTTTTTTTTGCCGGTCGTTTCCTTCAGTCTCGGAAGCGTTTGAAATTCGTAACTTCCCCCGCGAGATGCATCGCTTGCTGATCTGTATACCGGTCTGGTTGGTTGTCACGGGGCGAGGGAAAATAAAACGTCACGGTTGTAACACGAACTCCGCGACTGAGTCGTGACTAGCACGAAGCGGGTCGGTGGTCTCGCAGTCGGTCCGGCGCCTCAGGCTGTAGGCTAAGAGCCTCAGAGGGTGAGGTCGGTGACGATGGACTCGCTCTAGCACGATTTCCTTTTCCCGCCCCGACTCGCCTCCCACCTCTCGGCAGCCGGCTGAATGAATCGCTGGAGATAAGAAAGAAAAAAATCTCCGATTCCCGCCCCCTCCGATCCCCGTGGATACGAAAAACTGCGAGGAAAAATGCATGGACGCGAGGCAATCGGTCTTTGGACAGGAATGGATGGCGATAAATTCCCCGGCTGCTCACCTCTTTCGGCTTATTCCAACCTCTTGAAGCGGCGACTGAGAGAATTTCACGAGTGATTAATGGTGAGAGAGAAAGAGAGAAGGATAACATCTCGAGAAAGATTGGCATCGAAATCGTTTTGTAACCGCCCCTCAGGTGGGTCGTTCATTCTTATTTTTACCTCGCCAGAACTGTTTTGATTTGTAGCGGGAATTAGTTCTCGTTGTGCGTGGGCGTAATTGAATGCCAATTTGACAAATACTATATCCGTTAACACCTATAGGTGGTTCTTTTATCCTGAGAATCTGTGATGTTTTTTTGACAGCGCGATTTTGCTAAAATGTTCGTAGGGTGCTGTTTTTCTTGTGGTTTGGTTTTTATTTTTCTGTATCCTAAGCCCTCCTGTTATCAAGACTGCTTTCTTTACAATTTCCTTTAGTATACTTAAAGATTTTGCGCATTTACTGAAACTAACTTGCCAGTATCGCAAACAGTATAAATGAAAATTATTGCAGTGTGTTTGAAATACTCCAGATCCTTGTCTTGATCCGGTACTGTCATTCATAATGTGAGTTTTTCGATCTTTGGACCGACGATTCAACTCGATTTCAGCAACTCGGCGACTCGAATTTCGTCTTTTAAGGGTATTGCCTGCGTTTGAAACAAAGTTAGTTTGACCTTAGATAGATAGATCCAGTATTAGAAGCTACCGGATAGCCAAGTTGGTAGCGCGTTATTCTTTAATGAAAGGAGCCCCGGGTTCGATTCCCGGTGGGAGCCCATATGTGCGAAATGACGTAAGCTTTCGAACCACTTTGAAAAATACTACTGTGGCCATTGATGCGTTTGAATCTTAAGAGCGGTGGTATGTTGATGGTATCTTAGTAGCTATTCCCCTTGCCCTTGGCAAATATTATCATCTCATTGACAAATTCAGGTTAATCATTGTCTAAAATTATGTATAGCTGACAGAAGTATCACCTTATTATTATGAAATGATATCGAAGGAATCAGATTTAGTAAGAGAAGTTAATCGTTCAATTTTATTGCGCAGATGTGCTCATTGAGAGAGTACAGATAAAATAATGGTGATAGGAGATTAAAAGGAAAGTAAGGTTTATAAGAAATTTCTTAAGTGTTTTACTCTAAGAATCAATCTTGAAATGTATTCATGTCACAAAAGTTCGAAGTACATTGTTATTTATAGATATATCTATAGCACACTTTCATTCATAGTATTCTCTTTAGATACAAGTTTTCCAAGAATTCAAAGATTACAATTGTTCACCTTTAGAATTGGAGACATATTCTCTGACTTACAGACTTTTGTAAGTTACAGACATTTGTAACTTTAGTTTTCCTTGGGATCTACTGAATTTATATTCAAAGATCCTTTGCTGTGATTCATTAACCCTATTTCAAATCAGTCGAAAGATGAAAAACCACGGTCGATGTACAGCTTACGTTGATTTAAGAAGAACAGCAAGCATTGGTCACTTCAGTTCCTTGCTGCACAATTTTCCGCAAATCAGTAAATTCTTGGTAATAGCGGTGTTTTCATTCCTAAGTTACTCTCTCATCGATCGTAAATTGACTGTATAATTCACGGAGAGAAAGAATAAATAAGATGGGGAGAAATTTATTTCCGTCTCCTTAAAGAAAACGACCTTATACGCGAAATTTTTATTCCCTTGTTGTCTGCGATACTATTTCATCTCCACATTAAATTCTCCTTTGAATTCAATCCAAAGGAACGTGACTGTATTCATATTCGCCAGTTGAGGTTTCGTCGTGCCCACTTTTGCTTTGAAAATTAACAGTTATGTTGACACTGCACTGACCTCGATGCCAAAGGGAGTGCAGCTTGTCGCCAAACATTGGTATGTTAACGCAATTGTGTCCGTATCCTAGTCCGTGATTGGCGTGCGTTAGAGTGCATGCCGCACGCTCGTTGAAAAGAAAACAGTTGCTTAAGGTTTTTCTCGTTAAAAACTTTTCCATTTCCCGCAAGCATGCGATTTTTTCTCCACCATTCATTGCCGTGCAAGGCGTTTCACGCCGCCACAACGGTCGTTCCTACCGCTTTAATACCAGCGAAGATCATAATCTACTATAAGGAATAATACTATAAAGGGATGAAGTTTGAATTGCGAACGAAACTCGCAGCTTTTAAATCTACGTTTACGCAATGTTTCACGACTTTCATAGAAGAATAAAATTCACAGTTTCAGGCGTTGTCTTGTGGAAATATTCCATAATGAGCAATAACAATTTGTACTTTTTCCACAAATTATTTTTATTATAAACAATAAAAAACAGTAAAACACGCACGACTAGTTTCGGAGATTCTTTACCTTAACTTAAACTGATATCTTAAATATATAATTACATAATATAAGTTGTCATTAATTTTGTTGCCAGAGTCGGAGTTCTGTCTCGTGTCAATTTTGACAAATTTAGGGGTTTAAATTATTGAATATGATTTTTATTCTGCCTTACTTTCGTTTGATATCGTCGACTGATACTATTTTTCCCTCTGCTTTCGGACCATCTCTTCCACCTACCCTTGAATCACCTGCAGTATCGAGCTTCTGTACAAGCCCTCCCTCTTCCGCAACAACTAGTTGTGTTTGTGCGTTATGTGCGGTCTTCGTCGCTGCACGAGACTGTTTATGTTCTCCGATGGAATGGGTGGGAGGGGAAGGAGGGTCGGCACATCGTTAGCCTACTTTGAATGCGGTGGGTGCGGCAGTGTCGTGTTGTCGTTTCGTTTTTGTTTTGTATTTGTTTCACTTTCTCGCGGATCGATGTGGGTTCGCGCCTCCCTCCGACTTGCAAACCCCTTCCCTGTGGATTCAGCACGCATTTTTGCAGCGATAATGTTTGGGTAAATATGGGAGATTTCGGAATGTAATTGGTGGCACGCGATGGCTATGACTTCGAACAGGGTTTTGCGGGATTTAAGTGGAAAGCATTGTCAAAAATCTGAATTGCTTGTATTCATCTGAAGTAATTCTAACCTTGACGAGTTACCATATCATCTTTAAGATTAATGAATTTTTAAAGTATTAAATTTACATACGTTGACCACACTATTTGAGCGATAATGGCCCTTTCTTGCCTCTCACGTAATGTATTAAAATTCTTTAGTAACAACATTACGGATGTCTACTTTCAAGAGTAAATACTAATCTGTGGGCGAGGGTCTACATTTCTGGTGCTACATTCTATTTTGACTTAAAGCTCTGATTGACTTTTAAAAATGACTTTAATTGATTGCTTACCTTCAAAATTTCTCTCGCCTTGGGAACAATGTGATATTAGTTTGGGTCGATCGATTTGGTAAGGAAATTTTTATTGTTCATCTTTATCGAAAAGTGCGTGATTTAGCTTTAAAGATTGCCTTCAAATTCACTATTTTGCTTCATTATTTCCGACCTGTTATTAACTAGTGATTTAACACCTACTTAAATTCGGAATAAATTATTTAGTAATAAGGTGCTTCTTTAAATTGCGGCCTATCACAAACCTGCGCCGAAAATACCAGATAATGGGAGACAAATTGAAGTTAATTTCAAAACCTCTGGCGATAATTTCATTCTTTAAAGATAGCTCAGGAATGAGTTGTAAATTTATTACCTGCAAACTTCAAAGTCTGTTCTTGAGGAATTTTTTAATGTTGCTCTCAACTTAGATAAAATATTTCAACCATTTTCCTTCTGGAGTCTTATTTTAAAGATGATAATCGTTTTTAAATGATTATGCATTTGTCTTACTTGATTTAAAATGATCTTGTGTAACATTAAAGTTTCTGATTAATCAACAGAATGTACAGAATGTATTCACGGGTGAGATTCTTTTGTAACCAATTTTGTCAGTAAAAATTAATTTGTATTCGTATAAAAATATTTCTCGTATTTATATAAAAATAAAAAGATCTATTCACTAACTCATAAAAACCTTTTGACGCTTTAATTGAAATTTACCAACACGACTACTCGACCCTTTTGAATGGAATGGATAGAAAGTAAGTACAGCAGATGAATTTCACTTATGCGAAATATCTTGTCGTAGCAAACGAGATGAGAGTTGGGGATCGATATCTCCAATCTGCCGTTGCATCACTCTTGTAAACGAAAAAGCAAAGTTGACTGGTTTCTGCCGAAGAGGACATGTATTTTATCTGACGTGACTCTCTCTCTCTCTTGCGAACGTACTCAACGTAAATTGCTTTTCCACATTCTAGCGGCAGATAAATAATCAACTTTTACCATCGACGTTTAAATTTCAGATTTTCCGAGAGGCATTCGACGTGATTAATCGATTGCTCCTTTTGGCGATTCAATCTTCGAACCCTCACTCTCAAGGTATTTTATTTCCGCCTTTACATCCTCCTTAGTCGTTGAAACAATGTCTTCCAGACGCCCGTTTAAGTGTGTGAGGTACATTGAGTCCTTAGTGAGAAATGTTTCGATTAATTCCGATGAGAATACATGTTTTAGAGGTTCCTGAAAAGGTTTTTTCGTCGAAATTTTTCATGTTGGTTATTGATAGTAGACAGTTACCTTACAGGGATGAACTTCTCCATGTGATATTTTGTTATATCCCTGTAATATATCCCAAATATCCCTGTAATATTTAACTGTTCTTTTTATTTATTTATATCTCTCAATATGAACTTATCGAATAGTATTTATTCATTTATGCGGAAAGTTTGTATATTTTTTGGTTTTAAAATATTTTGTTGTAAATGAAAATATAGTTTTACAGGGATAATCGGATTCGTTAATATGGAAATGAATTAGTTGACATTAAAATTCGATATTAGCAACAACAACTTCCCATGAATTTTAAATGGTTCCATTGGTGTGAGGTGTTTTGTACACTTCCATAATTTCACATATTTTCCTACATAGATTTACTGTTGACATTTTGGCATAAGAGAATAAAAAAACCATCTTTTTAGGTCGTACTGACTCCTTCCATTTTCCTCTCTATGGAAAATGCAATGTTTGCCTTATCGGTTCTCATTTTAATGCCCCCATCTTATCCCCAATATTTTAGCATCTTCCAATTTATATTCTTACAGACTTTATATGAGTTTGCTCGTGTATGTGTAGTCAGAAGCTTTTGCGACTATCAGCTTTTCCTTCTATAATTTTCTCCGCTACTTTCCTTTCCCCTCTCTTTTCCATTCTTCCACTATGTATTCTCCTCATGGCTGTGTACCTGGACCATTGGTAATCGATACCCTTTAGTCGTTGGAGTGGAGAGAGTGGTGTGGTGTGGCAATTGACATGGGGGAGGCTGAGGGAGATGGTGTACGGGCGGGGGGTGGGATTTTGCGGGGGTGGAGGATTTGAACGCCGAAGTACGAATAGAGGGTTGTGAGGATGGTATAGAGTGGATAGCCGTTTTGGGAGGTGCGTGGGCTGGGATATAGGGGGAGACGCACCATGGAGGACGGTGGTATTAGGAAGTGGGAGGCGGCGGTGATGTAGGCTGGGTGCGAGGCAAGCGTGGCTGAAAATCGAGCAGGCAGGAGAAACGCAATATATGCTCCATCCCCGCATAAAGAACAGAATTCTAGGGCGAGAAATGAGTTTCCTTTTACTGCAACAAAAAGCGCGCGCTGGTAAACAGCCCACGAGGCCCGTCTATTACATTCAATATGCTCATGAAGTTGCAATGCTTTCTTACGGAATTTAGCGAAACATATATTAAATGCAAATATCTTAGTAAAGGTTGTTTGGTTGTTGACAAATTTACATCCTTCGTTCTAGAGTTCCACTTATTTATTTATTTGCTAACTCTCCATCAACAGCCATAATTTGCAACGCACCATGTGGACGATATAAAGAAACAAATACAAATGACTACAAACATCCATGCTCGAGCCAAGATTCGAACTCGAACTTTAGGGTTTCTAATAGAACATACTAAGCTCGCTTTTGCAGTACATAACCCAGATAAATTCTTCACCAACAGCAAAATTTTATGTTCCTATTTGTTGTCAGCTGTAATTCGTTAATTACACCTTTAAAGCATCTCAAAGTCTTTTCCACTCCCACAGTATATCCTCAACGAACATGAAATAAATTGCGTTCTTATTTACAAAGGCAGTGCTGTCCATTGTTTCTTCCGATACGCATTTTTTGGGCACAATTTTTCGGGGCAACCTATAAGGGAAGTAGAACATGATTAGGGATAAGAAAAGGGAGCCTAAGGAAAGAAAGAGGAATCGTTCCGAGGATGAGGTAAAAAGGGCACAGTAGGTTTGGAAGTTCTACGAGGGGTTGGGCGAAAAGAGTGCTGGACGGGGTTGTATCCTTCCGAACTGAGCGGGATATGCTCTCAATTAACTTTGCTCAGAGCTGAATGAAGAGTCTCGTTTCCCACAGCAGAGTAGTTGGCCACCATGGCGACAGAGGGAGAGAAAGAGAGAGGTGAAAAGGAGGCCGTTTGGAGAACAGAACAAACGAAGAAGAGAGAGAGAATTAAAGAAGGCAACGAAAATAGCGGAGGAGATAAAATGAGTTTATTGAGGACATATCTTAGCGGACAATTATGATGTATTGTGGGATGGGAGGAGAGGAGTAAACGAGTTTGATTAATTATTTCTGCTTAACGTTCTTCTCTTCGCGACGGCAGAGGTGTCAAAATGACGATGTACTCTCTGGTGATGGATGGCACTGATAAAAAATCTTGATTACCGGAACTAGCGGCTGTTGAGCTTAATGTTCTGCTTTGCTGAAAACGGATTCTTGCGCCGTTTATGCTGCTAATTAATTTAGACGTGTCTGAAACGCGCTACCGTGACAATGAGAGACAAGGATCGCTGTTTTTGGACGTCACTGTTTTCAGTTTACCTTTTATAATCTGATGTGTACGTATCATTCGGGAGTTATTTTTAAAGATCAGACCTATCTTATCTCTATATAAGGTATGGAAGGATCAACTCGTTGCAATATTATCTTCTATGCTCATAAAGCACAATATGTAATTGAGCCATTCTAACGAGGCTTGATTTTAATTCAGTTATTGAGCATACAATTAGCTGAATTGCATTGGTGTTTAAGAGGATACAAGTTTTTATTGAACTAATGGATAGTCTTCATTACTGAAAAAAGTGTAACTGCTTTAATACCAATTCAATTTATTTTGGCTATTCTTCATCCAAGAAAACATGATTTATCAAAACATGAACGTTAAACGGTAATATGAAATGCATACCATTACATTTTTTCATAGATTATTTTTAAGTCGTAGACCTGTCACAGCACAAAAGCTATAATATTTACTGTCATGATTGTAAGCGTATACGTTTGAGGAGGTTCATTTTTGGAAGAAAAAATAAAATTATTAGTTTAGTATAATAAGGCGAACTAACTATAAGAAAGGAGAAGAAGTTGCAGATTTTATGAGTCCATTCTTTGATTGAAGAGGGTTCCTTTTTATAAAATAACACACAAAGCTCGAAGAAATGTTGACCTAGGCTGTTTTGTTGAAGGTAAATATCGGGATAATCTTGGATAATTATGTGAATATGAGTCTCTTGTATTTATCTAATTCATACTTATGAAACTCAATTCACGGAAGCTAGCAATGTTCACAAACGCTTAAATCTCGATAAAACTCGAAAGAGGATCTTGCTAATATTTCTGCTCCCAAATGAGAGTTCAAGAGGTAAATTGACATCTCAAACGGTCAAAGTCATCGAAACAGTCGTGATTCTGTGCATGCAAAAAGTAAAAGGAAGATTGAGAGTATCGAAGGAATACTTTTCCCTTTCTGAGATCGGTTGGGTTCGGAAGGTGAGGAAGAAGAGGAGAAGGAGATTAAAGAGAGAGAAAGATGAAGTAATGAAGAATCGGTAAGGCAGTGGAGTGATTAAGGAAGGGGACAAGGGAATGGCTCGGGGCAGGAGAACGTACGTCCCTTCGCTATCGGGAGCGTGTCTTACAGGGGGAGGAGAAGAGGAGCTAATTGGGAGACGTAAGCAGAGTCGGACGAAGGAAGAAGATGAGGATGTCGTTAATTTTCGGAACGTTGAACCAATACTGCGACGGAGAGGGAATGTTTTCGTTCATTTTGCGAAGTATGCGACTGAAACACGATATGCTTTATTGCTTTGTTACCGGGATGAGGTCGTTGTTCGTAAACTGGGATCCTTTCTATTCGATTTTCTATCCGTTTTCGGTTGCCTCAGCTCGAGAAGATGCGCTTTCCGAATGAGGGGGATTCTTTGAAAAATCATTGACTAGCTATCGATGCTTTATATAGGCATTTTCAGTATCGGTTGTTGGCTTATGTAGGCAAATGTGTTTATGTTAGTTATTACTCTATCGACAGCATTTACTGAAATAATCAATAATTTTTCTTCTATCGTAATCAATTACTTAATCAAATCTCTATTAATGGATGGATTAGCTGTGTTATAAAAAAAACGAAACTGTTAATTTTAATTTTGAGTCGTTGAATACAAATAAGAAAAAATATTACGTCACTCAGAATAAATTAGGAATAAAGCGAGATATATTTAGAAGAGAATCAATATTTGATAATTGGAATCATGATCATTGGGTCCTAATTTCGTGAATATACAATGGAAAGGTTTATGGAGCGTTTATGTTTAATAACACTATTAATGGATATTAAAATATCTCCGTATGCATTCTCTTTTGCCATTAGATTAAATTTTGTATAACTTGAAACCAAAGCTCTGCTTCCGCATCTTTATCTAAAAATTATAAAGTATTCCAGGGCACGAGCTTACCTATGCTTTAATTTTTCAGTTTCTTAACTTACGTAAGAGCTTACTTGCATGACAATACATTCGGTTAGTATCTCAGTGATCTTGAGATTATCCTTAGATTAAAAAGATTTGCATGCTACCAAAGAATCTTCTTTCTATACCCTTATTGAAATATGAAGACTGTTTCATAACAATTATTTATTACTATGGAAATATGACTCATACTTCAATATAGCCGGTTAAGTAAAACGAATTTCATTTCAGTTTACTGAATGGAATGATTCAATAATGAAATACATTTAGAAATACTTTCGAGCAGATAAACAATCAGCGATTCGTCTGAACGGTTTGCCTTTTAATCTCAAGGGAGAATTCAATCCACTTTCCCGTTACAAGTTCAGCTCGTTAATTTATCTTTGAAATTTTCAATATGGCCCCGGATGATTTTTTGCGCGAAATTCTCTTTCAAATAACCTCGATTGTGATATATCTTTGAACGAATTCAATTTCCGTTAATTGGTCGTCGAAGCGTCTTTCAGCGGAATATTTCCTTGCCGTCGTGGCACGTCACCCGTAGCAAGAACATTCCACATCACCGCCTCCCCCTCAAAAACTAGCATCCCTCCTAGCGGAATCTCCCGCTCTTTACGCTCCATTCCTATAAAACGACCGTTTTGACGAATAGCGTTCCGCAAAAGGGATTTGTTCCTTTGGAAATACAAAGCCGTCGGATTTCTCTTCTCTTCCGACACTTTCTCCCTCCGGAGAACGAACGAGCGGTGGATGCACACTTGTGATGAAGATTGGGTGCACCCTTGATTCGTTGCGAGAAGTTATTTCGTACATGGTGACTTTCGTGATTAAGAAGCCATGAGATGACTTTAATATTTGCAAAAATCTGAAAAATTCAGTAACTAGAGAAAATTTAAAGTTAAGAAATTTAGTATTTACGTAAAAATTACTTCATTTATAGTATTTTATTAATAATAAATAATAAGTATGAATTTGATGTACGGTAGAGGTATATTATGGACTGAGAATGTGCAAGCAGTGATGGATTCACCCGTACATTAATTTTACACAAATGCATGTGTTCATCATATAAAGTTAGAGATGTACGAGTGTGAGAGTTTATAGGAAGTATTTCCTTCATTCGAGTAGAATATTGGAGATCTTCTTGAGATATATGTATTAAATATAGTAACTCTTGTGTCTAAGAAAAAATTAAAAGCTAATGAAACAGTTAAGTCTATATAGCTCACAAAAAATGTTGCTCAAAATTTGGTTGATGAAGGGATGAAGATAGCTCAAAGATGATGATATCTCTAATGATAAAAATTATGAATAGCGTTATATCATTTATGCGAAGCGAAATTTTAAATCTCGGTCTTGTTCGTTTCTTGGCTATAAATACTTTTAGCTACCCGTTTATATGTATTGTTTCCTTTTGAATGGAAATTGCGTCTAAAATTTCGACCGTCTCTTCTTTTTTTTCTCCATGTTTCGAGTTATGACGCGCATGTGTGCACACACTCGATTCACAAGTAGTCCTGGCAAAGGAAGGAATTCTTCCGCTCCCGACACCCCCAGAAAAAGGTTATTTTCTTCCGCGTTTCTTTGATGTGATTGGGACAAACGAGCAGAAATTGAAAGAGGCGGGAGTGAGGAGAATTAGATGGGGAGAGACGTCCTTTACTTTTCTTCATCGCTTTCAGCGGAGGAACCGTTCAGACAAAAGGCACTAACCTCCTCCTCCCCCGACTGCTTTCATCCTCGCGAAATGGGAAACAAACCCCCGAAGGTATAGAAACAAGGGACTGGGAAATGTTTCGCGAGAGGGGAATAATAAGGAATTCGGCGTGTGCGCGCGCGCGCCTCGGAAGGTATCTCCGTTCCAGATAAGCGGAGGAGGAAAAGATGAACCAATACCCCATAAAGCGGACGGAAAATTGAAACAGCTTCATTATGAAGTCTCCGGGGCGGAAGGGATAGTTTTAGCCGGATGAGAGTGGTAAGATTATCGAAATGGGAGTGGGGGCAGCGCCTGTTTGTTTCGGGGATGCAAAAAAAGAATTAAGGGGGAACGGACTATTTAAAAAGGAGCATCTATTTGAGCAATGGAGTTTTTGATTCGGTCGGATTAAGGGAGAATGTGGGTGTACGGAAAGAAGACATGGGTAAAAGGTTTTTGCGGCGTAATAGATTGGATTTTGTACATCTTGGTAGCAGATGCCACCCAGAGAGATAAACAAGAGTTGGAATAAATTGCAAATATGCACATGCAGCCAAGTTTTGGGGTTTTTATTAAGCCCTTCCAAGTCTGGAACAAGGAATAATTTTTCTAGTCGTCCAAACCCATATTACATATTCAGCTGAATGAGATGAGATCGTCTTAACCTTTATGCAAGGCATCTTCAAGATACTTTATGATTCGTCTACGCACCGTTACGTCTATGCAGTTACAAACGAAACATTATTTTAAACGTAGGAAGCGTCGTAACATGAAAAACTGGACCATATATATAGTCGGGCCTTATATACTATAGTTGCCCGTCCTCCAAAATAACCGAAAACCTGGAATAGACATCGTTAAAAATATTATATTTTCAGTAATTCTGTCATAGCATTGACGGATCCAGGAGTGAATTGTCGATCGGGCTTTCTTAGGCCCGATTAAGTTCTGTAGATTAATATCTATTTTTTTTAACTGATTTGGATTGGCATTACCAAGTGGTTGGCTTTGACTATATCTTTCAAAGAATTTTAAATTAATTACTTTGAATTATCGTTTCGGATAATCTTTAGCTTGTTTGATTACTCATTTTTGTTTTAAACCTGCACATATCGGGGAACGAAATCGATGAAAGAATTGCGTTGAATATCAGTTTTATGTAATCAATGCTTTTATGGGGACGTAGGATTGTTTTGAGAAGAGCCATGTTAATGGTTTGAAGTTTTAGTTTCTTCGGAGAGTTTGTTTATTTTGCGTGGTCACGGAAGGGATTAAGAACCTCATTCTTTCCGGGCTTATGTTAAGGTAATTGTAGTTTCATCGCAATTTCACTGCTTTTTCCAATGTCTAGCGCGTCCTCGTAGGGTAAATGGGATTCCAGGAGGTTGGCGACCCGAAGCCCTAGTCGGAGTTTACAGATAAGACCGCATTTTCTCATCTTACGCGAACTATGCCTCCTTCCGCCTGAACTTAAGGCTAAACTATTGCTATCTCCACGAAGTCATTCTTATCGTCCTAATGGCATTTTTTCTCATTTATACTAACCAACATTCGAGAGATATATTGGAGAGATCGCTTCTGTGCCAGATTTAAATGGATATTTTAATTTAAAACTTATTCGTCTTGCCAAGGTCCAAAACTTTATGGGCAAAGTCATCTTTAATTATTTACTTGTAATTCTTCATGGTTTTCAAGTTTCAAAATCCAACAGGCGACGACATTTACCGCTAAAGTGAAGTTAAATATTTCGCTTTCCAACGACTCTGAACATATGTTTTACAGTTTAAAACACTTGGCTGCAATATGGAATTTTACAGCTTCCCGGAATCGAAACTATTTTTACGTCTTTCGTAATCGTACGTTTTTGTTTGTCTTTCAGATGTATTGTTTTCTGTGTATTTTTGTCTTTTTTAAACTCAAAATCGCGTACGATGTGTCAAAGTTGGAGATTTTTTTTATGTAAACCATTGCTCAGCTTCTTTTCCATGTCACTTTGTCTTACGTTATTTTTTTAGAAAAATGTGTCATGTCCTCGATGAGTTTTAGAATTTTCGAGTTAAAGCTTTCACTTGGATTGGCTGACTAAGCATCTTAAGGAGAAATAAAAACACTGCCTTCTATAACTCACCGAAAATTTTATAACAGACTCAGTTCTGTTCTATTCTGAAGCTCATGAGTTTGCAGCTAACATTTACTTACGACGATTTCATAATTTTTCTTTCATGTAAGAAAGTTCATATTCCACCACCGCTATATAATTTATACAATATAAGAGAATCATATGTTATTTTGCACATGCTTAAAATTCCTCTCATAATTCAAAACAGAGGTTATTTGAAAAGATACACGAGGAAGTTTTTATGCTATTGGATTACGTATTTGCGCTCGCAATTCATCATAATCCTGTAATGCAGATTCGAATGCTTTTCGGGAGAATTTTTTTAACGCATTTATGACTTGTAATTTCTGATCCTTTTTGAAATGAATTTTATTGATGATTGCATTTATTTTAATAAATATAGAATATTTAAATTGTTTAAAGGTAGCTAATGGAGATGTTTCTAATACTGTCTTTCTTTCTCTTTCACAGGTCAGTACTCGAATTACCGCTCTTTTCATGAATGCATGATATATGAAGGGTAAGTTTTCCTCTCATTAACTCATTAAAGATAGCTAATAATTTTGAGAATCATGATAGACGTTTAATTTCTAATCTCCGGGATCATTAATCACTCTCTTCCATTAGATTTAGAAATTTCCCCTAATTATCCCAGAAATGGTACGGAAGGCTTTTTTCCCTGTAATTCAAAGACTATAATTTACAAGGAAAACCACATAAGCTGTCATAAACTCGAGCTGAATATTAATTGAACTTCTACCTCGCAGCAATCCACAAGTGTTTTTATAAACGTACTGCGTTAATAGATGAATGTTCCGGTTATTTAAGCTGATAAATAGAGTTTAGAAATTATATTATCGTGAGTTAATTAATGTTTTTGTCTACTGCCGAGAAGTGGTTGGTTTTGAGATTATTGAATTCGAAATTTCTGATGGTTTGTAATGATGATTCGGTGGAGGTGAAATACTAAACAACTTGAAGACACCACTACTTGATAATTATAACATTACGATTTGTGTGTTTTGGCCAATTGGAATTTGAATACTACCAAAATTACTCACATAGGAAGGATTCTTAGGAAATTCATTGCATGCCTCGTAAATGTGACGGTTAATTTTCATTGTCGGAATTTTTTCCAATTTGGTGAGAAGTGGTAATAAATACTGGTAGTGCACGTCGAAAGACTATGTTGCCGAGTCATTGAGAAGTCCCAAGAAATTTTCCTTGGAAACATTCGTCATCCATCCGCATTTCCTCCAATTTCACGATTCTTTTCCTTTGCAGCGTCAGAGTTTTGTCTCTTTCATCCACATCTTTCGCTTCCCTTCTCCTTCCCTTTTGAAGACCAAGTAGTAGTCCCATTTATTTTTTTTCGGGAAAGAGGACGCCTTCGGAAGATCCACCAGTTTTCTCTCTTTTGAGGTTCCTCTTTTACCGCTCGGTTGTCATGGCAATTGCTGTTGTCGACTCGGCAATATCAGTCGAATAGAGGCAAAACGTTTGACGTCAGGGGGTTTTAAGGCTTGGTGTGTAGGTAGGACTTTGTCGTTGGGAGCCTTTGGAAAGGGTAAGCTAAGGTGAGGAGGTTACTGGGTGGTGAAACTTTTTCTTGCAAAGGGTGTCGGGGGGGCGGAGGGGTAAGCCGGGGGGAGAAAAGGAATTCGAGATAAGAGAGCGTCGAATGTTTTCTTCCCATCTTCCACCCCGCTGCCCCTCTCCATTTTTCCATCCCGCCCCTCCCACCTTTTCAACCGTTTACGCACTGATCGTCTTTTGTCAGCCGTCTTAAGTCGTGTTCTTCCCCTCCCTGGAAAATACTTGTATAAACCCTCCACTTCATCTCCGTATCTCCTTTCTTTTGCATCCCTCACGCATTACTTCAATCCCTCCTCTCGTACTTTTCATTTCTTTACCAACTCTCTCTCTTTCTCGTTATCTTCGTTCCATAGTTTCACTCATCCATCTCTCTCTCTCTCTTCTTGCTGCGACGGAGATACTCTCCTTCTCTTTTCGTTCTCTCTTCAGAAAAGGAAGAGAGATTGGGAATGGGTGCTCTTTTTGGCGGCGGGTAGGTTTTTCTGGAAGAATAATACGTTTTTGATACGCGTTTGGGTACGCTCCGAATCTTCCCTCTTGAATTCTCTCTCTCGTAAATAAATTCTTAAGGTGTTTTACTTAGTACTTACTGTTTTTGTGACGTTGAGGTTACCTGCCTCTTTATTTCAGTTCCTTTTTTTTCATTATATAGTTATAATGGATTTTTTTGTGCCTCTGAAATGTTAATTATAGCGCTCCACTACTAATCCCGAGAGAGTACCGAGATATCACTCTCAGGGTAATAGTGTAAGGATATCTAATAGGATTTTGAATAGTTAAAAGTTGCATTTTCCATTAATATAGGTAAATGTGAACTAAATATCAAGTGAAATCTGCACTTCAAAACTTATGGCTTGTCTCTTCAATATAGGGAAATTTTCCGTTTACTCTAGTGAATGTTGTTTCTTTGTTAATTAGATTTGTTTTCGTGGATTCATTCACAGTAACCTGCTAATTTGAAACCTAAGAAGGTTAGACTATGAGTGTTTGGGATTTAAAATGAACTACACCAGCAATTTACTGACATGGCAATTTTCCCACATTGAAAATGTTGATTTCTTCCTTGCAAAGATTTTTCTGTCGGTTATCCCAGTAGTGAATAAGGTGCAAAATTATAATTTAAAATCGAGAATGGAAGAGCGAATTTAATTTGGCCCAAAAAAATATGAGAACATTAAGAAAATCCCGAACGAATTTTGCTCTTGCAAAGTCTGTGTAGTCTTCGTCCTCCAGGGGCACCCTTTGATTTGTAACGCTCGTTTAATTTCCCTTCGCTTCCAGTCACCTCGAAGCATTTTCGAGTCACTCTTCGTAAATCGTTCTCTGAGAGCCATTTAATGAAAACACCTCAAAAATATTTTTCCACGACTGCTTGAAAGCGGAGAAAAATCTGCGGGCCAATTGCTTTAGATTTTTAAATATCCGCTCCGAAAATCAGGCCGTTCTTATCTTTATTTAATTTTACACCGAACGGTAAATAATGAAACTCGTATAGAAGTACTAGCGTCAGGAAACGATGTTAAGGTTGTGATGCTTTACAAACGCATTTTTCTCTTTTACACGGAGTATAGGCATTCTTCGATCATTTATTATTTGTTTTCTATTTCCTAAATTAATATTTCTCGTAAATTACATCTTTCTTCCCTAATTTGGTTTTATTCAGTACAGAAAGATTACGTTTTCCTTCGATTTATTCATGCCCTGGTCGTTCTCTAATTAACTTTTATTTTGTCAAGACACTACTAAAACTCTAATGATTTCTATTTCAGCTTAAGCGTTCACGTTTTTCGAATTCCTCTTTTTTGCTATATTTTTCTCTCGATTAAAATAATTTGTCAGATAGAAGGATGTCCATCTACTCCTAGATGTCACTCGTTGATCTCTGTTACTCTTCAGTGCTTACTACATGTAACTTTATAGTTATAATTATTTATCATATTTTTTTGTCTAGGATACGCATTTTACGCGTTTCCTGTTCTATTGTCGATGGTGATAGCTGTATGTGTGTTCTATGTATAAAGTCATAGTGCAAATCCCATTCTTCATTCAGATTCATCATCCTTTTCTCAAATCGTATATTTTTTTATTAAAATTCTCTATTGAAAATATTAATAATATACTACATTCAGTTAATTTCATTGCGAATGTTCCAAATATGTTCTAATCCGGCGATAATGATTGATTTCACTATCATCTTGAATTCTTTCTTTGGCTCATCTTGGTTTTTTGAATTACCTCCTCATCTTTCTTTAAATATTTCTCTCTTGGAATGATTAATTAAAGTACAAGAGTCTTATTTGAGCAAACATATATTCCCCTCTCTTATTTCTATGTGATTTTTCGGAATTATTCTTATTACTTACGTAAATATTTTTCTCTCGAAACGTTAATCTAAATGTTTACTCGTCGATTCTCTTAATGATATTTTCTCGGAACTATTCCCTTAAAATCTTATCTCTTGCGATTTTCCTCCTTCATTTTGGGTGTATAGTTTCTCTCGTCATCTTTTTTCTATTTGTTATCCAGTTCGCATGGTCAGCCTTATTCCGCCTGCGAGAACTGCCACCTTAATTTTCTGTTTTCATTTTGTCGCTTATCCTTTTAAGCTTTCCATTTCTTTTCCCTCCACTACTCATCCATTTCATTCCATCTATTTATCTCTTTATTCAGTGCGTCCTTTTGTATTTAATGGAGATTTCTGTAATTTTTCCCTCCTTGCATTTTATTCGAACGCCGATTTTTGCTTCGTTTCCTTTGATTTCCAATTATTAATCCCGCCGTTTCTCTTCCTACTAATCTTTTCTTCTCTTAAAATTATTTTGTTTCGTCCGATTTTTATATTTTATACTCCCAACCCTCTTTTTTGTACAACTCCGTATTTTTTCATCGGGAAACTACATTCCTTCTTCCGGAACCCTTGTTCCGTCGCAAATCCTCCTGCAAACCATCACTGCTTATTCTCCCCGTCTTTCCTTTGCATCTCATCTCTTTGTTCAATTATGGTCCATCCCTCCTCGCGCCACGTTCTTTTCGCCCTAATCCTTTTGTATTTCCTTTTTCTCCGAATCTCCTTTGCCCCAGCTATTTTCATCCGCATTTCCGTTTTCTTCTGTTTATATCCCCATATACTCCATTATTCACTAAACCTTAAACTCGAATGCCTTCCTGTCTCATCTGTGTTTTCCATTCCTTTTCGCTCTATAACTCAATGCTTCCGTCATTCTCTTCTCTGTTTCATTAATCTGAATCGAAGATTTTCCAATACATCTGCTCATCCGCGACATCGGAGTTCGGTTCTATTTTCCATGTAGGCGTCGATTGAGTCTGAAATTGGATCTTATATTGGATTAATTTACTTTTAAGTTTCAATTCTTCATAAAGTCTTTCGAAGAATTTAGTAGGAACATTTTTCATCCGACCGATTTTCAAAGGATTTTTATGCTCACCCACGATAAGTTGTCTTGGAAGTTAGTTTCCTTTTCTTTTCTGTATTCAGTTTTTGCTTAGTCGATTTACTGAAGTTTTTTCCCTCCTGTCTCACCAACTCTACATCCATTAAATCAGCTATCAAGATCAGCGGACCGAGGCTCAGTATGTCTCAATTCTGAACTTAAATTATGATAAATTGAAACTGCTAGATGCATGCAGCTACCCAAACCTCTTGCCTCCAGAATTTCTTCAGAATAGATTTTCCTGGGCTGAAAAATAGTTTCTGAGCAGGGGTAATAAGCTTTAAATTTTAATGTACTTACTACAAGTCATAAATGATTATCTTTTCTTTAAGCCGGATTTTCCTCTCATGAATTGTCCCGAACGAATATATTTATCTCCTAATATTCGATACCGAGGTTTTATTGTGTAGCTTTCCTTTAATTAATTCGATTTTATTTTGCAATTTTTATCGAACCTTAAGTAATAAAGATTTTTAACCGCAGCTTCCGCAGTTAGCGATAAAAACTCTAATAAAATTTAAATTTCTTCGTGATTATATTTTAATAAGAATTCAGGTTTATCCATAATCTAAAATATTATAAAAGAGTTAAAAGAACAATTTCATACGTAAGTTGTGCCTTGTTCATGTAAGGAGGTCTATTTTTATTAACATCTGTGTATCTATTTTAATTAGAACTAATTACCTACTTGGTGCTGTTTTATCTCTTCCGGATGAAGTATTGAATTCTTGCGGCAAACTTAGACGATGGGGTATGTAATTTAAGTGTGGAAGGCATTATTTACATCTTTACAACTATTACCGCTTTAAAATATTTAACATCGATGGTCTATGATCATTGATTTTCTCTGAAATTAAATTACAAAGTATTGAATGAGACACTGAAAAATGCGTCTTTTTAATGAGAGTACTAAGTTATCTGCAAGTGAAAGACGATGTGAAAATTACCCCACCGTCCTCTTCCCCACCTCTCCATCCTGCCCATTTCTCTTCCATTCCCCTTTCCCTAGGGATAACTGTAGTCTGGGAAGGTGAGGAAAATGTTGGAAAGGGAAGAATAATATGCGACTCGGAGATGCCGATTTTACCATGGAATATCTTCCCCGCCAAATTTCAATTTTTCTTTACTCTTCCTTATTCCTACTACTGAACCCTCACTTAGTGCTGTGCCAGCTCGCTGCAAATGCAAGGACAGTTATCGAAAACGGATGTCGGGAGCAACGGTGCTCTTGGGAAGAGGAAAAGGAAGGGGAATGAGCTATTGAAAGCAAATTGCACACCAATGAGATAGCGAATGCAGGAGTACCTCTGGCTGAATGGAGCCTGAACAATTTTTTTCCGCTTATTTCTGATTTTTTTTAGATTTTTAGAAAAAGGAAGCAGAAAAGCATCCCGGAATAATTAACGCGGAAGGATTGAAAGCTGTGGATGCTCTTCAGTCCGTAACGTAGTGTGAGGAAAATCGAAAAACTTGAAATGAATATTTATCTCTTTTCTGGTAATAAAAATTGTACTTCCGTAATTGAAATTTAACGCCTCAGTAGCAGTTTCCTTCTTGGTGACATTGTTGAGTTGACTGATTTAATTACATTAGCTCAATTTTTTGAGTCCATCATGATAAGGCCTATTATTTTTGTAGGTATATTTTACCGATTATAAATATTCCCTCGTCTCTTTTCATTCCATAGAGGAGCGAGAAATATTAACGAGCAAGATTTTCTGTGTACGAGCTTCACTATCTCCAACCATTCATTTACAATTATTTTCACCTCTATTGAGTACATTTCTTTCTGTTTTCGTCCATGTCGTTCTTTCTTCAGGTTTTCAAAAATTATTCCGATTTAAAAGGATGCTACAGAGTGGGAGTTTAGGTTGTAACCTTTGCAATTGATGTTTCAGTTTGAGGCAAAGATTTGTCGAATCCCTCGCTAAGAGGAGTCACGGGAAGTCATCGTCATTGCTTTCACCAAAATCTCCACTTCCATCTGTTTTTTCATCTTTCTTAAGATTCATTTCCTCTTGTCCTCCCCTTCCGATAACAATTCTTTCTCTTCTTTCCTAATCCTCACTGTGGAGTTCCTCGTCATTTAGGATACGTAATGCGTGATTTTCATCAAAAAAGCAAATGTAGAATATTCCTTTCTTTTTCCCTCCCTAGAACACCTCCAGCGCCGAAGATATATTTTATCTTACGATATAGAAATTAATATCCTCACCTATCTCGCATTTATTTTAACTGACGCGAGAAACGGATAATGTGTCATGTTGATGCTTGCCTTCTTAACTCTGTAGAATTGCTACGCGATTTCCTTTGTGAAGAATTTAGCGGCATCTTTAGTTTGTTCGCGTCGCCGTGATAATGCCATTACCATACTGTGCAATGAAATCCAAAAATAGCGGACTGATGTTGAGAAAGGTCGCGCCATCACTCTTTCGGAATTAGAATGGCCGTTGTCTTCCTTATAAGTTACCGAGGGAGAGATAACATTCACGTGCGAAAAAAATACGCATCAGAGCGCAAGTGAGTTAACCCGTCTCTGCCCATTTTTTTCGAGAACGATCTTAAGATTCAGCGAAGGCCGACCGTCATATGTCTTAGCTGGATTTCGAGTAGAACCTTTTGGGTTTCTTCCTCAGGCACGCGTTATTTTCTTAAATCCCTCCTCTTTCATCATCCGCTCACTCACGCCTTTGAAATTGCAGCACGGGCTCTTGTTAGAGACGCCATGGGTTCGCCCCAACAACGTGATTTAGGGGCTGTCCATATAGGGCAGATTTTACTTCGCTTCATGACGTCACATACCAGTTTTTCAGGCTAAAACATATGCGTGCCTCGGGAGCATTTTATTGCATCGAATTGAAAATAGCAATCTCGTACATGCGTGGAACATTATCGGGGAGAGTCTGACATGGAAAGAAGATATTATTTGATGAATGAGAATAAATTTCTCTTCCTTGTTAGGAGGGGATAATGTAAAAATTCCTCCGGCGGTCAGAGGTTAAGAAAGTTGGGATAAGTTATCAT
Source organism: Pachydiplax longipennis (assembly GCA_036926295.1). Taxonomy (NCBI): domain Eukaryota; kingdom Metazoa; phylum Arthropoda; class Insecta; order Odonata; family Libellulidae; genus Pachydiplax; species Pachydiplax longipennis. The sequence goes on from JAVFKF010000004.1 coordinate 55,832,195, forward strand.
CTTCTTTAAACTGGTATCTTTGGCATCATTTATTTCAGACTTAAATAGGCAGCTGCACCTTGTAATTCACGATGATTGAGTTATTATAATCGATGCTCAAGAATTAAGACGAAACGATCTTTCACCGGATAAAAAGAAGTTAAGATATCCATATATGACCGGGACTCGAACTAAGGTATTGCATTTTCCGTGCAGATTTTCAAACCTCTAAAACCACATGCTAATACATTCTACGCTGATTACGATATTCCATTGCTACTATACTTATTTCCAAGGTGCAAACCTACGAGCTAGCTAATATTTCCTTGGTCCTTAAAACAATCTTCCTCATAGCGTTACTGGATATGGATTGCTGAAAATTTAGCATCATGTATATGCAATTATTTCTCCGCAGTAATTGAGGCCTTACAGCTAAATCTGTGAAGTGATGTAAATCGCATATGTAGATATCAAAATCTTACCGTAAATCTTTATTGCTTGGTACTTGGTAATGTAGAACCTTAAGGGTTAATGTTCCTTTTTGTAATATAAAAATATTTGAGTAAAGCGAAATAATATATAATTATTCTAGTCTATGTGAATCGCACATTTAGGTATCAAAATCACACGGCAATTTTCTTGGCTTGGTAGTGTAGAATGTCAAGGATTGATGTTGCTCTTTACTATAATAATTTTTTTATTGGGGTTCATGGAGCGATGTAGTTAGTCTACGTGCCTGTAGTTATCGTAGAGAAATGCGTTAGCGTGAGGGAATGTAGGAGAATAGTTGGGAGTTACGTCGGTCTACGATACCATCCCACTGGTGACAATGGAGAATGGCGAACGAGCAAGGACATTGGACTGAAGCCAAAAGTAGACGGGAGAGTGAAAAAGGTTCCGGTGGAGAGAGAGGTCTTGAGAGAAAGATGGGATTGAAGGCATCTCGTACTATGGCCTCTGAGAGGGTCGCCATGGATTGAACGTGACCTCGACATTGAGTGAGGCCTCCTCGACAGACGCCGTGAATATCTTCTTCCCAGTCGCCGGATAGGCGTTGTCGGAATAGTCTACGTATTTCCCCTTCTCCTTTCGACGAAATCGTGAATTGAGGGTTCCGAGGAAAATGCGGTCTCCGAATGAATCACGGCTATTATTTCTTTTTCGCCCCGGGATGACGTGTGGAGATATTTCGGAACGGTGCGTGTTCCGAAAGTTTGATAAGGCAGAAGAGCCGCTTCATTCCTGCGAATGGCTTTGATTTCAATCACCACTTCTTGTGACTTTGATTAAGTTATTCTTCAGGACCGTCTGTCGTCTGGTTTTGACTGAATATTTATTTGGCTACCGTCGGATTTTTCTTGATGAAATATGCGGGGTGTCCCAAAAATGACGGGTTTGCTTTATTATACTTGGTTAAAAGGAAAGCAATAGAAATGTACCGATTGCTACGTTCTACTTTGGGAAACCCGTCATTTTTGGAGATTTAGTTTTCGATTATAAATGAAAATGAATGCCGATGACATAGTCCTATCTTGAAATATTTTACCACACCGTGAATAATTTATAAACGGTAAAGACTAATTTCGAAAAATATTTTTGTGGTGTTATTTCGCCTCTAGAAATGTGGAACCTTTCATTGTATATTTTGCTACTATTCTGTATATCTATCTAAAAAATAAATGCCACCCGTTTACTTTCTACAAGAATAAATACACGGAAATTAGTCACCGAGCGTTATCTAGAGGAAGTTCTCGGAAATTATTCGTTATTTACCTGTAAAATATTTCCAGATTTCCGTGATATATCATGTTTTTACTCGGAAATTTCCGTTATTTACCTGTAAAACATTTCCACATATCCGTGACACATCATATTTATTTAGATCGTTTGTGTTACTCGGTGGAAGGAATTATCTGAAAAGGTATTAAATTTTACTTACTCGCGGAGGTGGTGTTTGCAGCAGAGATTGCGATTTCCTGTTGAAATACCGGCGGTGAAAGTGATTTTTTCCTCTATATGATTCATTAGGAATTTAACATTCGCTCCAGATGTCTCATCACGTCTTTCAAATATTTATTGATCGATGATCGCATTTCCTTAGACGAGTTTATTAGTCATTCTTGCGCGCACCTCTGGGATAAATATCTCCTCACTTTATCAGCGTCTTCTCTTAATGACTGTTCAGCGAGGAATGGCTTTCCAAGCGACGATTTCAGTCGCCAGAATGTCTTTGGTTGTCCGTGCTCGCTTGCCATTTGCCGAATCCAGACGGCGTCGCTGCAGCTAACTCCTCTTGGAGCGTAAGAGCGATAAAATGGAATTGTTATTTCTTTTTACCTCTAACCCTATAGCTCTAAAAAGAGCCGTGTGTCATTATCGAGCGGCGGTTTTAGCGTGTGGTTGCTATGAGCGGATTGGATTGGACGAGTAATGGCGGCGCCACTCGTCCGCCGCACAATCACGTGATCGCAACCCCGCGAAAGGATACTTGCTTCGCATTGGTTGATTATTCGATGACTGTTTTCGCGGTCGTAAATTTGCTGAATGGGTAACTAAGTTTAGGTGAAGCAAATTGGAATTTCATTAGGTTTGCGAAGAAAATGTTGGATTTAGCAAGAGAGGATGTTTCTCATCTATTTTAACCTCATGTCATGTTTCTTGTGATCCTGATGATAAAATATAGCTAGGAAGCAGATGATATACCGATAAATATTGTAATTTACATATGTTAACCTAAAGTCATTCTTTATACACTTAAGAAATTTGAAATAAAGAAATATCGATCTTCGGTGCTGTAAAATTATCGATTCTCTCTTTTCCAAGGAAATTTACTCGTTAAATAAAATTCATGTGGTGTCCATGACTTCATTGCAGTTTGGAAGGGCAAAATATAAATAATAGGCTCATCTAGACATTAGCTATAGGTTTGCTATATCGTAGAAATGGAGTGATTTTCGCATTCCCAATAAGTTTTGCATCGTATGTTTCTACACACTTAGAATTTGCTCGCTTTAACTGTAGTCAGAATATTTGATAATTGTTTACAGCTTTTTCATAATTATTTTGAATATACTACTCCTTCAGAAAACCAAAAATCCTCAACAGCAGATGGTTTTTTGATTCGATTATTCAGTTTGGTAGTCTGCCGTTATGAGGAGGACCTTATGTCATATCAGATGATTATCTTAGATACGTCTTTTTACCCTCCCTTGAACAACTCGTCTTATTTCTCGATATCCAACGTGTAGAAGAAGTGACGTCACTGCATCCCTATTTACCATTAAGGACTCTTTAGGCTCCTCTCATCTCGGATGCAGCATAAATGGCATCCATCGTCACAGGCCTTTCTATGTTTGCCATGATCTTTGTTGTCTAATTTCTTATTCCGTATCCATCACCTTGGAAAATTTATGCCGAGAAACTGGGTTCACATTTGATTTTATTCGTGCTCAAAAAGGTGTGCGAATTCCTCTCTGAATTTGTGAAGTCGTTGCTTCAGAGACATGTGAAAGGAAGATGGGAATAGAGTGTATATGTAGAGCAAGTTAAGGATAATTTTTATGGTGCTCCCATTTTGCAGCAAATGTTGCGAGGGTAGCTAAAATGCCTTCTCTACTTATTACACCTTTGCTTTTTCAATTACATAACCTGCCTTCTGGCTTTACCTGTTGTATTCAGTGCAATGATCGCGTACAATGCATGGCATCTGAGAAATTTTGAGTTTTTAGCCTTCTTTTTGATTTTTGCGTCCTTTAAGTTGCCGTTTCTTTTCTTGTTTGATAACTAATTCTACTTCCTGTAACTATGCAAGTAAAATATTGGAGGAAATTTTTTTCTATGAACACCAAAATATTCGCGCACTTTAACTGTATCTAATTGTATAGATAATCTTTCATATGATAATGATTCAAATGGAATTAATTATATTTGTGTATACAGCAGTAGTAATGATGCTAATTGGAAAATTTTTGCTCTTTATTTTTGTGCTTAAAGCACCGTTGTCTTCATTCTTTCTACTAATCCCTATTCAAGTTATGGCAAGTATGGAAATAGCCATTCCTTTAAGTTTCGGATACTCATTCTGTCTCTGTTTAAGAAATATATGTACGATGGAATCGTATTGCTGTAAAGATTGGATTAATCATTGAAAATCCGCATCACTACCACCGTTGTATGTAATCTGTCGTAGTAATGTAATCGTAAAGAACTTTTTCCAAATTCTATAAAAGAAAGGGTATTTAAAAGCTTAGTATCTCAGAATATCTTGGGTAGAATTTGTCCTAGCTGTAAAAGAATGGGGAAAAATAAAATATGGTCAGGGGGATTTGCTCGAGGTTTCTTTTTTCGGAAGTGATTTGGCTTCCAAATATGCCCTCACATCTTCCTTGCTTCCTTTCCCTTTCTTATGAAAATATGAAAATAAGGAAATCGTATTGCTACACAAAGTTTTACATTTTTCAATCTCTTCCAACAGATAAATCTGAAATGAGTAGGGGAATGGGTTGCTGCAATGGATCCGAAAAAGAGTCGTAAAAGAAGGAAAATGGGGAAGTGAAAGTGATATCGATGTGAGGATTTGGCGAAGGATTTCCTCCACTTTGTAGGGAATTGAGAGGAGTTTACGAGGTGGGGAAAAGACCCAGCATGGGAAATGAATAAGAATGGTTTAAATGCGAAAAAAGGAGCGAATTTTAAGGTTGAATTCATTCAGACGCCCTTTAACCACGGTACTAATTTATTACAGAAAGCTAGTCTCCTTATAACCTATCTTTTTTATAGGATTCGAAGAAGAAGCTGGATATGTTTATTACCCCTTTCACGGAGCTATAAATCTAAGATGACATATGTTAGCGAAAATAATATTTCAAAATCGCTTCAGTCTGTGATGGGAAACGTTTTCCATAGTATTCCGATTCCATGTTTTTCAGATGATTTTATCAATGTATCCTAATTTTCAGCGTTTAAATTCTAGTGATAAATGACCGTAACATATTCATTTAATATCTTTACATTTGGTTAATTGTTCGGCTATCTTAGAATCAGCTATTATATTTTCTCACTTAGTATTTCAGATTGATTTGACTTCTACCGCGACTAAGAAGTGGTAGTTCCATACTAGATTTCTATTCTATATCAGGAATTCATTGATGGAAATTTCAAATCCCTGAAAGGAAAAGAGAAAACTGTAGAAACCCTCCGTTCTAAAAATAGGTGAAATTAATTCATCCGCTGGCAGCATTTTCTTCTAACGCTAGAATTTGGTGAGAAGTTCGAAAATACAGATTTACGCTTCTCTTATTTGTTAAGTTAGAGAACAAGCAATTCTATGCAATAGGTGCTCTATCTTTCACATCTAGGAGACATTTTTGCCTCTACTACCTAAGTTGAATTCAGTGACTGTATGTAATTTTTGTAAAATAATCGCTAATTACATATTTTAAATCTTGTACTTGTTCGAAGTATTTCTATTTTATAGGATGAAAATGTTATCCCAGTTGTTCTTTATATTTTTATTGTTTATGGCGAGCTTACTCGGACTCTTATGTTCTCCCGTATTATATAAAGAATACGAAAAAATTGGTATAAACTTTGAGACTTCAAAAAAGTGTCGCTCGATAAGAAATTCGGATCGGTGCAAAGTGGATCCTAAATATTCTCCCGATCTGAAATAAGGATTAACTCGTTGGCCATGCATATGCATACGTATTTTTTTAGGCGTGAAAACGGAGTTTTTATTCGCTAGACCCATCCGCCGGATTCTCCTCCTGCCGTACCCTTTTTTCCGTTCCGAAGGCATTCTTTTTTCATTCGTCCGCTCGAGTGTTGGAGGAATCCATGCGTCGAGAAGGACAAAAGCGGCTGTTAACAATTTTTTTCGGTCGCATTACGGCGCCAAATTTGCGCGGGAGAAATTCCGTCGGGCGGAGTGGGGCTTTGGAGTTGAGTGAGTTTTGAAAATCTCCCTCACCTTCCGCAAAATCTCTCGTCTCCGTTCTTTCGCCGCTGCATAGCTACATCCCAATTTGAAATTCAAATCCTCGCATGTTACCCCCGCGCTAAATAATTTATCGCCGATTAGTTAAAGAGAGATGAACACCCCTACTCCTTGACGTCTAGTGACGCTTCCATTTCCTCTCTTCTTTCCATTGAGTTTGCGCTTTCTATTCGCCGATACCTTCAGGCTGTTGGGACGGCACTATACACTCTGGCTTTTTGTGTCCAAAGTTGACATTATCTTCCGCTTTATATATACGGTTCCTTTCTGTAGTGTGCAATGTTTTTTTTATAAAATTTTCCTTTAGCCCTTCTCTCTGTTTTATATCAAGCTTGTCTAATCTGTTCCTCTGGATAAGCGATGAAATTATGCGATAACTATCTTAGGAGTGTAGATAAGTCGATGAACGAATTCTGCGAAAACCTTTTAATATTAATACACACAAAAGATTTGCATATATTAATATTAAATTCTCAGCACAGTTTTAAATGCCATTCGTCGGGAATATATACCTTAGAGCGATATCTTCCTATTAATTATTTTTTTTAAAATTTCTGCGTGTACCTTTTGTAAATTTCAAGTCTGTGGATGTTTCTTGTCTGACTTTTTCCCGGAGTTTTCATCCAATCTTTTTTCTATGGTAGCATTCGCTTGGAAATGGAAGGTGTACGCTTATTTAGACAGTGACTTAAATAGTTTTAATCGAAGTAATACTGAAGGAGATTGGATATTTTTCTGCCATAGCTCAAATTTTTGTTACAAAATCGAGCAATCTCATTTTTTTTTCGTTAAGAGCGATTAGTTCTTTTATAGATTTGGAGATTAATATTGAAGACATCACCAGAAATATATCAGTCAAAGTTTGGTTGAATGAAGTTATAATCATCCGATATCATAGCAGGATAGTGGGAGGAACATTTCATATCTAAAATAAGTTTCTAAGTGACGAAATATTGTTAAAATATTCTCTTACAATAACAAATATCACTGTTCCTCGTTTGTATGTGTTTTTCAGTGCAGAACAGCCAAACAAGTTATGCATTATCTTCAACAGGAAATTTTGAATTACATAGCATAAGCGATGCTTTTCCGTGATTCTTCTGAAGTTTTTGATGGATTTAACATCCCTTTTGTCCTTTCTCACTCCCCTGCATCTTTCGGCGTCCATCTTATCGCATGGGTAATTTTCTCGTGAAAGTTGGCTTCCATGAGCGTCGTCAAACTTAACCTACTTTTGTCCGCCGTAATCTCGCCATCGCGAAGTTTTACCAAAGCTGCGAAAACTGGAAGCTCCTTGAAGGTTTGCCTCGGAAACATAATGCTTGATTAAAAACGTTAGAGTTTTTAAAATGATTTAATCTCAACTTTTCCATACTCCTTTGCGATCCTGAAATTATTAGGCTCGAAATTCTAGGAATAAAACCGTTTGAAGTATGCGAAGGCGCAATTTTAATGTCTTCAGGCTTCGTGAAAGCATCTATTATGCTTCACTTCCTTCTCTGTCGTAACTAATATGGGTAGGTTACGGAGCAACTTACAATTGTTCTGAACTTGTTTACGTGGTTGTTTGGAACAACTTTCAAGAAGTATCTATTTCCGAAAAAGCTGAAAAATGTAGGAATTTTATAATAAGTATGTATGTATGGACTTTTAAATAATTCTATTAAGTTTTTATTTTCTTAACTTATCGCATGATTCTCTTAAGCAATTACCACATACCTTCTGTATGGTCGAAAGCAACGAAACCATGGTATAATTTCTAAGAAGTTAAACGTAGTTCATTTATGAACAAAGATCCTCTCGTGATCTAGATAAAAATCTGTATTTTCGAAGCATCATTTTGAGGTATCTGAATTCCCTTTTTCATGTTCTCTGGTCTTTATTGACCCTTAACGAAATGTAGCTGAAGCTATCCTTCAGGTAATTTATTAGTTTTAATCGTCTGTTTGTAAGATACCAATATTTATATCGCTGTCGTCCGAAAATTACATGCTATAAGATATGAATGTGTAATAACGAAAGAGGGGGACCGGCGAAATAACATTTTGCTTGATTTTACTAATGATATTTTTTGCCCGTAAAGGCGGAACGGATCCAATCACGTTAATTGTTTTCCGGTGGCGGGGATCTTTAGTTATTATTTTTGATGGCTCTCAGGGACAAATGAATTACCCACTCTGGCTTATTGCATGAATATACATCGTCTTCTTTTTGGGAAGTTTGCCAGCCCCCTGTTGTAGTGTTGGAACTTGATATATTGGTTTGTAAATTTTGGTTTTCGTGTAAATAAATACTCAATAGATTTTTTACCGTTTAAGATGCTTGGTTAGATTACTCTAATAAAATTTCAATCTAATCATTTCGTAATTTATTTTCTCTGTATTGATTGTTATCTTGGGTATTTTCTAAGCCAAAATAAGGTTCATGCGTTTAGTTTTTCCAAATTTATCGTGGTATGCGGGCCTTACTTGCAGAAGAACATTTGCATGCATGCAAATTTACCGAAATATATAAATAGTTACATCAGTTTTTTCCTAGTTTGCGTTGTTTTCATTGAAACAAAGCAAAACCTAGGAAATTCCGACCTTCTGAGAATCTCCAAAAAGTGTATGTAGTATTCATATTAAACTGGAGTATTCATATCAGTATTCAACTATAGTAGAGCCTCAGTTTCTTTTTGTCTTCTTCATATTTTCAGTATGTTCTTGTAGATAGTAACACCCATTGTGTCGTTTCTATTCGTTTATTTCTGCCTCTATCCCGGCATTTTTTGTTTAGTAAAGTCCTTGTTAAATTAATTAATAATGAATACGTTTTATTGGTTAGTTGACTTACTATCAAACAGTTATTCTAGAGCCAATCTATTAATTACTATCCGGATTTCATCGTCCTTAAGTTTATAATGCTATTGGTGTAGTTTATGTACTTTTTATGGAATACTCGAATGTTTTAGATATCTCTTACTCAAACTTGTCGTTTGTTTTGGCCCTAAAACCATTCGGAACTGTAATTAATTTAATCTCGACTCCTCTCTAACTCGCTCCTATTTTTACGATGCGTACTCTCGTACCAGTAAGCTGGTATTCGATCACTAAACTGCTTTGGTAGATTGCCAACGTGTCCTCTAGAATGAAACTACGGCGAATAACGTGACTTGTCTGGGAGAAGAATGAATCCTACGGGTTGTGACTTCGCGTTGTGTATAGAGAAAAGGGGGAAGGAGGCGGAGAGATATTCTCTCCTTGGGGTGTAATAATGCTCTTGGAGAGGGTTTTTGGATGGATGGAATGTGGAGAAGGAGATTTTTTCCGAATATATGTCTCTCGGAAAACCTTCTCTCTCTACCCCCTGCGAACAGACCACCCTCCAGTCATTCGGAGAGAGTTATATGCTGCGGCGGTCTCAACTGCCTAGACGCACTTCGCGCCTTATGACCGCCTAGGCCTAGGAAAAAGTTAGCCGCAAGGGAAAAAAAGGAGCAATTGCATGTTATCTCTTTCATTTGCAGCCTACTTCTCGGTCTTCCTTTTCTATTCCTCCGCGTTTTATTGCGTCCATTTTATTCTGGAAAGAAGAAAAGGGAAGGAGCAGAAGGAGTTTGTCTCTTTGGCTCGCTTCTCCTTTTGTCTCTTTCTCCCAAGATGAGGAAATTTCGCGATATTTCTCTTTCTGGCTCCGTTACCTTTCTCTCACCTTATTCTCCTTGCCCTGGCTTATTATCTTCATCGGTCTCCGTATTCACTTTTTCCCTGTTTCCTTTCCCCCGAGTTTCCTCTTTTACATTCCGCAGTTCATGTCATTTATCCAATGAAAACCTTGAGGGCAGTGGTTCTTCATGTTCCTTAATTCAAGAATTAGCCTTCGTATGCTTTTCATTGCATTTTATGTTGGATTTAAATATGTCAGGTTGTTTTCTGTCATTATTTTTGCTTTCTCCAGTACCTGCCTCGATTCTTCACTATGTATAATGTTGTATACTACTACTTTTCAACTTCATCTTCATGAATCGTAAAGTTTACATCTCATTGTTACTGTGAATGAATGGGAAAGTGATTTTCTCATCTTAAAAATATTAGGAAATCATGAAATTATATTCTTGTAATTTTTCATGAATGAAAATTTTCATCATGAAATTATTTTCTTGTCATTTTTCCAATAGATGGGTAATTATTCATTTATTTTCGATTAATAAATTTGATTTCGAGGAGAAAAATATTTATTTTCCTAAAACCCTTATGTTCTCATTGAAATATCATCTCGTAGACGGAATACTTTAGAATTAAACCAATTATCAATCTCTTAAGTTGAGCCCATATCGCATTTTATATGGATGTAATAAAATGATCCTAAGATAAAATGTCTGGAACAGATCTGCTCGAGAAATTTTATCTTAGGATAATCTTAAGGTATCCGAGGAGAAAAGGCGGTTACTTACGACCCTTCCGGAACTGTTCCTTAATTTTTCTCGCATGAGTGAAAAATCCATTCTAGCGCGTAGGTGATATCCGAGTCATTCGCTGATTTTTAAGCGATCCCTTTATTTTTCCGCCATCCCACCTCTTACATCCAAGCAGTCCATCTCCCAGCATTATCTCGTGTTTTTCTGGAAGGGGCCTTTCTCCTATTAATTCCGTTTTATTCCCCTTTTATTCAACTTTATTTCCGGCCATTATCTCCCTCTGTTACTTCCTCCCCAAAACCTTCCTATCTTTCCATACATCTTCCGGACTGGGGAAGAGAGAGAGAACGTGGTGGAGAAGGAACGGAATTAAGAGCATCACCGGTCCCACCCTCTGCGTATCTATCCTGATTTCATTATTATCATCTCCTATTCGATATGGTGCTGTTACAGGCAAAGTTTGAATGGGATGTCTCTATACAGAAATACCTCTAAAATTCTTGAACGATAAATTTCATTTATGGAGTGGTAGTTTTACTTAGTAAAGTAAATTTTACTCCTAACTGTTCGATGTAAGGAAATTGTCTTAGTATACTACTCTGAACTTCGAGCAATACATCTATATGTATATAAATGTAAAGAAGGGATAGGAAGTAACAATATAAAGTATTCGTTGCAGTAATCTAAAGAAGATCAATAACAATACGAAGAATATATCAGTGTATAGAAGTATAATAAGTCAATATTAAAATTAATATGAAGTGTCAATTTTAAGAAGATCTAGGAATTAATAGGTCGACTCTTCTCGATATATATATTTGACGATAAACGAGGACCATGACGATTTCCATAGCTTTATTCCCAAGAATTAATGTAGAAGGTGTCATTTTGTGTCGACATTTTCCAATTTGCAAAAATTAAACTTTAATCTTCTTTAAGCTCGAATAGTTCCTTAGGTTCTAGTAATACCTTGGTGTATCACGTGTATATATCTTTGTATGTACTAAAAGTTCGAAATTATTTGTAGCGTGGTTAATAAGGTGGGAAGAAATGATAAAATGAAGGATATATTTGCATTAGCAGTTACTCTATCACTGTGCGCAAAGAAACAGAGATAAAATAGGCGAAGTTACACTATGAGGACTTCCTAATCATAACAGCAATGTTGGTGTTACTTCAAAGACATCTTGTGCGGTAGTATGAGAAAGGAAGAAGTAATTGTACGAACCCGTAGCCATTCATTAAACGATTCTTAATATTTATGCTTTAATCTTCTTAGCCATTTAATCTATTGTCCGAATGTCCGAGCCTGGTACAAATTCCCTCTCACCTCTTAAATTTCCTTACCATCCGGTCTCACCCTAAAATCTCCCTTCTGACCATTTTCCTTATATCACTTTAATCCTTCCTTCTCCGCCCTTTCGTCCACTCCGCGGGGTCTCCATCCTTTTTTACTCCCTCCAGGACCCCTTTTCTTTTTTATAATTTTATTTTTGGCACACCCGTTCCTTCCGGCTGCCCACCGAGTCAGTTAAGGGTTTCGTCACCTTTTAGCATTTCTCTCTCCTCCTCTGTTTTTCTCCTCTCTTTTCATTCTCTCTTTGGAGAACGTCTTTTCACGTCTCCGGAAGGTAATTTGTTGAAAGGTAGGCGAACTGTTCAGTGTTTGCGTTTCCATTTACAGGAGAGCTATGGGCTAATTTCCAGTGACCGTTTTGTCTCACTCTCCGAGTTACTGGCGTGCACTCACTTCTCTCTTCCGAGCTGGATTTCTTTGTTATCCGCAGAGACAGAGATTTTCTCGCGACTTACATTTAAAACGACTGAAATTTTAAAGGTAAATTTTCTCCGGAGTGCTTATCGAGGCGGATTTACTTTTTGTTAGTTACGCATCTCTGTTAGGGCGGCAATTTTCGGTGGAATGATTATTTCTTGAAAGGAGAGGTAAAGTAAGGCTAGAATTAACGAAGTGAAGCTAGAATAGAAAGCTGCATGTTGAAATAGAAACGACAGAAACGAACAAGACTGCTCACTTGCCAACGTAAAGAATCCGTTTGTAACACTTAACGTAGGAGGAAAAATTACTTTTTCTGGTAGTGATTTTCTCTCACGTAAAAAGATTTTTATTTTCCAATCAGTCCCTTAACCAATATTAAATTCAATTAAAAAAAGCATACTGCTTAAATTCAAAGTTTGAAATATTAGATTAAAATGTTATCTAAAACTGTTGTATGCAACTTTTTCTAACTTTTAGTATATTACGTCTTAAGAAGAATTCACAAAATCATTAACAATAAATATTATCTAAAGCGGTTTAATGTGTAGTATATTACGTCATAAGAAGAAATCACAAAATAAATAATATTGAATTGGGAGGATTAATTAAATTTGGAAGGAACATTTTGAGTTTGGGTAAGCTGTTACCCAAAGCGGTGTAAGTTTACTAATTATGTTATGGAGAGAAATAACAAAATAAAGAGCATGTTCGATTTTGCAATTTCTCATATTTTATCTGATGAAGCGTCTTGATTCCGTCCCTCTGATGTCTCATCCCTCGGAGTCACGCTTCTAGCATCTCATTTGTTTTCCAAAGCGCATATCTGCCTCCATCCGACAAACCACCTCACCTCTTATCAACCTGTTCAACGCGGGGGAGAAATATATTTTCGGGGAAGGAATAGCAGGCATTAAATCGGCGGAGGGAAAGTTTGTGTCTGCGTTTGGAGGCGAACAGAGGGGATTATGGGGGATACGGAGAAGGTGGGGCCGAAGGTCAGGGTCTGGACAGTGGCAGGGCTTAAGGGGAGGAGGAGAGATAGGCGTGGGTGTTTTAGGGGATGGGTTTTAATCCGCGACTGTTTGCATCTGTCTCTCAGACCCTAAGGGCTGCGACGGGGGTTTTCGCCGGGAGGCGACGCCGAGATTTCCTGGGGAAACGAATGGCGGAAACAACAAAAAATCGATGGCGTAAATGGAGTAAGATACGCAAGGAATGAACGGAAAAGTTGGAGGAATTTTCTTTCCGAAAGGGATAAGAAGGAAATGAAATCGGACGCGTATGCAAATTGGAGTTGGGCTTTTTTTTTTCTCAACGGAGTCGGTCCGAGTTTGGGAGGAGCCGGAAAAAGTATCGTGTTTCCACGTCAGTCCTCTTCCTTTGGTCCTTCGAAAGTTTCCTGGAATGATTCGATTCTCGCTCAGGGAAACAGGAGTTCCTGTAAGAGGTGCGGATGTGCATTATAATCCTATGGACATACGATGACTGGAGAGAAATATCTAGTTGAAATAAGATTTATTTACGATTTACTTTCACGTTTACTGTGTCTAAAAGCCTAATCAAATAGCTCTATTTCGTATCGCTGATGATCGAGAATTGATAAATATTTACTTTGCTGATCGATATTGATTGGTGGCAGCATGGGTAGCATAGTATCATACTCTATCTACTCCAAGTTCTTGGGTTCGAGTACCGGCTAGTCGGGGATTTCCTGATTAGGGAATAGTACATTTTTTTTCTTCGTACATTACTCTTCACGTCCTTCCTGTAATTTTCTAATGTTTGTGATGGCACCGGTAAATAATAAAAACTTAAATGACCCATATAATCCACATAATAATAATAATTATCCCTTATAATTGTATAATCCATGCATGATATACTTAGTCACAAACTAGCATCAACCAAAAAGTTTGTAGTTTCGAACAAGTAGATATACAGATCTGAGGAAATTTTTCCTGCACCGTTAGTAATATTATACAGTCAACAAAGTCTGTAAGAGTAAAACCGCTGCTTTATTCAGAATTCTCATTAACTGAATTACATTCTCCATCTATTTCTCTAAACTATTTCTGGTGATATTTTAGCAGATTTGCTGCCTTCGTAAAATTTTCTACCTTAGAGAAAAGTACGTTCTGTGGCAGCAAATTTTCCTGGGCCCAGCTGCTCCATAAATATGAAACTTAAATGTGCTACCTTAAACTTTCATCCATTAGCAGTCTTGAGGTACCAAACCTCTTTCTATTTCCTACTATTTTCTTAACTTTATTTTCACTTCCTTAACACCTTTTCTCGACACAGGCGATCAGTGTATTCACCTCTTCCTGAGATTCCCGATCATCTCCAGAAGATCGACGGCCGAAAAAATCCATGCAGTCTCTAGAGGAGTTATTCGCTGTGCTTGCCTTTTATTTCAAAACGGCCGAGTTTTTTCATTCTTTTCCTCTCCATTCTCTTCCAAGTCCCTTCGGAATCCTCTCGTAGATGAGATTGTGAGCTCTTGCTCGGGATCCGCACGTAATTGCTATGGATACAGCCTAACCCTTTTTTCCTTCCTTTCCTTACTGGACTCCACGAATACTACGAGGTGTACCTTTTTGCTGTATAGCGACGGCATAAGGCGAATGTAAGATAGAGAGGGAGGGAGGCCAGCTTATTTGTTGGGTGATGTGAGCCATATCCTTTAATGTCTCTGTATGATAAGTCTCCTCTGCGTATTTCCTACTCCATTTTTGTAAGTGAATACGTACTTACATGATCCCTGCGAGTACCGATTTGCATACAGCCAGTGTATGAAGCAAAGTAGTCCTAGGTTAAATAGTGAAGCGAAGTATTATTTTAAAAAACAGCGGGGATTGAAAAGAATGTTCTATTATCTTTGAGAGTAGATGCCAAATAATTTTTATACGATGATGTAAAATGTGGAACTGACTACTTCATTAACTATTCACACTCACAGTTTAACTTTACGCGTGGAATTTGTCGATGGAAATTTAAAAAAGTTAAACTGATAATAAAAATTCACGGATCCAGAAATTTGGGTCGTTAATTTTTGAGGAAGTGTGAAGATAATTTTCACAGATGCGGGAAAAGGAGATGTTCGCTTCAATGCCTGAAGAATAATTATCTTAATTTATTTCTTGTAATATTCGTGTGGAGGAACACAAACGTTAATTATAGCTTTACGCTGTTTTCTTTGATAAAGTTATTTGCATATATAGACACATTTCTATCAACTTTTCTCCTATAATATGTTTTTCAAGTATAGGCCCCCTTTCTCAGATCGTTTCAACGGAGAGCAACCAATTCTTGGAATTATTTTAAATTATCACTTACATTTTTACCGATAATATGAATTTATTGTACTTTTAATTTTGTCGCACAGGCCATTAGATTCATACAGACATACATAAATCTGTATTTTATGCAAAGTGAGACTCATATGGTACTTCTTACGTTCAGCAAGTAAGGTAAGAAACCCTTAAAAGTTTCAAAAATAAAATCTTTGTTAAAATGAGTTAGGAGGTTGGTGTTAGGGTGAATATTATAATTGCGCAAGTTTTCTTTTGTCTTACGCTGAAGTATATGTTCTATCTAATCTAAATTATATGTTCCAGAAAACTAGATGTTTACTTCCTGATAAAATCATATCCACCGAATAGTAAGTAGTACTTATTTCGTCAAATAGAAGCAGTTATTCCTAATGGCAAGCTTCCGTTTTCGTCGTTCCTCCTATCTTTTCAGCAGGACATTCAGATTTTGCTTTACGTTGGGAAAAATAGAATTTAAGCGTTGTTCCCTGGAGGACGAACGTAAAAGGACGAGGAAGGGATCTGAGGAGGGAATTTCGCCTGATGGATTATACGGCGAGGTTCAACCACGCGAGCTACTGTGACGACGAGGGAATCGGATCGATCTCACTTGCACGCTAATTATCCATCCTTTCTCCAACTCCCTTCATTCATTTTCTCCATTCCTCTCTCCCTTGTAGTCTTCCTGTTATTGTCTCACACTACTCACCTTTGTTTACGTCCTTTCTCACTGTTGCCTCTCGTTTTGTTTATTCGGAGCGATCATATTTCGTTCCCCCTTTAATCAAGGAACTTTCTCTTTCACTCCAGCGTTTAGTGTGTAATCATTTTCGTTGAAAGCCTTCCAGCCATTAGGGTACAAGCATACTGTAGATTTATTACATGGGCCTATGTTAATATTGATCGTGGAATATTCGCAGGAATAAATTTCCCCTCCGGTATTATTTTAAATGGTACTGAGTACAGTGATCTGTACGCTCTTTTGCACGATGTGACACTTGCTAAATTACGGAATACAAAATAGCTTGGCTAGATAATAGCCCTATATGCACTAATACGGTGTGGAGTAAACCTAGTATTTTCATAGGGAAGGTTTTTTATAGCTTATGTTTAAAGCTCTCCTTTAGTTTCAAATTTTAATTTAATTTAATTTTTGATCATAAAATTTCTTATAGCAGGGATTTTTGATTGATGTGCTTGAATGTTTGCACTTCATAGCTTAATTTGAAAAGCTCTTAGTTTTGCATGGCAAATCAACTCCACTGATATCATATTTCGCAATATATCCACCATGGGAATTTTGATTAAATCCTGATTTTGTCTAAGTAAGTTATGAGTTTCACCTCGTTTCGATATTATACGATAGGAAGCTAATTTGTACATGTATATCAACTACTTTAAATTACTTTAAATGCTCATTAAGGGTATCATAAGAATATAGGTTCTATAAAATACATGGTGAACATATGAATGACCTCCCACAACTACGCGCTGTTGTTAATTCTAAAATTATCAAGATGAAGTAAGGAATTATTCGTTTAATATTTGCTAAGTCTCTCCAAAACGCCGCAACGTAATAATTTTTTATCTGCTTGTAGTCAACGAAGAATGTACGCCAAAATATTACTCTTATAACGAAATGCGACGTCACGGAACCCATAATTCTGTCGCAGCGACAGCCCCGAGAACACAATCTGCTTCCTTTTTTTAATTCGCGTGATGGGCCACCTTGCAATAAAAAGCGGTTTTATTTACTGAATCGAGACCATTCTTATAAGAGCAAGTTTTTGCAATTTGCTTTGCGCCATTTATTTCGTCCCTCTTCTTATCTGAAGCCATTCCTCCGAGAGATCTTTGCCCTCCTAAGCTTTCCGGATGCTTCTCCCCTTTCTGTCCTCCCCGCCGCTGTTTTTGTCGCGCCGCTCCTGACTTTCTCTCCGAGGGTTTTTAGGAAGGGTGGTTTGGAATAGGAGGGGTTAGATAAGGTCGAAAGTGGAGGAGCTCAGTAGAAGGGTTCCGTGGGTCGAGCTCGATGTCAAGGGCAAAAAAGGAGAGAAGGGAACGTGTAGAAGGGAGAGATCTATATGGTCAGACGGGCTGAGTGGCTGGCTTTGGGTGTTTTTTCTACCTTAGGCCCGTCTTGATGCTAGAATGCTTCATGACTGAATTGATGCGCGGTACCTCACTGAATATTCAAGCTAGATATTTGGAAAGTAATACTTCCTCTCCAGAGAAACGTAGCGTTTTTTGTAGGGTTATCGTGGTTGCTCAATTTAATCTTCTTTTTTGAGGGGAGAGTTTTTCCGTCTCCCGCTTCTTTTACTGGAAATTATTTCAAATACACCTTTTTAGTATTTTCTTTTTTATCATTTTTTAAGGAATGCAACTTAATGCCTTAGAAAACATAGAATCGTACATAAATACTTTCAAGGATTTTTTCTCATGTTTTTGGCGAGGAGGGAATTTTCATTTGTTTATATTTTTTGATCGTCGGTAAACATCAGTTTGCAAATTCTGATTTGAATCAGTAGAATTAGTTTTCATTCGTCCAATAATAATATTAACGGAATTCCAATAATGTGGATATACCGTATTGGAATTTCACTCTGTGACGGCTAATTCCGTCAGCACTAATAATATTATTCCATAAGTAAATAGATACTATTACTTTCATTTTTATTGGGATGATTATTCTTTTGATTGGATAGGTTCAAATGAAGGCAACTTCGAAAAAAGATGCATTATGTTGTGATATACACACATTTTGGTTTCCCGCGTTATCTACATGCTTTCCATAACTTCCGTTTCTGTACCACCGGTAGCATAAGATTCAGGAAAAAATATCCTCGAAAAGTAGCAAAGAGACTGGTACAGGTTCTAAAATATTTTTATTTCCGATGGATTCTTTTAGACATTAGAGATTTTAAATTATTTTGTAGAATTTAAGTTTCTGCCTAGGTCTGTGTTTTCCCCTTTTTATCACAAACATTTAACACGTATTATAAAATAAAAAACTTATGTGTTTAATTTTTTTAATTAAAAATTTTGTTAAAACGTTTTAAAATAAAAAAAATTAACACGGATTATAAAATATTCAAGTTGAGTTTTCGCACTATTACTAATTGCCCGATTAATAAGCTGACACGCCTTATTGAACATTTTAATGAAAAAATTTGCATCGGAAACATTAGCAGATATAAGGATTTTCCGCGTTGTCTCGTCTCTTAAACACGTCGATGTTGAAAAAGCCGAATTTGCGGATCTGAATGTGAGCTACTTAAGAGTTGAGCTAGTTTTGGGAAGTGACCATAAGCAGCTTACGCATTCACTGAGACAGTGGGTGAAGTTCAGAAGAGCGCTGCTATCTCTTCCGGATGAACGTATTAAGAATAGTGGGTCCTCCTAAATACCATTGAACAAGTACATATAATATCTGAGTGTGGTGCCGTTCCTTTATATTGCAGTAAGCTCTGAGTGATGAATGCACAGCCTTTCGCCAAAAGCATTAAGTCAAAGAGGAGGAACGAATCGTTATTTGCCCCATTAAATCTACTTGTGTTTGATATTTCAACTTCTCTATGTGCTTTGATAATTACTGGTCTTAATTTTAATGTCAGGTATTACGCTGCGGATTCTGCTGATATATTTGAATTTATGCTCTTAAAAGGTCATGCATCGATTTTCTATGAATATGTTCTGTTAA
The DNA here is from genome assembly GCA_036926295.1 of Pachydiplax longipennis. NCBI lineage: Eukaryota > Metazoa > Arthropoda > Insecta > Odonata > Libellulidae > Pachydiplax > Pachydiplax longipennis. Next base: position 55,851,359 of record JAVFKF010000004.1, read on the forward strand.
TGTGATCAATATGACTTTACTGTACTTCGTGGAACGCTACTTAATAAATCAGAAAAAACAGACTTCGTGTTTTCACAACATTGTGGAAAATGTGAGGTGTGATTTTTCTAATTTATAAATGTCCTGTTAAGATTATCTCTGATTCACTTAAAATTGCAGAGGATACCAATGGAAGTGGCTCTTTGAATGAAAGAAGTACTGAGTCAGTTCCCAGAATAATACGTTATCATTATGACACATTCTTGTGCAATAACCCTCGCTCATTCTTTTTTCATGAAGTCAATGTGTATTCTGATTGAGATATGATTTTGCCTATGTGCAAAAATTCTCGGAATCTATGGAATGATTTCCCGCAAGCACATTTTCATAGGGATAATATTTGTATATTATCTTTCCGGAGCAAATATTTGTTTTCTGTTTTATTATTTGACTATTTATTTTATATTTTTATTATTTAGACGTACCATATTGAGAAGTAGCATTTTAAAATTATATTTTAGTATCGAAATTTTTAATTAAATGAAGATGTATATATTTGACCGGACTCTGCAAAGACTAAGTTTTCTCATAATCATGTGATAGCAATCCCGATATCTACGCGAAGTTCTCCATCTCATTTGGAGTCAGCGGCGATAAGCTGTTTTATCGAGCTCCCGAGCAGGTTACCATGGGATCGCGATAATGACGCGAATCTTCAACAAGTACGCATGGATTTGCGCTCAGCGGTGTGCAGAGCTTCGAGAGTGTTTCTTTGTGGAGGGTGTCCTCTCACTTTCCATTTCCTCTCTTTTCCCATACTTTCACGCCATTCGAACGAACTTACAGTACCTAAGTGCCTTCTCTCGATCTTTTTCACAGCTTCTCTTTTCAGCCTTCCCCCACTTTCTGGCACACTTCTTTTAGCATGTCTTCTTTTGAGCATGAAATCCGCTTATTTGTACATTCATTCATACCTTTTTCCCCGAGGTTTTTTTTAAAGAAGAAATGTTCAAATCCGGCTTATTTTCGATTAAACGAAGTAATACTTAGTTTATTTATTTTCTGTCGAATATTTCGCGAAGAATATCCATGAACACGAACAAGGAATGTATAATGGAAATCGGTTATATTTTTTCTGTATTTGTGTAATTTGAATATCTGAATCAGTATAGAGGGAAGAAATAAAATAAACAACACAAAGGGCACATTTTTTGGTGTTTTTTGATCTCTTATTATGACTCAGGACTCGAATGTGTTGTACGAGACAGCGAAATGTTTAATTTTTCGAGCGGGAAGTTTTCCTCGTTGATAGACATCATATGTGTTCGTGTATATTATGTTTGACATGTTTTATTCTTTTAAGAGACTGATGTTTGGAGAACACAATAACGGAAATGTTTTCATTTTGGTTTCTCCGGACTACAACTTGAAGTACGGTAGATGAAATATGTTCTGAGAAACGAGAATGTTTTGTCTTAGTTTATATTTTCGTCTCTTTTGCATTCAGACGAACGTTTGCGAATTGATAGCAAGTTCTCGCGATCTTGTTCCGCTGATATAGGGAAGGAACTTCCATCTCTGTCTACTGTCTACTATACACCATGTCCCTCCTTAGCTGTTTCCCTCTCCCTTTCCATTCAATGCTCTTCTCATTATCTTTAATTCCGAAAAATTTACTCCTTTTCTAAACGCGCCTTCATATTTTTTGCGTTGCTAATCCTCTTACGTTTTCCATACCTTTCCGCCTTTCTTTTGCCGCTCACGAGTCGCCCTTTTGAGTTCAACTTCCGCAATCATTCCGATGAAAAATCTCTCGTTTCCGCCATCTCATTTGTTTTCTAATTAATACCAGCGCTCATATTCTTTACGCGCGATCAATATCCCTTCTCTCACTTTGAGATCCATCTACACAGGCTACTTTGCCTTATATCTTCCGTGGAATTTTTTATCTTCCTTCTCTCTCCGCAAATTTCCTATTTCCTTTCATCCAGTTCCACTCCGGCATGAAATTTGTATTTTAAACGATAAAGCTACAGAAAGAGTTCTCTTATTTTTTATCGCTCTCGACTTTGTTTACTCTCCTCTATTGTCGTGCCCCACTCCTTCCAATCTCCGCCGCTCTAATCTTCTGTCCTCTTATTCGCCCCACCTTTTATCTCTTCGCATATCTCCCCCTCTTCCTTTTAAACTCCATTCTTCCCCTACACGAAATTATTCCTCTCCTATCTCCATATCTCATCCGCTACTCCAAAAGCCATGGCTGAAAAAAGGAGAACAAACTAACCAACCCCTTTCCCTTCTTTTTTTGGTCTCCAAAACCCCTTTTTCTCTCTCCTATCCATTCGTTCACCCTCTTTCCTCCCAGGAATCCCTTTTTTCCATTCCAGCTCCTCCTCCTGCCAAGCCTTTACAATCCAACCATTCCTCACTGTGTCTTTTCTGCGAGCATTACTCTCTACGCTATCCATTTCCTACTTCCCAAATCCTGTTCCTCTATCCCGGTTCTCTCTCTCACATCGCCTCGCCTATTCAGAATTCATTGATCGCGCTAATGCTATTTCCCCCACGGCCTCTCGTCGTTTATGTGGAGCCCAAACCGATTCTTTTGAGGCTGTTTTTTCTCGTCGTTAATTTTTGGAGAATGTCTCCGAATGGTTTTATTTTGTTCTATTGAAGGTTTCCGGCCCGTTTGCTCGTTTTCGTCTCGGAAGTTTATTTTTTTGCAATTTATTCTTCTATCAGTGCAGCTCTCGCTTTCTTATTTGCAAGATAATTAAAGAGATTTTACAATATTTGATCGAGTCCAGTGAAGTCTGGTTGAACGTTATACTTATGAATTATCGTGTTTATCATAGGAAATAATCTAATGAAAGTTCATTATAGTATTGTAACAGATTTAATTCAAGAAACATTGGAAGTTTGGAAAATGTGGTTATTTAACATAAAAGATATTATTTAGCTTTTAGTATTTGTTAGATGGTGCTGGCATTAACTTGGTAGTATTCCATGACAACAAGTAAGTTGACTTAATGAATTGATTCAGTCAACTTTCTTGTTTAGTATATTTTATAAAGGATAATAAAATTTGAGCGGACTTTGCAGGCGTTGCATTACATTTGGTTTCATATATCGTATGGTCAGCATAAATATTTTCTTTCATCCTATGTATGTATCTATCTTAACTTATAAATTTTAATCAATCGCATGTGATAGAACTCACTATATATGCATGAAAATACGATACCTCATGATTTTCTATACGAAGTAAAATACTGGCCCAACTTATTCCTCCGACAGCTTGCGACGTTACGCCATAACAAGTGTTTTGGTAGGCGATAAATAATCTAAACTCTCGTGTTTCGGTGTAGACCTATCTGATATTTTTGGGCTGTACTTCGTGGTCTTAAAGTTAGCTTTGCGACAAGATTTCATTCTGGCTCTATGCCACCCCTGACTTGCCCTCTCCTCCGAATTTCCTCCTTGCCTTCCTTTCCCCCTTCCCTACCAACTCTTCCGCATGAAGCTCCGTGAAATTGGCAATTCTTCATGCGATACCCCTCGTTCCATCTTTCCATCCTTTCTTACTCGAAGATTCATCTCTATGTCTCAAAAACATCTCTTCTCGAGTGGCGTCAAATCTTTCCTTCATCGTCACTTTCACCTTTCCTCTGGCTGTGAAATTTTGAAAATTTCCAATGAGAAACAGATGTGAGAAATACTGACATGACTGGGGCTTGAACACTGATCTTAATCTCAGGTGTCGTGGTGTGATGAATGGAAAACCTGGCTTCGAGTCCCAGTCATGGCAAAACTTATACTTACCTCTACCCTTGTGCTTTAGCCTCACGCGTATAGATTTTTGGTTACCAACTTGATTTCTGTCTCTTGCGGAAAGATTTCATTTCTGTCTAATGTATGTTGATACGATATAATCCTTTATTCTAATTTAATGGATTAAAATAAAAGTCTCTCCGTTCTTATGATCCTTCTTCACCTCCAATTACGAAGAATTTGCTCTGTTTTTCGCTGAAAATATCTTCCTCACCTTTCCTTTGAAAGGAGCTTACGATTGATATCTGATGAGAGACAGTTATAATTCTCATGAGATCGAATATCGAAGAAGTTTCTTATTTAAGATGGTTAGAGCACCATTCCACGTCAGATTGTCAAGATTGGGCATATTAATTTAATTTTTATTGTAAGTTATATTGAAGGTTAAAAAAAATATTTTCAATCATACCTTAATCAGCATATCAGGCCTATTACTGTTTTTTTTTTCAGTTTAAAACTTCACGTTTACATTACGACGTCAATCGCCCAGTCAAACGGATACAGATCTTCCGTACAGAAAAGATGAGAAGGAACCTAAAAATACAACTCTGTCAGATCCTTAAAACCCTCGCAAGATCCCTGTCCTAAATGCCCCTCGTAACCGACTCCTAAGCTATCACCCAACGTCTTTGTATCACCCACCACTTCTATTCAATGCCTCAAAAACGGCCACTTTCGAAGAGATAAAAGAGAACTCGGCGCCAAGTTTTCTATCCCTTTCGGTCTGCAGACCCTCTTACGGAGGATGGCCACGGATAGTGTGGAAGCAGGGATTAGATGAGGTTTGGGCGGGAGTAGGAAAATGAGGGTAGGTGAGAATATGTGAGAGAGGGGTAGGTTATAGAAGAAAGGGAATAGAATGGAGCGAAGCGATTGAGGTGGTCTGAGTGAGTTTGGTGGCGGTGTCCGGGCATCGCTGGTAGCCTCTCTCCCTCTCTGGGGCATTTCCTGTGGAGTGAGGACTTGGAAGGTTTTCTGGGGATTGTGGAGTAGGATTTGTATGGGCCTCCCCCTTTCCCGATTTGCCCAGGAGGTTCTTCTTGTGGAGGTGGATTCGAGGTCCGGGTATTGGGGTGGGTTCTCCTTGTGGTCTTTAAGAGAGGGGGAAGGGCTGTAGACGTGGTGGGAATGTAACGGGGGTATATATATATGGAATCGGGAATTCTAAGGGAGCAATCAATATCTTCGTCGCGAGCTTTAACCTCGTAATTCTGATTCCCTTTTCATCCCCATTCTCTCCGACAGCTTCCAAAACGGTCCCCTCGGGATTCTTCTCCCTTTTTTCTTCCTTTGCGACGATCCCCGGAGGCCTTTGCGACCCCGTTTCTCACCCCATCCCTCCGCCCGAGTTTCTTTAATTTTTCGCCCCTTTTTGTTTTACTGGTAATGCGATCTATCAAATCATAGATATCTCTAAAAAGGGTCTATTCTCCTGTTGTTTGAATTACGTTCTAAAGGAGTGTTAGAAGCGTTACGCCTTTTGGTTTATTCTCTCGGAAGAAGTTTATTGTTATTATTCCAATTAATTTCTCTTTGTTTTGAGAGGGACGTGAGTCTTTATAGGACAGCAGATAGGATGTATCTGTTTTATTTCATATTTTGGTTGGATAGTAAATGAATGTGAACAAAAAGATTGACTTACTTTACCGCGGAGTTTTACTTTGTTTGGACTTGCGGAAAGGATAGATGGAAGAGAAATATCTAGGATAGTATTAAAGGAGAATATCAGTCGTATTCAAGAGAAAGAAAGACAAAGAAAACCTAGTTTTATATGGGGAAAGAGAGGCTGAATGTAGAAAAGTGACGTACGTGCTTAGCGTAGTAGGAGCTAGACAGCCGGCTATAATGTTCTGAACTTGAAAGGGAATATCATTTTTGATTTGTCTTTCATTTCTCAGTAAATAGAGCGACATTTTCGAAGAAGAAGAGTTTAAAGGTAAACTATTTAGTAATGCTGGTTGGATTGTCATATTATATACTTTTAGATACTTCTTTATATACACCCATTCAGGCAGCACCTTTCAGATACCAGAGCAGTGATAATGGGAGTACCTTTTTTTCCCCAACATCAAATTCGATTATTAGCGGTAACGAATCGCACAAAAAAGCGATCGCACACTGATACATTATGTATGTACAATCGAGCATCATTCCCTTTTCAAGCTCACCTTCCCGAAAAAATGTCTCTTCAAGCGACGTGCTCTAGATTTTTTCAGCATCGCCAATTTTCACGCCTTCCCCCATTCCGGGGTCTCATCTCCTCTCTTAATCCCGCATCCCTTATCTATTCCCATGGCCGATTTTCTCTCCGCACCCACCCACTCTTAATTATCCATTCCTCCTCTTCCACCCTTCCATTCTCCCTTCTTCTTTCTTTTATTTCCTCTCCCTCTTTTCCCTTTGGACGTCATTTTCCTCTCATTTCGGTTCTCCTCGACTCATTTCTCTCACATTTAATATATCTCCCGAGTCTTCTTCCCGGAATAATTTTTTCCTCCTCTCTCGTATTCTTGTCAATCTCATTGCTTTTACATGCACTTCTCTTCTTTTTGCCTCATTTTTCCCCTCTTAATTTTCCTCTCGCGTTCTTTGTTTTCCGCTGTCGGATTCTTTTCATTTCCTCCGTGTTTCACGGATTTTTTCCGTTTACTTATGCTTTATCTCTTTCTTCATATCGGGTTTGCTCTCGTCTCATCGTGAAGCATGTTTTCGTATTTGCCTTAAAGGAGAAGCGATTGTTTTTCCGTTCTTCCTAATATCATGCTTTCGTCGTTTCTTCCTCTCACTGCCTCTTTCTCAACTAATTGCCGCGTTTACTCTGCTTATCCTTAATTTATCGTTCTTTCAGTGTTTTCTTCTATTCGGTCATCAAAATAATAGAATGTTGGCCAGTTCGGAGTCTCTGTTTGTTAATATTTATTTCTCTCCTATACATAGTCCAGCATTACTCGTGGAAAAGGGTTGAAGGATTATTCTACATTGATATGCTACTGTTTCAAGTATGCAGATCCATTGTTCATAACTTCCAAAGTGATTCTTTTTATTTCTTCCTATAACGTTGAATGATCCTTTTTTAAGATAATTGGATCACTTGGGCTTAACCTTGACTTAAGCAAACATTCTTTCATCTTGCCACAATTGAATTTCCGTGAGTTCAGTTGGTTTTATAGTGCTACAGACGGTTTTGGTAGAGTAAAATAGTTATCAGCTTCTGTTTCATAATGTTTGGAAATGCTATAATTACGTCTTTACCTTTATCGAGCCAATTGACTGGTATCTTGTGTGGAAAGGATATAAAAAATCACAAAGTTTTCCATCCTTTTCTTTTTCTCTTTTTTTTCTTTTTTCTATCATTTTTATACGGTTGTTTCTCAGCCTTTCGCGAGCATAGGAGGCGGCTTCAATCACTGCCATCCTATAAAAATGAAAATCTTTTTTCTCGAGATCCAGCAAGTAATTCACTTCGTAGCGCTCAGCTTTACTAATTCTCACTCTCTAGAAAAGAAGAAATTGAAGATCGCTGTTCTTCTTTGTCCTCGTATCTCTGGAGAGATCCTTTTGTTTTAGCCGTAACAGTACAGTCCGCCATTAGCGAGGGCGATATATTCCCTCGCTTCAAGTTACCTCCACAGTCATCCATTTCACCCTCCTTCCGTAGCTCACATCTCTTCTTAATTTCTTCTCGCCGACTCCAGAACACGCCTCTATCCAGTCCCTTTCTTATTTCGCCACTCCGTTTCGCGCGTGTCTTCTCGGTGTGAATCTGGATTACGGAATAGGGCGAAGGTAGCGGGAAAGAGAGGAGACACGCGCAGATTTATCTGGAGGGCATAAGTGCTGCGCGGCAGTGCGTTTGAGATAGTGGGGGCAGATAAAAGAGGGGTTTTTCGGGGGCGGATAGGGTTGCGGCGGGCGATTTCACGAGGGGATCGCTTCGAAGGAGAGGCTTAGGCGTTTTTCCCTCGAATGGGGTTCCTTCAGCCCTGAGACGATTCTCTCATGTCTCTGGATGTTGTCTTAGGCCACCCTTTTAGGCCTCCACTGTTTGCTTCTCGTCTATTCCTTCCTATCTAACTATCATCCTAGTGTCTTTCTTCTCTGTTCTTTTCCTTTACTCTTCTCTTCTTTACCTGAAATCGCCAGATTCTCCGACAGTGTAGGGTTTTATGCATTAGTGTAGGAGGTCCGGTAAAATTCGTTAAAATTCAGTCAAGTCGTTCTCATTATTATAACTTGCCCTGTTCTCTCTTTCGTTCTGCATTCTTTCCTTTTCCTCCCCCTACTATTCGTACCTACTTTCTTTCCTATTCCTTCGTGGAATGATTCAGTCCAGGGATAGCGAAACCTAAAGTCAGGGTATAGAACTGAAACCGAACTGAATACCGGTAAATAGATTTTTTGCCGGAAAGAAAATTAAACCCGAGCCGAAAAAACAAAATACTTGAGCCTTAACCGTGAACAGCTTTTTATCCGTTACTATTATAAATAAGTATTCTCACCAAGTGTAACATTAGTTATATTTGATATAAATATATACCAATGACTTTTTTGGCTACTCTTTTTTAAAGTTTATATTTTAATAACTGAACTTACTCATAACGACTGCTACTTTACGTTTCTTGGTATCTAATGTATGAAGAATTCATTCCGTCAAAATGATTCAAGCTTACTCCATCGTTATCCAAGTTATTACCATATGGAATGGAGTTTATGAAGTCAGGTTATGAATTATCTTTCTACTCAGACATCAAATTTGGAAAATATGTGCCATCTTTTCCCTTGTATGTTCCCTTTAAAAACTCGATACACAGCACAAATTTCGTTTATTGATGTCGTAGAAGGAAAATATCCTGTGTCACCAGGCCTAGAAATAGCCCATGAGAATTTCTTCCAGAGGACTTTTCTCTCTCTTTTTCGTTTTCCTCCTCTTTTCCAATCCTCTTTTCCTACGAACCATCCTTCCCTCTTTCCATCCGCACATACTTTGTTCCAGGAGACGTTATCCCAACGAGTCACATTCCGTGTTCCTGCGAAAAGCTCTTCCTGCCCTATCTCTCCTTTCTCTTGCAATTGGCTTCTCTTCCATCGCATTCTGCTCACGTTACGCCTCTTCTTCCTCTTATCTCTCATGCCGATTTTATGTCCTCATGACGTCTTCGGTTCAAGTGTTTTCTTCTTCTTCTGAGCGCGCGTGTGCGTGCGATTATCTCCGCGTGTTATTGCCACCTGTTAGAAGGCTGAAATTCCATCGCTGTCATCTTAGGTGACCAGATTGCACGCGTGTTCTCTTTAGAATTTAGTCAGATAATGTCTAACGCATATCTCACTTCTGTTTATTCTTTGGAGTTTTGGAGGGAAAGAGAATGCTCGATTTTCCCTGAGCTGTCTTCAACAGTACAAAGTAAGGAAAATTTTTGATGTTAATTCATACCCTGGAGTTTCTCATTTAAATCGTGGCATATATTTCATGATTTGGAGTATATATATTTTGATCTGTATTTATCTTAATTTTTCATCTTGAAAGAGAGCATCCTGCGTTCTTCAATGATGTAGTAAAAATTAATGGAAAGACCTTATAATATATTTTATGATAAAGATACATGTTACTGATGCCCTGTTAAAATGCAGGAACAGAGTTAGAATGTATCAATTATGGCTAGATTGCAATTGAGGATATGATATGAAAAGAGATTCAAATGAACAGAAATCAATATTTTTATCATTTTATGTGTACCTACGTTAGTCTTTTCTGTGACTCCACGACATGTTTATCGATAAACACTTCGCAATCATATTCCTCGAGAGCATATATGCTATAGATATTTAGAGACTCTTTGAAATTATTTATTTTATTTATTCAGATCATCTTTATCAGTTGTGACTCAGTCATGCCTTGGCTCGGTTATTCACCTTACTTCGGTGGAATGAAAAATGCAATGATATTAGGTATTTTATTTGCTTTATTTTATAAAGTCAACATTCTAAGACTCAATAGCTGATTCGTCTTTCTTAATCATTCGAAAGTTCGAATTCGGATGTTTATGTTTTTGTTACACATCTGTTATAAGTATAGATTTGTATCTTCTCAATTCAACAAGAGTATAATGCTGCAACTAAGCTTGATATGTATGAATTAATTGTCCTAGGATTAATATTTATAAATAGTATGAAGTGTGCTTGTCATCAATCACAACTGAAGTGCAATAGATAACTACAAGCTTCAGTCGTGATTAATTTCAAGCAGAGGCACAATTTTTTAGTGATTAATGCCTCGAAATAGATTCACTTGCGTGTTGATATTGCGAAACAGAAAAAGTTTATTTCATCGAGAGATATGTAATCTACCACCTTCTTTTACGAGCACAACTGGCGTCGGGTCATCGCCCCATAATCGTCCAATTCCGTGTTGAACAGGAACTGAGCAGAGTGTACTTTTGACGCCGAATTAGAAGCATTAAACTATCAGGTGGGTCGGAGCGGTGTAAACTGTAGTCGGAAAGCTGCGATGTCCGTAATGGAATACACGTAATCTTAGAGGAGGGCGGACTGTTAGCCAACTTCTCATGCGTATCCCGTCTAGTTAGATATTCGTCTCGATTCCTAAGGGAGCGAGATCAAGGAGGAAGGGATACAGAGAGGAAGGGGTCGTGGGAGGGAGGCCGGATGGCACGGATTAGTCTGCGAGGATATCGGAGAAGGATGTGGGGTAGGAGGAGTATCCGGAGTTTCAGGACATTTCTCGTAAGATGCATGAGTTACTCGCAGTCCAGCCTTTCATCTCATTCGGACAACCATCTTAAACTCACCTACGTTCCTCCCGTAACCAACCGCGTCCATACATGGATTCCGTTCCACTAACCTCCCTCATTACTCCGAGCCTTGGCAGCTGATCCTACGGAGGCATTTTTCGAATCAAGTTATTCCATCGAAGCGTTGAAGTTAGCTGTTTCCCGTTCGAAGACGGTGTAGAAACAGTCTTCAAGGACTTCGTGCGGTTTTTTAGAGGTTGGTTGTGATTTTAGCGCCAAGCTGCCGTTGATTGATTTCATAATTTTGAAGAGGTACCTTTACCAGAAGAAATAATGGAAGAGGATAATTTTGTGTTACGATAAGCGCAATCAAATTTAGGACTGCTACTATATGTTTGAAGTTAACTAAAAAAACTTTCAAGTTAAGTGTACTGGAAGTTAGTTTTACTAGAAAGTCTGTCTAGTGATGTTCCAGGATTGATGACTCATCGACTAATAACAATTTCCTTAGTTAAAAGGGAAGTAAAAAATATTTTCTCTACTTATTTATTGGATACAAGTTTTTCTGAATTGATTCACATTTTTCTGATCTTAATATTGCAACAGGTAAGGATATAAGAAATCTTCTCCATCACTCTACGTTGATGCACTCAACCGAAATCTGTCATTCCTTCTCTTTTTCAAGGGAACCAAAATATGAAAGAAATTTACTCAATTCCTCAGTTCTTTACAGATAATCAGAAAACTTGACATAAGAAAAGGAAAATTTCTTCATTAAACATCAGATTAAAGTCAATCAATTATATACTTCAAGACTCTTGGGAAGACATACTCCAATGGAAGTTCACAGTATCATTGCAATTCAGTTTGGCTTCGAATTCTCGAAATATGCTGGCATTCGGCCGAATTAAAAGTTACTTTAAGCACTTGAAATAAGCCTCTCATATCAAATTAACCTCTTTACTCTTCTGTCTGTTCCTAGTCATCTGAAATTAAATGGCTTACATGACGTCTGAGAAGGAGCGTTACTATAAATTAAGCCCCTTTCGTGCTCTAATTTACCAGGCGCTCACTTACAGCCATTTCTGCGCGCGACTGCATCTTTGCATTTCATCATTCGTTTCAAATGCTCCAGAAACTCCCTTCCTACGTTGATATGGTAAACATTTTGTATGCAAATGCTTTCTCCGCCGCGAGCTTCGTCAAGCCATGCTACTTTGCATCGCCTTTTGGAACGAAAGCCACTTTTAATGCGTTCCCTAATGATTTGTGCACCAGCTAACGCTTTACGCCCAATTTACACTTCCGTATAATTACTAGGAAATGTTTCCTATATCTTTCTTCGCAGACTCTCGTCTGGCGATTCGCATAACAAATGCCAAAGTGTATAACCCTGCGGGAGCTCGTTTCAGGCGCCCGTTTGCCACTATAGTACCTCCCAGGCTCGCGGTGTAATCGGTCGAAAAAATCCCTAGCATAACTCCTAAAGGGAATATCTCCCTTTTCAACGGGATACGTTGCTCGAATCGTTTCCTTCTCCGCTGGAGAGCTCCGGAGAATAAAGATATGCTCTTTCCCATGCATTTTACCGCTATCATCTACGCCTCCCTTTATATTTATCGAGCTCCTTCATAACGTTCCGCTGAAACTGTTTAACAATTCTTCTTTCCCTGATTCAAATCAAAAGGTACTTCGTTTTGAACTGAGTGACCCCGCTTGGGCTCGAAACTGCCATGTACTCTTGGTAAATATTTAAACCGTAGCTTCGTTTTCTTTTTTTCTGAAGACGTATGCCAAAGATAGAGAGCAGTAATGGATTCCTTGTTTTACTAAAGGAGGCAGAAATCAAACTCAGTGTAAAAAATTAAATGAATAAAGCTAGTGCATGTATTTTTATTGCTTATATTCAGAAAATGAATAGTCCCGTAATACTGGCTCATATTGCAATATACATAAATTCCATAGCGCACTAACAACTAACTAATTTCAAATTCATTATATTTGGAGATAGTGTGTATATTTTGGAAAACAAAGTTATTTCTACTTTTAGAAATTTGAATTTTGCGTACAAAGAAACATTACGAGGTAATTTTAATCTTTAGAAAGATGTAGAACGATATTCTTTTAACTACTTAAGGGAGACACGTAGCTATCTGCCTTTCATTATTTCTTGATTAACAGTGTTTGAATGAAAAATTATTCATCGTCTATACATTTTCTTCCATATTAAACATCAAATTTATTGTAAATTCGATTGTATGTATCGTCTAACATTCTACTCTTGCGGTTTATTTTGGCTATGATTCTTCTTAATTGTTTAATAATTTCTGAATATATTGAATTACATCAACACTTACATGTTTCAGCGATATATGCGTTGGTTGTAATTCATAAATAAGCTGTAGTGTATTAATAACACGCTTCCTTGAATCTAGGCTTCGTATCAATCACCGATATTTTTTCACCATCGCATAGAACTCAATTACGAGGGGAGGAAATTTGTTTTTTTCGAGATCCCCTATCAACTGCAGAATAATAGGTTCATTGTATTTATATCCCTCCCCACTGTCGAAACTTCCTTCTCTCCAAGAAGATTTACCCGCTCATCCGGAACATTACCTCATAGGAGGACATGCGGAAACACCCTCCGAGGGTGCCTCCCTCATTCCGCTCCTTTCTTCTCCTCTATAATTTTTCTCCCGACCCTAATCCCCATTTGTAATAGGCGCCTTCCAAATGAAAGGCCGCTAGAAATGTTAAGGGGATGATCTCTCTCCCGCGTCCCAGTTTTCGAGCGGTGATAAAATCAAGATGGCGCGCCGCGCAGATGGCGGATAGTGTCCATAGCCGAGGATATTTTTTTTCCGGGGATTTATGCGAGATCCGAGGCGATCGTGTTTTAGCATCTTTTTTTCTTCTCTTTCTGGTGGGGTTTGCTAAGTGCGTCGTTAGAAGTGCATGAGGTCGAAGATATTGCGACCACGGACGATAGAGAGGAAAGTGATTTCGGGTCGTGCGAGCGTGTTCGCACCCCGTCCGATGCTTTTTTTTACGCTATTTCCGTCGCCTCGTTAATTATCCGACGTCCCGAAAAAAAGAGAAGTCTATTAAGTGATCGCGTTAATAGGTTTTTCCGGATCCGTGCCTGAAAATTTCATCAGTGGCGACGCCGAATTTAGTTGGCTATAGGGGCACTTAGTTTAGATAATTAGGAATTCGCGACGCGTTGTGAAGTCGGGGACTCGCGAACTTTTGTGTTTTCTGTAGCTTATGATTCAGAGATTATTTCTTTTTTATTCGTCGGTCTGGGCATGAAGGGCTTTATTTGTTTAGAGGCTGGTGACCAGAGTTACCTCTAATCTGCAGGAGTCCAGTACTTCCCCTAGTGTGGCCTATCCGATTTTTTGTGGATCAAATGTGTTTTGAGAATTTTAAGTCTAATTTCTCAATTTTAGTTCTTTATGATCTTGATAGTTATAATAGTTATAATGGTATTACCGTGTTTTACCATTTTATTCTTAATATATTGTAATAAGTTACTTAATGGAGCAACAGTCCGGTGGCAATGTCAGCATTGAGAAAAATGATTATACAAAATACATCAATTAAAAAAAACCGATTGTTATATAATTTATGACTCTGGTATCACTTGGCATAAGTTTAATACCCAGATTCCTTAAAGCTTTTTCTTAACATGTTATGTTCTTACGTGTGAAAATCAAAGGTTTTAAAAACCTGTTCTCTTTTCGAAATCATAGCCCACCTGCCTAATTTATGCGCTCATAATAGTACTCAGTCCGCCCAAACGCTTCATTTGCGATCTGTCCATCTTTTTCTAATGTTCTCTACGGTGGGCCATGTTAATTTTCCAGGTTAAAATAATTTCGGTGAAGCATCAATATTCCAAAAATCACAAAAGCGATCACTCGGTGGAAAAACTACGCTGAGGGCAAGATCGAGATCAGCGGAAAAATATTTCCAACGGATCGTTCCTCCCGGTCTGAGAGTAGCGCAGGAAAAATTTCTCACACTCCATCTGTCACATACCCACGAGTTGCCCGCGCACGAATCCCTTTCCCGTTGTCTATTTCGTTCCTCATTTGTCTTTTGTAATCGAGAATTATGGGTTGAAGAACCTCTGGGTAGGCCATCGAACGGTTTTGAAGAGCTGCGCGAATGAAAAAGAGAGATTGGCGAGAGAGAGGATCTCCATGCGCCCCCTCTCGGAGTACTATCAAAAGTTACGAGCCATGCCGTCGACTGTGAATGAGTTCGAAACGCAGCCAGTAATTAAGCGTGAATGTCAAAAAACGTTGCGGCAGAAAAAATGCGAAACAAAAAATATCCATCCTTTTCCTCTCCCTCTCTCTTTACGTTTCAAGCGCTGAGTTTATGAAGGAGCGACTCTCTCTTTCTTTCCCTCTCTTTGCTCGCAGCGCCATCGTTTTCTCCTTTTATGCCTTCTTTTTCTTAGCGAGCGCTCTCTTGTCTCTCTCTCTGACATACTGCGTCTCTTTCCACATCCTCTTTTCCTTTGCTATCCCGCCACCTTTGCCGTACTTTCATACCTTTCCTTTATCCATTCCTACCCCATTTATTCCCTCCTCTCCTTTAATATCCCTCGCGTTTTCTTTTAAATTTTTCGCCCTCTTCCCTCCTCTAGTTTTGTTTCTCCTTTAAATCGCCCTTTAGTGGTTAAGCACGGTTTTGAAGTAATCTTTCATTGTTTTGCGAATCTTTTCTCGTGTACTCTTATCGTAATTTTGAACGGGGAAACTCCGTTTCGCGTGGTTGACCTGACGTCATTGTACGAATTTCGAGTTGTTTTTGAGATGAATTTAACAAACGTATCACAACAAAATCTTGCGCCGCTGAATTTCTGAAGGATTTTGCCCCTCTCTCTTGATTTTCTCATTGGACATAGTTGTTGTTTTCTGAGGATTAATCTTTCTAATTTAACGAACCATGGGAATCTGAACTTGGCCTATTCTTCAGCGGAGAGAAATATTAAAGCTAATCGATCATTTCGTTTAATTCCGATAAATTTCTCTTTTATTATCTGTTATATTACATGCATTTTAATATACTCGTAAGTTATGTGACAAAGAAATTATAAATAATAGCTTGGCTAATTTAAAGTATATTTTACAGTGATGTGTTTGAGGAAAAATTTTAGCAAACGTTTCCACAAATTGGGAGACCTATGTATTCATGCTATATGCGGTTTTCACACACCTTGCCATCATTAGGTTCATACTCGTTATTATGTTTTGGTTAATGGTTTAGCGTTGAGTTGTAAAAATACCTCTATCTCTGCCGTTAGTATAATAATTTCGGGTATAATTGTTTGGAGGGAATCTTTAGCGTAGTAACCCCACTATATATATTTGATTTTCTAGTTTAATTTCATTATTCCCAGTGAATTGTTTCAGCTGCCCTCTAAAATTATTTTCTCCGTAAGATTAATTTTTATGATTCACGCATTTTAGCAGCTATGGCTTGCTCTTTTCATTTTAGGCGATCCATTCGATAACCGAGTCACGATATACTGTATATTGACTCAGAGATGTTTATTTTAATTTCGAATAATTCGCCATGTGTTCCGACATACTGTTCACAGATGCAGTGGAATCTGGAAATCAATCTTGTAAATATGGAAATTTAAGGTGGAAGGGGGTATTACTTTTGAATAATGAATACGTAAATCATTTTCCTACCTTCACTTCTAATACACAGATGTTAATAGTGTATTTTCCTTTCTTTATAAATGTATGAGTAAATGATTTTCCTTTAGTTAGCAATTTTGTCTAAAATATTGTTCTCCTAACTTTTGTATTTGTCAGTTTCGTTTATTTTTACAGCCGTCTCAACGATATGTTATGCTGGAAGTGTATACAAAAGAAGATACTTGGTTTACATTCGAGGAAAACTTTATTTCTCGGACTTTTTTATGTATACTATAATATTATTTGGTATAAATAGTCTATGTGAAGATATTTTACTGCTCGAATAACTTTCACATTTCAAAAGTTTCCTAAAAACTGCTGCTCCGCATCGTAATGCTCCGCTCCAACGTAAAAATTTAGGAAGCTGAGTTCGTACGGTAGTCCAGCAACAAATTTTATGTTTACTTGTCGATCATGTTCTCATAAATCCCATGTTTTCCTCCCCATTCTCCCTTTTAGTATTTTCCCCTCCTTTCTTTCCTCATCCTTCAGTCCTCGTCCTTTCACTTGCTTTCTCTTTTCTGCATTCATTGTTAAGATTGGTTCAACCACTAAGCGAGTCCTCCACGAGGGGTTTTCGGCAATGCCGCCATCAAGTGTTGCGCAAAAAAGGAACCTATCTCCTTTAATTTGCACCAGCGCTCCTTTTTCTTTCTCGCCTCCTTTATCTATTCCTTTCTCTTCTATTTCTTTTCCTTTTTCTCCGCCCTCTACACCTTCTCTTATTCCTTCACGCATCGGGGAACATTTTAAATGACATGTAACTCACAAAACTCTCCTTACTCCCTTTTTAATGCTTAACCACACAACATACTGCCTCCTACCGTCTTTCATTCTTTGTTTCTTCTTTCTCCGGAAATTTCCTTTCACTCGTTGAATTACTTATCACAGCCGTTCCTCCTTTCACGTTCAACTTTCCCCGAAACTTCTCAGCCCTGTGCTCTCGTGCACAGTCGGATAGTTAAGGAAAAATGGCAAGCCATGGACCTAATAGGGATAAAACGTGGTTAAGTTCGGATACATTCGAGACGACTGCTGTTTTTCGATTTTGGGATACTTTCGCATCCAAGAATGCTTATTTTCTTACTGGGTAGCCATAAAACTATTTCTTTCCCAGCTACACCGAAATCTGGTGTTTGCTTGTCTCTATGATGGTGATAATGTCATATCTCACAGAACTGTATCCAAGTAGATTTATTCTTAAATGTTATAATGATCTTTACCCCTACCACAGAACATATTCAATTTTTAAAATATCTCGGGCGATAGAAGTAGCAAGAAGAAGTTTTAGCTATTTTCTTCAGTTTTTCATTATTTATGAACTGCGTCGTTTTCTTTTTCTCAAAAATTTTCATCCTTTGACTTTCTTGTAATAGCTATTTATTGAAGTTTAACATTCAGAAGTGTAAAGAAAAAATTGTGCTGTCAACTAATCGATGTATCATCAGGTATAAATCCACATTTCATTATCAGCCTTATGATAATACAATTATGCATAGATTTTACATACACATTGCAACATGTTACTGCCCTGCTATAGGCGAGTCCACATTACATTATTGTATTAATTTCAACAACACATCATCTTATATATGTAAGAAATAGATTACAACAAAAGAAATGTACACAAATGCAGCTTTTTCCATCTTGTCAATCTCTATGTATATATCTACTTTTAATGTATTTCGAAATAGAATATAGATCAGGAGATAGGTTTAAGTTAAATGAAATATTCTTCGAATAAAGAACCATTGAGAATAGAATATTATCCAAGAATTCGTGAATACTTCAATCTCCTACATCTACTTGCTTCACCTGGCATCCGGGCGATTACGGTCGAAAGTAACAATTTATTATTCTCCTTTTTCCGAGTGCTCATCCATTCGCATCAATCAAATTCTTCGTCCGGTAGTCCGTATCCTCGCAGATGTTTGCGCATCCCTTGATGAAAATCTAGCGGCGATTTTGCGGTCGGTGGAAACTTGTTTTCCGTGGCTATTCAGAAACTGTTAAGTCGTTCCCCGAAGCGGAACTTGAGGGAAGAAAGGAGAGGGTCAATGGTGTGGCTATGCGGATCTAGAAGATCACTTTTGGGCGAAGGGTGAGTCTCTCGCTACCATTTCAGAGAGGTTTTACGGTTGCTACTTTTAAATATTAAACTGCGCAGAGACCGCGGCAGAAAAGGATAACTCCATAGCTGTGCCGCAGCGTTCAGCCGCGTTGTGCATTAAAAGTTAATCTATTCGAGTGGAGGGCCGCTTGCATCCACCACTTCCAGTGCATGCTCGCAAACTTAAGGCTTACACATTTCTCCCAATTAGCGGTCGAAAGCGCTGCCAGAATCGCCGGCAAAGATTTATGCAGATGAATGTCTTATTAGCGGTTTGTTAACGCGTTGGTGAAAATAAAATAGGTGACAATTCATCAAGCTGTTAGTAGCTGTTTCACTCGGAAATCACAAGGTGATTTGCGTCAATCCGTCTAGTATGTGTTTTTTTTTAATTATTGCTTCTGTCTTAAGGTTTTATTGTGTCTCACTTCTATTTTTCAATCAAATGATGGGATTTTAAAAGTACGACTTATAAAAATTACTGTAAAATATCATAAGTGTATCCATTTTTCGAGTGACCGATAATTTAAATTCCATGAAACAAACATACATACTTTACATATCATACATATGCACCGAATAATGAATTCCTGACACATACTAACAAGATAAATACGCAATATATTTTAGACATGTCATAAACTTTGTGCTAGAATTTTGAGGATCAGTGCCTAACGGCATTTTTTCTATCCCAATCTTTACTTTACACACGCATTATATGTTATTAATTGTTAAATAAGAGAAATCAGACATTTCATTGTTTCTACAATTAGTTGCACGTAAAACACTCATAGAAAGTCGATTTTACAGAAAAAAATTTCAAGTAATCCATTTTATGCCATCTCTGCTTCTAGCCAGACGATTCGCATAGTTTCGGAAAGATAGGAATCTCGCTGTGTAAGAATTGAATCTGATGGGGAGTTCTTGTGTCTTCATTTCGATAAAATTACCTTTCTCAAATTAGTAGACATTGACAAACACGGGGAATCCCCATTAGGGAATGGAGAGTTGCAAGCAACTCGTGGAGGGCGAGGGTAGCAATCACGGCCCCCGGAAAGTGGATTACCCGCCTTGCATCCTAAGCAAGAGTATCCGTGGAAAGGGCAAAAGGCACCATGGGAACCAGAGGCAATCTGGATGGACCAGACGCATATATATTGTGAGGCCTGCGAAAGCAATATCGCCGAGGAAACGATGATCCCGCTTTTCTGCTCCTCTCATACACATAGTAGTTTACAGCGCCGTTGAAGCACGGAGATGAGGCCCAGAAAAGCCTTTTTTGCAAAGGTATATGAGCTTCAGGCTAAATAACGTGACACTTGTTTATTAGATGCTGCTACGTTCCGTATCTCTGTACCGGAATTCCATTCTCCTCTTTCTCGATATGCGGAGTCTAATTATTTATCGATCGTGGGTAAATAAAACGGCATAGAATGATTATTCGAGTCATAGGATAAGGTAACCGTTTCATTCAACGTATTGAGTTTCAATTCTAGAAAAGACGTCATGATGCGAAGAATGATCTTATCTATGAGTGGAAAATATATTTCATCATTGGAAGGTTGTGAGGGTTAGAGTAGGGGTTTCAGCAACGTCTCATTATCCCTTTTCCGAAATTTGAATTTAATTAAAATTCTATAGATTTCAACGATACCTCATGATATTTTTCCGAAAGTTTAGGTAGTGATAAAAGGATAAATATAGCCGTTCGAAGCTCTTTCTTCTGAAAAAAATTAATGGTCCTAATGCATCAAGGAAAAAAAGATGAATGCAGAATCTTACTCGTTTTATCTACACAATGCATGTTGACCGTGAGGTATCAATTTCTTCATAATTTTAGTTGAAACGTGTAAACATAAAAAACGATTCGAATCTTGAATCTTCTGGAAATATTGAAAAGTTGCTTTTTTACTCAAAAATAATATAAACAGTTTCTCCAACTGTAATCTCTGAAGATATCTAAAGGGCAAGAATAATTTAGGATATATTCACGGTATTTATTACTTGTTCAATTCTGTGCTTGTTTCTAGACTATAGTGAATATCACGAATAAGGCAATTGCAGTCTCATTTAAAAAGAAACATCCGCGTCGAGATAAAAACTCATTTCCGTAACTCTCAGAAAAAGCAAACATTCCGATCATTCTGTGGAGTCCCGTTAGGAAACAGACCATCGGAGGTCTCCATTTCAAAGACAGATCGTGGAAGTAACTATTAGCACACAGTCTAATAATGCGTGATTGCGGATGCACGTCTCCCTTCCGCATCTCCTCCGCAGCCGTCACACTCATCACGGCACCAAGGGAAGATTCTTTTGGCCACTTCCGCTGCAACGGCACCGCCTTCCTTATCCGTTCCTTCGTTACGGTTGCGTAGAGACGGCAGATGCTCCTCCGCCCTTATATTCATCTCTCTTCGGAACGAGTCTTGTTTTTCGTCACCGCCTTCTCCCGCGGTGCACCGAGGGATGGATGAATGGGGGAGCAGTTTGAAAAAAGAAGGGAAGGAATGCAGGCGAAGGGGGTGTGAAGTTGATCGATGCGAAGGAATAGAATGCGGCCTTATAGAGGAGGAATAAAGAGGGGATTGGAAAAAGAATGCCTTCGCGATTAACTCCTCGGATAATTACAGTGGAGGACGTGGAATGGTTATGCGGAATCAGCGGAGGAGCTGCCGCTAATGGTACTTCTCGTGCTATCGAGGATAGTTGAAAAAGTTTAGGAATTGCGCGGGAGAGGGAATTATCTTGCGTAATTGAATTCGTTGTTAGATTGCTCTTTAAAACGACTGCGTGAATGTTTCACTTTGATCAAAGTTTTAGTTTAACGTGGAGTTTACAAAAAGGTGCCATTAAAGCACAACGGAATATCATCTTTATCTCACATTGATGAAAATCTGAAACGTGGTTAGATTGTTACTTAAGAGTATCGATATTATTAAAATTAAATATTTATTAAAATGGTGGTTTTTACTTCAACTGTGGTTGTCGGCTACTTGCATTTATGAAGGTTTATCTTAGGAAACAAGCTTAGTGTATATGGTGAGAACAGACTGGCATTATTTAAATGTGCTATTGTCAGACATTTACATTCATGTGTTTTGAATATTTCCGTTAGGATTTTGAATGTTAATATAATATGCTTAAAATTTTAAATTTAGTGGCCATATGTGAAGTAATTCTCACATCTAAAGTATTGTTAATTTACATTGGCTAATATTCTTCTAGACTAATTTTATTCACTTTGTGATAATAATAGTGTTCAAGTGCCTCATTGGCGCTGAACCTTTTATCAAAAAATCAATCTAATTTAGCAATAACACGAATTTATTGGCGCAGTTGATTATTGCTACATTTTCAAGGCGAATTTAGCGATCATGACTCATAGTTTTCTAGCTTTCCTTCGAATTCAAATTCACTGTACAAATAAAAAAGAGAAATATGCATGAGTTCTTCCAAGTAGCATAGTTTTAGAAGCGACGAAGACAGGATAGGAGAAGAGACTGCGATGAGACGTATGGGCTTTGGGGAACTTACGTTAGAGAGAAGGATGTGATGAGTGTAGTTTAGGCAGAGTTGCATCGTATGTATGCACCTTGGAGACGCGTCGCCAAGAGTTGGATAAGTAATGAGGGAAGCAGGAAGATAGATAGATGCACCCGTATTTATTTTTGCCCATAACGGCCCACCACCGGAAGGAGGCTGACGTCACTTTGTGTATGTGGGTGGAGGGCGTTGATGGTTTGATGGTAGGGTGAAGAATAAATAACGCAATGGTAAAAGGGGAGATACCGTGTGTCAGCGAGGGGGAGGATACATAGAAGAGGGATTTTCTGCTTCGGCGAATGGAAAAACGATGTCTTTGTGGAGGACTTTTTGTCCTACTGCCAATATCAAAGTGACTGTTTATTGCTTCCTCAAGAGCGTATCTCATATTATTACATCTATTCATTTCTATTTATATATGCATTATACCGCATGTCTTTGGTCCTTGTTCCTTGCGCCTAAAGATGAGTATATTTTACTTTTTCTTGATCATGCGGCAATTATACTTTAAATTATTCCAGTTAGGATCAAACGTGACATGTATATTTTTATTATAAAAATTTCGTATTTACAATATAACGCATGTAGTTTCTTGTGAATCACTGTATGCACGGGTCGTACGAACGTGGGTTTTTGAACCATTCATCTTTATCAGGTTAATCTAGTATTTGAGGAGTATTAACACAATCCAAAAGCAATTTCAGTGGAATGCAATTTTTCATGTAAATGCAATCATGGAACCGTAGCGCAAAGTTGACGCCTAAATAGCGGATGTTGGTAAATCTGACTTTTACAGAGGTTATCCCGGAAGTCTGAAATATTTCTGAATTCCCAAACTTGGGTTAAGCTCAGTTCTTAATTTGATACATCAGTTGATAACATTTAAACCTCCAGTTCCTCACGATGTCTGATTTTTAAGCTCCTTGCCTTACTAGCTCATTGTCTCTCGACGTGGTATCCTTCATATACGATGCATATTTCGGCTTCCTTACAATTTTTCCGCGTGCCTCATCTCTGTTTGTCAAGTCATTAGCATTTTCATCCGCTTGACTCCTCCAGTTTTCCGTGCGCTGCCAGTTACGAGGCTTTCATTAGCGCTCCCGAAAGGATAGGTAACTTTATCAACAGCTGTATCCTTTTTCAGATTCAAATTAACGTCTCCCAACGCCATGTCGTTACAACTTTCATTACCTATTATTAAAATTTCACCCCTTTTCAGCTCTTACCTTTTTCGAGCACAAAGAGAGTTTCATCTGTGGAAACTTTTCTCCTCTCTTTCCCCTCTCTTTTCCATTTCTCCCTTCGCGAGACCCCTTGTGGCAACCCTTCCTTTCCAAGCGGCGTTAATGGCCTGTCCCTCATCACGTCATACTGTTCTCGTCATCCCCACTTACAATCCCCGTCCATCCGTCTTCGAACTCCGAAAAGAGAAATATTCCACCCCGGCCGTCTCACGGTCCACCTCCCGATCTCTTTTCCCGTCTTCAATCTTCCCCCTCGATCTCCACGGAAATTTTACCCTCTAGATTTGCTCGCCACCCCGTATCCCAATCACGCCATTCTCCCCCGCTTCCGCTTCTTTGTTTTAACATATTCCTCCAATTCGAACCGCAATCTTCCCTTCCAGGGGTTCCTTAAAGTCGATTTTCAGGATTTGCGATGATCGAAAACGGAAAACTCCAGGTAGAACGTGAATTCTGGTTCGTGCGCTTTGATAATGTTTGCTTCTCTTTATTTTTCTGTATCTATTCCTTTATTATCCTTATATCCTTCAACCAATAGCCATTATAACCTTTCGTAACCTAGAATCCCTCCCACTATTTCCATCCTCATCGCCATACATTAGTTAATACTGAATATTATTATATCTGGGCTTCTGGATAACCAAGTGGGCTACCCGTTCGACTTCTATGGAAGCGATTCTGGGTTCGAATCTCGGTGGTATGCGAAATGGCTTCAGTTGTAGAAACACTTTCAACGTGACTACTATTATTATATCTTTTAATTACCTCGTTCTAACAGGATTTTTCTCAGTAATTTTTATGGCATTTTTTCAGATATTATTGATTCGTAAGTTTGAATACTTTTTTATGAGGCAAATAATTATTATAATTACATTTTTGAACATTAATTATTAAATTGCAGGGAAAATGATAATTATAATCATATGTTTTCGGCGTGAATTTTTAAGCTAAAATTCTATTTATCCAGATTTACTCACCCTAGCGCGTTAATCGGCATTTCTATCGCTCCTCCCCGGAGGGTATCAACACGCTGGCATTTAAAACATTTTGTCTCTCAGAATTCAATATTAATCTGATTTCTACTCTTCCATTATATTTTCGACGTGAATGGCTAATTTTAAACTTCGGTACTCCCTTGGGTTATTTTTCTTCATTAACATTCGTAATTAATTCAATTTTCGGTTATAATTAATGAGTTAGGCCTAATGACGTTAAATAATGAAATACGATGACAGAATGAGCCTGAATCCATTAAAAATAAAACTGAATTCGTATTTTCTGCAGAAATGTTTACCTCGACAAAAATAAGGTAAAAAGTGTGTCTGAATTGAATTCACTGGTTACGGATGGGCTGTTTGTTTGAGTTATAAAGGATGAATTCTTTTATTGACCTAAAATAAAATTCTGTAGACTTTATTTATATCTTAATTTTTTAAATTAATATACATGAAGAGTAAGTAAAATGAATTATAGAAAGTGTTACCCTTTATTTAAAATATTTTTTATTTGTATGTAAGTTTATATCTTATTTTAATTCTATGTAATGGAGACAACATGTTTTCTTTAATCTTGCTTTTAAAATGTAAAACCTATCAATTAAAGGACGAAACTTTTCATATCAATGTTTCTACAAGATTTTACTCAAAACACTGATTAACTATTCCAAGTATTGCAATTTAATATTTTTAAATTTCTTAGCGATTAATTTTTGGTATTGGTTCAGATTACAAAAGCGTTAGCAATTCCGAGGTCCCCTAGGGAGTAATAAGGGAGTAAACAGCTTTTTTCACTTTTTTATGACTTTATTGTACTATTGTTACATGAAATTTTTTCATTCTTCTCATCAACTTTCGTTTCTATGTTCTTCCTATCATCAATGTACTTTCTCGTCTCTTCATCCTCAGTTCATTCATCCCCGGTCCTCTGCTTGTGTGAATGTGGTCTTTCTCTTTCAATTGTCCAGTTCCCTCACGGCCACGGTTTTAGCACTCAGGAAGATTTCACTGGACAATATGGAACCTATGAATACTTAAAGAGAGTCGGATAGGGGATTGTTAAGGGGACCATGTTAAGGTGTGGGTTACTGCGGAGGTATATTAGAGGGAAACAGTTATTAAAATGACCCCAAAAACTTTAAGTAATTAACCATGGCCCTATCTAGTAATCTTGGTGCGGTTTAATAGCGAATTTCCTTAAGTTGTGCAAGCTGTAAGCAGCTTTTGGCATAGTTGGGGAAATTCTGATTTCCGTATGGGAAATAGTCTTGTGATACTTCTGAATTGATATTTAGAGAGATATCTCTGGGTGGCGATCTGATGGTGATTTTACCTTAAACGTTTAAATGGATGCTATGTACAGGTGGTGAGAGTGAATTAAACTGAAGGAGGACACCAAAGTTCTCTTTGAAAACAGAAAGTCTCCGAGTTCTTCGTTTTCTCCAAATTCATTCTCTGAGTGAATTCTTTTCGCAATCTTCAAGAATTCATATTCGAATGAAAATGATCAATTACGGAGACCTCCTCAGATGAGCTCTTCAGCTCAATTTAATGAATTTACTACTCTAAAAATAATCAGATCTTTCGGAAGGCGAGCGAAGTTTTCTCTCCCTTTCGTATTTAATGAACTGTGATCCCTTCCACCGATTATCAACATTGGGCATCTTTATGCGTCATAGAGAAAGAATTCGTCCTTGGAAAGAGTATAAATTAATATTCTTCTTCACAAAGCGGTGTAACTTTTGGGAGAGATTTCCTTCATCGATTCCTCTTTCTATTACTCTCTTCTCTTATGTTCGATTTGTCTTGGAAGCACAATGTGAAGTTTGGAGGAAATTCGTTCATAAATAGATGGCTATAGCTGATTTATGAATTGGTAATGGAGGTTATCAGAATATTGTTTGGAAAGTTTGTCAAAACCTTTATGGGTGTCTTGTCATGCAGCTTGTCACCTTAAAGCCCACTGGAGAATAATATCAAATATGAGTCTCCTCTAGATTTGGAGTATACATATAAACGATAGATGATGAAGATGGATAATATAACCGAATTAGGTCATTTTGAGGGAGGTATTTATGACGTAGTTTAGTCATATATTTAACATGTTTTTAGTGGTTTTGTCTAATAAGCTAAGGAAAGCAAATGCTATCTAGTAAGCATTCTAAAACATGAAATAAATTAGGGTGGATATGAATGGAATGATGGATGGATAATGGAAGCAGAAATGAGGAACCTGTGGCCTTTTTGCCTTATGTTACCTTTTCGGAAGTTCTAAGAATACTTTTGGTAATTTCCAGTAACAAATTAATGCATTCAAATTATATTTTTCCAATTTTGTTTTTCTCTCTTGAAACTAAAACTGAAACTTTTCTACCTACGTTCACTTAACGATTGAATTCGAAAAAGAAGTTTGCGGAAACAGTTGATTTTGAATAAATAATTATGTTGTTGTTTCATCAACATGAGGCATGAATATGGCCTTGTTAATACCAACTGGCTTGTTGCGTATTTTTATTCATAATATATAAATGAATAAACAGATACATATCCATGAGAATAGTTTCGCGTCTTGATGAAAATGCAAGGGCTGAAACGAGTATTTGTGTCAACAGTTTTGGGTTATTAACTAGCTGACACATTTGAGAGAGAAAGATAGAGTAGGGTCGAGTGAAAGAAAGGGAGAAATCGGACAAGAGAAGGGAAGATCGTCCGTGTTGGGTGGGGGTTCGTGTTTGAACTGTCCCTTTGCATCTGGGGATATTAGCGGAGTTTGCCCTTTTCTTTCCCTGAACGCACTCCTGCGACTCCCCATCCTCTCGCTCTATTGATGCAGCCAACGGTATAAAAAAATCCTTTTCAAACTGCGATCTCCCTTCCTTAATTTTCATTTTGTCCAATTTTGGGAGAACGGGTCTCGCTCTCGGGGATTATTCGGTTCGCGAAATTATCGCGTTCAAATTTAATTTGTCTTCCTCGCTTTTCCTTCCCGTCGGTAGTTTGTGACTTGTATCCGCTTCGATGACGCCGAGATACAGAATTTCGTCCCTGCTTAGAGAAGGATGTCTCTTTTCGTATTTCGGGATTTTCCTCAGTTGTTTCCGATGCTATTAAAATTGAATTTGTGCGTCGAATGTTTTCCGCGAGGCTGGATTCTGATTAGACGTTTCTCTTTGAAGTAGAAGAAATTACCTTGAAATATGAATAAATATTAGGATGTTTCGATACATTTTCAGCTTATTTTGGCGTTAAAGAAACCTTTCCATGAATGTCTCGAATTATTTAGCTTCTACGTATTCATTTTGCTGAAGGGTAATATATATATTGCATTTAATATAACTGAACCCAGTCCATTAATCTACAATTTCGAACAAATTAATATTTAATTTTGTTATTTTTGATAATTTGTTCATAATCTTAATTATTTATTTTCTCTTTGCAGGTTAGTACATGCTGGTTCTTTCACATTATCCTTATAACTGAGGGGAGATCCTTGCCAATTTGTAAGTAGTAACCACTTCTCTCTGTATTAAACTTCAATATTCGTAGAAATTCATCTCAGAATGTTTTTTGTCTTTTCGCGTAACAGGTGAATTACTCTAATAGCTAAGACATACATTTCGGCAATGTTACTAGAAAAAGGCATTCAATGAAAAAATAAGGTATTATCCTCTTGATGATCAGTATTCAGATAAAATATTTTTCTACGTGGTACCTTTTCTCTCCTACGCTTCAAAGTGTAGTCATTCCTTTATACCGAACTAATCTTAACTCTTCAATCTCCATCTTTTTAACCCTCCCCCTTTGGTTCGTTCAAAATGCATTCCTTTCCTGCCCTCGCGGTGCTCCTAAATGGGATCCACCGAAATTGCTTTCCGTGCCATGATTGGCTGGATCTGACGTTCCTTAGGAAGGGACCCACGTAGCAGCGTTTGTCCGGAAAATTTCGGAAGATCGAAATTTTTACATTTTTTGCCCTTACCGGTTGCACATCTCGCCAGCAGATTGGTTTTGCGCCGCTGAGATTGGTTAAGAACGGATCAGGAATGGGGCTTTATTTTGATTGGGAGCGGAAGTTGGGGATGAGGTGAGGAAACGGAAGGGATTGATTGAATGCGGCTTCAACCGATGAGGAGAGAGCGGAACCGTTTGTGAAAAGTCAAAAGCGAACGTTTTTTTGGCTGGATAACCGCTTCGATCAGCCAAATGAAAAAGGTCGCCTAGTTTTTCACTAACCCCTGTCCTCTTCCGATCGGAATAAGACGATTAAAGGGACTCAATCCCGAAGACCCGAGCTCCCATCATACCCTGATTAGTTCCTCCCCTGGCACCGGATTATATTTTTTTAGAGATTTCACCTAGGCATTTACTCAATTAATAATCTATGATCTATTTTCCGCACCGTACTTGGCTCGCCATTTCAGAGACGTCGAGTAGAATGTTTTGGGAATTCCCCAGAATGTTATGAATATCATTGACTTTTTAAAAGTTCAATTGCGACTCTCAGTGGATGGTTATCAACGGATAGATAGGTAGGTTGCGCTTGATATTCAATATGATTCCCTACGGGTATACTTAAAAATCAGCTCTAACGTCTAAGTATACGAGAAATAAAACTTAAGAAATTTCCTTTTATTCAAATACTGGGGAAGTTATCGCGTAAGATCGCGAATATGTGAATACTAAAAAATGTTTTCTACTGTGATCATCATAGGATATTTAACTTGAGAAAAATTCAATTTCTCTGAGAATCCAAGTTTCCCTTAGAAGTACATCCTTCTTTTTAAAAATATTGCATCGATAATATGATGAAAGATTCTTAAATTCTAAAAGCCTGGGTTGATTATTTTACGTGAGGATTTTTTATCCCTTATTGTGCTATTTTCAACTCACTCTTTATATGATAATTATGCGTATATGTTTCCCTTTTACGCGTTCAGTTAAGCATTTTCTGTTCGAACCTAACTGTTCGGTTAATCTCTCACTATTCATTATGACCACTTTTTGATTCAGAGATACTCTGGTTCATATATCTATAAGTGCCCGAGAGTTAGTTGAGTCTCTATTTAAGGGTCTCCGAAGGGAAAATTAGCTTACTGTAACCGAGGTGCTCTCTTCATTTAAATTTATATTCAATTAAAGTAATGGAAGTAATTAATTTCTAAAAATTACGGTAGTTATTCAATATTTGACTCCTCTCCAATGCAGTTTCCTCTTAAAAATGCTGTATGATTGCTTGATGGAAGTTCTAAAGGCAAAATTAGTTATTCATAAATATACTTTAAGCATTTGATCTCATTCTCGCATTCACTTGCACAAATTTCCCACATTTCTAATGGTTTTTGTTTAACTATTACGAGTTAGGGGTACACCTTACCAATAATGTTAAACTCGTACGATCCTATCCTGTTGAGGGTATGGGTCTCTGTTTTCGTATTTTTATACCTCTCGATGTATGCGTGATTACTTTCTCCTTTAGCACTACGCGTTTAACGATGTCTCATTGTATTTGCTCAACGCTTATAATTTTTATAAGTAAAAATGCCCGCTGATAAACAGGGAGAGTCGAGTGCATAACAATCACACACTGCAGTAATGATTTCCATTTTCCAACCATCCGCTCTCTTCGATTCCAATTAATTTTATCAACCCTGCTTGCGGTATTTCTTTCTCTCTATCCTGCCCATTTCCAGTACACATCCCCTCCACAACATGATCCAATCTCAATCCGCAGCCGCTCCCCCATAATTTTTTCCATCCCTTTTAGAATTTTAACTTACATCCCCCTTCCCTTACCTCGACTCTCCCCCATATTTTCCTATCCCATTTGGGTTTGCATGCTCGAGTGATTTCTAAATTTCGACCTCCCATTCATAAATTTGATTAGCCTACAGCAGATAATTGGAGCCTTAATTAGTTTCGTAATTGTCTCGATGTTTTAATCACCCAAAATATCCTGCGATGGCGGCGTTATTTCTTCCGATTTTTGCTCTCTTTTAATTGGGCAACCTTTCCGCTTTATTATCACCAATATACTATCGAGTGAATGGTCGGAAATTGAGATTTCTTAAAGGAATAATACATATTTAAACTTGTGAATTTTTGGTTCATATTTAGGTTTTTGTTAGTGTACATAAAAAATCCTGACTGGGAGAAATAGAGACGTAAAATGAGAATCGGAATAGTCTCTTCCACCACATGAAACGATGTCATGAACACATAAAATCAATTACATAACTTAATACTCTAAGATTATTAAAGTTATAAATACATCAAAGAACTAAGGACATTAGAGAGGCAAAATATTGGAAAAGAAAGTAAGAAAGAATTGTTTTCTGGAGGAAATAACTGTGATATTGCGTGACCACTGAAAAAGACCGCAGTAGGAAAACACAAAGAGAAGGGAGATGTGAAAAACCTGCATAGGATATAGGAAAAAAGAAGAGAACGTGTAGATAAGATAGATACAGATTGTCTTCTTACGAGAATAGTGTATAGACATTGTGTTTTTACTATTAAATGATACTGCACTGGGTGACACCTACTGCGTAAATATCAGTTTATTTCCACTGGAATGATGGAGTAATTCGCTGTTGAGCAATATCCGTAATGTTCGTTGGAATGAGGTTAAACAGAGGTCATTTCTTAGCGAATTCTTTCCATCTAGTCCTAAGTTATGCTCGCATATCATTCCACACTCATAACAGCGGGGCTTCCCATCGCGGCAATCAACTCAGCTATTAAACGTTCCTCTATCGTTTTAATGGGAAAATTCCTTCCCCGAAGTCACAGTAATTTGTGGAAGCTTACCATGCGATGGTGGCTTAAAGCATATGTTTTATTGCGCACCCGAAATCATTCATATTCCCCAGCCGATTCTCGCCTATTATTTTCGTCTCATACAAATCGTTCCTCTATCTCCAACTCCTTACCGCCACGTCATATTCTCCCCCTGACCTTCGCTGCACTTCCGCTATCGCTCCGAACCACGCGAATCGCTCTTTCCGCCCCAATGTTCGAGCGGATTTCTCTCCCCCTCGACGAGGAAAAAAATGGCAGCCACGTATGCGTGTGCATGCGAACGGCGGTGATTCGTGCGGAGGGCCCTAACCCGTTTCGTGTCATTTCGTGCGCTTGCCCTTGCCATTCTCGTCCCCTTTTTCCCATTTCCGCGACTTTCTTCGGGTAACGATCATTCTGTTGGGGCGATTTTCGCCCGCTAAGGATTGTCATATTTTCGAAACGTCAACTCGGAAGTGCGACTTTAGTAGGATCAGCGCGAATTTAAAACGCGTTTGAAAAGGGGTTGGCTCGTTCGTTTTTTTTTCTCGGGAGTATCGGTTAATGAACCTTTCCTTGAGAATTTCGCCATGATTTCTTACTCGTGAAAGGGTTGGTAATTATGGTGCTTATCGGCGGCAATAATCCGCAAGGCTTAATTTCTTTATTTTTCCCTTAGGTTTGCTTTCGGATCGTGATTTTTGTTTTGGCGCTGTGAGCCAAGTGTTTTTCTGAGAAAGACTGCTTTTCGAGGAAATTTTAGCTGATGGAATAAAAATTTCAAGAATAATTCAGTATTCAGTTCAAACCTTAGATTAACGAATCCACATATATGCTCACTCGAATTAATCAAATGCTATTAACAAAGATAGAGAAAACTAATGCTATTTAGTGTATTTTATTGGATTTTATTTCTAATAATCTATAATTTCGTCAAACACAAAAAGTATAAAACTGAATTTGTGTACTTTGTTATTCTCCTTGCTAAATAGCTAAGTATTGATCTTCTCTTTAGTTGATTGTCAATATCAGGTGAAAATAGGAACGAGTCTATCGGCACCGTCAAGTCAAGCATAATCAATGAAGCCTAATTTTGAAACTCGAGTTTTTTAAAAGTTGAAAATCGATTTTCGTTTTATTTTTTTGAGCACCCTTTTTAATTAATTATCTCTCACGTATTTTTTGTATTTTTGATTCAGCTTGAAGCTAATTGGAGAATTTCATTCCTGGAAATGATACGAATATATACAATTATTATATTATTTTATTTACGTTTATTATACGATTATTATGATTAGTTATTGTGTATGCTGAATAAATATCAAAGAGAGCACGCGAAGGAAAAGGGATAGAATACCCAAAATAAACGGAAAGGAAAACTCTTTGCATTCTAGACGTCCTTTGACCATTAGCATATTTTAAACCGTATCTATTTAGGGCGTAATTCGTTTACTTCTTCCGCTGCAAGACTCGGAACAGAGCCGATTTTATTCCTCGCATGTTTTTTGGATTTAGACCGCGTTATTCAATTTCGACGTTGACACCATCACGTCGCTCGTGGTAAAAAAGCCTCTTTGCTCATCTTGGCCCTTTATCTTCCGAGGCGCGTCATTTCCTTTTGCCACGGGGTTGTGTCGTGGACGCCGGTCCGCCCCTTCAGGCCATCCTTCTCCTAATCAAACTTCGCCGTGAAAGAGGGTGGATGCAGGTGGAAGCAACAGACACACACACACAGCACCCCACTTACTGCCATCTCTTCATCCCTTATCCCATCTTCCGTCCCTACTTTCTGATTACTTTTCATGAATCCGTTATGAGCGAAGGGCAAACCAAGTCCTCTCTCATTTTTGTTTATTTTCCCGGGTAAACCGCTCTCTCTCGCTCTACCACGGGGCACACGTCAGCAGGCTTATCGTCGGATTATGTCCCGGCCTTCTTTTTCGCCCGGAGGATTCGTAATCGATGCTTATCTTCATTTTCCGAATATGTCTCGTGTTTGTTTCTATTCTCAGCTTGAGCGATGACATGCTCTCGTGATACTCTCGGTCGGTTTATTTGGAATATTGGCTGCGTTCGTTGGCATCCGGCCCCCGGTTTAGAGAAAATAAGCAGATAAAGTTTGGATTCTCAGCGTAGGTCTAAGAGATCTGAATAAACAAATTTTAAGTAACTACCACTAAAAAAATCCGACTTGACGGAGTAACGTTTTTCCCATGGTGGTGACTTATGTTACAGTGATGTAATGTCGTGTCAGCTTTTCGTTTCTTTGAAGTCGATTGTCTATAATATGACTAGCAATTTAAGATACGAATCTAATGTGGTCGAGATCAGCTTTGTGTTAGACAGCCGCACTAAAGGATTAAAAATATATAAGTGTAATTTTCTTAGGCGTAGAATTCATTGTGACGACAACTTAGGCAAACTAGTAGTAATTCTGAATAGCAACATTAAAAAAAATCTGTGGAAAAAAAGCCTGTGAAAATTACAAGTTATTTTTAATCCCATAGAAAATGAGTAATCTCTGGTAAATAATTTAATAAGCCTTATCCTATTTTCCGTCGCAAGGAACTCGATACGTTGAAATAGAAATGACGATCCGCCTTTCTATAATCTAACAATGAAAGGAAGATTATACAAATCTCTTCTTTTTTAACGATAATTATATCAATTCTTAGGAGCAAGTTTTAAACATTTATTCAAGAGAAACAAGCTTATCCCCTAATACTACGTCGGTATAAGCCGTAACACCCAAGAATGTTTGCGGAAATTTGTTTAGAATTATTTCGGCATGTTTACATTCACTTTGAGTGGATTACGGTGGGAGGGTTTAACGTTTTTCTTTTTTAAGCGTATCTCCTTGGATACACTACCTGATTTAGGCGATCTAAAAGACTCGGAGGAGAATGTGGCAGGGAAAAGATTGAATTTAAGGGTGGAAAAGGCTTTTTTGCTGCGCTTCTTTTCGTTGAAAGAAAAATGAAGGGCGATAAGCGAAACGATGACTTATCTGCAAAAGGGAAGGCGAATGTCTCGGCTGTTTTCCGAGGGCGAATCTTCAGGAAAAAAATCCCGAGAAGTTAAGATCAACTGCTCTTGAGTCATCTTCCTTGATAACTTTTGTGCACTCCCTTACGCGGTGTTTTGATGGATTTTTTAGTCCTATCTCCGCATCTAATACTCGCACCTCCGTCTTTCAAATCCTCTCCAAAAGAGTGAATCCTTGACGGCGAAGTCGCAAATGCATTCACAGGAGTATTCCCCTGCTATCCTTTTGTGAATTTTTGATACTCGCAGGGTTTCTAGCTAGAGTAAAATCTACTTTTTTCTTTCGCTATTTTACATTTCTATGGCTTGAAGGATTCTAAGCATTTTTATTTTTGTTTGTTATCATTCTACACGAATAAGGTCTCGCAATCTAACTTAACCATTGAATGTAATATTTAAAACCTTTATCTTACTATTAGTTTGTAAAAATTTATCTCTATTTACAGATAAATTTTCCTACTACTATTCTTCCGTTTTTAATTTGTACGCGAGTGATATATGTACTAAAAACCTGAAAGGAAAAGTATGAAGTATTTTTTGTTGTGCATTTTCTGTAGTGCTCTTACTTATTGTTGGTTCCTACCTCTTCTTAGACAAATTAAATAGTTTGGTGAATAAAAAAGACACTCCTCTGGGAGTAAACATGCCTATTTTATTTACAATTAAATATTCTGTTTTCGCTGTTATAGAACTATCCAAGTCTTTTTTACGGAAAAATATAGAATTGTAATGATTCACTATTTAACATTGTATTTTTAGTAGCATCTTTCTACATCTGGAAATCACGGGAACTAAACAAGAAAACTTGGATAGCCTTTTATAGAAAAAGGTCGATATCAATCTATATATAGTCCCCACAACTTTTTCAGCCCCATTTTACGCTTTCCTTTTCTTCATTTCCAGTTTTTCCCTGCCACAGAACCTCTTTTTCTGTCTCTTCCTCCACCAAACTTTGTTATTCCCTTCACTGAGCCCTCCCACTTCATCCCTCTTTCCATGCAATCCCTTTTGCCTCTCAATAACATCTTTTTCCTTTCTGTCCCTTTTTTAAGACCTAGTCCATATTCATAGCCCTCCTGACGTTCTCATACATCCTCTTTCTGTCTCTACCCTTTAAAAAATCTTTTCCACCCCTTCTCCATTTCTTTAAACCGCCTTACTCTCCCTCGGGCGCTCACTCCGTCACCTCATAACATATGTATGGATGGACTACATGCCGGAAAAACATTTCATGCGGTTTATTCGACCGTTATGTCGGATAACTCCATCCAAAGTTCCCTGCGAAAATGCTCACAGCAGTATTATTAGCGCACGTGGAGGGAAGGGATGTTTCCGTTTTTTACTTCATTCCCTTTTACCCCAGGTTCGAATCCGTTATGGCATCCATTGCGATCCGTCGGTTTAACGCAATCGTTAGCCAAAGAAAACACACATTTTGCATTTCGAATGTTAATGGAATGAAAAACGTGAGAGGATTATTTAGGAAGGCCGTCGGGACTAGAAATTCCGGGCCGAGATTTTTTTCCCCCCGGAACGCGCGATGGCGGAGTTTTGTTTGAATTTCGCGGCGGCCGGATCCATTTTTAATACGCAAAAAAGATATGCCGTCGCAGCTCCGCCGGGGAGTAATTGCTAGTTACAAATTAAAATGATTCGAAAATCTATCAAGACCGTGCGGCTTGCCCGCGTTCCGTTCTCCCGGAATTTAATTTTAGACTTCGCTAGTCCGGAAAATAATGAATGCAGAGAGGGCGCTAATGTTATAAACTTCTCTTCCATGCAGGATTTAATTACTTCATGCGTCGATGTTTACCGTGAAAACGCTTGCATACCTCGTTATCCAAACGTTTTAGTTGCATCGCTAATAAGTGGACGCTCTCCAACACCTCTGTTTATCGATAAAGCAAGGCAAAGGGGTGGTTGTTGGCTTTTTATTTATCCCGCGCTGATTTTGTGCCCCACAAAAGATCGCCAATTTGTAATTGTATATTCATCCGCGTTCCGATTTCCAAAAGAACCTTTCTCAAAAATTGGGAAAGTATGATCTCCGACGGTCGCGGCGCCCGAAAGGAATCATTAGCGCGGTTTACAATGTTGCCAGATTATTCGGCGGGCTGTTTACGCGTAAACACACCCTTGATGGGAATTTGGCGCGCCCGGGATTATGAAACTTTTCGGCGCGCGCGCGCGATTCTTCCCCGACCAAGTTTTCCGCCATTTATCTTTTATTCCGGTTTCATTTTTGTCGCGACGCCATCACTTTTTTTTGGGAATTTTTTACATCTCTCTCCCGGACCATTATCAATCGATCGCCGCCCCTCCAGTAGCCCTCTTCCTTTTTTAGCTTAATAAACTCGGCTGACGAAATTTTCTAATTACATTCGAGGGATTAGAGAGAGAGAGGAAGGGATGACAAAACTGTGGATGTCATGCACACCGTTGCCTGCGGAATGGAATATAAGTTCATTTTGGGGTTTTCACTAAGGCCCTCGAGTAATTTACTCGCTCGCCGTTCTCTTCCTCCCAGCCATCTTCGTCTCCCCCCTCGTTTTGCTATCGTTTTTCCTTCTCTCGTCCTCGAATTCTTCCTCCGCAATTTTCCGTCTCTCTGTTTGAATATTACAACTAATCCGCGCTTCATTCCCGCGTATCCCCCGTGAGCACCGCCGGAATCTGATATGGAAAATGCGTGGTTCGACTCTAAATTCCTCGTTGGCGACCCTGGAAATGATGAGATCCTAAGCAAAATAATTGGGTTGGCGGTTAGCGTTTTATCGGGTTTGAGAGAAATTTTAGCTGGAGTTAGTTCCGTTCAGTACAGTGGTGAGTCTACGTTTACAACTCTAATTTCTCAGATTTGGCAGTATGTGTTTGATTTAGGCAATAAGGTTTTTGGAATTAAGTCGCAGCGGGATACCGTATCCCCAGGCAGGGCGTTTTAATCGTAAATTTTTCATCTCGTTGAAAAATTTGAGACTGTTTGGTCAAACTTCCACCAAAAATATTGAGGAAAGCATATCATTAGATACAGATGGAAATTTGTGATTCTCCATCTGTTGTGAGTACAGATGTTTAAATGGTATGACTTAAATGAAAATTTTACCCCTTGACGTAACGGAAATAGAATCGTATTTTTTGGGTAAGATCAAAATATTGACTATAACAGAATGTTTATGAATGATATGCTGTGTGTTATCATTGGTTGGCTGTGTTAAAGTATGAATGATATGCTGTGTGTTATCATTGGTTGGCTGTGTTAAAGTATTGTCAACATATAGCCTGATATAGACAGGAAACGAAGAGACCTTGATCGTTGTATAACTCATGGTAAGGGTAATAGTTTAATTTTTCCTTCTCCTACACATAGTCGAAATAATGGAGCCCAAATAGAGGATAACAATTTTTATAATTTAAATCATGTCCTCATATTCAAAAATACTTCTGTCAGAACTTTCAGATATATTTATTACTTTTAAAATGGCGATTACAGAATTTACTATGTTGGCCTTGACTTTGTGGTAGGCTTCTAATCCTTGAATTATCTAATTCTTGAATCCTTTCATTTCATCATAATGGCGATTACAATTATGGAAATGTCTATACCGATCTCCACCATATATATCGAAGGTATTAAAGTAGACGAAAGACATTATTTTTATGGAAACATTTTTAAAAGTGCTTCAGCAGCTGAGGTCATTACCTACTTTTTTTCCCCAACGAGGAATCGATCCCAAGACCACTTTTATCGAAGTCGAACGCGCTATCAAATTGGTTATCCGGAGCCCTGACATATTTATAGTGGGAAAAAATCTGCATATTTGATCTCGAAGAGGAACACAAAAGTTTCACCGTATAAATATAAATAAAATTGAGATTAACCCAACTGAGACATAGATCAGTCCTGAAAGTTCCTTATTTTTCGTTCTTTGATCGATTCCACGAATTGGTATTCTTTTCGAAATTCCACACTCTGGAATCCCTCGCACCAAACCCTAGTGAACTTTCTCTTTGTCTCCTAGAATTTTTTATTCGATCCTCCAACTTTCGACTTACCGCCTAATATCTTTTAAGCACGCATTTCCTTTCCTTTATTTTCTCTTGATGCGCGCGAGTATTTGCGTCCGTCTTCTTTCTCCTTTTACTCGACTATAATTTCGCGTTTATCACCCCTTGAACCGCCGCCTCCCCTTCACGATTATCTCTCTTGGGTTAGGTGGAAGTGCAGGCTATCAATCTCACCCTTAAAAAAAGACGCTCTCCTATCTATCTCTTCTTATCTCCCATGCGCCCGCCTTGCTACGCTGTCTTTCTTTAGCCTTCATTTCCGTCCTCTCATTTATCCCCGTCTTTCCTTTGCTCCGCTCTTTCTTCATTTCGTCCCCACACCGCCTCATATTTTTCTCCCTCTTTGTCACCTCATTTGTCCTTTACTCCCTCCCCATTCGCACTTCTCTGACTCACCGCACTTCCTCCCTTGCGTTTTACATTTTTTTC
This sequence comes from Pachydiplax longipennis, assembly GCA_036926295.1. NCBI lineage: Eukaryota > Metazoa > Arthropoda > Insecta > Odonata > Libellulidae > Pachydiplax > Pachydiplax longipennis. Next base: position 55,889,852 of record JAVFKF010000004.1, read on the forward strand.
TTCGCCTACGTTGTCGTGGTGCTGTTTGTCCGACACTCTACTCCTCGTCATTGCCTTTCGTTTCTCGTTTTTAAGCATTCATGTCGTCATTAGCACAAAAAAAGCCTTTACTATTTCCCTAGCCGTATTTTAGTCTCGCTCTAATTACGGTCCTACGTTTCCTTGGGACTTGTGTACGTAACAGATTCTGCTACTTAAAATAACATTAATTTTTTTTCTTTACATTCCTTTCTCCGGACTGCCGTTCCTCTTTGGACGTTTACGTATGTCGCGGAGACATTTCCGTGAATTCTACGGTGACCGAAATTAAACGGATATCTATTACTATCCTCGATGCATCCCGCGTATGAATTTATATTTTTATGACTTCAAAAAATAATTTGTTGTCTTGTTATATGATGGTCTACCAAATTAACGCCGAAAGTCTTTAATCTGTGATCGATTTATTTTATACCTTTATAAAGTGTGGATTCCTCCTCTTTCTTAATAAAAATTTATCGTAGAAAATAATGCTCCCAGTATCCTTCAAACTTTTGAGGATTGGTTGCCACTTATTCAAATTTACTTTCACGAGGAAATGACCAATTTATGTAAAAATCTTTTTCAGTTTCTATCTGAACACCAACCCGTCTTAATGCGCACACCGTCAATATCATGTGGAAATAAATAGTAAACACAGGAAAACTTCGGTTCTTTCACCTTTTACCTATTTAAGCTATCGACTATTTTCAGATACCGAAGTAACATTTTGGAAACGACGTATCCTGATAATGTAGCTAAAAAAATTCCAATTACATGGAGTGGTCGCCTTGTTTGAAAATATGAGTCGTATTGAAATTATGAAATCCAAAACAAGTTTTACTACCTCTTCATGACAGTTGAACTTAATTTTTTTTTGAGGCGGAAATATCTGTGTAACGGGGAGATATGAATTATAAAAATGTCATAAAATTTATGTCAATAAAAACAATATAAAGAATTATGTCAATTAAAACAATCCAGACAACGATTCATTTGTGAAAATTGATGTTTAATATCTAAATGTTGACAACTTTTGACCCATTTTCCATTCGTCTTTGAAGTTTAGGATGCAACTTTTCCTACCAGTTTGACAACTCAAGACAATTTTGTTTACGTAAATGCTTACAAAACCTTTATAAACATCTTAGAAATTCGCGCGAAAGTGAAAGTAACGATTCGCCGTCTTCGTAAAACGTAACAAATGGAACTTGTCCGAAATTTATCGCGATGGAGTCAAAGAGTATGAGTCAACGGTTAGAGCTTTTATCGTGTGGAATGAGGAAAAGAAGGAATTGGGGCGTGCATTGGGCAGAGGGGCCTCAAGTCCTTGTTTTGAGGAGCCTCGGGGGCCACATCGACACCACTACGCGCATGCGTGCGTCACCTCTCGCCGACCTCGAGATTCTTTCACGTACAACCCTTTCTGCGTTCCTGCGTCGAGCGCGCGCGATTGGGTCTCGCCCGTTTTTTAGTCACTCATTCAGAGCCTCTCTTTCTTCTCATTGTCTTCGATTTTCGTCTTTCCTTCCTCTCCTCCTCTCTATTAATAAACAGCCTCGACTCTCTGTTAATAACGCCCGAAGGTCGCCCATTGCACATGCATTCCTAAAAGCCGTGTCATTGGAATTTAGATTGGTTGAGTAACCCAAGAGTATGCGGCAATTAATGCTTGATGATGACCGCCGGAAATTCCTTTAATATGAGCGCAGTTTCTTTGACATTATTTATGGGGTACGTAAATTATTCGCATTCGAGTAAATATGATTTCAGTATAATAATTTCAACGTAAAGAAAATTTTATGAGTGCTGCAGCTAAGTAAGACACATGATTTACCGTTTTACACTCATATCACAGACTTATTTTAATATGAAGCTCGTTTGTATTTCATGAATATGACTTAGGAAGTCGAAATTAGGAACAAGGTTGAAGTTATGAATGATGGAAAAATATTATAGCTATCCCAAGGAAAAACTGATATGAAATAAGACTGACAGGACCGGGAAAAATATTCTATTTAGTTTTAACTTTTTGAATGGTATGAATACATGTAAAATAACCCTTAATTGATAGTAGAGTAATTTAGTGTTTAAATTCCTACTTTCCTTTTAATCTAATAAACTGCGTTATACCACGTTCACTTCGCTTAGAATGGAATCTCTCGATAACTTTACGTAAATAAAGTGATCGCCGTAAAAATAAGTTGGAATATACATAAAAGCTAACTTTCCGTCCTGCGTTTTCCGGCAAAACTAAATTAATCGCGTTATCGTTTAGGACAGGGATTAACTCCCAATTTCTCCCACCACACTCCTTCCTTGTCCCAGCGGTTCGCCTTCTTTTTTCGTCTCCTTCCTGGCGCCCAAAAATGTCCAGAATTTCATTCCCATCTCGCTCTCATTTAGCTCCCCTATTTGTTTCCTTCCCATTCCCTTATTTTAATAGGACACCCTTAAGTCTTCTCTTAATCTGCATAAAGACATCAATTCCTCCCTCGCCACACTCGTACTCCGCCACTTATACTTAAGCTCTCTTTCTTTCTGTTCCATTTCTTTCCACATCCTTCCGTTCCTCATTCCGCTATTCTCCCTTAAAAGTATGCATAGATGTTCTCCGTTTCATCTCCATTCTGGCTAATGTCCCTCTTTCTCTCTCTGAAGCCGTTTTCTTACCTACCTCCTTGCCAATATCTTCTCCCTTCGCTTGTGGTAACCTATTTATTCCTAATCCTCACCCCAACCTACGTCGTACACTCAGCCGTTCATTGTTTTTTTTTCTTCCTTCCACACCTGTTTCTTTTCTTCAATCCCATTTCTTTTCTCCTTAAAATCTGACTCGTTCCGCTCACTCGCACGTCTCCCGCCGCTTTTTTCCTTCTCTCTCTCTCGTTATAACTCATTCATTTCCCCCGTCGTTTATTCATCTCTTTCATTTATTCATTTTCTCTTTCGTTCATTCTTGTTTTTCTTCCTTTACGTTTTCTTCAACCTCCTCTGCTCTTTTACCGAGTAGTTCTTACTTCGCGAGCGAGTGATTATTACTCTTACGAAGTAAGTGTGGCTCATTATTCGTTTTCTTTAAGTTTTATGAATTAGTTTTTCTGTTTTCCGTTCTATAGGTTTACCAAGTTAGCTTGTATGACGTTATTTTTGTAGGCAGTTTTTATTGACGATTCTTGGTTTTAACGAAATATGGCATATTCCATCTTTATGATGTTCTCTTATTCTTTCTTTCCCTCTATTTTGTATTTTCCTTTACCTTACATCTCTGATATTCAATGATAATACTCTATCGTTCTTGTATCTTTGATTTCTATACTTATGTAATTCTATACCATATACTTTTCTATGGTTCAGATGTTTTCTTTGAAGAAAACCATTTTATATTTTGTCTTACATTCTATACACCTTCAATATTCAATTCTTCCTTATGAACCTCTTTTCTACAAGTTCGTTGTATATTAGAAGAACCATCTTCATTTGGATTTTTAAAAATAAGGTGGCGCCGAGAGTAATCGCAAACTTGTGTGCAGAGTAGATTACATACAGCCCAATGTTAAAATTTTCTGCGATTTCTGGTCATTTTCGTAATGTTTTACATTAGATATAATTCGCTGAAAAATTGAAGTAGTTGATAAAATATAAGCATCCTTATGAATACGTTTCTGTGATGTTAAGTCGTTTTCTGATACAGGTCTGAAAGAGAATGACAGGCTAAAGTAGATCAGGTCATATCATATCTACCAGTTTACTGTATATTTTTATGTGCTCCAACAGCTGAGGTGGTTTCGCACATGAGCCCTCACCGAGAATTGAACCCGGGACCGTTTTCATCAAAGTCGAACGCATAGCCCATTTGGCTATCCGGACGACCCCTACCTTTGTTTATGTCCCGTTTACATGTATGTAGTTTTACTGTTCTTCTATCCAATTCTTTCCTCTACCAATCTTTACTTTCCTTTATCCTCTCTTCCCTCACATCTTTCTCTTTGTATTTGTCCTTCTACAAGTGGAACACCACACTACAAAGCATCAAATTTTACTCCTCTTAAATGTAAGTCTCTTTCTCGTCATTCGAGTCCCTCCATTTCCCCTCTATTCCATCTCACTTCCTCTCTCTTCTTTCCTTCATAGCGTCACCCTTCTACAAGCGTGTATCTTTTACACTCCGATCACGCTCTCTCCACTCCCCTCTTCCTCTTTTTGACCTCTCTCATTTCCCCCTCTTCAATCTCTTCCAACTTCGTCGCCTCTATCCTTCGCTACCACTTTCCCTTATTTTCGCTCTTGTCATTCTCTAACACGATCACTTCTTGCAGATATGACCGTCTCGATATTCTAAGGAATTCTGTTGAATTAGAAGACAAAACTTTTTAATGTCAACATTTTTTACGAGTGTTGAAAAGAGAATTAGTTACGGTTTTCGTCAAACAAAAAAGTGAAGAGAAATCCAATATTGGACCCCCTATGAAGATGGAAGCATTGTTTCCGAAATGCGCATCGGGATTCTGAATAACTGGTGACCGCTGAGCGATTATCCGTTTCCCGGGAATCGCCCTAGACGGTTGCCGCTGTCGGCGCTTGGAGAACCTTTGTCTCTCAGTTCTATTACGAGCCAAATCCATTCTGTTTGCAGGATACATTATTACGATTTTAGTATACATGTTTTTATTACGGATATATAGGTACCTTTCTTGCCAATTATATGGAGACTTTGGCACAGGATTCTGTCAATGAACGAATGTTTTTCATTCCTTGAATTATTTTTAATTTGAAATTGTTTGATTTGGAATACTTGAATAACGCGCAACCGAAAATGTCTTTTGCTGATTAGGCACTTCAGCATCATTTTACTTAGTTATCTCTGTTTAGAGTTATTAATTCAAGAAGCGGCTTTATTAATTAGCAGACTAAATATACATTTCATTCATGTTCATCCTTTTGGCCCAACTGAGCTCCTTTCCATTTTTGAACCATAGTTCCTTTCCGACCCTCCCGGAAGTTTCGACTTAGGATGTATATGTTCTTGGCGCGAGTGATGGCAATGTTTTTTTTCCTGAGTAGGGAAGAAGAGAAGTCTTTTTTTGGCTGTCGCTGTTCGATGGTTCGTGAGAATTCTGGAGTTTTTGGCGTGAATTTGCGGACGAATTGGCCAGGAAACATTTATTCGCCGTATTTTTCATTTGGGATTTTCGATTTAAAAGCGTGAAATAACGGCAGTCGACGTTCGCTGGTGAATTCATGCGCTTTTTACGGATTAATCATCAAATTTAAAGCATGAAGAGTGTTTCGCTTTTCATCATCTTTAAATGTTTATAATAGTTTCAACTTACTGATAACTAATATGAAGTGAAAATCTCCTTTATAGTCTTGCCTCATGAATAAATTTGGTTTTATGGTCCGTAAAATCCCTACTCTCTGTATCTTTTGATGATGTTCGTACCCTATATTATGTCTCGTTTCTGAAGTTCTGTACTCTTAAAGGACCATTCTTGTAGTTTTAGTGGAATGGAAAATTTCTGTTTTATTACATCAAGTAATGCCGCATACATTTGTCTTTTTTGAATTCTTCGCACAATCAATTTTCATACAAATGGGTCGATATTTCACCGCAACTTTCCAATAATTCTTCATCCGACACTTGTTACGTGAATGTCCATACGTATATTCTTTTCTTTCCCGCCAACTTGCCAACCAGCTCTTCCATTTCCGAACGACGCTTCAAACGCACTTCCCCCTCCCACATCTTCGTAAACCTCCTCAACGCCATGTCTTTCTCCTTATGTATTCCGCGAGCGCGCATCTGCCACTCCCCCCTCCCGCCTCCCCCTTTCCCCCTGCAGCTTCCATCTTCCTCCGGGGAACCCTCTATGAGTTCAGAAGAGAGAAGGGTAAAGGAATGGAATAGGGGATGGAATTAAATGTGGAGGAAGAAAGAGGACAGGGAAAGGTGTGGTTGAGAAGATAGGAGTAGCAAAGCGAGCAGTGCGAAAAGTGAAGAAAATGGAATGAGGTAGGATGAAAGAATAGAAAAACATGTTAATTTTAGGCTTCAGTTTAGCTCTCCGTTTCCTCCCGTCCTATTTTATATTCTGTTTTGAATGAAAATATGTGGGCTACTTTAGATGTAAGCGGTTGCTGAAACAGTTCGTGCAGAATGAAGATGATTCTTTTTCTTTCGTGAAAATAAAATAATGTTGCAAAAATTTACAGTGTATAAATACTCAAGCATCTTAAATCAAATGAAAAAAAAATTGTAGGAGAAAGAAGAGGTCGTCAAAACGAAAAGGAAAAGGTTAAATGACTTCAAGGTATGGCTTTCTGAATCATATTGAGCGTAAGCATGATCGAGGAAACAAAAATAAAACCGTATTATTTGGCCACCTAAACTCTTGTTAAAGAATATGCCATCTTCGTCTCTTGAATAGGGAAAATGATTTTCTTTGACTGGTTTGGTGATTTATGATATCGCCAGACTATGCCACTGTAATTATATCATGTGTGTATGTCTGCTTATGTATATCTATATCTATGTGTTAAATTATAGCTTTTCAGATATGTTTTGAGAATCTTTCGGACATGAACTTGGTTATTCCTATCGTGTCACTATGGCAACATTAATTTTTCGTGTTATAATATGCCATGAAAAGTTATTGGATGATGAAGTTGATAAGGAAATTTGATGAAACATACAAATATATAATTCGGAGGAGATTGTTATTAGCTTTGAACAAATTTACTAGCGAGTAGGAAGAAAAATTTTTGCTTTGTGGCAAGACGTTCATTTTAAGTTACCACTCGAAATTCTTTACTTTTATTAATTAATTTTAATACCGGTTTCATTTCGTGTAACTGTGTCGTATTTACTCGGAATACGGTGTTTGTTGTACATCCGCTTTCCCCATCCATCTCAAACGGAAGACTCAAATTTATTAATCGATATCGAGATTTCTATGAATTTTCGATGTAAATTGAGTGGGCGAGAGACAGAGCAAGATACGCGGAAGAGACACATGTAAGCGCGGCGGTGGATGTGTACGCCCGAGAAAAAAGAATGGAACAGTGCGCATACTTCGCTGGTTCGAACGAAAAAAGCGCCGGACAGGTCCGATTTTTCTCTCTTTGATTCTTTTCCCCTCTCTTTCTCTACGAATCCATTCGCTCCGACTCCATGCATTAATGATCGTCCGCTCGTTTGTAGGATATATTCGGAGCGACAATTTCCAGCGAAAGAAATCTTTGCTTGTGTGAATCCTGCTCGGATGATAGTGCTTTTCTGCGTGGGTTAGGGTTGAGGGCAGCAAGTCAGAAATCAAAGAGGAAATAAAAATAAGTGGAGACGAAAACAAACGGACAGAGGTCCGAATGATTGCATTCGTCTCCTTTGACGACATCTATTCCTCAAGAGTAATGACCTCCGGATTAATTTATAGTTCCTCCTTTTATCGATCTAGCGCTAGGTTGGAGATATTTCTCCCATAAACTCGTTTACAATGGCGCGTTTTTATCACCGAGAGATTTCCTCCTTCAATGCTCTATCCTAGGATCGATAAGACTCCTACTGACGAAACTTTGTCGTCATGAGTCAGTACTCCGCGATTCTGTTTGCTTTTGTATTAAATGCCTTTATTTAGGCGAGATAGAGATTAAGGAGTCTCCTCTTCCATTAAACTGTCGTCAGTGGCATTTATAGTGTATGTTTAAACATAAATATAATAAAAAAATTAAGGAAGAGTGGATTCAAAAATAAGCCTAAACAAGATCCACATTTGGAAAACACCCACAAAGAAGGGGGTGTGAAAAACTGGCGTCAGCCCACTAATGGTAGAAGAAAGACGATCGAATGGAATCGCAAAAGCATATAATACGTTAAAAATGAGATAAAATGAAGTTTCATTTTATCTAATTTTTGGTATAATATCTACCATTATACCGTATGATATCTACCATTGGTCACCCTGCAATCATTCACTCATAAAGAGGAAATATAAAAAATCAGCATTCCATTGTCTTATGTTCAATTTCTGATTTTTCTTTTCTATAAGGAAGGAATCTCAGAAATGTTAATATTATAATAACTGTTTACACAAGAATGCTTCACTTGACGTAATTTCGATTTAATTTCAGTGGCAACGGTATCATACTATAATTTCATTCCTTTACCTTGGAATGAAAAACTTAAGGAATGACTTGAAAGAACAAGGAAAACTCAACCTTTGTTCATACTCAGATTCGAATTCTGGTAATTGCACGGCAGAGAATAGAAAAATTTCCGCAAAGGACGTGTAAATATTTTCTATATCACTTACCATAAGAACTCTTAGATCGTATGTACTTATTCTAGCGGAGAGTGAAAGCAAGGAACGAAATTAAAACGTATGAACTGGCGTAATTCACGAATTAATCGAATGCTAAGATGGAAGGGTTAAGAGAAGCATGTAGATCACGTCGCTGGCGCAATTATGTGCTGTCGCTAAAAAGTTTGGAGAGCTCCTTTCCTTGGAATTATTTCTCTAGGAGATCGTCGAGAGTGTCTCGAAAGAAATGCACTTCCTTTGTGGATGCAATTAGCAGGCGTTGTGCTCGATACTCGGGACGGACGTGCGGCTGTGACTAGCGTGTGACCGCGCGCCTTTCGCAATTTTATCGTTGATTGTTAATTCGGATCGCAAGGCCGCCTTTTCAATTAAGTTAGACCTTGGCCGTAAAACTGGCGCTTACTCCAATTAAAACTCTCTTCCGACTTTCCTTCCAGTCCTTAATCATAAGCATTGATGTGTTCGGTGGGAAAAAAACTTTTCTTGTGAATGACCGTAGGAAACCCATTGATGCAACGTTACGCGAAACGTTAATTCTCCTCTCGCAATTTGTAAAATTTAATCCGATGTCTCGTGAATTCGTTATGTTGTCTACAACAGAAATGAAATATGTACTATTGAGTTCTGAAAATTGTGAACGACTCGAAATTGTTTATAAATGTAAACAAATTTCCTTGTTAGTCGAGATTTTGGAGTCTGAACCTCTATCGTGATACTTTTTCAGGTGTCTACCGAAACCTCAAAATAAAGAATTGTTTGAAAGTTTTAAGTATTCCTCTTGAACGTATATTACTTTACGACGTAAAAAATTAAGATTTCTCATATTTTTACGGTATTTTTTATGAGATTACGACTTCTTATGTATGTACCACTAAACGACCACATGATTTTAGTAGTTGCTAAAACTTCCCATTTGGCTATCGGGAAGCCCAGAGTTATTATTATTCTATTTTAGAATAGGCTAACGAAAGCTATAGAGATTTTAAAGCTGTTTTAGATGACGAATAATACGGAAGAGATTTAAACTCGGAAGTTATATCAAGGAATAAAATCAGTCATAAACTTGCTACCGTCATAGAGATGATCTTGTTCCCTTCTAAATTTTAAATAGATGCCTAGCACTAAGCTTGAATTTGAACGAATAAGCTAAAGCTGGCGGCGAGAAAATTCGAACACATATTCTTAACTGTTTCAGTTAGAGCCTCGTTCAGCTCATGTGTATGAGCTGTCAATGCCATTGCTGCAATGACATCATGCTAGGGAAAGAATGTAATTACTTTATGCGCAAACGTCATGTCTTCCGGTTATGAATAACTCGGTGACGATAACTTTCGATGACATGTGCAATGAAGAAGCTACCGCAGGGAAGAATGATGCCGAATTAATTCTAATTTTGGAATGGTATTCGCGCAAATTAGTTGATTGAAATATCTGATGGACGTGAAGACCCTCGTTTGTTGAAATTGAATTATTTCGCACGATTTCTGTGTGCGGCCTTTTAAAATAGGAACTTATTAATTTTTGTACTTTGTTGAACCATCGAATTGGATTTTTTAGCTGATTTCTTGCGTATTAATTGCATAATTAGAATAGCTACACTTTTATCGATGAATCTCTTAGTTATTAAAGGCGAAAATTGATAAGTGAAATATATTCGGTTAAAATTGCTGGTTTTTTACGTTATTTCTTTTTGTATATCTTTATTTTCCATTCTTTTCTGTTAAACTTCGAGCGATTATTTTTCGAAACATGAATCAGATGAGGCTTTCTCGGCGGTCTATGTAAATTCCATTAGCTGTTATTCATGTGTCCATATATCTATTTTTGCTTAGTTCATTCTAAGTGTCATACAGAGAGTATTTTATTCGACTGTAAGATATCTCCGAACATTCGAGTGGTGTACGTAGTAGTGAAAGGGGGACATTTGAGGGATCGGGTGGGGTGATGGAGTGGGGTGTGGTTGGTTACAGGAAGTGCGTGAACAGAATTTAGGAAAGGGCTATTTATGGATCGGATTCGAAATGCGCGTAGTGGGAGTGAGCGAGGCGATTGCAGGGGTAAACGTCCGTCCCGCGTCGTATTTGAGTGCAGTTCGAGGCTCTTATTCTGGTCGTCATAGCTCCATTGGTATACGTGTGGAATGTGGGGACGTGTGGAGAATGCTGCGTTGGGAAATACTTGCAAGGATCCCTTCCGTTAAATTACATGCTTTTATGTCGAAAGCACCCTGTTACTGGAAAACTGCGGAAGGAAATCCCTTTTATTGTCTTTTCTTTGAGCAAAAGGGTGCTCTTGAGGTTTCCCTAAAATGCTTAATGTTCATCTGATGACTTAGTATGGGCGGTTGGGTGCGTAAGAACGCTGTTTCCCATCTATAAATTGGCATTATAATAAACCGTCTCCTCACTCCGATATAGGATGGCATACTAATTTCATTTCCTTTTGGAATGGAATGATAGATTAGCCATTCTTGCTACCTCTTACGTTTTCTTACGAATGATTTTTTGATCAATATCCTACGCGTTGTTCTTTGAAATTTTAAGCACAGATAATGCTATAAGTCATTTCCTGTGTTTAAAAACAATCTATTTTTAACTAGTCACTTCCGAGGTTTAAGTATCGCTTTCCCATAAAATTAATGGATTGTCGATGGGCTTCATTAATAATTTATGGTTGTTATTTATGGTTGGTATTGTACAATAATATTTAAAATTCCATCAGCCTAGTAAACTTTGTACATAAAAAATTGCTCATCACCCCTTGTTTATTTTTTCAAACATAAATTACCTGATGCAGAAGGTAAAGTAGCTTTGATGACACAAAAGAAGCCCGCATAAATTCAGATTTCTTTCAACTTATATTCTATTCATCCCTTTTCGATAAGCCTTTAAGGATCAGTCTCATAATTACGCATTTCCGACTGATTAAGTTTCCTTAAATTCCCCATAATATCCGTTTCGTATTTTCATTTCAACATCTGCGTCTCGCTAATGTGGCTGCAGCGGAGAGATCCTTTCTTAAGATGCGAGCCCGTTCCCCATTTCACAGAAATCTTTTTTATTTTTCATCTCCTTCTTAATATCCTTTTCCCTATCTCTTTCTCCTTAATCCACTCGAGTGTATTGCATGAAAATCAGGGTACGGCGTCCTTTAGGTCCGCTTGTGTGTGTTCTCCTCTGCCCTTTTTCCCTAATGACCAACTCTTAAACCGCTTCGAATGGGGCCGTAAAAATCGACCTGGCATGCCATCCCGCGGGGAATCCGGCGTCCTTGAGGTCTGCGCGAAATCGTGCTTGGGAGAGCGGGCAAAAACATGAGCCGTTGGAAGTGCAAGGGATTTAGATTGCAAGCGGAGTTAGCGCTAAGGGATCGCTGATCCGCTTCCAAACAAGCGGACTTGATTCCCAATCCCACGTCTCCCAAAGTGTTATAAAAGTAAGTTTTATAAACTTGGGAGAACTTTTAAAATCTCAGTTATCCTTCCTCGGCCATCGATACTCCTACGCTGTTCGTTTTAGGAGAACTCGTATCCTGGCAAATATTTTCTTCAATGCAAGATAATGGAATATCAAGGCGCTTTTTTATTATGACAGCCGCTGTTACAACCAAGGATCCTTTTAAGAGGGTGAGATCTAGGTTTCGGAATACGTTTTTGGAATTATACTTATTCAAAGTTCATCATGATTGACTATTTTCTCTTTGATTGAAATTCAGGAAGTCGAGTAAATAAACGACAGACTCCTTGGGATCCCAGTGTACGCATTTTGGGGCTGAAGAATTCAGCCGCACGGTGGCTGAAAAGGAATAATTTCTTCTGTTTTCCTATTCGTTCTTCAGAATGTATCTCCATGAAACGAAACTTGTTTCTCTTAACAGTATTTGTTGTTTCATATCTTGTTATTTCCGATGTCCAAGTAATTAATTATAAGTATATAATTTGAGACCATATTCGCAGGGCAATTTAACGATATGACGGGCATATCATTAATTCACTCCTAAATTACGAATTCCGACGGATGAAATGATAAAAATAACTCCCTCACATTTACTTAATTAAATCTTTAACTCATCGGGTTCCAATCGTAAAATAGTTGGGCGTTTTCATGAAAGGAATTTTTATAGAAGCCATGAGCTAAGGTTCTCGAGAAGAAGGTCATGGAATCAAATAAACTCGCGAATTATATGCACACTGTATTTGTCGGAATATTTTTAATTTTCTCAGGAGCCATGCAGCGCCGGAAAGACCGCAATAATCATGGATTTTAATTATGCAAAAAGCCATTGAAACCGCGAGGCTCGTAAAGCTCCTTCCGTTGGAGTGATTTCTTTAATCCAAATTCACCGCGAAAATCTGAAATGAGATGATTTTCGAATGAGAGGAAACTTTCCGTGACAAAATGAAATTTTCAAGTCGATAAGTTGATTAGTTATTTATCTCCATCCGATCGCACCTCTATAGTAATTGCATGAATATTTAAGCAGATTGAGCCAATCTATATGCAAGTAAAACCGCGAGAATGAAAATTATTGAGGAAGTAGATTCTTTCCTGGAGACTTGCGTGACCTTCATTTTTTTATGTATTGTGCTTTGTATAGCGTTGTAGCAGATCAATTCGCAATGATTTTCCACTTGAGATTATATAGAGTTTGTAGAATATTAATTTCGTGCAATTTTCTTACATGGGATTACATGCATTAATTTGTGCCTCTACTTTAGTTTAATTGAATTTACTTGAGTAGTGGTCCAACATATGGCTTATGACGGCCGTCTCCCTAATTACTTTATATTGCGCCCATACTACCCTGAACAAGTGACCATAAATAGTTATTTTTATCCATCCAGTATTCAATATCTATTCATCCCATCTGCGCATATCCTAAAGAGACCAATAAATACTGTCTATTTCCCTGGTTTCTTTGATCATTTCCTTTTGAAAATCCTGACCAATATTCGAGTCAATCGAGTGTTTCCTCCTCTTAAATTGACCCTAGTTGAAATATATGAATATAGTAAAAATTGACTACATTTAATCCATTAATCGCAGTTCGACATGCTGTTGTCGGATTCCCATCGTGGAGTCCAGCAATGAAGTAAGAAGTGAGTTACAAAGGTATCTGCATCAGTTAGAAGCGAATCTATGGGATAGGCGACCCCATTTTCCAGGAAATGGGGCCGTCCTCGTTTCATTAGACGCAAAGCGGGAAGTGCCCTCGTATTTCTCTGGCTGGATCGGGAGTCCGCCATCGGCAGCGTAACGCCCCCCTGAGCCGATGACGAACCCTGTGGCTCGTAAACGATGGACGTTACGACAGACGGAAAAATGCTGCGCCTTTTTCTTGGAGAGCACGTTTTTATACGAGAGTCCGTGGCGACTCCGTGGTACCCCTTCCAAGGCTAGTCATGCCTCGCTTCGTATACCTCAATTTTTTTTTCACATCCTTGCTCCATCCCTTCTCCTTGTCTTTTCTGTATTCTAATCTCTTACCTTCCTTAGATTACTTCATCTCTCATTGATGTTATCGCATTCTGTCATAATTACACACACGTTACCTCAGGTGTGGGGGAATACCGTTGAAATACATTAACTGAGTAGTATTCTTTTCACCAAGATAGGAATTCAGTGGTGTTATCAGGTATATTAAATGCAGTACATAAAATTAGCGCGGATAAAATGAAAAATAATCTGTTCTATAGACTGGACTTCTACTATTAAGGATTAGGATCACAGATGTGCTTTTTTAATAATTCTTGTATTTTTTGTCTGTATTCCGCTGAATAAAAACTTGCCCAATTTAGTCGCATATTATATATTACGCTGTCGGAATTAATCGAAATGATTTCCCTTTTGAGTAGCAAAATTTCTCATATTTTTTCAATATTCCAGGATTAATAAGAATATATACCCTAACTGCTTCCTAGTGCTACTTAGTTTCCTGGGCTTTCCCGAAAATACTAGCGAACCAAGCATCGCGTTGGTCGGAAAAATTTTTCGTGTGAAGATGATCTAGAAAATATTCTTACTCCGTTTCCCTAAAATATTAATATAATTTTTCTTTCTTCAAACCTTCACAATTATTAAGAAATTCGCCATTTTTATTTGTTTTTAAGCATTCATGATTATTTTAATATAAGCCTACAAATCAAACAAAAGCAATCACCGAGAATGAACTACTTTGGAGCAATTTAATCAGTCAATAATATATTCGGCATATTTTGAAATGAGTTGATCACTTATATATGTTGCATTACTGAATAGTTCTGAAAGTTTATATGTGTTAAACAGAGTTTTTTCAATGCCTATCAGGGTCATATCAATCTCAAGTAATATTTACTATTAAGGGTGTCCCAAAGAATTCGCTTCACGCCCAAATACCTTGGACGGTTTCTGTTTATTCCCTACGCATTAGTACTCCTTTTATCCAGAGTTCAATCATTATTTTAATTACTTTCTTTCTCTTTTTTTATTTCCTTCTCACTCATCTTCTATTTCTAATTGTTATTTACTATCCATTACACGCTCCATGAATGTTTTCCATTCCTGGCAATAGCATATGTTCATTGTGAAATATCTTGAAGAAATGGGGAAGAATTATTCCATCATGAGAGATTTCCGCCAAGACTCGCTTAACATGAAAATTTTACTATTTTCTTTCTGAGTAAAAATAATAAACTATCGCTCGAGAAAATCGCTCGACAGTAAATTTCGAGCGATTTTCCGAAAGCTTGAAATTTTTTATTGTATTCTTAATTTTTATAAGTTACAGTTATCTTCCGAAACATCAAAATCGCAGTCTTAAACTGATTTCCGCCATATACGTACTTATTCCTTTCTAATAAAAATAATAATTTACTACACGTTTTATATTAATTACAAAATAAATGAAAGCACCTGAAGAAAGCCTCTTAAGCATTATTCATAGCCATCGGTATTAATTTTTTACATTAATCAACTTTAAGCCTCGAAAAACATATTCTTGCCTTTCCATGTAGCCATTGATTAAAACCCCCTGGCTATCAAACATTATAATATCAATTACGTGACATTATTTATCAATTCAAAGAGAACCTTATCCGCTGCAGTATGAACAATTGCAGAGCCTTACAACATCTCTCGGATACGACAGTGGACAAAACAAACAGCGAAATGCTTCACTTCTCCTCTGATACATTCTCATAACTTTCCATTTGTCCGACTCTCACGCTCGGAAGCGTACGATCTTTAAACGCCGGCAATCTACGAATGAAACATAATGGTATCCACCCCTTCATCTTGGGTTTCCACGTGCTCTGCCACCATCTCCGGAAGAGTGGTGGTGTTTGAAGTAGGAAATAAGTGGGCGGGCGTGAAACCGCTTATTTGACTCTCTTAAAACATATCATTATGGAGTTTTTCCCGGCTGAGGGAATGAAGAGGGCGGAGAGCATTCTTCCTTTCTTCGGCTGCGGTTTTAGTCCGGAGAAAGCGGTTTCAATGCGACCTCTTAAGACCTCTCGATGAAAGAATTAAGCAGACCACCCAACCGAGGGAAGGCCTTATTTTCCACTTTCACGGTAGGTAGTTCTCCAGACAGCGGGCTGTAATTTTTCGGATTTTGATGGATAATTCTTATCGAGATTTCCATCTCGTGGTGGGTTATTATAAATTCCTTAATTCTAGCGTATTATCGTTACCATGTATCATTGTGTTTTTAACTCTGTGCTACGCGAATAATAAAATCCTTTTCGATCAAATTTTGATTGGAAAATAGTTTAAAATTATGGTAATTTTCATTGCAGTTTGCATAGTATTCCACTAATAGGAAAAATCGCTTCATTTCTTACCAATCATTTTCAAGTCGATAATAATCACATTAACAGAATAACAGTTAATTGCATTCTTATCCAAGTTTTCATATGGACTTAAAACATATTCGCTGTTATATCTAGTATTATAAAATATATTTATACATTCATGTAAGTAGAATTTAGACGAGTGTGGTGTACGGTGTACTCACATTTGAAAGGAAACGTCGCATTTTAAGGCGCGTTTGCGTTTTATAGAGAGCATTCAATTGTAAAAGCTTCGGAGTCATTTCAAGGACCAAAACATCTCTTAGTATGAATGCACAAAATGTTCATGAGTTGCTTAGGTAATTGCTGCTTTTCAAGGAAGTTATTCGGCAGCGTTTAGAGTTTCCGAGCATGTAAGGAGCAATTTAACATAGTGGTATCTCTTGAAGTTAACCATCTGCCTCTACTCAAGATCTTCCAGGAAAAGACTAGCATTCTGTTGGGGAATTTAAATGGTGACCCGTTCCCTCTCAAGTACCCTTCATCATTCATCGTTGATTTTTTTCCTAAGAAAAGAATGAGTCTCTTTGTATCCACGGAGGACTTCGAGTTGACTTCGTTTCGAACATGTAAATTCTTTTGTCGGATATTCATGTTTTTTCGGTAAACTTTATTTGCCATATTAATTTCAATTTCGATAATTTTATTGCCCATGTAGGAATACAACTGTGAGTAAATCAGCAATTATGGTGAAACATGAACGAATCATAAAATAGGTTTGTGAAGTCTTAGCATAAGTGCATAATCCCAGTTGTTATGGAATAAAATTGTATAAAAAGGGCAAGAGTCGGTACAATTATTATCCAATATTGTCTGTTCCTTTGCTTAACTTTATCTGTGAAGTGATGAGTAATCTTACGTAAGAGAAATTGTTATTATCATCATAATGCATAATAAAAGAAAATTAACGTAATTATTTACTGATCATTCATTTAGATACAAACTAACTGTGATAAAATGCATTGTATCATGTTATTCTTGCATTACTACCTCTCAAGGTAACATTCGTTGTTATTATTCGCAAAATTCTTGCTTTTTATTTGTGCAAAAGTAAATCTTTATTAGTGTATTTGCCTGCTGTTATTTGACATGCCATTTCCATTGGATCATTGTTTATTATTTCACTGCCTCAAGCTATCGATCGAATTCAACTTTATTAACTTTTTAAAATTTTCTTTAATTATTCACGATTAGTTAAATTATTGGATAAAATTTTATCCTTATTAAACTCACGATTGAATTTCCTTATCTCTCTGATACCAGCTCAAATTTATTAGGCTTTTCTTAATATAAATAGCCTAAATGTAGAAAAAATGGTTCGTCAATATTGCTCGATCTTAAAGTCGTCAATATTGTTTCTAAAGAAAATTCCTCTAGCTTTTCCAAGCTCCCATGACATTAATGTGAGAATATCGCGACACTTACAAAATCCTCCACTAAGCGACAGAGAAACGTATTTAATGTATATAGCGGGTGTTTATTTGCCAAGAGAATCCCATTCCCAACGTCATGTTTACTAAGATTTAAATTGCAAATATCCATTTTATAAACATCTCTCTCCACTAGGCGTTTCAATTACGCCGCTCGAGGAAAAAAGGAATAATTGCGATCTGTTAGGACGGAATTTCAAAATCGCTCATGAGTCATTCGCGTTAGCTCATCCCTAATAAAGTCGTTTATCTCTCTTAAATGCCTTTCCATATTAATGCTGGGATCGTGTTTGTAGGAGTTGCGAGAGGAGTGTCTCCCATTGCCTGCTTTCTGATGGCCTCGGCTGGAGCAACGACAACGACTGCCTCCCCTCACATTCCGATCTCCCTTACACAAGGGCTACTCACGTGACTCATATCCGATGCACTTTGCAATCGGCGTACCTTACTCGTGACTTGCCTCCTTCATCTCCGACGCTCTTGATCTCGAGATTCTCGGAAATGCCGACGATTCACGCGTATCCACGTGATTAGGAATCCAAGATTGCAACACCTTTTGCGTTCCCTGTATACCCTATCCCTTTTGAAGTGGAGCAGAGTTTAATTTCCCTCTAAGGTAATCGCTGATATTTTCCGAGTGAGCGCGAGAAATTCTTTCTCGTTCTTTTGGTAAACTGTTTGATCAGTTAGTATGGTCTCCCCTTGTAGGTCTCATTTTCTAATATCTAGTTCCACGTGGTGTGACGTAAAGCTGTGCAGTTTTAAGGTAATGATACCTTGAGTCATGTAATAGCATCATAACATTATAACCGTGGGTTAAAGTGGGATAGTAACCATAATATTATATTATTATTTGCTGCAGTTAGCCTGTTTTACTCTAGAAATCCTTCGCTAAATGTCTCATTAGCAGCAACACTCCAAAAGAACATTACCATAATCACAAACAGTATTAGAACACACCCAAAAGAACACTTTAACTCATTTACACCATATTCATCCCACAATCACAGTTACCACATAGTCAGTTTACATCGATCCTTTGAAAACGTCATGATAACAAAATCATGATCGTAAAGTAGTTGCACCATACGTAGCGCTGTTGATATATTAGATTTTGAGTGAGTGTTCATTGAAAGAAATACCTAACTACCATGTAAATTCACAATTACAGGTTGGAAGACGTATCATATTAGAAAGAAAGTTGGAATCTTTCTCGTAGAAAAGGAAATTAAGATTCTCATTTAACTCGGTATCTCCATTAGGAATGTCCTACTTAAAAAACTGTTAATTTGGAAGTTGATTTTTCCTCTAATTAGTGAACCTATATTTGATTTTCTCGCAGTTTCTAGTGTCCCTTTCAATTCTCTGCATATTTTCCTCATAGAGATAAATTAATGTTTAGCAATTTCGTTCTTAGTAGTTTCTTCCTTATCATTCCTCACATAAAGCAAAATGACCAAAATATTTCGTCGATATTCGGTTTGGTTTGTTGTGAGAATTACTACTGTAGCCTTCGTATTCGTTTTAAATTTGTCTATTTGTAAAACTAATTTTAACCGAAAGTTTCAAAGAGAAGAGACCTTTATTTTCGGAATTATTATTTCCATAACGTTGTCTGTTGAAGCATTAATGTATTTCTTATATTCTCTATTGGCACAATATTTATTTAGGTCTGCTGCATGAAAAGGAAGTTATAAAAATGACTTAGCAATGAGGGAAACCATGATGATCAAAGCAATGTTAGTTGAGCAAATATCATGAAAAAGAGACTTTAGATAGACATTCAGTTAGTTCCATTACAAATTATGCTTTCTAGCTTTTACGAAATCCGCTCCAATTAGTTATATTGAAAACAGAAATCACGTATTGATATTTTATCTGAATTTATTGTCTAAAGAATTAGGAGAATGACATTTTTTAGATGGGAATGGAAGCATCCCGCGATATGCTCTCTGTTTGAAAGCGATGCCGTTGACGTTTATAAGCTTTTGATGTATTCCATTTCCAATTCACACCAATTTTTTATTTCGATCGAAATGCATTTTGTAAAGGTTAATTCACGAATGCAATAATTCATCGGGTTGTTTTTATTTACTACCTAGTATTGGCAAAGAACTTCCCTTAAAAATAAACAATTGGAACTCCTGAAATTTGTTTCGAAGGTCAGAGGTTAAGCCTAGGTATTTAGGTTTTATTGAAGAACCATCAAGAGTTCTTATTTTAAATCGTAGCCTCATACTGTTTTCATAAATACACAATGATTTTTAATAAACCAAGTAAGCATTTACTAAGTGAAATTGAACCCCTATAAATTGAATTTATGGTATACTTAAAACTAATTTTGTCTTCTTTTACTTTGCAGGTAAATTTTAGCCGTTTTTCTTTGAAATTCTTCTCGTGGAAATGCAGTCAAGGTATTTGCACAGCCAAAGTATCTTAGTTAATTTGAATTCAACGTTTATTAAAATTCTCGCAGTTGACACTGGTTCTGCATTGTTAGAAATATTTGAAAAATTTAAAGCTTTTCGTCTGACTTCGAAGTTATTTTACTAGTATCACAATTGAATTTGAAAAAAAAGGTCGCATCTTTTTGTAATATGCATATAGTTTTCACACCGAATATTAATTGCATCTCGATAGAAGTAATTGTTATTTTTTATTGAAGTAAAATAAACTTGCGAATATAACTGTGTATTATAAAATTTTAGAGAATTTCTAATTCATTACACTATTTTCTATTCTTTCATGCTAAAAATTGTTACCTTGAAGTCAATTATGAGTTCATACGATATGAAAGTACATTTTGTGGCCCTTTTGTGTTTCTCCTTTATCTTTTTAATGGCTAATCTATCATTGATTGGCATGCGTCGGTTTCAATTAATTTTTATTAAATCTTCATTTATTAATTTATCTCGGTTAGCGTGAGTTCGAAACACGCAGTGTTGCTTCTTTTGCATCCTTCAAATTCATACATTTTTTATAAAGCTCGGTTTTAGCGGTTCAGCAGCCGTAGGCATGACGAGCCGATGTGGAAATCAAGTCATTCTATAGAGGATTTTTTTCGGGAAAAAGCACTAATTCCATCTCAAGCAGTTTTGATTGAGGTGAACCTTTCCCTTTCTCGTTTTATACCCATACCGTTGAGTTTTAACTTCCGTAGTTGGATCACGTATGCGTTAATTTACTGAGTGATTGCGAGTTTTTGCCGCTCCACCTTTTCGGATCGGAGTTTCGAACGGAAATATTGTCGTGCAGTATTTTTTTTCGAATCGGTTCGGCGATGGATTCAAACTATCGCAAAACCCGAGAGCGCCATTTTTCAGAATGCTCTCTTTTTTCCCCGAGAAGTTTGTAAAAATGTCTGTCGGACCTTTTAAGCACTCAGGACCAATCATTTTCGTTTCCTAGTGGAAGTGTTGGCACAACTCATCTCTGGACCATCGATCGAGGACATTCGAAAAGCCTTCGTACGAGGAGTGGAGAATAGCGCTCTTAACCAACCAATCAATCGATCGATCAGTTCTCGTTAAGGGTGGCGTCTATCAGACGCGCTCTCCTTCCCCTTATAATCTATTCCAAACCACCCTTTCCTCCCGCTACCTTTTCGTTTCCTTCATATTTTTTAATTCATTCCAAATCGGCTCATTAGTAGAAATTTTGCTTACTTCAGGTGATACGTATTAATTTCAAAGTTTTTTCGTTTAAGCTAAATCCGTTGTGGATTATATATTGTTGACATTTGTCTAAAACTTCCACACTTAAGGGGTACGTCATAGATGGTATCCATTTATTCATTAAATTTTTAAATAGATAAACAGTATTGATCATTCAAAGTTACCCCTTGACTTTGGAAAATTTCAACATTTTGGCTAAAATATCTCTAAAGATTTTTTATTTTTATTACGATATTCCAGAGCTATTACTCTTTTATTGAAATGCTTCTTAAAAATACATTTAATGTTAAAATAGAATATGTAAAAATGTAAATATTTCTCCCGAGGGCTCATTCGATACAAGCTAAAAATATTAGCTTTTTTAAACATATAAAATATTTTGTCATATTTCTGTTTATATATATTTTAGTTCATCATTTGTATCACTTACTCACTATCAAACTTTATTGTGCACTTTCATCGGTGATGGGGTATTATACTCTGGCCCCACTCAAAATGCTCTTGGCAGCTCCTGGATAGAATAAAAAGTAAAGCATAATAGAATCCTGCAGAAAACTGATGCTTTCTCGAACGGATTCTATGCGGTGAAGTAAATGTGTATATAGTACGAATCCAAATGGTTAAGTTTTCGGGTATGCAAATGATAATTCATGGTCTTTTCATCGAATAATATTCACTTTGGGACCGCATTTTTTCCGTATCTTTCAAAACGCCTTCACGATAAATTGAGGATTCTCAGATTCTATTTGTTAAGTTCATTTCACCGTTTTCTTTTTTTCTCCACTCGTGTCTTAGCTGTATAGTTTGCTGACAGATTAGGATCAATCCCCGTGTCGCTCATTTTGGAGCTGTGAAATGGTTGCGGTGATCATCTGCGGAAGGGGGATTGAGGAGTTCTGTTGGGGAGGAGCGTAACATTAATATCCTCGTATGTCCAGAAACCCCACTCACACACCTTTAGCTTGATCTCCTTCAGGGATCACTCAGGGAATTCGCTCTATCACTCTCCGTTAGGAAGTATTGACGGAAAGATCAAAGTGGTGAAGCTTCGCACGAATCTCATCTGATTCTACGAATTCATTCGAGTGGCTGCTTGGAAAGGCTACTTTGATTCTATTTCCCGAAATATTTCCCTGAATATAGTGAAGAGGTTGGAAACTACTGTTGGAATGAGGTATTCCTGAAATGAATTCGCCCGAAGCAATGTGAAATAAATCTTCAAAGTGAAATAGTAATCTTCAGCCTATCAAAGTTATTAGGAACATTATTTTCTGAGATATTGAAAATAATTAGTTTCAAGATCCCTTTCTTCTTTTTACCCATTATTTCTAAAATAGTCCATCATTTAGCGGTGAGGACCTTTATAAAATATATAAGCACTTAAAAAAACTCTAAGACCAAAATTATCGCTTTGGCTTTATTCCCTCGCATAAGTCACCAATTATATTTCCTTATAATATTTCTTGAAAAATTACTGCAATGTTTAACATCATTTTTATAATTTTTCAGAGAAAAGAATTCCAAAATATCAAAAATGGAGTTCATGAATAACGGTCATTTCTCTGCTTCATTTAAGAAATAGTATATTGTCCTGTATCTATTTTAGACATAATTATAATTTCATCAAAATATTATCCAGTGATGACACTAGCTGAAACTGTTGAAGCTTAGTTTTCTCATTCGTTTGTTATGTTACTTATTAGTTCTCTCTGGAAGCCCGATGCCCTTTTTTGAACCCTATACTCTCATTAATATACGTTAAATTCTTTGATTCTTCCCACCATTATACCCGGAAATTAATTTAAAGCACTTCCCACCTTCCTTCAAAAGTATTTTATGATAATGCCGCTCTCAAAGCAATTAGTCCAGCAAGCTCCTCTCCCTCCACAGCTCTCTGGAGAGCCTACCAAGTGTAGCTCGGATTTGGTCCATCGACAATTAGTCGAGAACGCACCGTCCTCCGTAATTGGGAGTGGGAGGGAAGCGATGCGTTTATTCACAGAGATGGGTTTGCGGGGAGAGAGAAGCACGACTCACGGTCTCGCTTTCATCCCCTCCTCAATGGAGTGGACTCTCTCACGCGCTAACGGAGTATTTTTGTGACTAATTAATTTCCCATTTCTCTAGCTCAGGTTTGCTTTTTTCTTCTAACCGGAATCCAGTCATGTAAATAAAGAATGCCTTGATTATATTTTATGGCCGAGAGCGAAGCGGCCCGAGTAATTTTAAAGGTAGAGAGTCTCCTAATTTTGATAAGAAAGGGTGTGGTGATTTCGCATATCCGATGCTACGCTAATTACCGGGAATTGAAATGCATGTGTATCAGGGACGGTTTACTCTATAAGGGACGCGAAACTGAATAACACTCCTGTATACCTTGAGAGCGTAGCTAACCAGGGGGTATTAGCCGTTTATTACAGACACGTGATTGTATTATAATATTGCCACGCAGTTGATGTTGCATCTGTGACTGTAATAATGTTATATTCCAATTAACAGCGAGGAAAAAAAGCAAGTTTATTTGCCAACAAATGTAGACAGTTTTTCTCTTCGTTGTATCTCTGTAAACAGTTGTAATTGATTCTTTGTTTATTTCTTCTTCTTCTTCTTGATTCTTTTTGTAGATAAAATTGATAGATGACTTTAAATTATTAATTGATATATTTCCAATAAAACTAGGCATTAAATTTAATCCGATTAAAGCCAAAGTACTCTCAGGTTCGATCAGGGTTTCCTTTAAGTAAAACTTGGGGGTTTTATAAGGGGACGCATGCGAGAAGTAAAATCTTAGTCTTTCTAAGAAAAAAAGAAAATGTTTCATCTGATACGATAGCGCTTAAGGCGAGCTATCGCTTCAGGGCTCTTGGAAGGGTTTAGGAAAAGAATTCTCGGAATATTTCATATCTTTTATTATACGATGCTTTTCCAAATAAAATTAAAGCAGTCTACCGTACGCACGAAAAGAATCTCTATTGATTATATCGAATTTTGCCTCGGGTCAACGTGGATCGGTAATGCTACTGGTGCACTTGAATTTTATCGTAAGCACCATCACTCCAGTGAAGGTAGCAGCTTGAATTTAAGAGCCTTCATGCAAAATCGATAAACGCTTCAATCACGATTACCGAAAATAAAATTCTATGACATCGTTAGGATCATTGAAAAGACTATATAGCTGTTACCTTACTTATGTAACTAAAATAAAAAGCTGATTTCTGTACCTCTTTCTTCTGATTCTGGAGGATTATGGTTTAAGTTCAACATTGGAATCACAATAATTTATTTAATTTATTGAGTGTTGCTAAAGTTGGTACCCTGGGTAAGAAGTTAATTTTCCAAGAAGGGAAAAATCTGTTTCCTCTGGGGATATCGGATGACTAGCTCCATTACTGAGCCATTGCCCTTGTTGCTAAAATCTTTGGGTACAGCATATGATCCTGAAAGCTGCTTATTTAGCGGCCCCAACGGGTGAAGTGCATGGAAAAATGGTTCGCCATAAATTTTTGATTGGATGCGAGACTGCTTATGGTATCCGAATAGCACAGGCCTCTAAGCTGTTAATTAGGGAAGAGCTTGGAAGGTAAACATAATCTTCGTGGTCGGATACAGCCCTGCGAAATTGCTGTAGGCCAGAACAAAGAGGCGCATCCTTTCCTCTTCTATTCATCGACACCTTGTTAACTCAGCCCATTACCCGTTATTGAATTTTCGATTATCGAATGCCAAATTTCCAACTACTTTCTGTTGTTTAGTTGTCGATAGTGTGCGGATTGCATTGGAGGATCCTATGGCGTGAGATTAGGAGATGAAGGAGCTATCGCTCCCCTATAGTAGTACTAGTAATTTGCCTAGAATCTGACATGGAGTATGAATTTACATTAGATTGTGAAGGTTTTTTTTCACACTCAATTTACATCTGTCGTATTAAAACGTCAAAATGGCATTTTAAAAATTAATTGGAGATGAATCCATAAGATAACAGTTTTAAATTTCAACCTTTTCGCAAGTACTGTCCTCCCTAGGAAGTTTGTGGATCCACTCGTGGAGGATGGTATAGTTAATTCATTTTTAGTTTTTGCTAATTAATTTTCAAAAATTTCTTACACTCTGTAGAAAAAATTCTATTCCAAACGAAACAAGACAATTTAAGAAAATGTGCTAACAAACGTATTGAAAAAAGGATTGATCTTCAAAGTAAGCTTCATATATGTAACTAAAGGAACTAGAGATTGCAGGGGTATAATCCTTGATGTAATACATAGGTGTGTCTCCTTCACTAGTTCTTTGTTTATGTAGTACTTACCTCTGATATTAGGAGTAGGACACGTCCTACAAATGCGTTGTAAGATTCTTACTATCGATGTACATGCTTTCAGAAAATTTCTTCCTTTCCAGTAAACATCGTTGGATACTTATTTATCTTCACACAAACGCGTTCTCTTCTCTCACTAATTGAAAAATATCTAAGTACCATCAGTGCTACAGACGTAATTTTTTAATTAAAACATTATTGTAAATAGCATTCAGTTATATTTACATAAACTCTTGTGTATCGGGAATTCCTTTCGAGCGATTTTCCTCGTCCCCTCTGTAATCTCAGTCTCCAAGCGTTATTTTTTAGGAATCCGTCCATCTTCATCAAAGAGGATATCTTTATCGGGCGAGGGATGCATGGGATTACCTCATCCCGTCCCTTATCCCATTATCCCAGCTCTTTTTTGTTCTTTCCTGTGGTGTTACGGGAGCGGAAATAGCCTATTAAAGCGTCATTAGCGGACCCGCGCCAATTTTCACGACACTCTCCCCGGTTACCGTGGGCGACGGAATAATCCTTCTTCAGCGGACGTTTTCGCGTCATCCGTGCTTCGCTCCCAGTGATTCAGAGAATTTCACATTGCGAAAAGGGTGTAAATGCGCGCACTAAGGACTGGGTAATGGATTTTCCCCAGCATTATGACTACTAGAAAGAAAGGGAGAATTCTCGAAGACCATCTTTTCTTCGTTCCGTGTTTTAATACCCTTAGAAATTAGGCTGCATTCACCCATTTGTGTTTGTCGTTTGTCTTCCAAGTGGAAGATTTGTGGAGCCCTTGACATTTCCATGGGCACTTGCGAGTTGCTTATGGTTTCTCATCCACAAAAATATTCCTTGCTGAGCTGTTTCAATCTTCCACACCATCGGATAGTTATTCGAATACGTATTCAAATTTTTCATTTTAATTTCATTTTCAAGTTCACATTTATTTCATATTTTATGTGGCAACTTGTCTAACAATTTAGTTTTTACGGTGTTTTGTAGCATTTCATAAAAGAAGGGAAAAGACTGAGCGGTTGGGATAAATAAGCGTATATTTATGTCTCTATGAATTACTTCGGGTTCAAAAATTTCAAAAGTTTTAGAGTTTTTGTAAGAAAATATTACAATGCAAATTTTTCAAAAGTATGTCGCAATATTTAAATAGGAATAGTAATGATTTCATAATGATAATATTGCTTGGTCATAGGGTCATGGGACCCTTTCTTTACGTGACAGAAACCATAAGGTCGCTTCTCAATTATGTGGAACGGTTAGTAACTACCTAAGATATCGATATTCGAAACTCTATCTTCTTGTCTAAATTATCGTTAATGGTTTTTATGTTCCTTTCTTTATCTAGTACCTTCTTTTTAACTATATCTCTGCCAGAATGAAAATGTTTTTAATTTATTTTAATATCCATTTTGTTGTTTCTGTGAATTCGGCTTGAGTTAATGATGCGGGGAAAAACAAAGCCCAGAATGTATAATTGCGAATGTGATTTTATAAGTGCAATGATATTATGAAGAATAATTTAACAAGAAAATATATGGCAATTAATTTCCTCAAAGATTTGAACCAAGGACAGAGTTATAATACTTTTTAATCCTTCCCTCAGTTATTTCCAGCCTGAATGTGCATCGTAAGCAAAACTTGTATATCATTGAGAATTTCCCCTCAATTAATCTCCCGGAATTGACGGGAACTTTTTTTCCTCGCGAGCTGAATATGTTGCAACCTCTCTTTAGCCATGAAAGACCCTCCGTGTTTTCCTTAATATTGCCTCAGGGCCGGGCAATTACTCTTCCATTTATTACTCTACTTTTAGCCGCCTCGTTCATTCAGAGAACCTCTCCTAATCCATTGCATTCTGAGCGAACCCTTCCTTCATTCCGCTGTCTAATCGCTTCGTTTGTCCCATCCGCGGCCTCCTATGTCTTTTGGCTGGACGCCGCTGTCGTTCCTCCTGCTTCGAAGAGGAGGGTGCAAGTGGGGGGGAAAGGGGGGTCACTCGGCGTCCCTGGCCGCACTCCAAGAGGACGGGAAACTCTGCATCTCGATCTCTCGTCCACATGAGTGTCGCATTCCATCTCCGAGGCGTTGAGTGGTTGCATTCGGCCTGTCCGGCCAAGAAAACGAAGAGGAAGGTCGTCCTTTTTAACATGGGAATTCGGGTCTCACACCTCGGACCGCGTATGCTCGGTCCAAGGGCATTTAGTTACGAATCAGATCGGAAAATATCGCTGAAAAGTAAGCAGTGGTGGAAAACACCGCCACCCATGCGACTTTGGGAATCCAAGGCCGAAGGAGGCGTGTATCGTTTTATCATATTTGGCGGGAAAACGCGTTTTTTCGCCATGTTTGTTTGTTATCATCACTAATAAATGAAAACTAATGAAACCCTTCAGATTTTAGAACCACACAATATTCTATCATTCAATTTAACTCGACTGAAATAACCCTCCTCTCCAAATAATTTCAGTGTCAATTATTACGTTAAATTAAAGGTAATGACATTGTATAGTATGAATTTTATTAATTAGTGATTAAATCCTGTAAACAGAGGAAAAATAAGATGTATAACCTGTTTCATTCAAAAGTTGTCACATTTCAAAATGATCTATGTTCGCCAAATTCTGAAAAAATGTAGAAATTTTAAAATAATTAAATAATTATAATTAAAGAAAACGAAAATTAATAGCTGAACAGCAAAATATTTTAATGAGCTAATACTTCGACAATGATGGTTTCTGGAGTATGTACACAAAAGTAAAACTTTCAAAACATAAAAGATATACAAGGTACTAATAGATGCTATTTGAACTTCATTGAAATACCTCACTCATATCTTCTTTGATGGTAGTTATGTGAATTCATCTCCTCAAATAGTAATCAAAAGGTAAAGCTTAATAAGCTTTAGTTTTCTTATTTAATCCACTGATGATCCTCGGTTCTATTAAATTTCTATTTTTGTCGTTATGAGTTCACAATTAGCGTGATTACTTACATATGTATAGAATGACCTTCAAGAAAATTTCTCCTGATAACCGAAATCGGGGAAATCATTTTCTGTTTGAATGTTAAATTATATGATGGTTTTATGATCTTTCGAAAAGATTGCAGCTCGCTTTCAATGACAGTGATAATCTTTTCTGCCGGATCATTCCAAAGTTGGTACTCCTGTCTTGCTACGCCAGGCTTCATTGCACATCATCCGGCTGCCCTTCCTCCTTGATGCAACGCTTCAAATTATGCATCCTGCACCAACTCTCCTCTAATTCGTCTTTTTTTTCTCGATTTTGCTAAATTTCTTCTAGTTTTTATTCTCTGAGGTTGATTTACTGCAGTCTGAAATGTAAATGTATTGGTCTCTTTGCTTTTAAAGCGGTGGTGCAGAAAGATGAGTGATAGAGCTGTCTACCATAACATCCTTATGTATAGACGCAATTAAATTCCCTTTTTATTCCCTCTGATTCATTGCCACGTGGTTTTAACTAGTTCATCACCGGTTTGTGTTGAGTAAGTTCCAGCCATGAAAACATGCTTCTTGACGTACAAGAATTACCCACTTAGATCATTCGCCGAAGGAGTTTGTGTTAATTGGCGTATCAAGCAAACTAGGCTCTTTACTAGTAGATACAGAGGCAGTGAGTAATCGTGTATTGGCTCCTTGACAAGGGCTTTTACGGCATTTGTGAATATGCGTAATATAAATATACACCATTTATTCTCTCTTTCAGAAGCTCAGTGTTAAAAGTTGCGATGTACTTTCTGATATCGTGATTCCGAAAAATCTGAATAACTTTGTTTATTATCCCCTAAATTTTTCGTTAATCTAAAATCTTATACGTGGTATTTACGAGAGATTGCCATCTCTAATTCTCTATTCCTAAATGTCTCTATATACCTTCTATAAATATTGTTATTAAATTATGATATTTAAACTGTGCATGTGTAGTGTTGAAGTAAAAGTAAAAAAATAAATAAATGACAAGTACAAATTTCACCAAGCCTTAGCCTACGAGTAATTTTGAAACTTGATCAATGTACGATGATAATTCGTGGTCGAGAAACATATCTCTTATTCTTGGCTGAAATTCAAACGCCATAGTAGTCATTTCTAAATTTATCTTTCGGCAGAACTGGAGCGGATTAGTGAGATAACACGTTTATTTATTGCTCATTTGTTTAATGAATTGAAGGATCAATTTTGAGCGATATATGAATCAAAAGGTCAATTTGATTAAATGGAAGGAGTTTCCGATGTAAAAACCTACTTCCATATGTTGTTTCAAAACGTGAATGACATCGACGCTTAGAAATGAAAGCACTCATGACAGTGTCTTGTTTTTGAAAATGTTAAAATAGTTGGCAGAAGTCTGAAAAAATCTCATTATTTACCTAAGCTAAAGTCTCTCAGTTGAGAAAATTTCTCGGAAACATCCCAAAACATTTACTTAAAGCGTTTGGTTGGTGTGAGATGACGCGTTGCATTATCATCGTCTTACGCATCTTTCCAATTCAGGTGTTGACGAAGTGTTTCTTTCACTTTCGCGCTTGGCCAACGAGATTGTTGCGTAAGACAACATGGATGACGTTATTTTCTATAGCGGAGGCGAAAACGTTTTCCGTTTTCAGAAATTTTACCCGAAAAGGAAATATGGTCTAAATGACATGCTTATAAGGTTCTTTCGTTTTGAAGAGCATTTCTGAAGGTAATATCGTGCATTATGGTCAGTACTGTGCTCGGAATGTTTTGAGTGAAAGCTTGAAAGTGTCGTTAGAATCAGATATTGCCTATCTTAATGGTCTAACTATGCTTCGGTTCATTATTTTGCTGCGTTGTGTTACTTGTTCTAGTATCTAGGAGTTTTAATTCACACTGCACGCCCCATATCTTCACATATACATTCCACTGCGATTCTCACTCAGTATTTATGATTTTATATACTATATGGTACAGAGGTGGCTTCGAGTTAAAAGAAACAAAATCCTAGGTAATACTTTTATTTTCGTTGCATTGGTTTTTATTTTCATTACTTAGTGTTTAATTTTCTCCTTAACCTCTGGAGTTTAGTTTACCTGCTGTACCGGTAAGCACTAATAGGAAGAATAGACGTCCTGAGAATGAATGCCTAGAAAGCACAGATAGAACATTTTATTCTCTTATTTTTGATATTGATATGTCAACTTCTTCTAATTTTACTTCAAATTCGGATACTCTCAAAATTTTACTTGGAGAAAAAGCTTCACCCTTTGGCGTATTGACTTTGGCTAACGCGATCCTGACGCTCAGAAAAAATCGGTGAGAGGGATTGGAATCTATCTTGGCTTAGGAGTGTCTTTATAGCGTATGCGCGGCGAGCAATTGGTAATAAAGCGGAGGGAATGCAAGAGAGGATGAGCGGGAAACTGCGAAGTGAGAGAGACGACCTTGGAGCGACCTTTGGTGGGTCATTTTTTTATTTCAAACAAGTCTCTTAACGCGCGCGCTCTTTCTATTTTTAGGATGTCCTATCATTACTCCGGGAATGGAGGGGTGAAAGTGAAAGGGGGGAGGCATAACCGGACGGAGATAAACAATGGGCTCTTAGAGACTATTCCAACGCCGCCTTCTAGCAGAGTCCCCGAATTACGTTTACGTACTACGATATCGTTGATTTACCCAATTCTCCTGTTTATACTTCCTTTGAGTTTGCAATTCCAATGTTATTCCCGCTCGTTGCTAACAATAAGTTCCTTTGTTTTGGTTACGCGTCCTCTCTGTGTTGTTACGGGAAGGACGTAACAAAAAACAGGTGTGATCGCCGGAGATATCTCTCACCTACACATTCAGTCTAAACCAATGTTATAGCGTACGGTAATACTTCGACTCACGCGAATTCCGAGTTACGCGGTTCCTGATATTTCCCAATGACCTTGAGTAGTGTCTGGAAGAAAATTTGTGTTTTTCATAAAAAACGAGAAGCAACGGCGGAAAACGATAATGTCGTTCATGTGATGGAAAGTTGATAATCTTAGAAGGCAGTTGAATGTGGTGATGCTGTTTAGTATTAATTTAACATTATCAATTTAATATTAATACTTAGGAGTATTAATGATCTCTTAACATTTTATTGCTTATGCGTCAATTATTTGTTTTTCATTTTAAATACTCCGTATATGGATAATTATCCATATACGGAGTATTTAAAATGAAAAACTCTCTAGAATTCAATGGAAAGTCTTGTAATGAGTGTAGGAATGTGTAAACGTGTGTATATATGTATGTGAGTCTTTAATATATTTTAAAATGTCACTAGGTTTATGGCCTAACTTACATTTATGTAACATATTGGTAGATGCGCAGTAGGTTGGTCATCCTCAAGAACAGCATCTCATCATTAAATATAACTCTAAATAAAACGTTCGCTTCGACCGAGTCTAGATTTATTAACTCTTCTCTGTTCGCCAAATTCCGATTTTGCCATATCTCAGATTACAATGCAAGAGTTATGACAATCGTGAGACTTTTACCAATGGAAATGTTCTTCCTCTCGAAAATTCTTCGTCCGCGTCTCCTTCATTTTCCTGTTTATTTTATTCCTCCTCATACTTCTTCCGTTGTCCTCACGCAGGCTCAGGGACATCCATTTCAATGTTTGTCCATTTAGGGATGCAATGAAGGCACATTGCGTGTGTGAAGCGCAAACACTAAACACGCTTCTCTGAGTCGGAGTTTGAACTGGTCTCAAACGTATGCCTTCTCTTTGAATGAGTTTTCTCAACAAAACCTAAATGCAAAAGAATCAAAACGTTGCTTTTATGTTCCTCATTTAGATGGAGGAAAACAGATAGTCGATTCTTTCGTGCTGGTGTGAATGAATTTGTGTATCATGTTGTTTAGATAATTATTCTCCATTCATTTTATAAAAAAGTCTCGCCTTTACTGAAATACATTGCTCTGACCACAGAGAACGATTTTTCTTTATTTTCAGCACTCATTCGAAAGGATTTCTCGCTGGTCAGCGTGACCGTGTCTCACGTTCATTGATTTATTATTTGTTATCGTTCATTAATCGATATAACTGATGTTTGAAATGATGTTGCGTTTTCAGTTTAATAGTCTGAATTTGTATTGCAAGGGATCTAATATGTCTTCGTAGTGATTTCTGGTATCTTTAACATTTTGGCTCTGCATCACCTTTCACGTTTGAAATATAGAAGGCATGGGACATGAAACTTGAATGGCAATATTTTCTCCCACGTATGGCGTAACTACTTGGGATATTTGCAAGCCAACTTCTTCACATGCAAGAGCTGGAGAGTTTATTTCATCACATGTTGGATCATTAAACTTTTATTAACTCGATAAATCTTTTCCAGCTGAGTGATAATTTTACTTTTATGTCCATTATAATATATGTAGAGACACCGGTGCATCTGTTGCCCTAATGAAATTCAAATTTAGCTATTTTTGTGGTTTAAATTGGTTCTTACTTCGTGCTTAAAGTCTCTGCTTGGCTAGGGAAATAAGAATCCATCCAAGAAAATTAGTAGTAGTAGTAATATTGCTGAAGGTTCTTTCTTAGCTGACGTCATTTCGCACGGTTGGGATCACTCCGGGAATCGAACTCGGGACCACTTTCAAAAACTCTATGCATGTTAGTCACTTGGCTATCCGGGAACTCACCAAAATCTTAAGAATTTTATATTGTCTCCAAAGGATACGAAAATTAGGATGTGACGGAAATCTCAGAATAATGATTTCCGTTTTCCTTCTTGCTAGCTCAACAGTGACTTTGGAATGAGACGGAATTTTGAGTATCAAAGGGCGGAGGTCGAATTCTAACATGAATATAAGACTCATAAAATTGATAATATAACAGCGTATGTTCGGCGTTTATTGAAAATTTATTTTAAAATTATTCAAAAAGTGGATATGATTTAGAACTTGGGTCTAATGACCTATCGGATACATCTTTCACGCGTTTGGATATGGATATCAGAAATTATAAACTTAGTTTTCTCCTGTAATCGCTCGTCTTAGACTTTCTATCCTAAAACAATTTAGAAGAGCTTCATTCCTCTCCATAGTTCCGTTTAATTTGCACTAACCGCATCGTGGTTACTGGAAATGTCCTCGATTGTTCTTCCAGATTAATTCCCTCCTTCAAAGCTTAAACCTAATTTAGCGAAGGTTTTAAAGGCGCCGGAAACAAATTTAATCGATGTTATGTCGCCGCAAAGTCGGCCGGTTTCCGAAATTTGCATACGGAAACAATTTCGCGGGAAGCAGACTTTTTTTTGCGAGTCCTTCCTGCCTTTCTCGCCAGAGTCCGCTCTCAGTCCAAAAGTCCCCTTCGCGAGACCGCCAAATATTCCTTCCCTTCCACCCACGCACCCGCCGTCAGACTCCCTAATAAGAGCCGAGGACTTAATGAAGTGAGGGACGCGGAGAGAAAGCCACACGCAAACAAATGCCGACTCGCATCTCAATGTGAGAGGGTGTCGTCGAAAGGGGAGGCGGAATATCGCGGAGAATGAAGATGGATAGGCCGTAAGGATAGGAAATCGGCAAGACTGTAGGAACACAGTGCTGAGAAGATAACCTTCGCCGTTCTTTTCAAACTGTGTGACGGAGGGGTTGACAGACGGATGGTCGTTGTGTGGTTTGAAAGAGGGTGTTGGAGGAAATAAGAAAGAATTGCGGGGGAAAAGGCGACGTTATTGGGTTGCCGGGGTTATGAATGGATGGTGACATTTCAGCGGTGTGATTTTGAATCTAAGGTCTAAGTTGAAGAGGGAATTGTGGAAATGTTGGTCCGATTAAGAAAGGCAGTTTGAAATTAGTCTTGTTATTTTTATGGATAATCGAGAGAAGAATAATTGAGTTACAAAATCCCGTTGGATGGCTATAAATACATCTGATGTTGGTTCACAGTCTATTTTAGTATATCTTTAAATCAGTTTATTATGTGTTGTTTAAAATTTATAAACCATGAATATTACAACATGTTTCTTATATAACGCATTATTACTTAACTGTGATGATTAATTTAAACGTGATGAGTTACATTGCAAACTAAATTTTGAAATTTTATTCGAAATACCGATAAACAAAAGGAATTTTTAAATGAAACGGTTCACGTTATAAATCAGCAGAATAGCTTATTTCTATGGAAGTTAACTCCCATTATGTTGCTTTATTTTCTCTAATTGTAGCACATTTTACTTTGTCATCTTTTATATCATCATTATGCAAAAACAATTGTCTTCATATTTGCTTTTCTAACAAATTTTCAGGGCTGTATTTGTTGAATGGAAGATGGGATTTACAAGTCTGAATTTCACCCGATGAAATCATTTTTCTGCCTGTTAGTGAGTAAATGCATTATGTTTGATGTTTGAAATAAAGTTTCCGTGAAGAAATCTAATCTAGATGATTTCTACTTCAATTATATTACATTATAACTTTAAGGAAACCAAATTTTATTTCCTGTTTATCCAAAAAACTAAATTTGTTTTCCTCAGGCTTCGTTCGGAGAAAATCATACGAAATGTACAAATGCAAATCACTTGGCTCTGTCATATGATTAAATGGATATCCCATTTTAGGGCAGAAAAATAATTTTGTACATAAGAAATTCGCGTGTCTGTTCAGCATGTTCAAAAACCGTTCCAGGTTTGAGAGTGAAATATAGCTCGCTTATGAAAGAATCAATCGTCATTAATCCCTATCCTCAACTCTTTCACTCTTCAATCAAATTTCCTTCCAAAGTAAGAGAACGCAATTCTCTAAATTTTTTGGACAAGGAATGTGTCGCACGGAAGACACAAAAAACTCGAGGCAATCATTCGAGCGAGTTTCGGTTTTTCGATCACGGCCGTGATCACGCCTTCTTTGGAATGCGAGCGGAGATATGCGTGGTTGAGGAGTCTGCGGAAAAAATCACGGCGGGGTGGAAAAAGCGTGAGCGAATGTTGTAGATGGAGAAGGAAAGGGAGAAAGGGTGAGAATAGCGCGTGAAGAGAAAATGGAGAGAGATAGGGAAAGGGAAAAGAGAGAGAGAGAGAGAGGTAAATAAAGCGGAAAGCTTGTGTGGTTGCTGGCGGTTTGACAGGGAGGCCGATATACCCAGAGCGCGTCGTCAAAACCGGAAATTGCTCTCCTTGATGGTCGTGAGAGAGGGATGGGAACGGGCGGAAAATTGAGGCCGAGAGGGTTTGGGGAAACGGGGGTGGGTTTCTGGAGAGCTATACGAACATTAATGCACCCCCTTTTCGCAATTAACATTTCATTTGGTTGGTGGGGCGGGAGCATTGCGGCCTCAGACGAGGAGACCCTGGATTGTTGGGGTCGGGTCTCCTCCCCCTTCCTACCATTTCGCACCATTCAGACATCCAGACATGCGGGGATCTCGGAGGTGACAGGCGCATGCTTTATGTCGATATTTATAGAGAAGTGTGTTTCCATTCTTCGCTTCGAGGCATGTTTCGTAAGGAATGCCGCATGGGAATTAAGCAATCATCTCGTGAAGAATTATTTTTCCGTTGAAACACTTATTAGACGATTGAAAGTTATTTTCTTCGGGCAGATTTTCGAACGAAGTTTTAGCTGCCGTTTTTATGGTAAAGTTCCCAGGATTATTTTTTCGCTTTAATTTAAATTTGGTATGATAAATATTTGAATGAAAATTGGTCGGAATTGTAGATTGTAACCATTATAGCTTCATGAAAGTATATTCAGTATACGATTCATATTGCATTTATGATCTTTGTCAATGATATTAATCTATAGAAAACTTCAAACCATACTTTAAATGATTGTGACAGTAATATTTAATTATAACACAATTCGATAAATCAATAAACCATGTATAGAATGGTAAAAAATCAACGGATCTTCACTACGATATCCTTTGCTTGCGTTCTGATATTTTACAATGATTCTTCGGAACTATTTCAATGTATGGGAAGATTATGGTACCGTACGGAATTGTATTCTTTTTGTAAAATATTCAATCATTATTTAAGTTGATAACATTGCATTGAGTTTGTATCTACTCAAGTCATTTAACATTATTTTATTACCTTCGTTTAGTCCAATGTCACTCCATTGTCACTCCTAGTGCATCACTCGTTTTGGTATGGTATACGTGTAATAGAAAGAGGAAACGTGGGAATTAAGACAACATTTTCGGAAAGAGCTTATTAAAAATTATATTTCATTTAAAACTACTTAACGCACAATATTAGCTAACGAGCAGCTCTGTTTTCAATTCTCGTACTGCACTGCTTCCAATTTATCATTGACTAATGATAGCATCAGGTTTTACTTCTACGTGGCGATAGCTGGGAAGGATAAAATTTTGTATCAGTAAATTCTTCGTCAAATAACTGCACGAAGGAGAGATTTTACTCGGGTTATCTATACCCCGATTCCGTCATTTTCGAAATGCATCCCGCAGCGTTGTTCCCGACATTTCCCTATCTTAGGGAGATTGATATCATGGAATATTCTTAGAATGGCCAGTAAAGAGGTACGTCATGCACCAGGTTCGCATGAAATGCCACGGCTAATGCCGAGGGGACGGAGAAGGGGTTGCGGAGAAATGAAGCGAATCCGTGTACGGAACCCTCTTCCCACGCGCACCCCCTACTAAGCCTCCCACGGCAAGCTTTTGTGAGTGACTCATAGCGAAATTACATCACACAACAGGCAGGGAAAGATGCGACTCTTTTTTCCTTCTGTTTAAGCGAAAACTTTGTTACTCCTTTTGTCTTTCTGGCGTGCCTGTTACACGACTTCTCTGATCCAACTCTCTGGTTCTCCCAGTCTCTCTTATCTTCTTACCCCAGTGTTGCCGTTTTACCGTATTAAATGGGTTCGATTAATCTATGAGTATGGACTCCAGCGGAACTAATTAGTTGGTTAATTGATGGCTATAAAGTGAGGATATATCTGCATTACTGTAAAATCTAATGGTAGGGGGAAGTGATAAAATACCCTTCTGTGCAGTTAAAGCACATGTTAGTGCAACGTAGGCTGAACTTTTATGATATGTAATGGATGCCTTATATCTTTTGGTAAGTGGATTGTAGGGAATTCATCTATATGTAGAGTTAAAGAAATGCGTTACAATATCTGGAAATAACTACCGAAAATTCACTTTGTAGGAATGTCTGATCTTTGTTTTCATTAATATTATTCATTAAATGCCAGATGTATGACAGTATGGTGATACATCATAGTCGAAATTATAGCTCATTACAGTAATACAACTTTAATACCATACCATACATTAAAATGCAAATGCCTTCTTTGCAAATATTAAATTTTGACGTAACAGGTACAGGTTACATCAGGTAACAGGTTACATCATCAGGTATGCTTGCACTTTCAAAGATGCCTTTCCAGAATGTTTTATCGCACTCTTCAAAGAGGCTAGGCTGCCCTATGCATTCACGCTTTAAAAGATCCACCTCATTAAAATTAGCCGTAATTCATTCAAGGTGAAATATATTAGCCTTTAAGGTGAGACACAAGCGTAAAATCCACCATAAGCTATCGTGAAAGGTGTTAACATCGGAACGGGTATTGCATATGCGCATATGGCAACCAACCTTATTAAGAGGCGTCGGGTGAAGTAATCATATTGATGCATCAATTCTATGCCAAGTGTCATCTATGCTTCTTATGTTCTCTCTGTTCTGCACTTCATCTCACCTCTATTATTTTTTCTGTGTCTTCGTTTTTCCTCCCGTATATATCACCTATATCCAGACCATACCTTTGCTACATTCATCTGACATTTCTTCAGCTCCTCATCTTCTCCACTTCACATTATCTCAACTTCATAGTTTTTTTTAATATTCATCAGATCTCTTTGCTCTTTCCTTCTATTTTATAATTTAACTTTAACTTTTTCTTATACATGCTTTTCTTTTGGTTAGTAGATATTTTTTCGCGTTTATTATTAGCAGATTACGTATAATTTCGCAAGAATCACGCATGTTTCGTTTATTATGTCTTCTTAATGAGACATTTTACTGGAATATCGCCAATTTTTTTTCTTTACTTCAAAGCGGAATTCCAAGAGAGCTCTACTTGATGATCTTGCGTAATATGTGGATGACTCACTGTATTAGCATTAATTTATTTCGTCCGTCTGGTTATGAGTACCATACATAGGACGAATGAAGGAAGGTCTTGCGTTATGCCTGTTACGCCTGAATTACATTTTAGTTTAGTTTGATGGATTCGCCTCCAGATATCTGCAGAGCAGCAATACACTATTAATGTAGATATCACTGTATGCATAGCTTACTAAGGCTAATTTATAAGTGCCTCTTTTCAGTATTGAACGTTTTAAAATTCCATATACGAAAATTTCAAGGTTACTGGTTGGTGCGCAGATAGTTCGTCATTTCGCCCCCCAATGTTTTGAATACGTACGAGAATGGACGCTTATTATTCTCGCTAACAGAAAAGTGAAGTATATATGCTAATGACACATGTAATGGCATTGAAAGAATATAGGCGGAACTTCTAAAAGTGGAGTACGGCAGCTAAGAAGGTGCACACGTATTAGTAAAGCTTCATCAATTATAGCGTTCTATTATTAGTGAGAGTTGTCAGTGTCCTATTATGACAATAGCGATTTAATATGAGGTTTTACGTTTTCTGGCTGTGTTCATAAGGTAGGGAAGTTATCCTTTTTGATTTACAAATGTTACATATTTGCCAGAAAGAGATTTTCTCATTCAGCGTTGGGATTTATTCCTCTTTTTTTCTCTAAAAAATCTTGTTTTTTTAAAAATTCCGATCCAATTTTTATGAACTGCTAAAAATTTTCTTCCCGTTAAACAATAATTGAATCTCCTTATTAGCGTGATGGAGGTATGTGATGTGCGACCTTATCTTGAGGTGATCACGATTTTCCGTACGCTAACTCACATTTGATATTGAGGGAGGTTACATTATCTGCAACCTCGCATTCATCGCATGGAAGAGGGTAAAGGTCAGGAGCAGAGTCATGGCCGTAACTTTGGCTACTTCAAAAGCTCTTTTTTCCTCGTATTTTTCCTGCCATTCTGAACTTCGCGATTCAAGTCCTTCGATATGAGGATTAACGGGAGTTTTTTAGAAGATAAAATCGTTTTCAGAATTTTGAATTTAACTATTTTCTTACCGGCTGTTGCATAGTGATAAACTTGTTAAAAATAGTTTTAGCTAAGTTATCGGAAGAGATTTTTATGATCAATCTCGCCCGAATAAAGGTGCTTTATTAGTATTACCATGAGTCCCGTTTTAAGCAGTACTGTCAATAGTTAAATGTGAGGTATTGATAATTTTTCTCTTGCCTTGTTTGATGAAACAGAGACGGTTTGAAATACACGGAGAAAGATTATATCGTGAATTTTCATAAAATTCTGGTACTGCTTATACTTAAAAGAACACGGATTTAACTCAGATTTACTTTTAAGCTAACGTCCATCTTTTACCCACTTCATATTTTGATACATCCGGTTTCTTACTATTATTATATAGTAACCCTACTTATAGGTGAGCCTTTCCCTGTTTCATCATGGAATTGTTGCTTCATTACGGTAAAATCTTTTTGCCATCTTTATTAAGATAATTAGCGTAGGAATACTTTTCGTTTTCTCGTTCTTTTTTTGACTCATATTTCAGGAACTACTCACATATAGTGAACTGAAAATAAATCCTTTCTTTTCAATTTAATTATAATTAAATTAGATGGTTAATTAGATATCATCTTCAAATGAATATGTGGAAATTATTATTCAAACTCTAATTACAGCTTTACACCTACCACTTTCATAAAAACTGTAGTTCAAGCCACAATTTAAACAGAGATTAGAATGATAAATATCTCAACTTCATATGTACGCACTAATTTAGTACAAGGAATAACTTCTAGATCGATTATAGTTTAATTACAATTTTACGAAGCGGTATCATAAAAGCTGTAATTAACGTATATAACTTGAATAAAGCTTCCGTAATTCGAGTTAAGTGTAACGCATTTAGTGGCAGTAAGTAGTGTTAATAGTAAAAGTATTTTCAGAACCATTCGATTTTCTAAGCAAGCTAATAAATTTCTGTTAAGCGAGGGAGGATTAGAAAAAGATCTGGAATCGTATCAAATCTGAGCCATTGGAGGTAGAAAATCAAGGATTACAATCTCTTTGGCAGCGGGCGCCAACACCCCTTCACCGATCCATACCGAAAAATTTTCGGCATTTTTCGATCCCTTTCAGTCTCTCACGTTTTATTTTTCTCGCTCATTCGTTTTCAGCTCGCCTTTTTCCTCTCTTTTCTTTTCTCATTTGTTAAGTGTCCCTCGTTTTCCCCCCTCCTCGCATTCCCTAACGTGGCCTTATTTCCAACCCGTACCTTCGCCCTGCTGATTACTCTTGTTTTACATGCATTATAAAATCAAGCTCCGCTTTAACGAGCGTGCGTTTGAGTCACGAGTGTGTCACGTGAAGGGGAGGCTTGCATTACCCATAGTCACGGGGAAAAGAGGGAGGGAAAGAACTCTTTCCTCGTCTTTAATATTATGGTGCGGAATTGCCATTAGCGCGTACCCTTCCGATCCGAAGGGGAGTTTAATTACTGCCACCTGACGGCAGAAAAAAAAATCCCTCGCATCATCGACGCTTTCGGATTTATTTTTACGACTCGAAAATAACTTGTTTCCTTTCTGTCTATCCAGAGAGGAATATTTCCTGGTGATTTTATTTACTTTTATCTCGAGCCGGTCAATCGATGCCTTTCATTTCAGGGTTTCTTTCTCCCGCTCCTCTTTTATTTTTCGATTCTGAAATGTTCTTTTTGTCGCTGGGTTTAATTGGATGGCGGAAATGTGTTTTTATGGTGGAGCGTACGTTTTCGGCCGAAATGGTTTACTGGCAGAGGTCGGGGAAAATGAGGGTCTGGTTTTACATTTATTTAACCTCCGATTAACCCCTGCGATGGCGGAAATAAAATTTCCTCGGAGTTAGTGTAACTGATCTCGGTTATTATTTATTTACAAGAGAATTTTTTTCTTAATCAAAGGAGTTAATTTATGTGTATACAAGCAAAATCGCGTATTGCAGCAATTTCAAAATGGATGAGGTATTTAATTAAGTAATTGTCTCAATTCCTGGAAAAAGCGCTGTAACTTATTCTTAAGAATTCGTTTATTATATTGGATTCTTTATCTCTTACCCATTTTATTAAAACAATTCATTTTTTCCTTATGTCTATTTATTCGTATTCGCTATGATAGATTCTCTTTCTCTCGGACTACGTACATAATATTGTCTCAGTTTTATACACTGCATCAATGATTTGAATGACAAGAACTTAGTCTTATTATAGGATGAATTCTATATATTAAAAATAGCTGTAATCCTTAATTCAGGTAGCATATGTCGAATTTAAATACGTACATGAAAACTCAATTTTTTATCTGAAAAACTTAAGGAAAAATATCTGGACTGGACTGACTCATGGTGATAATGGAGCTCATTATCGTAGCCACTATTTTCTAATCTACTTGTAACGTTATGATAATATCTCCGTCGAGTAGACAATTTTCGCTGGTATACCATCGTTGAAGCGTAAACTACTGTAGGATCAAGTATGTAATCAAGAGACCTTGCTCTTGAGTTTTTATGTATATCGTTTTTTGGTATATTCGGCGACAGTATGAATGATCGAGATAAAT
The DNA here is from genome assembly GCA_036926295.1 of Pachydiplax longipennis. NCBI lineage: Eukaryota > Metazoa > Arthropoda > Insecta > Odonata > Libellulidae > Pachydiplax > Pachydiplax longipennis. Next base: position 55,932,144 of record JAVFKF010000004.1, read on the forward strand.
TTCTAAAACCCTAACCTTGGCAGTACTTGAATACAGTTTTATCTTATGCTTCTGGTGAGGATTTAAATTTACCTTTTTCATTATTTATGTAGATATCTCTACGCTTGGAAACCATTTCTTTCTTTGATCGCATGTTAACCAGAGCGTTTTCGTTTCATAGAGAGAGTTGGTCTTTTTTATTTAGGTTGATACAGCTTCAGCACAATAAGATTAAACGGCGGCGTTGGTTGGCAAATGTATTCCGAGAAGCGTAGATTTTTTGTCATGTCGAGGTAATCGACGACCCGTGATGATATATCTTTTAATTTATGCGGGAGTGTGGACGTTTTCGGTGCGTGGGAATTGCTCTTATATGCGTTCATTTTTAGCGCAGTAATTTGCATATTCCGCGTAGCTACAAAAAAATAAGTTTCCTTTTTCCTACGCCTTTTTTTCCCGTCTGGGTTACCCGAAATTTTTTAAACATTTGTTTTTGTGAAAAGCTTTAAACCGGCGTGAAGGGGTTTTCACGCGTCACTGCGTTCAAGTTAATGCAATGTCAGTATGGATAAACGTTAGAAAGAAACGTTTTCTTTTTTTCATTATTTCAATGAAACTATCAAAATAGGGATTAATTTCCTATTCCACAAATCATAAATTTACATTTCATGGCATGGATTGTTGCTGACATCCATCAGTACGTAATCAACGAACCGAGAGGTTACGATATCATTGATTCCACTGAATATCTATTTACTTGAGACACGTTTCCACGGTCAAGTTCATATCATATCTGTGTCACATTGATGGTTTATTTTATGTTAATTACACCCCAATTCTAGAAACGTGTATACCTACTTCAACCAATGCAGTACATTTTCGGAGATTGAAAATTATGGAAAAAAGAATGGCTTGGGAATGGGTATTCTTATTGGGTTGTCAGGGACATATTTACAATTCTTCCTGGATTGAAGAGACATTTGTAGAAATATAGGTCCGACTGGAAATCCAGGATAAAATTTGATAGTACTTTTCATAATTTACATTAATTTTGTAATTTATTTTGTTGTTCAGCCAAGAGAGGACTAGCTGGGGTTCAAAGTTCGATCGGATTGCTGAAAATATAGTACACAAAAGTTGAAGTTTGTTTTTATTGGATCTTTTTAGTTTAATTTTGAAATCAGCCTAAAATGCACTCTTTAAAGTTTATGTAACGCTTAGTTAATCGATAATTGCAATAATTTTTAAGAAGACTAAAGATGCAGTTATTGAATGCAATGCATGGAATGCACTTTCGTCCAGTAGTTCAGATTAGAGAGGGAAGAAACACCCGCACCCGCGCATTTTTGGTCATTGACTCTGGAGCTACCTTAAGGGATAATGGTTCACAACGAAGCATCTTCTTTAATAAAAACTCCCGACTTCAGGCCCTTCCACTCGTCCTCTCCCATTGTTTTTTACAATCCTCCCTTTTCCCCCGCTTCTCATCCTTCCGCCTCCGCTCGCTTCGCTGTGCCCATTCTCCGTCCGGGAAAACCCATTTTTAATAGCGGCGAATAGCCGAAGGGTTATCTGCCCATTCGCGGTCGCTGAAAGCGTACTATTGTCGGAGGGAGAATGTGGGTTTGTCGCAGGGAACGGAATGAAATACGGGTGGTTGAGTTCCAGTTCAAGACTGTCGGCACCACTCTCATTCCTATCGCGCGTTTTGGTTGGCCGTACCAGAAGCTCTGTGCCAGGAATCAGAAACCCACTGCTTCGGAACCCTTAATGTGGTTATCCAATCGGAACTGAAAATATGCACTGGAACTAGTGCTGATTTCTTAATATTCATCATGTCACCAGACGAAAGTGGAGTAATTAGGAAAAATCGAGACGAAAAACTCTTTGCATGGGATACGCTATTCTTAGCAAAAATTCAAATTAATTTCTCTGTTAAATAACTGATTCCCAATTGATTCGGAGTCTTATAATGGGATTCTGAAGGAAAGATGATGCCGACCTCTAAGATGGAATGGTTAGCCTGCTAACACCAAATTCCCGTGCTCAAAATCCCGCTGACCTGGATTTAGTTACTTGTTTTCGTCTATTGTTGCAGTTACCGTCTCCCATGCTTGTTGACCAATAAATTGATTTTTTTGGGAATGGAAAAAGAAAGCAGTGAAACTATTGATGTTGAGTTTAGTTGATTTTTGTAACATTCTATAACCATCAAGAACGTAAGGGTTTGACTTGAAACCAAAACTGTGAATTATCTACTTTAATTTATGTTTTACAAATTTCTGTTCGGTGGTTCTAAGTTCACCAAGCTCGCTCGCCATGGAAGTAAAATAATCCATGACTTAGTCTATTTAAGTGGTTACGCATATAGTTTAATTCGAATCTGTGAAAATTATTGATTTTTTATCTATTGACACTAATATGTTTGATATTCTCACTACCACTACCTACATTTATAACCATACCTTTGCGTTTGTTAAGACTGTCAGCCATTACAATAGAAGGAACAACCTTAGGTTTATTATATTAATCATTTATATTTTATATTAACTCGATGTCAGCCACTGTGACTTTACTTCAGTTGCATTTCTATGAACTTCGTTTTCTTCACCGATTTATGAATTCGGTACTCCACCGCTGGATATTTCCAACTGCCTAAATGTAGATCCTCGAATATCCAGTTTAACGTGAACTTTCTTCTGTTTATTTTCCTCTTCTTCCATCTAGTATTTGAATGCACAAAATATTTCCTTTTTCCATATGTCCTATTCACGGACGCCCTGGGACGTTCCGTTGCTCATTCAACCCCATTTTGCGAAAAAAAATGTGTATTCTTTTCCGTGTTTCATTCCGCTTCCCGAATATTTTCGGAAGCTCCGGAAGATTTTTCATTTATGTTTTTTTATCATGGCCGGGCTATCCGCCCGCTCTTTCTCTCGGCAGCTTTTTAATCATTATAAAGATTGATTTTATTGTCGGCTCTCCACGATTGCGTTTCCCGGCCCCGCCGCAGTCTGGCGCTGCAGTTTAATAAGTAAACGAAAAGCGCGTACCGAAACATTTCGAGACTCGCTCTCGTATCGCTAATAGCCATACCTTGAACAATCAAAACAAACAACACCCTCGGATAGTCAGTTGTGCCTCCATCGAGGGAGATGGATGAGGGAGGGACGAGTCACTGAGTGGCTCTTTGCTTTCTATACCGGGATCGCCTCCCTCCTCTCGCCCATTGTATCTCCTTCAGTTCATCCTCTGTTTAACCCATTACCTCTACGAACACTCCAGCCCTTCTCTCTCTCTTTCCATCACATACACCTCATCCAAATTGGAATCGCTGGCTAACAACGCTTGGAAAGTTTACGTGGGAGTCAGCGTTTAGTGGAGGGGATGCAGACAGACGGGCTATTTTTCGGTATTAGAGGGCCACCTATCATTCGAGTTATCTTCAGCGAAACAAAAAATATAAATGAGCGTAGGTCGTGACGAGAATTAATTTACTCACAAAAGTTCGCTGACATTGTAGATGGAACAAGAGCCTGTGAAATGTTGCTAAGTGCGTTAACACTATAAATAAACTTTAAACCTGTGATTCTTGTTTTGAAAAACTGATTGCATTCAAGGTCCTAAAAGCAGAGCATGTATTCATTTGCGAATATTCAGATTTCGTTCGAAAGAATGTTTAATTAATACTTTACCCAATCTACAATGAAGATTTTTTGGTTCGTTAGATAAAAACGAGCGAAAATGTTTTATTTACTGCTTCGAAGGATTCATTTTGAATTAAAAGAATGATGTAAAATGTTATGTAGAAAGGGGCTCCCGAATGGCCATGTGGGCAGGGCGTTCGACTTGGATGAAAGCGGTCGCGGGTTCGATTCCCGCTGGGAGCCCACGGGCAAAATGACCTCAGCTGTCGAAGCACTGTTAACAATGCTACTAGTACAACTACTAATGATGTGGGAACAGTTTGCAATAGCAATTGCAAATCTTTTAGCTTCTTGATGTGTTAATTTGAAGTCAAATGAGATTGAATTTTGAAGAAGAAGAATATGAAAATTTTTTATTAAAATTGTTTGAAAAATTATTTCTATTTAAGAAAACTTTTACGCAGGTATATGTGATTGCGAAACCTATGGATAAAGTTCAAATGAATTTGAAAAACAATAATGTATACAGTATTTTCTGTTATTAAAGTTGTCCATTTGGTATGATTATAAATTAGGCTTCACAGCAAGATAATAAAAGAGGCCTTTTTCATGTGGAAGTTTACAAGAATCGTTGCAGTTAGTATCATATGGCCGTTTACTCTAAGCACAGCTTTCCAGTCGTTTGAATTTTACCTACGCTATCCGTGTTACGAACAGTTTTTTTCATTTCATGCTCCCGCACCGTGATTTCTCCCACAGGCCAACTGAAAAATTTTAGTGCTGCTCTTTCCCATCGTGCAGTTGAATCCCGGAGGTGCCTATGGGCACTCCCTCCAACTCATGGATGGGAACGAGTATGCAATTATCATAATCGCATGATGCTGTGTCAGAGAGGGAGATTTTGTGCGAGTTCATGCTTTAGGGGCAGATTAAAATTTTAGGGAACTGCGTTTCGAGTGCTGTGAAAATTAGGCGTTTCGATATTTTATGCTGGTGATGATTGGACGGCAGGATTATTAAAAATTGAACCAAAAATGTGCGAATTGATATTTCAGTTAATGTTACAGAATTTGCGTTCCCATCTTGTAAAATTTTCAATTTGAGGACGGAGCTGCAGGTATTTTGCATTCGATTAAAAAACGCGCAGATTTCTTATGCACAGATGAATTCGAGGGATTAATTTTCCTCTTTTCGGGATTTAATATTTGTTTACTGCGTGTATGAGATAAAAATGAAAATCCAAGCTAAAATGTAATCTTCAAAGTGCTCCATAGCTCATTATATCCGATGAATGTATTTTATTTTCCTTTTGTACTCGGGTTATTTTTCTGGATGTTTATCCTTTATGACTTCTTTGTTCTTAATTAAGTATTGGTAAGTTTATTTCTTCGACAGCACATTTTATCATGGAATCACCTTATTATTAAAAGATTATTCTTATTTATATTTTTTTTCAGCTATAATATATTAAACTTACGAATCGTTCCTATTATTTTTATAAAAGAAAAACATCTGTTTAACAGTTGGTCGAAAAATACTTGATATTGACGAGATCGTCATCTCAGAAATATTGCTGATTTACACTACTTTAGTAATCAGTATATTCACATATTCATATACATTATGATTAAATGATATCAATCAAATCCGATCGTAGCTCACCAGTGCATCAAAGAGCATCTATCACAAAAATTTTATTTTCCCCTCGCTCTTAATATAGCCCAATCAAACGAACCCGGAGATGAACACAGTTTTGTAAACACATTATTCCAACGAACTGATTTCATTCACGGACATATGTTGTCGATTCCCCCATCTGCGACTGAAGTAATACAAGCGCAAGGACAGAGTATGTGTCTAATTCAATTTTAATCGCCATCTTCGAATAGAGCTCTATAGCACTAGCGTAAAAAAATAAAAGCAGATGATACGGAAGTAATTGCGCCGGGTAAATTCACCTGTTTACATAATGTATATTTAATCAGCACATCTCTCTTCCTAAACTCCCTAAAGGGATAGTGGTGTCCCTCCTCCCTCCGCTTTGAATTGACGTTCGGTCCAGCACGGCTGGAAAATTCGATTATGAGGACAGCGAGGTGAAAAAAATGGAAATGATGGTAAACTGGCGTAATAATAGGCCCCTTTACCCCGCCCCTTTTTTTCTTTCCTCCCCATCCATCTCCCCTTTCATCCTCCCTCAGAGTCTAGATCCATTATAAAGGGGGTAAGAGGTGGTTCATGTATGAAATTGGCGCCCCAGGCCAGGCGCCGTTATCCAAACCCCTTCTCCTCTCTCTTTCCCCTCTCTCTCTCAAATACGTAGCTCATCCGAAATGGCCACTAGCTCCCATTCCCTATTTTCTCTCGAAAAGCGCGCGCAATCGCACCGTTTTGCTTTTTCCGCGCGATGTTCGCATTTTTCGTTCGATTCGCGGCGATGGCACTGGGATGGGGAAAGAATGAACCTATCCATGGCACCGATGGACCTACTTTCCTTTGTTTGTGCCGTAGGTTAAGTCCGTTGACTGTTGCAGTTTATACGGGCGGGATTACAGAATTTATTCAAATTGATAGGATTCGTGTTAGTGGCATACTATTCGGGATTATATGAGGGAGGCTGCCTAGTTTATGCGGCGCTCTTCCGTGCGGAGAATATTTATTTCCGATTGCTCTCGTTTAAATAAGAACTTGTTTCCAGGAAAACAGCAAAACAAATTCATGAAAGAGGAAATGAAAAAGGATGGATGAAAGGAAGGGAAATACTTTGCACATGTAGGTGAGTACGATAAACCTAGTGTAAGGCGAGATAGTTTGGTGATTAGAACATGTATCCGGAAGTGGAAGGCTTGAGTTCGAGTCCCTGTCCATGCTTTTCACTTCTCAAAGACTTCTTCAAAAAGAATAACTTAGGTTATACCAACTTCTATGTTGGTGTATTTGAACTGTTTTGGTATGAGAACTCGATACAACCCCAGGGAAAACTGTCAGTGCTCTTGGCTTTTGGACAAACCCGTGTAGTATGAGTCGTTACTTGTTTTAAATTTGATTCTAGTCGAGAAAGAAAATTCCACGTGTGTGGCGAGACAAAATTCGCGGTTTCCGTTACTTTAGGAGGCTAATCCTGGAAACTGTATGTCCTAGAATAGGTTTTCTAGCTTTGATTCACCGAAGCTCTTTTTGGGTCCTTTAGCTTTATAGTTCTCAAGAACTAAGCCGGGTGTGTACGGAGGCAGCCAGAGCTGCATGCGATCCCGGCAAACGCCTGAGGCGACGAGATTTAGGAGGTGCTGCGTGCCCAGGTGGCTCCTAAAATAATCGTGGTAGACGGATATCCAAGATCAGGATCTTTCTGGAAGACTTTACCCGCTTAGAGATGTTTAAAAATGTTTATTGGGTGACACCAGAATTCTGCTGAGTGTAACATGAAGTTTACAGATTAAGATTTACTCTCTTGGACGTTCGAAAATAGATTTCATTCCCGGCGAAAAATAAAATATTTGAAAATAAACCGACGAAACCGAGACTCGAACCCGGTTCTTCCATTTGTAGGGCGGTAGCTTTTTTTGCTAGCTGAGCACGCATACAAAAAATTGTCTTATTAGAAGTATTGTTAAAAGTCGGCAGATGAGGTCAATTCGCACGTTGGTTCCCTGGGAATCGAACCCAGGACTGGTATCGCCAAATTCGAACGCCCTGTCCACATGTCTATCCGATAGCCCTACAAAACATTAAGGCTTAATTTTTTTAGACATCTTGTTGAAAATATTCTGCGATAGTTCAATCGCTTTGATTAGCCTCACGGCATGTGGAAGTTTTAGGGTTCGAGTCTCGGTCAGGGCTGGATTATTTTATGCCCATTTTCCCGTAAAAATATCGTAGTTCTCCTCATAGCGCAAAACCAACCGATACACTTTTCCTTAGAAATAAGTTTTTAATAATCAAGACCTCCCGACCTCATCTAAAACGCGTGTTTTTAATGGGAATGAATGGATATTTTCCATTTGTGCGTTTTTGAGCCTAACCATTGGTCACATTCACCCCTCGCGTGTGGGCTTGTGTTTGCGTGTCTTAAAACTTGTGCAGCAACTGCTGCCTCGTCACTCATCGGGCTCCAGACACGTGGGGACTGTTGAACCTATCCGTATGTGTGGTACAGAAGGGCGGCGAGTGGAAAAGGGCAGACTCTTTCGCCCCCAGGGTTCCCCACGTCCGTATGTGGTGTTTCGTCGCTTGTCCTCCGGGGTAAGGGCAGGGACGGATGGGGTCGTGAAAGAAACGACTATTGGAAGCACGCGCGCTCGCACACGCGTGAGGTAACACGTGTCGTGGTGACCTACAGTTCGCTGGACAAAACTGAGTCCGGATTAAGGGATTATTTTCTCACTCACAACTTTCCACTTTCATGGAAATAGTGGACAAACTTTACACTGATTAGTAAATTCGCAGCATGTGTTTTACCTGCATTTCATCTCTCTGAGGCATTCGAAAACATGAAATGAGCTCTCTATATGAGCGCTGATGGTATAGGTGTATTGAAACTCAGTCGGGTGATAATTTTTACTCGTTGTATCCATTCATTACTCTAGAATAATTTGTCATATATTGAATTATGCAGTTTCGGAGATTTAATGAATTTCTGGTAAGCATGTGCTTGACATCTGCCTCTCTTCAGCATTTTTGTCGCAGAGGTTCATTTTTATATTCGAATCCTTAATTTACTTGACAAATGAGCTCTACTCGACTGAGGTAATATCATAAGTATCTTTCATTTATTAATTTTCAAAATAGTATGTTAATATAAGAAAACGTTTACAACATAATTTATTTCTTTATCTTTATGATAACATACTCTTGCATATAATACCAGAATTACCAAGTGTAAAAGAGACTTAAATCCCTATATTTTTAGACCGATTTTTTGTTTAAAATTTGTGCCTGTGGAAAAAAGCGCAGAAACTATAAATCACATAGTAATTCATAGGATTGCTTAAGGGGAAATGAAATAATTAATGTGTCTCTCAATTCTTTGCAGGTGAGTGAAGGAATAACTGTAAAAGACTGTGGCTCCCCATGGTGGTTTGGTGAGTAACTAGACCAAATTCAGAATTCATTGCCGTCTTGTTGTGACACCTAAGGTCCAAGTTGGAGGAAAGACTACTTGGTCCTCTCATAGAAAACGGACCAAAATCTTTAACACAATTCTGAGGTCATAATTTGCTATTTTGCGGATGTATTAAATATTAACCTTTGAGAATATGCGTGTGTAATTTCTATGTTTTTGCGATCTAGATTTTTGTTTTCTTAGAATTAATTTCACTGCATTGTAGTGTGCCGCTCAATCTGGCATTAGAGGAAGCTTGGCTTCGTACTATTTACTTTACATTTACATATATAGACCCTGCTAACCGCCACTGGCGCATGGCAGGGGGTGTGAAACACCGAAAACCCTATCTACCTTTGACTGCTGTTGGCTTCTCTAATACTTCGCGGAAAAAATGACCAGAAATAAGTATCTGTGCTGGCAACTATTTCCCTGTAACGCTTCATCGTTTTGTCTCGAAGATCACGTACGCTACTAACTGGTATAACAATATCAACTATCTCCTCCCCGAGATCCGTAGTGATAAATTGTCGTTTTACTTCTTTAATTCTTTAATCGTACTATTGAGATACGCAGTAATGTCGATAATGTTATGTTCTCATCTAAGGCATATAGTTTTAGAATTCTTTATACAAGAGACATAAATGTTCTCTCTGTCTCTCATTACTTTTTAGCAGTAACTTTCTCTCCCTGTGGGACGCTCCACAAGGCTTTCCATTGCATAGCTACACTAGGATCTCAGTTTCTCGTACTTGTGCTCCAACTGTGTGTCGTGGATGCGTCAAGTTGAATGAGAAAGGGCTTCCTGTACGTGAGCGGAATTCTTCCAAATCCCTCAATTTCTCTTTTCTGGCATTCGTTGTATTTTTAAAAAGCTGTGGTTTGGGTCGGGAGGCCACTGACCTCCAATACTTGGCAATTTATATTCCGCGGAGCTGCGGTAGGTTGCCCTGTAAATAAACCTTTATGAGATTACGAGCCAAAATAATGAACCGAATTGACGGTCGTACACGTGCATCCATTTTTCCCTCCCCGACTTTGAAAATACGTCGGGGAAAATTTCACGGCGTGGTTACAGGCGATTTAGACTTCTTTATCACCGATTTGAAGCGAGGCGTTTTAATTGGAGGGGGCTTTAATTATTGTTATTACGGGCTCATTAATTTTTAGCACGGCTTTAAATATTTTAAAACCGCTTTCAGTTAAAATTTTCGAATAATTCAGTTTTTATTAATATGCCCGCCAAAGCCGCAGTTTTAGCCATTGGGGTGGCCGGCGAATAAATTTGTGTTCTTGCATTTTGGAGTTTTATTTCAGATTCAAAATTCTCTCCATAGATGTAGTTGCAATGGCTGCTTTTTCTATATATATTTCAGCCTCTAAACAAAGATGTTCTAAATATAGATGCTTCAAATATTATGAAGATAAACAGCTAAAATATCTCAGATAATTTTTCAGCCGTGTTTCGCCAAACGTTCCTAAGGAATATTTTACCTCTACTATTGCTAGCGAACTAAGGTATATGCCTAGTAGGTATAATTCACTTACCACCTTTGCAAACACAAATCTATCTCCTTTTTATTATTATCATCTCATAAATATGTTAAACATCCAATTTCTCAACAAACTAGCACACTAACATATGGATCCTTTGTTCGAACTGATTGTATGTTGATGTAAGGAGGATTTAAAGATTTTCATCTTAAAGATTATGACAAAGGAGGATAAATTGAACCGTAAAAAGAAATAATGACTTTCTGAATTAAAATTCCATCCTCGGGAAGATTTCAGTTTATGTAATTGTCCGCAGGGTAGCAATTTCTGCAGCATAGTTGTCCTTTTAGTTCACATGTCAATAAGTTTTACGTCATCATTCATCTTCTTCAAACATATAGAAGAAGTATGAATTCGCTAAATATACTATCATCTCTAACGCCTCAGGATTCCTGTATCCAATTCATTCCCCACGCCTGTCTTAGGAATGACTTTCATTTTTTCCGAAAACAATCAATCCATTCATCCTCATTTACTATCTTTGATCGCCGTCAGAAACAACTCCGCGGACCCTTTTATTCCGAACGTCTTTCCCACAAAGTTCATTCCTTTGTTCGGACGCCAAATAGCTCACGTAACCTCCGCCAGAGATACGTTTCGCCACCTAGGATGAATCGGACGGAGGAAGGCGAACTCCATCGGACGAGCCATTTAGCAAAAGTTAACGTTATCCTTCCGTTCGTTTTATTTTCGAGCGAAAGACAGAGAGGCACGTAATACGGAACTTCTCAAAGGATTTGGAACGATTTCAAAAAGTCGGGCTGAAGTAAGGATTACGCGTCTGCCTTGTGCCGCTTGGCAGCGCTTCTCACATCTTCCGAGAAAACCTCCCTTTCCACCGGCCACACCTCCGTTTCATCCGACATACATCCGTGATAAGCACAGCCACTGCGAGCTAATTACAAGGTCTTTAGTGTTTTGGTCTAAGCGAAGTGTAGCGGAAGGCAGAGTCAAGTTGCAAACGAACGGTCGTGGAGAAGATTTTTAAATGCGCCGAAAAATACGTAAGATAACGAGAATATTTATCACGTACTACCATGAAGGAGGGATCAAGGTGGTGTTTTATGGATTATATGTGCCAAAACATGAGAGAATGTGTCGGTAATGACTGGGTAACGAATGGATGTGGAATAAAAGAAAGGCTGCAAGAGATGACCTACGTAGTATAGACGTATCATAAGTATGGTTGGAGATTCAGCATGAGAAAAATGTTTATGATGCAAATGAGAGAAGAAGTCCGAGAGATAGTTGTAGGAAGCTTTGTAACTTAAATAAGAGAAAGGGGTGTTCGAATAGATGTATGTACTTCTGTAGCGATATGTATGCAAGGATTGGAAAGTATGGAGAAATGCTGAGAACCAAGTAGGCGAATATGGTTTCTAAACGGAAAGAAAGAAGTGTGTGTGATAATTTTACGTAGAACAGTCTATTAAATTATTATTTTCATTAATTCGATGGCCATCTGTAGTTGTATGAAAAATGTGAAAATATGACGTCAGCCGGCGGGTTTTCTTTTCCACGCTTCCACTTTGATTAAAAAATGAAACTCGATGTGAAAACTCGGTCTTGATCTTCCTCTTATAATTCAGCATTATTATTTCATTAATGCCGAGTTTATAAACTGGCTGGAATTTTCGTTCTCTTAAGGAAGCAATTCCATTCAGGAATGTTGCGGAAAATGATAAACTCGGATAAATTATTGAGTATGAAAAGATATTCTCGGTGAACGTGTTTTATGTAGCGATTAATTTATCCCCTTAATCGCTTTAATTTTATAATTTTAATCGCTTTAAGACGATTATGTGATGCTCCTTGAACCCTTGACTAAAGTATTACCAAATGGTCGTTGGGCGGATTTATTTTATGAAATGCAATCTTCGTTTCATCTTTATTTAGATTACAATCATCAACTTCTTTACTCAATAAAGTAATAATGTAGGCTCATGTAAGAAGGATTCAGGTAGGCAGTTCCTAGAGGCAGTAAAGAACTGCTTGAATACCATATTTTCTTACTCTTGCTCTTTGTAAGTAAGAAAGGAATTACAATGCTTTTTTCATTTGAATTATGTTCATCCATTCTGAGACTAATCTCTGCAAGTGCAATTCTCCTTACGTAAATCATTTTCCATTGCATATTACCTCAATTCTTAGATTACAAGCTTGTTATCTCAACCCCTTAGAAGATTAAACTGCATAATACTGAGCAGCGCTGTGGGGAAACAAAATGCCACGGATTCGTTTAGTGCGAAAATTGACGAAACTTTTCCTACTTTTTAGACGACTTTGAGCGTAAAGGAATTCTTTGTATGTCAGTTTCATAAGGTTAAACTTCAACTACCATTGCTTATGCCATTATGTAATTCACTCGCGTGATCCTTAAAGGGAGTCGAGAATAATAGTATAAGCAGCGTCGTCAGCTTTAATTCCATATCTCGGTCACCAAGGCAACTCGTTCGCTAACAAGTACGTAGGTTACCTATCCTTTGTCTCTTCTATGACTACATTCATACGTACTTTTTACGCGGGCCTAAGAAGTCACAGCTCGGAGGATTTTCTCAAAGCTACGTGCAGTACTGCATCTCCGTGGAGTGCGGTGTTCCTCCGTCTTTGGCGTCTGAGAAGAGGGGATTTTGGGAGGTTGTGAAGGATGGAAGCAGAGATGGGACGTTCAAAGAGAGGGGATGCTGAGAGTGAAGATGCTATAACCCCCTGGCGGCCATTTCGTGCGGAACTTAGACTGCCTCTCTCTCTCTTTGCCTCCACACAAATCAGCATCCGCTTTCCGGCGCGACGGTAAACATATTAGGACCAATGTACACCGTCTCCGTAATTCCGTTTATTTAGGAATTCCGCTTTATGGGTCCCTTTCTGCTCACGCTAGGATGCCTTCCTTGCCGCCTGTCTCCTCGAGGTTGCGGAAGTAAGGCTTAGGTTTCTTTCATTTTCGATATTATTCTCTTCGTGATTTACTTTAACTAAGGATTTCCAACTCAGAGGTGTTTAGATTGAGTAAACATTACTGCCGCGACATTATTCTGCACATATTATATAATTGATTTGAAATCTTTCGATCTTTCTTTTGTTATAGAACGTCAACCCACTCCGACTTCTTCGATAATTGAATTTCGGAGTAATTTTCCGTTTTGCTCCTTAAATGATTCCCTGAAGTGAGTTTCGTATAGTTAGAGTTGTCAAAAATCACTAGATACCTAAGTACCTAAAAATAACCTCTTTGACTAATAATTAATAATAGCCTAATTTAGCTATCTTTATCATATTCCATTATTTGTAATAAGCTGGTCTCCGATTATGAATCGCTTTATAATGAGAAATGACAAGGCCTTAGGCGAGCCTTAGAAACTAAAACCTGACGCTTGTTTCTTCTATGGTAACTAATTCAGTCTCACGAGTTTCCAAAAATGTAGTCTTTTAAATTGATATATATCCCTTAATGAATTTCTAAATTTTTAGATCGGAATTGTCATATTTACGTTCATTAAATGCTGTTTTACCGTAGAAGACTATTTTAATGCTCATCTTCCACAATATCAGCTTATTTAATGAAATTCAAGAATTGTCTGTTTATGTCGAGAGATTAATACGTTCGTTGTAATTCCTTCGCATTTTCGCCGAGTCGGAAATTTTCGAAACTTTAATTTGCGCAATACATCTCAGCAAGTCTTTGAGATAACGTATTTCAATGGTCCCAATCTCGTTCGATTCACGGTTCATCTTCCTCGCTTCCATATTCTATTGCATCGCGGATCATGTTTCTTTCCTTTCCCTGAAAATTTCTCCTCTCTCCAGTAATTTCCCAGTCTTCCTCCGATTGCCACAAAATTGCATTGCCGTCTTCTTTGCTCACAAAGGGAACCTTTCTCGAGTCTAGCGAGGGAATGGAGAGGAAGAGAGCAAAGAAGTCCCTCCCATGGGTTCCACAACGAATGCCCTTCACTCACACATAGAGAAACTCTTCAGATTCTGCGAAATCGCCATCACCGCCGCATCCGTCCACGTCTTTCTGCCTTTTCCCCTTCTCCGATGCCATTCGTACGTCGAACCAACACGCTTCTGCAGTTTCCTTCTTCATTTCCCAAGACCATACAAGAGCGTGTGTACCCCCCGCTCCCCTCGTGAAGGTATGAGGCCCTTGGGAACCTTCTGTTTTTTCTCTTTCCAGTTGCCGCTTCAATTTTTTTGGGGCCACCACATCTCTGCTGCAGTTTTATCTAAGCCTCTCCAACCCCTGCGAAACTCTTCGTTTGGTCCGGCCTCCCTCTCCTTACGAATTAATCTCGTTTTCTTCCGAATTTTCTCTCGCCGCCCCCCCATTCTGTCCCTCTCTCACCACCGCCACTTTCCCTCGGGTCTCCCTTACGTTACCACGTGCGTACCGCTGCCCTTTCCAATTTTTCCTTCCCGAGAGTGAGGAGATTTCTATTTTTCCCTTTGTGAGAAAATATTCAAGCAAATCCAATAGTCTTTGAGGGAGGAACTTTTCCTCTTTTCCACGTCCATCTTTAAGAGGAAGTGTTCAGCATATTTACGGTCGAAGGCGCAGGAACGAGGACGCTCTTCTCGTTGGAATAAATTAGACATTCCTCCCTTTTGGTTATTGGGGAGGTTTGCGTTTGTCCGAGTTTATGGAAATATTTTTCTGAGTGGAATCCATATTTGTACTTACCGTAGTAATATATTTATGGAATACTTTCGAAATCGGGCATTTATGCTAATCATACCTGATATGTTTGTTATAGAAGACTCATCGGTACGCTAATCTGTTGTCTCTCTTATTATTTATTGCGCATTTTTCACATCTCCAACTCTCAATGTACTTAATTACCATCTATTTGGCTTTATTTAATAATTCAAGACTTTTTCATTTAATATTCAAGCAATTTATCCAAATTTCCCTCAACGTAAATTGCGTAAGAAACATGTTTATGCTCTGCTGCGTTGATTAAATTGGATAAAATTTATAATACCTGATAACATATGCCATTCATGAATAAATATTGTTAATATTTTAATTATTAATGAGTTAAATTATTATTCACATATATATTTGTATATATTGATATGTTAAGGATTAACAAGTATTTATCTAGAAAAGAAACTGCCGAATTTAATCATACTTACCCTTAATCATATAATCAGAAGGTTTAATTCATTGATGATAATAGTCGACGACTTCGATGTTCGTAACAAAGGCTGAAAAAGCTTCTCACATTCCTTCTGTTCTCCTTTCTTTATATTTATCCCATCTTTATTATCTTCTTTCTTCTCTCGCAGCTCAAACGCGCTTTCCGTCGACTGTTTCCTTCCTACCTTCGCTCGTTTTATATAATTCTTCCTTTGTTTATCGTCTACTGTTCTACTTCCTCCGTGAGATCCGTGCTGTAGGCACAAAGCACACAAGCACCCGCTCAGGGGTGCCTCAAATCCTTCCTCTTTCTCTCCACTTTCACTTGCCATCTCAATATATCCCTTTCATACCTTGCTCTACCCCTCCTACATCTCTCCTTACTTGCGTGTTCCTCCGAAAGCACCATTTTTCTTCTTTCCCATTCTCCTTCCTGCCGCTTTCCAAATTCCACGCTTCCACAACTTACTCCGCCATATCTATTTCATACCTTTTCCCCTTCCGTTTTATTTAGCCTTTTCTTCATGTTCCGTTTCTCTCAATCGTTTTTTCCAGCCGCTCTTTAAATATATAATGGGGTTACAGCTGTGTTTTTTTTCAGCCGCTTGTCATTACTACATGCTGGGAATATTTGATTGAATTTTTCGTGCTGCGGATGTTTAAATGTTCATGTTTAATGTTCCGCTTTTGTGAGTTCTCGCCATTTAGGTTTCAGTTTTTATTTAATTTTGAGTAAATGGATTAATTTATTCTATCAAATGATCCGTATGGAAGTGCGGTTTAGAGTAAGAAATCAGGCTAGAACTTGGGGTAATTCTCATGCATCACAACAATAGTATTTCCACTTGAGTTACTTTAGTAGTAATTTCATTTTATTTTGATTCATATCTGCTTATTTTTATATCGAAAATAGGGAATCCACCTGACTTCTTCATGGAGGTATTTTTTCAATAGATAAAGAAACGAAGAAATGAATGGCCTCGCTTAATCCGCCATCCCCAGCAAAATGTATCGCATATAAAATTCCGTATTCAGCGGCAATTCTCGCGAACGATCACTGCGCGTATAACTCGATAAAATCCGAGTGTAATATGGGCACGTCACTGCTCACAGCGTAATGAAATCCCATTTACCTCCGAAACTGACGGTTGCAGTACGATTTGCTTACCCTCGCCTGAACTTTACTGCGATCCTATCCCGCGTATGTTTTCAATTTTCATCAGTTTCGGAGGAGACATTTTCAGCAAGTAAAAATTTACCATCCGACCCGTCCTGCGACGTTTTCATAACCCCTCGAAAATCCCTCCGGTGTTGCCTTCTCTTTTTTTATTAAGCCAAGATTACACATAAAAATCACACGCACTTCCCTTCCCTCCGCCGTGTTTGTTCATACTCTTCGATGTCATCTTGACCCCATTCCCCATTCAATATCCATACATTCTCCTGCCTCTTAAACCAATCTTCGTCTTCCTCCCCCGCGTCCTTACTCCGTACTCTCTTAAACTCCCCCGAGATATTTGCTCCTCCCATCTTGTGCATGCCAGCCCTCCTCCAGAGAAAAACCCTATTTCTATCAGCATTCTTCACGAACGCCCTTCCAAACTTTCGCCCTTTCTTTCCCCTCCTCCTTCCGATCTTTTTCTTTTCCTATATCTTCTCTCATATTACTCGATTTTCTCTGTGTCTGCGAGCGGTGCGCAGCGCTCGGAGACCATCACGCCGCTCATTTACTATTCCCGAACGTTGCTTCAATAATGCAACCTTTCGTAGCAATATCGATGCCGAATAGGCAAAATCTCTGAAGACGATGGGCGCGTGTTCGCACGTTGAAATTTCGAGTTGTCTAATTAAAGTTCACCTTTCTGACTGTGACGTAGTTTCCATCATAATCTTGTGTATCGTAGTAGTAGTATTTTGAAAGTGCTTCTACAGCTGAAATTATCTCCTGCATATAAGGACTCATAGAGAATCGAACCCGGGACTGCTTTCACTAAACGCAAACTCGCTACATACTTGGTTATGCGGGAGCCCCAGGTGTTTTGTCGGTAGTTTGTGCCTGAAAATCTCTACTAGATCCTCCTTCTATGGTATTGATGTAATATAATGTTTATTTTTGTAATGTATATCGATATATTTCGATGTATAATATTCGATGGCTGATCTCCTCTTTTTATCATCTAATATCTTTTAGCCTTTGTCTTCCCGTTCTTTTATAGCCTTGCTTCAATTACTTAATTTTAATCACCTCACATAGCTTATGTATGATTAATTTATCTTTTCCATCTCGCGCTTTTGATTAATTTCATTCTTTCCATAGTAAAATCTCCAGGTAGCGATATACTGAAGAAGCATGGAGTATATAATGCCTCCGTGAAGTAAGAGTTTTAACGTAGAATCGGCGCATACTCTTGAGTAGTAAACATGAAAAATTTTCTCTTCCTTTTCAGCGAAATTCATGTTTTATATAATTTTAAAATTTCCATTAATATGCTTCGTATCCTTCCTCGAATACTCGAAAATACACACGATGCTCCCTCGCATGCCATTTGATGCCAGAGGCACAGAGAATGTTGTAAACCTCCGATCCGTATGCTTTAGATCTCCCAAAATGATCCTTTTCTCTCTCTCTCATTCCCCTTCGTTCTTTCCTTCTCTCTTTCCCTTTGGTTTGGCAGCAGCTGTATCTCACATGGCCGAAGCGTGCCTTAAGGCTCGACTTAAAATAGATGACGGAAGAGAGCACGGGTTTGAGGAGACGGGGGAGGGTGCGTGGGAGGAGAAGAGAGATGGGATCTCCGGAAAGATTTTTGGTTATAGGTGGTGTGGGTGATGGAGATCGAGGGTTGTTGTTTAACAGCACGCGGAGTCGATGGCATTGAAGGGGATGGATTTTGTGAGCGAAGATTCTTTCAGTTTGGACGCTCTGCTTACGTCCGATTTCGAGGGTGGTTAGGCGCGAGTATCTGGAAACGTGCGGGCGTTGTCATAATCTACGTAATCATCCTTCCCCTTACAACCCTAGGGGAAGGCCCCCGGGTGGGGTGTATTCTATCGTCGCCTGCAGGGTGCCGATGCGTGACGGCTACGGGCGCTGGGGTTTTCAATGGACTCGGTTCAGCTGGTGAAAGAGGTTGTTAAAGTTGTTAAAATTTTTAGTGGTGAGTGTGGAGACGTATGGACTTCGGGGTAATTTCCTCTCGTAGCTAGAGGGTTGTAACTTATTTCTGTATTCCTTGTCAAACTGAATTTACAGCGGGTTTCTGTTCGGGTAATTATTTTGGACGGGATGAAGTGAGGGTTTTGTTGATTGATTTCATCCTGATCACTATAGATGTTTTATATCATTGCCATAAGCTACGGAGTAATTGGATTGTGAGTGCAAAATGGTTTTCAGTTCAATAGCGCTGATTGTTTGCATTTCTGCTGTAGAATCTTTGGAAGTAGGACAACATTGACTGTTTTCTTTAATTCCAATGAAAAGTGGACTTATGTTACATTCCTTTTGAACGTGCTTGTATTAGTCCAATAGTAATAAGCGTTCTTTTTTGAAATTAGATTTTAAGCGCGAAACACAGGGTAGCAAGGTAGCCAAGTTCGAACCTTTGATGGAAAGGTGGAGTTCAGGAAAAGAAATTTATTTTTGCACCGTTTGGATACATCTATATGTGTATATTTACATCATAATATTTCGAAGGGTAAACTTCCCGAAATTCCAAATTCATATCTTCAAATAATTCATCGCATCTTTCAAATTTTAATTTTTCCATCATCTTAGTTCATTTATTGCCGTCGTATTTTTGTTGACTAATGCCATTGCATATAAAGTGATTTCCTGAAGATTCGACCCTCCGAATCCGATTTCGCTTCCGATTCGAATTTATTTAGAAACGCCGTTCCAAATACTTAGAGGAAATATAATTTAATATCAACTTCGAATTTTCGCGTAATGTTGACTTCGAACCTTCATGAATTTTTAACGCCAGAAATTCCGCGCCAGTTTATCCGCTATTCCCTCGCGTCCTCTTCCCTTCCTTTCGCATAATTGTGAAAAAGACTTTCTCCCTCCATCCCATTTTCTCCCGCTCTTTCTTTGGGGATTTCGCGATGGGCGGAGAAAATCGAGGTCGCCTTCCGAGGCCCACTCTTTCCAATTTCCTCCCACTTTATTCCCCCTTTTCCTGCTCCACCTGCCCTTTATTCTTCCTATTTTGTCCACAGCTCGCCGCACCCAAGGCATTTTTGTTTCCCGTTTACAAAGTGCGATTAAAAGCATGTCTCGTAAGCATTGCAATTAATGAATTTTGAGGCGATTTTCATATCATTCCATGGGTTTTTGTTTAGTTCCAAGGAAATTTGGTAAGTTTCTTCTCTCTGGACTACCCTTGTGGAAACTTTGGCCCTGTTTACTGACTGTTCTCGGTAACAACTTTCTGTCATACTCCTCCTGCGCAACCTTTGATTAACTACTCGTCTTACAGCGCTTCTCGTCAACGTGTTAATGGACTCCCCACGCTGTTAACCAAAGAAACTAGACTGCACCACTTTGTCTTTTCTACATAGCATTAATTATAAAATGTGATTAAACTTTTTACTTTCAAAATTTGATCACAATAGCATATTTGATGGGCAGGAAAATATCTCTCTTGCATTCCCGAATTATCAAATTCCACATTCTTTCTTTTATTCTTAATGTAATTTGTAATCATTTGTACTTAATATTATTTACAGAGCAATAGCGTAATTTTTATTTCTTTGTTTATTTCCGATATTAGTCACAAGGCAACAGCTGTAATAATGTCAGAAAAGTAAAATAATTAATATAATCGTGAATAAGATAGTTAACACAACAATTAATACAATAATTAATATAACGATAGTAAATTGAAGTAATTATACTGCTTAACTTAAGTATATACAGGAAATTCATTGTGAATGCAGGATATTTCAGGTTTCCTGATAGGCTTTCACGGCTACTTTGAGTATATTTTTGAATTTCATATTTTTATTTCCAATTTTACACATCAGTAACCCTATAAAATTGACAGTGACAAGTTTCTGTTAGTGTTAACGATATTTTTATCACATGATTCGAACTTAATAAATCAACAGCATGACTTATTCATTCTAGCACTAAATAATTCTTAACTATAACACTATAACTGTACATATATAAATTCTGAGCACCCTGCGTCATTCGCCCAGGTCGATAGTGATTTAATTTGCAGTATGTCACTTACTACATGACAGAAGTGTCACTTTTGTGGTGTATCCCCTTCTGATTCCGAAATAAATTTTTACGGCCGTAAAATAAAAATTTCCTTATTCGCCCATAAAAACGATATTTCATTATCAATCCGTCTTTCCATCGAATATTTTTACTCAGTTCCAGCTCATCGTGTCAACTTTTCCCGCGCGCTCTTTTATCATTTAATTTAGGGATTCTTCCATCAAACTTAATTGATTCGTACAGATGACAGGGGGCTTTATATTAAGCGTCGCGTACATTTGTATTTGATTTGGAGAGAGCAATCTCCGAATCGATGGGTCGACAGCATGATTCGTGACAGCTAATTTCTCTCTCTCCCGATAATCGGAACGGTTCCTGCCGTTCTTTGTGCGCCTCTTTCTCGGACACCGCATGCAGAATCGTGCGCCGAGACGAATTCACGGCTTAGAAAGCATGCTCAATTGCACACGGTTCGGACGAAACCCCTCCAGCGCGTTTATGCACACGCAAAATCGCCGAAATCCGGTTTCTTCGTGCACGTTTTCGGTGCCGCAGTGGACGTAATAAATTCACGAAAAAAATTCACCCCCCCAATCCGGCGTCACGTGTCGTCATTACGGCGTCGCGTGATTCTCAGACCTCACGCTCTTTTTAACTCTCGACACCACCGCCATCCGTAGCACGCGTGTGGCATTATGGGCGGTTATGGGCATTTTTTGAAGTGTCGGACGTAAATCAAGAGGTAGGCTTAAGAGAGGATATGAGGGAGGAAGAGGGGAAATTTATATTCATGGCGTGATTGGTGGGGGAGTGCCTTGTCCGGGGATCGAAGGGGGGGTTTGATTCCTCCAGGGCGCTCTCTATCTCCGAGATGTTGGAATGAGGGTGAATGCGGGGTTGCGTTCGACAAGGGAGGGTAAGTAAATAGGGCCAAGGGGAAGGGATGTGCGCATGGTAGTCCTAAGGGATTGCGAAGAGCGAGTTTCGCATGCCCCCTCGAAAATTTTCGTTTTTTTATGCCTTCTTGTGTACAGTAAATGTATAAAGAGTGGGGAGGGGTAAAAAAATACGGGGTTCGAAATTTTTCCGAAAACAAAAATACGGATAGGGTGGCGCTCTTGCTGAAAATATTGATTATGCACTTAAGCGTGCAATCGCTGGGTTTTCTGGCAAGGTAAGGGTTTTAACATATGCGTATTTGAGATATATTCGTGCATACTGAAAACGCCATTCTACACAATATTTATTGCAAGCTCTCTTCTAACTTTATGTCTATATCCTATGATTGGTTGTAAAAATTGAAATTAATTAAGGTAAACCAGATCGTCGAAATAATTTTGGTTTGGTTTGTTCGTTGCAACATTTTTATGCGTAGCAATGTTTAAATTTCGTCACTTTCGCAGAATCAAATAATTTAAGACATCTTTACAGATGCATAAAAAATATCTCTTTCTAATCTTATGCAATTATATAGTCTTTTCGAAGTTTGACTCATTGGGAAGGGTTCATTATTTGAGTTATGTTTCTTGTTAAAGGTCGTTTACGTGAAACAATTATTGTAAACTGCTGGGATATGCATGGAATAGGATATCACATAATACGCATATAAATGTGACGTAGGTGTACCGAGAATTACCAAGTAATGGTACAATTATAATATATAAAACTTTGCTGGTAGGAAAGTTGTAGGAGGAAGAAATTATAGCAGTCGTCTCTAGGATATAAGGTTCACCTTAGCTAAGACAGTTATACAATTAATTCCTGCTGAGATTTAGGGAAACAATGTTTTTGGAACAGACTTACCTTTAAGACATTTCAGAGAGGCGAAACATCCAATGGGTGAGTAAAAAAATACATTTCCCTCTTAAATAATGAAAGTCATGGATAAGTTAATCCAAAATGACGCAGAAAAAAGGAAAAACCTTAATACAAGTTTTAAATTTCGTCGAAGCAGACGATTTTGGTCCGTGACCAAATGACTCACCAAGTCTTATTTCTAGAACAGTAACAATTTTATCGTTTTTTTCCGTGGGCCTTTCCCTACATTTTAACTCCGTTGACACCTCCGTATTTAGCTTTTAGAGACTCGATTTAGAGAGTGTCGAAGGCCAAAAACCTTGAGGGGGCGGCGTTGAGTTGCGGGGGAGTTTTGGAAAGGCACTCGGTGATTTAGAGATATTTAGAAACGTTCGGAGGGGGGGCGAATCCGGGGGAACCCAAAACAACAGTGTGTACGATGTGCAGGACGAGGGTGTACTGTCTGCGGAGGGCACCGGCGCCTTGAGAGGGTGAAGAGGAAGGGGTTGTCGATGGAGATTGTGCGTACGTATGTATGTTCACATGCGTATTAACTAGTACGCCACTCGACGCAGATGGAAGGGGTAGACGGCAATAACGCACGCTCTGAAGGCAACCGTACGTCCATAATGCGTTGAGAATCCCACCCTTTCGAGACCCCCTAGCATGTGCTGTAACCACGCAAGCCCTCCGGCTTACCCTCCGCCCACATCCCCATACAATCGCCCACCACTTCCTACCCTTTCCCGACCACTTTCCAAACCCCCGAAAAAAGTCTGAAACCATACTCCAGTCGAATACGTCGCGATCTCAGAGGTTCTCGTTGCACAACGGCGGGGGTTGGTGGAGAATGCGCTGCGGATCGGGGGGAATGTGGGGAGTTTTCTCCCCCATTCGGAAAGAGGTTCGGTCAGACGAAGCCTGCGCGAATTTTTTTCGTGCTTACGTATGTTTTCGCGGGTAAAAATTGCGAAAAATTGAGGTCGGAAATGCGAAGTAGGAAGTTTTTTCCCTTGTCTGCCCCTTTTCTTTTCTCGGGGGAGGATGTTTTTATTTCGTTCGGAAAGCGAAGAGGGTGGAGAGACCGGTGGGTGTATGGTATCTGCAAAACCCGGTTCACCCGTCCAGCCCACGAAGATAGACCCTCGGTGGAACTCATTTCTATACCTTCTAAACACGTCTAAAATGTATTCTTTGGTCGTGGATCTGAATAGATATGGAATGATTGGCTTTATAAAAGGTCGATGAAGGGAAGAGGCTAAACGGAAAATATTGGAAAAGGAGGTAAATACATCAATGAAGATAGATCTCTTATGCGCTTTCAAAAATTATTCCGAAAGTGTCAATAACTTCTTGATATAAGTTTATGATCACTTAACATTTAAGAAAAGCAAATCCTTTATCTATTGCCGATTGATGTAAAATTCCGCTACAGTATGTGCTGAATAGCTCATTTGGTGATGTTTCTATCGTTGAATTGTAAGGAAAAGATTACATTTAAAGATTAATTAAAATAATGTAAACTTAAATTTTAATTCAAAAAGTATGAATTCAATTAAAGCTAGAAAATAAAATGTAGTAATCAGACTGAATTACTTCTGTATATAAGAGTTAGGTATACAACGGAAAATACCATTTTTTATATTAACTTGTTCCTCGGCTATTCTATATTTTGAATCCTTATAGTTTATCTTGTTCAGAGCTCTTTTCTAATAGATATATCTTTCACCAAGATTGTAATTAAAAAATGTGTTTAACAGCAATAAGAGGGCATTTATAATAGCTAATTTTAAGTTAAATGAAGAAATATTGTATAATACACGTCTAAGAATTTTTTAAATGTTTTTTCGTTTAATTCCAAAAATGCATCTAGGTCCCCAGTAAATTGTAGTAAGAAGCTTCTAATATATATTCTATTCTAATTATTATTATAAGTGTATAAATACCTTGCGTATGAAAATATTGATTCATAGATCACAACCCTTCCACCTGTGACGGAATGTTTAGAATAAGTGAAAATGTGGAGTAATCGAGTACCGTTACCATACTTAAACTTTCTGAGTGGCACAGTAATGTCCGTATCGAGTTGCTCACTCTGCGGAAAGGTTGAAGAAGCGGAGAAAGTTTGCGCCGGACTTCTTTATTTCGCAGTTTTTGCTCCAAGGAAGAATCGGCGAAGAGGGGATAAAGAAAGGAATAATGCGGGAGATGCGTTTGGAGGGGATAAAAGGAAAGGGCGGGCTATGCGCGCCTCCATTGTTCCCCAAATTATTCCATCCAGTGCGCCCTTCTCAGCACGAGAGGGGGAGTCAATATCCAACAATCCTTCCGATCCTCAAAAATTTCTTTTGTTTTTCTTTTATTATCTACTTCCATCCTCGTTTCGCCCACTAACACGAGGGGGGCGGGGTGGCACAGGGACGGGATATGATGGGCGGAGAAAGATTTTTTTCTCTCTCATTGTCTTCCGCTCTATTGGGTCACACCCCCTTGATTCTACGCTCCGTCCCCACGAGTGCTCTTTTATCTATCTATTTTTTGCATCCTCTCATGTTTCACTTTTACTCGCTGCCGTTATGAATGGAGGCCTTCGCTCCGAGTATTCTGCTATGGACATTCTCTAGTTTAACTACTTCCGGACTTAAACGAAATATGCGGCCGGTGAAACTTTTAGTTAAATCGATGACTGTTCAGATTTTAGATCGAATTTCATTACTTATTTTACTCCTGATGTACTTTCTATGATATAATAGAAAGAAAACTGATCAAATTTTTTGATGATCAAATTTTATTTTTGATGGTTTTCGGAGTTATCATTTTATTATAACCATCAGCAGCCATCGCACCTTACTACTTTCTATGAAGTTTGGGAAAAGGGATATTCCGATGAAATTCACTTTAATATTTTCAGGTTGGATTTAAAACAATTTATGAATTAGGACTGCGGGTTTTAAAGATATAGTTAAAACTTTGGTGCATATTCATGTATCATAGAACATAATCTGTATCTATGATCTCATCGAAATTGATGCTAATACATTTGCTACAGGTTTTACTTTCATGGAGATCCAAATAATCATTAATTTCACAGATTAATTCTGTGAAAGATGAACATTCGAAAGCTCGTAATTCAAAATTAATCATTCATTTTCCGTTAGCTATTCCCTCTGTAAAACTGCGCTATGTTTTGAAAGCCATTCATCTCGTCTGTGAAACATTCATTGTCTGCCATTATTATGTTCGGCGCATCCATAGAAACTTTTCAGCATGTGGAGCTCATCGTCTTTTTATTTCCACCTCTAACACATTCTCTTTCCATGTGAACATTTGAACCAGTCGTGTTATTTTTTTGAAACATTGTTCCGCTTAAGCCCTTCAAAATCTCTTCTCCCATCCAATTATGCTCCGAAAATCCGCTCTGCATACGATGCATTGTTTGTGGCCATCGATCACAGTCCCGTGGTAATAAACGGCTTATCTTACCGATTGTGGCTCTCAGGGAAGGACAGCCACCAAAGGGGAAAGGACGTTATGGCTTCCTTGGTGGATAATTTTCATGCCCGGTCTTTGGAAATCGTGGATTTTCCTTCTGTGAATAGCACTCGAATGTTTTGTACTGCAATTATGGTAGTGTTTATCTATTCTCGAAAAAGATGAGGAAATTCTTGCAATCGACGTAGGAAAACGTGTCAGACGTCAGTGATATCTAGGCCGTCTTTTGAGGCAGCGGAAATATTTTTTTTTTTGCATTTTTCTTCACGTTTATGGTTCCATATCAAGAACTTAGAAATTGCATAAAGTACTTCGATATCAGTTATTTATAAGGTTCTTTTTAAGGAAATGAGTTAGGGTATCTTATCTACCTGCGTATAAGAGCGTGCACCCAGTAATGATCCCAAAGAAGAAAGTACTTGAAAAAGTCTGACGGGACCGGGAATCGAACCCGGAATCTTCCTCTATCCATTGTCAACAGTCGTGGTTGTGGACGATGCCTCTCAGCCGGACGAAACCACACCTGCTCTTGCCTACAAATTTCCCACAAACGCTATGATTTAACGTTCTTGCTCAATAGCTGTTGGCTAAAGCAACCTCCTGAATCGGGAAGATATCTTGATAGATTCACAGTCCCGTAATTCATTGCTAAAGTCAGTGTTTCGTTGGGATGGCTCCTTTTAACTCTTCATAGAACCATTTTGTATATGTGGAAATATTCTATGAGCATTTCTCTCTAAGATATTTTTATATTTGTAGAATGTAAGGCCATGATTCGAACTGTTCATTCTCTAAAATCCGAACCTACCTGATGGATAAAGCCTGTGATTGAAAACAGTATTGCATTTTATTTCTTACGTATAAAAATCTTTTTCCTTCGGTGAACCACATTATTCTGAGCCTGTACCACATAGCAGAATAGCGAAAGACAGCGGGAGGCAAAGTGTAACTGCAGTGAGAGAATCCAGTCGAACGGAATGATGGAGAGAAGGAGCGAGAGAGACTTCATCGCTTAACCTTCCTCATCTGCAGAATCCAGATTCCGCAAAATTGCGTCCTTTGCCCCTTTGTAGGGCTGCAAAGGCGGAAAGTAGGTTGAT
Source organism: Pachydiplax longipennis (assembly GCA_036926295.1). Taxonomy (NCBI): domain Eukaryota; kingdom Metazoa; phylum Arthropoda; class Insecta; order Odonata; family Libellulidae; genus Pachydiplax; species Pachydiplax longipennis. The sequence goes on from JAVFKF010000004.1 coordinate 55,959,184, forward strand.
TGCTAGGTAGATGGAGAATTCCGTAAGGGAAGAAGGAGAGAGAGGACCCATCTAAAATGTGAAGAGAAGGACTTTTAGCCGTCGGTGGAGAAAGGGACGCTCGAAATGGATCAGCGAGAGATTAAATGAGTGAGTGGCGATTGTGGGTAGGGAAAGAGGGTTGATAACGGAGGGTTATTGAAAGAATGGAGAGAGAAGGTCTGTAAAGGAGGAGCGAGAGTGCTTGAGGTTAAGTGAGTGGAAGAGAGGGTCGCGATGCAAATATGACAGATTCTACTAAAAAATCAATAAGCAATACGAGATAGAGGGTAGGCGGTGAAATTAATTTTTCATATGTTCTCCCCAAAGCGTCGAAAGTATCCCAGACGACTCCGGTTTAATGTAATTTAGCCTTGGTCTTACGTTTAGATTATGGCGATTGTTGAGGATGTCTACCCTAAGTAAGATTATTGATTAATTGAGATTTTACGTTGAAGAAAACTATCCTTATTTTCGTAAAGATAGTAATAATATTCTTTAAGCAGTAATTCGTGAAATGACATAATATCCTATATAAGAGAGCTATTGAAATTTTGGTTTTCCTCCTGCTCCGTTTGAGCGTATCTTAATCATTATACGAATCAGTGTTAATCAGGAAGTATTTCGCAACCAGCAGTTTTCGGTAAAATGTATATGACGCTTAGTTTACTTTAGCGTATAAAATTGTTAGGAAATTTAATGTTGAATTTACATTATTTTCTACATTACATTTCTTTCTTGAATTAAGCTTCTGATAGACCAAAACAAGAATTTCAAATGGAAGGAAAAGAGACGTTTATAACAAATAAATTCCGGCGTAAATAGAAAATTTAGTGAAGAATGTCTTCCTGGAAAATACATTAGTTTTATTGAAGGCTAAAGGAAAATTTTGGATGAAAAAAGTTGGCAAGCGCTTCTTTGAATAGAAAATGAGTTGTTTATGGTATTATTTATGAGGTAAACAGAATTAATTTTAAAAATCATTAAAAATTTCTTTTGCCACACCAAGTTTTCCATATCTTTTCCAAGTTTTTTGTTGCTAAATGTACGGAGACGAACGGCGATTTTTCTTCACAATGCTTTCGAATTTAATGGTCCATATCTATTGTAGGAAATCCCAGTCCGTTGCAAGAGGGCGGAAACTTAGGGAGAACAAATAAATGACTTGGAGATAACTTGAGAGAAAGTTGCACTTGAGTGTAATGGCAAACAGAAAGGAAGCGAAATAGGAAGAGAAATAAGGGTAGGCAAAGAGAGGGATAATAGGGTAGGGGTTAGCAAAAGGGTTGGTTTTGCCGCGCTGCTGATCACGAGTCCACGGATGGCGGTGTGAGGGGGCAAGAGGGGATCGTAATGGCCACCCCGTGCACTTGGGAATGCCGAAGACTCTCGAGCGATTGGATAAGGGCCTCGAGTCAACTCTTGGCAGCTAGGGGACCACCCTCTGGAACGAAGGGCGCCCTCGGAACCCCGGGATTCTCGCGGTGACCAGTGGGGCAGGCGGTGGTGTGTGTGATAGGATACCAGAGGGAGTGATGTGTGTGCCCGACTCTAGCCGGACCCTTCTCCAAGCTGCATTGAGTTTTATGTCCTCGTACGTTCCCATTTAGACCGCCAAGTCCATTGTCTCCCTCGTCTAATGTTCCTTGCTTGGAGTCCATTGCAGCTGCTTTCGAGAAGGCGGAGGAGCGATTATCTTGCTCTCGTTTTCATACGCGCGGGTGTATTTTCTGCCGGTTGCTTCTCTGCTGTTTGTTGTCGCACGTATGAAGTGTTATGATTGCTGAAAGATGCTGCAGGGTTCGAGTTTGCTGTGTGAGGAATTTAGCCTCGTGGTGGGAAGAAAATTATGCCCGTTTATTTGATTATGAATAAAATTAGTACCCCCGTTGTTGGTTCTGAATATATGTAAGCTTTCAAACATTTTAATTAAGTGGGAATTATCCATAAAGAAAAGTATGGAGAAAGGAAAAAGAGGATAGAAGAATTTTTGCCCAAATGATTTCAGTTACCCTTTACACATTGAAAGAAATTTAAGATTTTTATTAACTTCCAGGAAGTTTAAATTTAATCCTAAATTTCTTCATTTCAACGTCAAATGAAAAAGTTGGATGAATTACACCAAAGGAGAGATTTGTTTCTGTTTGATTCCCTATTTATTTTCCGTAAGGGACCAAGGAAATTGTGGTCATTTTATTTTTATAGGTAATGAGGATTTTTAAAATCATTTAAAGAACATTTAACATTAATATGCTTTCGTGGCTTAGTGAGATTCTCATTACTGGCAGAGCCGTTGCTTTAACTGCATGCAGAAGCCTTTGTGAGCTCATAGCTGTAGATCCGGAGATGTCTAATGTAATCCCTGGGCGATCAGCGATGACAGTGGCCGTGAACAATTAATGTTTTATTAGACGGTTTAAAGCTCTTGGTGTTTTACGAGAACTCGTTCCGTAAGTCCTCCAGCATTTTTCTCCCTATTCCCGTCCACTTTCGAGAAATTTTCGAAAATAGGGTTTATAGTTTTCTCTCTTTTGATCACCTGTATTGTCTTCGATTCGTTTTTACCATCCTCATTTCCCACTTTTTCTGACAGAGAGGTGTATTCCGAGAGATTCGTTAAAATTCCGAGAATACTTCGTTAAAATCCCTTGATTTTCTAAATTATCATAAATATATTGATTATGTTGAGTACAATTACAATCAGCAATGATACCTTTCGTTATTCTTTCATCTTACTGGACTTCGAATTATTAATGCATCTCTTGATCTTTGAAATGGGGAGATAATTATTCTCTTTACCATTATAATATTATCTATTGTATTATTCCTTTCCGATGTCTCTCTGTTTCCTCGTCTTGCATCTCGGTACGTCTCCTTATTTTCTATTTTTCAGTAATATTGGTTTTATATTTGTACTTTGCACGATTTAAGCTCTTTCAAATAAGTTTTTATTCTCTGTTTATTGACTAATGAATTCTTTTGCTAAAATCGGGAGACCTGTTAGGCTTCTTTAGCCTGCAGCATTTTTTAATTCTTTCTTCAAATAAATTGTTATCGTTTTATTTTGCTGTTACTTTTCCAGTCTGTATCGTTTTCCATTGATTAATTCACTGTTTTCAGCCCCTTACATAAGTAGTATCAGTAGTACTCTTTGCAGTACCTTCATTTGTAGCCTCGGTTCATAGACTATTTCTTTTTTACATCCTTCTTACTTGGATATTATTTTCGCCGCATACACATGATTACTTTCACCCAGTTCTTAGGAGGAATCTCTGTCTGCTCCTTTACCAACACCCAGCGTGTGGTAGGAACTGCTCAAGCTCTCTTTCTTTCTGCAAAAAAATCAATTTTTTTACGACATATCGATAGAAAAATATCCCTGATTTTTCTCCACCTATGTGTCAGGGTGTGCGTTCAATGTCTTCCGAGAGTTATGTCTCGCTTCGTTTACGGACTCCAAAAATGCCAAAGGACACAAAAGATTCTGCTCCAAACAGGGAGTCTGTTGAAAGAACTGGTGCAGTTCTCACCTGCTGCATTTCCACCCCTCTGCTTACATTTATTAGATTGCTCCCCTTTCCGATACACACGCACGTGCTACATCTTCCCCATCCATCCTCCCTCTCTCATCTACTGAAAAGGCGCTATGTCCTCATTATTAATTCATTGCTTCATCGGTGGCTTCCATCTGTCCAAGAAGAATAGAGGGGTTTCAAATGTCACCATAAATGACTTTTCACTACCTGACTGGGGGAGACTTGACGATGTTAGACTCACTTGGCTCGGATAGCGGTAGATTACACCTGCTGAAAATTCTCATAGAGAAAGTTTGGTATGGGCTAGTCGATCCCAGAAATTTCCGTGGAAGTTATAAAGCGTTTTTGTGGAGATGTATGCTTATTCTTTTCTCGAAGTTATATTTGCACGTATCGTTATACAGTTACGTTATAGTCTATCCTGGATTTTTTTCCTCAAGGCGAAGTTTATATAGTTATTTTATTATAATGAGCCCTTGTTACGTCAGAGTTTTGTTTGTACGATTAAAGTTGGAGAGAGAAAAAGAAAAGCTGATATAAAATAATTTTGTTAGTGATAGTCCTAAGCAATCGTATAGAAAGGAAATAGATGAGATACTTTCACAATCATTCTAACTCCATGCCGATGTGTAAATGTTCGGTTATTGATGTTTTGAATGTATATTGTATGTGATAATGCATATTTAGATTTTTGTATGGCAAACTCAATGTAGTATTATGTTCGTTAGATTAGAATGCAGTATTCCTCTAACGGAAAGCTACTGGCATTCCATTGCTTTGATACCATATTCCACCAAATCGCTGAGGATAACTCAAATATTTCTTCTGGTTGTTTGATTCAGCATACTCACTCTAAGAGGTGGAATTCGCTTGAATTTGCTGATCGATTGATTAATAAGCAAATGTTTAATGATCAGCGAGGAAGGGAATCTATCATTCTTGTCTACTCCCAGAAAGGAAAAATCCGCTTCGTGCATAAGGTTATTTTAAAAATATGAAATATCGGTGTAGACGACACGATCATTATTTCCCTTCTTTCTCCAGATTAATGTCCTCTTTCGATTCGCGCCAAATCCGAGGAATTTAATTAAGCAAATGCCGTCGGTTTTGAAGAAAAGAATAATGCACACATCACTCCGAGCTGCTGCGGTGGGATTCGCACGATAAATTTTATTCTCGGGAGCGTTCTTAATCGATTCTCGATGCCTCGACAAACGAATGCGTTTTTCGAGGGATCGATAGTCGAATATCAGTCTTCATACTCGGAAACGTTTGCAAATAAAGGGCTCGATCTAAACTCTTCTCTCGACCTCTTATTTAATTGATGAAGGGTAAAAATTAATCAATTAGCGAGATGGGGAGAGAAATGGAAGAAAATGAAGAGTTGTGGGAAGGGGAGGATGTATTGCGTATAACGAGATTAACAGGATGGAAGCCGGTCGCCATGGAAACCGGAGAAAGGTGGGGATTGAAGAGATCTGCGTGAAACTTCGGCGGATTGATTATTTCGTTCACTAGTCCTTCATAAAACTCTTCTGCCTAATTCTACTCACTCCCTTGAGCCCTTTCGCTTGAATCTCTATCTCCGGTTTACACTCATTTCCGCTCCTACAGCCGTGTGATTCACTTACCTAATGGCTAACTACGCACTTGGTGCGTCTTCTTATTGTTAGAGACACTTTGAAGGAATCATTTTCAACGTGAGTGATAGGTCTATTGCTGAACACCGTTCTTTTTTTATAAAGCGACGTGGGAATTTAGACAGCAAGAAAATCACACACAATTCTGAAGGGCTATTTTAACAAGGACAAATTTTTGACGAATAATCTAAAGCCTTTTATTACCTTTCCTTGCAATCAGAGGTGAAATTATAATTAGGCGCAATAAGCGTTAGGTGAGGGACTCGTCCGGATGGGGACCTTTTCTTGTGAGGGCCCCAATGAAGAACGGAACTTTCAATAACACGCATTCGAATATGTGAACTTTTGTAATATGTCTCTCACACAGATGTCTATAAATAATGCAAAGTCTATCAATTGCTAATTATAATTTAGCAATTGATGGACTGATTTAATAATTTATTATAAACAGTGATACTGAGAGTCAATTGTTTTCTTTTCTTGCCACTAGTTAGTTCTTTAAATTTTCTTATATTTTTCTTAATATATTATAGGTTTGTGGTAAATGTTTGTATGTATTTTTTTACAAATATTCTTTGATTTACTTTCGACAATAAGTTGATTTCCTATTGTAGCAATTTAATTGACATATATGGATAATTTCCTTAATACGCGTTTATTTTATTAATATACACGTTTTACAGAAATTTTGGTAGAAACTTTTTTGTTATTTCTTCTTTCTATATTTTTGTGATAGGGCTTCGATTCGGAGGCCGAGATTTGCGCTTAGGGCCACTTCTAGCTAATGTCTCTGCTCGCGTTTGAAAGTACGGGTAGTATTTATAGTTGCCAATTTGAAACAGTGGGTATAAAGACAAGGGAACGATGATATGAAAAAATATGGAATCACTTTCTCAAAGGAAATTAGGGGAGCTAATGTTTTCGATCGTCAATGAGAAAGATATAAAATGAGATAATCTTTCGCGTAATTTCCCCGCTCGTCATATTCATGAAGTTATCTCCTTTTATTTTACGTCTGTTTCCATCAACCGATACTAACTATTCATAGCTGCACTTGAGCAGGTCGTTAGCCCAACCTAAATGTATCATTGCGGTTGACTATTTTTAAGCATGACGGAATTGAATTTCTTTCCGTCGGAAAAGTCTTCCGCTGCTACATTATTTAAGGTGCGGCACATGACGGAAGTGCAAGAAAGTTCGGTTTCGACATTTTGACGGATGAGCGCTTTCTCAAGGGGGGATATTTACGGAGCATATTTTTCATGCCTGTCGTACATTCTGTGATGCTGTCTTAATCTATAATCTCGCGCATTACTAAGTTTTCCGGGATGATTAATTTCTTTCATCTTTCACGATAGTACGAGCTATTTGAAGAGGATTTGTTTGGAAGCATATTGGGATGATGGTAGCGCAATCAAATTTTATTGAGAAGTTAGCTCTAACAGACTCGTATCCTGCTTCTCGCTCATTATGGTAATAGTGTTTGTGTTAAAGGGTTTCGGAGGATGAGTTGATATTATATCGTGTAACTTCTCAGTCTTCATTCAGTCTTGTACTTTATTTATGTGTTTATCAACTTTCTGTACTCTTGGGAAATGTTTATCTTCAGGTTATCTATATTTAATGGTGATAAATTTTATAATTTTTTAACCTAATTCCAATCTCTCTCTTTCTCTTCATTCTTTCCTTTCCTTCCTACAACTTTCTCTTGTTGGGTTTTCGTGCTGAGGTAATATTTTTTGAGATCAATTAGTGTCACAATCTTTTCCCAAACAAAAAATATTCTTTCTTTCTTTATTTCCTAAAATTTTGGTTTAATAATGTTTTATTTTATGTATAAGTATCATTTGTACTTTTGGAACTGAGACGAGAATTTTAAGTCCCAATTTAACTCAATAAATGCCCATGTAAGTATTATGCACCGACTTTTTGGAGAGTTTAGGTTATATTGTATCCTTTCGACGATGAGTCTGGGGGTACTAATTTTATAAGTACTTCGACAGCTGAGGTAATTTTGTCTCCATCGAGAATTGAACCCGGGACCGCTTTCATTAAACTATAACGTGTTTCCCACTTGGCTATACGGGAACCCACGTGGATTATAATTTATGTTATTAATTACTTCCTCATGTTATTGATAAAGAGTAAAATTAAGATAAGTCGAGCATTCTGAGATTTTCAGTTCTCCACTCCTGTCACAAAACTTTTCGTACAGTAGGAAGTGAAAAATAATTTTTACGTTCGTGTTGCCATTATTCAATATTCCTCTCATGAATACGACGTAATCGTCGATTCTCTGCATGATTATCCGCGTAAACCGTAGACCATGCATGATCGACCTGAGAAAGCGACGCTCTTAATTTGCCGTAAATTCCGTTTCATTGGTCCATTATTCGGTGTATGAGAAGCTGCCTCCTCCGCCGAAATCTCAAGTTACAAGGTCAACTGCGATCAATTTGGTGCTCACCGATTAAGTCTTCCCCTCCACAGTAATGTGAACCGAGGCAGATGCTCCCCCTCTAAGGAGCGCCATTCTCTTAGTTAATCGGCTTGAGAGGTTCTCGAAGGAGGTCCGACTCCAGTTGGAATTAGGTAATTAACAGTTGTGTCTCCTCCGTCGCGCAATAAGTGACTGCCATTTCGACAAATGATCGCTCATGCAGCTACACAACGAAGCAATCTTCTCATCTCCCCTCTTATCTCTCCTGCTTATCGCGTTTTAGTGTTCACTTTCCCCTAAGATGAAAATTTCCGCAGCGCACCGAGATAGGCTTTGCATCGTTTGCGTTTGAGGTTCGGCTATTCTTCCGTCATAACGAGGCAACGATGGGATTAATTGCTTTATCTCCTCGGCGACAATAAGCCAATCGATCAAATTCTGGAGAAACGAATGTATTCGAAGCTCGATTTAGTTCCACCGTTTGTGCTGTTCTGTGGTTATCTTCCTATGGTTTTTAATGTACGTACTTAAAAATTACTCAGAGGAGGTAGTTTTGCAACTCAAATGATGGTATCAATACCTAATATATAATAGGTACTGAGATTAATTGATAAATTCAGAGAAAGTAGGTTTAAAGGAAGACGTAAGCGTTCTCGCGTTACATTGGCCGATCCGTTGATGAACCTAAAATAAGAAGAATAGGTGCTAAGACAAGTTATCTTAAGAAATTATTCTTTTTGCAAACTTTCCGCGGTAACAACAATCTCAGGTAGTTCGAAGGCTCGGTGTTTGCACACCCAGCCACTCGCGGAAATGCGGCTTGCAGGATATTACTGTAGATGTAAACGTAGAGTATTTGCAGATCTCGCTGTTGGAATAGTTAGGGTGCTCGCATAGCAACACTACTGATGTCTCGGGTTCAAATCCTGCTCAACCGCGTGTTTTCCGGTTAGTGAATGGATTTCCGTGTTGATTTCCATTTACACATTGAACTAGCCACCCGCCAATGGCGTGTGATAATGGGAGTGTATAGACTCCGATCCCTATGTAACCCTAAAGCTCCTCTAATGCCCCGCAGAAAAAGGACTGGAAGTAACTATCTGTCCTGGCAAGTATTCTTCGTCCATTGTCGAGTCGCAAACTTTACTAGCCCTAAGAATAGACGTTTTAGGAGATTTAAGAAATCGAAAAATAATAGATATTCAATTATCTGTGCCTTAACAAGAAATATATAGTTGATAAAAATATTATTCAGTATTAAATATTAATGAAGGAGATCCATGTTTTGGTATTAGTTATTAGTTAATTAGGTATTTAGGTAAAATTAGTTAGGTATTAGTTATTAGTTAATTATCGATGGTTGGTAAAATGTGGCTGGTCCATGATAATATTCCACTGTACATGCGAACTTAAAATTAACAAATGGTATTTAACTAACTAAATGATTATCTTCACGTCTAATGTTTACATAAAAAGCAATCACTATTTTAGGTCTTCTTCAAAACTCTCATTAATTCCGCATTAAGCTCCAATTTGGTGTATTTTTTTCTGGAAAGGACTTACGGTGAAACGTCTTCATTCATTTTGCGAGATCCCTAATCATTCCCCATGACGGAATCGGGAAAGAGAATTTCTTGAGGCATCTTAAGAGGGAGGATGTACGCCGTGGCACCTGTTTGTTCTCAAAGATGAAGGATATCATAGCATTACCCACATAAATGATAACTGATTAATAATTCCTTCTTCGCGAAAAACAAATTCCTCGGATCCTTATTCACAAAGTTGGTGCGCAATTTTTCCCCAACCCCCCGTTTTATCTCCGCGCGGCGCTATTTTATTATTAACGGCTCTCATTTAGAATGCAAATTGAAACCTTTTCCCAGACTTTTTCGCACTCTCTTATGAATGCGCTCTTTTTCCACCCTCCTTTTTTATCCCGAAATTCACTTTTTCTGCGAAAGAAAATTTCTGCTACTTACTCTCCCTTCGAGCTTAACAAGAAAATACAAATACCCCGCTTTTTGCGGGAAATACTCAAGCCACGTCCGTGTTTTTCATCAGTCCTCTTTCTACTTTGAGAGTTTTGCTTGCAGCTGTATTTCTCGATGATTGTTCGCCAAAATTTTCTATATTATGAATCAGCATTAAGATTCACTGAGTGTCTCCGTGGTCGCTTAATATATCTACGTATATAGATATGGTTGTTCTAGCTTTCCTATTGATTACCGAAGGGAAAATATACTTACTTATAAATATTAAGGTAAGAAACCAGAGGATAAACTGAGGTGGCAAAGTTGTTTGTTTGTTCTCTGGGTTAGTTCAGTTGGTTAGATTACTCGTCGTTTTATACCTCCGTTAATTCTTTGGATAGTTAAAAGTTGAGTTTCAGAAGTTTCTCTTTATTTTCATGAAATAGCTTGATAATTTTTCGATTAAAAAGTCAGAAGTTTATATATTTTTCCATGTGAATTTTTCATTCGTTTTTGTTTATGTATTTTTGTTTATTTATTTTTGTTTATTAATTTTATATCTTAAGCGAAAAATAATCGAATATGAATGTAGTACCAGTAGAACCTTCGTCTTTACCTGGTGTGGCCCATAGAGTTTTGTATCCATTGTTAATGGAAAACGATTTTTCATTTAAGGATGGGAAACAAAATGAATACCGATGTCACATTGCTAATATTCTTTCCCATCCAATGATGACAGTTCCCTCATTAGTCCAACTAACATTGAACATCCTACCACCCCACCATCATTACATCTTCTTATTCTAATGGTTAAGGCAATCGTTTTGAGAACCACGTGAAAAGCTTTACCGTTGAAAGTGGTTGTTCCAAGGAGCTACGGAAATAGAAACATTACTTCTCGTCCACCCCATCTTTGGGGACCCTTTCGTAAGAGCTGCAAGGGAAGGAGGGATAAAAGGGTATCTTCCTTTCTTTCCACGCTCGCAGCTTTTCTTTTTCCTGGCACAAACACTATTAGAGCCATCTGCCGAGCGTAAAGAAGACGAGGAGAGAGAAAAAGCTTTAAAATAAAATCATCTCGAACGTGGCTAACTTCTCCTCCTTTGAGTCTTTTTCACTAAAAATTCCTCTGCGTCTGCCTCGCCGCGAGGGGTATCCTTCCTGTCCGCTCCACTCGCTTCCTCCGCTGACGCAGGGTGTCCCGCCGTAGGAGATCCAAAGGGGGAGGAAGACTGACCTCTCCTACGCAGGCAGCTCTGTTTGGCCGTGGGCTAGATCACTCGACAGCTAGGGAATTACTCCCTGTGAGGAGAGGAAGTCGAGAGACGACGTTCGTATGGGTCTATTTAGCCACTTTCAATACGCAAACACTCGCCAGTGGTAACGTAATGCGTTACACTCGCCTTGCTTGCGTTCTGGGATTGTTATTGAATGTAAGGAGTTAAGTTAGATGTAACTAGTTTGCGTTATGCTGCTGTAGATGAGTGGTGGGAATAGGGTGATGTGTTAGGAAAATAAATAAGGAAGTTTTAAGAAGAGCAGGGACGAAAAGGAAATGCCTTGCAAGAAGAAGAGAAACGCTTCTTGGTCATACGTAGAGACATGAAAGGATGGTGAATAAGCTATTGAAAGATTCATTGAGAGATGGCCAATGCGATATTACATGATACAATTCATGAAGGACGTGGGTTGTGAAACATTCAAAGGAATAAAGGAAAGATCTCAAAGTTGCTGCCAACCAACCAATGGGTCATGTGCTAAAGATGGAGGTTTGTAATTTGTTCTGTGTAAATCCGGGGCTTGGTTAAAATAAGAGCACAATGTGTCCTTAAAAGCTACGTAATCAAATTTAATGCGCAATAAGTTATAAATATAAATAAATTGTTCTATAAAGAGTTTATTTGAGAATGACCATGCCATGTCTCATAATCCTGTCTCAAAATAACAATTCTATTTTTGGCTATCGTTTCTCGTTTTTAGCACACTCTACTACAACATAATTTCTATGGCATGCTAATACTTCTTCGTAACTTGTAAATGTAGAATCTTTTTTCTTAGACGATGGCCCGATTTTTTTCTTCTTTTACCACATAATTATCCCAATTATGGCTTCATGTTTTTCGCTTACGTAAATTCTCGTTACTTTGTTTAGTGTAAATGGAATTTGGAACGATCCTTAATTTCTATTTTAATTACTTACTTAATGTATTTACATATTAAGGTAACTTTTTGAGTCAATTCCTAGTACTCTCAATTCTAGAAGAGTGTTTGCTTAATATTCTGCATTCCGATGGATGAATTAGGTGATGATGTGGTTAGAAAAACTGGGGAGGTTGAATTCTAATTTGTCGCCAGTTCTATTCTCTGTTCAGTCTTTCTATTAAAGTAAATACCTTCCCTTGGAACCTTATCCTTGGAACTCAATATCAATTCTTCGCTTTCGATTATCGATCAATGTAAAAAATTCAGAGGTGGTTTATTAGAATTCCATAAATCGAAATATTTCCGAGGAATAGAAGCAACTTTTAAATCAACAGATTAGGTTCCTTCGAGACACCTAATAGGAAGACCGAGTCCACAAATATGCGAAGTAAGATTGTTTTTAGAATTTAGAAAATGAGTCAAGTCTGTAGCACTGAGTTGGAGGGGAATGCGCAATCTTCAGGAATTAAGTATCCCAGGGAAATAAGTATGGCCGAGAGTTTGGAATATCTCTTGCACGCAAGGATACAAGGAAGAACCGTTGGAATTCCGTTCGTAAGAGAGAGGATATTGGGGAATAGAAGGAAGAAGGGGTGGAAGTCTTGTGTATGGAGAGAAAAGGATCCGAGGAGGAGCAGCAAAGGAAAAGATGGCTGCTCCCTCTTCGAAGTTAACCGAACAAGTTTGCCTCATTACCTTATAAAGAGAAGGATATTGATCGGTGGGAGGATATGAACCGAGTACATACGTGTGCGTGGTCCATGAGAATAAGGTTGGGAGAAAGATGGTAGTTATCATGCGACGGTTCCGTTAGTAACGGAGAATAGGAAGGAGTATCGAAAAGATACGGCGCTCACGTGCGGAATTTAAACTCTTTCCAAGACCTCAGTTACCTCATTGGTTCATTTAACTTGGAGGAGAAATGGTAATCTCTCGCTGATAGAGGTGGCAACGCTTCTTAAGCTTACTTCAGTTTCCAATCTAGCAGAGAAACTGAAGAGTTAGAAACTAATCTATGAACTATTTACCATGATTTTATTATCTTTGGAAGAAAAGTTGGTTAAAGGTAACGTAAAGGCATCGTTGAGATATTCAGGAATCTATTCTGCAGGATTCCGCCGGTAATTCCGTTTTATAGCTATTCTCGAGCTTGAAACTATAATCGAGCTTAGGTTCTGGTTTGTTTGTTTCGGTAATCTTTAAGAATCCTTTGATAAATGGAAGAGCGAGTTATAATCGAAGAATATTTTGTATGGTTATGGATGCAAATAATTCGATGATGTGAAAATAATAATTGAGGTTAATCTCAAAACAAACTCTGTTTTCGAAGTTTACTTTATGTTCATTTTGTATGTAAATGTCAAATTAATCGTTGATCGAGAGTTATTAAAACATTCAAAATAGAAATCAGTACCTCAAAAGATTTTGATGCAATGCATGGAGGAACATTTTACTAAGCAAAAGTAATTTTATGTATGGTAGTTTTTTAGTTAATGATCATATTTAACTTTAGAAAACTTAGACAACTGTAATAGTCTCGCATTTTCTATGCGAGCAAATTCATCTCATCATGTAAGCTTAGAGCAAAGAATCAATATAATATTACTTTAATGCACAAGATATACATGTAATTAGATTTAAATTCTTGCTGCGTTTGAAAATATTAGGAAAAGTCGTGATCGCTAACTATTGTAGCCGGGAGAAATTTGGATTAGAAACAATAACGTTTTTCCTCTTTGATTGAACTATTAGAGGGTCTATTTTAAGAATTGCATACCAAATGAGGCTCCCATCCGCATTTGTTTTTGTATCCCCTTGAAGACAAAGGGGAAGTCTTTTTTCCGTCCCAAAGCTGAGCAAATAAGGTAGTGTTTATTTGAGGGGCTTTTCCAATGGCCTTAATTTACATAAATGGGTGCTTAGTGCTACTATTTCCATCTTTGTTCTCCGCAGAGTTGTAAAGGATAGGAATACTTTGTCTACTGATGTTTACATCCCTATTAGGAGTAAGCTTTGTCTTGAGGAACAAAACACTAAATCGCCGCCGATATCCAAAAGGTTACTCGGAAATCAGCCGATAGTCATAAAGAAAAACGGGGTATAATCACTGTCTTTTTACTGCTAAAATCCTTCCTTCCATTACTAAGTGTACCGTATTTTCTGATAACTACTAATTTTACTAATACCCATATTTACCACAATTATTACTAGTGAAACGTTTTCTTAAAAATCCATCTGAAGCAATATTAGGGCTGTATGCATCACGCTTTTAATTACTTCATGTTTATCTTTTTCTACTTTTATATTTTTTGTACGATATAGTACGATATTCTTTTCCTGATTTTTATTAACATTTCAGATATTTAAATTGAAAACGTCCAGCGTATCAAAGTGCATACAATTCAGAAATTTATATATAGAGTGAATGGAAGTATGCATGAAGATTTTTAGCGTGATAATTATGCGCGGTTTCAGACACATATCATAATTTACCTTTGTTTCTATTTTCCAAAGTGTGGTTTCTTCGTTGTACAGAAGTATGGGTCTTAATTGAATCTCATATTTGAAGTAAAATCTAATGATAACCAATTACCTATTAGATCTGTATATATTGATTTAAAAGAAGGAAATAAGTCAAAACGATTCCAGTCACTTCATAGCCTTACTTATTTATCCTAAAAGAACATTCAGGAGTTTTTAAATGATGATAATGTCAGGTAAAACCCGCTTATTAATATAGTTGAATATGCCCATAATTAGTTTCAGTGTCGTATTAGATATTTTAATTTATTGATTCTTTCTTCAATCCTTGGCATTCAGATAATCGATTATTCATTTAAGATGCTAATAAGTGGCAAAGAAATATGTATTTCTTTATCCTTTATAACTTATCAGTGCCATTCATTCCACAAAAAATTGCTACCGATGCCGAGTCATAGAAATTCACGTTCACAGTCGTTCGTCATTGGCATTAATACTTTTCTGCGGACGGTGATTCCGCAAATGTTCGGAAGCAGGATTATTATGTCTGGAAACATTGTTTGCCGAATCTCTAAATGTAATTCCGGTGGCTGGGTTTTTACACGATCTATTTCTTCCCTTATTCGGATTGGACGTCCAGCTTAGTTAATTTGCATACGTACGGCGAGAGCAAACTGCCCTCTATCAATGCCTTTTCCGCAGCGGGAAGGAGAGAGGGATCCAGAGAGAATTTTTTTCGAAAACACCGCCGACTTTGGTAATCGGATTTCCCGAAAGCGAACGGCATTCCTTGATTCGCATTGTACGTGTCGAGGAGCGGATATCCATAACTAATTTCAGCGTTTAAAAACAAATTGCATGAGGATATGACCCAGTAGTTTTACGCGTGTTTTTCACGGGTAACTGCATTGATTTAATGCAGCGGTTGTTTTGGAGAAAGTCATTGGTTTCACAATTAAGCTCGAAATTCCAAGGGAATTGTATTGAAATGACCGACTCTATGCATCTGATAAGGGATGGCAGTCACAAACTTCGATGATATTCGTGAAAGGCATATTCACGAACCCCAAAAATGATGTAATAGTTATTTTAGTCACTCACTTTGATTCGTTACTGCTAAATTTATGAATTCTTATAATAATGTCGCTTTCTTTATCATTAACGCGCCATCCATAATTTTGTAAATATAGAAAATATTTCCTTAGGTTTTTTCGACTTCAGTTTTACTTCTCGTTAAGTATTTTGTCTCAAATTTCGATTTAATTTTAGTAACGTATTCAATTTAGTCACTTTAATTGTTAACAATTATTCTAAGGTTCCATTTAGGGATGGAGTAAAAGGTTTTTTTTATTGCGTTATTTTACTTTTTCTTATATGAGGCTTTTTCTGCTGCTGTATATTTTTGACCTGTATTTTTGTTGTCTATAAAAACATTTTCCTCACAAAGCACCTTTATACAAGTAGATGTTAATAATAAGATATTAATTCCTTTACGAGTATATAATTCAGCATTTGATTAATAAAAGGGTTACAGCTAAATCAACGACTGCATCCAAATGTTGAGGAAGGTCGTTGCTATGTGCATGACAAGTAATAACCACTGGAATAAACCTTTTGATTATTTATTTTAAATCAAACTTCGCTGGAGGGAAAAGAGTTTAATTCCTAAGTCTCACGAGATCTGCTGTTGGCACTCAAACGAATCAATTTATTTATCTCTGTTAGCCTCATTCTGTCAGAGACAGAACAGAGTTACTTGAAATTGCTCGGAAATGTAATCAACCGAAAATATTTTCTCATATTTCATGTAACTACACTTTTAGGTTAAGCATCAATATCCTCACCGTATTGGGAACAGGGATTGCATGGAGCTTGTGGAATTTATCTCAACCTAAATTCACGTAATTATTCAACAGTTAATCAAGTTAACAATTCATGTCGCAATTAATATCATAATCGAAGCAATTAAGTTGATTTAGTGTAATTGAGTAACTCAATAAAAACAATAAGGAAAAACGAACCATAGAAAGTCAGATGAACCCGAAAATCGACAACTGTCTTCCACTTACCGGATGGCTCTTCACTTGGGATATATCGTAGAGCAGTCGCCTTTGAGATTAAACTTGCCGTTCGTTGCGATTAAAGCTAGGAAAATGTACTGATTGATAAGTTATATAATTGTCAACTTGTGCCCTTAGATGAGAAATAATGTCCAATTTCATCAATTTAAAAACATTGCTTGTGGTGCAATTCGTAGATACTTATATCAATTTAGGAAATGGGTAAAAGTGACTCACCAGGAGAGAGCCATGCATCCAGGAAAAATCCCAAGGAACAATAGAGTTGAGAATAGTCCGACGGGACCGAATCGAACCCGGGTCTCCCAACTTCCATTATTGTAAACAATACCGTAATGCGGACGAACTCACAACGTCCTTGCCCAAAGTCTCCTGAATGGCTTGAGAGATTGTTCTGGCCGGATAGCTCAATGGCCAGAGCAACCGACCGGCAGTAGGGATTCGATTCTCGGACTTACGGACTTTTCTGAAGTCTATTCTTTCTTGGGATGTATAAATTTGACAACCTAATCGTAAGGTATAATAAATAACAAATTAACTTGCTTCTACGGATAAGCTGTTTAACTAGTCACCTTTACTGTGAGATAATCAATTTTTGCGTCTAATTATAGTTAGCTCAACTAAGTTTTAATTACTGTGAAGCTTACCAACTATTTCCTATCAACTTTACCAACTTACGGTACCGTATTTTTTTAGAACACATTTTTGCGACCTATTCTGTCATTTATCACGGAGCGTTCTCCCCGATAGCACACTCTTTTGATCTCGATTCCCAAAATTTCTTTTCGGAAACAACCTGGTTTGTTTTATGTCACCCTTCCTCCGCTCGGAGTCCACTCGGCGTCCGCCGGAAGCAGCCCCGGAGACACTTCCGGAGCTTCGAGGTTCCGCTCAACTCTTTTCCCTCGCGATTCGCCCTAAAAAAGGCCCTCCAAAGAGTCGAAATTCGGGGCCAACAAAGGACGCGGAACTCGTCGCCTGCGGTCCGCTCGTTACGCGCCCTTTACTCGTGTCCAAGGAGACGCAATAACAAAAACATTTGGCTGTTGTTTTTCGAGCGGAGGGAATGGTCAGAAAAGAGAATAATTATGTTTCCTTCGAAACAGTTGAAAACATCCGGAGAGGTTATGCGGAAGTTGAGTTTTTTGATCTGTTTGGATGGGCTAGCAGCGGCCGCGGGTTGCGTCATCGGGTATAATTCCGCGAGGGGGATTGTGGGAAAGGACGACAATGGACGCGGAGGATTCGCTCGTTCTTTTGTCCCTATCCTAATTATGTCGCTTCTTGCTTAATCCCGCGCTCTTTTTGTGATGGATTGTGATTTAATATGGCCGCTATCAGCCGCTGCTGCTAGCCCAAATAATACGACGTGGCTGTTTTTGTGCCGTAGGCGTTTTCAAAAGTGGCAAGTTTGCGTCATTTTTACTTGGTCGTAATTCGGAGACACGCGGCGTACGTTTCCGCGCCATTGTCGACGGTTATGAAAAGGACCTCGCCGCGGAGTTGCTGCGAAAAAGATTTTGGTGACAATGAGCGAAATTTATCGCAGCGTTTTTAGGTGGCGTATCGATCGGTGCTCTTGCATTCTCCCCCTTTTGCCACTTAGCTTTCACTTTTAAGTTTATTTCGACGTGTAACTTTTGGTTTAAGTTGTGCCCCCGTGTGCTTGTTTCGTAATTTAAAATATCTCTTTTCTGCGACCCGACTAAGCTTAATTATTGTGAACGGGGATGTTTTTAAGGGTTAGTTTGTTTCAGTTAGACGGATAGTTATGTTTAATAGTTACTGAGTTGTTCATTCCGGAAGATTTCTTATTTTAGGGTTTGGAATTCCTGTAGGTTTTCATTCGTTTGATGGAAAGTATAGCGTAAGGGCTGCATATAAACTGTTTTAATTGATGAGCTAGCCATTCCTATTCCAACTGATTTTTTGTGACTGAAAATATTCCTGGAGATTCCAGCTTTTCGCTGGGATGAACACGGAAAACAGGCTCCGGAAGGGTTCCGGGATTCCGGGAGGTAACCATAGTGATATCTAATGCAGATTAGGCTAGCGAGCTGAAAATAATTCGAAAAAAATAGCAAAGGTGCTGTCGGACGCAAAATTTATAGCAGAACAAGATACAGAGATGTTCAGAAGCTTGATTATTAATCACATCTTATTTTGAATTTCATTTATTCTACGCATATGTTTCACATGTTCGACATTTCATCCGACAATGGTACATAATTATGAATAGAAAGATGGATATGAGTGTTACTTATTATAAAGATGGGCATGAATTATTGCACCGCGAACTAATTTCAGAACGCATGGCTCCCGAAAAAGCGGCAAGATTTTTTGTTAGATTGAAGAAGCAGAAAACCAAATAAGCCCATTAAGCGCCTGCTATTCCTGTCCTTCCGATTCAGCATCGAGGGAAACCTCGCATCCGAAATAACCGACATTCTGTGCACTTACACCAATCCATTCCAATTCCGTTTCCGCCGTACCCTCATAACTTTTGCGCCTGCAAACAAACAGCTCGGAACCAGATATAAAAATAACGCTTTAAAGGCCTTTACATACTCGCTCTATTTTTTATTTCCCTGCGTCTCTACCTCTCGCTCTTTTTCTGTACCCTTCATGAAAATGGAGGACGAAATACAAATGGAAGTGCGGCGTGGGATTGCTTCCCCAAATTACTCTTCTTGTCCGTTGAATTATACGGCCTAGGGGTGTGCGACTCCTTTCCACCTCTCGTGTCATCCCAGCACCCCTTCATTTTCGTCTGACAGATTAGTCCTCTAGTTACACAGAACCCGTGCGCACCTGTTTCTATACGTTATTTTGGTTTTAGCAGGGAGAGAGATTGGCGGCGGATGAAAATTATGTCGGAATGATAGGTCGGCGTGAAATGAGAAAAAATAAACGAAGATGCTCGCGAATGGGTGATTCAACCCTCGGCGAATTAAAAGTAGGTTATTCCTCTTCCCCTCCCCTCTCGTTTCCTTTTTACAGTATCCCGACGAAGAGAAAGAGGATGTCACTGGAATAGCGAGCGGGTTTTTTTTTATAATTCCGTTTTAAAGTTTGCCTTTGCTGGATCTGTTTTGTTTTACCACGTATGAGTATTTTTGGCATTGTATTTTATGTAAAGCGTAGTGCAATGTTTACATGGAATTGTTGTGTTTAAGGACAGGGGAACAAGTAGCTATTTATATTCGCCGAAGACAAAATAATTTAACGTGATGCATTGAGTGTATATACATATATGTATATAAGCTGATAGCGGCCTTTCGGCGTGTGGCAGGGGGTGCATGAATTAAACGCCCTGTTCTCTAGGCGATCATAAATCGAGGATATAGGGGTATAGTGCATTTATCATAAGGATATCATTATCTGAGTATTATAGGAAGTTATGGCAATGAACATTTTTGAAATATGTACACTTATTTAGGATATCTTTTAAAGATAAGAGAGATGCATGTCGTGATAATTGAATAAGTTACGCGTTTTACAATTACTAGGCTTACATTTCTCTTCTAACTGTGATTTTGGAATGTGAAAATACTTATAATTTGGAATCACCATCATCAGTCACGTTTATGCAATGTCATTCATAAAATGATATTCTCCCACATCAGCTTATAGGTTACTTATATAAATGTAGTAGTATTAATCATAGATCTCCCCTAAGCGATTTTTATTATCCCCTCACAGTACCGTCTCCTTCGTTGCATTCATTTTGCTTTTACTCCAGATTTCTATAGATTTTGAGAATATGAAATGGCATTTTTATATTTCCTCCGACAATTTCGAATCTCGCCTCGACCGGTGGGATCGATTGCCAATAAAACATTGATTTATATTTAGTCTCATTGATATTTGACACTCGCTCCCCTGTTCCTTATCTAGTCTGCTCAGCTAACACACCGTCCATCCGTGGGAGTAGAATGCCTCGGGACAGGCGAGTGTTTGTGAGCTGCTGCGATGAAGTAGGCATCGAGAGGGAGTGGAAAGAAAGCGGACTCCGGAATAGTGAGCAGTTAATGGTCCGGAAATCGAGATTTATTTTCGGAAGCTAAGGAAAAGGGGGGAGAGGGTGAGGGAGACCCATTAGCGGTCGGCTATAGCCTTGTTTGTTTATGCCACGGCGTCTCCCCGCCATATCCCGTGGGCCCTTTTGGAGGCCATCCAGTGACGCCATACACTTTTTGCATAAGGAACGCGGCTGTTGCAATTCTGCAGCTAAGTACGATGAACGCCGCTTGAACATTCGTTCATCTCTGTCTGCCGATCAACGGCTTCTCAACAAGTACGATGACTTATGTCGGGGTATTCCTAAAGTAATCGAAACGGAGGTCGGTTTGAACTTCTATCTTTTCACCAATACCTTCCGAAAGTTATGGAGAGGGACTGAGGCTTAGTAGGCAAGATGAGGAGTGAGGTAGTTTGCGTTTGCTCTCTTTATTGACCTAGAATGTTACGAATGAAACATTTTCATGCGTAGGTGTAGCAATCTGCATTTTTCATAATATTAAATGAGGAGGAATGTTTATAATCATTTTATACAGTACCATTCATACCTCTGTACTGAGACAAAAGTTTAAAAATTAATTTTTCTCTATCCTTTATTAGAGGACTTAAAAAAAAGAAAATCCATAGGGTTAAGGATATGGATGGAGGAGCATTGGATTTAATAACTGAAATTATAAGTTTCTGAAAAGTTGTCCATTACCAGTACATAATTACTTTCACGCGAAGCACCTTAAGTATACCTACTTATTATATTAGTGAACCTTGACGCGAATATATATAAAAATATTTATCATATCGTATACTAAATATAAGACTGATTCTTAAAATAGGAGGATGAGCCGGTATAATTAGACGATTAATATTAATGACCAAAGCTCAGTTTCAAAATTAAAGAAATGCTATCCAGGAAGATAAGCTAATTGCTGGAATGTCTAAATATATTTAGTGAGTTTTATTTTTTGATTGATTGTATTGATTTTACATGCATTCTTACTATTTGACTCAGATTCTTGTCTTCTTCATTAATCTAGGGGCTATTGGATAATTAGTAGTAGTAATATTAAAACTGCTTCGATAGCTATACTCATTAAAGTATTCTTTCTGGGATTTAATATTTTAAACTTCAAACAAAATAATTCATTCCCTAAAAAAAGAGAACACTAACTATTTTTTAGCGTTTTCACGATTCTAAACTCTTTCTCCAAAATATATATTTAATTCTCACCCGGAATCCGCAAAATAAATTTTCGCTTAAAGAAGTAGTAAAGCTACCTGAATTTCAGCTTTAATTTGACCGACTTTATTCCCTTTTAAAATCCATGAAATGCGAGCGGAAAAAGCGTACCCGCTTCCAATTTCTCGGGAAAGAAATAACACTCCTGCAAACAAATTCAGAATACGCTGATTATCGCGCGTATTTTTTCCTACTCGAGACCAATGCAGTTTTGAAGAGCGTGACAACGGCCGGGAAAAAAAACGTTCCGGAGTCTCCCGCGTGACGGATATCAAACGTGCATTTAAGTGGATGAAATGACACGCTTTAGTCGTAAGTAATGACGTCAGAAACTTGAAGAGGTAGCGGAAAGTCTGTACTCACGTCGGTACGGACGATTAATTGGTCCTTCAGGTGTCGCATGCCGTAATCCGCGCTTGTCTATCAAATATTCAACCGAAGGCATCCCATTGACCTCGCGCTGCGTCGTTTTTGCGGAGGTTATCTTGCGCGCGTCCTTTCCGAGCAAAACTGTAATGCAAGGAGCAGCGTCCCGTCGGATAAATGCATGCATAACATGAATCGCAAAGTTTAACTCTCCTCGTGAGTGACGCAATGTTCGTGGGACGCAATTTTCCCCACCGACCCCGTTTTTTAATTAAGATATCCTTTAAACGGAGATTTCAGATTATGCTACAGAGTGGCTGTTTTCTCTCGGTTATTTCAAAATACGGCATTCTGACCTTTTATTTGCGAGATGCATTATGCGCTCATTATTAACGTTATTATTTAAATGTGTGTTATTTCAGTGATGGATGTATTACATCGGTAATGTTGAATAATGAACGCATAATATTCGTACATACTGTTGATTTAATTATATTGTTTTATTAACAAGTTATTTCTTTATTCCCATTATTTCCTGAAAGCTTTGGGATACTTAAATTAGCTGATAAATTTTGCTAATGGATTAAAAATGTTATTTTCGTTGTTTCGGGAATTTCAATCTATTTCAGTTATGAATATAATTTTTTCAATCACACTGCGCACGCCAAAACAAAGCTCTTTAGTAATTGTTTATTATTAGGAAATTATTAGGATGATGATTAAGTACCCTCCTTATGGAATGATACGAAAATTGTTACTCGTAGATTCACGTAGATTACGTAGATTGTGTTTTACATGCGTGTACTTCTTCCGCTTGTAGCATTTAGGCTCGGTGAGAAAATTTAAGGGAAGCTAAGTCATCTAGTAGACCTCATTCCTCAGCTCTTTGTAGCTAATGCTGTAGGAGATCAGTTTCCAATCGGCTTACGAGCTGAATAATTTACAGATAAAAGTTTTAAATCCACAAGTTATGCACGCACCACTGGCGACATCGTAATTAACTGTAAAGATGCAGGACAATACTCTATATTTACTCAACAATAGGTATCCCAACTCGTCGGTAGAAAATTAATAATTTGAGGTTAAAGCGATTAACTAGTTTACAATTCGGCTTAAATGGGATGCTCCATTAAATTCTACTTAAAATTAAATCTTTTATGTTTATCTATTCAGACGTATTACGAAATTAAAAATCGTGCAATTAATCATCCCCACTCCTCTGATTCCTCTCCCAGATGAAAAAATTCTCCGGCAATTGAGCTAAAAAGAGCCGATTTAGGTCCTCATCTTATTTGCGGCGATCGGCATTTCCCATCATTTTAGAAAAGATTCGCCCTTCGCTCAAGATTCGGCTTGTTTAATTACGTGCACGGAATGCCAATTAAACATCCCCGCAGTTTATTCGGAGCGCGTTATAATGAAATTAGTGATTTTCTTCCAATAATTCCTAGTTCTCTCTCCATTAGGAGAGCCCCTAATGCGCTCGTCCCCCATCGCATTAATTTGTCCTCTCCCTCACGCCGTTTAATTTTCCTTCAAATATCTCAATGCATCTCTCTCCGCTGATCCTCCTCACACTCTCCTTCATCTTTGTTCTTCCTTTCTCCCCCTCCTTCCCAACCGATGGCATCCCAAAGTAATTAACATTTTGTCTCGCCACGCGCGCGTGGAGGCAGCACCATCGCTGGAGCGTTATATGGGAGTTCTGAAAGAGGTTCCACCGATCCGGGATGGGTTGGAATCTCTCGGAAAATCTCTTTTGGGACCAAAGTCACTTTGTTTTACCGAAAAGACTTGCCCCTCTCTCTCCACTTTCCTATCCCCTTGTATGGCAATATAATGGCCTCTATTGTCTTAACGCTCCAACGAACCCCTCTCACGCAGACTAGCGAAAGGGTGCGCTTCTTCCTAATTTTGATAAAATTCGCGCAATCGCCGCCGCCATTGATTCAATTTGGGTCGTGAAAGTAAATTTCCATATGTCACTGATTGCCCTCCCACACCCCCAAGGGGAAAATGATTCAGGGAGAAAAGTTGTCGATTATCATTACTGACGATTCGATCGAAGCTGCGTTTATTTAGTTCTCTCATTTATTTCTATCACTTGCCTTTTAAATATTTCGGCTCTTCGAATCATTCTATTGATCAATTTGGAGAGGAGTATTTGAGGATGGAAAATGGAAATAATGGTTTCTGTTTTAACGATTTTTAATACTAAGGAAAATTTTCTTAACCGTCTTGGTAATTTGTTTATAACGTCCGAATCTTTTCGAGTCATACGTTTTAGATTAATCGAATCGAATTTTTAGTATTTTTCATTCGTAAGAGGACCTGGTCCAAATTTAATTGGGTAGCCGAGTTACTCTCCAAAGTAAATCTTTTAATGTTTACCAAGATCCACGGATATTTTCACTGTATGAAATTTTTAAGTAAATAATTTTGTATATTTTTAATATAGATAGAAGTCCTTCTGGCTGCAAATACAGAATATGTGATTAGAATGTATCCAATATGGTGAAACATAATGCATGTTAATGCGTGGCCGTTGTATATGATAATAACGTTCGTTAACTGTTCCATTTTCTTCTTGGATTCAATTAACTTTGCAAAAGTGGTTAATTTTTGTGCCCTATTGGATGTATAATTCGATTTTATTTCAGACCTTTAAAAATTCGCTTCTTTATTGATCATAGTTTCATTCCGCTTTAGAAAATCGTAGGGGCTTTGACGCTTAATTGCTCATGCAGTACCAGAAATGTAAATTTAGCTGTACTATACTTTCGCGAGCACCTTGAATTATTAAGATGCTGAAAGGAAGGGCATTTTGGGCGGAATAAAAATAGCGGCGGACCACATC
This sequence comes from Pachydiplax longipennis, assembly GCA_036926295.1. NCBI lineage: Eukaryota > Metazoa > Arthropoda > Insecta > Odonata > Libellulidae > Pachydiplax > Pachydiplax longipennis. Next base: position 55,984,026 of record JAVFKF010000004.1, read on the forward strand.
CTCCCCAGTTCCGCGTCCTCTTTTCCCATACATCTCCGTGTTCCGGAGACATACGCAAATAGTTGTTTTTGTTTATCTCGTCCACTTTCATGAACACGTCTCCGCTCATATTTTATGCATCGATTCAGGTGCATATTCTCCCTCTAAATAAAAAGGATAGAGCGCTCACTATTTCGGAATTAGGTCTTATTTTCCAACTGCGGAGGGTTTTCTGATTATGCCACACAGCCCATTCAAACCCTTTCATTTCCCCCCGGAACCGGCGAAACACTACAATAGCATCGTACCCTTTCACATTATCTCTAGGTCCATTATTGGCCCCGAATCTCTTGACAAATTTTTCAACGCACCGACCCCCCTTACACTTAGGGATAGCTTCACATTTTTTCCCTCCTCCCACGAAATAAAAAAATGCCACTTCTCCCCCATTTACCTCGGCCTCCTCCCATGTTATTTAACCGACCGGAAGTACTGAAAAGCCCCATCTCCATTGTGGCTAACTGCGCGACCCCTTCCTCATTTCGAACTAGAGATGCCGCGAGTGTAGTATCGTGCTTGTTGCCATTCGCCGAGGGTTTTTATCCGTAGATTTGTCATGGTCTACGTGGCACTTCTTTCTCTTTTATGTCCTATGGTATAATTCCATCGTTTGCTTTCATTTCGGGTGGAGGATGAATCGCTCTTAAGCCCAGCTATGATACTGTACGGATCGCTTGGAAAATGGCCGGCTCAGGCGACAGTAAAATAATCAAACTCAATCGTCTTTTCAATCGAAATTATTTTTGTAATTTTACCTCGGAGAGTGGTAAATTTCATGTATAACTGTTATTAAAGTATTGAGCCCAATGCACGGTTCGAATCTTAACCATTACACCATTAGCAAAAAACAGCTTTGGATAGGGAATGAGGCTTACTAGGAGTGATGAGGAGTTAGATAATGATTTTCTATTTTCTATAATAACATAGATATTTTTGTTTGTATTATGGGTGACTGATAATTTTATATTGTAGTAAGGGTTGTTAATCGGACCGTGTTGACTGAATATGTATAAATATCTGATTTTATATTTTTTATATATATTTTATGAGTTGCCACCGGACAGTTGTCCACTTGTAACTTGACATTGTAAATAAATAAATAATATTTGTTGGTTTTCCTCACGTGGCCTGAATGCTATGAGCGTTAAATATACATTTATGTGCAGTTATTTGAATTCCATTTTCGTAGCATTCAACAAGGAGTGACCAAAATAAATGCTATTGATGGACGTCACTCATACCTCAGTAGCTTTCATATAACCAGGATCGATACTGAAAACGAAGTAATGATAAACTTAACTCTATCCTGCTCCAACAGACAGACATAAAGAGTCCGACTCATCAAGTTATGGTCACAGGAACTTGTAGATACCGAACGCATTCAGTTTTAATCAAGGAAGTGAAAGCAGGGGTAAAGGACGTATTTAGCGTTAAATTTAGCTGCTTAATTCGAGTTGCTTTTCATCCCCTTCCGGACATTCACTCAGCGCGATTTACGATTGTCAAACGGCAACGCTGCCCTGCGACTACCCCTTTTTTCCTCTTCCGTTACTCCTCCGCCCGCAGCATCCACTCGCAGGAGGGGAAGCAATTACGCTAAAAGGTTGATGGCATCGTAGGATGCACCACGTGCTCTTTCTTTCTCTCCATTGGTCTCGTCTTCCTTATCGCCGCTGGCAATATCCCTCGCCAGTTGGGAAGGAAGGTCGCGGGGGAAGATGCTCCTGCTGCATGAAGGTCTTTACCGCCGGCTGGTGATCACGCAGAGTTAACTCGATAACTTCCAATCGTGTTCCCTTGCGTCTCTCTCTCGTGTAAATTAACGGTTTGACATCGCACCGTAATGCCTTTTGTTTTCCCGGGATGCCTCGAGAATATAATTGCCGTAATTACCAATCTCATTAAAAGTTGCCGTGGTTTATTGATTGGAAGACAAATGTACCTATTGGAGATGCCGTGAAACCTATCTATAATTTATGTTTACAGCTGGGGTTCAAACTCATCTCTGGTGCGGGTCATTTACTGCTATGTTAATTTCACGCAGGCCACGTCATATCTAGTTTTGATATTTATAATTCTACTTCTCAGTTTTCGTAGTCTTTAATGTTTAAATAAGTATCGAATTTATGTAAAAGTTTAAACTTGAAATAATATTGTTTCGTTCACCAACGTAATGCTAGGAATAAGATAAAAATATGTGTATAACTAATAACTAATGTAAAGGAAATACAAAGCGGTAAGAACGAGTCTACATGTTGATATAGTTCGTTGATTGATCGATAAAACTGTCGTGGGGTTTATGATAACTTGTAATCGTTTGCCTCCAGCTAACTTCTAAATACATGTTTCATGCTCGATATTACATAATTGTTTATAAAAGTATGTACTTATGAGGTACAGGAATTTTGTATATTGTCTGCTCTTGACTGACATATAAATTTGCTAATGGAAATTATGGATAATATTCCTTCATGGGGGATAAAAGACAGAAATTTTTTTGTAACCTTGACATCTGTTTCAATTTTCAAGATCACTCCTAGATATTATATATCTCATTATCTGTACCCTTCATAGCTCGGAAATCAGATGTAATACAATAATGTTATGAAAAGTAGGAGCATATAAAATAACATTTTTAAAGTTTGAATAAATTCACTATTATGACTAATTTCTATTGATAAAAACCAAAATCTTTGAGGTGGAATGCTATTCTTTTACTCTGTTTTCTCGTCTACGTAGCTCGATATTACCTTAAAAAGATGGAGAAACCCGATTGGCGTTTTACGAACCTCTTCCTTTATCGGTAACCGATATCTCTGGATCTGGCTGAATGCTGGCTGAGAGACAAGAGGGGGGGTCTCATGGTTTCCTTTACTATCAATATCGGCTAACAAGAGAAACGTCTCCACACTGGAGCACCAAATTTGATGAATTTAAGATTCTTTGGCTTAATTGAAGAAACACGTCTGTCTAAACTGACGATCCCTCATTATAGAAATTGCCACTTACCATGAAGGATACTCTATGCAAAGTATAGTATGTACGTATTTGAAGTTCATTGATATTTACGATATTCTCTCTCACTTCTGCTACAACTTTTATTTTGGCGTTTATTTGAAAGTCCTCATATATTAAATGCACATTTTATTTTAAATTTCCACATAAATTGATAAAATCCAACTCCTTTAATGAAATAATCTCGTATACCCAATTATCATGGTAAAATTATGGTCAAAGATTCCATAGATTAAGAAGCTTTAAGAATAAGGAAGTGCTATAAATATTTCTGTAAAATAATTTCGCTGAACATATATTCAATCAATTCTTTCATACATCAAATGGTTTGGGAACTAAGTGTTGAAAGAATCAACCTTTCATGGAAACGTAACTTTCTGTGGAATTATACTCATAAATTATTTGATTGGAATGTTAATTTTGGCTATACTAAAAGATGCTCTGTTTGTATTGAACTTAATTTAAAGTTTTATGACCTGATTTTAATTTTTCGATATGTGTTAACCCTCACAATCAATGCTTATCAAGCTAGTTTTTACCGTTAATATAAAAAAATAAGAAAAGTAATTACTTAAGGAATGACTGTATGGGATTGATAATGGAGCAAATGTGATTAATGTTTATCGTTCTAAATCAGTTTTAATGGAGTATGTTTGTGATAATCTAATTAATCTAGCTGTACGTTTTGAATTTTAAGTTCCTAGAAATTTTTAAATCTATTCTGTTCAAGAAGGTAGTTCCTTCGCTTTGCATAAGCATTGTACCCTGAATTTGAAGTTTGCAGAAGTGGCTTAAGAAGTACCCGAATGTTAATTGAATAAGTTTCATCTCGTTACAAAATATGCCCATAAAGATACTCGATGCACTGTCACTCGTATGCATAAATGTGGCAAAAGGTGCGTGCGTTAAATAAGAAGCGAACTTATGAATTGAAATTGAACCCTTCATCCTGGCTAACTCACGGTCTCAGATACCGGAAACGGACGGGATTGGTAGACAATTAGACGAGAAATTTTTTTAATGGCCGGAGAAGGAAAGACTCCCTGAGCTTTCCTTCTAAAGAAATGAGTTGCACATGTTCCGAGCAAAGGGAAAAATCGTGAAAGGGGGAAACTCGGAAAAATCTGGGCTCGGAAAATATTAATGAGCTTAAAAAAAGTAGGAGTCGGACCCTGAAATTTTTTTTATCAGCGTCATCGGCTCCGAAGCATTAGTGCTCTCATCTATTTCGAGGAATAGGCTCGATATCCTCGACGACAAATTGTGATTCATGGGACCTTTTTAATGGAAGCGGAGGACGGTGATGGAATTGATTCCTTTATGCGCCGCGCGGTACTAGGGGCGCCACTCTCTAATTCCCTCCTCTCCCAGCTCTTTTTTCTCCAAATGGTAGAACAATAGTCGAAGGGTGCCCGATTCAAAGAGGGGAAACCGCGATTTTCCCGGATGTTAAATCCATCTATCCGAATGAATGTGTCTAGGATGTGGAACAATGAAAGGCTGCGGTTACGTTTTAAAATTTTTATCCCGCATTAGAATGCTGTTTTTTCTTCCTCCAGAACATTCTTGCCGATAGAAATTTGAGCCATGGCCGACTTCAGATTGTGTGCAAGTGTGGCAGACGCCTCTGGGCGCGACGGTTAACGAGGCCTCAATACTTGAATATCGGAAATTTGTATGGGTGTCTCAATCTGAAAAAATTGAGAATTTAGAGATGAAATATTTTTAGTTAAATATATCATGGGAACATTGGCATATTTATGCATCAGTTATTAATGAAAATGAAATAAACCTAGTTATACGTTTCAAAATATGCAGTCTTTAAGGGTTGCTTACCTTATTCATGTAAATCTGTGGTAATGTCTAACAATATCTATATCATTCGTGGAAGAATATTAGGATTTAAGAAATGGGATCCATCTCTTTAGTTAAGTATTTAGAACCTTAATTTGTTTATTTCCTTAGTAAACAAAGAGAAAATAAGTTTCCATTAATGCATACGAGCTAAATGTGAATCGATATTTGTAGCAAAATATTTCGAATTGAATTTACGACAATAATTACTCAGACTTAAGAATCAGCTTTAATTATTCGGTACCTTACAATTAGTGGTTTGTAATACCTCATAATATCGAGGGATTTCATATAAATTTTATAATATTGGATAATAAGTAATACTATACTTTATTACGACGCTTACTTTGATGCATATGTCCGTTATTTTATTTGACTATTTAAACGTTTAGAACAGTTTAAATCCCACCAGACCGTAAGGATCACCCTCACTATATAACTGTCTGACGCAGAATCTTTATCTTGTAGCTTTGTCGTAGTGACATAGGTTTTAAATAAACAATTACTGATTCGACAATAAGAAATGGATATTTATTATCCAACGAAACCAGGACTGAATCCCACACAACTCTTACGTGGCTCGACTCCCTAACTCGCGGATGGTGTGGCTACGCCGCGACTCCTCCTGCTCCGGATCTGCTGCTGCTCTCTGGGCTGACATGACGCTGATCGGTGGACCTGCAACTTGCGGGGGTTGTATGAACTCCGAACCGCAGCGGGGGTTGTATGAACTCCGAACCGCACGCTGGGGTTGCAGTAACACCGGACAGCGGGAGGCTCTCGAAACACGGGGTTGTATAACCCGTCACGTAAGAGAGTAACTCCCCGATTCCCGAAAAGTGCAGTCCTTTTATACCGATCCTGACCCAAGGATTTTCCCGCACTTTCTTCCTGATTCTTGGAAATGGGGTGGCGTGATGCTGCCTCCAGATGGTGTAACGCAGGGCCAGCCTCAGCTGCAGAAGTAATTCAGTCGCTGGACGCTGTTACTCTCTGTACTCTTTCCGCCATCCATCGTCACCTTCCTTCTCCACCCACACTCCTTGCTTTTCGGCATGGCAGCATCCCGATACCTTTGGGTCCATCCCCATCCCCTGCGGCTCCGATGTCCTCGGCCAGGACGGTGGCCGAACCCTTGGGTCAGCGGCATTCCTCTGACCAAGAGTTGTTTTACTAAATTTTGTCCCCTAAAGCGTGGGAATCGGGGAACCTCATTGCACTCCAACAGCTTCCACTTGCATCACCGAACGCTGTCCCTTGTAACCAAAGTATAATCGGACGGAGAACCACGTAATGCGTGAGTTAATATGCAAAGGATGTAACATCGGCGATGACGGAGTCTCGATACAGCGCCATTGCGGCGGGAAGAGACAGCTTCCATTGAAGATCGGATGGTTACTCCGTTCATGGATATCTCCTCGTCTTGGGTTGGATTGATGCGCCTATTCGCATAGTATCGGCGTAGCACCACGCTTTCCTATTCGGCGGTTTCCGTTCCACCCCCGCCGCCACGTCCCGACACCTGACGTCGCCGGATAACATCGCGAATTATCGACCGGTTTTTGTTTTTCCTCACTTTCGCCCTTCTCTTTTTATCGCGACAGTAATTCCGATTCCAGTCGCCTTTTTTCCGGGCGCGGAAGTGGTTTCGCGACCTTTGCCGTTACGTCACGTTTCGCGGATGATGTAGTCTGTATGAGAATGGAAAAGGAGGCGGGGAAAGACTTGATACAAGCGTTTATGTACACTACATTATGCGAGTTCTGTCGGCTTCCCTTAAGAGCCCGGGCGCGGAGTAGCTCATTGAGATTCATTTATGCGATCTGAGGGTTAAGGATATGCTTTTTTGAAAGCGGTTTATTTTCGTAGCTCTAACCATTTACGTTTACGTAATTTTTACGTTTTTGGGCGACGAAGTGAGAGGATGTCTGGAGCGTTTCATTATCACCGGGGACTTTTTGTGGATTTCCGTTTGACGACTTTAATTTTAGATTCCCTTTGTAAAGTGTTATAAGCCGTATTTAATTCTTATGTGTTTGTTATTTTAATGAAATTCTCACATCAATAGGCTGGATATAATTGTATAATTTAAATTGCTCATTCCTAAGATATGCAAATGTTTCTTTTTTAAGACGGAGAGATGACTTACTAGCTAATTTAAATTTAAAATACGTAAAAAATGCATTGAACTGACCGGTTGACTAAATTCAAATCGCTCTTCTAATTTGTCGGGTGATTCGTGTCTGGAATTTAGTTTTTCACAAATAAAGTTACATAAGGGAAGTAAGCAAATTCTGCGTAATATGACTTCAGTATTTCATATTATCATTTCTAGTTGTTCTTTCATTATCATGCCACGCTGCTCTTATTTTCTGAAGCGAAGAGTAAACATTGACTTTAAATTCCCATTCTCTATGAAAATGGTCACAACTTGTTTTAAAAAGATCTCATCCTAGAATTAATTTGTAATCACCTTCAAACTACAAATTAAGCAAGTGATATAGAATCTTGTATTTGATAACTTCGGCAACATTCCACCTTTACTTCCGATATAATATTTATCGAATTGAAAAGCCATTACTTTATGTACTAAATTTCCGTACCATAGGCATACCGTAGGCCATTTTCCTAAAGTCGGATGGGAATGTTATTATTTGCAAAATATCATTTTTCATTTCTTGTTTCCTACGATTATTATCATTAAAATTGATATGGTGGCAAATATGTGTATTATTTGTGACTCAGATTTCCATGTACTATTTTTCATAAGCATCTCTGTGCTCAAAAGATAATACTATACTTATCCTTTGCCATAATACTTCTACGAGTTTCAGTTCTTAGAAATTGTTTTTTCTTCGTGCACTGAAGGAAAAGATCTGTATTTTGTAGATTTCGCATATTTAATATAGCAAAACATAAATTTTCCCTAAACAGAGAAATTTCTACGTAAAATTATTCGGAAAATGGAATTTTTATCTCAGGGTTTCTTTATTTCGAGAGATTCATTTTGGCTGGCTTAGAAAGTACATACTCAGTTTCGAACATCTAATCTTTGCATCTTCCGCTAACGGATAATAATGCATTACTGATCTAAAACCCATTACATTGCAAGCGCCTAAAACACCGTGCATAGCTGATATTAAATTCTACTAAAAAGGATATTTCGCGATGGAAATGAGGCACTAAAGCCTTATGCATCGAAGATTTTAACTTGGAAGAAAAATTATTCTCGAATTTTAACACGGATCCCATCTCTGCCGTAGGAATTCAGCGTAAAGTTGCGTTACAAAACATTAAAAGTATAGAGAGTGCTTTGATGTGAAATCTTTTTTACCAGAATTTCAAAGGGAGCTTACACGTCGGAGGAGTTTGTAGAACATCAATTCAACGGCGTTCGCCTATCAAGTTAGGAATTATTCAAGAGGAGGATTGTTGGAAGTAAAAGAGAGACTATGGCTCAGTGTATGGTGGAGAAGTAAAGCCACGGGTCATAAGAGTATCGCCCTTCGATTTCTGTTCGGTAACGATCCTTGTTATTGGACCTCGGGGAGTCATCTTGGTCGATTTTAAGCGCGGCTTTCCGTAGGAGGCGGGAGTTTGCATGCGAAGGAGAAGGGAAAGAAGGAAGATGAATGGGAACAGGAATCCCGATTGGGGGATAGGAAGCAAGCAGGGGAAGCGGTTAAAACGGATGAGGAAGAAGCGCGGTCGAGAAGAACTGATGTATGTGGCAGATAGGGAAGATAAGGGATCACCGCTACGTGATAATGAAGAGAATCCGAATATACAGGAATCATTGAATGATTGGTCATAAATAGCGGGGTTCAAACGTGTTTGTAGGTCTCGAATCATCTCGCTGGATGTGTTTCGGGGTTAATACTCGCTAAACGAAACGTGTTGTTATACAAGAGAGGAAATTTTATAGGAGACCATAATATTGGATTGGCTCGAAAGCTGCAGTTACCCTCTCTTTTATTTCTTCTCAATTAAATTCTTTTCATCCAAAATATCCTTCTTGCATGATCAATTAGGATTAATGGGTAATTTTTTCGATGTAGAATTATGTCGTTCTCTTATAATAGACTAAGGAAACATATTTTTATAGTCAGTCAATAAATTTGTAATGAATGTAGGTCGAAAAGTTACCGGGGTCTTCTTGGAATTATTCATTTATCTGTATTCGAATACTTTGATTTAAAGCAAAAGAATCCTTTAAACATGGCTGTAATATATTTCAATAGCTTTCTCATTAATTGGTTTGAACGATTGTAAGTTTTAAGAAAAATAATATGTTTCAAACTGTTTCAAATCATATATTCAAGAATCGATTAGCAGGGGATATTTATTACTGTTTTATTTTAACTTAATCAAAAATTCATAATCTATGAACTAGTAAGAATTCCACTACCAATAAAAACATGATAATGAATAATAAAAAAATATTAATACGGAAGAAGAATTTTCCTACTGAAAGTATTAAAAATTTATTATTTTAGTATAAAAAATTGAAGAAAATATCGTAACTGGCAAATTTATTCTTTAAGAGATATCATTCATTGGTTATCAATAGTTGTACAGTGTCTCATATAAGAAACTTCTCTCATTACCGATTTGATGCAATTTTTTCACACTTAATCGAAGTGTTAAAATCAACCATTGAAGAGAAATTCCATTAATTTCAGTGAAATCTCTTTAAGTGCAATTTTTTTTAATTGCGAACTCACTTCATTATTGAAGCCCAGTGTTTTTATCTCTACGAAGAATATTTACACAGAGTTATATCCGCCGTCGGATAATTTTCCTTTAAACGAAGAGAGTCCTTTTATTCTGCTTTCAAACTTCATCGTATGCAGCCATAAATTATTACCGGTACATGAAATGTTAATGAATCAATTTTTCACCTCCATAGGTTTTCGGAATGACGTAAATCATCCTCGCGAAGTTATTCCGCGCCGGAATTTCCCTTCCTGAGCGTATATTAAAGAGAAACCGCAACTCAATGCATTTTCATCGCCGAAGTATTTTTCGCAAAATGCGATTTTTTCCCTCCATCTCCTATTCCGTTCGATTCTATACGAGCATACCTCAATCGCTACACTTTCATTCCAAATAACCCCATAAATCACCGCGAGAGTTACTTTTTATTGCGGTTAGTGTAATTTGCGGTCGGACCAATCCACTCCGTTCATCATTACGGTATCTTCCGGTTATGCACCGATTCGGCACGAATAGGTAGTAAATTCCATTCGGACTGAAAGCCGGGGATTACGTTACTTTTTAGCCTCTCATCTCTATCGGGAGATAAACCGAGGAAAATAATTTAGGAAGGCGGATATTCTGATGCAAGTATTTCCGATCCTCACCGAGATTTGATGCTCGGGAATTTTCCGTAATTTTTCCCTCTTTTTTCCCCTGTGGAACGCGGCGGTCGAGCAGCGAAATAAACTTACCGGTCACGTATTAACCTTTCTTCCTCTCGTACGCCTCACTTAAAAAGAGTTCCTCCCGTAATGGAGCGATTACTCAATCTCGGAGAATTTAAAGGGTTGATATCTGGAGAGAATTTTTTCCGAACAAGTTCTTTAACATGGAGGGGATTAAGGAGGGTTCCAATATTCCTTTTTTGTATTCCCCTCTAGATTAACTGGGTCAAGAGTCTAGATTTTTTTTCATCCATTTTCCCCCGCACCCCTCGATCTCTATCCAGTTTGCGTCGTGGAAAATAAATGTTAGTCCGTCCAATTGGATTAGAATCCGCCTCAACTTCTGGAAGGGAGACCACCAGTCTATCGACATGACCCCGTTTTTCCTTTGGGGAAACGTCGCGAAAATATTGAATCGGGGGAAACGAGCAAATCTCACGATTTTCGCCAAAATGAGATTTTCTTCCTTTTTAAAATTTACGAACATTTTTACCAATAGGTCACGGCCCGCGGTATTTCAAAACAATGGTCAAACGGTATGAGTTTTGCCGCCTTCTCTTAAAGCATCCTTGGGAAGGAAATGCATTTTTTAAATCCTCTAGTGAGATTTTTAGATGAGCGCTATATCTCTTCAACGTGACGAGGTTTGAGATGGCTTTAAATTTTTATCCTTATCTTAACATTATGGCGGTGGAGATAACTAAGCTGGCGGTTAAATAGCTTTTATTTAAGCGAACACTTGTCGCGAATCTTCAAAGTTAAAATGTTAAATACTTTTGCAAATTTAAATCTTTATTCCAATATTTTTTAAACATTTGAATTCGGAAAGTATATTTCTTCCTGTTCACATTTTCATCGTCATTTTTAAAAATTTTCCGAAAGCCTTGCCTTGGGGTGTCTTTGGCCGTATTTGTCACATTTTTTTCCTGTTTTATTTCGGTTTGACTTATTACGTATGCTATAGTGAGTTTGATAAAAACATCAACCGTAATGTGTCAAACTTCATTAGATCAAATTTTCGATCATTTTAACTATTTAGTCTATTATAGTCCATGGTATTAAGTTCTTTCTTAAAATTGTGTAATGTACAGCAGCGGTACCGGGTTGTTTACAAATCCAAAAAATTATTTATCTTTCCTGATATAAATGTAAAACTTTACTGTTCCTCGGTGTCCTGTTAATGAATATACAGCGAGGCCACAATGGAAATCTGTTTCTTGATAAATGCGACGGTATTTCGGTCATTTCGATCATATTGCGAACATAGGATCTGTGAGAGGACAATTAATCTCTGTGGAGGGTATTAGTTGGGCTATCCCCCGACTCCACAAAACCTAAATTGCGCCAGTAAAGATTCTGATCCGGCCCATTCGTATGCAGTATAAATTAAGCTCTTGCTCCTATTCGGTGGAGAAAAAATGCCGATGCTCTAGGATTACTCGCAAGAAACCGGTCCCATTACATTTCATCCCGCCTCTCCCAACTGGAGACCCACTTGCAGTTCGGAATTTCAAGGTCCTCCTTCAAGGCGCGTTGGAAATAAACGTGACATAACGGGGAGATCGAAGCAGGGTTGGGAGGAATATCGGCGAAAATTCTGACTGGGTGCCTCCTATTTGTCACAGATCTTGTCGTCCAAAGAGATGGAATTTGAGGACCCGCTGGAGACGCACCGGAGTTCTCGAAATTAGAAATCCCGGCCTTATCTACCTCTATGTTCCACCTTACAACTTTCTTGCTATTCTCGAGATTATGGGGAGATTCTATTCCATTCACAGTTCTCTTCATATTCTTTAAATCTACATTCACGTACCGCGGAATTCTCTTTCGTTCCTTTGTTATTCTGTTCGTGTATCGTCATGTGATTTCTCGTCTTTCAGTATTATATCTTTTTTATTTCTCCTATGATCTTTTAGCAATATCACTCATATTTTGCTTTTGAACTAACTTTTGAATATATTTACAATATTTTGCTTTGACAGCCCACTGTAAACCCTATTTTTTTTCTTTATACTGTTTTGTTACATTTTTCTATTCCAAGTATCAACAGAAAAGAATTTAATTCAGTTCTTAAAATAAGGTAATATAAATTTAATTTAATTTAAAAACATGCGTTTGGCTTGCTTTTTCAATGCTGGCTGTCATACGATCCTTCGACATCCCCGATTTTTCGACGTGCTTCTCGACTCAAAGGAAAAAAAGAAACTTAAAAGAAATTCATGGTGATCACATAAAATGGGTGCGCTGCAAGTTGACAGATCTTTTATATACAGTGAAAAATAAACTATGTAAGCCGAGTCGTCATTCAGAATAGATTCCGTTTTATTTTGTGCACGTTTTAGCGGGACTTTGTAGAACAGATCCAGGAGATGAAAGAGCCGTGTGCAAAACGTGTCCCTTTTGCCTTTCCCTTCACTTTCTCTTCGAATAACTGAATATAAAATACAAGTTTAGTATATTTTCTTCTCTCTCCCATGATCCCCATTTCTACTTACCTTCATTTTCTATTTCTGTTTTCTTTTATTTGCTTTTCATCTTCCAGCAGGAAGCACGTCTATCGCTACATAATTCTTTCTTAATTTGAACCATTCGATCCATAGTAAACTTTTCAGTCGGCTCTACGTCAAACTTTCACCCTTCTTAATCTATTTTCCTTATAGTATATTTCCAGTCACGATTTTGCGAATATAGATGTAATATATTAGAATCTCACTATTGAAGCATTTGTTTGGTGTATCAATAAAGATTTTAGGTTACAAGAATCCTGCTAGCCAGAGTAGTATTTGGACTACATTAAAAGCTTTTATTTTTCGTTGCATATCTCGGAAAGGGCTGTAAGAGATGATTCGTTTAGGACTATATCTTTGAAATTTGAAATAGATGATGAATTATTTCACTATCTTACGGCATATACGGGATTTGAATTGTAATTTTTAAAAAATCTTCCCCAGGGATCATATCAGGTGCCTAAAAAGTACAAAATCGATCACAAGTAAGGATTTAATGACGCGAAACTCGTCAATGATTTCCAAACTTTGGGTCCCCCAAAATTCCTTTTTATTGATCTCATTTAGTGGTTCTCTGGTCTTGAGTGAGCGACTTGAATGCTTGGATCCATTCGAACGGCATTTTTCAAAATTTGTCTTTTTTTCTCAGGGGTGGGAGTTAAAAACAGAGGGTCACATTTAATCGGTCGTTAAACGCGGTCGGCTTTTAATGCACCAGCCTTTTTATACGCGTCCCACAGAGGCTTCACTTTATTTTGATGTCTCGTTCTTTCGTCAAGGCATAAATTTAACGCAAACGATCTCTTACCTCCGAAAGAGGGAAACGCTGGGTAAGCAAACTTTTTATGCTAAATTCATTACGCTATTCCCGGCGCAGGCAGCCCTGGACCAAGACAACTTTCTTCAAACTTTCTTTCTCCTTCAGTAAACGGCTTCAAAGATTTTTTCCTTCCTCCCTATCTCTTCCGTCTATTTCCATCCAAGTCCATTCAATATACACCAGGGCGTTACATATGCAACCCTGTTTCACTCGGCCGACGAGGAAAAACCCCTTTCTCATGCCCTTCGCCACTTCTTTTCGTCTTGCCCAACTTCCTTGCCTCTTCTTCCTCCGAACTTGTACACCTGCCCTCTTCAACTTGTCTCATACACTCGCGCCTTGTCCTACTGCTTTAAAATTCATGCATGCGGAAGGCAAGACGGTCTCAGAGGTGCGCCGTGAGGGGAATAGAAGGTGGCAAGGGAAAGGAGACCTTGCGTGGACTTACATTTCGCCGCATCTAAAGGGCCTTTGTTTACTACCGAGCTATACTGCTGGATTAACTTCTTTTTCCCCTTCTTGGTTACTACCAGTCATTGCACCACCAGCGGGTATTATATACTGTTTCCTCCTTTTTCTTATCGTTCCGTCGGTTATTTCCCTTTCTCTTTTATCGCATCTCATATTCTCTCCATACTTTACGCCGTACGTTTATTCGTGTCTTTTGCCCTTTTTCTCGTATACGCTCATCTCTCATTTGTAACGTCTCAGTCATGTTCGTAACCTTTTATTGCGTCAGATGTGGAGGAATTTCCGTTCGTTTGGGAAATGTTTTGCTGCCTTCTGGTGAACGAAAGGTCTGCCTGTATGTTGCTACTAATTTTGTTTCTTATAAATTTTTGAGGATGCTTAGCTTCACGAAAAATTCGTAGCTGATTCAAATTTTTGTATTAATTTCTTTTCCGTTTTTTTTAGGATGGATCTAAATCAAATCGTTATTTCTTATTTAACCTCAAATACTTTCACTAATATCATGTATTTTACTTTCTTTAAAGAGAGGCAAAATTAGATTTCTTAGCTACCATTAAAATATTTGTTTTCTATGTATGATTATCTAGTGGTTTCACTAATTTCTACATAATTGGAATGTCTAGTGATTGTTGCCTAACTATCATTAGTTTCACTAATGAAACACTCGTGCTTCATAAGCAGTTATGGCTTTGCTATTCTTCAGAGTAGTTACTTTTGTTCAATCACGAAGTTTAATAAAAATGAGTCGAGAATAGCGCGGAATTTCAATTATTCGCAATCTCTCCTCGAACTTGGGAACAGTGCCGCGGCGAATTTAAATCGTCTCCTGGTCGAGTTAAATAACCTCATTCAAGCTCTTCGGAAGGATGAACGAATTGGTGTCTGCATTTGCCCTCCGCATCGCCTTACAAGTCGACTCCGCATTCAAAAAAATTAAACCATCATCCATCGATCCGAGTTCGACTCCCGTTTCGCAGCCCTCCGGGGAATGATGGATACATCATCAAACGCTCTCCACATAATCACTCGCGACGCGGGGAAAATTCCGCGAGGAAAACATTCATTACGTTCGGATATCCTAATTCATCTTATCCGTGCCTCAATCCCGCGAACTACTTAACAATACGCGTCGTATTCAAATTCCCCACCGGCGACCGGGACTCCACCCCTTTGTTAGCTCCCTACGGCATTCTCATCCGTCGAAAGCCTATTTCGCTTTATCTCTAGCTTCCTCACGCCCCAGATCCCTTTCATTTTCAATCCTTTCCTCCCATATCTTTATTTCCGTCCCGCCATCTCACCATTTCTCGCCTCCTTTCCCTCCTTTTACCCCTTCCCTCAATAAAACCTACCCTATGGTATGGATCCGGAGCGCCAATGGATTTCCGATATCGTAGGACCCCATTAAGGGACGCTTATTTCTGGTGGGACTGACTTTATTGCCCTCTCCCTCCGCCCGTATCTTCTCTCCATGCCCGCCGAAGCCCCGGCGCGCCATGTAACCTTTCACCTCTCCCTCTCCTTCATATTTCTTCGTGCCGCTGTTTACTTCTTCCACGTTTACGGGGGGTTTCCAGACAAGACAAAGAGGGCGAAATACAATGAGGATAGAATTAGCCCAGGGGGATCATCGCCACCTATCCTAGTTACTATCTCGCCGGCAGATTATTATATAGAAGCACCTTATGTTCCTGTGTTTCCAGTTCCTATCTCGGTGAAAGGAGAAAATGGAGGTCTTCCTGTAGTGATTCGAGGTAAATTTGCTAATTAGAGTAGTGCGTGTATACCGGATCTCGTATTTGCCAGGAATGGCTTCGTTTTGGATCATGAAGGAAGGCTTTTATATCTCTCCAAGTTTCTTACAATGAAATACATACCTGCTTCTCATGCGGAGCTTAGAGTAATTTAATTGCCTTCGCGGAAACGCTTTATGTAAGATAGAATGTAATCGTCTTGTAAATCCATGCTTGCACTATCTTTAACGAGAATATCGCGAATCAAAATTTTCGTTACATTTCTACTTGGCCTATATTTCTTACTTTGCCAAAGAGTTAGGATAATAATTTTCCAAAGGAGAACATTAATAGTAATCTAAAGCAAAACGTGTGACATCTATTTTACATTTAATTGATTGCCTTTTTAGTTTGATTGGTGTGTGTGAAAGGAATAGCAAGGAGTACACCGAATTAAGTCATTTTCTATTATTACATTTCCGACTTTTATATCGGTGAGTCAAAAAGAATAACTAGATGCGTTTATTAAACTGAAAAGAGACATTTTATCTTGTCATTTTTTCAATTTTTCGTAATTTAAAACTTGACGGCTTTCAGGTAAAGCAGTTAACACTACTTTCACGGAAACAGTCCAATCCGTCCGGTCTCCTTTTATCCCGTCCTCTCTTTGTGTCCCTCTTTTCGAAACCAAACGAACAAAAGAAGGAAATTCGTACCTAATGGGACGGGAAATAAGTATTCGGGATTATGAAAAGAAAAAAGTATGCCCGCGACGTGATAAATATAGTAATCGAAAAGTTTTCGATTCGATTGGATACCGCCGAAAACTTTTCATCCGAGACAAACTTTGGGCTCCCCATAGATCGAACGTTTTATGGCGATTAAAACTTGCCAAAACGCTCCATTTATCAGAAGAACAAAAACGTGCTTCGGGTTGATTCTCTCGTTTACCTCCTTCACAATAACGCTCGCGAGAGGACTTTTTCCGACCGGAGATTCTTCTTTTTGCCTAGTCTCATCTCGTTATGCGGCGCAGAGAACGTGAAACAGGCGCGGGAAAGAAGTATTGGGAGAGACGGAGAATCCGCGTTTGAGGACTAAAAAGGCTTCCTTTCTCTCCATCCCTAATCATCCAGTGGACATGCGGCTGTAGAGATTAGGTTCAACCGGAGACGACGGGTTGAACGAAAAAAAGGAGACATTTCTGCGTTTTACAATTTGTCTCCGGAAATAAAATGTAATGAGCTTAACGTTTAATTGGTCCCCGCATATTTCAGCTGGCCAGGGTGCGATTCGTGGGCGATTACCTGAAATTTCAGGGACGCTCTACCCTTTTAAAAAAGAATCGCGCTCCCCTGTCGTTTGTCGGAGATTTTTCCACGCATCTCGTTGTCGGGATTTTAATCTCTTTCGCCCTCCGCTGGCGATTTCATTACGCGGAGACTCGGAAACTTTTGTGTGAAATAGAATTAGAATTCGATCATCTACGTTGTTTTATTTGCGAAAGACTAATTTTCTTCTTCTTTTATTTCGCAGGTACGTTGGTGGTTTTATTTAATGGAGCTGGTATGATTCCGGAATCGGTGAGATACATCCTTTCTCTCAATTTTTCTACTCCCATGAGGATAATTACTTCATTTCTAAAGCACAGAAATTTTAGTGATTTAGCCGATTAGGTACCTTTACTCTCCATTCATCAAATTTTACGCACTTTCTTTCTTCTTTGGTTACATTACGTATAAACTGTAATTTAAAATAATATTATGTATCCTTTTCCCATCCGCATTCATCGTCCTGTTAATCATTCCAATAGAAATAATAAGTGTATTGATTCAAAGATATACAAAAGCATACTTAGGACAAGTCTTAGTAATTCGTTGCGTTGCAATCCATTAACACAAACCAGTTGCTAAACCCATTATAAATTATGCATCTTTTTACATTAATTACAAACTCACTATCACGCTTTATAACCATTATATATTTTTAACAATCACATTAATACACTCAATTACGATGAATTTTTATAAAAATTACAATGAAAGGATATATGATAATTTTATAATATTTTTGCGTTATAATTACGTAAGTTAAAAGTAAACATTTTCTTCGACAAAGACATCATGGGATTGTTAAATGGAAATATACACAAATACATATACTGCCATATATTCCCTTCATTAAAATATTTAATTTGTATTCATTCTATTCATTTTTAGCGGGAAATGAAACTCTCGCGATGTGTGTTTTTCAAATGACCCTTTCCTCCGACTCGTCTCTCTCAGAGTTCTACGTAGTCGATTTTTCCCTTATACCTTTCTTTCCCCAGCAAGAAACTTAACGTTTGTCTTAGCCAGAGAATTTTCCGTCTCCAGACTTCAAAGCCCGTACTTTTTCGTGGCAAACATGAACATCTCCGTCCGGTAGAATAGAGAACTCTCCCACATATCTGTCCTTAGCCCCGGGTGGGGCCGTTCTAAGCCTTGTTCGCGGTCACCTCTGATATGGAATGCTGCCAAAGAACACTGTCTAACATCCCCAAGTGTGCGACCGATCCTTCCTTACCCCAAGGTTTCGAATCTTCACCTCCATTCCCTGGTCGAGGCCAGAACCAAACCACCGTAAGCCTCACACTCTGTAGCTTTGATGGCGCGCTATGAAAGTAAGGAAGAACTCAAAGTTTCTTGAAAAATGTATTAATGTGTTTGAGCATTTTGGAATATACTAACTCTTCTAGTCTTTTTGCAAGATTAAGGAAAAGAAAGAGGTTGATGACTACTTAATGTCCTTTTTAAATGCGCTAATATGACAGGAAAGCAGAGGAATTACTTGATTCTTTCGACATTACTAAAGTGCAACATTCTTTTCGATTAATATGCAAAAACTTTTTAGTTTTTTCATTCATGTTGCTGGTAACAATATTTATTCGTGTTGTAATTTGAGAATATTCAAGGGACCTATCATGTAAATTATATTTTTTTGATTGGACCAATAACAGATGAGGTTACATCAATGTATGGAATATGCTTTTCAATCATTGCGTCTACTTTAATCTGCCTTTTAGTAATACTTTTCAAGTAGGAAATTTCAGATACCTGCTCTCATAAAAACTCGTAAAATTTCAACTCTGACTTGTGATTCATTTAAAAAACTGTGATATACGATCCGAGTATCTTTAATTAGGCCCACATTTGGACTTCATTTTCGGTCTTTCAATCTTTCATAACCCTACATAGTGTGACCCCAAGATAGATTTTTCTTTTCGTCTATGCGGGAACTGATTGACTTCAGCTTCCTTTTTTAATCGAAAAAATATTTAATTGACTCTATGACTGTGTTTGTTATAGCTCTCACAGATGATTAATAATTTCGTGAAGGTTTCAGCAATTGTTTGTATAATCTGATAGATACTTCGATATCTCGTTTTGCAATGTTTAATCAAGGGATAATTATCAATTGGTCTATCTGACATGAACTTTATTTCAAAATTTGCCTCTTTAGTTTTCTTTTATCTCCTGTTAGGAATAAATAAAGTAGTGCTTTCTGTTTTATTGCACGTGGACATTGATACTCAGCTAATCTTTTGTCCTTGGCGGAATGGCTTAACTTCGTGCGGTTGAAGCCTAAACAATGAATCAGTAAAATAAATAAAATATACCTTTTCAAGGTTATAAATTCATATATCCCTTCTATTAAATTCCTTTCAACCTTTTAGTCACGGCGAAGGTATGGTGAGGCAATTTCATCATCGCGATGAGAATGACTTTGCCGTTAGCGAATAATGGCAAAATACGAGTTTTTGCCTGAGGCATTCGGTAGGATATATTTTTGAAGTGTTTCAACAATAGGATTTTGATTTCTATCATCGAACGATTGCTTCTCACCCCAGGCTCTTTCATATGAAAAAGTGATTTCTCAATCGAGGCTTATCATGAACTCGCTAGTATCCATTTTTAATGATCTGTCAGTCGCTTGGGATATTTTGTGGATAGAAACGTTATAAGGTTTATGCCATCAAGTCTGACTTTATTATTTCTTGTTGTAAAGAGATTCTTGTTGTAAAGAGATCTCGTTATGCACATAGCTTATAGAGTAGGCCTCGTCGGTGGAATGGGTAAGATGCTGGCTTACCAAAGTCAAGGCCAGGGGCTTGAATCCCGGCTAACCAAATTAATTTCTGGTTAGTCCAGTATAATGCTGATTATTCTAAGTGTCCAGTAAATGGTAGTTGGTAGGAGGATTGAGCAGTAAATACCCCTGACCAAAATAACGCAGAAATATATCTCTGTATGTTTCCTTTTACAAATCATACAAATTATCACAGTACAATTCTAAGTAACTGTCAATGAGTCCACCTGATGTTTGCTGATTCTTAGAATACCACCTTCCTTCTTTCTTCATATTTCTAGGAGCTCTTTATCACTTATCTCAAGGGCAAGGGCGCGTTCTATCACTACTGATTATCTCCATAGCGTAAGTATTCCAAGGTGCGAGCCTCACTTCCGGTTGTTTATAATTTGCTTCTCGCATTCTTCTCTTTCTTAAACGGGGATTCCGTTGAAAGTTGCATTATTCAGCACATCGCTATTCTGGGCAGTGCGACAGAGCGTCCTTCTGATTCATATCCCTTCGCGCCTTCGCAATCAAACTCAACAGTCTTTTTCCTCATGCGCGTGGGAGGGAAGCGGACGTACGTCACCAGATTAAGAATTGCGCGCTTAAGACGGAATTGCCGAGATTATATCTTCTGTCTCTTCGTTCATTCTTTCGCGGCGTAATTCCTCCAACGGCAATGATGTAGCGTCTCACTATGAAAGGGAATTCACGTCATCGGAGACCGAATTTGTAAAGTTCAGATCGAGACCCCCCATCTTATGTAATAATCACCGATGTGTATTTGTTTATATATTTATTCATCCGATGTCACTAGCTACCGTAAGAAATACAGGGATGAAATTTTGAACGTTTATTTTGGGCACTTTCGGACGAGAAAGAAGTATGAAATTTCGGGATTTATTAGAGAGATATTTTTCGACTAAGAGTATCTTTGGTACGATTTAAACGTGGTCTCATAAGAAATCCATGAGAAATTTATTCTGATCCATTGTAAACT